>JAJJXL010000002.1:0-1471217 GCA_024516145.1 Pyronema domesticum
ACCAGCTTTTCCAGGGCGATAGACAATTTTGAAGTTGAAGCGGGAGAGGTATTCGGCCCAACGAGTCTGACGGCGGTTAAGAAACTTGGTTGACATGAAGTATTCAAAGTTCTTATGATCGCTGAGGACCTGGATCGGGTGTAATGCTCCTTCCAGCTCTGGTCTCCATTCCTCAAAAGCCCGAACAATGGCCATGAGTTCTTTATCATAAATCTCGTAGTTGCACTCAGCTGGGGAATGTTTCTTGGAGAAGAAGGCAACGGGGTGTAGGATTCCATCATCATCGTATTGGGATAGCACGCCAGCTGACACATAGTCAGAGGCATCTGTTTCTACGATAATCTCTCGCTCATAATCGAAATGTCGGAGTACTGGGGCAGTGGTGAATGCTTGCTTTAGGGACTCAAAGGATCGTGAACATTCTTCAGACCAAACAAAACGGGTATTCTTCCTGGTCAACCGGGTCATCGGGGCAACGATGTTGCTATAGCCTTTTACAAAGCGTCGATAAAAGTTCGCAAATCCTAGGAAGGACTGCACATCTTTCACATTCCGCGGTATGGGCCATTCTTGTATAGTCGCGACTTTGGCAGGATCCATTTTTGTACCACTGGTAGATATGATGAATCCCAGGTATTTTACTTCCTGACAATGGAATTCGCATTTCTCCAGTTTCAGATGGAGGCCGGCTTCAGATAGCGCTCCTAAGACTTGAAGGACATGGTTCCGGTGATCATTCAGGTTATCGCTGTAGATGAGGATGTCGTCGAGGTATGCAGTAACAAAGATATCCAGGTAGGGTCGGAGAGTATCATTGATAAAGTGCTGGAAACTAGCTGGGGCATTGGTCAGGCCAAAAGGCATTACCAGCGACTCAAACAACCCATACCTTGTCCTGAACGCTGTCTTCCACTCCTCCCGTTCGGCCATTCTGACAAGATTATAAGCACCTCAGATATCCAGCTTCGTATAGTACTTGGCCTTCTGCAGCCGTAGGAGAGTTTCATGTACTAGTGGTAGGGGGTAACGGTTTTTTATGGTACCCTCATTCAGGCCCCAGTAGTCAACACATAGCCGGAGGGAGCCATCGCCTGTTTTCACAAACAGGATGGGAGCGCCGGCTGGGGAGGAGGATGCTCGGATAAACCCCTTGGAGAGGTTCTCCTCCAACCATTTTTTCAAGGCCTCCAGCTCTGTCCGGGACAGCGAGTAGATTGGTCCGAATGGAGGGGTGAAACCTTCTTTCAGAGGAATTCGGTGATCGGAGGGACGGTGTGGTGGGAGTTTGTTAGCCTCTGTTTCCGAAAACAGTGGGAGGAATTCGTGGTATTCTGCTGGCACTATCTCGGAGATCTGGGGCATCTCGTTCCCCTCTTTTAAAGCCTTGTTGATTTCGTATAAGGTGATGGCGTTGATGTGGAGGCAGTTTCGTTTGGCTTGCCATGTCAGTGGTACGGGACTGATCATGGCGATGCTGAGGGGTGCAGTGTCAGCCGAGAGCGGTTCTGGGGGTTCTTCGCTGGTACCTCGTACTGTGACCGCCCTGTCATTGCAATGGGCCAGACAATACTGGGAGCCAAAAGTAACCAGATTGGAGGCCAAGCGGATGGCCACATCATGCTGTTTCAGCCACGGAATACCGAGAACAATGGGGTAGTGACCCAGTTTGGTGACGAACACTGGGAGTTTCTCCCGGTGTTCCTGGATGTGAAGGTACCCTTCAGCGATGTGGGTGATGTCTCCCGAGGAGATCTTTCGTCCATCGATCACTTCTAGGGCGCGGGGAGTTTTGAGTGGGCGGAGAGGTAAGTGGTGGTGGTTGGCAAAGTCCTGGTCGATGAATGCATAGCCAGTAGCTCCACAATCGATCAGGGCATGGGTTGGGATTGCTTTTGAGTCAAGGGATAGGGTGCACGTCACTACGAGATGATTCCCATCCATTGACCCTTCTTCGATGGCAAGGTCTTTAACTGCGGAGCTGGAAATAGAGAATATATTTGTTACTACGGAATTTAAGACAGGCAGATCGCCAGGGAGAGGGCCATCATTCTCTTCCTGGCTTACACATTTCCCGACTGCGGGTTAGAATCAGCGCAGGCAGTGACCTCGGGTGTAGACTCCATCATAGCCACAGCACCCCGCAAAGAGCGGCCAGGCGTCCTCGGTTTGTTTGGGCAGTCTCGGGCCATGTGATTGAACCCTCCACAGTATAAGCATCGACCCTCATCGATCCGCTTCTGTCGTTCTTCGGGGGACAGGCGGCGTGCAGCGGCCGAAAGATCCATCGGTGCAGGGCCAAGGTGGCCGCTGCCGGTGCTGGTCGGGTGGGGAGTGTGCGGGTTTGGAGCAATGGCGGTGGTGCGGGGGGAAGGCGTCGACAGTTTATGCGGTGCGGATGGGCGGTGGGACTCCGCTTTTCGTGCGCGGTACTGCATGTCTCTTTTCTTGACGAGCGCGACATAGTCAGTCCAATCCTCAGGCAGGTCTTGGGTGCTGAGGATGTCTTTAAGCTCCTCGCTTAGACCACGGTGAAGGGCCGCTCGCTTCGCTGCGTCATTCCAATCAAGGTCCGCGATCAAGCGTTGGAACTCCGCGTAGTACGTGACGAAGTCCCGGTTCCCCTGACGTAGTTTAGCGAGCGTCCGTTCAGCTGTATTTACACGATCAGGGTCACCGTAGGCTTCATCAAGCGAGGTCACGAAGGCTTCGAAGTTTTCGAGGTTCACGCGGCCATTTTTTACGAGGTGAATCATTTGTTCTAACGCGGGTCCTTCTAATCTAGAAAACGCGTATCGGAGCTTCGATTGCTCGTTCGGGAATTCTCCGGGGCGGTCGATAAGCCGTAAGCGAAGCAGAGTCACAAAGGACCTCAGCTTGCCGCGATCCTCTCCAGTGAACTTCTCGGGGTCAGTCTGCCCCTTGCGGCCGGCGGGCGACGAGTTTGTAGCGGCAGTCACGAGGGCGAGGGCCTGTGTGAGCTGGGCCTCGAGTTGCGTGACTCGGGCGGTCAACGCATTGCGGTCAGCGACGGCGGCGTGACGTTCGAGCGCGAGGTCTTCGTTCTCGGTTACCAGTGCGGCGAACCGGTCGGTCAGGTTGTCGCTGGAATGTAGTGCGCGGGCGAGGTGGATTGCGTTTTCGTAACTGGAGCGGAGCGTGGCGTGGTCGAGGGAGTCCGCGGAGGCAGCGGCGAGGGCCTCGACGGCGCGAATGTGGTCGGAGACGATTCTCACGATGACGAAGGGCGGGGAGGACGAGACGGCGGTTGCGGGTGCGGGTTCAGACATGGCGGCGAGTTCGGTGGAGGATTCTGGTTCACGCAACGTAGTGTAACGGGCGAGCGAGGGACGGGAGTGGAAGCCAGGGAACTCGCAGCGGGGTGTGGACGAGAGCGTGGAAGCGGGAGCAGGCCTGGATGGGACGGCGACGCGACAGAGGGGCAAGGCGCGGTGGAAGACGCGACTTTTCGCGATGCGGACAGGGTTCGTGACTAGGGCGGGGACTTAGCGCGATGAGGGCGGGACGCGAAGACTTGGCAAAGTGAGGATGAGAACAGGGAGGCCGGGAACCGGAGATGACAGGGAAACTAGACTAGATTGTTAAGTATACAGGACGTTGCGTAAAGAAGAAAAGGAAAGGAAAATAGCAGTGGGGAAATGAGTCCCCTTATATACATGATTCCTTCTTCCCACCAAGACACTAAACAATAATTGAACCCAACCCCTAAACCCTAAATAAATGAAATAGAAACTTCTAGCATGATCTGGTGGCAACCCCATGACATTGTCTTTGTTCCTTTATGATGTCATGCCAAGCAGCAGACAAAGCTAGCACTTAGGCTGGTTGCCAGGGCAACCACCATTACTATGGAGATGCCTGTTGCCATGGCAACACTTAGGGGTCCTTTGCCTATGTCAAGTAGCACACCTAGGAGAATTGGGACCACACTGTGACATTCTGATAGTCATTGGCGTTTAGCCTTCTTGGTGACTGCAGCCACTGCAGTAGTCAATTCCGTTCCTTTTGAGGTCTTCTTGGCAAAGCATTCTAGGGTGTGGTGGCTATTCCAGCCACAGCGCCAGCAGGAGGCCTTGTCTGCTTTGTGCTGGTCGATTTCAGCCTGGGGAACCCCAGCTAATGCTTCGCGGTTGTTTTGGAATTTCTTTCCTCGGTCACTTTTAGGTGTGTGGGTAGTTTCCCTAGCCTTACCACAGTTGGATTTCTTTTCCTCATCCTTCTTCCGCTTGTCCTTCTCCTGCTTGGGCTCTGAGGGGGTTTGATATATGTGGAGCAGTGGCTTTTCATGCATGTTCCGATGTTCTTCTTTTGCAGTCGCAAGCTTGATCAGTCTGGCCTTGAAATGCTCATACTTTGGGTCATCCAAGTCTTGAACATCTGTCCATGCCTGGCAAGCCAGATCTTCTGGGAATGCCTGGTCGTAGATCTCTCTCAGAACCTCTCCTTCTACTTGGGCCTTCTCTTGGTAGATGGCCATTCTGATTCCCCATTGGTCTGCTGGGAGGCTGGTCTTGTGGCACCCAGGTTTATACTTCCAATGCAACCTGGCCATCTTGTTGGTGTAGTTGCATTTCTGGTAGGGATTGCGGAAATAGTGATCCATTGCTGCAGTGTATGAGGCCCAGGTATCAGGGCGTAATTCCTTCTCTGTAGTGTTGACATGGTTTTGGTGGCATTGGTGGGCATCATCCTTGAGGAGGGACCCTAACCAGTGGATTCGGGTTGCATCGGTGTTGAAGTCAATGGATCGTACAGTCATATATTCCTTGACTGCCTTCATCCATGGAATGTAATTTTCCCTATCCCCATCAAATACCTCAGGCTCTTTCATCTTGGGAGCTTTTCCCAGGAAGATTGCTTCTGGTCACTTGCTGATACGATTCTTCTTGTCCTTTTTCCAGAGTGCATGAATCAGTTTTGATATCTCATTCCTTAGATCCTTTGGTCTATCTGATTCTGAGTCTGAACTGGAGGAGCTGGAACTGCTTCCTCCTGGTGGAGGTCCTGGAGGTGGTATCACTCCGCCTGGTGGACTGCTGCCCCTACACTCTGTCGCTCTTCCTAGTTGAGTCGAACGTCTACTTGATTGGTCACTCGGTGGTAGGGGAGGAAGGTCGCAGTCTGACTCCATCCCATCACTACTTGGGAGGGGAATTCTCCCCTGTCAGGCATGTTGTTCTAAGATGCTATCAATGACTGACATTACATCTATATCCTTTGGGGACTGTTGGGCTAATTGGAACTGGGTTTTTAACTCTTCTCCAATGGCCTGAAGCTCTTCTCGGAATGATCGTCGCATGTCTTCACGTTCTTGCTGAGAAATCGCAGATGCATTGGCCTGGTTCCATTGGAGCTGTGATTGGAGACGCTTCAATTTCCGTAGGTCCTCCTTGACCTTCTCCTGGTCGACTCTTGCCCTGGCTTCTCGGGCATTCATTTCTGCAGCCCATCGTTGGCAATCATTGTTGAACTTCCCCTGCTTAACTGGTAACTGACTGGTGTTTGTGGTATGCGATCCAGACATTTTGGTTGGCTTCCATTTGTTGGGTGAAAACCTGAAGCAACTTCTGTCTTCGTTGTTCACTTTCTGCTGCATTGATGGTAATTGTCTCTACATGTCTCGTTAGGGCCATGTGGGCAGCCGCCACTTCTGCAAATTGCGTGGTGGTGAGGTTGAAGTGAGCACCGGTAGCATCTGTAGCTGTAACGGGGCGGCTAGGAATGGGAGCGGGCTCCAGGGAACTCGTGACTGGGCGGGGAGCAACGCAGGAGTGGGGACTGTGGATCCGGGGTGTTGAGGGGACGAACTGGGCCAGGGAGCGGGGAAGTCAGGTGGTCTAGGGCAAGATAACTAGGGCAGGGCTAGGTGACAGGGTTGGGAGTGGGACTTGGGCCTGGGGGCAGAGGATGATGGACAAGGAGAGGCAGAGGCTGGAAGCAAGATTGTATTGAAGAGAGAATACAAGACGTTGCATGAAGTAGAAAGAAAAGAAAAACAAGACAGCAGGAGGACAAGTCCTCTTATATACATAGATCCTCCCCTAAGCACTTCCCTTTCTTCCCTAGCCCATAGTTTCAATAGAAAATTCCTTCACTGATATTATGACCCATAAGCAAACAGATAACATGCATAAGCATGCATAAACAAACATAAGAAACCATAAGCATAGATAGATGTACATAAGCAGGTGGCAAATGTAAGCAACATAAGCAAAGCATAAAAACCATAAGCATAAACAATTATGCATAAGCAGATAGTAAGCATATAGAAGCATTAATCATATAGGTATTCGCTCACAATTGAGTGGAGGATTGAGCCATGACAGTATCCCCCCTCTAGGGCTGAGGACCACCGAAGCTCAGTCAGTATCTTCTGGCAGTGGTCCTGGTTTGTTTGGATACCGGGTGTGGAATTCCTCAATGGCCCTAAGCTTGTTCATGCCTATTGCATATTCCCAGGTGAGTATGTCCCATCCGCGCCACTTGATCAAGTATTGGAGCTGGCGTCGGAACAAGCGGCTATCGAGACCTTCTTCAACTTCGTACTCGGGTTCTCCTTCAATAATGACGGGACCGGGAGGTGTGGCGACCTGGCCGGGGAAGGGATCATCGTGGACCGACTCAAGAAGGGAAACATGGAAAACAGGGTGGACGTCCATCGTGGCTGGGAGGTTAAGCTCGTAGGCGGATTTGCCGACTTCCTTGATTACCGGAAACGGTCCGTAATGCTTGTTGTCTAGTTTTCGAGATGTGCGGTTCGTGCGAAGGTTCCGTCCATGTAACCAGACAGAATCCCCGGGATGGTAAGCTGGGGCTGGCAGGCGATGTTGGTCGGCATATTCCTGTTGTCAGTCTTGGGCGAAGGACATCTCGCTCCTGATCAGGTCATGGATTTCGGATAGGCAGTCGGCGAGTGTCTGGGCCTCGTTCTCTTCTGGGTTGTCGACTCATAAGTCCGGTTCGAAATCGATCTTGGGGTTGAGTCCGTAGTTGGCGAAGAATGGTGAGATTCCGGTGGTTTCGGATACATGATTGTTGGCAGCGAATTCAGCCATGGGTAGGAAGCGAGACCAGTCGTCTTGTTGATAATTTACATATGCCCGTAAGTATTGCTCCATAATGGCGTTCGCTCGCTCAGTTTGTCTGTCGGTTTCGGGGTGGAATGCTGTACTTAGGCGCGGTTCGATTTTGAGGGTATGGCAAAGGTGCTTCCAAAAGCGAGAGGCAAATTGGGGTCCTCGGTCGGAGACTATGGTATCCGGGAGTCCATGCAGGCGGAAGATGTTGGACAGGAATAATTCGGCGAGGCCTTCAGCACCGATGGTGGTTGAGCAGGGGGCGAAGTGTCGTAGTTTGGTGAGACGGTCGACGACGACCCAAATGGAGTCAAAGCCATTCGAGTTCGGTAGACCAGTGACAAAATCCATCGAGATATCACGCCAGGGGCGTTCTGGGATCGGGAGAGGGCGTAGGACTCCGTAGGGTGCATGGTGTGATGCTTTGGTTCGTCGGCAAGTGTGGCAGTTTGCCACGTATCGTTCAACGTCTCTCCGAAGGCTGGGCCAGAAATATCGTCGTTTGAGCAGGTCGAAGGTCTTTGCTCGTCCGGGGTGACCTGCGGCGGGGAGGTCGTGATGGCTTCGGAGTATGCGCAGTCGGAGGGGATCTGATTCGGGTATGTACAGTCATTGCTGGTATACTAGGCGGCCGTCCTGTTCCTGGCATTCGGATAGTGACACTTCGCGGCAGTGTTGTTTACCTTCTCGTAGCATTGTCAAGATGTTCTGGGCAAAGGCATCCGTCTTGGTAGCTTCGGAGATGTCTTGATCAAGGGGTAGTTGCCCATTAGCAGGTGGAGTGTTCGCTAACAAACGCAAGTTGTCCGGCAAGTTCTGGGGCTTCAGGACTGCTTTTTGTTGTTCGGTCAGGCGTTCATCCCCCCCTTGAGGTAGGTCTCCAGACCTACGAGTCAGGGCATCGGGCTTCCCACCAGCTTTTCCTGGGCGGTAGACAATCTTGAAGTCGAAACGGGAAAGGTATTCGGCCCAGCGTGTCTGGCGGCGGTTTAAGAGCTTGGTGGACATAAAATATTCCAGGTTCTTGTGGTCACTGAGGACCTGGATAGGATGCAGTGCTCCCTCAAGTTCGGGTCGCCATTCCTCGAAAGCCCGAACAATAGCCATCAACTCCTTGTCATAAATTTCGTAGTTGCATTCGGCTGGAGTGTGTTTCTTGGAGAAGAAGGCCACAGGGTGAAGGATTCCCTCATCGTCATATTGGGATAAGACACCGGCGGAAACATAGTCGGAGGCATCGGTCTCTACTATGATCTGTCGTTCGTAGTCGAAGTGTCGGAGAACCGGGGCTGTAGTAAATGCTTTTTTGAGGGTTTCGAAGGACTTGGAACATTCCTCTGACCATACGAAGCATGTGTCCTTGCGGGTAAGCCGTGACATCGGGGCGACAATCTGGCTATAGCTTTTTACAAACCGTCGGTAGAAGTTGGCGAAACCAAGGAAAGACTGTACATCTTTGACGTTCCGGGGTTCGGGCCATTCCTGCACAGTGGCTACCTTCGCTGGGTCCATCTTGGTACCGCTGGTTGAAATGACGAAACCCAGGTACTTCACTTCCTGCCGGTGAAATTCGCATTTCTCTGGCTTCAGGTGCAAGCCGGCCTCGGATAGGGCTTCAAGAACCTTGTGGACGTGGTCCCGGTGGTCTTCAAGGTTGTCACTGTGAATGAGTATGTCATCGAGGTAGGCCGTGACGAAGACATCGAGATACGGTCGTAATACGTCATTGATGAAGTGTTGGAAATCAGCAGGGGCATTGGTCAGGCCGAAAGGCATAACTAGGGATTCGAATAGGCCGTAACAAGTTCAGAAGGCTGTCTTCCATTCCTCCCCTTCTGCCATGCGGACGAGGTTATATGCGCCTCGAATATCCAGTTTTGTGAAGTATTTTGCTTTTTGGAGGCGTAACAATGTTTCGTATAGCAGGGGAAGGGGGGTACCGATTCTTGATGGTGCCTTCATTGAGTCCTCGGTAGTCTACACAAAGGCGTAAGGATCCATGGGATTTTTTGACGAATAGGATGGGGGCGCCTGCGGGGGAGGAAGATGCGCTGATGAATCCCTTTGATAGGTTCTGGTCAAGCCACTTCTTTAGGGCTTCTAGTTCCGTTCTCGACAGGGAGTATATCAGTCCAAACGGTGGTGTGAATCCTCCTTTGAGGGGAATCCGGTGGTCGTACGGGCGATGGGGTGGCAGCTTGTTAGCTTCGGCTTCGGAGAACAACGGGAGAAACTTGTGGTATTCCGGGGGAATAATGTCCGACATGTCCTTTGTCTCTTTGCTTTGGTCGAGAGCCTTGTTGATTTCATATAGCGATATCGCATGGACTTGTAGTCGATTGCGCTTGGCTTGACGGGTCAGTGGCACAGGTCCGATCATAGCAATACTGAGCGGGGCAGCATCGGCGGCGAGATGTTCCGGAGGGTCTTCGCTGGTACCACGGACTGTGACTGCTCTATCGTTACAGTGTGCCAGGCAGTACTGGGAGCCGAAGGTGACTAAGTTCGAGGCGAATCTTATGGCGACGTCGTGTTGTTTCAGCCATGGGATACCCAGGACAATTGGGTAATGGCCCAACTTGGTGACGAACATGGGGAGTTTTTCGCGGTGTTCCTGGATGCTGAGTTGGACCTCAGCAATGTGTGTGATGTCGCCGGAGGAGATTTGGCGACCATCGATTACTTCTAGGGTACGGGGGTTTTTTAGAGGGTGTAGGGGGAGCTGGTGATGGCGAGCAAAGTTTTCATCTACGAACGCATAGCCGGTGGCTCCACAGTCAATGAGTGCATAGGTTTGGATTTCTTGGTCACTGTGGGAGAGGAAACAGGTAACGACAAGATGCTTTCCATCCATGGATCCTTCTTCAATGACTTTATCCTTAACTGCTACACTTGAAATGGAGAATACACTTGAAAACGTGGTGGACGAAACAGAGAGGTCGCCAGGGAGAGGGCCATCCTTCTCTTCCTGGCTTATACTTTTCCCGGCTCCATAATGGGAGTAGAGGGGGCATCAGGTGTGACCGTTACTTCGGCGGCGGCTCCACGTAATGGGCGCCCAGGGCCCCTTGTTTTATTTGGGCAATCGCGGGCCAGATGGTGGAAACCGCCACAGTAGAGGCAGCGCCCTTCGTCGATCCGTTTCTGTCTTTCTTCGGGGGAGAGGCGGCGGCGTGCGGCCGAGAGGTCCATTGGGGTGGGTCCGAAGTTGCCACTGCTATTGTGGGTCGGGTGCGGTGTAGGAGGCACGGCGGCATGGGGTATCACTCAGGGCACTGGAGCGGCATTAGCTTTGTTGGGCCCGGGGGGGCCGTGGGTCTCAGCCCTTCGTGCGCGGAACTGCATATTGCGCTTCTTGATATGAGCGACGTATCCGGACCAGTCCTCAGGGAGGTCTTGGGTGCTCAAGATATCTTTAAGTTCCTCGCTGAGGCCTCGATGGAGGGCAGCCCTTTTCGCGGCATCGTTCCATTGCAGGTCGGCGACAAGACGTTGAAACTCGGCGTGATAGCTTACGAAGATGCAGTTGCCTTGTCTCAACTTCGAAAGGGCACGTTCCGCAGTGTTGGCACGGTCGGGGTCGCCATAGGCTTCTTCAAGCGAGGTAACGAAGGCGCCAAAGTTATCCAGGTTAACGTGGTCGTTGTCTACCAGGTGGATGAGTTGTTCGAGGGCGGCACCTTCCAGCCTGGAGAAGGGGTAACGTAGCTTCGATTGTTCATCGGGGAATTCTCCGGGGCGGTCGATCAGTCCGAGCCTGAGGAGGGCGATGAAAGATCTTAATTTTTGCCGGTCTTCCCCAGTGAATTTTTCGGGATCGGTTTGTCCCTTGCGACCACCTGTGTGGCCTCCGCCGTTGTTGTTGGTGTTGGCGGTGGCCGCTGCGGCGAGGGCCAACGTTTGCGTAAGTTGGGCTCTCAGCTGGGTCAGCTGGGTGGTCGCTGTGTTCAGGTCAGCGGTGGCAGCATCCCGCTCGTTGGTAAGGGTTTCGGTGTCTGACAACAGGGTGGCGAATCGTTCTGTCAGGTTCTCGCTTGCGTTGAGGGCATGAGCAAGCTGAATAGCATCGTTGTACCGGGTACGGAGCGTGGCAGGGTCGAGGTTGTCTGTGGACGGAGCGGCAAGGGCCTCGAGGCCACGGGCGTGGCTTGTTATGATTTTGACAACGGCAAAGGATTCGGGCTCGGCATCGGTGGGTAATATGTTTCTGGACATGGTGACGAGTTCGGTGGAGAAAGTGGAGTTTCGATGCAACGTAGTGTAACGGGGCGGCTAGGAACGGGAGCAGGCTCCAGGGAACTCGTGACTGGGCGGGGAGCAACGCAGGAGTGGGGACTGTGGATCCGGGGTGTTGAGGGGACGAACTGGGCCAGGGAGCGGGGAAGTCAGGTGGTCTAGGGCAAGATAACTAGGGCAGGGCTAGGTGACAGGGTTGGGAGTGGGACTTGGGCCTGGGGGCAGAGGATGATGGACAAGGCGAGGCAGAGGCTGGAAGCAAGATTGTATTGAAGAGAGAATACAAGACGTTGCATGAAGTAGAAAGAAAAGAAAAACAAGACAGCAGGAGGACAAGTCCTCTTATATACATAGATCCTCCCCTAAGCACTTCCCTTTCTTCCCTAGCCCATAGTTTCAATAGAAAATTCCTTTACTGATATTATGACCCATAAGCAAACAGATAACATGCATAAGCATGCATAAACAAACATAAGAAACCATAAGCATAGATAGATGTACATAAGCAGGTGGCAAATGTAAGCAACATAAGCAAAGCATAAAGACCATAAGCATAATCAATTATGCATAAGCAGATAGTAAGCATATAGAAGCATTAATCATATAGGTATTCGCTCACAATTGAGTGGAGGATTGAGCCATGACAGTAGCATGCTGCTGGGCCTGGGCGATCGCAAGGTTTAAGTTGGATTCGATTTTGCGATAATCATTCTGCATTTGCATAAAAATACAGTAAGCCTCTGTTTCATCACCTTGGATTTGTCCTTGGAGGCTGTTGATTTCAACTGCAGTATGGTGTGGTTGATTCATATGGGTATGTCCCCACTCAGGGACAGAGTGCAATTTGATGGGTTCGATAGGTGGGATATTCTCTGATCCCCCATTGTTGGTGCTAACTAGTGCCCAGGAAGGCATAGGTAAGAAATCGATTTCCATTGGCTCAGGCATCGTTTTTCTGTTTGGTGGTTCTGTATTTCTTGTAGGACGTCTCTCAATACGCTCGGTGAGGCATTGAGTAGGATTATAGTGTTAACTGGGGGTTGTCTCGTGACTGTCGGCTGGGTAACTCAAGATTTCCAAAAGAAAAAAATGAGAAGTAATAATTCCAGTGATGGGAATTATTTACATCTCTGGGGATTCTCGTAGAAATGAGTAATAACGTGTTATAATCTTAAACTCTCCTGCTTATCTCAGGGAGTGTTTTGAGATTGTCAGTGGAAATTGCATTCAAGTGTGAACAGCAATCTGCAAAGGTCTTATTGTTTCAGGAGGGTCTTGATGGTATTGTTGTGTAGGTCTTTCAAGAATTGTGTAAATAGTCGAGTATGAGGTACTAATATCTTTCTGGGACTTGCTTGTAATTGATGGGATGATTTTGGGTCTTTTGCTGGATGATCACTTCTTCAAGTGGGGGCTTTTTGATATTTTATGTTTTCTGACATGAGCTCCCCACTCATATACCCACCGGGTATGTTGCGGTGGTCGGAATGCCAAGTACTGGTTGACGTTGGTAGAGAGCATGCAAACATGATATTTTTCACATACAAATTCCGTATTTCAAATTTTTCCATGCAAACGCTCCAAATCATTCCTAAACCAATCAGATGACTCTTGGTGATCCTCTCGGCCGTATCGTGCATGCGCTGTTGCTAAACCCGTCGTTTGTCAATATATTATGCTTAATAATATGACCTCTGTAGGGCATTTGAGCACATATCTCATCTCATGCATGCGTCGTCAGCTCAGGTGAAGTGTTTGTCCTTAGTTGCTGAATTTCCTGATCCATCCTTATCTGGGGCTGCGGCTTCCTGTGCCGTCTGTATGCCTTGCCAACACTTCACCACGGTAGATGTCATCTGGGCCTCCCGTGGCTTCCGATAGGATGCAAGTTCCATATCTGTTTGTCTATCTGTGCTTATTCTCATCATATCGGGCTAACCGAAGGTTGTCTGCAAGATAAGGTTTCCTGTATTGTCGGCTGCCTCAGGGCCACTGTGCCATGTATTGGTCTTTACTGCCTGTGACAATCCTTATCTCCTTCAGCCGACTAGACTCTGTTATTGCATGTCTTATCTTAATGATGTTCAGTATTGTTCCTTCGGTTTTCCGATCATCTCTGCTGAGCTTCCTCGGTAACATATGATTCTTGATTTGGACTTGGCACTCAGTCGTAGGGTACATTCAATTCATTCTCAAATACCTAACACTGTTCTCCTTATCCATCACTTCCTCATCGTCATTATTGACCTTGACTTCCTCCAGCCTTCGTCTACAGTCGATTACGGCAGACTCGGTCATATACGGCAAACTCCTCCTCTTACATTTCTCTTGTCCTTATCCTTCTACCTTTCTTTGTCCCAGCCCCTTCTATGCCTGCCTGTTGGGGTGGTCTTGTATGACACAGCACAACGTTCAAATACGGTGAAACGCATACGGCGAAGGGTAGTTCCTCTGTGGACTTGTGGCCCGTAAGAACCACAGTGGCCCAGGCTATAAGTTTTCCAGGTTTTTGTCAACATCAGCGGTATGTTCCCCAGGATATGGCTGGGCATTAGAAACTCAGCCATTGATCGGAAACTGTCCCTCCTTGTTAACCGGGGGCTGTCTCGTGACCAACAGTAGGGTAACTCGATATCTCTGAAAAAGAAAAATGAGAAGTAATAATTCCAGTGATGGGAATTATTTACTTCCCTGGGGATTCTCGTAGGGATGATGAGTAATAACATTTTATAATCTTAAACTCTCCTGCTTATCTCAGGGAGTGTTTTGAGATCGTCAGTGGAAATTGCGTTCAAGTGTGAACAGCAATCTGCGAGGGTCTTATTGTTCGAGTAGGGTCTTGATGGTATTGTTGTGTAGGTCTTTCGAGTATTGTGTAAATAGTCGAGTATAAGGTACTAATATCTTTCTGGGACTTGCTTGTAATTGATGGGACGATTGTGGGTCTTTTTCTGGATGATCACTTCTTTGAGTGGGGGCTTTTCGATATTTTATGTTTTCTGACTTGAGCTCCCCACTCGTATACCCACCGGGTACGTTGCGGTGGTTGGAACGCCGACTACTGGTTGACGTTGGTAGAGAGCATTCGAACATGATATTTTTCGCATACAAATTCCATATTTCGAATTTTTCCGTGCAAATGCTCCAAATCATTCCCAAACCAATCGGATGACTCTTGGTGATCCTCTCGGCCGTATCGTGAATGCGCTGTTGCTCAACCCATCGTTTGTCAATATATTGTGTCTAATAATATGACCTCCGTAGGGCATTTGAGCACATATCTCATCTCATGCATGCATCATCAGCTCAGGTGAAGTGTTTGTCCTTAGTTGTCGGATTTCCTGATCCGTCCTTATCTGTGGCTGCGGCTTCCTGTGCCTTCTGTATGCCTTGCCAACACTTCACCATGGTAGATGTCATCTGGGCCTCCTGTGGCTTCCCATAGGATCCAACTTCCTTATCTGTTTGTCTATCTGTCCTTATTCACGTCATATCAGCTAACCGAAGGTTGTCTGCAGGATAAGGTTTCCTGTATTGGCGGCTGCCTCAGGGCCGCTGTGCCACGTATTGGTCTTTACCGCCTATGACAATCCTTATCTTCTTCAGCTGACTAGACTCCATTATTGCATCTCTTATCTTAATGACGTTCGGTATTGTTCCTTCGGTTTTCCAATCACCTCTGCTGAGCTTCCTCGGTAACATATGATTCTTGATTTGGACTTGGCACTCAGTCGTAGGGTACATTCAATTCATTCTTAAATACCTAACACTGTTCTCCTTTTCCATCAGTTCCTCATCCTCATTATTGACCTCAACTTCCTCCAGCCTTTGTCTACAGTCGACTATGGCAGACTTGGTTGCATACGGCAAACTCCTCCTCTTACATTTCTCTTCTCCTTATCCTTCTGCCTTTCTTTGTCCCAGCCCCTTCTATGCCTGCCTGTTGGGGTGGTCCTGTATGACATGGCACAACGTTCGAATATGGCGAAATGCATATGGCGAAGGGTAGTTCCTCTGTGGACTTGTGGCCCATAAGAACCACAGTGGCCCAGGCTATAAGTATTGCAGGTTTTTGTCAACATCAGCGGCATGTTCCCCAGGATATGGCTGGGCATTAGAAACCTCAGCCGTTGATTGGAAACTGTCCCTCCTGAGGCTACCCTGGGTTCCTAACCCTTTATGATGCTGACTTTTTTCCTGGCCCCCCATTATCCTACTTCCTGCGGGAAGTGGATGAAGGGTGGTTAGTAATGGCTCTTGCTTTACAGCTTGAGTCATTACTTAGTAAGAATCCCCATTCTTAAAATGTGTCTTAAAGGTGGGGTATGACACCAAGCCATTTAATGAGGTAGAGTACATGATTGCCAGATTTGTAACTGCTCATGACTTCATCAATATCGTACTCCTCGCTCCCCTTACCATCATCAGCTTCCCGCAAGATTTTCCTTGGATCTGGTGGAGCTCTTGTTCTGGTCTGGAATGGCTCAATCAGTTACACATGGAAAGCATTATGAATTTTTCATTTGCAGGGTAGAGTGAGCCAGACTGCTGATGGGGATATGACTTTCTCGACTTGAAAAGGACCATGCAACTTGTGGTCCAGCTTTCGTGATGGTCATCTTTTTTTTATATTACGTCCATCAAGCATAACAAAGTCTCCTACTTGCTAAACTGGTGCGCCCTCTCAATGTTGGTCTGCATACTTCTTCATTCATTCTCTGGTCTTTTCCAGTGAGTGTTTGGCTTCCTCATGAACAGTATGCATCCAATGGGCATAGGCTTTGCTGGCAGAATTGTGCACAGCAGTTGCCATTGGATTGCTGGTATTGGGATGAAGACCGTAATTCGCATAGAATGGAGATAGTCCTGTTGCACTGGTCACTGAGTTGTTGTATGCAAACTCAGCCATTGGTAAGAGGTCAACCCAATTATCCATCTCGTAGTTGACAAAAGAGCGAAGGAATGCTTCAATTGTCTGGTTAAGTCATTCCGTTTGTCCATCTGTCTGTGGGTGGAATGCTGTGGACATCCTTGGCTTAATTCCCAAGGTTCCAATAAAAGCCTTCCAGGTGGTGCTTGTGAACCTGGAGTCTCTGTCCAACACTATGTCTGTTGGTAGGCCATGTAACTTCCAAATTTCCTTCGGAAAGATCTTAGCAAGGACATTTATTGTCTTGCCTTCTTTTTGCAGTGGAATGAAGGGGGCCATTTTCGTGAATCGATCAACTACTACCCATAGTTGGTCACATCCACTGGAATCTGGTAGGTCAGTAATAAAATCCATAGCAATTGATTGCCATGGGGCATAAGCTGATTCCAAAGGTTGAAGTAATCTGTATTTCTGATGGCGAGCTGCTTTGTCTTTTTGACATTCCATGCAGCTTTGTATATACTCGATAATCGATTCATCCATCGTTGGCCACCAGAAATTCCATCGAATTAACTCAATCGTTTTGTCTTGTCCAAAGTGACCTGCAATTTTTGAGTTATGCTCCGATTCCAAGACTGCCTTGACTAAATCCTTTGGTACCCATAGTTTCAACTTTCGATAGAGTATGCCATTCTCCATCGTCAAAGGTTCTTTGATTCTCTTCAATGCATCCTGATATTCTTTGTCCTGTAGTCCAGCATCTCTGACTATTTTCAAGAAATCTTCTGACCATTTGACTGCAGGAATTGAGGAGAGTCATGATGAAGAGGCAATGAAGATTGTTCCTTCTCCACCACTGCTGATTGATGAGATAGCTGCGTTTGAAAAATGTTCTTTATGCAGGATCATTGTAATCGGCTGATCTTCACCTCCCCCCTTTTCAGGGCAAAACTCCGGACACCTTGATAATGCATCTGGTTTCCCATTCTTAACCCCTGGTCGATAGAAAATCTTGAAATCAACACCAGCGAGCTCCTGAGCCATCTTGCTTGGCGTCGATTGAGTACTTTCGTTGTGGTAAAATACTCAAGGTTCTGGTGGTCGCTGAAGACTTGGACTGTGTGCATCGCTCCTTCATGATATCTCCTCCAGACTTTAAATGAGTCGACAATAGCCAATAGCTCTTTGTCATGGATCTCATAATTAATCTCAGCCAGAGTGAATTTCCTCGAATGGAAGGCAATGGGATGCAGCTTTCCATCTTCTCCTTTTTGGGATAGGACAGCTCCAAGGGCAAAATCCGAAGCATCTGTTTCTACTATGCATACCTTTCTTGGATCAAAATGTCCTAAGATAGGGGCCTTAGTAAAATGCTGCTTGAGCTCGTCGAAAGCCAACTCCATGGCCACTGTCCATTCCCATTTTCTGGCATCACCTTTTGTTGATTCTGTGAGTGGATGACATATTTTTGAGAAGTCCTTTATGAATCGGCAATAGAAATTGGCGAACCCAAGAAATGCTTGAGTGTCCTTCAAGGATCTCGGAGGTTCCCATTCCAGCACAGTTTCCACCTTGTCCTGTGCCTTCTCAATGCCCTTCTCGCTTATAATGTACCCTAGAAAGTCCACTCTATTCTTTGCCCAGACACACTTTTCTGGGGAAATTGCCAGCCCATTTTCTTCGAGTCTCTTCAACACCTCCTTGACTAGCTCATCATGCTTTTCTTCCGTTTCTGCATAAATGAGTACATCATCAATATAGACAATCACTCCCTGATCCAACATATGTCTAAAGATATGATTCATCATATTTTGGAAGGTTGCCGGTGCATTAGATAACCCAAAGGGCATGACCAAAAATTCATAAAGACCATAACGACATCTGAAGGCAGTTTTCCACTCATCGCCTTCTTTGATTCGAATCAAATGATAACCATTTTTTAAATCCATTTTAGTGAAGACTTTTACACCTCTCACTCTATCTTGTAGTTCAAACATGAGTGGGAGAGAATATCAATTGGTGATGGTTATCTTGTTGATTCCTCGGTAATCCACACATAGCCTCAGACCTCGACCATGAGGTTTAGGTACAAGAAGGATGGGAGCTGCAGCAGGAGATTTTGATGGTCTATTCTTGCCTGTCCTCAGCATTTCCTTCAGCCATTCCCTGAGGGTTTCCAGTTCCACCTCATTGAGTGCATAGACTGGACCCCAAGGAGGAGTTTCTCCATCCTTCAAGTCAATTGCATGGTCATATGGCTTGTGGTCTGGGAGTCTGTCTGCTGCTTCCTTGGTCATGATGTTGGTCCATTTTCAGAATTTCTCAGGTACTTGTTCAAGTGCATCTGATAATTCCTCCTTTGTGGTGGCGGTGGATATGTGACCTATAACTGAGGCCTCTGGATGGTCGAGCACTCTTTTGTCCACCCTAAGTGAGAACACACTGGCCTGGGCCTTGATGCATTTTTCTGTGCAACGTGGGGTGGTGAATGAGATGTTGTTTTTGTCTCCCCATAAGTTGCATGGCTGGTGTTTTGTCATCTACCAATATGGAAGAATGACATCACAATCGCTGTCTAGAGGTGTGACCTCAAAAGATTCAGCAGCAAAGTGCTTCTTGTGCTGCAACATGAAAGGAACTGTAAAGAATTCTCCTGCACCAGCAACTACCTCATTGTTGAAGTTGTGAATTTGGAGTGGGGTGTCTCTTTTAACAGTTGGAATGTTGAATTTCTGAACAAAACCTTTGCCCAGAAGAGCTGCTTCCCTTTGAGTAACTGGGGTCGAGGTTCCATTGTCTGTTCATCGATTCTTTGTCCTGATCGACAGCAGGTTGTCTGGGGCCTTCCTCTTGACTCCTGCACACTTGTATACATGTGCATCAGAACTGTCTTCCTCCTCGGGTGACGCCTCCCTAGAGGACTCTAAAAATCGAATTCCAAATCCTTGCTGTCTTCGATCTCCCAAGATCTAGGCTGAGCATCTGGCATCTCGGTGTCCTCATTGTCCTGCTTAGCAGCTGCTGTCTTGGCCTTCTTCTTATCCTTGGGCTTCTCTTGCCCCTTGTCTTCTTCCTCTTCATCATCTCTCTTTCTCTTGCCTGCAGAGGCTGTCTTGCCTCCACTCGACAACTGTGTTCCTCCTACTGTTTTCTTTACATAACAGTCATACATCTTGTGACCTGACCGTCCGCATCTCCAACAGTCTGCTTTATCCTTCTTGTGCTTGTCAATTTCACTCTGAGGAACATTCTGTAAGGCCTCCCTTCCTGAGGCAAAAATTGCAGGCTTGTCGGTCTTCTTCCCAGAAGTACCTTTCTTGTCTCCATTCTTTTCCTTGACCTTTCAGTCCTTCTGCTGCATCTCATGAGGACGAGCAGCTTCCTTAGGGGGATGAGTATCCCATACCTCCAATGTCCTCTTCTTGGGACCCTTTATCTCTTCATCGATGTTCTCCACAATGTATGCAGCTTCCTTTACTGCCTCGATCATCGCATCATCATCTCTAGGGATCCCTTTGAAGGTCTGGTACACCATCTTCTTGATTTCTGGGGTCATCGCATCCCAGATAACCGCTCTGTACATGGGGCCTGATGCCCCTACTCTCATGTTGAGGTCTTCCAATTTCGTAATGTAGTCATTGATATATCCTTTGTATTGGAGTTCTCGGATTCGGCGTTCATCTTTCTGGACTTCTCTTCTGTCCATGAATTGTGTTTTAATGGCGCTTGAAAAAGCAGCCCAGTTGTCCTTCAGCTCTTGGCTCTTGATTGCCTTTCGACGCTCTTGATGCCAACTGAGGGCTTTGTGGGAGAATAGGCTCCCTACCCATTTAACCTGTGCATCCTCATCAGGGAAGGAAGAGGAGTATGTCTCAATGTAGTCCTGAACTGACATCCACCAAGCGTGGAAAAGGGTTTTATCCTTGCCAGTGAAGATCTGAGGAGCCTTCATTTCAGGCATCTTGGGTTTCTTATGTAGGTCTGCTGGGGCAGGCTCCTTCAACCTGTCCACCAAAGTTTCAAAGAACTCTGTAACTTTGACCTCTCGTTCCTTTTCTTCTCTTCGTTCCTTTTGCCTTCTGCAGAAGCTATCCAAGGTTCTTCTTCCAGAACCTGAGTCATCGTCTGATGAGGAGGAGTCTGAGGGGACTGAGGGGGGCAGTCCTGTCCTGGGCTTTGGAGGTCTGCCACCATTTCCACCCTTCCCAGCTGTGGCTCCTCTTTCTGAATTGGTTGAGGATGCAGGTAGTGCTGTTCCGATTGCCACATTAAGTATCTCGGATGAGGGTTCTCATTTCTGCATGGCCTCAGTGAGGGATCGTGCATCAATTGGCTGTTGCTTGGCCAATCAATTGGTGACAGTCTGGATGACCTTGTCTATAAGTTCTTTCCTTTCTTGCTCTCTTGCAGCTTCATATTCCAGCTGCCGTCATTGATGGCATTCCTCAGCTCTAGCAAGGTCCCTGATTCTTTTATCATGCCTTCTGTCATTATCCTCCTTCTCGGATACCCAATTCTCAACATTCTTATTCCAATTTGCTTGGTAGGTCGCAAAACCTTCCAGGACATCATTGATAATTTGGACTCCAGTAGTGAGCCTTTCCGCAGCCTCTTGGTTTACCTCTTGCTTTTGCTGGATATCTGTGGCGAGGCCTCCAATTGTCTGCCAGACCTGAGACCCAAATTTGTTGCTAGCCTGAACAAGGCACACAATTGCTGCGTGATTGATTTCTTGGTCGATGTCACCCTTCTTGTGACAACATCGTAAGCATTTTGCATGGTTTCCACCATTTCTTGGTATAAGGCCTTCATCTGACTGATATTGGCCTGTGCTGTGGCTCCTTCTTCCTGGAGAGCATGAAAGAATCCTTGGATGTCCCTCTAGGTGACATTCATTCGTTCCACCATTCGGATGAACCATTGAGGAAGCTGGTCCTTGCTGACTGTAGCTGTTTCGGTAAATGTGGGGGCTCGTTGATCTTTGAGCTGGTCCCAAGTCTTGGGGTGATACATTTCAACAGTATTGCCCATTTGGACATCTTCGGCTGGTCCAGCAGTGGGGGACTCGATGGTTCAGTAGTGGGACATGGTGGAGTAACTGATTGTTTGTAGTAGAGTGTCCGTTTGCCCTAGAAGAGGGTCTTTTCGTTTCTCGTGTTCGATTTGATAAACTTGGTAGCTTGTTCCTTAAGTTTATAGTGAGAAGAGTGTTGGCGACGATGATGAAGAGAACATGACGAGGGCGAACAGTACCTACTTGTACATGAGGAGGTGCTCAGCAACCGACGGATACCAAGAGGGCTTGCATGGATCTTCAGAGGGTTCCAGCCCGAATTGCTGATTCATAATATTCATTCTCCTGTCCAGTTTGCCATGTTCTCTCTCAAGTTATACATGTTACCCAATCTATTATCACACATTATAGGGTGTGACATAGAATGACAATGTGCCATTTTTCTTCTGAGCTGCATCATCATAGATTCCCTAAGGAAATCTCGATTGCTTGTGTGGTAACACTCATGCCCTATCACTTGTGCAATTCTAGCACATTCCATGTGATGCCATGAGTGCCCCACCTGTGCCCACCTGTGCGCAGCCACACCCTGGTGTGAACGCAATCCCAACAATTCCCTATGGAGCATTCCCTAGCTGAAGGTCACATCATATCAGGTTCCTTTGAACAGGTTCCTTGATTGGGGTTCCTTACTTTTGTACATTGTCTCATGCTGTGCAGTCTTGACCCTTGTACTCAGTGCCACTCCTGTTCACTGACTAGACTCTGCCTTGGTCAACTATCTCCGAATGCAGGTATGTTGAAAGATGATTTTGCAATGCCTTGCACCTGCCAGTGAGCTCTTCTCTGGTGCAAGCCCTCTTGGTATTTGTCGGTTGCTGAGTACCTCCTCATGTATCAGTAGGTACTGTTCACCCTCGTCATCTTCTCTCCATCATCCTTGTCAACAGTCCTCTCATGGCTGAGTTGCCATCAGTGAGGTAAGTCATGCCCTTTCTCCTTCCTGATCCTCCCCATGCTGACATTTAATAGGTGTAATGTCTTGGGCCAGGACCTTCATGAGGTCTCATTCGGGGGGTCACGAGTCACATGACTTCGCTTGTCGGAGCTTCAGAGGGTTCCGGCCTGAATTGCTGATCTTAATATTCATTCTCCTGTCAAGTTTGCCATGTTCTCTCTCAAGTTATACATGTTACCCAATCTATTATCAGACATTGTAGGGTGTGACACTTAGCAGCAGCACATGCACAATATGGCCGACAGGATCATCAAGAGTCATCCAATTGGTTCAGGGACATTTTGGATCATTTGCATGGAAAAATTCGAAATATGGAATTTGTATGCAAAACATATCATGTTTGCATGCTCTCTACCAGCGTCAACCAGTACTTGGCATTCTGACCACTGCAACATACCCGGTGGGTATATGAGTGGGGAGCTCAAGTGAGAAAATATAAAATATCAAAAAGCCCCACTTGAAGAAGCCATCAGCTAGCACAAGACCCACAATCATCACATCAACTACAAGCAAGTCCCTGAAAGATATTAGTACCTTATACTTGACTATTCACCTGAAAGTGTAACAGCGGGCAGGGCGTGGAATCGGAGTCCAGGGAACTTGCGGTAGGGCAAGGGCAAGAACTTGGCTGGGCGGGCTTGGCTAGGCTGGGCAAGGACAGGAGGCTTGGCTGGGCTGGGCAGAGGGGGAATACTGGGGACTAGGGATGAAGAGAGGAGTAGTTGTATTGGATAAGAATACAAGACGTTGCGTGAAGAAAAGGAAAGACAGAATGGTGGGAGGATAAACCTCCTTATATACATAGATTCCCTTATCCAACTTCGATACCAAATTCCCTACTATCCATTTCCCTTTCCTCCATACTGCGTAGAATTTTCCTTTACTGACATCATAACCCGTAAGCATTTAAACAAACATACATAAGCGTGCATAAATAAGCAAACATAAGAAACCGTAAGCAGAATAATGTACATAAGCAGGTGGCAATGAGCAAACATAATCAACCGTCATGTATAAACAGAGGGATAAGCATGCATAAGTGCCAACGGTACAGACATTGGGTCCACGCTGTGACAGTATCCCCCCTCTAGGGCTGCAGTCCACCGAAGCTCAGTTGAGGTTTTCTGGGAGGGGGCCCGGTTTGTTGGGGTGTTGGGCGTGGAAGTCGTCGATAGCCTTGAGCTTGTTGACTTCGGTTGCCTGTTCCCAAGTGAGGTCATCCCATCCGCGCCATTTGATTAGGTACTGGAGTTGCCGCCAGAAAATGCGCCTATCCAACACCTCCTCAACCTCATATTCTGACTCGCCGTCCACAATGACGGGTTCCGGCGGGGGCAGGTGTTGACCTGGCAGTGGGTCCGCTCGGGTGGGCTCAAGGAGGGAGACCTGGAATACCGGGTGAACGTCCATAGTAGCGGGTAGGTCGAGTTGGTAGGCGTACTTTCCGACTTCCTTGATGATGGTGAAGGGTCCGTGGCGGCGGTTGTCGAGCTTGCGGGAGGGGCGGTTGGTGCGCAGGTTTCGAGCGATGAGCCAGACTTTGTCTCCTGGCAAGTAGGACGGGGCAGGCATTCGGTGGTTGTCAGCGTATTTGCGCTGTCGGTCTTCGGCGTAGGCCATCTCGGCTTTCGCAAAGTCGTGGATTTCGGCGAGCAGGCGAGTGAGGGATTGTGCATGGCCTTCTTCCGGTTTGTCTACTCGAAGGTCGGGTTCGAAGTCGAGCTTGGGGTGCATGCCGTAGTTCGCGAAGAAGGGCGAGAGTCCAGTAGTCTCGGAAACGTGGTTGTTGGCGGCGAATTCGGCGATGGGTAGGTACTGGGCCCAGTCATCTTGTTGATAGTTAACGTAGGCTCTCAAATACTGTTCCATAACTGCGTTGATGCGTTCGGTTTGGCCATCGGTTTCGGGATGGAAGGAGGTACTCAGGCGAGGCTCGATGTGGAGGGAGTTGCAGAGGTACTTCCAGAAGCGGGAAGCAAATCGGGGACCTCGATTGGAGATGATGGAATCAGGTAAGCCATGTAGGCGGAAAATGTTCATGACGAAGAGGTTAGCAAGTTCTTTGGCGTCAACAGTGGTGGAGCAAGGAACGAGATGCCTCATTTTGGTCAACCGGTCGATGACTACCCAAATCGCGTCGTGGCCATCCGAGATTGGCAATCCTGTCACGAAGTCCATCGATAGGTCTCGCCACGGACGTTTGGGTACTGGCAGGGGGTTCAGGACGCCGTAAGGGGTGCGTCGAGATGTCCTCGTTTGCTGGCAAACATGGCAGTTTGCTACGAATCATTCGACATCCTTCCGCACCGTGGGCCAGAAGTAACATCATCTGATGAGGTCGAAGGTCTTCGCTCTCCCGGGGTGTCCAGCGGCGGGGACGTCATGGTTGCTTTGGGAGATTCGTAGTCATAGGGCATCGTCGGTGGGAACATAGAGGTGGTGCTGGTAGTACAGGCGTCCGTCGTGCACTTGACATTCCGAGAGGTTGATGTCTCAACTGTGTTGTTTGCCTTCGAAAAGTGCGGTGATGATTTGTTGAGCGAAAGGGTCGGTCTGGGTAGCTTTTAGGATGTCTTGCGATAGGGCAGAGCGGGGTGTGGCCAACACGGCTTCCCACAGTTGGAGTTCGTCCGGGAGGTTGTGCGGCTTGAGCATGGCTTTGTGCTGCTCGACGACGCGGTCATCCCCTCCCTGAGGTAGGTCTCCAGACCTACGGGTGAGAGAGTCGGGTTTTGCCCCAGCTTTGCCAGGCCTGTACACAATTCTAAAATTAAAACAGGAGAGATATTCTACCCAGCGTGTTTGTCGGCGATTGAGAAACTTAGTGGTCATAAAATACTCGAGGTTTTTATGATCACTAAGCACCTTGATGGAGTGGGACGCACCTTCCAGCTCCGGTCGCCATTCCTCGAATGCACGAACAATGGCCATCAATTCTTTGTCATAGATTTCGTAGAAACATTCCGCCGGGCTATGTTTCTTGGGGAAAAGGCAACCGGGTGGAGGATCGCTTCATTGTCATACTGGGAGAGGACGCCAGCAGAGACATAATCTGAAGCGTCGGTTTCTACGATTGATTCATGGTCATAGTCGATGTGACGAAGGATCAGGGCGGTGGTGAAGGCATGCTTGAGAGCGGCAAAGGAGTCAGTACAGGTGGTGTCCGAATCGAATGCGGTGTTCTTTCTAGTGAGGCGAGTTAGGGGTGCCACAATAGCACTGTAGCGTCTGATGAAGCGCTGGTAGAAGTTCGCAAAAGCAAGGAAGGACTGCACATCTTTGACATTCACCAGGGTCGGCCATTCCTGGATGGTGGTGAGCTTCGCAGGGTCCATCTTGGTTCCATCCGTCGAAATGATGAAGCCAAGATACTTGACTTCCTGCTGGTGGAACTCACACTTCTCGGGCTTTAGGTGAAGATCGGCGTTGGACAAGGCTTGAAGAACCTTCTGGACGTGGATGCGGTGTTCGTCGAGGTTGTCACTGTAGATCAAAATGTCGTCGAGATAGGTGGTAACGAATACGTCCAGGTAGGGCCGCAGGACATCGTTAATGAAGTGCTGAAAGCTGGCGGGAGCATTCGTGAGTCCAAATGGCATTACTAATGATTCAAACAGTCCATAGCGGGTTCTGAACACCGTCTTCCATTCCTCCCCCTCGGCCATCCTTACCAAGTTATTCGCCCCTCGAATGTCCAGTTTGGTATAGAATCTCGCTTTCTGCAATCGTAAGAGGGTCTCGTGGAGTAGGGGGAGGGGGTACCGATTTTTGATGGTTCCCCCGTTTAACCCTCTGTAATCCACACAGAGTCTGAGGGAACCGTCTCCCTTCTTCATGAAGAGTATAGGCGCCCCGGCAGGGGACAAGTAAGCTCGGATGAATCCTTTGGCTAGGTTCTCATCCAGCCACTTCCGGAGGGCTTCCAATTCCGTCTTCGACAGAGGGTAAATGGGACCGAAGGGCAGAGTAAAGTTGGGCTGTAGGGGGATTTGGTGATCATAGGCTCGATGAGGGGGGAGCTTGTTGGCCTCTACTTCGGAAAACAGGTGGAGGAACTGGTGGTATTCGGACGGGATGGAGCTTGCCAGGTCGGTGACTACTTGCTCCTCACCGGTGGACAACAGGATCTGTATTGGCGGTTCGGGGATCGGGAGTACGTCCGGGGGTTCTTCACTGGTTCCTCGTATTGTCACAGCTCGGTCGACGCAGTGGGCGAGGCAATGCTGGGACCCGAAGGTCACAAGGTTCGAGGCGAAGTGGATGACAACGTCGTGCTGCTTCAGCCATGGGATACCGAGCACGATGGGATAGCGTCCTAACTTCGTGACGAACATGGGAAGTTTCTCACGATGCCCTTGTATGTCCAAGCTGTCACGAACATCCTGGGACATGCTCTTGGGTGCGCTCGCAACCACAGCTGGACTGTGGCTCGCTGGCATAACGTTGGCAGTGCTATATGTTATCTTGAGGGCTTAGGGGAAGCGTTTAGGGTTTAGGGAAAGGGGGCTGCAGGAAGGAGGTTTTGGGATCTGAGGCAGGGGACGTTTGGGATGCGTTTGGGGGCACGGTTTCATGGGATGTTCGATTTACGTTTGAATCCTGTTTCTGCTTTCGTTTCAGTTCCGTTTGAGATCTTCCATTGGTTATGTTTTGCTTTCTGTTTAGGTTATGCTTCTCATGTTGTTTCATTATTGTATCGCGGGGTTTGAAGGCACTGCAGGGCAGCTGCTTGGGATCTACGAAGGGCACGAGAATTATGTATAAGAAGGAACACTTTGTATTTCATTTATTCGGTACGCAATCAATTATCTATTCTACAGAACTATCTACACATACACAGATTCGTCCGTCTCATTAGTGAACGTCATCACAAACTCTCACCCCCCGCCCCATCCCCATACGTCAATTACGAATCCAAACGATAACGGAAGCATAACAAGAGAGGGCAGCGCCACAGAGACATTCTGCATACTAGTCAGTATTGCCCGTGCCAGATACTAACTCAGGACAGTAGTACCGAGCCAAACCCAACTGCAGAGCAGTATACCAGACCGTTGCGTTGCCTGTCGTGCCCTGTGGCTGTGTAGACAGGTTCTTGACATTTGATTGCGTCCTTGTTACGGCACCCAACGCAACCCAGGAAGCAACGAGGCTTCAATACGAAAAATCAGCAAAATCAGCGCAGTAACCCCTCAAGAGCATACAGACAGTGGATCCCTTCCAGTTACGGGAATTGGGCGAGGTTATAGGAAGAGAACCGGCAGGACCAGCGAGTCCAGTAACCCCAGAGAATCCATCCTGGCCACAGACACCGGAGACTCCAGGACCAGCACAAATACCCAAGGAGGACGGTTCCGGAATGGCTACACCTCAGGGTACAGGCAGTGGGGCCCTTGCCCCGGTCATGATGACACAGGACCAACTCCAGCAGCTCCTCCAGCAATTGTACCATCCGGCGATTTCCAGCAACCCCAAGGTCGAGGACCCGGAGCTCTACCACAGAGAGCGATCCAAGCTCCGTGCTTTCCTCACCCAATGTGAGTTGAAATTCAACTGTGAACCCATCAAATTCGACGGGGATGTAAAGAGGGTCAACTACGCTAGTTCGCGGTGCCGAGGAAATGCGTGGGCTTGGATTGAACCATCTATAGCTCGAGGGCAAAGTACTTACGGAACCTGGGAGGAATTTAAGACTGCGATCACCCGGGCGTTTGGCGAAGCGGACTCCAAGGAGGTTGCAAGAAGGAAATTCAAATCTATTCGGCAGGGGAATCGCTCCGCAGCAGCATACTGGGCCGAATTCCAGAGGATCATGGCCGACCTGGATTATAACGACCCTGTTACGGAAGCGTGGTCAGGGGCGGGGTTACCCGAGGGCTCTTCTTGTATATAGATAGATAGTAATAAATAAAGTCCCTTTCGTAATCTCAATCCTAAGACTTGTGAAATTGTGCGTGCATCAATTTCTTGCAAGTCCGTGTTTAAAGATCAGGTGACTGAATTACTCCATGATGTATCTATTCAGAAGCGAGGCTCTGGGACGTAACGCGGCAAGGCGAGGCAAGGCAGGGAGACGAGGCGGGGGCGGCTGGACAAGGGCACGTGATCGGAACACGTAAACGAGGTGAGGACAAAGATGTTGACAAAAGGTATTTATTCAGGAAATAAACAAATAACTGTGTGAAGAACTAATTACACGGGGAAAGCAAAACTATTTAACAAGCAACTTCTTCACACACGTGCACAAAGCCAAGGAAGCACTACGGGCCGCGCACGGCACAACAAGCAAAACCCTAAACACAAGCACAAAGCCAAGGAAGCACTACAGGCCGCGCACGGCACAACAAACAAAACCCTAAAATACAAAACCCTTATCTGGTGCGTACGATCGCGGCTTAGGGCTGGCTAGGCTAAGCGATTACGGCAGAAGCGAGGGCCAAGTGTTTACCCAGCGGATCGAGTGACGGGCTGTGGAGCCCGCGATTCGAATCCGCGTGAGATCACATTTCAAGTGCGGAAACTCGAGCCGTGACAGGATCCCCCTTCTTAGACTGAACTCCGGTGAAGTAGGATGGTCGTTAAGTGGTGGTGGAGAGGGGGCCGGGTCGGTCGGGGTATTTGTCATGGAAGGAGTCGACGGCGGCGGACTCGGAGTGGAGCTCGGCGGACTTGGAGTGGAGCTCGGCGGGCTCCCAGTCTGGTTGGTCGTATCCTACCCATTTGACGAGGTATTGGAGTTTCCGTCGATGGATTCGGGAGTCGAGGATTGACTCGATGTGGTACTCGTCTTCTCCGTCGACTTCGACCGGGGGCGGGGGCTCCGGAATTTGCCCGGGGTAAGCATCGTTTGCCGCGGGCTCGAGGAGGGAGACGTGGAAGACGTTGTGGCACTTGACCGACGGTGGCAGGTCAATTCGATAAGCGTAGGACGATATCTTGTCGAGGATTCGGAAGGGGCCGTGTCGTTTGTTGTCTAATTTTCAGCTGGGTCGCCGGGTCTTCCAGTTTCGACCGTCGAGCCAGACGAGATCTCCGGCTTTGTAGTTTGGGGAGGTCAGGCGTCGGGTGTCCGCGTTCTCCTGATGGCGGAGATTCGCCCTGTTGATCTCGGCGCGGAGGTGGTCGTGGATTTCCGAGAGGGTCTTGGAGGTCGTTAGGGCTCGTTGATCGTTGGTGTCGTTTGGGGCGGCCGGGGAGAGATCGAACTGGCAACGGGGATCGAACCCTTTGTTGGCGAAGAAGGGGGAAGATCCGGTGGTCTCCGAGGCTTGGTTGTTTGCGGCGAACTCAGCGAGGGGGAGCCAGGTGGCCCAGTCATCCTGGAGATAGTTGACGTGGGCTCGCAGGTATTGTTCCATTACGGTGTTAAGCCTTTCCGTCTGGCCGTCGGTCTGCGGGTGGAATGCCGTCGATAGTCGGGGTTGGATTCCCAGTCGCCGGCAGAGATGTTTCCCGAAGAGGGCCGAAAATTGGGGGCCGCGGTCGGAGATGATGGTAAGGGGAAGGCCGTGTAGTCGGAAGATGTGGGCGACGAACAAGTTCGCAAGGTCCTTTGCGTCGACATCCGTCCGGCAGGGGACCAGGTGTCGTTCCTTGGTTAGTCGGTCCACTACCACCCAGATGGCATCACATCCGTTTGACCAGGGAAGGCCCGTGACAAAGTCCATGGAGATGTCTTGCCATGGCCGGTCGGGGATGGGTAAGGGGCGGAGGACTCCACATGGTGCGTGCCTGCTGGGCTTCGAACGCTGGCAGGTGTGACAATTCCTGGTGTACCGGTCGACATCCGTTCGCATTTTTGGCCAGGTGTATTGTCGACAGAGTTGCTCTAGGGTTTTCGATCTACCGGGGTGGCCAGCGGCGGGGACGTCGTGGTGTTGCTGAATCAGGTGGAGTTTAAGGGGGTCGAAGTCCGGAACCCAGAACCGTTGACGGTATCGGAGGAGGTTGTCGACTTCGTCACATTCGGCGAGGGAGATTTCCCGGCAGTGGGTCGAACCTTCTCGGAGGAGCTGAAGGATTTTTGTTGGGAAGGGGTCTTTGGCGTATCCTTCGGTGAAGAGGCGGGCGAGGGTCGGGTTTGTCGTTGGGTTCGGGGAGGGTGTCGTCGGCGGTGTTTGGCGAGTGATGGGTGGTGAAGCGGAGGTCGGGGGTGCGGATGTTGTTGAGGCCGCAAGGTGTAGGACGTTCTCCGGTTTGATGATGATGGTTTCGTTTGCCGTGGAATGGCCATCCCCCGCCTTAGGCAGATCTCCGGATCTGCGAGTGAGGGCGTCCGGCTTACCACCCGCGGTGCCAGGCTGGTACACAATTTTGAAGTTGAATTGTGACAGGAATTGGGACCAGCGGGCCTGGCGTCGGTTGAGGAGTTTAGTTGTCGTGAAGTACTCGAGATTCTTGTGGTCAGAGAGCACACGAACAGGGTTAATGACGGATTGGAGCTCAGGCCGCCATTCCTCGAAGGCTCGAACGACAGCCATGAGCACCTTATCATAGATCTCGTAGTTGCATTCCGCGGGCGAGTTCTTTTTGGAGAAGAAGGCCACGGGGTGGAGGACGTTGTCGCTGTCGTACTGAGACAAGACGCCGGCAGTTACATAGTCCGAGGCGTCGGTCTCTACGATGACGTCCTTATCAGGGTCGAAGCGGGCGAGGACCTGGGCGGCGGTGAAAGTCGTTTTAAGGAGATCGAAGGCGGCTTGTTGTTCATTGTTCCAGGCGAAGGGGACGTTCTTGCGGGTGAGGGCGGTTAAGGGTTGGACTATGCAAGAATAGTTTCGTACGAAGCGGCGGTAGAAATTGGCGAATCCCAGGAAGGCACGGACATCTTTGAGGTTCTTCGGGGGTTCCCAATCTTTTACCGTCTGGATTTTCTCGGGGTCCATCTTAATACCGTCGGTGCTTATTATCAACCCCAGCTATTTTACCTCCTGGCGGTGAAATTGACATTTCTCTGGTTCAAGATGGAGGCCAGCTTTGGAGAAGGCATCCAGGACGAGGCGGACATATTGGCGATGTTCTTCGAGGTTGTCGGAGTAGATGAGGGTGTCATCTAGGTAGGCTGTTCAAAAATGGTCCAGGTAAGGGGCCAGGACGTCGTTGATGTAGTTTTGGAATGTTGCCGGGGCATTGGTAAGGCCGAAGGGCATGACGAGGGATTCGAACAGGCCATATCGGGTGCGAAAGGCGGTCTTCCATTCCTTGCCATCGGCCATGCGGATGAGGTTGTAGGCCCCTCGAATGTCCAACTTGGTGAACCATTTTGCTTTCGAAAGGTTCATCAATGTATCTTGTAACAGGGGCAAGGGATATCTGTTTTTAATCGTCCCTTCATTAATTCCTCAGTAATCTACGACCAGTCGTAAGGAACCATCCCCCTTTTTAACGAATAGTATCAGGGCGGCCGCGGGGGACGACGATGCCCGAATGAACCCTTTCGAAAGATTTTCATCCAACCACCTCTTTAATTCCTCCAACTCGGGGCGGGAAAGGGAATAGAGGGGGCCGAAGGGGGGTTGGAATCCTTCAGTGAGGGGGATTTTGTGGTCGGTAGGTCGGTGTGGTGGTAGTTTGTCGGCGTTTGCTTTATCGAAGATCGGGAGGTGGTCATGGTATTCCAGTGGGACGATATTCTGGATGTCGTTTTTTGGTTCGTCGTCTTTGGCCAGGGCGGAATTGATTTCGTAGAGGGAAAGGGCGAAGGGTTCGACCTTTCCATAACGGTTATTCGAGTTGTTGGTTATTCGGCGAAAGGAGGTGGCCGAGATGGCACAGATCTTGTTACCGTGCGGGGTTGAGATACCCTGGATGGGTCGTGGAGTAACCTTCGTACGGTGGTCGAGGCAGGTTGAGGAGGGGAATTGGATACTCATATCCCGGAAGTTAATGGAGACATCGTGCTTTTTTAACCACGGTATGCCGAGGACGAGGGGGTAGTGGCCAATCGAGGCAACATAGGCGGTGAGGGTTTCCTGGTGATCATCAATGAGGCAATTGAGTTGTACATACTCCATGATGTCTCCGGAGGAGATTGGGCGGCCGTCGATGACTTCGACGGTCTTAGGATTTTTGAGCTGGAAGCGGGGGAGGTTGTGCTGGCGGGCGAATTCGTCATTTATAAAAGCATTTCCAGTGCATCCGCAATCAACAAGAGCGTGGGTCTCGATCTTGTTAAGTTTATCGGACAGGGTGCATGGGACAATCAAGTGTCTTCCATCTAATTCGCTTTCTTGTTTGTTTGACAGCGAGCTACTAGATACATATAACACTTCTTCGGCAGAAACAAATGACGACGCCGGGGTGGGTCCACCAATAGGGCCAACGGGCTGTTGGTGGACTATTCTTTTCCCGAATCCAAATCGGAGCTTTCCTCCACAGGGGCAATTCCTGCCGCTGCCAGTCGGACTTTGCGGGCATTGGTACTGGCCAGAGCGGGGCATTGGTCTTTGAAGTGATCCGCCGCTCCGCAGTATAGGCAGAGTCCCTTGGCCATACGTTCATCTCGGCGACGTTGGTTTTGAGACTTCTTGGCAGTGGAAAGGTCCATGGGGACAGGGCCATAGTTGCCGCTGTCGGTATTGGTGGGGTGCGTTGCGCGGGGTGCAGTGGGGGAGGACCGAGAGGCGGAGGGAATGGTGGTGCGGCGAGAGAGGGCGGCATGAGCTCTGATTCGTTAATCGAGCTTCATGCAGAGCTGCACGAACTTCTCGAAGTCCTCTGGCTCATCTGTTTGGTAAACAAGACTGGCCTGGAGTTCTCTCGACAGTCCGCGCTTAAGAGCTGCCTTCTTCGCTTTGGAATCGTAGTCGAGGATAGCGAGGAGGCGTTGGAATTCAGCATAATAGACACTGAATTCACGGTTCCCTTGGGTTAACCGTTCCAGTTCTGCAGCTGCAGTTCCGACTTCATCTGGGTCTCCGAAAGCTGCCTCGAGAATTTTGATAAGTGCCTCCACATGGTCCAGGGCTATCTCGTCAGCCTGGACGTAAGGCTGGATCTGATTTTGACCATTGCCTTTGAGGTATCCATACACATAGCGGAGCTTATGCTGATCGCTAGTGAAACGGGATCCTTCCCCAGCAATCTTGGAACGGACCTTGGAGACAAAGTTGGGGAGCTACTTTCTATCTCCGGAATACTCGGGAGGGTGTGGGAGCTCGATAATGCGGGGTGTAGGGTTCGCTGGAAGGCCTTGGAGAATCTGGATGGTTTTTTTGGCGATTTGGAGGTCTTCCTCGAGGGTAAGAAGGCGCCGAGCATATTCGGTGTTGCCAGAGCGGGCTTCTTCAAGTTCTGTCTTTAGGTCGAGGATCAGGGTGAGCTGTTGGCGATATTCTTCGACACCATTTTCGATGGTGAGGATTGCTGAGGGATTGGCCTGGACAGCGTCTGCCTGAGCGGCGTCGAGGACAAGGACATAGGCTACTCGGGCGAGTCTATCGGATACACCAGAGGAAAAGTTCGTCATCATAGGAGATCCTGGTGGCATCGACATCGAAGGCGAATTGAAGGGCGACGAGGAGTTCTTCGTAGGTAGGGTTGTGGTATGGGAGAATTTCGTGGTGGTGGGTACGTAGGATTGTGCGGAGGATATAAATCCAAAAGCTGGTGATCATAGGCGGGGGGTCGGGAAATGCGTCGAGCGATAGCTGGTGAGCCGGCAGGTTCGGGCTACACAGTTATGTTGTTACGGCAGCGTGGTCGGGGGCGGGGTTACCCGAGGGCTCTTCTTGTATATAGATAGATAGTAATAAATAAAGTCCCTTTCGTAATCTCAATCCTAAGACTTGTGAAATTGTGCGTGCATCAATTTCTTGCAAGTCCGTGTTTAAAGATCAGGTGACTGAATTACTCCGTGATGTATCTATTCCGAAGCGAGGCTCTGGGACGTAACGCGGCAAGGCGAGGCAAGGCAGGGAGACGAGGCGGGGGCGGCTGGACAAGGGCACGTGATCGGAACACGTAAACGAGGCGAGGACAAAGATGTTGACAAAAGGTATTTATTTAGGAAATAAACAAATAACTGTGTGAAGAACTAATTACACGGGGAAAGCAAAACTATTTAACAAGCAACTTCTTCACACACGTGCACAAAGCCAAGGAAGCACTACGGGCCGCGCACGGCACAACAAGCAAAACCCTAAACACAAGCACAAAGCCAAGGAAGCACTACGGGCCGCGCACGGCACAACAAACAAAACCCTAAAATACAAAACCCTTATCTGGTGCGTACGATCGCGGCTTAGGGCTGGCTAGGCTAAGCGATTACGGCACAAGCGAGGGCCAAGTGTTTACCCAGCGGATCGAGTGACGGGCAGTGGAGCCCGCGATTCGAATCCGCATGAGATCACATTTCAAGTGCGGAAACTCGAGCCATGACAGACCCCATGTATATTGATCAATTCAATGACGGGCTCCACATCGACGTTCAAAGACAGCTTGCCCTCCTGGAAACCAAGCCCACCACCATGATCGATTTTGCCAACAGGGCTATCGCGTTGGACAACCGCTTATTTAATTTCCGGACCCTACGGACCTGACACGAACCGCAGTACTACCGAGACCACCAAAATTCATACCCCAGGGCCCAACACAACCCCCAGGACTCCACCTCTTCGGACCCCAATCCTATGGAACTGGACGCCACCCGGAGATTTCGAGGGAAGGATAGGGCAGAAGAGGAGAGACGGAAAAGAAATAATGAATGCTACAACTGTGGAAAAATGGGCCACTATGCAGCACGATGCCCCACCAAGAGATCGAACCAGGACCGGAGACCCTACAGGGGCGCTGAGGCAACATTAGAAGAAATGTCATCCGACGAAGAGTCGGGAAAAGAGGACCCCCAGGAGTAGAGATCGAGGGTAAACTCCTGGGGCAGATAACAAACCCAAAACCACCAGAACCCACCTACATCATCTCGAGTGTGGGCCCCTACCAAAGGGACGAGAAAATCATCTTAAAAGTTATTATTCGGGGAAGCGATAACCGGGAGCACCGCACGACTGCTATGGTGGACTGCGGAGCCACGGAAAATTTCATCGACAAGGAATACGCAGAAAGGAATGGGATACCACTGAAGAAAAGGGGTTTCCCCGGAGGGTACTAGCGGTGGATGGAAGAGAGGTAGCTAGTGGACCAGTCACCCATGATGCAATGGTGAACTTAACGATAAATAACCATCACGAAATGATCAAGTTACATTGCATCACCATCGGCAACTCCCCAATCATCGTCGGATTACCATGGCTAAAACGGCACAACCCTTACATTGACTGGAGGGAAGGACGGGTCACGTTTGACTCGACAAAGTGTGCTAGGGACTGCCTCGACACCTCCCCGCATGCCACAGCTGTGGCAGATGAACAGGCAATCGACAAATACTACCGGGACATCGCGCCGGACGTGACACCCGGAGATACGGCCTACGGATCCACTATGATCAGGGACGGACAAGAAGGGACTTGCAACGACAATCCTTCCCGGATGCAATCACCAGGAACCATTGGGACGCCAGTGGAAATAGGGGAAACACCGAAAGGGTTCGACTCACCGGGCATCGCCGAACAACCACCCCTCCCCGAGGCCAGGGATATCATTCCGAAGGAGTATCACGATTACCTTCACGTCTTCGGGGCGAAGGGAGATCAGGGAAGACCACCACATAGACACCACGACCATAGGATTCCACTGGTAGAAGGGAAGGTCCCCCCATTCGAACCCCTTCGGGCATTGGACGAGGGAAGACTACGGGCATTGAGGGAATATCTGGAAACAAGCCTGAAGCGAGGATGGATAAGGAGCTCAACATCCCCGGCGGGGGCGCCTATCCATTTTGTGAAGAAAAAAGATGGCAGCCTCAGGATGTGCGTGGACTACCGAGGACTAAACGCCATGACCGTAAAAGACCGAACGCCACTACCACTAATCGGAGAAGCTTTAGACCGGCTATCAAACGCAAAAATATATACAAAACTAGACGTGAAGGATGCATACCACAACCTCCGGATAGCAAGGGGGGATGAATGGAAAACGGCATTCCGGACGAAGTATGGGTTATACGAGTATTTGGTTATGCCATTTGGATTAACCAATGCACCGGCATCTTTTCAGCGGTGGATGAATGAAGTATTGAGCGATTACCTCGATGTTTTCTGCATTGCATACCTCGACGACATCTTAATATACTCGGACAACATCGAACAACACCGAAGGGACGTGAGGAGGGTTCTCCAACGGGTGGAAGAAGTATGACTGACCCTGAAGGCATCGAAGTGTGAATTCCACACCGATAGGATGGAATACCTGGGTTACATTATTGCGCCAACAGGAATCTCCATGGATCCAGAGAAGGTTAAAACGGTGGTGGAATGGAGGGAACCCACAAATGTGAAGGGGGTGCAGAGCTTCCTAGGGTTCACAAATTTTTACAGAAGATTTATCCGGGACTTCAGTAAAATCACGACACCATTAACCAAATTGACCCGAAAGGACACAGCCTGGGAATGGGGCGACGCCGCACAATCAGCATTCAAACAACTCAAGGCGGCAATGATTTCGCAACCAATACTGCGACATTTCGACCCCGCCCGCCCCCTGACATTGGAAACGGATGTGTTGGACTACGCAATCGGGGCTGTATGCTCCCAACCAGACGACACCGGCGTCCTCCACCCTCTGGGATATTTTTCGCGGAAACTCAAGGACGCTGAGCTGAACTACGATATCCACGACAAAGAATTGCTAGCAATTGTCGACGGCCTAGGCAAATGGGGCACTTACTGCAAGAATATGGCACACACAATCACCATCTTGACCGATCATAAAAATCTCGAATATTGGCAGACGAAAAAGGACCTAAACTTGAGACAGGCTCGCTCGGGGGAACAGCTCGCCAATTACGACTTCATCATCACCTATCGACCAGGCAAGTTGGCTGGAAAGCCGGATATCCTCTCCAGAGAGTCAGGAGACTCTCCCTGGGAGGGGGAGGTAAAGCATAGGCAGAACCGAGGACGGGTTTTACTTCCAGCCCAGGCATTTCGGATCAGCTCCGCCGAGGTTATGGAACTGCAGGTAGACCAGGAATTTTTGGAAGAAATAAAGAGAAAAACGGCGGGGGATCAGGACATGCAGGAGGTTATCCGGAAACTGCGAGAAGGAGAACGACGGAACAACAAGGTTGCCCTTGGACTATGCGAAGACAGAGAAGGAATACTGACATACGAGGGGTTGATCTGGATACCCGAGAATGACCAATTACGACTCCGGCTCCTACATGACCACCACGACGCAATGGTGGCAGGTCACCCAGGATGAGCAAAGACTTTGGAATTGCTGGGCAGAAATTATTACTGGCCTCAGCAGCGACAATACGTAAATCGATATGTCGACAACTGTGATACATGCAAAAGGATTAAGCCAGTGAAACATGCCCCGTTTGGCCTGTTGAGGCCCTTACAGCTACCCGAACGACCGTGGGACTCGATTTCGATGGACTTCATTACGGGACTACCACCGGTGGGGGAATGCAACGCTCTCTGGGTAATTGTGGACCGTCTTACAAAGATGGCCCATTTCGTTGCTTGTGCGGACACCATGGGACCGAGTGATTTGGCGGACGGGTTTATATCGCATCTGGTCCGGGCTCATGGACTACCCAGTAGCATGATCTCCGACCGAGGTTCCTTATTCACTTCGACATTTTGGAAGCGGATCATGGAGGCCATGGGGACCACCCGGAACCTTAGTACTGCATTTCATCCTGAAACGGATGGACAAACAGAACGAATTAATGCAATCTTGGAGCAGTACCTACGGGCGTACTGTAACTACCAGCAGGACAACTGGAAGCAGCTCCTGCCGATTGCAGAATTGTGTTATAACAACACAAAATCCGAAACCACGAAGGTGACCCCATTCTTCGCCAATTGCGGATATCATCCTCGTTTTGAGCCGAACCTCGGGGGAATGAATGCCAGGACCCCCGAAATCTCAGATTACATTTCGACTCTCACCAACCTCCACGGGGAATTACGGGCCGAAATCCATTATGCCCAGGCGACCCAGGCAGAACAAGCAAACAAATCGAGATACCCAGACCCTGTACTCAGGCCAGGGGATAGTGTATGGTTGCGAAGGAAGCATGTGAGAACGACACGCCCCTCCAATAAACTCGACTACAAGCTTATAGGCCCTTACCCCATCCTGGAGAAGATAGGATCAAGGGCATATAAATTGGACCTCCCTCCCAGCGTGAGGATTCATCCAGTTTTCCATATCTCCCTTCTTGAGCTGGCTCAACCAGGAAACAAACCCATCCCCGGACATATCCAACCACCCCCACCACCAACTATCATCAACAATGAGGAGGAATAGGAAGTCGAAGAAATCGTTGACTCTCACTATCACCGGAAACAGCTCCAGTACCATGTCAAGTGGACAGGTTTACATGACGAGGACAAGACCTGGTACCCTGCTACAAATTTCAACAACTCCCCAGATGCCATACAAAGGTTCCATCAAAGATACCCCCGAAAACCGGCACCTCAGAACTAGGCATGGCAGGACCAGAGATTACCGTTAAGACCGAGAGGGAACAAAACTCGGGCGGCTGGAACCGCCCTCTTTCCCCTCTCCCCGCCACGACTTACACCCCCCACGATGACCTCCACTGGTCCTTCTGCTACGACGACTATTGTTCCACCCACCTTCAGGCAAAACAAAACAACAACTACTTTCCTACCGCCGGATTGGGAGGACCAACCCACCAACGACGAAACGAAACATGCGGCTGCAGACACGAGCATCATCCCGAGTTGGATGCTGTGATCCAGGCAAGGCATCTCAACAGCGCGAAGGCCTGCCGGGCCTGGCAAAGGGGGAAGCGGGTCTGTTACGATTGTGGTTTCCTCGTCAACATGGACGGACACGAGGCCAGATGCGATGCCACTCGACCGACCCATTCCTCCCCAATTGATACCCAGGGAACTGACAAACCTGCCCTCGCTGGCGACGGCAACCACGACACAACCGGACAATGCACCCCCGACAACTCAGAAGGACCCCCAGGACCACAGGCGGGGGTTACCATGGACAGGCACCGAGTGCCAGTTTTACTAATGCCCTCGATGGGCGGGCCAGAGGGAGTAGCGGTGAACCTATCCCTCTATCAACAGGTCACCGAAGAAACAACCGCACGACAGCAAGAAAACCTACAACGACACTGGGAAGATATCGCTCGACTGGAAAGGATGATTCGAGGCGAACACCGAAGGAACCAAGGAGCGAGATACCCAGGGCCATCCCCAAGGGAGAGGCCACAGCTGGGACTAGGACTAGAGGGCCTCGTCGGAGCCTCGGCCTGGAGAGGGGGGTTAATGTCACGAACATCCTGGGACATGCTCTTGGGTGCGCTCGCAACCACAGCTGGACTGTGGCTCGCTGGCATAACGTTGGCAGTGCTCTATGTTATCTTGAGGGCTTAGGGGAAGCGTTTAGGGTTTAGGGAAAGGGGGCTGCAGGAAGGAGGTTTTGGGATCTGAGGCAGGGGACGTTTGGGATGCGTTTGGGGGCACGGTTTCATGGGATGTTCGATTTACGTTTGAATCCTGTTTCTGCTTTTGTTTCAGTTCCGTTTGAGATCTTCCATTGGTTATGTTTTGCTTTCTGTTTAGGTTATGCATCTCATGTTGTTTCATTATTGTATCACGGGGTTTGAAGGCACTGCAGGGCAGCTGCTTGGGATCTACGAAGGGCACGAGAATTATGCATAAGAAGGAACACTTTGTATTTCATTTATTCGGTACGCAATCAATTATCTATTCTACAGAACTATCTACACATACACAGATTCGTCCGTCTCATTAGTGAACGTCATCACAAACTCTCACCCCCAGCCCCATCCCCATACGCCAATTACGAATCCAAACGATAACGGAAGCATAACAAGAGAGGGCAGCGCCACAGAGACATTCTGGATACTAGTCAGTATTGCCCGTGCCAGATACTAACTCAGGACAGTAGTACCGAGCCAAACCCAACTGCAGAGCAGTATACCAGACCGTTGCGTTGCCTGTCGTGCCCTGTGGCTGTGTAGACAGGTTCTTGACAAAGCGTACCTCCGTCAGGTGAGTGATGTCCCCCGAGGAGATCTTTCGTCTGTCGATGACCTCGAGTACCCGGGGGGTTGTTAGGGGGCAAAGGGGTAGTTTATGATGCGTGGCGAATGATTGGTCAACAAATGCATAGCCTGTCACTCCGCAGTCGATTAGGGCGTGGGTGGGGATTTTCTTGTTTTTGGAGGACAGGTCACATGTCACGATGAGGTGTCTACCATCCATTGATCCTTCTTCGATGGCGGCGTCTGTAACGGCGGTGCTAGAAATTGATAATATTTTTGCTAACACAGACGAAGGGACAGTGGATTCGCCAGGAAGAGAGCCATCCTGCTCTTCCCGGCTTACACATTTCCCGACTTGACTACATCCTCCCCGTCCTCCTACACTCAATTGGTTACCTCAGCGGCTGCTACTCGCAACGGACGTGCTGGGACCTTGGGACAACTCGGACAGTCTCGTGCCATGTGGTTGAACCCTCCACAGTACAGGCAGCGGTTTTCGTCGATCATCTTTTGGCGTTCTTCTGGGGAGAGGCGTCAACGAGCCGCTGACAGGTCCATGGGGGCAGGGCCAAAGTGGCCGCTCCCGCTGCTCGTAGAGTGTGGGGTGTTCTGGGTGGACGCTGGGGGTGTGCTGCGGGGCAGGGAGGAGGTGGGTTTGGTCACAGTGGTGGGGCGGGCGCTCTCAGCCTTTCGAGCACGAAATTGTTGATCCCTCCGTTTCACGAGGGCTACATATTGATTCCAGTCTTCCAGGACGTCCTGAGTACTAAGGATGTCCTTGAGCTCATCGCAGAGACCTCGGTGGAAAGCGGCTCTTTTGGCAGCATTGTTCCAGTTGAGGTCGGAGGCTAGACGTCAGAACTCAGCGTAATAGGTAACAAAGTCTCGATTTCCTTGACGAAGCTTAGCGATAGCCCACTCGGCAGTGTTGATCCGGTCAGGGTCACCATATGATTCTTCCAGGGTGGTCACGAAATCCCCAAAGGTTTCCAGGTTGACAAGGTCGTTCTCTACCAGGTGGAGCATTTGTTCCAGAGTGGGTCCATCGAGTCGAGAGAAGGCATAGCGGAGTTTCGACTGGTCGTCGGGGAATTTGCCAGGTCGATGGATGAGGCGAAGACGCAGCATGGTGATGAAGGATCGTAGCTTGTTACGTTCCTCCCCTGTGAAGGGTTTGGGATCAGGCTGTGTCTTGCGCGGGGTGGGTACAGAGGAAGAGGCAAGGTTGGCTAAGGCGAGGGTTTGGGAGAGCTGGGACTCGAGTTGGGTGACCCGGGTGGAGAGCGTATTGCAGTCTACTACGGTGGCGTCCCTGTCGAGGGAGAGGTCTTTGATTTCGGCGGCGAGAGCTGTGAACCGATCGGTAAGGTTCTCGCTGGTGTTGAGGACATGGGCGAGGTTGACCGCTCCTTCGTAGCTCGCACGTAGGGTGGCAGGGTCGAGGGAGTCGGCGGAGGTAGCGGCCAAGGCCTTGATGGCGCGGGCATGGTCCGCGAGGATCCTCACGATGAGAGGAGAGTTGGCAACGGGGGCTGGCTCGGACATGGAGCGAGTTCGGTGGAGGATAACGATGCAACGTAGTGTAACAGCTGGCAGGGCGCAGAATCGGAGTCCAGGGAACTCGCAGTAGGGCAAGGGCAAGAACTTGGCTGGGCGGGCTTGGCTAGGCTGGGCAAGGACAGGAGGCTTGGCTGGGCTGGGCTGAGGGGGAATACTGGGGACTAGGGATGAAGAGAGGAGTAGTTGTATTGGATAAGAATACAAGACGTTGCGTGAAGAAAAGGAAAGACAGAACAGTGGGAGGATAAACCTCCTTATATACATAGATTCCCTTATCCAACTTCGATACCAAATTCCCTACTATCCATTTCCCTTTCCTCCATACTGCGTAGAATTTTCCTTTACTGACATCATAACCCGTAAGCATTTAAACAAACATACATAAGCGTGCATAAATAAGCAAACATAAGAAACCGTAAGCAGAATAATCTACATAAGCAGGTGGCAATGAGCAAACATAATCAACCGTCATGTATAAACAGAGGGATAAGCATGCATAAGTGCCAACAGTACAGACATTGGGTCCATGCTGTGACAGAAAGACCTACAAAGACAATACACCCAAGACCATCCTTGAACAATAAGACCCTCATGGATTGCTGTTCACACCTGAATGCAATGACCATTGATGATCTCACAATGCTCCCTGAGATCAGCAGGAGAGTTTAAGATTATAACACATTATTACTCATTCCCATGAGAATCCCCAGAGAAGTAAATAATTCTCATCATTGGAATTATTACTACTCATTTTTTCTTTTCAGAAATCTTGAGTTACCCTGCTGTTGGTCACGAGACAACCACTGGTTAACAGGCCCTAAACCATTAAGCCTTGACAAACTAATACAGCCACTATAGAGCCTGCAAATAGGTGCAGCTGTGCAAGTACTCAAATAATGCTTGAGTGATGTCATAGTGCACAGCCACACAATGAGCAACACCAGTACTAGCCACATCACATAGGGGTGAAGTAGCACAATCAAATAAGAAAAGTGAACATGACAGTAGGAAATAAAGAACAAGGAGAAGGGGAGATTTCTGAGCCATGACATCAGCCATCAAAGAGTGCTTAGCTTTGTTGCTGTGGCAACATCCATTGTTAGGCCAACATCCATTGCTATGGCAACCACTGTTACCAGGGCAACACTACAGAATCTTCCCCAGTCAAGTAGTACAACTGGGGACTTAGAATCAAGCTGTGACAGTGACAATTGATGAAAAGATGAACATGGTTCTTGACCAATAGTAAGGTCAACATAAAATATTGATTAAACCTCATGTTTTGGGATATCCTGATGCATACACTCAAGACTGTGGATTCTTGATTCAATTATGATCTCCTGCTTGCAAGTGCAGAGTACCAGGGATCTTTTGTCTTAACTATGCTGCTTTGCGACAAGGAGTTACAGAATCTTGTTTTCACCCTTAAACATCGTGGACTTGGAACATTGCAATTGATAGACTGGATTCTTCTATCTACAGAAATCACCCTCCTTATATACAAGAACTTGACTCATTTAGATCAATAAACTGATTGATCTGATACCATACCATACATCTGTAAATACCTCATTGCTAAACCATAAACAATTAAAACTAATGCCCACTGAATCATCTATTCCAATCAAACTACTTCCTTGTCATAATTCTGTATATCCATTTGTATCCTTATCTCAATGCTGAGATATTAATCTTGGATGTCTGAATATCCATCAAGCAGTGCCATACCTCAGCACAGCACTTGTGTCTTTGCTGCATTCGTAAACTTCATGATGTTTGCAGCCTGGATTACCATAGGAATCCACATGCAACCCATGAGGATATTTGAGTACTTACACTGCAGCTTGTCACTATCCAGCATATTGAAAAAGAAATTATTTACCAGCCATTTAATATGCCATCACACCATGGGTCAACAATAATCTAGTTGCCATAGATGTATGATTAATGTTTTGTTAGTTTTCCTCATTGGCAATTCCATAGGTTGTTGCTCTGCATGAAGATGCATGGGAAGTGGATTTGTATGGTACAATGGTGTTGATGTGATCAAGAGAAGACAAAAGAGCAGTCTCAACTTAACTGCGGTTGATAATAGCATTGTTTCATGTCAATGGGCATGTCAATTGTCTCTTTGCTGTTGCGGGGATCACTGTAATTGTTAGCATCAGTGACATCTGTATTATACTGGTGTTTGGTTCATAACAGCTTGAAAATATAGACGGATGAAATGAGACTGAAAACGATTCTATTGAATGTCTCCACATTGACCACTCATAAAACAATCACTGGCACTGGTTGAGATTTAAGAAGAAATGAAGTCATGACATATCACACTGTTGAACTAAATTTTCCAGGCACTTGATTTTATTCCAGGCTATGTTCCAGTTAAGCATAACTTTTATCTAACCATAAAGCATCCCTAATGCTGTAAAATAAATGACAAAATCAGCGCTCTGTAAATCACAAGCCCAAGAAACATGGCCCAACGAGTGCAGAGTGACAAGACAAGTGCCTCTAAAAAAAACAAACAAACAACTCCCCGACTACCTACATTTGAATATTCCTCTACTCAAACAACCCCGCAATTCCATAGTCATCCACATGATCCGTCCAATCATACTTCTCAACAATAGGCGGGTTCCGCTCATGGAACCACTCACGAAGGTTATAGTCCTGGGTGCGATCCATCCAGTTGTTGTTGTTACCCTTTCCAAGCTGGTAATATTCCATAGGCTTGATTTCATTAACAGGGTGCACTGCATCAAAGTTAGGAACGGCGTAGGGAAGGTCCTGTAGGCTGATAGGAACAGCATCGAAGTTAGGAACCGGGAGCTCCTCGAAGTTCATAGGCATGACATCGAAGTTAGGAGCGGGAAGATCTTCGAAGTTGAGAGGCATCGGGTCGAAGTTTGGTTGGGGGACTTCCTCGATGTTGACGATGGGATCATAGTTGGGTTGAGCGAGCTCTTCGACATTGACAGGAACCAGGTCGAAGTTGGGAGGGGTTAGGTCCTCGATGTTGACAGGAGCCGGATCAAAGTTTGGCTGGGGAAGATCCTCGATGCTGGCATGAATCGGGTCGAAGTTGCGAGGTGGAAGACTCTCAATTTGGACGATAGGATCGTAGTTGGGCTGGGGTAGGTCCTCGAGATTTCCGCGGATGGCATCGAAGTCAGGGGCGGCAAGGCACTCGACGTCGACAATGGGAGAGGGCAAGGCGTCGCTACCCATAATCATATCGACATCATTGAAATCGCCGAGCTCGAATTCGGGGTCGTAGAGTACCTTGTCATTGACGAGGTTATCGCTGTAAACGTACTCCCCGAACAACTCGATCTCGTCATCCGTCATGGGACCCCAGTTGAACTTCTGAAGGAACCTATCACCTCCGCCCATGATCATAGGCATTACGACAGGCTTCTTCTGGTCGTTAACCTTCTTGTCATCGGCCTTGGGGGCCTCGGCAGAAGGTTTCTTGGTCAAGGCTGGGTGATTGGACCATAGTTCACCAATGCCGGCAGATTCAACCTTTTCTTCCGTCGAGCCTGACTCGGGCTTAGCAGGCTTGGATTTAGTAAAAAGAGCGGGGAGTTTCGCATCTGCCACCTTTCTGTCGGTAAGGCCTGTGTCGGGCTTCTCTTTGAACAATCCAGCAACACCAGCCACCTTCCCGTTGGTAAGTCCTGAGTCGGGCTTCTCTTTAAACAATCCAGCAACACCGACGTACTGGTTCGGGTCCTCCTTGGTGTCGGTAGGCTTGTTGTGAACAGCGGCACCAGTGGCAGCGGTGTCAGCGGAAGCAGCAGGATTAGCGGGCTGGGCAGCAGGTTTTCCGGGTCTGAAGAAGCCTGCGACCTTTCCCGCATAGTCCTTGATAGCACCAGCACCAGAAGAAACAGTGTTAACACCGCCAGAGACGATATTTCCAGCAGTATTCTTGACGGCACCAGCACCAGCAGCGACGGTATCCTTCACTGCCGTGGCACCAGCTCGAGCAGCATGGACACCCGCAGAAACAACACCAACAGTAGTATCCTTCACGATATTTGCACCGGTACCAACCATGTTGGCACCAGCCTGCGCAATGTCAATGTACGGTTTACCAGCCTCCATAGCGGCGTTTGCAGCGTGACCCGCAACGGTTTTACCCGCATCAAGAGCGGCGTTTCCTACAACTTTACCAGCATCTAGAGCTGCATTTCCGACAACTTTACCAGCCTCAACCACAGGACGGGCGACAACTTTGCCAGCCTCAATAACGGGACGGCCAACAATCTTTCCAGCCTCAACTACGGCTCCTCCGACGACCTTTCCAGCGTGGATAGCGGATCCGGCAATTTCGAGATAGGGACGAGTGGCATCGACCGCGGCAGTTCCAACATCGTTAACAGTGTTCTTACCGGCGTCGACAATTGCGGCGGCTCCATTATTGATACCATCGTTAACCTGTTGAAGCATAGACGGCTTCACGGGGGCCTCGGTAATGACTGGGGGTGGGGCGGGTGGTACGACGACTTCGGGCTTCTTACGACCACCTCCGAAGCAGGCGGAGAACGGGTTCCAGGCTGTTGTTCGTTAGTCACGTCTTTGTTGAATGGTTGTGGAAATACTTACCGTCTCTCTTCTGGAGGCCGGAGCTGACATCGATGGTGGGGACTTCGGGAGATCCATCACAGTTAATATCGACGGATCCAGAGGTGGGGCGAAAGCCAGTCGCTGGGAATTTCAGTCCAGAAAAGCCAGAGGGAATGGGGTTGGTACGAAGACCGTTAAGCGAAAGTGCAGGAGCCATTGTCTGGTACACTCCCTGAGTAAGGAACAGAAGATGTAGAAGCACTTGTGAGTTTATAAACCGAACGCGGCTGTGACGTGACCCGCTTGTTACATTGAGCAGTCACTCTGTAGGGTTGTGTGTGACTTCATGGGTTTGCGCAATTGGCCACGGTTTCAATCCGATAGCCTTGAAGCCGTGAGCATTGGCCGTCAAGGTGACTGCGGTCAATGATGTCACGATTCGTGGTGTTTGCACATTCATGATGCGTCTTTGAGGATTCGCCGTTAGCCTGCTGGCAGCTCAGTGATCTTGCCGTCCGTCTAAACATGTACCACTGACAAATTGAACGCGACTTGAAATAATACATCCTAACAGTCCGTACTTAATTTTAACTTATTTCCATCACTAACTGATCAATGGATATTTACTGTGCAACCATGCCCTCACGGTTTTCCTTCACTCGAATCAGGGCCCGGAGCGAAAGCTCTGAAACGCGTGATACATATTATGGTTACGTCATGTAGAAAGGTAGCAGCATCAGCGAAGAGCGAAATGAGAATGCACGAGAATGTACAAGATGACAGCATAACTCCACCGGCATAATTTCCCGTTCCGATTCGGAAGTATTGTGGCCACGTAGACTGTGGCGGTCAAATATTGCATGGATTGGTAGCGAGGGTTTAGGGCTATCGAAATCCGCGGAACCGCGTTAAGGCGACTGCTATTTCTCCGTACAACATATTGCTAGCTGTGGAAAGCTAAAATCACGAACACCCGGGAAATGGAACCGCACACTGTTAGCAGGTGTTTTAAAATTACATACTCGCCAGGCAAGCTTCGCGCGAATTCAGAAGCTAAAATATGCCAACTTGAAAGCAGTGTGGAAATTATCTCACAGTGCTACCTTGGCATTCAACGTACAGCGATGCTCACAGGAATCACAGAAATCACTACACCACAGCTGCTAATCACCAACGGCGAGCACTTACCTCTACGAGCATACAAATCATTCTCCACCCCTTCCCTGCCAGAGTTATGTTTATAGCTCCATTATGAATCTCTCAATTCCGACCAAGCTTCCAAGCATGCTGTATGAATACCACTGACAACGGAAACTATCTTCACACGTGGGAGATGTGCAGTTACATCTGTACCAGCACACGAATAATCCCCAACCTCACCACTCCTTCAGAGTCTCCTCAGGAATCATAAATACATTTCCAACCTGCAAATTCAGCCAAGATAGCGCAGCTCGAGTGTCAGCCGGATACCCTCAAGTCCAGTAATATATCCAATCTATTTTGGCTTTACTTTTTGCTTCCATGCCACCTTTTGGTCAGAACGATACGAGCTCGAACCGTAGGCTGGCCTATATTTTTGGAGCTGTTAAATTCTTTTACGGGGGAGGGGAATATTGCCCAGATTAAGGGTGTGTTCGAACTTCGGTGCACCATGCCAGTGCTGCAACAGTGTCATTATGTCGAGTGAGAATAGGGTGAGTAGTGACTGTATACTTACCATTTGTTTTCTTGTGCTGGATTTCTGACTCCAGTCCCAGCATGAGGCATGAGGCCGAAAATAAGTTGATGAACATTAAAGATCTCGATTGTTTCAGTTCTGCTTGTCCCACTACATATGCGCCTGCCCGCGGTCCGCTCGCTTTCGAGCACATACCATCATTACAGTGACAGCAATACCGAAGCTTTCAACTTTCCACCACGTACCATTTCAGCACAAACCCCACGTACGCACCATTTCAACCTTGTTGAGCAACAACTTAATGCAAGACTTGGCTTTACTTTTTTCCTCCACTTCTTTTTTTTGAGAGACGCGGGTACAATTCTCCATGTTGTACTATTTTTTTTATTCAGCAAACCTACATTCTTAGCAACTACCGCAGCCCGCTCTTCAATGCAGGTATTTCAAAAGACTTGTGTCGTTCACATAAGCTTCCTCCATCCTAACTTTCAGCCAAGATAGCCCATCTAATGGTCCAGCTCAGTACCCTCAAATCCGACTGTAACAACACTTGGCTTTACCTTTTTCTTGTTGCTCCACGTTATTTCTGGGGAGATGCGGGTTCAATTCTACACGTACTCTTTTTTTCTGTTTTTTTTTTTTGGTTTTTATCCAGTAAATGTTTGGTCGACGACAGTTCGTAGCAACTACTGCAGCCCGCTGTTAGCCGGTTTCCGACAGCTTTGAAGGTCACATTGCGTACGCTATCTTAGGCAGCTTTACCAGACGCTGGTTGGCTTGGCAGAGTCACCCTCTATCACTTCCCTGGCACTGAGGTCCTGCGGTTTATAATTGAATTTTACCTTAAAACTCCCAGCCAACGTAGCTCATATTACGGGTCGGCCAGATACCCTCAAATCTGGCAAAACGAAAGGTTTGGCTTTTCTTTTTGACTCCACTTTTTGCCCGGGGAGATGCAGGTTCAATTCCCCACATTGTACTTTTTCTTTCATCCGTTAAATCTATGCTAGAACTAGATTCTTAGCAAGTACCGCAGCCCGCTCTTATATCAAAGATTAATGAATTTACGCAGTATCAGCAGGTTTTCGGCAGCTTGTAAGGTCAAATTCAGCAAGTGATAGAACTTTGAAAGACGCTGGATAGCTTGGCCGGGGAGCTCGGCACAGTCACTCTCTATCACTTCCCTGTGGACCGCGGTTTATGACGCCATTCACCTAGAAACTTTCAGCCAAGATAGCTCATCTCATAGGTAAGCTAGATACCGTCAATATTTTCAAAGCTAATAAAAATTGGCTTCACTTTTTGTGTCCACTTTTGTTCAGGGGAGATGCGGGCTCAGCTCTCCGCGTTGTACTGTTTTATCCGGTGAATTTGTGGTGACATATATTCTTAGCAATCACCGCTCTTACTTAGGGTGATATACGTACAATCATCCTTGATGATTCCGTTGTGCACTTTTTACGAGGGATTGATGACAGGAGAGTACTTCGTTATACAGCAAGTTTTACAGAGCTGCGGAGGACATCGGCATCAGCAAAGTGCAGCGGTATGTCCATCCTCCATGACTTCCCCACGCACTTGCGGTTTATGACCCTATTCTTTATGCCAACCCTCAGCCAAGATAGCTCATCTCATGGGTAGCTGGATACCCTCAAATCTGGTAAGTTTAACGATAACTTGGCTTTACTTTTTGACTACATTTTTTTCTAGGTGAAATACGGGTTCGATTCTCCACGTTGTGCTGTTTTTTTGGTCCGGCCAGTTTGTGTAGAACTAGATTCTTTGCAACTACGGCTCTTATTGTAGCGAAATTGTTAGGTTTCACTTCGTAGTTTGAAATCCTGGACTCCCAGTCTTGACGGTCTTCAACGGCCTTCAACAGTCTTCGAGGGTCTTCGAGGGTCCGCAACACCGTTATCAGTTGCCAGAGAACACTCAATAAACACAAGTTGCATTTCAATAGCCACGGCCGTTTATCATTAACGTAAACTAAGAACTCGCAACAATCATCCACACACCAACGAAAAACATGATAACAAATGCAGTCGCCTATTTTCAGTTTTTTTTCGCCCCCACATCGCCATAATGCATCCATAATGCTCCGCCAATGATGCTTCTATACCGTTCTACATATTGCCGGCAATACTATGTAGCCGTTTACGACTTTCTGAACGAAAACGCCAAATAAAAGCCTATCGTCCCACTCGTTAGCACCTATCCCCTTCCTCGGAATCCGGATCACTTACTACAAGCCTCCCACTCCTCATCACTAAGCGCAAAGCTCCCATCCCTTTTCCTAACCCCCATTCTCTCCGCCAACAATCTCATCTCCCCATTATCCTTTTCCTCCCTCCAAACATCACTAAACAACTTCTTATACTCCAACTCCAACCCATAATCCTCCGCAATACCTCTAAATGCTTCCCAGGGAACCACATACTCCGGTACCTCTTCCACCGCCTCCTCCAAAAAAAAATTATACTCCCACCCCCACGCTGGTCTAAACGCTCCTGTTCTAGGCGGTGGGTTCTTAAACTTAACCCTATAAATTGAATTGCCCCACTCCTGGACTCCATTCTCTTCATTCTCCGGTAAAGAATCCCTTTTATCCTCCCCCCTAACCCTAGAGCTGATGATATCACTAGAAGGAATAGTCCCAATAAACCGTCCCCCTGCCTTAAGAGCTCCGGCAACGTTTCTTAACATAGTTCTACACTTCTGCTCCGTTTCAAAGGCGTAGTGCATACAAAACATCATACTAACAACATCGAACCCTCCACCTCTGGCAAACCGGCTGTTGGTTCCAGGACCAACCGCGTGCTCGAATCCAATCCTTTCGACGATCGGGATACGGTCTATGATTTGTACCCAGCAGTCCATAGCGTGGAATTCCGCCTGGAAGACATTACGACGATCTCTACCCCTTGGTCGTTCCCTCCTCATAGCCCCGTATCTGTCTCTTGCGTGTGCAATAGAAACATCCGCCGTATCAAGTCCCAAATAAAACCCCACCTCCTGTGGTGCACTCTTCCATTTCAGTAAATCCCCCCCTTTACCACATCCCATATCCAACACAACAAGAAAATCATTCGGATCCTGTGAAGGGGGGGCACGGGGATCAAAATCGTCTCTCGGAGAAAATTTCTGGATCAACGTGGATTTAACCCAGTTGTTGAAGCTGCGTAATCCTTTGATTTTGGAGTTTTGGCGCCATTGTTTGCCGAGCTCTTTTTTGTCGTTGTAGTGGGAGCGGACTAACTCGTCGGGACGTTCGGGAGCAGGGATTGATCCCAAGAGGCGCGCTTTTTCGGCTTCTTCGCTGGCGGCGACGGTGGCACGGAGGAGGGATTTTTCTTGCTCGGTTAGGCGGGAGGCGGCGCCGGGGCGTTTACGCTGACGGGGGGGGGATGCCGGGCGCGAGGGAGGGGGGGTTGGGTCGGCGGGGGTGCTGGAGGGGATTAGGTTGCGCGGGGGGGAACGGTAACGGTAGCGGTTTTCGCCGCGGGGAGAGTCGCGGCGGCGGCGTTGTGTGGGGCGTTCATCGCGGCGGTCGGGGCGGTCTCGATCGTTGTGGTTGTTCCTGTCACCACGGTCGTTACGGTCTCTGTCATTGCGGTCCCTGTCATTGCGACCACGGTCGTTGCGGTCTCTGTCGTTACGGTCTCTGTCGTTGCGGTCACCACGTTCGGGACGGTCGGAGAGTTGGCGGCGACGGTCCTGGTCTGGACGGCGTGACGCGCGAGGGGACTGATCGGGGGATGCCTTGCGTTTACGGGATTCGACCGGGGATTCGCGTCTGCCTTCGGCGGCACGGGCAGGCGGGGAAGAGTCCAAAGCCTCGGTGGTCGGTTTTCTCTTTGGAGATTCTTTCCTAACTTCTGACGCGGGTCCGTCGTGACTGGAGGATGAGCTTTGGTCCTTTTGTTGTGGGGGATGCTGGGGAGGAGCCGGATCGGATGTGAAGCAATCCCTCGCGGGATCATACCTATCTCTGTTGGGCATGTTGAGTTGTGGTATCTCTGCCGGTTTGCGGGAATATATTGATAGAATCGTCCAAGATGAATGGCGGTGGGGTTGATCACCTGTGCTCTCGGTCGATGTGTTGATGTGATGTCGCGTTTGCAGGGAATCTTCTTCTCAGATGGAGATGGATCGGCGTATAGACATTTGCACAGCCACAGATGAGGTAATGGACGCCACAATAAAAACAACCTTATGAACTAGAGTAGCTTCGTTCGTTTCTCGGCTATTCCTTTAAGCTTCAGCCACACATCGTCGTGCTTCAACTCACGCTTCACCAATCCCACGCTCATTCAATATTTGTTTATTTGCTTTTATGCATTTTCAGTCACTCTTTTAAATATGGCTCGATGTAAGCATAATCTCTTTAAGCCGAGAAACTGAACCGATATTTCATATCGAAAGTGTCTCGAATTATTCATCTCGGTCATAAGTCCCCCCTTTGTCCCTCTTCTGATCCTCGGCTCTGTCGCTGTCTGTCGCACATGAACAGCCAGCGCCTTAACCGTGGCCGAGCAGCGACATGTCATTCCGAGCATAACTTGCATAATTTGCATAATAAATTCCCATAATTATCCGATTTGTCCAATCACGAGACAACTGAAACTGACATCCTGTAAAACCACCATCAGCACTCCGTCGTCGTCGTTCCTCCCCCAAATCTCGCATCACCTCATCTTCTTCCGTCAACCCCACAGCTCCCCCGACACAGCTCCCCACCACCACCACCACAACCAACGCCAGTAGCAACTCCCTCTTCTTCCCACTCACCCTCATCTCAACAGCAATCATGGTCCTCAACACCCTCGTCCACCACCCCGCCGTCGCCCACTATCTCCGCTTCGTAGCCACCACCGTCGGTCGCGACAAGGCTCTCCGTCTTCTACAATACCTCGCCCGTTTCTTGAGCTGGTACTTTCTCCGCAAAGGCTACGATGCCAGCACCATCGCTCCTTGGGATGCTATGAAGAAGAACTTTGGATCTGTTCGTAAGGCTATGCGGATTGGAAAGAATATTGAACACATGAAGGCTGCTACCGTGGTGAGTACTTGGTCTTCGTTTGCATCCCCATTCTATCCATCGCGAACTGCAACTCCGAAGCTTGTTCGCGAACTAGAGTTGCAACTCTAGCCTCGCCCGCACCCGCGACTAACAACGTCATAGGCCCTCGAAAACAAATCCCTCCCCCCTCTCTCCCGCTACCTCATCGCCGCCCGTCAGTTCTCCTACTTCGGCTACCTAACTCTCGACACCTTGGGATTCCTCTCCACCACCAAAATCGTTCCTCTCAGCGCTCCCAACACCGCCCGTGTCGTAAAAGAGTCCCAACGTCTCTGGTTGGCCGGGATCATGTTCTCCCTGTTCCACTCTGCTTTGGCTTTGCAGAGTTTGAAGGAGAAGGAGCAGAAGGTTGTTAAGACGGAAGCGGAGGGAAGATTGGCTAGTGAGAAACTTATTAAGGAGAGGAAGGCGGTGCTTCAACAGGTGGTTATGGATGGGTGTGATATTCTGATTCCTGCGACCGGGCTGGGACTGGTGAAGGTGGATGAGGGTATCGTGGGATTGGCGGGAGTGGTGTCCAGTTGGCTGGGATTGACGGCGCAGTGGTCGAAGACTGCGTAAGTTGAATCTTGGAAATGGAGATGTTGAAGATGAAGGGGATGAATACAGACAATAGTGATTGAGGGGAATCACAGAGGAGAAAATACGTGATGTGTAACAGTTGAACGCGCAGCGGGAGGGGTGTTTGTTTTCACGCAATGCTTATTTCAATTCGCTCATTTGATACCATGTTATTATGTTTCTTGATGTTTTGCTTTAGATATCTAAGTTTTACCAAGTTGATGTATGATAGCTGAATTGTGAATTATTGATCTGTCTTTAATTTTCGCGCGGATGGGGTGAGGCGGCAGTCACATGCAAAACATTTACAGAATGATACAGAATGATGCAAGGAGGCGTCTCCAGCGTCTTGGCAAGGTCTGAGGAACCAATAAACGAATGAAACGCGCAGGGACGACAAGTTGGACAAAGTTAAGTACGAGCCTGCAGATGGCACGTGCAAAAGTGCAATTCGGAAGTACGAAGTTAGTGGTCGCGGTATCACTCGAAGTCGGCGGTCCGAATATGCCCGATGATATGCGGATTCCCGATGTCACTGTCACTCGACAACATGTCTACGGAGAGTGACAAATTTGATTTATCCACGGAACTCATTGCTTATGTAGTGAAGGACAGTCGTCTTGTTGTTCGAGCTTCATCATTCTAATTTCCAACTCCTGAACTTCAGCGTAAATGTTTGGCGTAAATGGTAAGTAAATATACCTATTTTCTGGATGCCACTGTTAATGACGGCTCGCGAGGTGAGATCGGAGATACTCATCTAGGGACCTCAACACTGTATCTACAGTATCGAATATATTCACTATTACCATCACAACGTAAAACATGACAAACATCCATAGATACCCAAAGCATCCTATTATAATAACCACAACAGTATCGAGTTGAGTATCCAGCTTCCTTCTGTCAACACCCACGCCACGCACACATCCATCAATCAGCTATGAGTTAAGACCTGTTGGCTAAGCACACAAATAACCTCTCCTGTCAGTAAAGGTAAAAACCTTAAGGTGAAGATAAATGCATACCAATACTTACTCCTCCCACATCAAACAAGCCGCAAAAACGCAAGAATGCAAGGAAAAAAAGCCAAGTAGGTAACGTTCCTCTGTTATTCTCCACCCACACACCGACCAATTCGCTATGAGTGAGGGCCTGTTGACGAGTAACTAGATAAACAAGTCTCCTATTAGTAACGTCCAGCCTACAGCGAGTTTAAATTCTAGGTGAAGATGATACTAACCTCCTCTCCTGGCTCCTACGGCCACACGGAAAAAGCTGAAAGAAAGGAAAGCCAAGTAGACTGTGGTGTCCTTTTGCTATCATCGCCACACATCTAGCCCTAGCCGCCAGGCATTTTCTAGATGATTGCGTGTTTATTCCGATTAACAAAAAAGCCGAATCTTGAAGCTCGAACTGAAAGGCCCAAGCCAATCCAGGGCCGTAATTGACGATACGGCGCCGATGTCGAGATCCTCTTACGCAGGATGCTCAGGAGAAGGAAAAGAAGGAGAAAGGGGGGTGAGACCGTGGGAGGAGGAGGAGGGCGGGAAAAAGTTGGTGAGTACGACATGCAGTCGGAGCACACAATTCTTTAAAAAGCAATCAACGTTAGCATTATTGTTATCAAAGGAGAAAACGAAGAACTTACCTTATCTGCAGGCGGTCCAAGGACCAACATGTACCCAGCCAGGCGTATCGTCTTCTGGCGTGCAGATGACGCTGGCCTCTGATGAATCCTTAGTCCGGGGAAGAAGAACGGTGATATGAGGAAAATCATGGATTTGAGAGAAAGATGAATGTCGGATAGAGGGGAAGTAGAAGAAGGGAAGAGAATAGAAGAGGGAACCTGATCAGAAGACACTTCGTCGATTCAAAGTTCAGCTGAAGATGTCTATGGCATTGAGCTCGGAACCTCGGGTGGAGCGTTGTATCCCAAGTGGGATTGCCGGAACGAAAGATCATCCGACAAAAGATCTCATGGCGTGCCAAAGATACCGTTATTGATGCCCGATGGCATAATGCATTTGCTTCGAGTGAAGCGTCGTGTTCCCAAGTGGGATTGATTGGCGATCGTTGACGTGACGAAGGAAAACTCGACTACAGGAAAATCCGCATAAGCAGACAGGGTCTGGCTTCCCATGCTTAGGGTTCGATAATGTGCTGAAATATTGGCAGCGGCAATATTGACAGTCACAATTAGTCACTCGTGTAACGATAGGGCTTAATCTTCGACACATGTCAGCATAAGAAACACCAACGCAGTCAGCGCGATACTCTTCTGCCACCTTTCTACCTCCATCTTCCACGTCTCGTCCTTCACGCCCCGTCAGTGGACACACTTGCACATCGGATTCTATCGGAGTCATCTTCAGGTTTGTAGGATTTGACGGAGGGTGAAGACGCGACGTTATAGATATGTCGGATTCCTTCTACCCCATGCTTCTGACTTCATATTCCCAGTGGGCCGCGTAGCGCACTCTGATATGAAGCTAAGGAACAACAAGCGTAGTCTGGGGAACGCACCTTGAACAGTCTGCGTAATAGTTGGAAAGAAAGCATGCAGGGTTATAACTTCCGGGTGTGAACAAAACACCGGGATTCGACGTAACGACGTAAGCCCGGCCGTCCGAAGAAGGAGCTGGTTGTCACAACCAGCGATCAAAGTATTAAGCGATGATGTAGAGTCACGGATCTCATGATATAACAACGAAGTGAACGATTCGTGAAGGGGGAAAATTCAATTTACTTATGTAAGTAGCTACACAAAACCCGTTCCGTCAAAGATAGCTAATATCCATCAGAAAAAAACCCTTTTAGTCAACCCTCCGAACGCCCCTTCCCTCCAAAACGCCTGAATACTCGGTACGCCGTACAGGACCATACGATGCCCTTGTTTTTTTTTTTTTGTGTTTCTTATTTTCCAAAATCAAACGAAACCCAAAAGAAACTACAAAACCAATTTATAAACACTTCCCAAACGCCATCCCGAACCCTATCGCGATAATAATCTCTTAATTATAAAAGAGCTCCATCCTCAACTCAGCGGTCTGAGGGGCGGTGACGATACACGCGGCAGCACCTCCAACGCCAATGAGGCCATTAGATCCGGCGATGACCTGGTTGACCCCATTGGCGGGGTTAATCTCACAGGGGGTGTCATGACAGCCAACTCCCTCGCAGATGATGCGAGCTCCGAACGGAGGGACCTCATTCCTGAAGGGAGTGGTGGGCTCGAGCCAGATGGGATTCCAGCCGAGGTTAGCGAATATTTCTCCGTCTTCGCGCATGCTGAGTCCTAGGGTGTAGGGCGCCCACTATGAAGGGAATGTTAACGAAATTGATCTTGGTGTATGAATCGAAAACTAAACAGAATAGGAAGGGTGTACTTACGTTTCCAGCGCGGAAGGTGTTGTTACCCCAAACGCAGGCGTCGTCAACCTCTACACCAGGATAGTTGATGTAGAGGGAGGCAGAGGTTCCGGCCCAGTAATGGGAATCTGGGACCCCAAGGCCAAGCGACTGACCCGGCTCAATTCGGTTAGGGATTCTCATGCCTTCATCCCCAGGCAAGACAGTTTGGCAGATCATGACATGGTTGTCAAGCAGGTTGCGGGTGGCCAACTTGGCCGGGGCTTCAACACAGAAGTCGCGGTCCGGGAAAGGGATGTGGGCAATCCCATCTTCACCACAGTAGAGGCCGCCTTGCTCCATATCAGGGTGGACGTATGCAACAGACGCAGGGTTCCACTGGTTCATCAACTTGCCGGAAGCGCAAGCGTATGGACACCAGTTACCGCTGGTTGGGATGTTAGCATGCGTCCATAGATTGTCACTCGACATAAATGAGAAATGGGTTTTGGATTCTTACCTGGAACATGGGCGGTCATAGGATTGGGCCCATCCATCGTTACCAAGGGTGCGAGTCACCGCGATGATGTCCGGGTGGTCAGGGAGTGCGCAGTGAATGCTGGAGTGCTCCATGCGCTTCTCCAGGAGATTAGCGGTTGTGACGTTATAACGAAGGGACGTTGTAATGGTGGTTCCATTATCAACGACGTGCGCCGAAACAAAGGCATTGACAGCCAAAACGCCCGCCACAAGAAATTCCCGTAAGCCCATCATCGAAAGTATCTAGAATCTTTAAACGTTAATGAACATAAAACAAAAGACAAGACCAGAGAGTCAAAGGTTGACAACCGTACCGTGTTATTGTTTAAGTAGTTAGTTCAAGTAGTGGCTGTTTGCTGTTGATCTACCCCGGGACATGGTGGGATATTTATGCATAATCAGGGACCGGGTAATACAGTAAGTTCAGTGAAATAATTCTGTATTTCACCGCTCTCCAATGAAGAGAGTCAAGAGACGGCAGCCTTTGTCCGCTACGCGGTTGATGATAACTAGTTCTACGGATTTCCGTGAGACATGCGTGCTCAAATCTGAGATTACGGAATGCAACCTGTTAACAGTGGCATTCCGCGAGTCAGTAGCTTCCAGGGCAAAGGTAGGTAGCTACCCGGGTAGCCGTCTACCAACTTACCAAGCTCCCGCAGCTGCCATAGCTTGCATAGCTTGGATAGTAGCTAGCTACCCAGGTAGCCATCTACCAAGCTTCCCCAGTTGCGACAGCTTGCATAACTTGCATAGCTTTCTAGGCGTAATAGCTGGAAGATTCATCCCTATGACATAACTTTTTACGGACGTATGACGTTTCATCTTCATTTTCGCGGCTAGTTCTTAGAGACGCATGAACAAGTGATGAAATGATTAATTAGGCACGCATATCCTCGGATAACACAATTTCGGTAGCTCCTAACGCTTCATCGTACCACATCATCAGCTGGATAGCCACCCAGGTAGCCGTCTACCAAGCTTCCCCAACTGCCACAGCTTGCATAGCTTGCTAGGCGTAATAGCTGGAAGCTTCATGCCTATGACATGCCGTTTTAAGGACGTATGAAATTCATCTTCATCTTCGTGGCTAGTTCTAAGAGACGCACGCAAAATTGATGTAATAATCAAGTACCCGTCTCCTTAACCAAGTTGTGAAAGCTCCTAACGCTTCATCGCATCACAGCATCTCATCGGTAACCGGTTGAAGCTTTGGAAGCTTCGAGAGCTTTGTAGCACCATCCACACGTGTTCCGCGACTTCGAGAAATCTTCGGAAGATACGCCGTCCGCGCATCTGCTAAAGCTTCAGAAGCTTTGGTGTGTTTGAAGTGTAACTTACATGAAACTTTCCGGAGCCCTGATTCGATTCGACCGCACTAGCGGCCTGCCTCAGTTTGATTCAATTCTCCATTCAAATTGTGACTTGCAAGTTTGAACTCGACCCTTCGAAGCTTGTGTAATAAAAATAAGTACATACATCTATTCAAAATCTCGCTCGAGCTTCTCAAGATTAACAGCATTATATAAACCCGACTACATAGCCCCTGGCATAACATCATGCCTCACGACGTAACCCATTTTTAACCTGTCTCATTGATTCCATCCGGCCCCATCCACCCCATCCACCCCATCCAACATCCTCCCTCCTCCCCCGGTCTACCTCATATCCCTAAAGTCCCTACTCCTGGTATAAGCCCCTGCCACCACCCCTAGAATCGCAAAATGCAAGGCCACAACCCCCATCGCAACCCAAAAACCCAGATACCTTCTCGGCACAAGATGCTCCTTAAACAACCTCACCTCGCCCTCCTGCTCCTGATTATAAAACCTCAAATTCCGCTGATGATGCGTACTAAACAATGCCACTGTCACTGCTTCCCAAGCCAGTGATAGATCCTTTGCGTCATAAAGCACAACATTCAGAAACAACTCATCCACCAACGAAGTGAGGATCTCCCGGACGCTGTACTCCGCCACCGGCTTCGGATTCGGGATCTCTTTAGACCATCTTATACTACTCATCGACATCTCATCAACTACCGGATGCTGGATAATAGAAGAAAGGTTCAAAATCTGCCGCTCATGCCGACTGGCTCTACTCCTTGACAAAACCCCCAGTTGCTTCTCAATACCCGTAGTCTGGTACCCAAAGTAATCCCCGGAGATAGCGGCGGCGGTTTCAGATTTCTTCGTCAAACCCACCTCTGGCTCTGAATAATTACTCTGTCCTTCTGCTACCACATCGGCGGTAGAATACGTAATAACTGACGCACACAGAGAGTGGTTGATCTTCATTGGATACTGCCCCGTGGGGAAGGAGTGGTATGTCCATTCGCTCCCATCATTGCGTACCCCCTGCGGGATTTGTTCGTTGGATGGAAGAGCCAATTCAACAGTATGGGTGTTGTCGAATAAGTAGGGTACGGATGAGCTCTTGGGGGGATTATCAAATAAGGGGCGAGTGACGAGGATCCAGTCCGGTGTTAAGGGGCCCGCGGAATCGTGTTGAGGGGCACCGGGGGAAGTGACAGTAGCGTTGCAGAGGTTGTACATCTGCATAGCAGGGAGACAGTCGACTTCTCGGAAGGGGGAAAAAGAGAGAACACTGTTGGGGCCGAAGAGGGAGGTACGGACATCTTTGCTAATGGATGGGTAGTCGGAGAGGGATAACTCCAGGCGGCCGGTGAAGTTGAGGTAGAGGTGTGAGTCGGGTACTGTTCGGTTACTGCCTAGTGATTGATCGATTGCCAGGGAGGAGCGGTTTTGTCGAAGGTGGAAACGGGCAGAGAAGTCGTGGAATCGTGGCGCGAAACAGACAATCCTGGTGGAAACGATTCGAGCTGGTCCAGAGTACCGGGCTATGGCTGTGTCGTTGGGTTTTCTGATTGGAAGGAAGGCGCGGGTTACGTTACCGGAATCGACGAGACCAGGAGCAGAGGTGTTGAAGCTGGCAGCGACGCGCTCGGAATAGACATGCTCTGCGAAAATGGAAAATGCTCCGGCCATCGAAGTGTGCGAGGTGTCCCCGGACAGGATTATGTTAGGTTGGCTATCGAAGTATTCCCAGCCTGGAGCGAACGTGTAGTTACGTGGGCTCTTTAATCCGTGTTTTTCATGGAGAAGCATGAGTTGAAGATCTGAGAGAAGGATGGTGGATATGAATTGTCCAAGGGTGCTTTCGATGGCGAGGATAGCGATTGCGAGAAGCAGCATGGCCTGTCTGAAATTTCGAACTTTTGCTCCAGCAAGGAAAGGGACTGCAAGATCGAATGGACCTCCTGTTGCATGCTGTGAATAGACTTTGATCTTTTCGACGTACTTTGCGTCAATTTGCTCAAACTCGAGTCCTAAAGTTGCTAGCATTAAACAGGCGATGAGCATTTGGATGTTCATGCATGTCCGAAGGATGGCGGTGCATATCGTCACGAACTGAGAGGTCCATTTGTTTAGAATTACTCGACGCCAGATGTTGTGGTGGGATGGCCGGGTCTGTTCATTGTTGCCGGAAATCCAGAGGAATGCAATAATTCCAACTATAATAATGACAATCGCTGTGCATAGCATGAAGACTGATGCTGTGAATTTTCCGAATCGTGTGCATATTTTTTGGAATGCATTGTTGCGTGGTGTGTTTTCGGTGTGTGTAGTGTCCGAGCGAGATAGCGGAGCCTGCCGAGTAATTTCCAATGCTGTTTGAAAAGTAAGTTTAAGTGCATAGTTGAGTGCGGCGCAGACTACATACCCTTATCCATTTCGTCCGAGAATCTCTCAATGTCCGTTAACAAGAATTAAGCAAGAATTACTGCCTCAGTTGCAGAGCAGTTCGCGGATGTTGGTTTCGAAGCCGGTCATTGAGATAAATGAATTGGGCATATCGCTTTATATCGAGAACCTCATGAGTTTCATAATTGGAGTAGTTTAAGTTGTCAAGTTGTCTTATCGAGGCGGTTCGAATGCAGAATGCAATGCGTGTCTCGTGTAGTCCACGTCTTATAGATTGACGTAGGTTAAGGATAACTGGTCCTTGAGAGACAAAGGAATATCCGCTGTCTTTCCGGGCCATACTTGGCATTCAGCCAAACCAACAGTCGACCGAACTTTAACCCTAGTTCGCATATCAACCCTAAAACATATCGAACTGCATAGAGCCTCTACGTTTCAGCCTCAGGTCCAGCCTACCAGTCGGCATAAACTCGAAATGACCCGGACGTTTACCTGCTTGTAGATGATGTGGCTAGCAAAGCTTGTTAGGGGTCCAGGCTTGCTCTGGTGGACGAATTCCAAACCTCACCACCTCATTGGATTTCAACGATGCCGGGTGTTTGAACTTACGTAAGTAGCAAACCAGAACTAACGCTCGACTTTAGACTTGATGGCGGCTGAAAATGATCGACGCCGGTCAGCTTGCAGTCAGTGATTCACCGGTGTCTCACTTGCGGACTAGTTGGCGCACCATTAGAACTCTCTGCCCTACGTGTCAGTATCAATCTCCTGCGCTTTAAGTTCGCCAATATCCGTCGCTAGGATAACCCCGCAGCACAGGTGAGGCCTTCGTATGGCTATCTGCAAGGCTTATTTTGTCGTTGGTAGTTTGTACGGATCCAAATTGCCGGATGATAGATGACACTTCGAACTCATGCGTTGTACCAACAATACCTAAAGTGGCCTCGAATTGTAAATCTTTAATCAATACATAAATATCTCGCTGCAACCATATCAAACACAAAACTCGTTTTCTTCATCATCTCCTGCTTCTCGGTCGGTTCCTATTCTTCTTCATCGTAAATATCAAATCCAATATAAGCTCTCGGATCATTCATTCTCATCGCATTCGTCTCATCTCTAAGGCTATCAATAATTCTAATATCTTCTTCCAACAGATTCACCATCTGTGAGTTCAGTAGTATTCGCTCCGGGTTTCTGCTCTCTGGCACTATGCTCGTTCCGCGTTGTACCGCCCATGAAGGTATAATTTGGGATGGTTGGCAGGCGTATTTCTCGGCCATTTTTATAATCTTCTGAGTGTTAGCCAGTGCGTTCTTCTCTACCGTTCGTGGGGTGGTCCGAAATTACCGTAACATCATCCAGCAATCCAGGTTCTCCGGCATGAGGCGCAATAACGGCAATTGGTGCACCACCGAGAGGGGAGTGAGCTGTGAGGTATTGCATTGCTTGTCATATACTCCTGGAGCCCACGTTGCGGGAGATAACTAGGGACCAGGGTTCATTATCAGCTATCAACTCGGTATTGGCTCACAAGGGAGGGGGGTTAGAGTGTAGTTCGCATTAATTTGCGTCGGGCTGGATTCATGAGTGGGCTAATAGGAGTTTGGTTTTGAGCACGGAGAAGTTCGATACGTCGATTGCTCTCGCTTTCTTGGTGTCGACGAGGTTTTCCATCGCTTGCCAGGTTGAGATGTAGTCTCGCGTGAACTCGCAGTCGATAGTTGGCTATTGGATATCATGATTGGCTAGTTAGAAGAATGTTTGTCTAGAGAAGTGCTTCTAGCAATCTCGGCTGGGATGAACTGACCTTCCCACTGGAACCCCGGGCAACGCTGAAATCATCTCTGGGTATATACGCATAGGGGACTGATACGGTTCAGCGCATATTCGTAGGGGAGGAGGGTGATGTCTCACAATGCATGAGATGAAGATCAACTAAACGGCATTGAGTTAGTCCAGTGTAGGATGTTTGTTTGTCAAGGTTTATTTACTGTAATCCAAGCCTAGACTCTTCAAGCTACTTTCGAACGCTTTCGCAACATCTTCCGGTCTGTGGAAAGTCTGGTATCTGGTCGCCCGTCGTTAGTCACTGGCTATCAGAGATAGGTGGTTGTACAGGATCCATACAAATTTGTTACGACAAACAGTTCTTCCCTAGGAATACCGCTCTCGCGGATAGCCTCTCCGACTTCCTCCTCAGTCCCGTAGCACCATGCCGTGTCGAGGTGGCGAATTCCAATCCTAAGTGCCTCTAAAACAGCAGCCTGATAAGTTCCAGGTGGCGCGTTTGTCTCTGATTGAAACGTGCCGAAGCCAATGAGAGGCATCACAACGCCTGACTTGAGGATGACAGTGTGTGATAGGATCGTCTTTTTGTTAGTTCTAGATTAGGCGCGTGCCGGTTAGAGTCACTATGAGGTGGATACAAATTGTCGCAAATAGACGAGAAGGATGGAGCGCGAAGTGGAGGTGCACTTTACATGACGGATCATGGTTACGCGAATGGTTGGTTAGGGTTCGGGTCTGCGCAATATCGGAGAGCATGCGTGTCAAAATCAAGCAGAACCGATTGCGTGATTGCAACGGCAAATTCCCTGGCAACTGTGCAGGTCTATGTGATACCAATGTTTGCCGATACTCTATACGTTTCTAGCATCGCTAGCAAGCGGTTCTGTTTTGTTTTGTTTGTTTTGAATCAATATATTTACTATAGCGGTGCATGCATTCTAGTTGGAATATGGCGCCGCTGTCAACCGTCTTGATCATATAAATACGATAACGCCGTCAACAGTGCCCCCCCCCTTCTCCTGTCCCCCATTCCGTCGTATAATAAGCAAATAAATAAAAGTAATAAACAAAAGAAAAGTGAAGAATCTGGCGGTAGCCTACATAAATGAACCCATCGGGGGTTACATAATCTCCTCCGACTCGTCTCCATCAAACTTGTCCAGTGGCCTCTTTCTCGGCTTCTTGACTACCCCCGACCTATGGAAAAACCACAGAATTGCCGCCGTAGACTCCGTCTCATTAAACAACTCCGCGATTGGCTTCCATCACCGAGATGCCAGCTCCTTCCGCATGCAGCGCAGTTTCTGACGCAAATTTGGTGATTTTCTCGCCTGGTATTCTCGACTGCCAGCTATGCAGTATGTAAAATCGCATGTCGTGCATTCTCCGGGACCCAAAGCAATCCCTTGCGATATAGTAATCCATCCTGTAGTTCTAAAATCCCTTCTTTCCCTTCTGTCTTCTGCGCGCTTCCACTGAGGTCCTCCAAGGCCTGGTAGTATGCTGCGTCTTGTTGTCCTGCCATTCTTATTTCCTCCTCAAATTCCTTTGCCCATTTTGATACTGATGATGCCAGATAAGCCAGCTAAACTGCTGAGCAACAGAACACCATTCCTTCTCCTCCGGTACTGATTGCTGAAATTGTGTCAAAGTGTTTTTCATGCAAGACAGTCTGTATCGGCTGGTTTCCACCTCCCCCCTTTTCAGGGCGGTACTCCGGGCACCTCGATAATGCATCTGGCTTGCCATTACTTGTTCCTTTCCTATAAAAAATTTTGAAGTCCATGCCGGCCAGTTCCTGAGCCCAGTGTGCCTGCCATCTGTTGAGAACCTTGGTTGTCATGAAGTACTCAAGGTTTTTGTGGTCAGTGAATACCTGAACCATGTGAAGTGATCCCTCCAAGTATCTTCGCCATGCCTTAAAACAATCAACTATTGCAAGTAGTTCCTTATCATGAATTTCATAGTTGATTTTGGCTGGTGAGAATTGTCTGGAGTGGAAGGCAACTGGGTGTAGTTTCTTGTCCTCTGTGGTTTGGGACAATGTGCCACCCAGTGCAAAGTCTGATGCATCTGTTTCAACAATACATTCTTGTTGTGGGTCGAAGTGGGTAAGGATTGGTGCAGTCGTAAAGCAGTGTTTTAGCTGCTTGAATGCTTCTGTCATCGCTTCTGTCCAGATCCAGTCCTTTGGTGATCCTTTTGTTGAATCGCTGAGAGGTTTAGCGATTTTTGAGAATTCTCTTATAAATCAACGATAAAAATTCGTGAAGCCAATAAATGACTGTACATCCCTTGAACTTCTTGGTCATGCCCACTCCCAAATGCATTGAACTTTGTCCTGGGCCATTTTGATACCATCCTTTGAAATAACATACCCCAGGAAGTCAACTCAGGTGGTGGACCAAAAGCATTTGTCCTGTGATATGGCTAGCCCATTTTCTGCTAGGCATTTCAATACCTCTGTGACAATGCAATCATGTTCTTCCTCTGTTTCTGCATAAATGAGGATGTCATCCAAATATACAATTAATCCTAAGTCCAACAAATCTCGAAAAATATGATTCATCATATTTTGGAAGGTTGCTGGGGCATTCGACAACCCAAAGGCCATGACAGTGTATTCGTGTAGTCCATACCATGTCTGGAATGACATCTTCCATTTGTCTCCAGGTTTGATCTGAATCAAGTTGTATCCATTCTTGAGGTCAATCTTGGTGAATAATTTTGCACCTCTGACCCTATCTCGAAGTTTGGACATAATTGGTAGAGGGTATCGATTGGCAATGGTGACTTTGTTTAAACCATGATAATCAACACATAATCTGAGTCCTTGGCCATGGGCCTCAGGTACAAAGATGATTGGTGCTGCAGCGGGGGATTTCGATGGCCAGAATTTTCCTAACTCCAACATTTCTTTGAGATAGTCCCTCAGAGCTTGCAATTCTGTTTCATTGAGGGGGTACATTGGTCCCCATGGTGGTTGCTCGCCCTCTTTCAGATCTATTGCATGATCATAGGGTTTGTGATCTGGGAGCTTATCTGCGAGCTCCTTGCCTAGGACTTTGACATATTGTCAGAACTTTTGTGGTACCACCATAGCTGGGTCTACCTCATTTGTGTCTGAGTTGACTGATGCAATATACCCAATTACTGTTGCATCATAGTGGTGTAGGATATCTTTATCCATTGTGAGGGAGAATTCTTGTGCTGCAGCTTTGGTGCAGTGTTGTTTACAGAATTCGGAGTCTAAGGTGATGTCTTGTGGTTTTCCCCGAAACTTGTTGGGTTGATGTTTTGCCATCCACCAGCAAGGTAAGATTATGTGTGTTCCTGATTCTAGAGGCATGGTCTTGAAGGTCTCTCTTGTATAGTGGGATTTGTATTGAAGTAGTAGGGAATGTATAAAGGCTTCTCCAGCCCCTGATAAAGGCTTACCATCTGCTCCATTCATTCATAGTGCTGTGTCACAAGTAATCATTGGCAGGTTGTTTTCCTTAATGAATTGAGAACTGATGATAGGTATGGCTGTGCTGGTGTCAAACATGACTTGGACACCAAATGTCCTTTGTCCAGGTACTGAAAGATACATTTGGACAATTGGCCTGGGGCCAACTCATGGTGGCCTGCTGTTGGCCAACTGCAATTTCATCTTGGGTTCTTTTTTATTAGATTTTGATTTTTTGGATTGTTTTTGGTTTTCTTGGGTTTTGGTGCATTTGACTCCAGCAACTGATATCTTCTGAGGACCTGATACATCTTCATTTTCTTGGATGCCTCTGTGTATCCTACAAGGCTTTCCTAGTTTAAATCTGAGAGATCTGAGGTCTCTACTTCCCAGACCCTTCTTGCTGGTTTAGGGGCTGGCTCTGATACTCTCTGGGTCAGTGTGGTGACATTCTTTGGCCACTGGGATACTGGTTCATCTGTCTCCTCATTTTCATCTTCTGAGTCTTCTGAAGGTTGTTGACATTTAGCCTTCTTTGTGATAGCTGCTACTGTAGTGAATAATTCGGTTCCCTTTGAGGTCTTCTTCACAAAGCATTCTAGTGTATGGTGGCTATTATTGGCCACAGCGCCAGCAGGAGGCTTTGTCTGCTTTGTGCTGGTCGATTTCAGCCTGGGGGACCCTGGCCAATGCTTCATGGTTGTTTTGGAATTTCCTTTCTCAGTCACTCTTGGGTGTGCGAGTGGTTTCCTTGGTTTTACCACAGTTGGATTTCTTTTCTTCATCTCGCTTTCGCTTCTCCTTCTCCTGTTTGGTTTCAGAGGAGGCTTGGTATATGTGGAGCAGTGGCTTTTCATGCATGTTCCGATGTTCTTCTTTTGCGGTTGCAAGCTTGATGAGTCTGGCCTTCAAGTGTTCATACTTTGGGTCATCTAGGTCCTGGACATCTGTCCATGCCTGACAAGCCAGATCCTCTGGGAATGCCTGGTCATAAATTTCTCTTAGGACCTCTCCTTTGACTTGGGCCTTTTCTTGGTAGATGGCCATTCTGATTCCCCATTGGTCTGCTGGGAGGCCAGTCTTGTGGCATCTGGGTTTGTATTTCCAATGCAACCGGGCCATCTTGTTGGTGTAGTTGTGCTTCTGGTGGGGATCATGGAAGTAGTGGTCCATTGCTGCAGTGTATGAGGCCCATGTATCTGGGCATAATTCCTTCTCAGTAGTATCAACACGATTTTGGTGCCATTGGCAGGCATCACCCTTTAGGAGGGATCCCAACCAGTGGATTCATGTTGCATCAGTGTTGAAGTCAATATATCATACAGTTATATATTCCTTAACTGCCTTCATCCATGGGATGTAATTTTCCCTATCCCCATCAAATACCTCAGGTTCCTTCATTTTTGGAGCCTTTCCTAGGAAGATTGCCTCTGGTCGCTTTGTTATGCAATTCTTTTTGTCCTTTTTCTGGAGTGCCTGAATGAGTTTTGATATCTCATTCCCTAGATCCCTGGGTCTATCTGATTCTGAGTCTGAACTGGAGGAACTGGAACTGCTTCCCCCAGGTGGGGGTCCTGGGGTTGGTATCACTCCACCTGGTGGACTGCTGCCCCTGGACTCTGTTGCTCTTCCCAGTTGAGTTAAGGGTCTACTTGATCTGTCGCTGGGTGGTAGAGGAGGGAGGTCACAATCCGACTCCATCCTATCACTACTTGGGAGGGGAATTCTCCCCTGTCAGGCATGTTGCTCTAAGATGCTATCAATGACCAAGGTTACATCTATATCCTTTGGGGACTGTTGGGCTAATTGGAATTGGACCTTTAACTCTTCTCCAATGGCCAGGAGCTCTTCCTGGAATGATCATCGCATGTCTTCACATTCTTGCTGAGACATTGCAGATGCATTGGCTTGGTTCTGTTGGAGCTGCGATTGGAGCCGCTTCAGTTTCTATAGGTCCTCCTTGACCTTCTCCTGGTTAGCTCTTGCCCTGGCTTCTCGGGCATTCATTTCGGCAGCCCATCATTGGCAGTCATTGTTGAACTTCTCCTGCTTAACTGCCTGGTCTTTGTAGTATGCAATCCAAACATTTTGGTTGGCTTCCATTTGTTGGGCAAAATCCTGAAGCAACTTCTGTCTTCGTTCTTCGCTTTTGGCTGCATTGATGGTAATCATCTCCACATGTCTCCTTAGGGCCATGTGGGCAGCTGCCACTTCTGCAAATTGAGTGATGGTGAGGTTGAAGTGCGGGCTGGTAGCATCTGCAGCATGCTGCTGGGCCTGAGCAATCACAAGGTTTAAGTTGGATTCGATTTTGTGATAATCATTCTGTATTTGCATAAAAATGCAGTATGCCTCTGTTTCATCCCCTTGGCTTTATCCTCGGAGGCTATTGATTTTGACTGCAGTATGGTGTAATTGATTCATAAGGGTATGTCCCCACTCAGGGGCAGAGTGCAGTTTGATGGGTTCAATAGGTGGGATATTCTCTGCTCCCCCATTGTTGGTGCTAACTAGTGCCCAGGAAGGCATAGGTAGAAAATTGATTTCCATTGGCTCAGGCATCATTCTTCTGTTTTGTGGTTCTGTGTTTCTTGTAGAACATCTCTCAATACACTTGGTGAGGTGCTGAGTAAGATTATAGTATTAACCAGGGGTTGTCTCATGACTGATGGCTGGGTAACTCAAGATTTCCAAAAGAAAAAAATGAGAAGTAATAATTCCAATGATGGGAATTATTTACTTCTCTGGGGATTCTCATAGAAGTGAGTAATAACATGTTATAATCATAAACTCTTCTGCTTATCTCAGGGAGCATTTTGAGATCATCAGTGGAAATTGCATTCAAGTATGAACAGCAATCTGTGAGGGTCTTGTTGTTTGAGGAGGGTCTTGGTTCTATTGTTGTGTATGTCTTTTGAGTATTGTGTAAATAGTCAAGTATGAGGTACTAATATCTTTCTGGAACTTGCTTGTAATTGATGGGATGATTGTAGGTTTTTTGCAGGATGATGGCTTCTTCGAGTGGGGGCTTTTTGCTATTTTATGTTTTTCTGACTTGAGCTCCCCACGCATATACCCACCGGGTATGTTGCGGTGGTCAGAATGCCAAGTACTGGTTGACATTGGTAGACAGCATGCAAACATGATATTTTTTGCATACAAATTCCATATTTTGAATTTTTTCATGTAAATGCTCTAAATCATTCCTGAACCAATTGGATGACCCTTGGTGATCCTCTCCACCATATCGTGCATGTGCTACTGCTAAGCCTGTCATTTGCCAATATATTATGTCTAATAATATAACCTCTTTAGGGCATTTGAGCACATATCTCATCTTATGCATGCATCGTCAGCTCGCATGAAGTGTTTGTCCTTAGTTGTCAGATTTCCTGATCCGTCCTTATCTGGGGCTGCAGCTTACTGTGCCATCTGTATGCCTTGCCAACACTTCACCATGGTAGATGTCATCTGGGCATCCTGTGGCTTCCGAGAGGATCCAACATCCATATCTGTTTGTCTATCTGTGCTTATTCTCATCATATCAGGCTAACCGAAGGTTGTCTGCAAGATACGGTTTCCTGTATTGTTGGCTGCCTCTGTTAACCGGGGGTTGTCTCGTGACTGACGGCCAGGTAACTCAAGATTTCCAAAAGAAAAAAATGAGAAGTAATAATTCCAGTGATGGGAATTATTTACTTCTCTGGGGATTCTCGTAGAAATGAGTAATAACGTGTTATAATCTTAAACTCTCCTGCTTATCTCAGGGAGCATTTGGAGATCATCAGTGGAAATTGCATTCAAGTGTGAACAGCAATCTGTGAGGGTCTTATTATTCGAGGAGGGTCTTGATGGTATTGTTGTGTAGGTCTTTCGAGTATTGTGTAAATAGTCGAGTATGAGGTACTAATATCTTTCTAGGACTTGCTTGTAATTGATGGGACGATTGTTGGTGTTTTGCTAGATGATCGCTTCTTCGAGTGGGGGCTTTTCAATATTTTATGTTTTTCTGACTTGAGCTCCCCACTCACATACCCACCGGGTATGTTGCAGTGGTCGGAACGCCAAGTACTGGTTGACATTGGTAGAGAGCATGCAAACATGATATTTTTCACATACAAATTGCATACTTCGAATTTTTCCATGCAAACACTCCAAATCATTCCCAAACCAATCGGATGACGCTTGGTGATCCTCTCGGCTGTATCGTGCATGCGCTGTTGCTAAACCCGTCGTTTGTCAATATATTATGTCTAATAATATGACCTCCGTAGGGCATTTGAGCACATATCTCATCTCATGCATGCGTCGTCAGCTCAGGTGAAGTGTTTGTCCTTAGTTGTCGGATTTCCTGATCCGTCCTTATTTGGGGCTGCGGCTTCCTGTGCCGTCTGTATGCCTTGCCAACACTTCACCACGGTAGATGTCATCTGGGCCTCCTGTGGCTTCTGATAGGATCTAACTTCCATATCCGTTTGTCTATCTGTGCTTATTCTCGTCATATCGGGCTAACCGAAGGTTGTCTGCAAGATAAGGTTTCCTGTATTGTCGGCTGCCTCAGGGCCGCTGTGCCATGTATTGGTCTTTACTGCCTATGACAATCCTTATCTCTTTCGGCCAACTGGACTCCGTTATTGCATGTCTTATGTTAATGACGTTTGGTATTGTTCCTTCAGTTTTCTGATCATCTCTGCTGAGCTTCCTCAGTAACATATGATTCTTGATTTGGACTTGGCACTCAGTCGTAGGGTACATTCAATTCATTCTTAAATACCTAACACTGTTCTCCTTTTCCATCACTTCCTCATCCTCATTATCGACCTCGACTTCCTCCAGCCTTCATCTATGGTTGATTATGGCAGACTCGGTCGCATATGGCAAACTCCTCCTCTTACGTTTCTCTTCTCCTTATCCTTCTGCCTTTCTTCGTCCCAGCCCCTTCTATGCCTGCCTGTTGGGGTGGTCCTGTATGACACAGCACAACGTTCGAATATGGCGAAACGCATATGGTGAAGGGTAGTTCCTCTGTGGACTTGTGGCCCGTAAGAACCACAGTGGCCCAGGCTATAAGTATTCCAGGTTTTTGTCAACATCAGCGGTATGTTCCCCAGGATATGGCTGGGCATTAGAAACCTCAGCCATTGATCGGAAACTGTCCCTCCTGAGGCTACCCTGGGTTTCCACCCTTTATGATGAACTGACTTTTTTCCTGGCCCCCCATGATCCTACTTCCTGCGGGAAGTGGATGAAGGGTGGTTAGTAATGGCTCTTGCTTTATGGCTTGAGTCATTACTTAGTAAGAATCCCCATTCTTAAAATGTGTCTTAAAGGTGGGGTATGACAGCCTCAGGGCTGCTGTGCCATGTATTGGTCTTTACTGCCTATGACAATCATTATCTCCTTCAGCTGACTAGACTCCGGTATTGCATGTCTTATCTTAATGACTTTCGGTATTGTTCCTGCAGTTTTCCGATCATCTTGGCTGAGCTTCCTCGGTATCATATGATTCTTGATTTGCACTTGGCACTCAGTTGTAGGGTACATTCAATTCATTGTTAAATACCTAACACTGTTCTCCTTTTCCATCACTTCCTCATCCTCATTATCGACCTCGACTTCCTCCAGCCTTCGTCTATGGTTGATTATGGCAGACTCAGTCGCATATGGCAAACTCCTTGTCACACCCTATAATGTGTGATAATAGATTGGGTAACATGTATAACTTGAGATAGAACATGGCAAACTCGACTGGAGAATGAATATTATGAATCAGCAATTCGGGCCGGAACACTCCGAAGATCCAGGAAGCGAAGTCACGTGACTCGTGACCCCCGAATGAGACCTCATGAAGGTCCCAGCCCAAGACGTCGCACCTATTGTCACACCCTATAATGTGTGATAATAGATTGGGTAACATGTATAACTTGAGAGAGAACATGGCAAACTCGACTGGAGAATGAATATTATGAATCAGCAATTTGGGCCGGAACCCTCCGAAGATCCGGCAAGCGAAGTCACGTGACTCGTGACCCCCGAATGAGACCTCATGAAGGTCCCAGCCCAAGACGTTGCACCTATTGAATGTCAGCAGGGGCAAGATCAGGAAGGAGAAGGGAAGGACTTACCTCAATGATGGCACTTCAGCCATAAGATGAGTGTTGGCGATGATGATGGAGAGACAAAGACGAGGGCGAACAGTACCTACTTATACAAGAGGAGGTGCTCAGCAACCAACGGATACCAAGAGGGCTTGCACAGAGAAGAGCTCCACGGCATATGCAAGGCATTGCGAAATCATCATTCAACATACCTGCATTCGGAGTTAGTTGACCAAGGCAGAGTCTAGTCGGTGAACAGGAGTGGCGCTGAGTACAAGGGTCAAGACTGCACAGCATGAGACAACGTACAATAAGCAAGGAACCCACTCAAGCAACCTGTTCAAAGGAACCCGATATGATGTGACTGTCAGCTAGGGAACACTCCGTAGGGAATTGTTGGGATTGCGTTCACACCGGGGTGTGGCTGCGCACAGGTGAGCGCAGGTGGGGGACTCATGACATCACACGGAAAGTGCTAGAAACGCACGAGTGATGAGGCATGATTGGCACCTCACAAGCAATCGAGATTTCCTTAGGGAATCTATGATGATGCGGCTCAGAAGGAAAATGGCTCAATGGCATTTCCGGATGAGTTATTGCATTACGCGGCCAGACAGGGATTGAATCCTGTTACAATCGCTAATCCCTTACCTTATGGGAAGGTGTGGTATCATAGTGAGGAATTTTCAAGAATTAACTCGAAGATGGTGGTCAGCATGCAAGTGAGTGATTAATGCAATCATCAGCCTGCGCTGACGCAATCTATCCAAGATTATTGTTGGAAATGACTCATGTCTTATCTCCTAAACTCATTTTCAGCAATACCATCCTGGGGGATGGTTAGACAAAGTTGGAAGTCCCAAAGTCTATAAAGAGGTCTATGTCTCCCACAGTCTCCAAGATCATCAGCAATGAAATACTCCTCAAGAACAGTTACCAAACAATCCCACCGAACCTCAGAAGACACCCCTTAAGTTTATACCACCTTGTGATCGATAGTTCGAATAAACTTCCTAGCTTTTTCTGAGAAAGCACCAATCGATTAAACCTTCGAATTCAACAAAACGAATTATCGAAACCCCCTCCGCATAGCAGAAACTGTGCCCAGGGTCACACTATAAACTTAAGGCACAAGCTACCAAGTTTATCAAATCGAACACGAAAACAAAAGACCCTCTTCTAGGGCAAGAAAAACACTCTACCTCCAAAAGTCAATCAATTATTCCAAGATGTCCTACCCTGAAGCCGCTGGTTCTGCCACTGTTGGCCCTGCCGATGATGTTCAAATGAGCAACACTGTCGAAATCTATCGCCCGAAGACTTGGGAGCAGCTGGAGAATCAAAAAGCTCCCTCTTTCACACAAATGGCTACAGTTAGCAAGGACCAGCTTCCCCAATGGTTCATCAGGATGGTGGAACGAATGAATGTTACAAAGAGGGATGTCCAAGGACTATTCCAGGCCCTGCAGAAGGAAGGAGCTATGGCGCAGGCCAATGTCAGTGAGATGAAGGCCTTATACCAGGAGATGGCAGCAACCATGCAAAATGCATATGATGTTGTCATCAAGAAGGGGAACATCGACCAAGAAATCAACCATGCAGCCATCGTTCGCCTTGTTCAGGCTAGCAATGAATTTGGGTCTCAGGTCTGGCAGACAATTGGAGGCCTGGCCACGGATATTCAGCAAAAGCAAGAAGCATACCAGGAGGCTGCAGAAAGGCTGACTGCTGGAGTCAAAATCATCAACAATGTCCTGGAAGGTTTTGCAACCTTCCAGGCCAACTGGAATAAGAATGTGGAGAGTTGGGCATCCAAGAAAGAGGATAGTGACAAGCATCGTGACAGAAGGATTAGAGCACTTGCGAAGGCTGAAGAGCAGCAACAGCGGCGCCAGCTCCAATACGAGACCACCCGCCAGCAAGACAAGAAGGAAATCATTGACAAAGTTATTAAGGCTGTAATGGACAAAATGGCCCAAAAACAAACAATTGATGCACGATCCCTCACTGAGGCCCTACAGGACAAAGGACCCTCAGCTGAGACACTCAGAGATGCCATTGAAAGGGCATTACCCCCATCCACAGCCAACTCAGAACGTGGAGCATCAACAGGAAAGGGTGGAAATGGAGGCAGACCTCCAAAGCCTGGAGCAGGACTACCCCCATCAAACCCTTCAGACCCCTCCTCGTCAGACGATGATGGAAGCTCTGGGAGGAGAACCCTTGACAGCTTCCGCAGACACAGACAGGAGTGGATGAAGAAAAGGGAATGAGATGAGAAAGTTACAGAATTCTTTGAATCTTTGATGGACAGGTTGACGGAGCCTGCCCCAGCCGAACGACACAAGAAACCGAAGATGCCTGAAATGAAGGCTCCTCAGATATTCACAGGCAAGGACAAAACCCTTTTCCGAGCCTGGTGGATGTCAGTTCAGGACTACATTGAGACCTACTCCTCTGCCTTCCCAGATGAGGATGCACAGGTCAAATGGGTTGGGAGTTTATTCTCCCACAAAAGCCCTCAGTTGGCATCAAGAGCGTCGAAAGGCAATCAAGAGCCAAGGGCTGAAAGATAACTGGGCAGCTTGTTGAAGTGCCATCGAGACAAGATTTATGGACAGGAGAGAGGTCCAGAAAGATGAGCGTCGAATCCAAGAACTCCAATATGATGGAGATATTGACAATTACATCACAAAATTGGAAGACCTCAACATGAGGGTAGGGGCTTCAGGCCCTATGTACCGAGCAGTTATCTGGGATGCAATGACCCCAGAAATCAAGAAGATGGTGTACCAAACATTCAAAGGGATCCCTAGAGACGATGAATCCATGATTGAAGCAGTCAAGGAGGCTGCATACATTGTGGAAAACATTGATGAAGAGATAAAGGATCCCAAGAGAAGAACATTGGAAGTACGGGACACTTGTCCCCCTAAGGAAGCTGCTCGTCCTCGTGAGACACAGCAGAAGGACCGAAAGGTCAAGGAAAAGAATGGGGACAAGAAAGGTTCTTCTGGAAAGAAGACCGACAAGCCTGCAATTTTTGCCTCAGGAAGGGAGGCCTTACAGAATGTTCCTCAGAGCGAAATTGATAAGCACAAGAAGGATAAAGCAGACTGTTGGAGATGCGGACGGTCAGGTCACAAGATGTATGACTGTTATGCAAAGAAAACAGTAGGAGGAACAGAGTTATCAAATGGAGGCAAGACAGCCTCTGCTGGCAAGAGAAAAAGAGATGATGATGAGGAAGAAGACAAGGGGCAGGAGAAGCCCAAGGACAAGATGAAGGCCAAGACGGCAGCTGCTAAGCAGGACAACGAGGACACTGAGATGCCAGATGCTCAGCCTAGATCTTGGGAGATCGAAGACAGCGAGGATTTGGAATCGGATTTTTAGAGTCCTCTAGGGAGGCGTCACCCGAGGAGGAAGATAGCTCTGACGCACAAGAACACAAGTGTGCAGGAGTCAAGAGAAAGGCCCCAGACAACCTGCTGTCGATCAGGACAAAGAATCGACGAACAGACAATGGAACCTCCACCCCAGCTACTCAAAGGGAAGACCCGGTTCCACCTCATCATGGACCCAGACCCATCATTGATATGGTTCTGACCTGGTCCAAAACCCAACAACGAATGGTACGAGTCCTACTTGATACAGGATCCACTGCAGCCCTTCTGGACAAAGGATGTGTTCAGAAATTCAAAATTCCAACCATAAAGAGGGACACTCCACTCCAAATTCACAACTTCAACAATGAGGTAGTTGCTGGAGCAGGTGAATTCTTTACAGTTCCTTTTATGTTGCAGCATAAGAAGCACTTTGCTGCTGAATCTTTTGAAGTCGCACCTCTAGATAGCGACTGCGATGTCATTCTTCCATATTGGTGGATGACAAAACACCAGCCATGCAACTTATGGGGAGACAAGAACAACATCTCATTCACTACCCCACGTTGCACAGAAAACTGCACAAAGGCTGAGGCTAGTGCATTCTCGCTTAAGGTCGACAAAAGAGTGCTCGACCACCCAGAGGCCTCAGTTATAGGTCACATATCCACTGCCACCACAAAGGAGGAATTATCAGATGCACTTGAACAAGTACCTGAGAAATTCCGAAAATGGACCAACATCATGACCAAGGAAGCCGCAGACAGACTTCCTGACCACAAGCCTTATGACCATGTGATTGACTTAAAGGAAGGAGAGACTCCTCCCTGGGGCCCAGTCTATGCACTGAATGAAGTTGAACTGGAAACCCTGAGGGAATGGTTGAAGGAAATGCTTAGGACAGGCAAGATTAGACCATCACAATCTCCTGCTGCAGCTCCCATCCTTTTCGTACCGAAACCTCATGGTCGAGGTCTAAGGCTATGTGTTGATTACCGAGGGATCAACAAGATAACCATTGCAAATCGTTATCCTCTACCACTGATGTCAGAACTTCAGGATAGAGTGAGAGGTGCAAAAGTCTTCACTAAAATGGACTTAAAAAATGGTTATCATTTGATTCGAATCAAAGAAGGCAATGAGTGGAAAACTGCCCTCAGATGTCGTTATGGTCTTTATGAATTTTTGGTCATGCCCTTTGGGTTATCTAATGCACCAGCAACCTTCCAAAATATGATGAATCATATCTTTACAGATATGTTAGATCAGGGAGTGATTGTCTACATTGACGATGTGCTCATCTATGCAGAAACAGAGGAAAAGCATGATGAGTTGGTCAAGGAGGTGTTGAAAAGACTCGAAGAGAATGGGCTGGCAATTTCCCCAGAAAAGTGTGTCTGGGCAAAAAACAGAGTGGACTTTCTGGGGTACATCATAAGCGAGAAAGGGATTGAGATGGCACAGGACAAGGTGGAAACTGTGCTGGAATGGGAACCTCCAAGATCCTTGAAGGACACTCAAGCATTTCTGGGGTTCGCCAATTTTTATCGCCGATTCATAAAGGACTTCTCGAAAATATGTCGTCCACTCACAGAATCAACAAAAGGCGATGCGAGAAAATGGGAATGGACAGTGGCCATGGAGTTGGCTTTTGACGAGCTCAAGCAATGTTTCACTAAGGCCCCTATCTTAGGACATTTTGATCCAAGAAAGGTGTGCATAGTAGAAACAGATGCTTTGGATTTTGCCCTTGGAGCTGTCCTATCCCAAAAAGGGGAAGATGGAAAGCTGCACCCCATTGCCTTCCATTCGAGAAAATTCACTCCAGCTGAGATAAATTATCAGATCCATGACAAGGAGCTACTGGCTATTGTGGACTCATTTAAAGTCTGGAGGAGATATCTGGAAGGAGCGATGCACACTGTCCAAGTCTTCAGCGACCACCAGAACCTTGAGTATTTTACTACAACGAAAGTACTCAACCGACGCCAAGCAAGATGGGCTCAGGAGCTCGCTGGTGTTGATTTCAAGATTTTCTATCGACCAGGGGTTAAGAATGGGAAACCAGATGCATTATCTAGGCGTCCGGAGTTTCGCCCTGAAAGGGGGGGAGGTGAAGATCAGCCGATTACGACGATCCTGCATAAGGAACATTTTTCAAATGCAGCTATCTCATCAATCAGCAGTGGTGGAGAAGGAACAATCTTTATTGCCTCTTCATCATGACTCTCCTCAATTCCTGCAGTCAAATGGTCAGAGGAATTCTTGAAAATGGTCAGAGATGCTGGACTACAGGACGAAGAATATCAGGATGCAGTGAAGAGAATCAAAGAACCTTTGACGATGGAGAAGGGCATACTCTATCGAAAGTTGAAACTATGGATACCAAAGGGTTTAGTCAAGGCAGTCTTGGAATCGGAGCATGACTCAAAGATTGCAGGTCACTTTGGACAAGACAAAACGATTGAGTTAATTCGGCGGAATTTCTGGTGGCCAAAGATGGATGAATCAATTATCGAGTATATACAAAGCTGCATGGAATGTCAGAAGGACAAAGCAGCTCGCCATCAGAAATACGGATTACTCCAACCTTTGGAATTACCTTATGCCCCATGGCAATCAATTGCTATGGATTTTATTACCGACCTACCAGAGTCAAGTGGATGTGACCAACTATGGGTAGTGGTTGATCACTTCACGAAGATGGCCCACTTCATTCCACTGCAAAAAGAGGGCAAGACAACGAATGACCTTGCTAAGATCTTTGCAAAGGAAATTTGGAAGTTACATGGCCTACCAACAGACATAGTGTCAGACAGAGACTCCAGGTTCACAAGCACCACCTGGAAGGCATTTATCGGAACCTTGGGAATTAAGTCAAGGATGTCCACAGCGTTCCACCCACAGACAGATGGACAAACGGAACGACTTAACCAGACAATTGAAGCATACCTTCGCTCTTTTGTCAACTATGAGATGGATAATTGGGTTGACCTTTTACCAATGGCTGAGTTCGCATACAACAACTCAGTAACCAATGCAACAGGACTGTCACCATTCTACGCTAACTATGGTTACCACCCCATTGCAAGCAACCCTACGACAACTGCTGTGCACAATCCTGCCAGCAAAGGCTATGCCCACTGGATGCATGCAGTTCACAAAGAAACAAAACTATCTCTGGAAAAGACTAGAGAAAGGATGAAGAAGTATGCAGACCTACACCGGCAAGGGGCACCAGTATACCAAGTGGGAGACTTGGTTATGCTCGATGGACGTAATATAAAAACAAGACGACCATCAAGAAAGCTGGACCACAAGTTGCATGGTCCTTTTCAAGTCGAGAAAGTGATCTCCCCATCAGCAGTCAGGCTCACACTACCTCGCAAGTGGAAGATCCATAATGCTTTCCATGTATCTCTGGTTGAGCCATTCCGGGCCGGAACGAGAGCTCCACCAGATCCAAGGAAAATTTTGAGGGAAGCTGATGATGTTGAGGGGAGCAAGGAGTATGATATCGATGAAGTCATGAGCAGTTACAAGTCTGGCAATCGAGTACTCTACCTCGTTAAATGGCTTGGGTGTAACGGCGGTCGTGAACAAGGTAACCGACAAAGAACCTGAGGGCTCTAGGCTTGTTGACAGTGATCGCAAACACAAGACAAGACCTCTTGGAGTGCACCAACGTTGGATATCTGAAGCTGTGACGTGCAACAACTATAGAGGATCCGTGTTTAGGAGCAGAGGTAGGTCAAGGAACAGGATCAGGGAAAACAGGGCAAAGAGGACAAAGGCCAGAGGATCGAAGACTGGAACGAGGACAGAGACTGAGGCGAGGACAAAGGACGAGGACTGGAGAGGACTCAAATATTTATTCGGGGAAATGAACAAATAACTGTGTAAGGAGAAAAGGAAAAGAAACAGAACGCTGGGAGGACAAGTCCTCTTATATACACATTTTCTCCTTCCACGCCGAGACACTAAACTAGTAGACCCTGAACCCTTAACCCTTAACTAACCAGCACAGCCGCTCCAACCATTCCAAACATATGCGGCTGAGCAATTATCCTAATCTATGTGGCTCATCGCCAAGAGCACAGCCACCCAGATAAGCCTCCTGATAAGCGAGTGATAACAAGTGATAGGTGAGAAGTGAATGAATTTCTTGAGCCGTGACAGGATCCCCCTGTTTGGACTGAGCTCCGGCGAAGTAGTTTTTATGTTGTCTCTGGTCGGGGTCCTGGTTTGTCGGGGTATTTTTCGTGAAAGTGGTCAACAGCCTGGCTATCTTCATGAAGTTCGGCAGGTTCCCATTCCGGCATATCGTAGCCCACCCACTTGACCAAATACTGAAGTCTGCGGCGGTGTAGTCGGGAGTCCAGGATTGCTTCGATGAAGTATTCGTCTTCCCCATCTATTTCCACTGGTGGGGGTGCATCTGGTCGTTGTCCTGGGTACGGGTCGTCTGCAGCTAATTCCAGGAGAGATACATGTTGGACGTTGTGGCACTTCATTGTTGGGGGCAGTTCAAGGCGGTACGCATAAGGGGATATCTTGGCAACTACTTTGAATGGTCCATGGCGTTTGTTGTCAAGTTTTCATGATGGTCGGCGTGTTTTCCAATTTCTTGCATCCAGCCAGACATGATCTCCTGGTTGATAGTTTGGCGATGGTAACCGGTGCCTGTCTGCATTGTCTTGATAACGGAGGTTGGCTCGATTAATCTCCGCTCGCAGGTGACTATGGATTTCTGAAAGGGCCTTGGATGTTGTCAGAGCACGACGGTCATTGACATCGTTCGTAGCTGCAGGTGTGAGATCGAATTGGCATCGAGGGTCGAATCCTTTGTTGGCGAAGAAAGGGGAAGTGCCTGTTGTTTCAGATGCTTGGTTGTTGGCAGCGAACTCAGCCAGAGGCAACCATTCCACCCAGTCATCCTGTAGGTAGTTGACGTGTGCGCGCAAGTATTGTTCCATGATTGCATTCATTCGTTCAGTTTGTCCATCTGTTTGTGGGTGAAAGGCAGTTGAAAGTCGTGGGTCAATTCCCAAGCGGCGACATAAGTGTTTCCAGAAAAGTGCAGCAAACTGGGGTCCTCGGTCAGAGATGATTGTCAGGGGCAATCCGTGGAGTCGGAAGACGTGGCTAATGAATAGGTTTGCGAGTTCCTTGGCATCAACATCCGTACGGCAGGGTACAATGTGTCGTTCCTTTGTCAGTCGATCTACTACAACCCATATCGCGTCACAACCATTGGACCATGGTAATCCTGTTACAAAATCCATTGATATATCCTGCCAAGGTCTGTCTGGGATAGGTAGTGGTCGTAGGACGCCGAATGGGGCATGTCTGCTAGATTTCGAACGTTGACAGGTATGGCAGTTGCGAGTGTAGCGGTCAACGTCTCTGCGCATCTTGGGCCAGGTATATGTCCTCGATAGATATTCTAGTGTCTTTCATCTGCCCGGGTGACCTGCAGTAGGGGTCTCGTGATGTTGTTGCATAAGGTGCAGTCTTAGTGGTTCATAGTCTGGAACCCAGATTCGTTGTCGGTACAAGAGAAGGTTATCACGTCTCTCACATTCTGCCAGTGTGATGTCCTTACATTGTTTTGTTCCATCACTGAGCATCTGAAGGATGTTGTTTGGGAAGGGGTCGATAGCGTATCCTTCGTGGAAGAGTCGGCTTAGTGTAGGGGCATCTAGGGAGAGTGCTGGTGAGGTAACATCAGGTTGGTCGGACAAGGTTGTGGCCAGGGCATGGAGGATGTTTTCGGGTTTAATTATGGTGGTTTGGTTTTCGAGGGAGCGGTCATCCCCCTCTTTAGGCAGATCTCCGGATCGTCTAGTCAGTGCATCTGGTTTTCCTCCAGCAGTCCCTGGGCGGTAGACAATTTTGAAATTAAATTGGGACAAGAATTGAGACCATCGGGCTTGTGGGCGGTTGAGGAGTTTTGTTGTGGTGAAATATTCCAGATTCTTATGGTCCGATAGGACACGGATTGGGTTGATAACAGACTGTAATTCCGGTCTCCATTCCTCGAATGCACGCACAATTGCCATTAGTTCCTTGTCATAAATCTCGTAGTTGCATTCTGCTGGAGAGTGCTTCTTAGAGAAATATGCCACTGGGTGTAGCAAGCCATCATCATCGTATTGTGACAGTACTCCAGCAGATACGTAGTCTGAGGCATCGGTTTCAACAATGACATCGCGATCAGGGTCAAATCGGGCAAGGACGGGTGCGGATGTAAACGTGGTTTTTAACTCGTCGAATGCGTTTTGTTGCTCATCCTTCCAGGCAAATGGTACTCCTTTTCGTGTCAGAAGTGTGAGTGGTTGCACGATTTTGGAATAATTTCGGACAAAGCGGCGGTAAAAGTTGGCAAACCCCAGGAAGGCACGGACATCTTTTAGGTTGCGGGGTGATTCCCAGTCCTGGACAGCTGTAATTTTTTCGGGATCCATCTTAATTCCTTCCGTACTGATGATAAGCCCCAAGTATTTGACTTCCTGGCAATGGAACTCGCATTTTTCTGGCTTCAGGTGCAGGCCTGCCTTCTCAAAAGCTTCTAGCACAAGGTTCACATGTTGTTGATGTTCTTCGAAGGTGTCAGAATAGATGAGTGTGTCATCCAGGTAAGCTGTGCAGAAGCGGTCCAAATAGGGGGCCAGGACATCGTTGATAAAATTCTGGAAGGTTGCAGGGGCATTGGTGAGGCCAAATGGCATTACTAATGATTCGAAAAGACCATAACGGGTGCGGAAGGCAGTTTTCCATTCCTCTCCTTCTGCCATTCGAATGAGGTTGTAGGCCCCCCGAATGTCAAGTTTTGTGAACCATTTTGCACGAGACAGATTCATCAGGGTGTCTTGCATGAGTGGGAGAGGGTAGCGGTTTTTAATTGTTCCATCATTGATTCCTCGATAATCCACAACTAGGCGTAGAGAACCATCACCTTTCTTGACGAACAAGATTGGTGCCGCAGCTGGGGATGATGATGCTCGAATGAATCCTTTGCTCATGTTTTCATCAATCCAGCGCTTCAGTTCTTCCAGTTCTGGGCGTGAGAGGGAGTAGAGTGGGCCAAAGGGGGGTTTGAATCCATCTTCCAAGGGGATCTTGTGGTCACAGGGGCGGTGAGGGGGCAGTTTGTCGGCATTGACTTTTTCGAAAATTTTCAGGTATTTGTGGTATTCTTGTGGCACGATTGTTTCGAGGTCCGGCTTGTCATTCTTTGGTTCTTGCAGGGCAGTGTTAATTTCATTAAGTGATAGGCAGAACTGCTCGACCTTGCCATACCGTTGGTTGCTATTGTTGATAATTCGTTTAAAGGTTGTAGCCGAGATGGCACAGATCTTATTCTTTCGTTCTGGTGTCAGACCATGGATTGGTGTGGCCTTGACCATGGTACGATGTGGGAGGCATTGGGGGGAGCAGAATTGGATATCATTTTTCGCAAAGTTGATGGTAACATCATGTTTCTTGAGCCAAGGGATTCCAAGGACTAGAGGGTAGTGGCCGAGAGAGGTGATGTATGCAACCAGTGTTTCGTGGTGGTCACCGATGGTGCATTGAATTTCCACATATTCGGTGATGTCTCCTGAAGAGATTGGTCGGCCATCAATTACTTCAACTATTTTTGGGATTTTTAATTGGTAACGGGGGAGGTTGTGTTGGCGTGCAAAAGCCTCATTCATAAACGAGAGTCCAGTACATCCACAATCCACAAGTGCATGGGTGTCGAGTTTGGTGTCACGGTCGGTCAAGGTGCAAGGTACGACTAAGTGACTACCATCCATTTCATTTTCCTGACTAACTGACAAAGAACTTGCTGATACATAGAAGATTTCTTGTGGGGATACAAATGAAGAGGCAGGGGCAGGTCCACCAAGAGAGCCAACGGGCTGCTGGTGGACTACTCTTTTCCCGAGTTGGGTTCAGGGGAAGGGGCGGGGTCGGTCGGGGTTGTTGAGACCTCGGCAGCGGCCAGGCGCATCTTCCGAGTGTTGTTAGCGGCCAGCGTGGGGCATTCATTTTTGAAGTGGTCGGCTGATCCACAGTACAGGCATTGTCCCTTCGCCATGCGTTCGTCACGTCGGCGTTGGTTTTGTGCCTTTTGGGAAGCTGATAGGTCCATGGGGGCTGTGCCGTAATTGCCACTGTTAGTGCTGGTCGGGTGGGCGGCTGGTCGGGCCGGTGCAGGGGCTGGTCGTGGGGGAGCTGGCGTGGCTTGGCGTCGGGTGACAGCTGCATGGGCTCGGATACGATAGTCTAGCTTCATACATAGGTCGACAAACTTCGCAAAATCTTGGGGTTCATCAGCCTGGTATACCAGACTGGCTTGTAGTTCTCGGGACAGGCCTCTCTTCAGGGCTGCCTTTTTCGCATTGGTGTCGAAGTTGAGGATTGCCATCAGGCGTTGGAACTCAGCATAGTAGATGCTAAATTCCCTATTGCCTTGGTTGAGTTTCTCGAGTTCCGCAGATGCTGTCCCCACTTGGTCTGGCTCTCCGAATGCAGATTCAAGGATGGTGATTAACTCTTCCACATCTTTGAGGTTGATCTTGTCTGCAAGGACATAGGGTTGGACCTGGTTCTGGGCATTGTTTTTGAGGTAACCATATACGTAACGGAGCTTATGCTGATCGTCAATGAAGCGGGAGGAATCCCCAGCTAGCTTGGACCTAACTTTGGAAATGAAGTTAAGCAGGTCCTTGCGGTCGCCAGAGTACTCTGGTGGGTGGGGTAACTCGATCGGTTTTGTCGTAGCAAGGGCTGTGTTTCCTGTGAGGGATTGCAGTAGTCGGATAGTGGTGTTGGCTGATCCGAGGTCACGTTCGAGGTCGGCGATACGTTTCGCATAGTCAGAGTTGTCTTTTTGGGATTCCTTTAGTTCTGCCTTGAGGTCGACCAACTTTTGGCAATCGTGTTTGTATTCTTCGACTGCGTTGTATAATCCTTGGATTTTGGATGGGTCTTTGTTGACTTCGTCTCTTTGAGCTGCATTGAGATACAGCGCGATAACAATTTCTTGATCAGCCATGGTGTTTTAACGGAGGTACCAGGTAAGGTTGTTGTCGTCAAAGGTGACTCGTGTTGCAGAGATTTCGTTTCCGATTTGGCGGGCAATTTCGATTTCGTCGATAATAGCAGTGTTTCCCAAGGACAGGAATCTTGGGATGAGGCGTGTGAACTGGTAGAACCAGAGATCGTGGAGCATAGGCACAAGGGTAATCAAGGGCAGACGGTAGAGCCGGCAGGTACTTGATTACACAGTTATGTTGTAACGGCGGTCGTGAACAAGGTAACCGACAAAGAACCTGAGGGCTCTAGGCTTGTTGACAGTGATCGCAAACACAAGACAAGACCTCTTGGAGTGCACCAACGTTGGATATCTGAAGCTGTGACGTGCAACAACTATAGAGGATCCGTGTTTAGGAGCAGAGGTAGGTCAAGGAACAGGATCAGGGAAAACAGGGCAAAGAGGACAAAGGCCAGAGGATCGAAGACTGGAACGAGGACAGAGACTGAGGCGAGGACAAAGGACGAGGACTGGAGAGGACTCAAATATTTATTCGGGGAAATGAACAAATAACTGTGTAAGGAGAAAAGGAAAAGAAACAGAACGCTGGGAGGACAAGTCCTCTTATATACACATTTTCTCCTTCCACGCCGAGACACTAAACTAGTAGACCCTGAACCCTTAACCCTTAACTAACCAGCACAGCCGCTCCAACCATTCCAAACATATGCGGCTGAGCAATTATCCTAATCTATGTGGCTCATCGCCAAGAGCACAGCCACCCAGATAAGCCTCCTGATAAGCGAGTGATAACAAGTGATAGGTGAGAAGTGAATGAATTTCTTGAGCCGTGACATTGGGTGGCCGAACAAAAAGGATTGGACGGCTGAACCTTATGACAATTTTTCAGTAGGAGGTCTGGAGAAATTACGAGAATTTCATCTCAAGTATCCTGACTCTCCGAGGGACTACCGACTCACAGACTAAAAGCTTAAGGGTTTTTCCCATGTGGTTTTACCTTAGGCTGAGTAGGTAGTAGGATGTAGGGGCTGGAGGACTACAACTCAATTTGATCACTAGTCACTAGGCTACGGCGTAGTGCGGTCACAGAGGCATGAACTAGAGCTTCGGGATGAAGCTTGAAGAGGGGAGAGGTGGTGTCACACCCTATAATGTGTGATAATAGATTGGGTAACATGTATAACTTGAGAGAGAACATGGCAAACTCGACTGGAGAATGAATATTATGAATCAGCAATTCGGGCCGGAACCCTCTGAAGATCCGGCAAGCGAAGTCACGTGACTCGTGACCCCCGAATGAGACCTCATGAAGGTCCCGGCCCAAGACGTCACACCTATTGAACGTCAGCAGGGGCAAGATCAGGAAGGAGAAGGGAAGGACTTACCTCAATGATGGCACTTCAGCCATAAGATGAGTGTTGGCGACGATGATGGAGAGACAAAGACGAGGGCGAACAGTACCTACTTATACATGAGGAGGTGCTCAGCAACCAACAGATACCATGAGGGCTTGCACGGAGGAGAGCTCCATGGCATGTGCAAGGCATTGCGAAATCATCATTCAACATACCTGCATTCGGAGTTAGTTGACCAAGGCAGAGTCTAGTCGGTGAACAGGAGTGGCGCTGAGTACAAGGGTCAAGACTGCACAGCATGAGACAACGTACAACAAGCAAGGAACCCACTCAAGGAACCTGTTCAAAGGAACCCGATATGATGTGACCTTCAGCTAGGAATACTCCGTAGGGAATTGTTGGGGTTGCGTTCACACCAGGGTGTGGCTGTGCACAGGTGAGCGCAGGTGGGGGACTCATGACATCACATGGAAAGTGCTAGAAATGCACGAGTGATAGGGCATGATTGTCACCTCACAAGCAATCGAGATTTCCTTAGGGAATCTATGATGACGCGGCTCAGAAGGAAAATGGCTCATTGTCATTCCCTGATGAGTTATTGCATTACGCGGCCAGACGGGGATTGAATCCTGTTATGATCGCTAATCCCTTACCTTATGGGAAGGTGTGGTGTCATAGTGAGGAATTTTCAAGAATTAACTCGAAGATGGTGGTCAGCATGCAAGTGAGTGATTAATGCAATCATGAGCTTGCGCTGACGCAATCTATCCAAGATTATTGTTGGAAATGACTCACGTCTTATCTCCTAAACTTGTTTTCAGCAACACCATCCTGGGGGATGGTTAGATGAAGTTGGAAGTCCCAAAGTCTATAAAGAGGTCTATGTCTCCCACAGTCTCCAAGATCATCAGCAACGAAATCCTCCTCAAGAACAGTTACCAGGAACAATCCCACTGAACCTCAGAAGACACCCCTTAAGTTTATTCCGCCTTGTGATCGATAGTTCAAAATAAACTTCCTAGCTTTTTCTGAGAAAGCAACAATTGATTAAACGAACGAACGACGAAACGAATTATCAAAACCCCCTCCGCATAGCAGAAACTGTGCCCAGGGTCACACAAAGTCTATAAAGAGGTCTATGCCTCCCACAGTCTCCAAGATCATCAGCAATGAAATCCTCCTCAAGAACAGTTACCAAGAACAATCCCACCGAACCTCAGAAGACGCCCCTTAAGTTTATTCCGCCTTGTGATCGATAGTTCGAATAAACTTCCTAGCTATATCTGAGAGCAACAAACGAACCTTCGAATTCAAACGAAACGAATTATCGAAACCCCCTCCGCATAGCAGAAACTGTGCCCAGGGTCACACTCCTCCTCTTACATTTCTCTTCTCCTTATCCTTCTGCCTTTCTTCGTCCCAGCCCCTTCTATGCCTGCCTGTTGGGGTGGTCCTGTATGACACAGCACAACGTTCGAATATGGTGAAACGCATATGGCATAGGGTAGTCCTTTTGTGGACTTGTGGCCTGTAAGAACCACAGTGGCCCAGGCTATAAGTATTCTCGGTTTTTGTCAACATCAGCTGTACGTTCCCCAGGATATGGCTGGGCATTAGAAACCTCAGCTGTTGATTGGAAACTGTCCCTCCTGAGGCTACCCCAGGTTTCCAACCCTTTATGATGAACTGACTTTTTTCCTGGCCCCCCATTATCCTACTTCCTGTGGGAAGTGGATGAAGGGTGGTTAGTAATGACTCTTGCCTTACAGCTTGAGTCATTACTTAGTAAGAATCCCCATTCTTAGAATGTGTCTTAAAGGTGGGGTATGACACTTTCTCCTTACACAGTTATTTGTTCATCTCACTGAATAAATATTTGGAACCTCTTCAGTTCTCGCCCTCGTCCTTGCTACCACCTCTGTCTCTGTCTCAGTTCTTGATCCCTTGGCCTCTGTCCTCTTTGCTCTGTTTTCCCTGACCCTTTCCCTTGACTCATCTCTGCTCCTAAACATGGATTACCAATAGTTGTTGCATGTCACAGCTTTAGGTATCCTACGTTGGTGCTCTCCAAGATATCCTGTCTTGTGTTCACGATCATTGTCAACAAGCCTAGAGCCCTCAGGTTCTCTGCTGAACACCTTGTCCACGACTGCTGTTACACCCATGATATAATGCCCAAATCACTGTAAAGCAAGGGGAGCTCATTGCTGCAAGGCAAAGATGTGGGATCTCTGACGAATGGCAATTGTGCTTGGCACCAATTACGGTGGTGAACTAGTTCTGTTGTTGTGTGTCAAGCAGTTCTGTGGAAATCAGGTTCTTAGTTAATGGATTCCAGTCGAGTGATCTACCATGCATAGCACGTCTCCCATTAGTCAGCCACCGCTGAGGCTCTAGCGAAAGAATGAACTGGAAGTAGTGATGTCACTTTTCACATTACCGTCTGGAGTATGGTTTAACAAACCCGATTTTGTTGAAACTCAGGCAGACTGCACTCAACGGTGTACAGATATCCTCACGATGATGGATTATAGTTCGTCGCCGATCAAAATCCATGAATTCAGATCAATAATGCTCATGAATCTAATTTTTAATAGTATTACGAAGATATTTTTACACTCAAACCATCAAAATCTTTTTGAACAAAAAAGAACGCCGCAACCGGATGAATACTGAAGTCAAAGCCCAACTCCTCACCATCTACAACATAGCACGAACCTGCTTGGCCGGACGAGTGGCGTCAATCTGCTTTCCAAAAATGGAATCCACCATCTCCCCTCCTCTCACTGCAAGAATCGACAAAAGAGAATCACTCAAACCATGAGTCGACTCGCAGCATCCCTGCAACCAAATTCCGGCATCCTTGGATACAGCTCCATCCTTGAACTGAACTCTGTACTGGCGATCGACAGCGAAATCCCCGGAAACTAGCCCCTCAACAGGCTTCAACAACTGCTTGTGGACATCACGCCTGTAACCAGTTCCGAAGACAACAAGGTCGAATCCATCAGTGGTGGTGGTGTTCTCACCATCGGTGCTCTGAAGCTTCAAGTCGACAGATCCATCCTGGCGCTGGATAACGGCGGAGACTCCCTGGCCGGTGCGGATGTTATGGGCCCAGGTGCTCTGGTCAGGGTTGCGAAGCCTCTGGGTGTACATGACATTGTACACATGCTCGATCAGCTCGAGGCGGACGACTGAGTAGTTGGTGGCCTGGTCCTCGCGGATACGGATCTTGCGCTTTTCGGGGGACATGGAGAAGAAAGGGTCGACGCGTTCGGGGTCGAAAATCTCATTCACACTGGATGTTTTGTTAGTTTTCGGAATTGACAAAGTACCAGTGGGAAACTTACAAAGGACTGTCATCACTGGGCTTAAGAGCAGATTGGCGGAGGAATAAGGTAGTCTTGCAGTTGGGGTACTTTGACTGGATATCGCTGTAGATTTCAACGGCACTCTGGCCTCCTCCTACAACGGCGATCTTGTATGCACCATCGCGGTAGGGAAGGATCTTGGGGGTGTTGATGGCGTAAGTGGAGGAGTGGATAACCTTCTCATTGTAGAGACGCTGAGGGAACTGAGCAGGGATCTTGGGAGCACCACCGACAGCGATGATGACATGCTTTGTGGTGTAGTTGGTGAGCTGTCCGGAAGCGATATTTATGGAGGAAACATTCCACTGCTTCACAGGTCCGGATCCAGTGGGAGGAGAGACTGAGACAACATCCTCGCCGTAGCTAACAAAGTTCTCAAAGTGGGAAGCGCACCAGCGAAGGTAGTCGTTGAATTCTTCGCGGAGGGGGTAGAAGGTTCCAAGGTTGGCGAAGGTGACGAGACGGTTGTTGCTCTTGAGGTAATTGACGAAGGTGAACTTGGATCGGGGGTTGCGGAAGGTAGCCATGTCCTTCATGAAGGAGATTTGCATACGGGTTCCAGGCAACATCATGCCATTGTGCCAGGCGAACTGGGTTTGACGCTCGAGGAAGAGGACGCGGGCATCGGCACGCTCGTCGTAGAGAGCACAGGCAACGGAGAGGGAGGCAGGTCCAAATCCGACGCAGATGAGGTCGTATGGGGGGCCGTCAATGCAGCTGCCCTTTCTGCCGGTATCGAAAGACATTTTCTGGATTGTGTATTTGGCTTTGGGTAGTGGTGACCAGATCTGGAATTGTCTAATAGACGTGCAATAAAGAAGGTTCAAGGGATCCGGCGTAAGTGTTTTGGTAATGCTCTATGCCACGGTCAGTTATCAATTCAATGAGATAAGGATTCATCACTGACCCTTTACTTGAGTAAAACAGTGTTTCTGTCTTTACTAAGTCGTAGATTTGAGTAAGCTCAGTTGTCTGGCTCTAAGAACTGTGAGGTATTGAAAACACGAAGAATTGAGCTTTGACCTGTGAGAGAAACGCGAATGTTGGATGAAATCTTCAGCTTCAGCAGCGGCGCGGCGGTCGTTTATATTATTTACACCCCACGTTTCCAGCAACATTTTTTATCCCTCGTCCATTTCAGTCGATAGTCATACACCGGCCCAGACATTTGTTGCTCACTCCACAATTATGCATCCATTACGCAACCATGGGCTCGACTGTACCAGGTCGGATCCAGATATCTGTGGCGGACATCTTGACGAAGCGTAGGACCCGGGGGGCGAACCTGGATGTTTACAGACTTGGCGTACTGCTAATCTGATCCTGCGCGGTTTCATTCAGAGCTCGGCGTGAGCGAGGTGACACGAAATTGGGATATCGGGAAAAACAGGCATATTTCTCAAGGCTAGGGAATTTGGAAATTGTGATGCTTCGTAGATGCATCCAGCTACGGACAGCCGGATAATGCTGGGAGGAACCTCGGGCTTCCATCAGATAAGTCAAAAACAGGTTAGTTGGGAGATCTGGATCTCGATTCCTGCAGAGTCCAGGATACGATATGCGCGAAGAACGCCTTTATGACTCCTCACGAATACGCCCAGGCGGGAATTTGACGGGAATCCGGAAGTGGTGGTACATGCGAGGCATGCTGGTTATCTAATTGATTTAGATATGAGTGTCGTACCGGAATGTTTTGGTTCTATCAATCGTTGCGAGAAAATTGACGTTTCTTTCAGCGTTGAATGGTTTGGGTTACGTGTTGGAGGAGCTGTTGGAGACGACTCCAGTTGGCTTACCCTCCAGTCCGTGGAGCATGGTCCGGAATTCATTCGCCTGCTCAGCGTTGCTCTCATACGTAGAGTATTTTACAGCCATACCCCGGCATTCTGCTCATTTCACAACCTGCATAAAGACGACAATCTGATACCTAGCGCTTCGGTTTATCTGATCCGCTGTCTAACCCACGTTCAGAAAACCTCCGACTCCCCCGAAACTCTCGATTTATAGTTGCCACACGCGTTGAAATAACCGGGAATTCGCTTCGGTATTGCATTGATTGAGGCTAGGCGGCTTACGATCAGGCAACATCGTAAGTACGGCAAATCTGAAAACACTTCTTTTTTTTGTTTTTTTTGTTTTTTTTTACATATTTACCTGATTCTGATCGATATGCGCGTCTATTTTCCAGGCAGTTCACGAAACAGCGAACCCTTGCACAGTCAAACTAGTTTACATACTAGATTTGACGCTTTTGAAGCCCGAAGCTATCGTAGCTTCACTAAGAGGTACCCTGGAGCGAAAAAGAGCTCATCCCAGTAGTTGAAACGAGAAAAGAATTCCCGACGCGGGGTTTCATCCAGATCGATTGCGGCGTAAAGCCCAGGTGCCTGTTCCGGTCTGCCAGGACACCCGCGGGCGGCCCCCGGGGGGGGGGGGGGGGGGGGGGGGGGGGGGGGGGGGTGGATGGGAAAACGGAAAACGCGAAGTTTCGTTCCTCCTTCTCTGCTCGACACCCACGAAAACTCCATCAATACGACCCGTTATCGGCGAGGATACTTCCACCATGGGAATCGTATTGTCGACCTTACGCTTCGCCGGTATCGACTTGTTCACGACTCAGGATGCACCAGTTGACGGGCGAAAGCATATTGTTATAATTGGGGGCTCCTATGGCGGCATGTCAGTGATAAACAACTTGAAGAAGCTTTTGTCTGGCGATGTAAACGAGAGTCGGCCGGCTAATCTACCATCTCTTCCAAACCTACCACGCCTTACCCCGAGAATTACACTCATCGACGAGAGAGATGGAATCTACCACACAATGGGAACTCCGCTCGTCCATTCGTCACCAGATATCGCGAAGACGGTGCCCAGAGCTTGGAAACGATACTCAGACATTCCATACTTGCAGGATGTTTCCGTGGTACAAGGAAGGGTTGTGAATTTGGATCCTGAGTTGAAGGAGGTGACATACTCTTACGCCGGCGAGGAACACAAAATGGGCTACGATTATGTAGTCTGCTCAACTGGTATGCAGAGGGATTGGCCAACTCAACCTAGAGCTACCACGAAGGAGAAGTATTTCAAGGATGCTACGTCATTCGTGGACAGCCTTCTTGAGGAGAAGGATCATATTGTAGTTATCGGTGGAGGTTCGTCAACTCCTCGGGTTCTTCTTGGGGCGTAAAACTAACTCCTTCCAGGAGCTGTGGGTACGGAGTTCGCGGGCGAGCTTAAGTTGACTCACCCCAGCAAGAGGATCACTTTGATCCACTCCCGAAGTTCCTTGCTTTCCTCCGAACCCCTGCCGGATGAGTTCAAGACCAAGGCTCTGGAAATGATGGAAGCATCCGGCATCGAAGTGCTACTCAACACCCGCGTCAAGTCCGAGACCGACGGCGGGCTGGTTCTTTCCACTGGCGAAACCATCACAACATCAGCGGTAATCTGGTGTACCGGCGGCCAGAGACCTATTACAGGCTATATTCCTTCCGCTGCATTGGACTCTGCTACTGGCCTCGTCCGCATTACCTCAAACCTCACTCTCCCCGAGTTGGTTCCCAACCACATGACCCACTTTGCTATCGGGGATATTGCTCAATGGTCGGGGATTAAGAGAGCTGGTGGTGCCATTTTTATGGGTTGCTTCACTGCAACGAACCTCCTTCTGAGCATAGTTGCAGCGGAGGGAGACAAAGAGCTTAAGCTTGCCGAGTTTCCCGAGCTGGCGCCTATGCTCTGTCTCGCGCTTGGAGATCAGGCGATTGGCCACTGGGGTGGACGGTTGTCTTATGGTGTTGAGCCTTTAGAGCAGTGCTTTGAGAATGACTTGGGACTCGGTATTTGTTTCAAAGCCTTGAACATTGAGGTTGATGGAGCGGTCGTTGACGTTGAAAAGAACTAGGTCTTGCAATCTTTCGGGAATGGCGTTTCGGTTTATGGTTGCTTTTAGACATAGCTCTTTCGTTCGGGTTTTGTATTTTAAGTTTGGGGAAGTTTTTGGTATTTGGTCTGGGTTTGTTTTGGGATTATGTTATGGGTGGTTTGAAAGCAGTTGTTGTGTCGCTCTGTTTGCCATTATTATTCAGTTTTGGGATGCTTTCATGGCCGATTGGAAAACAGTTGTTGTATTACTTGTTTAGATACAAATTAAACACATCCGACTTACGAGTTGGATACTCAAACAACCTCGCTTTACTGTGCTTCGGCGCTTCGGACTGCTGTCGGCTAAGGAGTGAATTTTCGTCGATGGAGTTTCACAATCACTCTCGCCGGCCGAGTTGTGGTGCGCGTCGTAGCCGAGCCTCTATGTATGCGAATATCCCGTCCAATTCCCCGTTATGTTTCGTCACACTGCAGTAGTGGTTAAGAAAATGTCTGATTGATCGGCTAATGATAAAAAAGCCTCGCATCTGATACCGACCCCCGCATGACTTTGCTGGTACAAGCCTTCTTCGGAACCGGACCTGTGCGACCTTTAAAAAGCAATATCTCCAGAATATCAGTTCATCTTTGCAGCGTGCTGAAGAGTTATCAAATGTAAACCCAATACGAGAAGGAACACACGACACTCATCCGGAGAAGCGAAACTTGTGTTTTTGGAGCGCATTTGTCCGTCGCTTTAGTAGCGCACGCGGCTTGCCCCGAAAAATTAACCCATACCAACCAAGACGAGCCGTCGACGCAATGACGGATCAGATATGGAATATCCTTGTTGATTTGTCCGCCGCAACTTTTTGATCCATCTGATAAATCTTGGGATTCAGTGAATTCGCAGTTCCCCTGGTAATTGGAGAAGGCCATCGTCATTTCGTACTTTAATGACCATAAAGACGTGACTTAAACTCCAAGTACGCTTAGCTTTAATTCGGACTTCGGTGGGTGAAAATTCTGCATCAGATATCGTTTCTTCCCGAACACTGCAGCACCCTAGTCATCAGATATCGCTTGATGAACAGGGGTTACATTTAGGCTACAGCAGGAGATAGAATTTGATAGCGGGCTTGAGGGATTTTATCAGATGAAGGGGTGGCTCAGATGCTTTTGCCTGCATCGCGGCCGGCGTTGACTTTTCGGATATGCAGTGGATGTAGCCATCTGTCTTTATGAGGGAGATATTCTTATGTAACTGTGTATCGTACAAGCTCTCAGTCTACTCGTCAATGACGTGTAGCACGCGTCGACATGTCATTTCGAACTACATTTCGAACACGATTATTTAGTTTCAATTGATTACGTTTACGCGAATAACCAAGTCAATTGATGCAACACGATGCACAGCGATGGGCGAAAGGTAACAGCAAGCAAACTACTCAGTTGGAATCATCGAGAAGACAGGGAAAATTGAAACCAAGTCGATTCAGTGTTTGTATGGTTGCGTGGTGCGTTACCTGTCGCACACGCTGTTGAACACGGAGTCTTTCTCCGCATGGGTCATGAAATATCACCACGTCGAGTGCGGCCTCGTGTTCAAGCAAATGTTCTAACGGCATCAAACGAATAAAAGTCTCGGTCTCTACAAAAATAAACGACTTTATACTCCCAGTTGCCAGCCTTTTTCTACAGAAAAGTTAAGTAGATTTCTGTCGGTCTCATTGTCGCATGGAGTATTTCACTCGTTTCTTCAAGATTAGGAAACATGAGTGACACATAGTGAGTTTTGAAGAACTCCTCCATTTAAGCATCCTTGAGTGATCATTAGTATGCCGGAGGCCACTTTGATTACCCGTCTTTTCAAGAGACTGGAACCTGTTGGGGTTGTTTCCTGTGCCTGACCGCCAATGGCGGCTGCTTCTGCGGATTCCGCTTGCTAGAGAATGACGTAACTATATAAGCGAAGCACGGACATCCACGAAGCGCACCCCGCGTATGTTCGCTCACTTTCTGGAACTTTATCCGCGGGAACCGACAGGAGCTGAAGCGCAATGATGTCATTGCTACCAACCTTTTATCAGCCGAACTGTACTGAAAGCTGTTGAACAAAACACGAACGGACTTCGAACAAACAATGTACCTTTGTAACTCAATTGGGCCTGTATATGTAGATAGAAGAGTTATCGATGTTCATGTATCTTATGGATGCCTTGTCGGTGAGGTCATGGTGCGAGCTTCTAAGATGTGAAGGAGTCGCTGCCGCCATCCAGATCACTGTAGAAAATCGAAGTCAACAGATATGGTGCACTCCCGGATATTAAGTTCTATAACGGGTACCGTTTATTTAATTCAACTTTTAGCGTAGAAAAAAGGTAGTCACAATACTCGTAGTAGTCTTTGGACCTTTCGAACCGCAAAACCTACGCGCGTACATCTGCAGATTCATCACCTATTATCGATATCGAGAACGCCTTTGTCAAACGGATCCTTATTCTCAGTACACGACTTCCAAATTCTTCGCCCGCAGCATTCCAACACAATGGACGAAGGGATTCGCGTCCTTCTCAAGGAAGCCATCAAGAACGAAGAAGGCTCTGTTGTTGAAAGCTACTGTCCAGATGACACTCAATATATCAAGAGACACTCGATCGCAGGCAACAGAAAATCCCACCACCTTCCCAGAGATTCCATTAACACTCGAGAAGACTGCGGCGGTGAAACCCTACTACCCAAGAATCAATGTTCGCCCTCGAGAGACGCCGGTGAGGCCATCGACAGTGGAGAAGACTTGCCTGCCGAAGACAATTCTCCCGACCATCCAGCCATGAGTCAACGCTTCCCGAGATCCACCCGTGAGATGATCGACCGGCCGCACCACTATCCACCCCAGAATCAAAGGGTGCCACCGAGAAATACCCTCACCTGCGACGCCATTGACAGTAGAAGAAACGTGGCCGCCGAAGACTATTTGCACCACCGTCGAACCCAGAATCAACGCTTCTGGAGATCCAATTATCAGATCATGGAAAAGTATTCAACAGACAATCCATGCTTCCCGAAATACTCGATCCCATCCGACAGAAGATACCGCAGCATGCTCACCAGAGCCTTTAAGGCCCCCGAACACTTCATCGGGGAAGTTGTTCCAAGGAGCTATGCACACGAATATAACCCCCTCACAGCACCACGTTGTCATCCCGACGTCATTGAATCCCTCAGAAATGAAGAACGCTTCTATATAAGACGTTCCTGCAAACGATGTATTTTAGCCAATAAGAGCAAGTCGAAAAGCGATAGCAAGGCTGTAGGCCGTTGTCCCCACGTCAAACGCCTCAATCGCCTTGCGCCTTCTCATCCGAGGGAGTGTACGACAGACTCAACGGAGCTACCGATCCAGGCTGGTACTACAAACGTATTCAATACCGACGACAAGTCGCCCGAGTCATCTGCCACAGTCAGCGAAACCAACTCTCCGGCATGGTCTAGAACTGCAAGCGACGCCGCCAGCTCTCGTACAACGACCCCTCCCGCAGTCGACGAAAATCCTCCGAAGAGATCCACACCGTGGTTCTGGTTCCCAGGAAAATCCAAATCAACGGTGTCTTTAGCCTTGAATTCCTCGGCAGCGGATCCTCAAACCGACGAAAACCCTCTGAAGAGAGCCGCATCATGGTTCTGGTTCCCAGGAAAATCCAAGTCAACGGTGTCTTTGCAGAAAGTTACAACGCCCCCGCAAGACAACTTTGATAATGGTACACCGTTGAAGAAAAAAGACAAGTCTCCAGCTGTTGCCAAAATTGCGGGACAAATATCGACCGCAGATCGAAGAGTTGCTGTCAATTATGACAGAATTTATCAGAAATTTCTTTTCCCAGGCCCAGTCACGACGAAGAGGTAAATTCTACAAATGCTTATTTCATATGACCCTTATCTAACCTGTGTACATAGGGATTTTAAAACAAAACCGATCTCTTACGATTATCTTCTAGACATGCCGTCGCAGAATACCTCCGAACCGATGCCGCCGCCCAATCGTCTTCCAGCGGAGCTGTCGAAGTATCAACCCCAATTCATACCACCTCTCCAACGAGATCAACGGCCAGAGAGTTCCGATGCAGCGGAACACCGTACCGAACGCAGACCACGCCGACACCTCTTCTATTTAGGGAGCCCAGATTCGGTTTCCCCGCTACACCTTGATTTTGACTTGAATAATGGAACTGCCATGGATCGGTTTTAGATGAGTGAACCGATTTAAAAACTTAATGAAATTGATGAATAATGGGTAATGAAGTTGAGCGTTCTATGTAATTTCAATTGTAATTATGGTTTGTTCTGTTCACATGGCTTAATAGATACCTAATGCGAGATCTTGACTGTTGAAACGAGACTATGGTAATTAGAGCTGATCACGCGGTGCTTTCAGAATTTACAGGCAAATAAACTGATTTTATTTTCTAACCGGAGTGATACAATTCCCGTGAAAACTGAGATCTAGTATGCTGACACCCGAGGCGTTATTCTCTCTGTGATGACCCGACGAAGTATACTATGTCCCCTCATCTTAACGGTTGGATCTCGAACTCTTCCCTGACCCAGACTGGATATCCTTTCTCCATCATTTCTAGGGTCTCCTGCCACCCCTCGGGATCCGGGGTGATATCCGACTCCATGATCGTGTCTCCCCAGACAGCAATCTCGGCGGAACTGTAGCCAGCAGACTTAGCCATCTTGATGATCTCATGCTTAGGTCTCATCATGCGTTGTCCAGGTATATCTTCAATCCTGACCTGCGGCGCCGTAATACCCCGAACATCCTCTGGATCTCCCTCATCGTCACGGAATAAGGTAACATCTCCACCTCCGTACCAAGTCTCGCCGGGATGGGCCTTGTTGGATGCTTTAATAAACCTCTCGTAATCTTTTCCAACACGCTTGGCGGATCCTCCGTACATATCGTAGGAATGAGGAACTGTACGGTGTTCTTTGAGATTTTGGTCTTTGTTGACCTTGTAGATGAAGAGATGGTATTCGTCAAGAGGTGATTCACCCACGACTTCTTCTTCCTGCTTGCGCTTTTGGGGGCTGCGGTTGGTGCGGTTACTGTTGCCGGTTGAAGACTTGGGGAACGCCATGGCTGCAGTAGGAAGTTGTCTGAGAATGCGAGTGTTGTGCGGTGTAAAGGAGTTGATCGAAAGAAAGGTGAAACGGATCTATGTAAGAGTGCGAGCTATTGTTGGTCAGTTGAGTGGAAGCGTTGATAGGGGCCCAGGGCCGTATGTGTGCAGAACGTACGTAGGAGCTGTGACCTGTCTGACTATTGACAACAAGGGCCTTGGAAGGGACGACTGTGAAGGTGAGAAAGGAGTGAGACGGCAGGAACTAAGTACCAGTTCGCGAATCTTTGATCGATATTCTGAAATTGCGGTGGTCGTATGTCGCGGGTTTTTCGTACAGATTGTGGCCGAATTAGACGTAGGATGCACCTAGGTGTGTGGAGTTGGGAAGCAAACAATATCACGTTCGAAGCTTTGATTGGGAGAAAAACCAGGGCCCGGAGAGTCGTAGGGGGTTGTTATCTACCATACCATTGCATGATTTCAATCATGAATTAACGTAGCGGTGCGTTTGATGATGATAAAATGGGGTGAAGCGGAACATATGAGTGATTTCCGGTGATTACTGGGGGTTAGGAAAGCGTTCAAAGTCGACCCCACAAACATACCGATACCTTGTAAACACTGTAAAACATAGTCGGGTAATAAGTATTGGTATTTTTGGGCATTTATTGTGAACAACATCAGGGGATCATGGGAAGGCTTTTGATTGGACTTCGCGCGTTACTTTGGTTGTCAATTGCGTTGCTCATGACTTACGACCGTTTTTATGGCATTCACTTGCACGAGGGAGGAAACACGGGTTTTCGTAAGGAGAACACAATGGACCACGCTCGTACCTAAGGCGGCTAGCCTGTCTAGACTAACTCGGCCACAGTCACTTTCCAATACTCGCTTCCCCGAGCTCGCTACCCAACAAGTCTCCCAGGGCCGGTTCGCGTAAAAAAAGGAACTGACATAACACAACACGTCCACCTTCGAAATGACATCGCCAAAGACCAAGACCCTACCATTGCTTCGTCCGACCAAAATTTCAAAAAAATGTCTACCATGGACCCGAATCACAGCAGCTCTTCAGCCTCCGAATCATCCTCCCATGCAGCCCCCGACTCGGTCTCCAACCTAGCCCCCAACCAAGCCTCAGACTCAGCCGCCGACAGTGACTCCGGTGCTGTCGGCCACTCTGACTCTAACTTCGAATACGACTCCGCAGCCGAGTACGATGCTGTCTGTGAATACGACTCGGATGAGGACACAGATTGGGACTCTGGCATTGGATCCGAATCTGGCTCCGACACCGACTATGACTCCGGCGATAGCGACGATAGCGACGCATCCGTCAATACGGGCATGAGGGAAAATGATGATAATCAGACACCGGAACACACCTGGAAGCTTTCGAAGCCCATCCAGTGAGACGGTGGAAACTAACTTACTTTGGCCACCTCTGTATGCGCCTAACGCCTCACCGTTGATGTTTTTAGGAGTTATCACTTCCCCATAGTGATGAGTTGGAACGTAGATTTGGTATTGCGGAGATTTCCTGGTGGGTTTTTAGGTCAATGATCGCTTCTGCCTTCCTTATTCCACCATTGGTATCAGCACTGCTATTGTGCTTTGATTTATATGGTGAAATCACTAAGGTGCTTGAAGAAGTGCCTGTTGACGAAGGATACAGCATGGAATAAAGATCTACAGTATCAGTATATAAGCTTTTTGGGTTATGATGCTCCATCGACCTAGACATAGAGGGTTTGGAGTAATATGGAGTTCGGTATTGATGCTTATGCGAAGACGAGTGGTGTAGAGATGGAGTAGTTTGCTTTCTGTAAAACAATTTTACCGAGAGTTGGAGGATATGACGTAATATGGGGTTTTTGATTTTCAACGGCTTCAATGTATTTCTCTCATTTAAATAAAAACTAGCTTCTGTGTCATCGCCTCTTTTATCAAATGCGGTGCCCCTTTGTGCTATACCTATCTGAAGTTACCTTCGTCTGATTCGCCAAAAAAAACACCAACTCTCAACGCGTACCACTTACCGCACACAAATTTCCCTATCATAACTAGAATTTGTTGCTGTGCCAACTCAAGTCCCCATGGCCCTTGCAAAGTTATCAAGTAAAGGGTAAAAGTGTTATGAAGACAAAATAAACCCTTCTATGCTGCCTGTGTTATCATACCAATAAACTCATCTTTGGAATTACGCCTCGCATTGCAATATCACTAAAGCTTAGACATTTGTCAACTATAAAATTAACAGCTACGGTCATAGAATAATGAATACAACGCATCCCGTTCGCTCTGCGCTATTTGAGCATGATATCGTCCGGCTAGTAATGTCGTGGGTGACCAGACGGGAATCCCAGATACTGTAGTTTTGAGCTTCTTTTGCATCACATCTCAATTTTTATTTGATCATACAACTGCATTTTCTCTTCATTTTCACCATCCAAATCACCACGTACTTTGTCACAAACACTCAGTGAAGATAACTTTTATCCAGTAACATAATTATTTTGCTCATTGAGTTTATTACCCCTTCCCTCATACCAGTCATCTGCACCGTTGCTTCGCAGATTCATAGCGTCTAAGTTACATTGCTGTAGTATCTTCTATCGGATACCCAAAACTCCGGTAAACCCAAGAGAAAAGTACCCAAGAAATTTCGAATTCCAAAAACTCCCTCCAAATCCATGAACACAAGAACTCCGAGCGCCCCTTTCCTCCTTTAACAAAAGTAAACCCAGCTCAACCTTCATAAACTCCGCCAGAGATCACACTGACTCGAAAGAGCCCATGAGACCTGCGGGCCTAGTGGCCCTATTGTCAGAAATCATCAGAATCTTCCAACTCAAATCTACTTTTTCCCCTTTGATTCCCCTCCCTTAAACACCACTTCACCAACATCTTCTCCAACATATGACCCAATACCGGTTTACTCAGGTAATCATCCATACCAGCATCCCGACACTTCTCTCTATCCCCCTTAATCGCTGAAGCTGTCAGCGCCACAATCGGTACTGTGGACAACCATGACGAAGCTTCGAATTTTGCTTCACCCACTAACCCGACTCCGGGACCACCGGCAGGGCCCCCAACAGGAGCCTCACTGGCATCAGCAAGAGCTTCTCCAGGAGTGAGTTTGCCGGAACGGATGGCACGAGTAGCGGCGTAACCGTCGAGCTCGGGCATCTGGACATCCATAAGGATGACGTCGGGGCGGCGTTGGGAGGGGGGAAGGGTAGAGGTGCCATCGTGCGAGGAGGGGAGGAAGGTGGAGGCTTTGATGAAGTTTAGGCATTCGAGACCATTGGAGACGGCGGAGACTGTGAAGTTGAGCTTTTTTATTAGGCGGATTGCGATTTGCTGGTTAATTTCATCTGTGTTTGGGTTAGCTATCTGATATCAGGGGCCTCGACTACGTCTCGTCGGGGACTTACTATCGTCAACAACCAACACATGCCGCTTCCGGCGCTCTGCCAAATCAGGAGCCAACTTAGATTCCATATCAGGGGAAGAGGTCTGGCTCGTGCCCGATAAGGGAGTATTAGAAGTAGCTTCTATGGGTGAAATAAATTTTTGGGGAGTGACATTAACTGAAGAATCAGACTGCAGTCTCTCCGGGATCAAATCAAAGCCGGGGTTGAAACAATTATTTTTGCCGGTTTTCTTGAAGGGAATCGTGAAATAGGCCTTTGTGCCTACTCCAGCCTTTGACGACAGGCCAATAGTGCCCCCCATTAGACTTACAAGCTACACAATAAGTTAGCGCGAAGATCCGCGGTTAGGGTTGTGGATGACTAACCTTTTGGCAAATGGAGAGACCAAGTCCTGTTCCACCGAACTTGCGCGCAGTAGAAGAGTCAGCTTGAGTAAACGGTTGGAACAGCCTACACTGATCGGTTTCCAATATTCCAATGCCAGTATCTTCCACCACAAAGTGAATGTCCATAGTACCGTCATCCTCACTTTGTGTTGTCGCAACTAGCGTTACCGAACCCCGGTGGGTGAACTTTAACGCATTGCTGAGAAGATTCGCTAAAATTTGTCGAACTCTACCAGGATCTCCCATAACAATCAAATCTCCCTTACATGGGAATCGAGTCTCGAAGACAAAGAGAAGTTTCTTACGCTCCGCCTCGAAAGACAACATCTTGACTACGTCCCGGATAACTAAAGATAGGTTGAATTGTACGTATTCGATGTCCATCTTTCCACTTTCCACTTTGCTTAAATCCAGGATATCGTTGATGACTGTAAGAAGTGCGTTGGCAGATCTTTGAATTCCTTCGGCAAGTTCTCTTTGTTCGGTTGATAACATTGTATCCAGTAAAATCTCGCACATACCTACAACTCCAGCAATTGGAGTTCTGATTTCGTGAGACATGGAAGCTAAGAAGTCTGACTTGAGTTTTGAAGCCTCCTTAGCAGCGTTTTCGTTGGCCAATAGTATCCGGTTTTGCCGTTCTCTTTCCCGGAGTTCCAATTCAGTAGCGTGCATCTTCGTCATATCCATACTGAGTCCAATAATCCCAGTGACATGTTTTGCGTCGTTACTTCCATTGGGTCCCTTGTACAGCGGTACGTATTTAGTTCTGAACCAATGGCCATCAAGTTCCGCTTCGGTAAAGTCTTCTGCCATTTCGCCCCTTAGTAGCCGGTCGATAGGTTCCAAAAAGACATGATGGTACTGGTCATCGGGGTCGATCTCGTCAAATATTTCCTTAATATCCCGCCCGATATAGTAAGATGGGTTATCCCGAGTTTGCCAGATGATACCACCTATTATCGGATGAGCTTCTGTGATGCCTCGGCGATTTCCGGAAAAGGCATACCTTCGAGCAGAGTGAATTTCCGCTCTCTATCCACTGCCCATAGTGTGAGCTCGGCATGCGTCAAAGCTTCAGCAAGTTGTTCTCGCGTAAACTGTTCCGCAGTTCTGGCCTCAACCATATCGTGGATATCTGTGGCCGTTCCATACCATCGAATGATCTCTGCCGTTTCGGGATCCCTAAGAGGGAGGGCTCTTCCGAGCATCCATCTGTATTCGTCGTCGTGACGCTTGAAACGGTATTCTGCTGAGTAGCTTTCACCGGTGGCCAGTGAATGTTTCCACTTCTCAGTCAAGGAAGTGAAATCCTCCTAAAATAGTTTGTCGGGTCAGCTACAAATATGCTTGACACAATCTTGGCATACTTTGACGCACAGGATGATAACCTTTCTGACTGGTCTTAAGGAAAAAGAAGTTAGAAAAAAACCCAAAGAGATGTAGTAAAACAGGAAAACTTACAAAGCCCAGACAATCTTCTGGTGACAACCCGGTATATTCGTAATACCGTTTTGAAAAGTAAATGTATTCTCCACGAGAAGTTGCAGTCCAAATCTTCGAATGATCAGCTATAGTGACATTTGGGATTATCAACGCAGCGTGGTCCATAGTAATAATTACTAATTAACCAACGCCTAGACATACCATACGAGGAATACAATCACAGAAATCTCGGAATTCAGTGTCATCAAGACGCCTTGTGATTTCCGCAATTCTTTCGTCTTCAGCGGGAGTAGTTGGAACGATTTGTTCAGCAGCGGGATCAGCCTCGCCGTGTTCGCTTTCTTCGTGAACATGTTCCACTGCTGGCTCAATTAGTGATGACTGTCTACCTGACAACATCCGCTCTATTATCAAGTCGATATGTCTATTTGTGCGACCACCTGGGGCTTCTGTTGTGGGTGACATAGGCTGTGACGCATCGATCATTGCCATTTCTCTCGGAAGTTTCAACGAACAACATGCGCTCATAAAAGGAGATCCATTAGCCTGCATCACGATTAGTAAACATTATTCCAAGCAAGTTTTCGGAATATCCAGGATTTTCCGTACCTTACCATTCGGCACCTGAGCCGAGTGCGCGAAAGAGCTCTCCGCAGAAAATGATTTGCCACCAGCAATGAGGTCACCAATATCTTTCAAACTCTCCAGGGGTTCCCATTGTGACACACAACCAAAAGTAACCGACAAGTATCGCTTATTATCCTCCCCGTTCCACGGTGATATAACCATCTCAGCAATTCTGGCAGGTCGTTCAAGCTTGCAGCGGCCATTAGGAGCTTCGCCAACATGTTGAACATGAACCGCCACCCTTAAATCACCGGAATGTGTCGCTTCGAACCCAGGTCTTCCGTCGTTGATAATCGAATCCAGCAAAACATCCCAAGATGTCGTACGTAGTGACCGATCCTCCCCAAATAATTCAATGCCGAGGTCGGTCAAGTATTTCCCACGGAATGTCGAAGTCATATCACGCCGTTGGCTACATGCCCGCCTGCTCTCGTTGCTGCAGCTAACTCCTCTTTCGTGGGTGACATGGCCGACATATCCTAATAAATCCCCCATTGCTTCACTAGCAAGAACAATATGTTTCTGAGATGATAGTACTAATAGTGGTACTGGTAGAAATTGTAGTGCTCTCATTGCTAGAGAGCTCTCGAACGCCCGAGTTTCCGTCATTGTCTGGCTGCCAGGAACTGTTGAAACTGTAGCTGGGGGAGGTGTAGTACTGGCTCGTTGAAGGTAATCCGTTGGCCGGGGCGGAGGAGATGCCGGTGGCGGTGTGCATCCATGGGGAGTGCCGATATCGCCGGGTGATACGGAGGGACAGTTTGGCCGGTGAAGTTGACTCGGGCTATTTCGATCAATATTACTGGAATGATAATTCCGGCTATTTATTTTGCTGCTAGTATCGTCTTCCTCTCCTTCACTGCAGAGAACCAAATGCATGAGTGGCGACTTCTCGGGACACTCGTCTACTCCACAGTCCTCGGACAATCGACAGCCGGCCGACGTAACCTGTTTTGCTGTGCCGTCCCGTCCGCTTGACCCGTTGGTCCCCATTAAATGCGTTGTTGCAGGCGCTGTTGCTGTCGTTGTCTCGGTCAACGTCACTGTCAATGTCGATGATGTTTCGGTCGTCGGCGGCGTCTCTCTATCCGTCGAACGTTCCATCAAAGTCGAAGGACATGCAGGCTGTGGGGATATGCTGTGGGGGGGCGGAACGCGTCTCGGATACGCAAAATTTCAAAAAGGGGGCACGGTGATGTCGTTGTATATATGACGAGAAATCGTCAAAGCGGTGACTGGGTGGTTTAAGTACCAAATCTAATTCCGTCAAGACGTCATATCGGTCCCCGTTTGGGAGACGCTAGAACGGCACCAGAAACACTATTTAGGAAGGACCATGCACACTTTGGTGTAACTTGGTGAGCTTCTCTGGTAGTTGAACGGAATTTAAATCCGCAGTGGCATATATCCCCCGCTGATCGAACATAAACAGCTGTATTCGAGGCAGCAAGAGGCTCAATATCGATATTACCGTGATGCTGGATTTCCAGGGGATGCTGCGAGAGCACACCGACGCAGCGGTGGAGAGCCCTTGGCTGCATCGCCCAGCAAATCAGCGGCGTTCTTAGAGTAATGCAGGAGTATTCTAGCAGCGAGCGATGGGATGAGGCGGGGGGTCGAAGGGGGTGGAGAAGGGTGGGGGTGCTCATATCGTATCCATCCGTCCCGCGAAATTCATCAAATCTCGACTCCAGACTCTGGTGTCGTTGGTCGAAAGGCCGTTCTCGCTCTTCTAACTCGCCTCAGCACGGCTGCGGTAAACAAATGAACAACGACACCCGAGCAATGAATTTCCTGTTGGCTTGGCTAGTGAAAATTTGTCGAAGCCCCACTTGCAACGCTGATCCCCCAACGTCCTCGCCTGACTGGCTGGTCAACAGATGGTGTTGCCGTCACCGTGCGTGTCACGATGGTTGAAATAGCAATTGATGATCAGAGCTATACGGGTTCCCAGAGATGATCATTGGAGGTTTGGCAGCCTTGGCTTTTGGCCAATGGAATCCCACCGAACTGGATACAGATGCCAATCCATCGAACCGTGCAAAGGTAAAGCTTAACCGAGTTATCAAGCATAAGCTCAGACTCCATGTATATTTGGGATCGAGGTTCGATGTGTGACGGGGTCGTTGTAACGGGGGTTTGGGTTGCAACGTGTGGGTAGCCGTTGACACGCGCGCAAGACGACGGTGTCCTGAGATAGAGTAGCAGCTCAGGATCTCTTCCCGGGTTGAGATGTAGATCTCTCGGTCGGTCCCAAAGACTTCGACGTCCTTGACTGGTTGCTCACATCGGTGTCACAATCGGAGTCTGTGGTGTCAGGTCGTCTTTTGACGTGCTTGCGGTGACACGGATGTTTCAACCAGCCAAAAATACACCACGGTCGCGATCAAGCAACCAGAATTGTGCACTATTTCGCCTGCCGGCTGCCGTACGCAGATCCGATCGATTTTTGGCAACCCATCCACATCTGCCTGATACAGATTGGGGATAGGTGTTGAGTTTGATCAGGGGCGGTGAACGGGATCGTGGGGTCTTTGGACAGGCACCACAGGCACCGTACATATGCAGTGCATGGCAGCGTGTGAAATGTCGCTTGTGGTGTTTGGGGCAGATTGTGATGTGAAGATGGATCGTGGAGTTTGGTATCCTTGGTGCATCGCGTCCTTTGATGCATCACCACCCTCCGTGAGCGCATCAACTGACTTCTCATCGGACGCTCCCCGAGTTTTCGTGATCAGTCGCGAGTCTGGAGTCAGCTCTGCCCGTCCTCGTGTGTCAACTAGTTTCTGTTAGCAGCAATCCGCCGACGGCCAACACAGACACGTGGGGGTCTCGTTACGCTTCTCTGCTCGCTGTTGGGCACGCTTGCCATCTGAGGAATAAATTACGCCTTCGTTTCTTTCTTTACCGTCTTCAGTTTAACTTGTCGCGATGGTGTTGTGGAGATTTCCTCATTTTTGCGGCTTAGGTGGAGATGGAGAGTCTGGGTTCCATGGGACTCGGTGTGGGATCGGTGTTCTGCCGGTGGAAGCGTCTTTGTTTCGCTAGTTTGGTGTTGGAGGCGAGAGTTGGGGATGCTGGCGAGTCCAGGCGGAGTCTGCGAAGTCAACAACTTCATCCGTATGGAGCCATATAACCATAGTTTTTTTGGATTTTGTCTTTTCATACATCCAGCAACCGTTCTAAATAATTTACAAAAAATGGTGGATGTCACTGAAAACGTCCCCCCGCGTCTCCCCCATCCCCCCACTCATTCTCCCACACCGCTCATCACCCGTCCTCATCCCAGGTGGGCTTCATATCACAAAATTCCCCCTTCCCAAGAGCGATCATATCCCTACAAAAATCTCCTCTGCATCACGCTGTCCTGGTTTTCGGTTTTCCTTCGGTCAGATCCAGCCCCCGGCCTCACGAAAACCGGGTGATCGCTCAAAGCTGCTGCAAGTGCTTGGACGGACTGGAATGGTCACGTGAAGATAAGCTACAAACTAATTGTGCTACATTGCGTTGGCGTGATGCATTTATTCCCGTCTTCGGCTTGATGTGAAATCTGATGAAATCTGACCGTGTCTGTCGGATCACGACGGAGGGGTCTCGAACACGGAACGTCAAGACGAGGATCCGGCACACGAGAAAAATACGGGGGAACAGGGAGACGTAAAAAGTCGCGTGGAGAAGCAAAACGTCCGAGCACCTCGAGAACCCGAAAAAAAAATGCAGCTATTTAGATACAGGATGATGGTTGATGCATGAGATTTAACCGGGAAAATTATTAGCCGCAGGGAGCTCCGACGAAAATATGAACTCGCATAATCTGCTGGTGATGAGCAATGGTGCAGCCAATCAGAGTTTGTGATTTGAGACGTATCGGTTTCCTTGATTTTGGAGTCGAATTTGACACTCAACGTGCTACTTATGAAAGGCACAGTCAGAGACAAACAAACAACACGGACGTCTCACGATCCCTTACAAAATAACATAATGTTCCTCAGGGGTTATCTAATCATCTAATCATCGTAACGCTCACGTTTAAAATTTCACCAACGTCCTTTAACCGCCGTACCAGAGGGCACTAGAGTAACTTTACTTGACAAATTAGCATCTCTCGCTATGCAAGCAAGACACATTAACTTTGATTGACGGATCGATGTGCTGTTGGGGCTGCTTAGCATATGAGGTTATCCAAAATAAAGGTGTCTCTCCTTTCTAGAGCTTCTGGGTGGACGTCCGGGAGTCGAGGGGTTAAAGGAAGCTCCCAAGGGAGCAAGTCGGAAAATCAAGACGTCTAGCGGGCCGACCGGCTCGTTTCCTGGTAACCATGACCTTTGGTTGCCCTTGGCTTCATCCGGGGTCGTCCTAAGGAAGCTGTAGCGAGTTTGAGTCCGTGGTCCAAGTTTGACGGTTCGTGCGGATCATGGAAGCAACACCCAGAGGAGTAACGTTAACACAGGACGTCAATGTAACACCTACACGAGTAACGTTAAGGCTTGCGTTTAGAGAGCACAAGATATGTATCTTCCTAATCTGTCCTCCTGCCGAATTCGCTTTGTCCAATGTCAAGATATCGGTTCAGGAGGCTGTTCACAGGTCATCTTCCGAATTTGTCCTCCTGCTGAATTTGGCTTATCCATCCCATTCTGTCAAAACGCAGCATATTAGGAAATAAATTCCCTATTACTCCAAGCAACAGACAGCAAGAAGCCTGAAACAGCTTCGCCCCCGGGGTCCGCAGTTCGTCCGCCGGTTGCAAGCTGTGTACCAGATTTATTGATTACCATCCCTCTCAGCTCGTTACCGAGCGTCGCACACGATTGACGAAAATTTTACAGTGGATAACCGGAGCCGAAAACTCTAATATATTGCTCCTGCTGTCGGACGACGTTGTTCCATTGATTTCGTTGGTACAACGGTACAACATTAGAAATCCGAATCATTGTAACACAAGAAAAGAAAACATCGGGGAGCTGAGACATCAGCAACCTCAACGTGCCAAGACGGCGGTATAAAAAATCCTGATGGAGGAATATTTTCCTCCATCCCCACGCAATGCTTGGTTTTGGTGATGCCTTTGGTAACGCCTTGCAAAGTCGAAGGCTGATGCAAGTTGTGACCGGCAGTTGTCCTTGAAGATTCACCTTATCTGAATTGTTCGCTTCGTTTGACGTCCGTAACAGTCGGCGAGCTTTATTGATGCTAATGATTGACAACCTCAATGTTAAACAATCGAGGAGAGCTCTAGGCTGATGGATTAAAGGTCTGGGCTTTATTGCTCATCTCATCTCACAGAAATCTTGAAGACAGGCTTTGGCAAGCTGGATTTATCAATTCTTTGCATTTTTTGGATTACAAAAGCTCGCCACCTTATTGTGATCTCGGCAAATATCTTGACTAACTACACCGGCAGTCCTTTATGGTGATTCAGGTCATCTCTCAAAGGTCTAGGCCTCGAAAAACTAATCCGATGACATCTCACAGACGTCTTTCAAGGTCCGCAGCGGCCTGTCAACCTGAGTTCAATGCTTTCTTCATATTGAGCAGTGATTAGCAATCTCGCCTTCAAAGAGCTGAAGATATCTCGCCACATGCAGAACTGTCCGCATCTCGGTAAGTCTGGGGGCCTACCGGTAACCCTTCATTGAAGGTCTGGGCTGCGTCCACCATCTCTCGGATATCTCAGAGACAGCTGAATCCAATAATGATCGGCAACAAGGTGAGTGAAGAAAGCTCGCCACATTTAGAAATATCCAATCAGGCTGTCCACATCCCGATGTACACCCTAACTACACCACCACCCTCTCCTCCTGCTCTACTTTCTGATTCTCCATCGTGCACTGCTTATAAATCCCTTGACTTTGATTCTTCTTTTTGATCTTCCATACCTTCCATTGCTTCTTTCAAATGCTGCCTGGATTCTATGCCTTGTCTTGCATGGTGGCTTGTTTTGACTCACAAGCATGCCATCCTTCGGTAAAATGACGCCCGAGGTCTGTGTAGTACAGTTTGTGCAGTAATTGCCATTTTGGTAAAAGAGATACATACTTACAGCTGTAAAATTATTCCCAGAAGCGGATAACTTACAACATCTCGACTGCCAGCTGTCAAGCACAAGCCACATTGTCGGTGGCTGACAGCGGACAGCGGGCGGCTGAAGGCTGTCAATTGACTTTAGGCGAAGCTTTTGCTACCACTCTAAATCAAGCTGATCAGTCAACGAAGTGAAAGAGCGCTTACCGAAGTAGTTCTTCCTAGCCGCAGATTCTCACTAGAAAACTCCTGCCTTGATCGGCACTGTTCTCGAACCATTCTTTGCATTGTTGTACGGGAAAATGTGTTGTAGATCTTGCTTCTAGTTTGTTGATTTTTCCCAGGTTCTAATTCCGGTGTTGATATCTTCTGCATTGCAGCTGCGTAGTGTGGCCCGTGCGCGTGTGCTGTGAATTGCTGTATGTCGATTCGGGAACCATCGCGGTCCGCAAGCTGCTCCACTTGACACACAACTCGCGGAGGCGGGGTAAAGTCCGGAGCAGTGTACTCCAATTCATGCATGCCTAGTTAGTTTTTCCTCGGAATTTAAATGTAGTTATCTAGCACATCCAGACTTGGCGCATGAAACTGATGTGAATCATTTTGCATTTTCCGCCGAATTGGGACAAAATCTGCAATTTCGGATAAAGCCGAGCTCGCGAGCTGCAAAAAGAATTATCCTTCAGCACCCTTGGCAAACAATTAAACTTTTTATGCTTTGTCCCACTATTCCTTATCGATGCATGCAGCTTATCGCGGAACAAAAGTAGCAGAGTGGAGCATTTTTGATGTTACACCCGCCCCAACTATGCCCATCGCTGCCTGCCAAAGCGCCGGTACCACGGCAGCGGTTATTTTCCTTGTCACTTGTCGGATGTGGATCCAATAAATGAGCAGCATCCAACCACCAGCTCATCTCTATGCACGAGAATTTACTCGAGATACCCGTAGATAGAATTCCTTCTTTCTTCAACCTTTTTACTTGCCACGGTCACTTATCAGGTAATAAGTATCTTTCACGCGTCGGATTATTTTCGCCGGAAGCTAGGAATTTGTCAGGGTTCGGAGCCTCCCTTCCGCAGGAAGCGAACGAAATTTCACCGTTTGCAGCAACTTTATCTTCTCTAGCTGTGAGTTTGGACTTCCGAATTGGGGAATACAGCAACTAGTTTACGGATAAGGCTGACCAAGTTGACACAGCGAGCTTGAAATTCAGAAGGATTTTATGGACGGAGGAATCATCACCGGAGTCTGCAATGCAGTGGGAATGTTGACAATCACCCTCCAGCTCTACAGCTAGAGAAAAAAAAAACCGCAGCGTATCATAGAATTTGCAAACGATAATGAAGGTTATATCAATGAGATCTGCTCGTAGCAGTTGCTGTTTTCTGGTGTGGTTATTCCAGTTTATCCAAAGGAATTCTCCGTCGTCGAGCTTGTTTACTGAGCTTCTGATTTCCCCGCCGCCACTGACGTCAAACCAAAGCTCGCCAAACGGGATGGAATTAACAAAAGCTGAGGGAATGGATTCCTCACCAGCCACAGCTTGCTGTACCCCAAAAATCCGACAGAGTATGGAAGTTATCTCTATCCAGCCAAAACAAAGTATCTTTCGCCTTGCAAAACCTCCCGTCTATGTTCTGTGCGCCATTTTTACCTCCATCGGCGGTTTTGCCTTTGGGTAAGTCCTCTTTCCCCATGAATCGTTTGTCACGCAAATTGCTCGAGCCACGATTTTAATACCAGCCACAGTTTCGATACCGGATCCATTGGTCCCATCACCTTGATGCCCGCGTTCCACTCCACTTTCGGCACCCTCTCACCCACCCTCCACGGACTCCTCGTCTCCTGCATCCTAATCCCCGGTGCCATCTTCTCTTTATTCGCCGGCCCGATTGCCGACCGTGTTTCCCGAACCTATGCCATTTCCCTCGGTGGTTTCATGTTCGCCATCGGCGCCCTGATCTGCTGTCTCTCCTCCAGCCTTCCCCAGTTGTACGTCGGTCGCCTAATCTCCGGAGCCGGAGAAGGAATTTTCCTGAGTTGCATCAATGTCTACTCCATCGAAATCGCACCAAAGAGGATTAGAGGAACCGTGGCCTGTATCCTCCAGTTACTCATCTCCATGGGATTGATGAGTGGGTACTTTGTATGTTATGGATCCTTGAAGCTATCGGGAGATATGAGCTGGAGGGTGCCATTTATTTGCCAAGTTTTCGTATGCTCTTTCTTGGGAGCTGGAGCTCCCTTCATCCCCCACTCCCCGAGATGGCTTCTTATGAAGGGAAGGAGACGGGATGCTGAAGCTGCTTTGATCTCGCTCGGTATCGGATCCGAGGAGCGGGAGGAGTTGCTGGCAGTGGCTTGTGAAGCGGTTGAAGAGGCTGCCTCAGCAAAGACCGGACCGGCATGGAAGAATGCATTGGCTCACTACAAGGAGGCTTTTGCTCCCGAGGTTCGTGGACGGACGATTTTGGCGTTGTACATGCAGGCTACACAGCAGCTGTCTGGTATCGACGGAGTGTTGTATTACGCACCGATGCTGTTTACCCAGGCTGGATTATCGTCTGCGAATGCATCTTTCCTGGCGTCTGGTGTTACGGGTATCGTCAGTGTCGTCATCACGGCATTGGGTCAGATCTTTACCGATAAATGGTAAGCTTCTTTCGGGCTTCGGCGCTTCGCTTAAATTTCTGCTTTTGGAATGGTTTTGCTGACTATTGTACCACTTTAGGGGAAGGAGACCGACCCTGATTAGCGGGGGTATCATCATGGGAATTGCCATGACTGGTATTGGAGCGGTTTACGCGCACCCTACAGCTTCAAAGGAGAAGGGAGGCCAATGGACAGTCATCGCGCTTATCTTCGTTTACTTTTCATCGTTCGTGATGTCCTGGGCCATACTCATCCGAATCCATGTTTCGGAAGCACAGCCTGTGCGCACCAGAGCTTCTGTCTCGGCGTTATCCCAGTCTTCCAATTGGATCGTCAACTGGGTTATCGCGTTTACGACACCGATGTTTTTGAAGAGGACCCCCAGTGGGCCTTACTTTTTGTGGGCGGCAACGATTTGGGTTGCGGTGGTGGTGTTTATTGTTTACCTACCTGAGACTAGGGGTAGGGAGATGGAAGACTTTGATGGAAAGGCTGATAGTACTCTTGGACGGTGGATTCAGGGGTTTTTCTGTAAGGGAACTCAAGATCTGAGCGAGCGGAGTTCGGTGATGGATCCGGAGCTGGAGCGGGGGATTGCAAAGGCAACGGAGGATTCGGAGAAAAAGACAGAACAGTAGCTTGGCTGAACTTGGCTGAGTTTGAGGCAGAAATTCCGGGGGTTTGGGTCTGAGGTTTGAGGGTTTATGTTTAACGATATTCAACGATATTTAACGATTTGTATGTTAGGTTAGGTTAGGTTGGGATGGTTTGGTTTGGCATTTAACAAAAGGCGTATGGTATGGAAAGCAAATATAAATCGGATATCATTAGTTTAACTTCCAGTTTCACTTGGTTTTTGCTTCCTTCGCGTGTGTTCCTTCGCTTTTCTTCCCGTTGATAGTGAACGTCATCTCGCTTGCAGCTTCAGGGTCCTCAAGACTTCTATCGCGAACTAACTTTCCCTCGTTCTCGCTTTGCCTTTTATTCGGGTCTCTGTGATCCGGGGAAATTTTCATGTCTCAGGGTCTGGGTGGGGGATTTGACATCGCTTTACGGCGACATGTGTGGGGGTTCAAGTCCCTCAAGTGGTCTGGGTGGGTGACAGGCGGTCAGTTGTTCGGAAATGCTTCTTCGGCGCCGGTTCTCGCCCGCTCGGGTCGGCTGACGAGCGGGATCTGAGCACTTCAGCCGGAATGGACAGATGGGAAAGAAAAGCGGGCTGATTTGTTAGCGTGGGCTGAAGCTTGGAGAGTAAGCGTTACCCAATGGGTCAACAGTCACCCCGTCGATGAAAGGGGATAAAATATACCTTCCATAGTGAGTTATTTTATGTAAGACCTGGTGGATTGACTAAAGAAAGCTAATGCAAAGCCCAGGAAGAGATTTCCCCTGAGAAAGCTTGTAAATTTCCGATGCATGCGAGACATGAGATGTCATTCTGTGTATCAAGTGTGAAATTGCAGAAAGACATGAACCGCGGTGATAGAAAATCTATCTAATTCGTAAAAATGATCGACATCCACCGCATTTAAAATCTATCCATCTTCATAATGCTAGCCTACCGTTCAGCTATCATCCACAATCCCACAAAAAACCTACATACCCCGTGAGTCGTCCAGTTCACCGCATCCCCTTAATGACACATACGACATCTTCATCATAGTACAGGAATAACCCGCCAAAGTCAGGTCACTTCCACAAACCCATCTCCACCATGAACCCCCACGAACCCCTGAAGCAATACAAAGGAGAGATTCGATCCGACGAGACGGCTCGATCTCGCTTGCGAAAGAACCCCCGCTCTCCGACCGCAAATGGTTACCTCTCTTTCCGTCTCCCCATGCTTCATCGAATTCAACTGGTCACCGGTGCCGCGGCAGCAGTGCGATGTCTTGCATCGTTCTCAGATTACACTGAACCGTTGAGTCTCGCCGTCCTGTTGATTTCGGTGAAGTCTGCATGTGGGTATCCGAGGGAAATCTGGCAAATTCCGGAATTCGTATTTCGATGGGGGGAGTATGCCGACCCGTGGAGATGGAGGATGGCTGCATATGCAAGCACTCGGACCACAAGTTACAACTCAAGCGCGGTACACTCCATATTCAGTCTTCCACCGTTAACTATGCATACAACCGCATGAAATATTAGCGAGTGCTGGCAATTCCGCTTAATGCTAATTGTAAGGCCCACAAACCACAAACCATGAACAATAAACAAAAACGTGAGAATGTTGTCAAGGTTTGATGAAATTTATCTGAAGGAGAACGCTATGGCTTATTTCTAGCGGGAAAAATATTTGTGCAGCAATCTAGAGAAAAACAGCTCCGTCTATCCTTATTTCGTCAAAGAACAATCAAAGACACAGATGTAATACTGAATAAGAAAACTTCTACCGGGAAAGCTTGTGTGGCACATGACGTCGCCATATCGGAAGGTCGCAAACTTCTGAAAACATGATGCTAATGTTACTGCTCTCTCACCCCTGAGTCTTCTCTCCTCTTCAGCTTCTGGTTCTTCTCATCCTAGCGCTTAGGCCTGCTAGTGCTCCTTCATCCTCATAGACGTCCCCAGTCCTCCTGTCCTTATCTCCCTCCCGTCCTCATCTTCCTCCTGTCCTCGTTCTTCTCATCCTCATTAGCCATATCCTCCTTAACCACATCGACCTCCCCACCCTTACCTCAAATAATTTTCTCCACCGTTCATTCTTGGGTTCCCCGTAGATTCCGGTTTGATTTCATGCAGTCGGTTAGTGCGACGACACAGAGGATCACTCGCATCATCCCTTCGAATTCTAGTCTCAGCCAGAATATCTTTTTTGAAGTCCCGGTCCGCTTCAATGTCAAAAGTCGTCTGCATTTTTCCCAGTCTGTGATCCATCGTTTTTATCCCTTGGGATAGATATCCGTCCAGATTCCTTTGTGCTTGAGTGATGTGCCCGGGGAATTCCTTGATGTGTTTGTTGTATTTTGCCTTCGCACCAAAACGACTATTACAGTTGTGACCGCGACATTTCCATGGTTTAAAGTGACGACACCGGACATGCTGGCTGTTACGCACATATCAGTCCACAGTCTCGAATGTAGTGACAGACTATGAACGAAACAACCTACATCACTGCCTGTATGTCGTTGAAGAAGATCTTCTCAAATTGATTCGTTTTGATATTTCCAAAACGACGCTTAATTTTCTTAAAACAGTACGGACAGCAGTAGCCAATATGCACCTTCTCCAGGTGTTTACTTATCAGCGTCAGCAACCACCGGTAAATCATACGGACCGAGTAATGTAGAGCATATTACTTACAGCAACGACTCCCAACTGTGAAATGTATCATTCGCGCATGGATGCCCTGACTTTTTCCTTTTCAAACTAGCATAGACCGAGCATTTCAAAACCGCTCGATTTTCACGAGGTTGGTCTTCCGGAGCAGCAATTTCTGGGCGAACGCTCCTGAGTGGAAGGAGTACATTGTCGTTGGCACCGCTAAAGTGGCTTTCTACCGACTGAATTACGGACAATATATGCCAATTGGCGGCGTCAGATGCTCTGGCACCGTAATAAGCGCTGTCGTACACCCGATTAGGCCCTTCGCCTAGTTCTTCATGGTTGAGGAAATAGTCGAGCGACGATCCAGTATCGTTCCGTGAACTCATAGTCTAAATAGAAACCGCACGCATCGGAATCTGTAGCATGCATCAAGGAAGCAGGCAGCTTACGTTTCAAGGAGATGCGCAACTCTAAAAATTCTATGAACTGCTCCAGACGGAACCTGGTGGGGCTGTTGACTGGGAACACCGGTCTCGAACACAGCCTATGACACAGTAAGCCAAAGCTAAGCACGTGTTACGTTAGAAATTTAGAATGAAGTAAGGCTACAGCCTTCTATATACCCACTTGCACAGTATTCAGATTAATGGCGATTTGAGTTGAAGCAGAGAGAAGACTTTAGCGGACGATCTACATAGTAAATTCAGTAAATTCGGACCCGACATCTTATATATATATACTTAATGCTCCTCATCGCCGTGAACTGTCTGCTAGCTAAGCCGCAGCATCAAGCAAGTTACACTCAGTATTGAATTCGTCCACCGAAAACCCTGTCATGAATGAACCACATAGGTCTGCAGATGTGCAAGTAGATCTAGATACACGTCTAACTACGCATGACACATACTGTTGAATAGAAATCCGAGGGACGAAACACAGCCGCAGATGTAGATGTGCGAGCCATTCCCACAAATCGCATCGAGTACATATACATGCACGGGAAATTAAGCTGATCTGTAATTGGGTCCTCCTGTCGCGATCGCCGGGTCACGATGAACCAGCCAACTGGAAGCTGCAAAAAGCGTGTAAAGCACGCTGTCAAGTTTTACAACCAACACCGCAGCTTCCAGCGCTTGAGGAATGAATGAACCGAAGCGTCGGAGAATCGAAGTGAACACCTATGCTATGTCAATTTAAAAGGCGTAGCTGTGTTATATACAATTATTTCAAAAATTCTGCAACACGCTGCCCAGTGATTTGACGGACGCCGCCAGGGCTGACTGATTATGTGCTGTTCCTGCGCGACAGGTCACAAATTTGCGAACCACAAACCTGGCTCCCGACGCTTTCACTCGCTGGCGGTATGCCCATATGGCGCTTTTAACACCACACACTACGTTTCGCTTCGTCGTGGTGTGTTGTAGAACGTTGTGTTTCTCTATTGTGCGGTGTCTGCGCTGGACGTCGTCGTGAGTCGCGCATGTCGGTGATGTTCGATGGTATTCCAATCGATCAGGACAGGGTTCGGGATGAACCACGCACGACACCCCCACTTTCTCTCCTGGATTTGACTCAGCAAAACGATATGTATCCGCATTATCTAGACGGTAGCGAGCCATATGGGGATGCGAGGCAGGGCGTCTCCCGCTATTGCATTGCATATTCAAGCTGGGAACCGCAAGCCACTTGCTACTTCTTTCAGTCCGGTTTCCAACGATACAACTCCCCCTTCCAACAACTTTTTAGATTTTTTCAATACTCTGCCAACTTCTTCAATATCGAACACTATTTTCATAGGCTGCAGACTCAGAACCACATTATGTAGAACTCAATCCAATCCTCGTCAAGTCCTACAGATTCGATCTCTGCAACGCAAAGTATTTTTGATTTTGACTTGCACATGAAATATCATTCCAGTATTCGTGATAATCAACATACAGAAACTTACCCAAGCTCTTAATATTAGGAAATCTATTTAATCATTCCAATCATCGTCTACCCTCGTCATGTATTTATCTACCATACGTAGTTTGTGATTTGCCTCTATCTACCTGCAACACCTCAAAAACTAGCCCCCGCTAAGGCGTTCCCTGTCACTGCACATATTTTACTTCTGCTTCCATAACGACAATTCTCCAAGCCTCCGTTCCATGCATTTTTCATGAAAACTGCAAGCCACCATGCAATCTCGGTTCTCATGCCATGTATCCTCCATCTCTACTGCGCTAAGGTTACTATCCATGTCATCCATGTCGCCTGTTTCTGCAGCCTTTACCCTCTATTCCCGGGTATCCACCCATCTAACTGTTGTCGCCATGCTCTATTAAGTGTAGCCTTGTTTCATAGTACTTCCGAACACTATCTTCCCGTCGTAGTATTCCGTGTGTCATAACAGATATGTTGTCGCTGCGATTTGTCAGCCTTGAAAAAGCTCTATCATAATCAATGTAGACTTACCGCACAACTACTCACTGCCAGATTTAGTTCCTTACAAGTTATAAACAGTTTCATTTACAGATCATCACCCGTAAATCTTGTGTCAGTCCCCTTGAACCTCCGGCCTCATCCTTCCATCTGGTAGTGTAAACCTTGCCACAACCTCCTTAGATTTCTTCATTTTCCCGAGAGCTTCGTTTAACTCCTTATAGTCCTGTGAGCGAAACTCCCCACGGTCTTGTTGTAGCTCTTCGTTCTCTTCATTGTGGTTTGTCTGCTTAAAATGATCTTTGTATTTCGGTTTGGATCCAAAGTGTTGTGACAAGAGTGGCAATACCAAGGCTTAAGGTGATGCCATCGAATGTGCTGCACCATGAGTGGTGCGTTGTTGAACCACAGATTTTTCAACTTATCCACGGTTCTATTTTCTTTGAAACAGAAGGGACAATAGTGGTCACGGTGCACGGTTTTGAGATGATGCCTGTAGATAAGTCTTAGTCAACACTTGATCATGGGTAATCACTCAGGTATTGGCAGGGTTAGGGTTCGTACAATAATTTCTTGGAATCCAAGAATCTCAGGGTTGCACATGGATGACCGTCCCTTTTGCTCTTGTCCTTTAAGCCTTTATATACAAAGCATTGCCGAGAGGTAGTACCCCCAGGAGCGGTGTTCCTAGGTTCTGCTGGTCGCGTGCCAATCCCTGCACCTTGATAACCCCCAGCGGATCCCGAATGCACGGATGAAGTTGAAGTTGCTCGGTCAATTGGGGGTATGCAGATAGGAGTGTCTGAGCGTTGATATCTGCTTCGGCCATTTGATTCATCCCCGTCGCTCCCGAGGCCACGTGTGAGATCACGCAAGGATGCTAGAACTCGGTTGTAGCCGACTCTTTCCGTGCGAACGTAGCCCCAGGGAACCCCCATCTGTTGCCCTCCGTAGCCATACTGATCGTCCCATCTCTCTTTGGAAGTCAATAAATATTCCGAATCTCTGAGATACTCTGCTTCAAAGGTTGGGTTTGTAGTAAAGTTGTCATATGGAAAGTGATTCCCAGCGAAGGGATCACCAAATCCGTGCCCCGGCCGTTCTGTAGAATTCTCATTGTAGTCGATTTGGTGTCGAGCGTAGGGGGTTGGCGACGTTTTTTGATCTTCGCTGAGAAAACGGCTGAGGGGTTCTGGACTTGCAGGTGCTGGAAAAGTTTAGTAAATGCCGGTATTATCAAACGAGGACATGGAACTCACGTTATGTTGCGTACCGGGATGCGATATTCGACGGCCGATCATGGATGGTTTCGAACACAACGTTCAACTAGGTTTAGGGCTTTGAACTTTCCGGATGATAGCCTCCACTGTCGTGTTCCCGGAACTGTAGTTGTAATAGTGCGGAATTCAGGGTGGTATGAGGCGCTGAAGGAACGTCGGGCTCGCTGTTAATTGGGCTACAGCCTAGTTGAAAGGTGTGTCGAGGTTCCGAAGTTGGTGTTGAAACACAGAATTTTCTCTCCAAGAGCGACAGAAGACCCAGAGGGACGGTCTTATAGCTGTTGACTGCTATTTCGCATATGAGGCTAAGCCGCAGAATGAAAGTAGTCAGGTGGTTATGCTGCTGTGCTGTGAGCTATGAGCTTCAACATCACATCCGTGATTCTCCAATCATGGTGAAGTCCTGAGGGGAATGAATCCTTTCTGTAAAGTACGCCCCAGAAGCAACCTGTAGATGTACGATACGCGGAAAGCTTCCCGCGGCTGGGGTCTTAAGGCCATGTGGGGTTGTTTGGTCCAATCATCAACCCTGAATACATCTTGCAGATGTACAGCTAATTATGTGAACCACGTCGCGGATGTTGAAAGCTCGGTAACTGGGAGATTGTAGAGAGGCAACTATGAAATTAAGATTCGAAAGTCAGGTACCCGAACAATTGAAGTTCTGCGAACTTCTTTGGAATACAGAGATTATTCTAGTGTGGAAGTTATCCCAGATGAACCGCACGATGAAAAACTGGAATATCGAGCTGCACCCGGATAAGTCTCGAGCAACAGAACACTATATCCAAGCGAATCGAGGTTTGTGGAGTGCGACAATATGTAGAAATGTAATGATCTAGTCATGGACTCATGGTGCGTTGTTCGGCTTTCTCAGAACGACGACTCCTATTATTAGTAGCTTTTGGCTGTTCTGTGCAAACAAAATACGTGTCCGATGTACATAAACAGGATCTACTTCCCTGTTTAAGTACACTGCCTTGCCATTGTGGGCAGTTAACGGTTCAATCCAAGCTGAGTTGTTGTGCTTCTGAGATCTCTCAGTCGTTACTGGCGAGATAACGAGCACCCGGTGCTGCGCGTGCCACTGAGGTAAGTACCCCAAGGCATCAATCGGACCGATAAGGGCTGAGTAGAGCCAGAATTAGTTAGTTGATGCCGAGGAGGTTCGCAAGTAAATACTGCTGCTGATGCGTTGTCCTGGAGTATTCGGATGTGGAGGAGGAACATATGTAGGGCGAGCGCTCTCTCTGAAGTCTGGGTTCATCCGACTGGCTCGGCTTGCACCCCATCACACCTCGCGGACTACGGAGTAGATAGTCTACGCGGAGATCCACGGAAAACTTTAATTGCCTGACTTGATACCTAGGGATTCGAATTTTCAGGTAAAAGCGATCCAATGAAAGCAACAAATAAGCTCCAATTTTAAGCTTTTCTGCTGAGATCACTAATGTGTCGGGTACGCAACGAATGAACCCTGAATCTAGCCCTAACCCGCGATACTTTAGTTCAATGCGATATCGTCAGTTGAACCGCAGCTTTCTTGTCACATCTGTACCTCTACCTTTGTCCACCTTTCTTCGCAACGGATTGACAAGTAGCTGACCTATCTTTTAGCGCATAATTTCGGGCTCCAGTCGCTGAAACGCAGCATGTCGGCTGCGGATGTTCAAAGAAGACTGAGCTGTTGCTTGTCAGAGCGTGGGTGCCGAAATCGACGTGTCACTGCTCGGTAGTGACTGAAGTTAGCTGAAGATTGTACGTTTGATATGTATGTACAAACAGTCATTCTTGCCAACTCCCATGCGTGGTACGCGTAACACTGAGGCGGATGGCTCGGAGGCGACGCCGTCGACCTGAATGAGTGCCCTAAGTGCCCACGAGCAAATGTACATCTGCAGTAATATTACCTTCAAACACATGTCCGTGCCGATGAAAATAACAGAAAAAAGTGCACGATGTTGGAGAACATCGATATCGTGCGATGGCTGGCGGTTAGGCGAAGCACTCGACCGCGATAAAACCGGAGGCCCCTATACAGGTACGATATTGCCTATGGTTCAGCTTCGACATGATTCATCCTCAGAGCGCGCTCAAATAAAACCTTCGACCTTCGAAATCGCAATGTGAAATTTCCCGAGACACGAAGTACATAAGTATTGTTTCACGAGTTGATTACGAAAGCTGATAGAGTGAATCACGTGGTATCTCTCGGTTAAAAAAAAGGCTTCTTAATGCATGACGACGTTGCAAGAGCTAGGAGAACACTGTATTCGATACAAACTTTCCCGGGGATGCTGGTCTCCACATTTCGGACGCTTTGGAGCTGCCTTGGCCCGGCTTCAGGCAATGCCATCAAATGCTAGTATCACGTCCTAGTCAAAACCTAGCTAGATTAGAGTAGAGTGGATCATCGCCAATGATATCTTGGCTCTAAGCGCCGAGCTCAAGGTTACGGTCTTCCGACTAGATATCCACGAAATCTAGAACAGAGTAAGTTGCTTCTTGCCCACGAGAAGTGTAGTCACTGATGATAGATATTAGGGACTTCAACTAACATCTGCAGGGCGGGAAGCTCGCAAACTGCTCGAGTTATGATCGGGACGGCGTAGCTTCAAGAACCAAGCGCTGTTGAAGATGTTGGTTTATCACCACTCAGCTGCCAGATACGGCTACCGACCTGATAAAGGCTGAATAAACTTCGGAGAAGACGCCAGACGTTCGTTACCGAAGAAGGTGGGGTAACCTCGTGGTTACGTATCAGCCATATGTCGATGCTTCTCACACCTGTACTAACTGATGGCTTTCAGCACGCAGGGACGTCTTGTGTTCCACATCTAATTACAAAATGCACTTTGGTTTGAAACGTCTCTTTCAAGGCGCATCTTTCAAGGACCAGAAATTCCCCAGTCAATCCGTGTCCGTGCAAAGCTTCGGCCGCATAAATCATCACTCGGGAGGTACGATACATAGCTTCACCGGGCCTACCCCGATCGGGAATCGGTCGGCACCAACCAAATTGTAGCGCGACATCGTTGGGATTAGATGATTACGTTAGGGGAAATTCACATAAACGTCCAGGAAACTGCTGAACACCCGCCTTGTTGATTGGATATGCACCCCAGGAAATCGCCGTTTTGCACTGCGCTCACATGACTTTATCGTTACGAAGAACAAGCCCGTCAATACTCACGGTAAACAACAAGCCGACTTATCCAGCTGCACTTTCCCAGCCGCTTGCGCGCATAGGCTTCGGGGAACTTACTGCAATTTCCTGATTAGCCCAAAACATCGCAGTGTTTGTGATGGCTTTCCACTACGTCGGAGCTTTGACATGGCACTTAATTACTAACCCATTGCAGCGCACTACTCAAGCTGGGGGCTGTTGAAGCGAAGTGCAAGGCATGCAACCTCACTCAATTGGGCAGGCCTGTTACGGGAGACCAACAGCGGGAGACAGGTCGTGTTACACTGAAGGGGAACTACGAATAAGGTCGAGTCGTTGGACATTGCCATGCGGCTGCATCATACTGCTCATGTGCATAGAGCAAGGTTTCACATTGTTATGCGGGGAGCAAGACAAAAGCAATAAGGCCTAAGTTTTATGTACCCTATCGTTATTATACCCTGTATATTTAAGTATCGGGTCTCCCACTACCCCAGGGTTTATCACGAGAACCTCAGGTCCCGTCGCTTCAATAAAATGTCATATAATCACGAACCAAAGTACCCCGATCAGGTCCACGATGTCGAACGTGATTCACAGGCCGACATCTCTGCAGTCGACAACAACGTTAACGAATCACAATACGAACTTCGAACTCCACTCGCTTCACCAGGAACTCCCGGATCTTATGTCATTGTGAGCAGGACGAATACTAACCCAGTGAAAGAAAAGAGGCCACCGTGTGGTATCCGAAGTCGGTGGCTTCGATGGGCATTAGGACTTTTTATTTTATCAGTTGTCCTTGTGCTGGCAATAGGACTGCCAGTTGCATTGGGTGGCAACAAGACGAATAAGATAGAGTATAGTCCTTGTTCTAATATGAGTTGTCTTTACTTACATTCACGCTATCAGAGGTCCACAAGCGCCATCGAACAATCACCCGGACGTCATGGCACCAGTTCCACGTATTTCAGTGTACAAGAACTCCGCGCTTGGTGTTCTAGCTAGTAGTAGAAACTCAAAACTGGCCTTCCAAGGACCAGACGGACAGCTAGATATCCAAGAATTCACTGTCAGCGATGATGGACGACACGCGACTTTAGGCACCTCGTACGCATTGTCAGTCATAACGGAGCCAAAAGAGAAGACACCAATTGCATCAATTCCGTTTGAAGATAACCAGGTATTAGAGCCTCTTATTCGTCTCTTCAAATTCTAATTCATTCAGGCTGCAATTATCTACATCGCGAAAAATAACACAATCCAATCCCGCGAAGGAATCTTGGCGATCGAAGAACTCCGTAGCAGTAGCTCTCTCTCAACTTCAGCAATCGATGTCCATGAACAATCCCAGATTGCAGCATTGAGTTACAGTGCACTCCAGACTGCCGGCGTTTTCTTTCAATTTCCCAACGGCTCAATCGTGAGCTACCATATCGTGAACAACCTTTGGGTCTTCGACCAAGTCCTACCGATAACAGGACTGAATGGTACTGCACTAGCCGTGGTTGATTACAAACCAATCAGCGGCGCCAACGAAACAAGACTGTTCTACCAAGACGTCAACTCCACGGTTGTGGACATATGCGGCAACGGAGAACTTGGATCAAAGATGAAGTGGGCACCATGTATGAAATTTCTTTCCCCTAAAACAAGTTGGCGCCAAATCTAACACGACACAGGCCAGATCAAGTCACCCACAATGAAAGCTATGCCGTTTACTTCCATCGCAGCAACTGCAGCCGGAGTCAACGGATACCTTCGAATTCTCTATCACTCATCAGATAATTCCGGCATGTATTTGATGGATACTTGGTATGACGGAAATAAATGGCATGGACCTGTCGCCATCGAATTCATTATCGACCCCTCCGCTCAGATTGTAGCTGATCCTTACCCTTACGGCTATGGTGATACCTCTGTATGGTACAGTAACGGGACGAGGGTGGAGCAGCTTATCTGGAGATCCAATGTGCAGATGTGGGATCCTGTGGAGGAGTTTGGATTAAGCCCAGAGAATTCATATTCATGATCGCAGGCGATTTGAGAACAAATGTTTATGAATACAATGTCTACGTGTAATTTAATTAGCTATGACAGTTCAGTAATAATGATATGAATGTGGGAATTAAAATCATGAGCAAGCGGGGCTCATGGTTGAATGTCTTACCGTTCCGCTGTCAACTATCGCATCGGAACTAGATTACGAGAACCATGCGGATCATTGAAGTGTCCCGGCGCGGCAGGCAACAGGCATCACAACCATATATCAAGGCAATGCCGGATACTTGCATGACAATCGCAATCCTGGAGAAACTCAAAAAGAGAGGCGGGCACGGGGAAGCGGGGAGCTACAGTTGACGTCTTTAAGGGCGGTGGGCAGGAATTTGGACTGTAAGGGGACGTTGAAGGGTTGGCGGTTTCATACTCAGCATTGAGTGCATAAGTCGCGATAATAAAATTTGATTCAAGAAAAAAAAAGAAAAAAAAAAAAGAGAAGTCAATTGGAGCGCTTATTCGCGTCACATAAACCATATATATTTTGTACCTCATTGGACATTCTTCGGTGATTTTGTGATCAGCGATGAAAACATGGAGACAGTTTACACATATTCTTTGTTCACCGCGCTGACGTTGCATCACCAGGCGTTGCCTACATTCTACATGTGGCTGGGAGGGTATTCCAAAGATAGACTACACTTCCAGGAATCTCAACTTTCTAGGACGTTTGTGTACCGGTTTGATGTTTGTTTATGAATGCTGCCGTGAGCACTTAGTTAACCTTAACTAATTGGCTTGCCAGCCATATGAGAATGCGGGAGCTCGTGCGCAGTGTAAGCTCGCCAATCTGCAGTAAATCTCGGCCGTACTAACTTCCCCACAGGACAAAAATAAATTGCAGAGTCAATGCCGACAGACGCCCCTAGAGCTACACGAATATCTTGGGCTGAACTTTAATTCTTATATTTCAATATCGATATGCATTAGCTTGATTTGCATGAGTAAACAGTTCTTTGATCTTTGTAGGGCAGGCGAAGCACAGACAAAGCACAGAGATCACCATGTCAGGTGAGACATCTCCGGTGAACCATGATTCACCGCGGATCTTCGGCTGTCGCGGCAGCTACCGATGCTAGTCTTAGACGGGGAAAATTAATGAATCGGCTATTTTTTGATCCGCACCCGCGCAATGCTGTTTCATGCTGGCGACGATCATCCGCGGGGGACTGAAAATCACCCCTCCTCTACATCCCTTAGGCTTCTGCTTACGTTTTCGCCGAGATTCCGAGACCTGCTCCTACATACGCTTGGCACTCCGGCTCAGCCCAATCCCACATTCCGATCGGATAATTATTATCAGCCAATATAGGCATAATGAGGCGGACACAGGGTATATGAACTCTACACGTCTCTTGAAGCCCACCCGCGCCAGCCCTTCAATCCAGCTCCCCGAAATCATGGCCAACCCCAATCCCAATCCGCTATCAATCATCATAGTTGGCGCCGGTATCGGTGGCCTTTCCGCAGCTATTGCCCTCCGTCAAAACGGCCACACTGTCAGCGTGAGCAACGCTACTAATTCATACCTTGTCACTCTAGTCTCTATCACTAACTAACGTTTTTCCGGCTAACTACAGGTTCTTGAAAAGTCGCCCTATATAAAAGACCTAGGAGTAGCTATGCACATCCCCCCCAACGCCACAGGATGTCTCCTCACCCTCGGAATCGACCCATCTGAACACAACGCTGTAAAACCTAGTGTTTTGACACAGTTTACACACAATGGAGAGGTTATGCATAGGGAAGATATCGTTGCTAAATCCGGGATGTGGCAACATCCTTGGTATTTCATGAACCGGTCTTCACTTCACCGTGCTCTACGCAAGAAAGCGGAGGATGTTGGAGTAAATGTGGTGATGGATGCGGAATTCAATGTTACTGGTGTGGAGGGGCTTCATGGTGAAAGCGTCACTGTGAAATATGGGAGCGGAATGAAGACGGGGGATTTGGTGATCGCGGCAGATGGAATTGGGTCCCGACTAAGAGGAGTGGTGGCGCCGGATGCGAAGTTGGTGCCGTCGGGGAAGAGTGCGTACCGGTTTATGGTTGCGCGCTCATTGGTCTCCAAGGGTTTGCTGCGCGAGGAGGGGGGAGAGATGTGGATTTGGAAAGGACCGGATAGGAGAGTTGTTTGCTATGCCACTGAGGATAATCAAAGCTTCAATTTGGTGGCCATACACCCAGACTCAGACGACTGGAGCGAGAAAGACAGTACGTATCAACTTCCCAAATTGCTGGAAGTATGCAGGAACTCATGCTTAGAAAACAGGGTGGGGAAAGCCTGGTGATGTTCAGAAACTACTCTCAACATTTTCCGGTTTCACAGACGACTGTCTCGACATTCTAAAGCTAGCGGAACCGCAAACATTGATGATCTGGCGTCTCCTAGACATGTTACCACTGGATACCTGGGTGAAAGGAAGACTTGCATTGCTCGGTGATGCTGCACATCCATTTCTACCATACCAAGGACAGGGGGCTTCACAAGCACTTGAAGATGCGACGAGTTTGGCGGTTGTATTACCATTCGGAGTGAAGCCAGATGAAGTCGAAGAAATGTTGAAGCTTTACGAAACTTGCCGTCTAGAGAGGGCACATAGAATACAGGAGTACACCAGGATTTCCGGGCAAGACCACGGACAGGGGGTTGACATGAGTAAATACACCCCCTACAACTTTGGACACGATGAAGGGCAGCATTCTTCGGGGATTTTGCAGAAATGGATGGGGGAAATGGAGAGAGAAGTGAAAAGGGAGAACCCGATTGGACCGATTCTTCCGTGCAACAGCGTTTGAAAGAATGATCCCAGTCTGCAATTTGGAGATTGTTTCGAGATGAGCTGCTTTTGTTTCTTGGCAAAAGTACTTGAATGTACTGGTGATAGATGGCGTAGATCAATAAATAACAGTAATGAATAGTTTCGATTTACGCACACTAAAACAAAGTGCGAGGGTTCATCATGGGAAGCCGAAACTACATAAGTACTCCCTACTGAAAGGCACTCAGGAAAGAAAAAAAAAACTGCAGTATCCGGGATTCCCGTCTAGTCACCAACGACAGTACTAGCCGGACGATATCATGCTTAAATAGCGCAGAGCGGACGGGATGCGTTGTATTCAGGATTCTATGACCGTAGCTGGTAATAGAGTAACCTTTAGCCATCCAATCTAACACTTAAAGAGACTTATATCTTTTTTTCAAAAATAATTTATTAACGCCATCCAATGGATTTTCGCGTGTAGATGTCTAATCTAATTTTTCTTGCGTGCTTTACAGAAATCCAATGCAGTGGTTTATACAGTTCTTTAATCATCTGTCCGCCCTCTAAATGCAACTTCTCTATCTTCATCCTCCCCATCATCCCCAAATTATCGCACAACCAACGTCCCGCCGCCTCTAATGCCTCCTAGGGTAATACCGGCTCTACCGGCCTTACATAATCATGATACCTTACAACACTCAGGATATAAATGGTTTCATAGGGCGAGGATCGATAACAATTTGCGTCACAGATCACAGGAAACGTTTGAAAACTCATTAGATTGATCATCTGATTACTTTTGTAACCGTATATAAAAACATCATGGAATATCCTCAATCATCTCTCATCACCTTATCTATCATCACCCATCATAACCCCCATCTCCTATCGTCCCTCACCTTATCATCCCCATCTATCCAACCAACAACAACCACGGCGCGCCCAACCTAACCGCCCAGCGTTTCCACGCACTCCTCTTAACCTCCTTCCCGTCATCCACCTCTCTCCCGACGACCTCAAGGAAAACCATATCCATAGTCCCCCGATCAACACTCCAATACCTAACCCCTCGTTCCCTCGCCTGTTTCTCCAGGGTCTTAAAGACCTCCCTAACACCCCGCTCTCCACCAGGCACCAACACCCTAACCTGCCCTCCAAATTCCCTCGCCTCAACCTCAGCACCACGGAACACCTGCTGAACCCAAGTCTTAACAGCCCTCATCTCCTCTGGTGTACTACGCGGGGCGCTACCAAGGACAAGATGGATCAAGTACTTATCACCCGCATCCCTTCTAAGCTCTTCTACAGTTCCCTCAGCCAACATCCTCGTCTTCATAATCCCGGCCTTAGAAGCAAGCGCAGAACACTCTTCCATCGAGTGAGTTGTCAACACCACCGCTCTTCCCTTGCCCACTCCCTCGAGGGTACGCCACATACGTCTCTTCGCTAGCGCATCCATACCACTCGAAGGTTCATCGAGAAGCAGTACCGCGGGGTTACCCATAAGCGCAATGGCGAGTGAAAGTTTACGTTTGTTACCACCAGACAACTGCTCAGCTATCCTATGGCGGAATGGTTCCAATCCTACAGCACGCAGAGCTTCGTCGACATTGTATTCCACCTGTCCAACTCCTCTTATACGAGCGTAAAAGACAAGATGCTCGTAAACCGTCATCCTATCAATCGCATCGAATTGCGGGCAAACTCCGAGGTGGGTACGAGCCATGGGGTTGGTAGAGGGGATACCGCAGACCTTGATGCTTCCGCTGGAGGGGGGCATGTCGGCCCGGATCATGTTGATGGTGGTAGTTTTTCCTGCTCCGTTGGGTCCTAGAAGGGCGTAGACGGATGAGGGAGGGACGGAGAAGGAGATGTTGTCTACTGCTTGGAATTTGGCGAAGTGTTTAGAAACTCTATCGACAACTAGTCCATTAACGCTGGCTGCTTCATCGTGGATAGCTTTTTCCGGGTGGGACTCAACGTCAGCTGCAGGGGCTGCGCTGCGGGTTGGGAGGCGAAGACGGTTGGTGTCATGGAGGAGAAGGATGGTGAAGAAGATGCCGATTTGACAGATCAGAAAAGTAATGGAGCTGCCGTAAAGTTTGAAGGTGCCGGGGTAGCTGATTAAATTTCCGCCATCGCAAGAGACTCGGAAGGAGTTGAGGGAGACGAAGAGGGCGTGGAGGAGGTTGACAACGGGGGAGATGGCGCCGAAGAAATAGTGGGAGATTTCTTGGGCCCGCGGGGCGTCGGCGGCGGCGGCGATGCTGGAGATACCCATGTAGGTGATTAGGTAGATTAGGAACATGGCCGCTTGGCCTCCGGCGGCGAGAGCGAAGGCGGAGAGTTGGGAGGGCATGAAGAGGGAGATGCAGTAGACCATTAGGATACTTGCAAGACCGTACAATAGCATCACGGCGAAGACATAGGGAAGATGGTACCAGCCGCTTGTGGCGCCGGCGAAGAGTCCAATACAGACAACGGAAATCAAGATAACCGCGATGAAGTCGAAGATCGTGTATGCCAACCAGAGAGGGAAAGCGCGAACGCCGTTGGAGTAATGCAAAGCTCTAATTTTCCTGAGCCTCTCAACGGCAGGATAGAGAACAAAGAATGCCGGGAATACCGAAAACGCAAGACAAGTATAGGTGATGAATAGAAGAGTCTGTCCCTGTCCTGCGGGCCAAATGTAATCAAACGCCTGATAATGCGCCGTGATACCGCCGGGAATCTTAAGAGCAAGGTTGCTGACAAGACTCTGAATCGTCATTCCGGTAAAGAGCGAAGTGAAGGGACTACCCAAGAATGCATAAGTCGCCTTATTACCATCAATAAACATTCCTCCGGGAGTGACGTTCTTGTAGTTCTCTGTGATGTACTGAGTGAATTGGGGAATAGTGTCAACGTAGTGGAAGGCTTTCAGCAGGGAATCTGGAGTTAGACCCGAGGGCATACCCCCAGCAGACTCTCCTCCAGGGAAAAGAATACTCGCAACACCTATCAGCTCAGTAATATTAGGGTTTGGAGCCGGTCCCAAGACAATCTTGAAGTCGGGGTCGAATTTGAGGCTCTGAATGTCTGTGGATCTAAAGGCACGCTCAGTACCACAGGAGATACCAGGGTGGTCTTTGAAGGTGGACATGGTTGCTCCGGCCGCAATGATAGGGATGATAATGGCTGCAATGGTGGGAAGATATCCTCTCTGAAGGATAGTGATCCTCTTGCGGATCAAACTCCAAACCTGGGAAAACACTGATGTACGGATCCCATTATGAAGGTCGACTGCGCTCTTATCAATCTGAGAACCTGCCGCTGAGGTTGTAGCTGAAATCGCTTCTGCGACGGCTGGGACGGTGAGTTTATCTTGAGATCCAGCGTTCTGAGGTCCATCAATCATACCATCTCCAGCAACCTTCAAGAAGACATCCTCAATAGATGGTCCAGAAACGTAGTAATCCGAGACATCACTTTTCTCGAGAGCCTCGATAAGCCGGTTTGCCTCGCTGGCATCGGCAACGTTATAAATCGTCTTGTCGTAGAACCTCTGCATCGCGACACCCTGGAAACCCGGCGCATCAATCGGCGCATGTACCCTGTATCCACCGCCGTATTGAGTCTTGAGCTCAACTGCAGAACCTTCACACTTTAACTGTCCCTTTGAAAGAATCGCGATGTGGTCCGCCAAGAGATCAGCCTCGTCCAAGAAATGCGAGGTCAAAATAATAGTCCGAGATCCTCTCACTGCCAAGATGATATCCCAAATCTTCCTTCTCGACAAAGGATCAAGACCCGAAGAAACCTCATCGATAGCACAGACATTGCTTCCACCAGTTAACATAGCCGCAAGCTGGAGCTTCCTTTTCTGCCCACCAGACAAAGTCTTGGACCTCGCCTTCCGCTTCTTGGTAAGGTCGCACTCCTCGATAAGTCGCTTAAGAGTCGCCTGGTCATCGCCCTTGCATTTGATCAAGTTCCAGATACGCACATGCTCCTCGACCGTCATGTCGTCCCAGAGCACATTCTTCTGCGGACAGATTCCGATTCCTCCAGCCTCTCCGGTGGCGATCGAGATATCTCCCTCACGAACACTGGCGAGTCCTGCAATGGCTTCAAGTGTTGTCGTCTTTCCGGATCCGTTTGCACCAAGGAGTACCAAGATTTGACCTTCCAGAACATCCAAAGTCAAGCCATTGACTGCAAGAACCGGCTCCTTGCGCTTTCCAAATAGCCTCGTCAAAAGTCTCGGCGGATAGCGCTTAGTGAAAGATCGAAGCTCGACAGCATTTCCAGGCTGGATAGCGCCGCCATTAATGTAGCGGTGGCCAGGGGATTCGGTTCCGAATAGATACTTCTCGATATAAGCCGCAGCAATGGGGAAGACGATAATCTGAACAACAGAGAAGATCCAGAACGCAACCAAAGGAAGCTGCGAGTTTGCCTCAGGAGCTCCCTTGATGGCGCTGGCACCGACTCCTTTTCCTTCAAAGTGACCCATGGTGATAAAGTGGTAGACGTAGTTCATGGGTGGGAAGAGAAAACTGAGGATGGCGACAGCGGCAGTGCTGCTGCCGTTGGCTACTTGTGCGATTACACCGAGTGCGAGGGAGAAGACGGTGGAAAGGATACCACTGAGTTGCGCTTTCTTGAAGATGGAACCGAGGAACATAGCCCAGGATGTGAAGGCCAATCCAGCAACTGTTAGGGTTAGTAACTTGAAGAGAAGATAGGAGGGATAAACATACGAAGATGCCAGATGAGGACAATCCCGAGTGAAGAACGCTGCAACAATCCACCCCAGAGACTGAATGAAATTACGATCCATCCAATGATGTACATAATCGAGAACGCAATCTGGTATGCCATCATGCGAGCCATTTTTGATCCTCCCATAGCCTCAATTAAAGTCGACAATCCCCTCTCACGTTCCATCGCTTGGAAGCCGACAAGATGGTAAACCACACCGATCATACCAATCTGGTAAGCAGCAGAGAGGTAGCTAGTGAGAATTTTTGCGAATGCTTCTCTGACTCTGTCGTCGAACTCCTTGTTGGTCATCTCGGTGTACATAAATTCATCAACCTCCAAATCGGGGCCGGTGTAACCACTCTGCCGGGCAATAGCATGATCTACAGCTAACTGAAGAGGCAGCAAAATCCTGTGTATATTTGTCAGTGGAATTCCACCTTGAAGCTGAAGTATCAACATACTTTTGAACAGGATTATCGTGCTTAATAGCATCCACCTTTAACCCATTCAGATCGTTATCTCCTCTCAGAAGATATTTCCAGGTTCCATTTCCAGCTGATCCATTCGTGTTTGGTGAGCTCTGAAAAACTACTGCAGCAAAACAAGGCGAAACTCCGTTGAGGTTCGACTGACATTCCTCTCGCAGCGATTTTGGGTCCGTCAAAACTGTGACATTTCCGACATTCCTCAAACCATTCTGCAACCGAGAAATAACCTGATCGACCTCTTCACCCAGTCCACTATTGACAAACATAAGCTTATCCTTTGTCGGTTGTGCCGCAAGTGCATCTCGTAGACTTCGAACAGGCGTAGGAGATCCGACGCCATAATTTGAAGGCGGGAGAAGAATATTCCGTGAGAAGGATACGATGGCAACAAAAAGAATCGGAAATATAAACGCCCGGATTACTGTCGAAAAGTATTGGCGTCGAAGGTTAATGATTAAGTTTTTGCGCATTAGCGCCCAGGTTTGTCGTAGCGTTGCATTCGCCATGGTTGCGGTGTGTTGCTACACCAAACTGAAGTATGGCTGAACAGAGCTGAATATATATCTCCCTGGTAGTGTATTGGTGTTGAAGGTATGTACGAGCTGTCTTCTCGGTATGCCGATCGCTGAGGTCGGCTATGTATGCTTTCAGCTGATGGACAAGGCTAACCGATACGAAGTGAGGGGCGCAGTTCGGTGCGATGATTCCTCCTGACAATTCCTTGACGGATGTATCTCCGCGACTCCAGCGAATGGAGAGTTGCGAAGGTGCTCCGAAGTGGTGAATTCGAAATTCGTGGGGTTCTGAGCTGAACCTGGGGCGCGTTTTGATAACTTCAACTCGCGGCGAGGGGTCTCGCGAGGTCTCTGATAGTTCTGCGCAATGCAAGGGACTGTCACGTCGTCTGATCTTCCCTTCAAGTGCAGACAGTGGAGGATAAGAGGATCTCCCGGAGACATGTTGCTCCGACAGTTCTTGTCACACCGGGGGAGGTAGTCTCTTTCGTTGTCTTGGGTGTCGACGGGGATCCGTTTTGACATCGTTTAGCCATAAACCAAGTTGTCCGTGCATCCCTGTCACATCAAGGCAAGACAGCAGCGAGAAGTCGGCGTGGTGTTCAGAAATAGAATCGATGGTGTGATATACCCGCGCTGAGGCATGAAGTTACAGACATATCTTCAATTCAAGAGGTGGAAAGATATATCCCACGGCAAAGAGACTCTTTGAAAGTGAACAATTGGAGATTCCAGCCTCGAGAAACAACCGAGGATGCAGGTGCCAAGCCCGTGCTCTTTTTTTGGTTCTTTAGCTGTCGCGCTCGCCAGGCGCAGCACTCCGAGAACCCTTGAAACCGCCTTGGCAGTCCAGAACAAGCAGGTGACACCAGGGAATTTTCTAGAACAGAGCCTGTCTCGCATCAAGAGTCCTTCGACACGGCAAGATTTGACGATGCTGAACAAAGTCGATGCAGTGTCATAGAGGTCGGTTGGGCTTGACATACCGAAGCCATCGTCATCCAGCAGCGACATCCGATCCATGATCCAACCACTCTTCTCCGCGATCAAGAAAATCTCGGTTACTTCATTAGCCAAGCCTTCTCCAACGGTGCGAATTCAGCCTAGCGACAGCCAGCCCTCGCTCTTGACCGGCTGCCGAGAGAGCGTGGCGGAGTCAGCGGAGCGACACCGAATACGAGCTGCGAGCTTGCGCTGGAGAATTCGATGTTCCCTGCAGCCTACGCAATCACCAAGCGAGCCTCGACCGCCGGGTCCGACGAAGCAATCTATCAAAGTTCCAATAGATCAGCAAATTTCTCGGCAACGACATACAGCCTGTTAAGCGCGTAATATACGGTAATTTTCGGGTACCCAACTGCGAGAACCTCTAATATGCGATAATTTTATCAGAACTCAGGATGAAACCCACGTGTATCGAAACAAAGCTTAGCACCAGTAACTAGGCTTCCTGCGCACGGCCACGCGCATCACGCATCAGCCCCGTCTCGTTGGAAGCATTGCGTAGCACTCGTATTCCTGCTGTGTTCGCATTGTTCTCTAAGGCGGATAAACTTTGCTGAACTCAATTAGCTGTTGGGATATTGACTCACTAGGAAGCTTGTATTGATGACACGTGCGCAACCAGAGGAGGATATGGTTTTCGGCTGTTGATTGGGTTTCGTCTAATTGAGGGCTTCTGGAATACGATATCGAAGCATTTCGTCGGGTGAGATTCCGTGATGAGGTGGTCGACGAGCGATGCTTGGGAAGTCTGCCTTGCTGCATATCACATGCTCAGTAACGCTCAACATTAACATTTCAGGGCTTCGGTTCCTTACGGATAAAATTGCATAATTTGAAACGGGAGGGAATCAAGTGGTTGGAAGGTTCTGCAAAGATGGAGGATGATGGAGCGTGTAGGTGAATGCAAGCACAGATCTGCCGCTGATCGGGCTTCTGCGTCGGTCGGTATTTAGGCGCCAAGACATACGATCAGCTCAGGCATGCATCAACCAACAATACCAAATGTATCCAACGAACACTTTGACTTTCTCAAACTCACTATCATTCAATTACGGATCCTTTCGCTTCCAACTCAGTCATTCAGTTACGTATCCTTTCGCTTTCTCAAACTCACAGGCATTCAGCTACAAGACAGCCTTGAGGAACTCTATTTCGAACAGTCAAATCCACCAGAAAAACATCGCTGTCTTTTATGATTATTTTCTCCTTTGACACGAGAACAACTCCTCTTATTTCATACATCAACTGCGCCTCATAGCATTCCTAGCATACGACGGACGGGACTCCGAAATGCTGATGCAGTCGGACAAACTTCTCTCCGGCATGAAGCATTGCGAAACGCCTACTCTAATCGTTTCCGAACAGATCCGTAGAGAAAGAAAACGGATGCATTGGACCAGATGGCAACAAATCCACGCGTTTTGCAGGATCATCTCGAGACTCCAGGCAGACTCAATCCGCAGTCCAGCACGAGTTTTTAGCTAGTGAGATTCTATGATGTTTCGTCGAGTTCATGGAAACCTGTGTGTCACGAGCTTGGCACGGTGTACACGAGTTGGCCGCAATGATCTCTCCACAGCGTCACCGTCCATCTCTTCTGCTCCTCTTCCCACCTCCTCCTTCCTCCATCTCCACAACCCCCAATCCCACCAAGAAGTATTACGTCAAGCCAGCGTTTCTCTATTCTTTACCGATAATACCTATCACCAAACTCCTCTATTTTGTCTATCTAGCCGATGAAAAATACAAACACCCAGCAAACCCGTGTTTTTTCCAGAATGATATCTCGATCGGCTGATACTCCCCTTGATTGCCTAGCCTCTCAAGCGGAAGCGGTGACTTGATGGTTGCTGTTGCAACTTTCTCTCCCTCTCGCTCTCCCCTCCTCTCCTCACCACCATACTCAGGATAACATCATATCAGGAATATGTACGTCTTGCGGTTTATTGTTGTCCAGAATCTCATGGACTTTCACATGATTCGTGGATGATTTGACAACGGACAACGACTCTCTCCTCATCTCAAACCCATTGCCGCTCTCCCGCGTTTGTCGATCAGATTCAGAAAATCTTTACTATGTTGTCTTGAACTGCATATCCAACTGGTTCGTGCCAATCTGCATGTCGGAATCATTGATTCGATCACGTTTATGTACCACAAGTGTCCCCTAATGATCCTCTACTCTAAGTAGAGTAGCGGTCTCCCAGCGGTGCCCTAACGGTCCGGCCCAGCGCCCAGAACGCGTCTACATAGCAGTAGCGCGTTCAACAACCAAGCGACGTGTCTCACTCCTGTCCTGAGTCCTCCTTTCACCGCCATCTTTTCCAGCTCTGGGAATCATGGCTTCTTGGGCTCTCTACATAATAGCTCCCTTCCCTAAGGTTCAGCTATCTAAGAATCATGCGGTTATCTATGGCCATATAGCGCCGTTTTCTGCTAGAAAGGTACATACCTAACCAACCTCGCATGCTGTCCCGGTGGGTTGGCCAGCTAGCCGCCATATCTTGAACTCAAGTTAATAGAAGCACAACGGAACAACCCATAGTCTAGAGGCTAGTCGTTTCTCCGGCATCTGAAACTTTGTGTTTATATGGAACAGTTTGGTTGCCTTTGGTTGATAATAACTTGCCACCTGACGCGCTTGTATCTCAACGTAACCTAGCTAGTTGGGCAAGCTAGTGATTCGAATGATCAAATCACCGGTGGTACTGCTTATGCCAGTCTTGTTCTGTATTTTCGTTCCAACACGAAGCTCCGTCAAAGACCTGTTGAAGACCAGTCGAAGCTATCTTCGAATTTGACAACACTTGGAAGAAGTTATATAAAGCCCTCACCACGTCTCAATCTCATTTCTTCACACCACAGCAAACACAATCAAAACGAAGACCTCCGCCCTCGTCACCATTGTTCTTGCATCGATTGCTTTCGCTGCTCCCCTTTGTAAGTATCTATACTTTTTTTACCTTCCCAGCCATAGTTTTATCATATCTAGCATCCCCCTCCCAGCCCCTTTTTCATGTATGCCAATACACCGCACCGTGCACCTCAGGAGAAGCGTTCAGAATGGCCCAGACGGCCAGCCATCGACTTTCCATCTGACCTCCTCAACCGTTAGAGAGCGCGACACCACCAGTAATACAAACACTCGTGCAGATGGGTTGCTTGCCGGTATCTCTGTCGGAAATCCGGATGCCAGCTTCGTCGGCCCGAACAAGAAGATTACCACTGTCGGCCAGGGCTTTAGCGGAGGAAGTGATACTCCGGCTGAGCAGGGTAGCGCTGCTCGCGAGGACAATGTTGAGTCACAGGCGAGCGAATTCAACATTAATAACATAGCAAAGTCGGCTGGTGAGCGGGTTCAAAATATTCACAAAAACTTGCGGAAGGCGGGAGCGCCGCTGCCTGACACTGTTCGCTGGCCTCACTAAGATCCCTTAAGTGTGTTAATTGGTACAGGGCTGAGATGTACAAAAATATGGAAGAACTTGTGTATAATGTAGTTGAAGAATAATGTAATACCAAGCAGAACATCAAACATTATTTACCCAGTACTATCTCGTTTACTGTTAGGTGGCTGGCTCAAAGGGTCGGCTTTGGCTCAGACGCTCATGCGCGCTTCGCTGGTAGGCCGGTACGAGGCGGAACGATCTTGGATTCCTCACGGCAAGCCCTTCCCGGGACTGTTACTGCCAGAAAGGACCCTGGAATAGGCGTTAGCTACAGCTTGAGAATGGGAAGACTCCGAATGTACTGCTTGGACTGATGGCTCTCGACTCGACGATGGCAAGGTCGGCTGTAGCGTGGTTTGGGAGGACGTTGAGGGAGGTTGGGATGCAGCATCCTTCCATCTTGGCCGAAACAAGGAGGTTGTTGATGCGGAGCTATACGCAATTTACGAGGCATTATTGCTTTTCGCGTCATGGATTACACAAGGCCACCATTACACAGTCTTTGCGGATCCTCAGTCAGCGATTCAACGTTGTGCTTCCGACATCACAGGCCCGGGCCAGGACTTGGCCATCAAGATTATACCGAAAGCCAATCGGATCACTGAAAATGGGAATACTATCGAAATTCGGTGGGTGCCAGGTCATAAAGGAGTCCCGGGAAATGGAGAAGCCGATCGGATGGCCACAATCGGCGCAACCGACATCTCGACGGGATCCCCTCAATCCCGTCAGATTCCTCAGTTTGCCAGCCGAGCTGTCCTCAAACGTACCGCAGCCGAGAAGAAACGCATGGAGTCCTCTAATTGGTGGAAGCAAAGCATTAAAGAAAGCCGCGGCTATCTTGAACGCAAAACACCAAATTTCAGGCTGAAATTGCATCGCGTACGCAAGGAATTGGCTTCACGTTTTACCAGTTGATGATGGGACACGCAGTTATCGCGCCGTACCTGAAGTATAAGATTAAGACGTCTGATTCCGACATCTGCTGGTGGTGCGATGCAGACAGGCGCCAGACTCGGGATCACTTATTTAAAGAATGTCGAGGTTGGAAGGAAGAGATCAATCATCTTTGGAAATGAGTGGAGAAGGAAATGGGCTGGCGGCATTACCGTCACAAACCCATTTCTGCGCTATTCAATGAGAAGAAGGCAACGGAGGCAATTTTGAAATTTTTGGATAAGACGGAGGTGGGGAAGATGAGAGGCGGCATAGAGACGGAAGAAGACGACGAAGAAAGCGGCATGGAAACAGAAACAGCGGACGATGACGTGGATTAGAGACGCAACTTTGTGTTCGTTTATCACTATGTATGGCAGGTTTGCCAGGTTATTGTTTGCTTTATTTGATTTACCTTATTTTTGGTGGAAGGTTGTAGGAGAAAGGGGCGCCGCCTATGATATTCTTAAGTGAATAGCGGACAGGAACCGGGGGGAACTAGATAGATAGGTGCTGTGTTTTATACTCAGACTGTACTTAAGCCGCATGATAAATGCAAGATTCAAAAAAAAAAAAAAAAAAAAACTCATCGATTGGAGTTCCCAAGCTCACCAGAGCCAAATCAACGAAAGCCATTAATAATTAAGTCCTCTGTCTATCTCGTAGCTGACTACTTGTTTTCGACATTGTTAACTTTACTCAACAAGTCCACTTGGGTGTCAATCAGAATCAACGTCTCGAAATCTAACTCATTTCCTGAGTCATTAGCACTCGATTTCAATCAGGAATTATTGGGCAATCCAGCTAATCATAATCTTAAAATGATATCCCTATCGACCTTACTTTATTCGAATGCGAAGCTGTGGCGACAGAAGTCAACAAATGGCCAACTTCAACCGCATTTGAACAGCTTCAACCCTCCACAACCCCCTCATCTTGGAACGTCGACCCTAGGATTGTCTCATTTGTTCAATCCGCAATACTACCAAGCCTTCGACAACTTTCCTTCCCCTGCCGAAGCAGACCCGGTCTTTACAAACAACAACTACTACTACCAGTACCTGACCGACCAAAGCCACGCTGCCCCCATCGCCAATACGAGGCCACCCAACCCAGCCTTCGATGCAGCGGCCTTTGGGTCCTCTCACGACGATACCGGTAATGATATAGTCAATGCATCTGTGGTTGATCCATTTGCCGATGGGCCTTCAGCTTCCGCTGTCATTGAAATGGTTGATCTAACAACTAAATCACCTTCTCCCCTGACCGCATCACCTGCTGATCCTAAATCCAGTGGCTTGTTGACTCCCCGCAACCAATCTTTCGTCTCGGCTGCTCATGGAGCACATCTCGCTCCTCCTCCTACTCCGGCCTGACAGATTCTGAATTCACTCTTGATCTTCGGATCTTTGTTTCTATCGGCTTATGGTTTATTCATAGCTAATTCATACTCTATATATACAAAATAGTGCCTCATCGGCGAAATACAGTCGGAGAAATAAGCATATTCTTTCCGACAATAATCCCTCAAATACTAACCATAAACAAATAAACTATCCGTGAACAAATAAACCCAATAAACTCAATAAATTATTATCAACTGATTCTTCCGTTATTTCTTGATATCTCGCCGGATACCAGTATTCCGTCACAGGACTAACCTTCATCGCTCCACCCGTCCCACAGAGCCCCTCCATCTCCTCAACCTCTCTCACCATCCCCGCCCTAATGCCCTGTACGATGGGCTACCCCATGCAGAAAGACTGCATGGTGAAATGCCATCTCCCCCTTGATGGCCTTCTCTCCTGGACAGACCTCTCCCACTTCCAGCAAGAAGCCGCGATTGATCGGCTTCTACTTCTTGAGAACATTCCTACCACCAGTAGGGAGTTCGTTACGGACCATCTGCAGAGGCAGGTGGGGAAGTTCAAGAACGAGAAGAAGCGGCAGTGGAAACGGGCGGCTGTAAAGGCTGCGAAAGCTAGTGAGGGAATTGCAACGAGTTGTGCTATGGAGGCTGCCCAGTGACGAAATCATTCGGCATCATCGTTGTTAACTCTCCGACGCTCTTGCTTACGTTGCCGTTGTTTATACTGCGCTCTCGCTTTTAACGCTACGTAAGGGTCTGAGTTGCCACAATGAGAATCGGGATGGATTACGGAGTAATCGTGCCGGGATGATTATCTGCCCGATTTGGGATAATCGGAGGAATAAGTGAAATTATGGTATTGTCTTCTTTCTTTTGTAAACGTGTCTATTTCTCTCTTTCTTGTCTATATAAACTCCTGTAAATTTCTTGAATAGATCTTTATCGTGCAAATCAACTTCTCTCCTCTCGGTCAACACAAAGGACCTCCAAATTCGTTACCCAGGGAGCCCAGACTCTAGATAAGGCTACGACAGGTCAGGTTTATTTGTCTCAGACCTTTCCAGCTCAGGATGTTCAGAGCACTGTTGCCCCAGTTGTGCCGGATGGCAGTATAGTGAGTGATACCATGTGACTCATCCTGTGAGAATCCGGTAAACTAACGTACCATAGACAATCACCTCCCTAGGTATCAGTGCTAGTAATCCCCAAGCTGCTGTAAGCGGTCAAGCCCAGGGCCCTTTCATTGTCTTCGCCGGCTTTAGAAACCAGGCTTCAGCCACATATCCAGTCGCAGTAGCAAATTTTACGCCCGCCACCGCGGCCGACGCCCTGAGAACTTCAACCCCCAGCCCCCATAGACAAGGCAGTCCTCTTGAGTCCAAAAACCATCCAAAAGTTTCAGCCACTCCAGGCCTTATTATACCAGCCTCTAGACCTTACCCCACCACCGCACCTACTAGGGCTACTCCTTCTCCAGCGCAGACTGCCACTTGGACTGCTATCAACACCCCCAACATTCCCTGCCTCGCCCAGTCAGCGCACACTATCCAGCTGCCCAGAGGATCTCTGCGGTTTCTGGGTGAAGCACCCCGACTCATTTTCTCCGGCCGCTGCTTCTCCATTTGGGATCTCGCTGATGAACCAGTTGCAGCACAGCCGGCGGTTGCCACAAACGAGCTTGGAGAAAGAAATGTCGGCATTTCGACTATATTTGGAATGGATATGTCCATCGATGCTGCAGAGGACGAGGTTGAAGAGGGAGAAATCGTTAAGACTTATCGCAGAGGGCTCAAGAGATGTACGGAGGATGATGAGGAGGAGAGCCGCGACTAAAGATAGAAAGATTAGTTATGGGTATGATTGGTGAGATTTTCGGAGGATTTACTACTTGGTTTTTTTCTGAGTGGGTGTTTCTGCTTTGGTTGATATTTTGCCGGGCTTTATTCGTTATTGGCAGCACTTGCTTTGGCGTTTTGGCTGTATTGGGCTGAAACTGTCTTCGGTGGTGTTTACAATAGGCATCATTTTCCGCGTTATTTTCGGCGGTGGTAATTTTGGGGGTGTTTAGGTACGAGTTTATTGTTGTACTACGGCTCTTGCCCTCGACAACCTATAAAGCTCAAAAATTAAAGAAGGGTGATAGCGCCCCTTAGCACTTACAAGAAATAACACGCATCTACAAAACCAAATAACTCAATTGCAAAGATACCAAATAACTCAAATTCCAAACTTGAAAAACAAAAAGATTCCTTCTACTCTTTCTTGTGTTTGCGGGACCGGTACAAAGTGCACGGGACACCACACCTAAATTTCATCCTCCGGCAGGAGTTTCTCATCACATACCCGTCAGAGCTCTACGAACTTCTGGAATCCCAATCTAGCCGCCATTTCCAACAGGGTAAATCCATCATGACACTTGATTCTGTTGTATCCGCCATGGTCCAAGATTAATTAGATCGCCCATAAGTTTGGCCAATACTGGTTACAGCGGTATAGAAGAGTATGGAGCGGAGTGCGTCCATGATTGCCCCAAGGAATATTTATCATTGACGAATCAGCACCACGGTCTAGTAGCATTTTGATCAACGATAAATCCCAAGGTACCACATTGTCATCCGAAATGACACTTGAATTGTAGTGGTACCATAAACCAATTTGCTCTAGAGCAGCACCAAGGATAGTGGCGCATCCTGTCCCATTACTCGTGACACTAACTGTAGCACCATCATCCAACAGTATTTTTACAATTTCAGTATTCTCCCATGCCAAGGCTGTATCGGGGGCGTTGAAGCCTTCGGCGTTTAAGTCTGCTCCGTGGTCTAATAGTGTCGTGATCACCATTGGACAAAAATTATTATCGTTATGGTCGCGCTGCATGGCCAGATGGCGCGGCGCCATTCCTGTGTTTGTCATTGCATTGACATCTGCCTTGTGGTCCAACAACAATCGAATTAACGTCGAATCCCCCGCTCTGGTGGCAAGATGAAGTTGTGTCTGTTCCTCATAATCTTTTGCATTGACTCGAGCACCCCATTCCAACAATAGAGACACTAAAGGTAAACGCCGATTGCAATAACTGCCCCATCCTTGCCCTTCAATAGCCTTATGCAGTGCGGTCTCATGGTCTGTAGCAATACTTTGCCTACTGTATTCATTCACATTCATCCCGTATTCCAGGAGAAATCTTGGGATTGTTGTATCCACATCGGATTCCGGACTGCTGCAATCCGCCACCATGATGACCGATAGATGAAAGCAATTGACAATTTCGTGCGTCATACTAAATTTGTCGACAGTATTAACAGGGGTTTCTGGATCGAGGCCATAGGAAATAAATTGAGCCAGGACAGATGGTAGATTCTTCTTCATTGCCCAAACAGCAGGATTTTTGTCTAATTCGGAGCGTATCAAATTCTCCGAACAAATCGCCAATCATTGCTTATAAAGAAAGGGCTCAAAGACATTTTTGTAGCTGGGATGAACAGCACAGAGCGCGGCCAATATCTGGCAGTCGATAAGTTCGGCAAGGTCGAGTAAAAGCTCCGTCGGTAACTTGAGGAGGCCGACCATTTTCCAGTCGTGTCGTACTTTGCATGCGGTTTCAACGGGCGCTGTAGGTTTTAGAGTTGGATTCCAGGTGTCCATCCTTCTCCAGAGGCAGTATTCATAGTCTACTCTAGGGCGGCTCTGCAACGCCAAGCAGAGCCTCCCTAGACTAGCCTCGATACCAGGCTCTTCTTCGAGGTGGTGGCGCGTCATGAGCAAGGTTCTTCGCTGGCACTCAGAACCGACGCTGAAGTAAGTCATGCATGACGTGGGTTGAGTGAGCGTCCCATGAACCGAAGAGCCTGGTATCGAGGCTAGCCCTAGACTACTGTGCCGGTAATTGAGGTTCGTGTGTCAGCTGAATACGCCGTTTCGTCAGCGACAGCAGCACTCGTACACATGGATACCGGTGCAAATGAAAACCGGTCAACTGTGGATGTACGAAGTGTAAAGAATTTGCTAAAATAGAAAATACTGTTTCTAATGTAGAAAAACAGTGCAAACAATAAGGTACTCACTACTAAAATCCTCGAACTTGAAAATGCTTCCAGAATCATCGTCCTCTGACAAATTATTCCCCTCTGAAACTTCCTCATCAACCCAATTTCGTCAGCCAAATATTTCTGTACAAACCGTGAACTGGTCATAAATGTATTGTACAAAGTATCAACCATAGGCGATGTCAATTATACGCGTCAGACTGTACTTGTACGAGGTGCATCAGTGGTCGCAGATCTGACCTGGCGAACCTAAATTACCGGCACAGTCTTTGCGTTTGCTACCAGATACTATATTGCATTAACAATGTGTGCACCAACTCTCTTTGCTCGCTGAACAGTATGCATGTCGAGATTGGTTTTCATTTGTTGTGGACACATTTCACGTTTGCTTCCCCATCTACCCGCAGCCGCACTTTGCTGCTGTATCACTATACTCCATGCGACATTTACACATTTTAATTACCTACTCTGCAAGTCGGATTTTGCGCTTGAGGGACGTGCATAGTCACGAAACTATTAAGGTAGCGTTTGGTTGTCCCGCGCAAGAACAGATTCAAGATTGGGAACCCGCAAGATTCTCGGCTAATCTAGTAAGAATCCAATCTTGCAAATTGGCCAATATTGCGCCAATCTTATGGGACATTTGGTAGACTCACAAAGCACAATATACGCTAAATGCTGGTATAAATAATCTTGGTCTCCGCGAGCCCAAAGTGATGTACCTACCCAACTCCCTCGTCCTCTGTGATATGATACATCATCACCTACAACACAACTCAACTCCATCTCCACGCCAATCTTTCCACGATGGTGAATTGAGAAATATGGTAGGTTACAGGTGGCGATGGCAAATTGAGGAACTTGAGTGGTAGTTTGCGGGTGGTGATAGTTTACGGGTGGTGATAGTTTATGCAAGGCTCACGGCATTGCGTGGGGGAATTTTTCTCACTTTTACAAGTCCCCAAATATGTGATATTGTTAATCTTGAAAAACCTGGTCTGACCAGCATTTTCAAAATCGAGAAGTTGAGGTCAATATTGCAATATCAATTTGTCAAGAATTGGACTGCCAAACGAGCCGAATAGATTAGATTCCGCCTTAATTTTGTGCAACCAAACGCACCCTAAAACATTTCGCAGTGTGACACTCCCTGATACAACTTGTAAATACATCATGATAGGCATCAAGGCCATCGGTATATCGAATACTTACATCATAGTATCGGGTGTTGAGGGCTGAGCTTTGCGGACCAATACTCTTGGGGTGTGGTGCAGGCGTCCGCCCGCGACGAAATAACCTGGGCCAGCATTAAGCAGTATAACACAATTATATTGTGTAAATAAAGTAAACGTTCATCTGAGCCTCGCTAGCTCAATGGCTAGAGCGTGAGACTTTTAATCTCAAGGTTGCGGGTTCGACCCCCGCGTGAGGCTTAGCTTTTGTTTCGCTTTTGTAGCTTCTTGATGGCGGGTGCATACTCGAGCGTTTTTTTGGGAATTTTAAGTCTGCTGCAGTCCATACCGAATAATATCACGTGAGTGTTACGCGTTTTCGCTGGAATTCCGAATTCATCACTCGCATATGCAAAGCAGATAAAACTTGCCTCAGTATCGAGGTCTCGCAAGTAGTTTTATCTCTTGGTTTAATGGAAATCTTAGGGGGCTGGGCCGTTAGCTAAATCTTTTGATTTTCCCAGGTTTCGCACCCGGGTTTACACATGTTACGCAACCCAGAGAAGTTGGAAAATTTGGCTAGTGTTGTTGAACGGCACGATAATTTTAGCTAAACCATGTTTTGAGGTTGCACAGGCACGTACCCCAGGAAGGAAGTATGTTGTGGAATATAAAACACCAGGGATTCTCACTAAATCCGAGTTTTAAGTTAAAACTCGAAGTTATTTTTTAGCGCGGTTTTATCTTGAAGTTTTAGTTTAGACTCCCAAGATAATGCCGTGGGAAGTTTGGATAGTGAGGTCTTCGTGCTGGAGACAGTGCGACAATGTGTGCGATGAAGAACACATAAACCTGTAAATTCTGTTAACATGATTTTAAACATGTTTCTTACATGTTTATGACTTTGGAGTTTCCAAATTACTGAAAAAGCACGTATCTGATGACATTATAAACATGTAAGATCAATAAACATGTTCGTTACATGTTACTTGTATGATAGGGCTGTAGTTACAGAGAGATAAAACTACTTGCGAGACCTCGATAGTTCTACAGCCGGTTAAAAAATTTAATTAAGTGTCTCAAACGAGCGAAAATCTTGCGAATGAGCTCCCATTTATTTCCCATCAATTCATCTTCCAAACCAATTCCATCACAATCGCTACTTTAGTAACAACTAAAGCTACCAAGCTCCAAGCATCTAGCATCTAGCATCTAAAGTAACATCTCATACTCTAAAATCCTGCCCGGGACATAAGTATATCCACTTTTGGTATTCTTCCAGATCCCCGCATGCTAATAACCTCCCTGGCACCCAGCAGCAGAGTCAAGTGAGCAAGTAACCTCATGATCATCACTGCTCTTACAGACAAGGTTGGCGGACATAGCTCTGCCGTTGAGGTTGATGCAGTTACCGACACAGTTGCTGATGGTTTGTCAGTCGAAGGAATCACCTAGGGATAGTTAGATAGGGTCCGGGGGATATGGTAGAGAGAAAAGGTGGGTTTTACTGACCGCTGCAGTCGGAGTTTTTGAAGCCTTGGGCGCTTTGGGCAGTGGCGAGGGCGAGGAAGATGGGGAAAGCGGTAAGGATGGAGTGGAATTGTATTTTTGCGTAAATGGTTTGGAAAGTAAAGAGTTGGTGGTGGTTAAGGATGTGGACTTTTAGCGGACTGGAATGGAGGTTTTTATGCATGTTCTGTCCATCAAAACTTATTGAGGAAGCTCGTTCTTCTGCCCGGACAAAATACATGGGATATGACTATCTGTCGACTTATTTCTAGACCCAATTCTTCTCTCTCATTCATGTCCATTAAGGCCAATTTCTTTGAATCTCACCATGTTTACTTTTTCTGTTTTAATCATACTATTTCTGTCCCCAATCGGGTACGATAGTTCCACCACCATGTTTACTGAACTGGTGATCTTGAAACATCTTCAAGTGATCAGATCAAACCACAGGATTTAGAGTTACCTAACCATTTTAGTCCTGAAGTTTATACTAAAGGGTTTGGAAACAGACGACTCTAGCTGTAAGAATCATTATCTGTTTAATTGGGTCATCGAAAATCCCAACTGGTAATGAGGATCTACAGCTGCACGCTTACACATCACTCGGTGCAACCAAGATGCTGTGGTCCGCAACGAAGGCCGCACTAACTAGTCTTGACTCCTTGTTTTTGATTACATTACTTTTATTCTTTACTCAAATTGGGCATGTTGGGCACATTAAACTGTGCGGTTCGCTTAAAACGCACGGGTGAAGACTGGCAATTCGATTGCTCGTTCATGACTGGTACCGTCTTGACAAGATTATTAACACTTTTTCAGCTGAATTTTGGACGAAAAACGGGCTGAAAATATCGCTGTGGTTTGGCTGAGCATTATTGTTAGTAATGATAGGCAAGTGATCGTAAGGGTGCGGCCACTTATTGACCGCAGCGGTTATTGAATAAGGCGTTTTTGAGAAGTTTCAATGCCCGCAGTCACGGTTATAAGACCCACGGGCTTTACTAGAGTGATGTAATCCAATTTCTCGACCAAAAGTATCCGCTGGATTTTAATCTTTTATCCCATGGGCCATACCTCGATGAGATTTACTTGATTCATTAATACGGCGTTGAAAAGCACTTCAATGAGCGATATGTAAATGACAGCAACAGCTTTCATCAGGTACCTACTATCGAGTGAGAATCCAATGATCCTCACTCCGAACGCAATGAAACAGCTGCCTGATGATGACTCATCACAAATCAGATGAAGTTGGATGGCAGAACAGAGCAGCTATTAGGGCGGCTTGCGGAATATTGATAAGCCGGAGAACCCCAATATCTTTTGCCTCGTTTTGCCGCCACCTCCCCTCGACACTTAGACGAGGTAGTGTGGCAGGGGTCATAGGAGCGAAATAAGCTAGTGATTCGGCCATCAATAGAACAAGAAATTATTAAATTTTTATTAAGCATATGATAGATTGGCTTGAGCTGAGTAGAATGCTCCAACTCCCATATCAAAATGTTGAGTGGCTGTTGAGTTGAAGAGCTTTGAAGTTTTGGTGGTGACCCCAAGATTTTGTACCAACTAAGACCTGCCGCAGACGACAATACGAGTGACATATAATGAATATTCATGGCTAAGCGTCCGAAAAGGGAAACTATGAGTGACTTATAATGAAAATTCGATGAGTAATCGTCCAAAAAGGGTAAACATGAGTGATGTTGAGTGAGTAGTGAACACAGCTGACGGGATCTTGATGGCAATAGCAATGGCGCTAACCGCAAGAGGATTAGTGATCCTCTGTTTTCAGCCTCAAATGTTTACATAAACGAGTTTGAAAATTTTTGTGCCGCCAAGCCATCATCCCTGTTATATTTATATACGGCGGAGAGGGGAAGAAGGGGAGCCACAGATGATGCCCGCAGGGGTAGTGGACAGGAAATGGGTCGGCGGTGGATGGAGGCCATTTCATACTCAGCAATAAGTGAATAGTCGCATAATAAAATTTGATTCAAAACAAAAAAAAACTCGTCTAAGTGTCTCCAACTCTATTGATATTACGTCGGAGCCTCGTTACGTTACACCCTACGGCATGTTACACAACAAGAGCTCCATAGCGACGGTAGCTATTGCTTTGATTTTACCGATTGAGAGCAGCCTTACCTCGTATCAATCCCAGTCTGGATCCCAGAACCTATCACACAAATTGAATGCGGCTTTTTCCGATGATGGCGTCCAGGATGGATACTAAGAAGGCGTATGGTTTACTTGCCGGCGCGGTGAAGAGCTGAAGGGGCTTGACTTCGTATAAAACTCGTGGAGAAGATGGAATGAGCCTTACACATCTTTCAGTATCAGCCTGCAGATCCCCCGCACACACTGACCCGCCAACTCACGTGCTAAAAGGCTCTTGAGATCTCGTTTAAAGACGGATACCCCAAGCACAGCCGAAGAAAAATTTTGTTCTTGCGATCTTTAACTGCATCTAAGTGGAGTAACCTATGTACTTTATCCGCTTGGCTTCGTTTGTGCTGCATGCGTTCAGATGCGTAGAGAACAAGGGTACATTCAATCATGAATCTGATATGAACATATATTCGGACCCCGCGCCGTCGTACCATAAATATCAACTATCGGCCATGAATTCATTATCGCAGATTATCGGTCGGCCAGGCCAGCGCTATCTGGTCATCCTATCTCTTCTTTTCTTTATCGCTTTCGCATCCAATTATCGCACGGGCTCATCATTTCTAGCCATGGCCGCGCCTACGGATTTCACTCGAACGGTTCGAATCGTAGCTGTTTCCGACACCCATAACGATATCCCGAGACCAGACCAGATCCCAGATGGAGATATTTTCATTCATGCCGGAGATATGACGGATGATGGCACATATACTGAGTTGAAAGCTCAGTACGATTGGATTGCGGCATTACCACACGAGGTCAAAGTAGTGATCGGAGGTATATATTTCGCCAGTTGTGCCAAATAACGTGCTGACAATTCCTCAAGGTAATCACGACCTCACTCTCGATCCTTTCCACTCCAAAACCACCCGCGAGAATCACTTCAAGGCGAAGAACCTGTTTACTTCCATCGAAGCACAGTCGAATGGAATCCACTACCTCGATACCGAAGTCAGGTACATAACCTTACGCGGCGGTCACAAAGAAGGGTCTAAACGCCCTATCACCATCCCCATCTACGGAAATCCCCACCAGCCTCAGTGGTTAGCAACCGACTATTCCTTCACCTACAAACCATACCCCTCGCCCGAATCTGAGCTTCCATGGGAGAACGCACCGAACCGTACTCAAAACGTCCCAATCTGGGTCATGCACGGTGGGCCACAAGGACGTTTGGATCAAATCAACATACCTCCATTGCAAGGATGCGTGGTAGAGGCGCAAAAGATCTATGAAGCACGTCCGTTACTTTGTGTTTACGGGCACTTTCATGTGGCTTACGGGGTGGAGCATGTGGAGTATGAACACGATAAGGACGTGGTGAAGACTGCGACTGTAATTACGAAGCCGGAGGATCCGAGATACGACTTTTCTAAGAAGAGTGGGAAGGCGCTTAAGCCGGGGAAAGAGACTATTTTTGCGAATGTGGCTTGGATGACTGGGCTCAAGAGGCAGGTGCCGGAGAGGAATAAGCCGGTGGTGATTGACTTGGAGCTTCCGTATGATCATTGATCAGGTTTTTTGGTCGACGATGTGCTGCGATATAGTCGTAAAACTCTATGAGGGCTATACACATCAATTTTCTATTTGAGTTAGAGTTCGCAAATAGAATACTGAATAGCACAAAACAGTGCACAGTAATAAAGCCGAGTGCAATATTGTGATTTAATAAAGCGGGATTTTAGGCCCACCCGCGCAAGCCGCAGTGCATGTATGGTGCGAACACGCCGATTTGTTCTTAATGATCGGATTCAGCTTCTTAAGCCAATTGAAGTAGCCTCGCGAGACGGCCCGCAGGAATGTTCTAATATCGTCACCGACTGTGTACTTTTTCCGCACCGGTACCGTACAGTACTGATACCAAGCTCTTTCAAAGGCTAGAGATAGAGTAATGTAGGCGATCTCTTTTATGATAATCACTAAATACACCGATTCTTCCACTTGATTAACTCGAGAATTGCAAACAATCTAGAGACTCATCAATGGTGTTGCCGAGGATTCAAAACACATTCCATATACAAACCCCACAAATTAATGGATGGAGAATTATCATTCACAATATTGACAGCTCCGCGATTGCCGCTAAATGGACTTTTGGTTTACATAGTCACATGGATGTTTGCCATTAGAATCTGGATAAGTATCATCCAGACCATAATCAGTTCAACCTCCGCCAAGAAGCCTCGCTAACCCCGACAACACTCACCTACAACAGTCTCTATGTAAGTGCTACCTTCCAACCGCCGCCCAGACTCCTTGGCCTACAAGATAGGTAGAATAGACACGAACTCGCTTTCAGCTGTGAAGAAAAAGCAACTCTTAAGCACATGGTCTCGCTTGAATTTATTACGTGGTTGTAACACTCTGTAGGCAACAACACTGCAAGTCGCGAATCAGAGAGAAGGTGGTGTGAATCCGGAAGGTAATATGGAGTTATCCAGTTACTTTTGTCGGCTGTGTCGGGGTAGCCCGGCGGTATGTGTTGGGTGTTCATGCTGTGGAACCATCAAGACTCCAACCTTGTGGTACATCGACTGAGGAGGCAGTTACTGAGGAGTTTTCAGTCGAGAGAAGCAATATATCGTGAGAGGCGAGCTAGATATTTGCGCGTTTCCAAGATTTCGGTATGGCTTCTTTACCCTTAAGCTTCAAGCTAGTGACTAGTCCCAAACGAACGTCCTGTAGTTTGCATCACAGACTCTCATCTACGACCATTTGGATCCGAGGGGGTGACGAATTCGGCAGGCTGATTAAACTGAAGATTCCAAATATTGCACCTCTGTCCCATAAATAATTGCGGTGTATATCATAATGCAAAATCTGGCCAGGATATTATGCACGTTCAACTGTCGCCACCTTTCACTGTCATCCAGCTGAGCCTGAAACTTGGACCCCATTGCCTAACAGCCCTGGATATATTGTATATATATTCGGGTAGAAGAACCTTCTATCCTCGCTTCGCACGGACGGTAGAATTTCACGCTTCACATCTCTTATAACAGTTCGTTTCGTCTTTTAAAGCCCACTACTGCTCCCGCGCTATAATCCGATTTCCGACCCAAGCTTCTTTATCGACGTCACTGCCTTGACGCATCACTCGATTCCTCTGCAGTTGGAATTGCCTAGCAATCACTCGTATCTTCATCTCCGAAGCTTCCGAAGCCCTCCAAAGCTCCGCTTCTAGTTCTGAGTTCATTCCCCTTCAGGCTTCGAGATGGCTCCCCTCCCAGGTGTGTCTACTCTAGCTATTACGTATCCCAAGCCAGCCCATCTCATGGACCCTACAACTGACTTACACACTCCCGATAGGAGCCACAGAAAACTCGTTTCTCATCCGAAGGGACACGAACCAAACCTCCGGAAGTTTAGGAAACGCTACAGGACCAGGCTCATGGCAGGGAGGAATGAGTGTTGCTGGTGTAGGCGTGATAGCAATGGTTGTTTCTGATTCTGGGTTAGCTTCTACTGAGCCACAGGTTTGTTTATCTGCTCCGACTCTCTGAGCTGAAGATGGGGTATTTGGCAGCTGGCTAATTGTGGGGTGATTACAGTGGTGGAATGCTTCGCCGTAAGTCCTATTTAGACTTCTTCGAGCAGTTCGGTTTCGAGTTTCATCAGAGAGAGATCATGTTGATTCTGATTCAATAGACTTGGCTGCATCCTCATAGGACTCCAACCACGTGGCGGCTGGCAAATCCTACAACGCGGAGTACAATGGGGAACCGACACCTTTGCATCCGCCTTTGGAGTATCATGTCCCGAGCCAATCCTCTTCTGTCATTTCGCGACCACGATCCGAAACCGCATAGAGGTTTGGAATACTCCGAGAGTCATGTCACCTATGGAAAACAAAGTCGCCGCTGAGAAGTGGACACATTTCCCTGGGAGATGCGAGATGAAACGTCCAAGCAAACTGGTAGATGGAAGTAGGGGAGGGCAAGCTTTTATGTGCCAGTTACTACGACCTGAGGAAGGGGCTGCGTACTCGATTGTGGCTCAAGCACGAATGCAGATGTTGTCGGTGATGTTTGTTGCGGCGTCTTTGATGAAAGACGACGGTGTTGATGATGTGGATAAGGTCTTTGAAGAGGATTTTCAAGTAGGAGGAGAGCTTGGTTCGATATTTCTTAGGCTAGAAAGGGGTTTGATTGTAGTGAACATTGCTTTGGTATTTGTGATCGTAGCGGTATTCTATGATCTGTGGGCCCGGAATATCTTTTCGACTGGGAGTCCATATGTATTAAAGTTGACGTCGTTTGCTGCTTGGGCCATCGGATCGGTCGGGATATTGATGCTAGGAGGGAATCCACGGGTTGCCCGAAAGAAGACGGATAAGCTGCCGAAGTATATTGAAGAACGTATTGCGCAGGTTCTAGAAGAAACAGGGTGTTCGAAGGACAATAACCCGAAGAATGGGATTGACGAAGTCGATGAAAAGGAGGTGGATATCAAGGAGGTGGATATCAAGGAGGTGGATGAAAAGGAGGTGGATGAAAAGGAGGTGGATGAAAAGGAGGTGGATAAAAAGGAGGTGGATGAAAAGGATGTGAAGATACAGGTCAACTTTGGGTCGCTGCACGGGTCGGTGTTTACGCTCGATTATGGCCATTGCTTTTTATCACCAAAAGTGATTCGACTCATCTGTAGCTACGACTTACAACTAATCCGACCCCGAGGATGGTATGTTGGAATGTTTTGGGGTGGGTTTCTTCTCGCGTTGAGTATCATCCTTCAAATCGCTGGATCACAAAGCGCAACTGTCGGATCCGAGATTGTCGGAATCATAATTTTGATTTCTACGGCGGTGCTACGTGGTATCGGCCTTTCCGGACCGGAAGAATGGCAAATCCCACGATGGAAGAAGCGAAAGAACGCCAACTACGGAGCTGTGATGGTTGGATTATTCACTTCTCGAGCGAGCGCTGCTTAGTAGCTTAGTATGCGATGAACGCGGTTGAACGTGGTTGAAGCGTGGGATATGCATGATGAAAAACGACGATATCTTAGATCACGAAACAAATGTCAGGTGTTCACGCACGGGTTGCGATAAAACCAATCATCATACGTCGTCACTGTGCGGGAGGTGGGGGAGGGGTACAAGCAACCCTCGCTATTATGTACGATCGATTTCATCTGGGTCAGTTAAGTACAGTTCGGGCTACGAAGCGGAAGATCTAGACGGATCTAGCTTGCACCATTACGTATATTTTTGTGAATTGAAATTTTCCATCCTTTGCAATGAAGTTGATGAGGTTGATGAAGCTGAAGAGCGAGTTCATGGCGTACCGAGATGCTCGCTTCGGTATTTTGTCGATCATAAAAGGATCTTTATCGTAGTTACTCAGCATCATAAGTAATACTGATTATGAAACGACTTGGTTACTCAGCATTTAAGTAACGCTGATCAATTTAGTTTCCTTCTAGGGCGACGCGCAGACCCATCAAATTTTGAGATGCATGATAACCCAAAACCGGAGAAGTCCGATCACAAATGTACATTTAAAGTTATTCTATTCTCGACAAGCTGCATGACGCTTGTATAGGACGATGTGACTAAACGGCTACTAAGTTCCTGCTAAGTTTTCGCTAGGTTTTGGACCATGATACGCGATACACAAATGAGGTTTAGAGTTGTCTAACAACGTCTTGGTCCAGGGGTCATCTGGGACGGCTGTAGACATCCATCGCCTCGCAGCTTAGCTCCCGAAGACTTTATCCGCCGGAAGTATACCCTCTTTTCAGTGAGGTGATAAGGCACTGCAGAACCGGGGTGCACATCAGGCCGGAGAGGCTTCCGATATTACCCAAATTTTGAAGAAAAAGATTTCCAGAACAAGATGTAAAGTTTCAACTTGCGAAGCTGTGCAGAGTTGCCAGCGTGTTGAGTTGCGTGGCTTATGTCTTGAGTGAATATAGGGGTAATTTAAACAGCGAAGTTCCGAACGTCCGAACGTCGTCCGAACTACTACGGAACGAACCCAATGGAACCCAAGTGAACTCTAGAGGAGACCTAGAGGTAGAAACCACTTAGTGTTGAAACAAGTAGCTTTCATGTCCTGGTGTTTGGGGCCGCCAAAGGAAATTTTTTGTTACATGTTACTCCAATCAGCATAGCAAAATCCCATCATCAGGTCTTCAGACAACTTTTTTCCGGCCTCGCGGGGCAAACTCAGATCTATTCGGAATCCGCTAGCTGTAGTACACTCCACGGGTAGGACGGGAACGTCCAACGCAGGGTCCATCGCGTGCCTTTGACTTTGACAAGTTGACTCGCCCGTCGCACTTCTGCACTTTTCATGCAAAGGCAACGGCAACTCAAAATTTGCACGTAAGAAAAAGTATTCACCAACGGCGTTCCTTCGGGAACTTCAACGTTCAACCTGATTCTTGATGGTCTTTTACGAGTCCAGAATATACTAAGCCACATCACAGGCCGTTCTCAACAAGATGGGGTATCAACAAAATTCGCTATCGTGACAAAACCAGTTACAAAGTAGCAAACAGTAAACCAATTACGTCCCGGACCTCAAATGTAGTTTGTAAAGTACAACCCCGCAGTACATTAAGGGATATTTCATGCTCTCCGATCAAATCGTTCTAATGATTTCTAACACACCAGAGATAACAAAAGAAAAATATCTGCTGCCTGTGTCTGAATTATGATAAGACAGCAGGGAATGAAAGAGTGGTAGGTAGTAGTAGATGAGGACAGATTGCGAGTCCAACATGATGAGAGTAAGAGGTATGGTGAGAAAGAAATAAACGCAAAAAGACAAAAAAACACACCCGCAAAACAACCAATCCTAAGTATGTACATAGAGCGATACATCAACACTCTCTCCAAAACTGGCAGTCAAAAGTTATAAAAAAAACAGAGCCCCCAATTTCCTTAAACGCCATGTTCGTCTAACGCCGTAAATGTCAAATGTCGAAATGTCAAAGCAGATAAACTGAAAAAACAAAAAAAAAAAAAAAAAAAAAAAAGGAAAAAGAAAAATAAGAAAACATATTAACAGATCAAAAGAATGGGAGGGATATCACTTCAATCCTCATCAAAACTTCGCCTTAAACCTTCTGTTAAGGTCTTTTCCAACTCCCGGAAATTCACTGGCTTAACCATAAATGAATCTATCCCGGCTGCATACGCTTCCTTCTGGTCGCTGATGGCGGCAAGCCCTGTCAATGCGACTACAAAACTTTTGTCCGCCCTTCCTTCTTCATACTTTCGGATCTCCCTCGTGGATTCTATACCCGACATGATAGGCATTTCTACAACAACTGTTAGCCTGAACCCATAGACAAGCCGGTGCGAAGGTAACTTACGTAAATCCATCAATATAACATCATAGCCCCCCTCCTTCTGCTTCACCTTCTTCAACGCCTCCAATCCATTCACAGCCGTATCAAACTGATACCCCTTCTTCTCCAAGAACGTCTTCAAGAGCATCAAGTTAATCGTATTATCCTCCACCGCCAATACAGTCGGTTTCCACCCCGCCTTCTGCTTCTCCGCAATCGACGGCTTCCAAGAAACAATCGGCCTCTCAAGCGACGGTGGTATATCCGACATCTCCAACCCAGAATCAGGACTCGTACTAAGCTGCGCTATGGCATTGGCCTCTTGAACCTCCTGGATCCCAGGACTCGTAGATCTCCAGGCTGCCAACTCCTCGCCAAAGAAACTATCCATCTTAAACGACCCTGCGCAAGCCGGTGTAGTAGCAGGCGTCATCAGGTGTCTTTCGCAGAAGGAGATCGCTGAGATTGCGGTAGTAGACCTCGTCATACCAGGCGCCAAAGAGCTACTGTTGCTTAAACTCTGTAAGCTCTGCGACGACTCCGCGGACGTAGAGGAGTTGTAGAAATCCTCGGGCGCGGTGACATATCCAAGGTTTGTCTTGCGCTTATCCATCTCGTCTAGACAGTAGGCAATGGCGCGCGCAAACTTCTTCGGCCCGCATGGTTTCCGGATAAAGGTTGAGATGCGACTTGATAGCTTTGCAGCGCCGCCATCCATGGGTGGGTGACGACAGACTAGGATAACAGGGATTTCACGGCGGAGGTAGTTGATCTCTCGTAGGTTCGCAATGGTGAGTTCGTTAACGATCAAGACGTCTGGGTCGATAGGTTCTCGCTCCTCCTGTACCTGGAAGCCAAGATAGTTGCGGGTGTAGCGAATAACTGAGTCGCGGAGGTAGTTTGCCGCCTCGACTTTAGATTGCTTCACATCCATTGGCGCTTCGAAACCGATGATGCGCGCCTTCATGCTGAGGCCTCGGAGCTTGATGTTGTTGATTTCCAAGTTCGCAGAAGGCTTGGGACGGAAAATCATAGGTACCTGAACGGTGACCTTTGTTCCCTTTCCGACCTGGGATTGGACATCAATTTTTCCATCCATAGCGCCGACGATTTGGCGGACGATAGACATTCCTAGTCCTGCACCGGAGGCGAGAGGGTTCTCTTGACTGAAGGGGGTGAACAACTTGGTCTTTAAGAAGCTGCGCGAAATTCCCTTTCCAGAGTCGGAGATAGAGATTTTGACCATTGCGCGGCGGTTTCCATACTCATCTGGGGGACCGTCGATGTCTTCGGCGCGAAGGCGGATACGAACCCATCCTGACTCGGTGTACTTCATTGCGTTACCGGTGATGTTGTTGATAACGCGCTTCAAGCCGGCAGGGTTGAGACGGAATACCCACCCATCTTCACGGTCGTCGATATCCACGATGACGGTGAGCTTCTTATCGTCTTCTCTGTAGACTGTGCCGGAGATTGAGTCCTCGCGATCACCGGAAAGGCGGAATCCGGATCCTAAGCAGACTCCGTCGACGATCTCTTGGACGAGGCAGCTGACGTCGACATCGGATTGCTGCTTGACTTGCTGGAGTTTGACCTGTTCGATGCGGTTGATTTTGTCGCCTCCAATATCAGCAGTGCCGGAGTCGGAAACCTTAATCTCGTGGAGGTAGTTCAACTTCTGAAAGTCAAGAACGTGGTTGATGGTATCCAAAAGTGTCTTTCCGCAGGAAATAACAGTGTCGACAAATGAGCGCTGATAGGCGTCGAGATTGCTTTCTGCTAAGAATTCCGCAGATGCCAATATACCATGTAACGGTGATCGAAGCTCATGTGAGATACTGGAAATGAATTCACCCTTCGCCTTATCGGCGTTAAGAATGTTGATCTTGGTAGTTTCAGAGACAATAGTGTTGGTAACTGCAGTAACGAAACTTCCCTCGACGTCTCCGCAGAAGGAACGAGTGCTGCAAGTAGTCCAGGCGACACAAACGGCGAAAAGCTTACGGTTGTGGTCGACCAAGGGAACAAGAACAACACTCTTTGCACCAGGAAGGAATCGCTTCAAGATACAGTCAGTCTGGGTGTCTTCCTCATCGTTAGAAACCTCATAGTCCTCAAGACAGGTGACAATTCTTCCTTGAGGGTTCTCCTCGACCAGCTTGTTCAAGTATTTTTCGTTAAGCTCGGACACATCGAAGCCAAGAGACTCGACAGAATCAAAGCTGTTGGCGGTACTCGAAGATCCTCCCTCGGTAGCGTATCCAAGAATTCCACTCCGTCTCCGGCATGCCTTGGGGCGTTGGGCGCGGGTGTCTCTCTCAACATCTTTGTCGGTAGAAATGTGAGAAGAGTAAGCGGCATGTTCGCAATCCTCGTTGCTAAAGAATCCTTCCAAATCCGCATCAAGGAATAAAACATTGGCGTCAATAGCGTTCTTGATTAAAGATGCAGCTCTGAAGAACATAGCACGAACATGGGGCTCGAAAGATGAGGTCTGCTCGTACTCTGATCTGCGGCGAGGTCCATCGAAGGAGTCGTTGCTGGAGTTTTCAGAGTCGATGTCGGCGTCGGCTTCGTGGTCTTCTTCCTCGTGTGTCTCGGTCTCAGTTCCAAAATACTGTTCCTCGCGGGGGCCAGAAACGGATGAGAAATTCGACGGCGGGGGAGTTAGTAGGGCGTCGCGTTGGAAGGGCGTAAAGTTTGTTGACGATCGGGAAGGTGTAGAGGGTCTTCTAGCGGAGTTCATCATAGACTCCATTAGTGACACCTCCTGCTCCTTACGAACATGGATAGGTCTGCATGTTTGAGGACCTGAGCAGCACGCTATTGAACGAAGCGATGGTGGGGAAGCGATGTATATCGACGGTTTGTCGCCCGGAGAAGCCGGATCGAACATGCTTTCTAAGGTGGTAGAAGGACGTCTTCTAGGAGAAAATTGATCTGCTTGCTGCTCTATATTGTTAAAAGCGGACAAAGGAGAGATGTTAGCGGTTTTTGGGGAAAGCTTCATATCAATCTCAGCATACTGACGTCTGACTTTTTCCATCTCCCTCTGCCACGCTTCCTCACGTTCCTTCATCATCTCTGCAAATTTCCTCTCCTGGATGAGTGCTCGCTTTTCGTCAACCTTCTTTTTGCGTTCCATTTCTTTTAGTCGTCTTTGTTCCAAGATCTTTTCGCTCCAGAGTCGTCCATCTCTTCTTTCCGTCATCTCAAGGCCATCTGTCGGGTGAAATCCTTCGGCGATAAACTTTGATAATCCCATCTCCATCAATTTGCCCTTCTTTAAATCCCTGTCACCCTGCTTAACCTGCAAGTAGTTCATCACAGCATCACCCAAGTTTGCCAGCGTCATTCTTTCCACCTCTGACAAACCATTCGGCTTTGGTTTATCGTCGAAAACACATAAAGTTCCGATAGAAACACCATTCCTAGTTCTTAAAGGAGTCGCACAATAAAATCGCTGAAACGGCCATTTGTTGACAAACTCTGCTTCGCCGTATTGAGGGTCCGCTTTAAGATCTCTGATTTCGAAATAAAAGTCGTCCTCAAGATTCAGAGGTGGAATAAGCGAAACAACATTTTCGCACAAACTTCCTTGTGTTGGAACAATGGTTCCACCACCTATCCAAATCTCGTCACCGGGGTCGGATGTGTGAGGTGCCGATATCGATAGCGTGCGGGTTGACTCGGCAACAACATATGCATTCGGACCAGCGATCATGGTAACCATTGATCTTTTACAGTTGAGCATTCGTGTTGCTAGGTTGGCAAAGCATGACAGGATCGGATCGTGTGACGAGATGAGAGTGCTGTCGATTTGTGGTGGGGGAAGGAAAACATCCGAGGGTTCTTCGGACTCTGCATCGGTATCGTTGGGTGTTGTTATCAATTCGACGGTTTTCGATTCATCTTCCGGGGATGGGTGAAAGTATCTGTAGGTTTTCGAAAATAATCCAAGTTAGCGAATTTTTGTTTGAAACTGATTTCTAGGTTGCTCGCCACTGACTTGAAAACTTCACGAGTTCGTAATGACTGATGTGAATCTCCAACATATCCTCCACTTATATTAATCATAGGTCGTTGATAAAGCGGTGGCACCGGAACCGAATCTGTTGGCGACAAAGTTCCGGCCATGGTGATGGACGGCTTTTCGACGTCGTCGTCGACGTACTGTTTTCGATTTTGTCGTAGTATTTTTGCAACAATGACTTTTGATCGCCGCGGAGTTTTTGGTGGGTTTCTGGGTATTGGATATCTAAGTAGGGCGTGGAAATCGAAAGTTCGATGGGCATGAAGAGAAGGGAGGCTGTATAGTAGGTCAGCAATTCCTGGTCTGTGCCTCGCCCTCTTAGTTCCCCAGATCTGTGCACTGGCGCTCTGCCGAGAGCCCCCACATCACGCGAAATGGGTTAGATATTTCGCGCGACTTCCGTCACCGAAAAGGGCGTGTTCCGCTTGCTACAAATCCATCTTTTAGCGACCCGATAAACCGGACAAAAAGATTATAAAGCCATAGCAATATCCGACAGGCGATGCAACTTGAGGTGCACAAATAAAAAAGACACCGCTGTCGCATATAGCGACTGACCCGGTGAGGCTCGCGTGGATGGAATTCTTTCATTTTGATGGGGACCCGCGATGGGAGTGCAAATGGACCCGCAACTGTTTCAAGCCACCAGATGCGATGAAATCTTCAACCGGGATACAGTGATTAGAGTGTTATGCAGGATTATATTTTTACCCGATAAATCAAGACCCATCCAGCTTTGATGATCATTTCAACTTCAGGGAGTATCCCGGGAGCGGGGTGTTACGGGTGATGGTGATATTGAAATTCCGCCTCAGAAGGCCTAGGGCGGGCGACGGGGGCAACAGTTCATCTGGTCTGCGCAACAGTCAGCGGATGACGGGGGCAACAGTTCATCAGCTATCTAGTCTGCGCAACAGTCAGCGGACGAGCGTTGGGGTTAGACGAACTGTATGAACCATGATTTGACTTGCGCAAAGACTGATCTTGTCGGTACCAGAGTTTGAAAGGATAATTCCATATAGCTGAGCTGGGCAGAGCAAGGACTCAACCAAGACAAGGACAGCTACCCCTGAGCACCCGCCAAGATCAAAGCACCCCACGAAATCCATTGGTACGGAACGCTTCTCCAGCACTTCCGGTGAGCATTGTTGGGAACAAAGACGTCCGCATCTGGTGATCAAACACTGAAGTCTTACAGGCGTCAGTGTCGCCCTTCAATGCTGCGATCTGTACTCTGCGACTCTGGCGGAAGTGGTGGTACCAATGCGTGGAAAACCCCCCATAGAGAACTTACTCTACAGACGCATCATTCCGAACACAGAGTGGCCAAGCCGAGAACGACAGTCGTCGGGAAGAAATTCCAGCTTCTGCTACTCACCACCCATCACTCGGTGGTTAATGTCGTGGATCACCGTTGACGGCTGTCACTGATCCGTCTATCACTCAAGTCCATGGGAAGTTCCAGATGGGCACCGAAGTTGCACTGGCAAACTGCAACATCCATAACTGCGCGTTGAGATTGGTCAATCTCTTCTATTGATCGTCCGCATTCCCAAGCGGAGTTTTCTTCGGCCCCCGAAGTAGGGATGCACGGATGGATGCGGGGTCCCAGGATAACTCCGTTAGAACGGATGCGAAATCCAGACTGATGGATTCTTCTTTTCTTTTCGGAGAACCAAGTTTATTTGCGGAACTTTGCTCCAGCGCGCTGCTGTAGGAAACCTGCATTCACTCGCGTGTTCCTTAGGCTCCACTCTAACTCTCTCTGACGTCCGGGCAACCGGGATAGACACGTCCATTGATTACTCGAGTATGAAGCATGCACTGGTCCAAAACTGATGTCACATTGGGGAATGAGTGGATGTGGTCGAGGGTGAGCGTGATACAATCGCGGATGTAGTACGCGAGGGGGCGTCCATTTTTGGTCGTAACCGAGACAATTTTCGTGATGCAAAAGCTCTGACCGTCAAGTGGTGTCGGCAACCGAAACAATTTCCTATACCCTGAATTGCCCTGTGGCGTTGGTGTGAGTGGCTGTGGCTACTAGAGTAGAATTAGTGAATTTGAAACTAACCATCTGCTTGGGAATCGGGACGATACGAAAAATATTTCTAGCTTGTCCCGATAAACATTTGATCGTGCTGATCAATATATTCCTCTGGCCTGTGAGAAAGCCTATACGCCCACCGAAAATGTTTCTCCTGCCAGCCGGTACACTAAACAAAATGTTTGTTGCCGATTCCGCGGAGGCGGGTACCAAAAATTTTTGCGAAACAACACAAATCGGGACCAACGTCTGTGGTTCCTCATTATGTGTAAGCTTGATAATCAAAGTCAGCCAATCCCTAAGCTAAATTTGCCAACCGTTTTGGCATATTCCTTTTCGAACATTGCTTTCAACCGAACAGTGTCAGCTGCAAAACATTTGTATGCAATCACCCTAGATATGCAGCTACTCATTTTTGATATCTTTCTGTTTCTTAGCAATGCAGCAGTACTTTGTTCAAATATCTGTGTAATTTCCGTTGTATGAAACGTTCCGGAAAGCTCCGTTTGTGCTGGCACGAGCTCCACCGGTGTAGTAAAAAAAACCACCGAAAAATCTCAAAATATCGTTCCACTATGTGGAGCCGATCAGGGCATTTTTGATCGCAGTTCTTTTGTAACCGGAGAATTATCAGAATTAGCAGCGCCATGGGCGGGAGACCCTATGGTATATCCACATCAGGGAGGTGGATTCTGACCAAGATCTCAGCACGTGCAAAACGCCCCGAGCGTAGGCATGCTGCATTGAACAGGTTGAGGTTGACAACTCACCACTTTCCTTTGGGCTGTAACCATCATACTTGCACCCCGTTTGTAGCGAAAGTAAGATGGACACCATGCATATGATTTGTTTTGATTCTGGTTGTAGATCGTGGGTTCAGGCTTGCCGCCGATACGCCAAGTATTAACCATCAGCTGAGCTTTGCTTAGGGAAGAGATTGCGGTGATAGCTTCAGGCAAGCAGGCGGGCTTACTGAATAATGCACAGGCGCCATCGGTGATAGTATTCGCCGTCATTCTTTGATAGCGCGGGGCACGATGAGGTCCATCTCATTTGCAGGGTGACAAACGGAATGCTCGCTAATAACTACCAGGAACTCTGCATAACGTTCTCTGCATGGAAGGCCAGAACAAAAAATAAATCTGATATGATATATCAACCATTATCTGAATGTTGAGCTTCCTCAATCCCGTGATGCCAAATGACAACTATTCAATGTCGTACCGTGAGAATCCATGACCGGAATCAGAAGTTGTGCCATCTCGCCCCCCTTTCAACGCATTGCCTCCGACGTCATAAAGCCATCCCTTACTGTGCTGCACACATTTGCGACTGCGCCAATCACAAGGTGGTGGTGGTTATCCAAGGCTCACAGCCATGTACGAATCAGACCACCGGTTCTCAGGTGGTGCGCCAGTGTCGGGAACCAAGGGATCCAAGGGGAAACCAAGGGATCCAAAGTATGTTGGGGCAGCTATCTCAAACGAATTTTGCATCATGTCCAGTTTGAATTGAAATTCGGATATCTATCAAAGCTACACTAAGATGACGGTTCTCCTTGATAACATCATGTCGATTCCCGCAATAAGCTTGCGCCGCTGTGATAACAAGTGTGATAAAACCACGGATGGTAATAGCGCCCTGGTAAAACGGTAAAAACTGGCAAGATGACCGCGCCGAAAATGATTGTGTCCCCGTCCTGACCTGGCAAGTCTACCGGAACGGATGTTACCAAGGAAACTTGCGTACACCGCTGTTGCCGCGGTGTAATGTCCGTGTACAATATTGCGGTCGGCCCGCATCGGTACCTTGGGCCATATTCCTTGGCGGTGTGTAGCTCTTGGAGAAGATGATCTTATGTATCAGTAAAGGAGATATGTACATTAGACATTCTCGAAGACGCCAAAGACTTTGAGAAACAAACAACCCCACCAATGATGAAATAATCTTGCCCTTCAATTCGTGGCTGAAACGTCGTCGATGATAAATCGACATTTCTTTCTATTCTGAGCCCGATTGTTTTTCCGATCACCAAATTCCCCGGGACACGTTTTCTATTTCCGAGAAAGTGCACTTTTGGCTGTTTCTCAGTTGCTTGTCAGTCGAGTCAGTCAGCATCAATAATCCCCGAGTTCAGGGCTTTGTGCAAAATCGTGCAAATTATGGGACCGAGAACGCTCTTGTCGCTGCAAAGTATTTGTCAAGCCAAGTTTATGTGCAGATTCGATCGACGATTGCCGAGCGCCTTCATGCAGGAACTCTCGTGGTCGTCCAGTTCGCAGTTGTGGCATCTGCGGGCTGTCAGTTATTCGCCGATTTGCCGTAGACGACTGTATTAGACGACATCTCGGGCCGTCCACCAACACTCGGATGTTCCGCCCTGCCGACTGCATACAGTAGCTTTAGCATCTTGACCGAGCACTCACCGTAAGGCTGTTGTAAGTATTTGCACTAGAAGATTTCAAAGTCTGCGAAGCCTGTCAAGCGCAAAGCTTATGATCTTGTCAAAAATCCCATTCCTGGTTATGATTGTTCAGCCACTTGTTGATTTAACCGTCGAAAGCCACAATTATCCCCATATCGTCTGTATGATCACAAGGCGTTCGGTGAGATTTGTAGCTTGCTCTTTGATGATGACAGCCTTGTCACCCCAAGCCTTCCAGCACGCCCGTAGGGAGCGAAGCGCAGCTTACTAGGATCGGTAGCGCCATCCGGTTCCTGCATCTGAAAAAAAAGTTTCCAGCCGCACGTTGTCCAAGACGTTTGACGAACCGCCCCTCCACCCCGCACACTCATTCCAGCAGCTCAGCTCCACAAATCATCAAAATGCTCGATCGTCTTCCCGAAAATGTTCTCGCCACAATCTTCGATTATTGCGGCAGCTTCACTCAATGTGCAAAACTTGCGCTGGTTTCTAAGAACCTTGCAAACGCTTGGAGAACGCACTCGGAGGAAATCGAGCTTGCTCATACCTTTGATGATGACCCTAGATGGTGCTCCGAGAAGTTCCGTTTCTTCGCTGTTGGTATCATTAGAGCTCAGTGGGATGACAAACCAAGTATGTTGTATCTTGGAGGAGGCTTTTTTGAGGTTCCACAAGCTGACTGAGACAAAGGACCCCTCCCCTCTACCAACGAATTCATCAAAGCCGCCTACGGAATCGCCGGAATCGTCAACAATGTTGCCCGCGCTATGGTCAAGGAGATGAAGTTCGAGCACCGATGGAAGGAGTACGTGTTGATCAAGACTCTCTACATGATCTGGATTGCCAACGAGACCTCTGGAGCACCTTGTGATGCCGAGTACTGGGTCGACACTCGGGAGATGGTTGCATACTGCCTAAACGAGAAATTCCAGAAGCTTGGATACCCTAGCGTCATGGGAGTGAAGGATATTACTGAGGCTTCGGAATCTATACCAGAGAAGCAGGTCGAGGAGGTCTGTGAGAAGGTCGCGGATAGAATCGTTCGTAACAAAAAGAGAATGCTCGGAGACTTGGAGGATATGGATATGTCGGATGAAGAAGATCCTTTCAATAACCTCTCCGAAGAGTTTTATGATGATAGTGATCTCGACAATCTTTCCGACTTGGATGATGACGAGGAGTACTATCTTGAGTCGGGTGATGAGTGTGATGATGAGTCGGATGGACATGGACACAGCCACACTCACGCCTGTGATCATTGTTAGAATGGGATCCTCAAAAGTTTGATGAGAAATGAATTGCAAAAGTTTTATGTATACACTTGATTTGTCCTTTTAATTTTACTCCCACGGAAGAGTGCTTTTAGACAAGATGTTCTCGGTTGTTCGTTGTTGACTCTGAAGTGAAACTGTTTTAGTCTAGCCTTTCCTGCACCCACGTGAATTGTCAACTCCATATCAGCACGACAGAGGCAATGGTCAGACATTCAGAGCAAAAGCACAAATCCATCTCTTGTGAATCATTCGAGCTGCATTATTCGGAGACTGTGGAGAAGAATCTTCGTCGGAAAAGTATGTGGAGATGGGGATGAAGAAATGAGTGACTAGAAGTGAAGGATTTAAAACGAAACACGCCGACAGGAGAATGACCTCAGGTGCCAAGCACTCGCAATAGAGTTTTCTGCGCCTTAATGAACAAAAAAAGCAGTATTACGAGAGTATTGTTGGTCAGAACTACGATATCACAAAATCCTCATTTTACCTAACAAGTGATTTCTTGTGAAGTTTGGTCTTTTTCACTCAAGGCTGCTGTGCCTGACTCAGCCTTACTCCACACTTCAGCCTCATTTCAGACCAAAACCTTATCTATGATTTCGTTTCAACCACGAACTGCATGATGACGTTTCAATTTCCTTAAGGCTGAAAAACGCATCTGATTCCCATCTGATTCAACAGCTTCTTATTGAAACAAAAACGCGTATGGTATGTAAAACAATCGTGGTATGTAGAGTAATCATAATCAAACAAAAGAAACGCCTACAGCGACTCCAACTCCAGCACCTTTGAAATCAACTCCTGTCATAATCGCGACAATTCGATAGAATTCCATTAACTTTTCCCCCTCTTATCCTTATCCTTACGCCACCCTCCTCCTGCCCCTACCCCCGCTCCCTCTCTCTGTCTCCGACGATTTTACACCTACACCCACTTCTCCCCACTCCCCTTAGAATAATACTCAGCAATCGCCTCTTCACCTTCCTTCTGTCTCCTCTGTAACCTCTGAAGAATCTCTTTAACATCGTTGTGGATTTCTGCAGTGATAGTTCTCGGTGTTGAATCCTCGGTTTGGCGTACGGGGAGTGAAGATTGGGAGAGGACTACCCAGCCGCTGGTGTCTGAGGAATCTGAGGAGGCGGTGGTGGTACGCGGGATTGGGGTCATGGTTTGTTGTGTGTTGCTGATACGGGAGATTGAAGATGTGGTTTGTTGCGGGTTGGTGGGGTTGAATGAAAAGCTCATGGTGGGCTGTGAATGGGTGAAGTGAGTGGGTTGCTGAAGTGAGTGAGTTGGAGGTTTTGAAGATTGGAAAGTTAAGCTTTGGGTAGCGTTGCAGCGAGCTGAGTTGGAACCTGACCTGGGACGAACTGGTCGAAGATCAAATCAAGATCAAACGCGTGGAGGGGTCGCGAGTGCGGGGAAGGCGGCGCTAGTCACGTTACGGTTACCGGTGAGCATGGAGCTTTCAGCCCTGCGCATAGGTGTTTGCCAGCATAGATACGGGTCGATACATTGCCAGCAACAGCATCATGATAAAGATATTGACAGCTAAATTCCATTACCCACAGCCCTAAAGCACAATCTGCTTCACAGTATAACACACCCCCTCTTCTGTTTCCCCTTCCCCTTATCCTTACCCTTATCCTCCGCCGCCCTCCTTTCCCGCTCCTCTTCAAACCTCGCAAGGTAAACTCTACACAAAGCCTCCTGAACCCGCTCACAATTCTCCCCCGTTGCCGCGCTCACCTCCCAGAACCCACACTTTAACCCCCTTGCCACCCCCCTTCCCTCCTCTTCTTCCACTACTCGCTCTTCATCTAGCTCCTTCATTGTGCCTATCACCACGATCGGCAACTTAGACCCTCTGCCGTTGGGGATGCTGGGTCCGTTAGGTCCGTTAGGGTCCACGAGGATGCCATTCCCATCGCGCATACCCCCGCGCTTACCATCCGCGGTACTTGTGCTGCCATTTGGCTCATCGTCGAGCTTTCGGATAGCTTCACCGAGCTTCCTCACTTCCTCCAGGCTATCGCGGTCGGTAACGGAGTATATCAACATCACGGCATCAGAACTACTGACGTAGCCTTCTAGTAAATCCCATTGTTGGGATTTTACATCGAGGTAGTGGCAGGTGAAGCGGGTGTTGTCGAATGTGATGGAGCTGGTGGGGACGTCGTCGATGGTTGGGTCCGTGAGGGGGGAGTAGAGGGAGGTTGCGAACTGCGGGTGTTAGCGGTATGGTTCTCGGGTTTGAATATCATCTAATGAAGATGCGATCTGAGCAGAGTAGATGGGAGGAGCGAGCCAACGTCTAATGAAGCTCAAGGAAATGGAGTAAGGGTACTTACACGCGAGCTTAAACAACTCTTCCCAGTTCCCTTCGCTCCCAGCATTAGGACATGGCATTTATGCAACTTTATCTTCTGCACTGGCGAAGCCTTCGTCTGTAGCTCTTGTTTGACCTGCGTCTCCGTCGAAGTCGATGAGGATGCCATTTTAATATCCTATTTCCCTATCTCGTATTTTCTATCGTTCGTGTTTCCGTTGGTTGGTATATGTTTCGCAGCTCTTCGTGGAACGAGATGACGTTGTTGCTTTATGTATTCCCCAGCTCCCCAGCTCACCGGATAACCGCGACGCCTATCGATACCAGGGATGGTGATGACTGCATCCATCGTGTGGGTGAGATAATTGTGGAGAAGAGATATTCATAGATATAGATCTTCAGAATATCAGGTAAGTTACTCGGTGCTGGGAACATCGCTGATTCGGTTCTCAGTGGAAATGGAGGTTAAATGGAGATCCAGGGCTTGGGGTTGTTTCGATGCTTCGCCGCTGACATGAGCTGCATAAGAAGCGAAGTAGGACCCTGGCACGGCAGTGATAAACAGCAGCAATCTTTGATTACAATTGCGATCTGGGCCCGAGCTGGGTGATGTCGGAGCTGAGCTCTGAGACAATCACAGTGGAAGCCTTCCGACTAAACAAAATAAGAATTATATTTATAACTGGGTTAACCGTATGTCCACACCCTCTGTGGTGTAGTTGGTATCACACCGGACTGTAATATTTGCTGCCATCCGTTGGTCACCGGTTCGACTCCGGTCGGAGGGACATTCTTTTTTGCTGTTTTTTTTTTTTCTTCGTTCACTTGTGTCGTAGTTGATCCTTAATGGAATTTCATGTTTTACTGAGGCGTGAGAAAAGTGTTGCTGATGGGAGAGTGATGGCCTGGTAAAGCGCTGATTTCACAGAATACGAAAACTGCAGCGGATCGATGAAGCTTTTACAATCACATACCGACGAGAACGATGAATTACAATAATAGAACTAAGTACCAAGTTTTATTTCCTCCCTTCTACAATAGTAACAACACTTAAACATTAACATTATCTGCATTATATATATCCCAATCATGAAATCCTACAGTCATCCCGGGTTTCCTGGGTCCTATCACAAGTTTCTCCCTTAATGATGGGGGTTGACTTTATTTTCGCTCAAAGTCTGGCCGCCGGTAAGGACTCCAGTTCCGACGACGGGCTCAACTTCAAGGACATCACGAGTGTTGACTTGGTTCTGGCTTAAAGTCTGGCTAACTTCGGGCTCAACCTCGACAACATCACGAGTGTTGACTGTGTTCTGGCTCAAAGTCTGGCTAACTTCGGGCTCAACCTCGACAACATCACGAGTGTTGACTGTGTTCTGGCTCAAAGTCTGGCTAACTTCGGGCTCAACCTCGACAACATCACGAGTGTTGACTGTGTTCTGGCTCAAAGTCTGGCTAACTTCGGGCTCAACCTCGACAACATCACGAGTGTTGACTGTGTTCTGGCTCAAAGTCTGGCTAACTTCGGGCTCAACCTCGACAACATCACGAGTGTTGACTGTGTTCTGGCTCAAAGTCTGTTCGACGGAGGGCTCAACTTCAACGACGTCTCTCTGAACTTTGTTTTGGCTGACGTGCTGACCGCCGGTGAGGACACCAGCTCCAATGACGGGCTCGACTTCGACGACATCGCGAGGGATGGCTCTAGGGGTTTCGGGAACGGAAGGAGCGCCGTTGACATGGCTTAATGCTGGGCCGGAGAGGGTGTTGGTGTCATCGGATGCGAAGGTGGTTGCGCCGTTGACGGTGGGGTTAGAGAGGTCGATGTTACGCTTCTCTGTAGACATTATTAGCCATGTTTTTCAACTGATGTTTCATGGTAGAGAAAAGTACCGATGGGGGCGGAGAGCGCAAGAGTAGCAAGAGCTAGGGTAACGATTGCGGTTGTCTTCATTTTGAGTTTTTTCGAATGTTATCTTAAATAGCTGCGGAACTCTGGTGGTTGAAAGATTCCCGAGACTTTATACACCTCCCATCTCTTCACGGCACCGGATAATAACTCCCAATTTGGGGGTTTCCGGAAGGATTATCGAAGCTGGACATCTCCGGAAGGCTGGTGTGGTTGTTATTCAGTTTGTAAGGCGCAACATTCGGCGCGTTTGAGGCGGTGCGACGCGTGAAGGTAGACAGATTGTGTTAGTTAGGGGCTGTTAGAGTGGTCGATCTTGCGGATGACAATTGGCATGGCATGGCATGGCAATTATTGGCACGATGAAGTGACGGACTAACCTTAATGTTATCGATAGCCGAGGCTCAGCAAAGCGCCACATCGCCGTCCGAGACACCAACACCGACCTCCGAAGCGGGGAAGCGACTCAGTTCTTTATCAAAATTACACCCACCGGCTGTACCCCGCACATCACGCACAGAAAAGCATCACGAGGCGTCGTTTTGTTTCCCTGGGGTTGCCTTTACTCGTTCGGCGAAGCTGCAGGGACAGATGGTGTCTCATTACCGTGGTTGCGCGAACGGATCGCGATGATCATCTTGGCCATTCTATCGGGTCGGCTGTGCTGATTCTTAGCTGCTAACGATATGCCGGCGATGGACGAGATGGTAAAAACTGCTGTATTGGTGGGTTGGCGCTGGGCAACTCCGTGATTATCCTGCGGCGGCGAAGATGAGTGGGATCGTCAGAGTAGTTGCTATGACTGCCTAATGAGTTTTCAAATAATCAAGTTCTCATTAATCTTGAAAGCAAAGAAGTCTAGATACAAGCCAGAGGAAGCATAAAAGTAAGAGTGAAGAGGATAAACAAACGTGCGACATGAAGGCATAACGCTCGCCAATCTTGAAACAAAATCATTCTGAAATCTGTAATAAGAGAGAAGAAAGCGTCAACAGAGCGTAACCAATTAAAAAATCATCCCAATCTACAGAAAACCATGGCGCAAATACTACCACAATGACATAGATTTCTTCACAGCATTTGCGTGATCTTGTTATCAAAATCATGCAATCCATCACCATTGAGAGGAAATATTTTCCTCAGCTCATCGCAATCCCAACTGGAAAAGAAATTGAAAGAACGATCGGCATCCTTGAAGTGTGCCTCAACCTTTGCTGGCTTCATGGGTCCTTTTTTGATAATAGATTTGGCAACGGCCATAACGCGGTCCTGTTTGGGGTTCGCAGCGGCAATCTTCTCAAAATCGTCCCAGTGTGCCTGAGTAACGCGAGTAAAGTAATCTATTCTTGTTAGAGATAATTTTATCTATCAGAGGGGCCAACATACCATTCTTACTGTGAGAATCAATCAAGCTGCTGAGCTCTACTGCACTACATGTCTTCTTGAGCTATTGGATATTAGTTCTACAGAATCCTATGACTACGTTTTGGATCTCTTTGGATGCTAAGTTTCCGTATGCCTTCGTGACAAAAGGATTTGCTTCATAATCTTTTAAATCCCCGACTTGGAAGTCTCCTCCATTGGCCGGGCCATAAGATTTCCATGGCAGGTGCTCTGCATCAGTCACATTAGCCTCAGATAGATGTACTGATAAACTCAGGCCACGTGGATCAGCTTACCTTTCAGTATCTTCAGTCCTCTCTCATGCGAACACACAAAGACGACCTTTAACTGATCTGCCACTGCAGCTTGCTGTGCAAAATCCTGCCACTTCGCCAAAATCCTGGGTTCATCCTCCGCCAGGAGATCAACTCGATCGAGCACCAATACCATCGCCCTTCCATGATTCTTTTTAAATCTCCTGATTCTTGCAGTGGAACTAGAGTAAAGCACCGTTCGCGATGCGCGTTTGGAGCCGCATGTTAGCTCGTCTTCGAAGCGCCGGTAACTTACCGGATTTGTATTTGACAGCGAATTATACGAGATATCTGCACCATGGATCGCAAATTTGGATTATAAAGATGCGAAATCTTAAAAGCACAAAGCTAATTCACAACGCCATGAGACGAGGCTCGGTGAAAAGCGATAACTGACTAATGAAATGATTTATCCACAAATTATGTGAGTAAAATGCATGCTGAAAATAAATGAAGGTTGGATTGTGCTTTTGAAAGCACAGAAGTGAAATATTACCAGCTAAGGGTTTCCGTACTCCGAAATCAGGACGCATACTAGATATTTATGCGCTTTATTCTCTTCCAAAGAGCCACAGTGCAGACATTTACCAACCTTCAATTGTATGGCCGGTCGAAGAACCATTTTGTGCTTCACTGAAGATTTGGATACGGTATACCCCACTCTTCAAAGTGGATATCTGCCTCGCAGAGAGCTAAGTGCGCCACGTTAGTGTTGCTAATAGGCTCAACGTCGACGTTTTTCGGATTCAGGTCTTTTCGCAAAGTGGAGCAAAAACAAACAGATTGAAGTCGGCTAACATCAGTTCCTATCAAGTACAAATAGTAACTCAGAAGCCGGAAAGGAAAATGATATTCCAGTCTACACAATTGGCAAGTTGCCCATTTTTATGCATCGATCAGCACTCATCTCATGCTAACGATTCATCCACAGCCAAACGTGCAAATGAATCAACCTTTGGCCGCATCTTCTGGGCAAACTACTTTCTTCTCGCACACGTTTTAGCATACGGCATCATCACCGCGGCGATGATACTATGGGTCCCTCAAAACCCCCTACGAATAGACGGAAACGACTGGGAATCAGGCGTCTCCTTCTTAAAAAGTAGCGATATCACATCCATCATTACTGCAGGATTGGTCGCCGTAAAGATCATCACAACAAGTTGGTCTGGATTGGTAGCATGGCGCTGCGTGTTCCTCCTTATGGAAAAGGGCGACATCGATATTCGGAAACTCAACTGGACCATATCACACAAATTGCCTCGTCCCATCGAGATTTCCAACTGGTTTCGATGCTGTGGATCAAGGAAGAATGAAGAAACCAGAGAGGCTAGAAGATATCACCGCTATGTTGTTGTAGTTCTACTACTCATGTGGCCTGCTACGATGAGCGCCTCGCTGTTGACTAGCGCACTGGATTGGGAGACGCGTTATTCCGATGTTCCCGAGAAGTTATACACAGTACAGGATGAAAATGGTCTCGCTTCCGATCTTTCTTTTACCAGTTGGCATGACTATCTTGAAATATCTCAACTCCGACGCGTCCTCGTGTATCAGGCTGCCAATGCTTTCGAAGAAATGAAAGCTGCTGAACTACCCGCCGAAAATGCCGTCTATATGTGCGTCCTGGTTTCGTGTCAACTGTCAACGTTCAAGATCTCACGTATCCATGCATCGATGTCGGACAGATCCAATGGATTAAGATTCAAGATCCAGTGGATTTCAACATGTATCAGCGGATATTTGCAAGCAAGCGAATTTCTTATGTTACTGGAAACACCTTCACAATGGCCTCTGGGCAAGCCACTCAAGTTCAGCTTATCGACACCGAATGGTTTCCCCAATGGCCGTCCAACAGAAAAAGATACCTCGAGAATATATACTGTGAAGATGTTGCAGTGGATCTGAATGGTGTCGACGACAGGTTATCAATGATGAGATATTCGAATTACCGTCTTGCGAAAAACGAATCAAGTCGCGATTGCGAGGCCCGTAGACTACCGGTGTTTCCAGAAGCCACACAGTTCAAAGTTAGCCGAACTATCGTGGTCCCGGCTGGACGAACAGAGTTGACGCCCAACGGGTACATGAGCCCTCAGTTCAACAGTAACGTCCCTGGATGGGGAAGTGACAATATGAAAGGAAGTGCTTTCTTCACTGCAGCAAATGGTCGAATGGATACAATCTGTATCACGCTGGGAAAAATCGAAATTATGGCTGGCGTAATGAAGGGAGTTGGCGATGGGGAGCTTATTAATACTCCGGATATCCCTAATATGCCGAAATCAAACCTATACGATGTCAAACGCTCGCCTCAGCTTGACCCCGATAATTGGGTAAACCAAACACTGAGCTTATTACCGGATGTTCTCTACGAAATCTCAACGAATAACTTCAATCTCTATCAGCTTGGATTTTATAGTGACGTACAAGACTTCTTCACAGCTTCCATACGCCTCGCGTATTCAGCGACATGCGTTACCCTTAACGACGCCTTCAACCGCACTGGCTATCACAATGTACAATATCAAAATGCAACAGGCCCATATTCGATCCGGTCAATGCCTGTCATGTGGGCAAGAGTCAAAACAGAAAGGGTGTACGCCTGGCTGGGCCTGAACATGCTGCTCACTCTGTCGGGCATCATCAACTTGTGGTTCGAGCGAAAGGGTTCTCGCACTACGATAGTGGACAACGCTGCTGTTGCTCTTACCACCGATGCGTCAAGCTTGTTGAAAGACAAAGACGTTGCAGCACTAAATTGGAGAAATATGTCTTATTTGAAGAAGGAAGATGTGTTTGTGAAAGGCAAAGATGCGGATTCGGATGGAAGGATTCTATTGAAACTGAAGCTCAAGCAAAAGCTGCCTGGCAGTGATGGAGAGTTTGAGCTGTGTAGGAAATAATGTACGATGAACTGCTTGATATGATGTCATGACTTTTTTAATTGAAATTCAATTCCTTTTGTATGCAGTGTGAACTTGATGAATCTTCACCAATAGAGGTTCGTATACAACTATGGCGCCAATTCATCGCGCTAAAGAATGAAAGTTTGATTTACCAAGTATCTGCTGGAGGGTGGTAATCTTCAGGAAGTTGACATAAGAGTAGTGCGCCAAGATAGGCTCTTGGCAGGGATAAATGTACTCTGTGTGGGAAGAGGTGAAGGACTCAGTTTCTGTCTTCCACCATGCCAGAGTCTGTTGAGCCGCGCTACTTTTATTGTCGACTTCCTGAAGATTACCGTACCCTAGGGGATACCAACAACACCTACCAATCAGGCGGCACATCACACGGCACATCACACGGCACGTCACGCACAACACATGCTAAAAGCAAGTTAGAATTGTGCTTCTAGAGGACGATTGGTGTACAGTGAACACCGGAGTCCTATACCTAATCCTCCAAGCAAAAACCTCTCGCCCAGAGGTAGTTATCGGTATAGCTGCCGTAGCTCTCATCACAGACGCATCCCGCCCCCTCAACAACGACAACTCCTCAACGAAGACAACGTTGGAAGGCACTGAAGTGGAGATAGATGTCTTATGTAATGAAAGCCGATGCATTTGAAAAGGTATTAGGACTTGGTGGTTGAAGGGCTTCGCGTCGATGACGGATAAGAAGAATAAGTGATGTATCCGTTGTGTTTGTCTTTTTTCTTTCATGTTATTTTTACGAGGGGCTCTTCAGGAAAGTCCGGAAGTATTCGTTTGGGATCATGATGTAAGGTTCGGATCAAGAGTTGCTTGGAAGGGAGCAGTCAAATAAAGTTTTGGGCACAGTCGATTTTGATACGGCCTGGGGCAAATAGTTGACAAAATAATACCCAAGGGAAGGCGAATCGAATGGTGAACACGAGACAATGTTTCGGTTGTTAACTGGTCCGGTTCTTGTCGTGATTTATCGACCAATCGGGGTATGTACTGTGGCCGTGATGAGCACCTACTGGACGTATTCCATAGCTCTGTCTCGGCTCGTCTTCCAGATTCCCCGATTCAGCTCCGTTGGCCGTTCTGTTGTTCCTACCTTTCAACCTAGATCGCTGGAAACATCACCGGCGGGATTTGTAGTGTTACAGATACATACAGGTAGTGGATGAATCGTGAAGGATAATGGTGGATAAAAGCGCAAATATAATCGCCGAGCATCATTGACCGGCCTTCGCCGGGTTAACCGTCATGTGAGAAGGATGACCGGCGAAGATATTCGATACATATTTGAACTCCACCAAACGTCAAAGTCACATGCAATCCGATCATCCATTGTAGATACATAGCGACGACGTGGCTTGACAATTCGGTTGACGGGCGAAGTCTACAGCTAGAGCCCAATCCTACCTTGTCTCCGATGCGCCGGTAACCCCCATTCGGATCCGCGGAGAAAGCTACTGCGTGGACAGCAAATTAGACATCGCGAGGATGTTTAATTGAGCATCCCCTCTACGACGGAGAGTTTTAGAAACCGGATTGCAAACAGGCTAGCCTATCTAATTACAGCTTCTACTTGTTCAAATTTCGACTAGATAGATTAGATGTCACGTTATCTCATCATCATAGATCAAGTAATGCATTCTAATCATTCGTTAGCTTGCTCGATGTTTCGGAGAACCCCACCTGTCAGGTTACACTGTGCGGGGTATGACAGCGCTAGACCCCGTCGAATACGAGGCACAGTGCAACGAGCTCCACCATTTGAGGTCACGATACACCTCAGTAAGGACATTTCACAGGTTGTTAGAGGGAAGCATAGCATATGCATTTGCATCATCGACTAGCTAGTGAAGACCAATCTCAGGTGAAATCGATATGTAGCTAGCAGGAGGAGCTAGTCAGCTGAAGTCGATCAGTATCGAGCGGGGCAGTGCTCTTGCTTTATGGGAGAAGCAAATATCAACCCAAGACTGAAGGGTATATAAAGGTCGAGGTCGCGCGCTCCTTTCCTTTCTTCAACACTCACGGCATCAGAAACAAATAACACGCAAACCAACTTCCAAAGCAAAATCTCAACACCTTTATCCAACAAGATGAACCCTAACTGCCCTGCTTGCACTTCAGGCCACGGCCCCTGCGTATGTTTTGACCATCACACTCTAAACAGGTTCCCTTTGACTGATCGGGCCATAGATCTGCGAATAGAGCACCCTCGCCGCGACTTAGATGGCGTTCAAGACGTACACAAGTACTTTGATGAGGGGATCATGATAACGGGCGAGATGGGTTTTGAATTTTATGAGACTTGTTTTTGTTCGGAGATGTTCTTTTTTTTTTAGGCGGCGATGATTTGTAGTGATGATGGCTTCGATTTATTATCATGCATAATGCTTCAACCCATATGTTTGGATTGATCGAATATACGTTCGTTTAACCGTACATACTGTTTTTTAGTGCCGAAAGCGTGATCGCGATTTCCTGCAGGTTCGGGGTTTATTTTGTTACTACGATCGTGAACTAATCTCCATCAGGCGATCTGATTGGTTCCTTAGTGGCCACCGGCGGCTCGCTACGCCAATTGATCAGATCGAATCCGAGATCCTGTCATGCGGGGGATAAACTCCGTTTTGGGAAATACGCTAAACATGTATCGTACATAGTTGTCATGAGTAGTATCTAGAGTATGTAGAGTATTAATCGGCTGGTAGGTAAGTACTCCCACATGATCGCATAGAAGGGCCAGCTCCCGCCGTGGTTGCACCGAAGTGTCTTGGCTTTGAGATATCCGTGGGTGGCTCAAGTGTACATCAGAACACACGTTGTAGCATAGGCCGTTGTTGAGGAGGCTTAGATATCTGGTCATCATGGTTGAGGATGTCAGTACATTGATGCTCGCTGCGTCCGCGGGGTCGGCGGGGTCGGCCGAGTGATTCTTGGCAAAGGCTAGGGTTACCCTATAGCATGACGAGCTGCTCATACCTCCACCTTCTTCCTCCATCTTTGAGACAAATCTCTTCAACAAAATCAACATATCGTTTGGTACCTCATTTTTCCATACCTATGAAAAACAAATACCTGCCACTTCAGCGGCCTTTCAACGAAATCGATTTCAAATCATCTCAAGCATAAACTGAATCGGATCCCGGTGTTGAGTTAGACCCTCGGTGTAGTCTTCACAACCGTCAAATCGGTCCTGCACAAGCCACAGCATAACACCGAGAATTTTAGATTTTGCAGATCAAACTTAATAGATCGTCTCAGCCGGCTATCACAAGCCGTCTTGTCATACTTAAATTAAACATTAAGCAATTGGGTTTTGGTACCTGACAGCTTGTTGATATGCATTCAAGGAATAGCGGAGCACTCGACGTTCTCATGTGCATAGGGTTCGATCCCCTTGTTATGCACTTGCGAGGCCAAGCCACTCATGATCTTCTTCTCTCCATCCTCCGTACTCCATCCATTTTACATAATATACCTTGGATAGATCAAACGCATCTTCCTATCTTGTCATATTCCTTCAGTGCCGCTTTTCGGTTGCTCGTGCGCTCGTGCGCTCGTAATGTTTTCTCAATCATCGTTCGACATTTAGTATTTACCTGGCAGCTGGAGCGACGTGAAGCAACGTACTCGTTTCTCTAGATAATTCATGACCTCCATCTTCACATTTCCCAGATTTTCTTGACAACAGCTGGTTGCAGATACCGAAACATCCAACAACTCTTTCGAAGGTTGACAGCGTGGAAGGTGGCTTTGTGGTGCGTTCGTTCTGACTCTACATAGATGCATTCGTCGCTTCATACTAAAAGTCTAGTTGCAGAGATGGTTCCAACTGCTAACGCTGGGCATCTAAATTCTAAGCGCCATTGACCTAACAGCAAGGTAACCAGTCTTTAGCTTCTGAAAGCTGCATATGAATATGCACGGTAACTTGTTGTGCTGAAGGATCTTCAATGTCAAGACATACATAACGCTGATTGTTTTCTATCTACAGAATCTCGTATACACTGACTAAACTGATAGATGACTAAAGTCGTAAGTATGTGATCGACGAATCATTTATGAACAACACATCCAGAAAGTTAAGGCTAGAGAATTGTGCCTCTAGAATTGCATCATTCATCGGAGCGCAGAGAAAGGTGAAGAGCACAATAAGGATCGATTACTCTAGGTATTGTTAGATTATTGTTAGAACGATAGAACCACCGTGAGGCCCAACTACGACCAGCAAGCCTCGCAAGCCACGGATACATTATCGGTCTATTGCCATTATTTGTTGGCCGTTTAATCTCCTCCCTTTGTTGAAAAAGTACAACGAATTTTTTTCAAATGCATTTACCATATTGAAATATTTGCTAAGATGATCACGTTCTAGCCAAGTTAAAGAATATGGGTTCGTCGCCAGCGGAAATTGGAGGTTCTCTAGAAAGGCCACCGTTCAGGAATATTCCGGAGATCTCGAAGGAATTGATGGTTAAGACGAACGAAACAGATACTTACTTCTTTTGCCATCAAAATTTTAACTAGAATTCTAATGCTATTCTTAGAGCACCGCGAATACGAAACAACCATCAACAGATTCTTCTGGGCAAACTAACTTCTCCTCACCCACTTCACTGTCTCCGTCGCCATCGCTCTAGCAGCTATAACCTATCTTCCTGGTCGACTTGTAGAACAAGCAAGCGATGGGATAATCAACGGCTTCAACATATCGCAACTCAGCAGTAGCAACATAACTTTTGTCCTTGCCACAGCAGTACTTGTGACACGCATATTGACGGCAAGCTGGTCAAGTACTGTTGCATGGAGATGTATGTTCTTGATGATGGAGAAGGGCGATATTGATCTTCGGCAGATCAACTCAATGGTGTCTTGGAAATTGCTTCGACCAGCCGAATTTCTGGGATGGACACGGAACATACGGAGACTTTTTTCAAATGAGAAATCCATCCCAACACAGAAGTCGAAGGCCTGTAGCATATATTGATATCACGTGGCCTTTATTTTGTTTTTGATGTGGCCGGCTGCGTTAGGTGGCCCGCTTTTACCCGGTTCCGTCCATTGGATCCCAAGATCAATACCTTTAGTTCCCGACTCCGGCATCGATATGACGTCTAAGTCTCTGTCACAGAATACTACTTTGTTAGCCTGGGAGCTGTGTTTAGAGGACCCCGAGGTACGCAACGAGTTAGCGAGGCGAGCTTTCCAGAACTATATTATGATAGCTCTTAGCGATACACCCCTCCAGACGGACCACTGACGCCATATTGTGGTACCACAATTGGGAGTTCGATCAACAAAATCCCTTACCCGTGTATCGAGATTGGAGATGCAATGCTACAATCACGTGCCAAACATCAACTCCCAACCCCACTTGAATTGATGAGCAGCGGCAACCTTAGCGTTACCTCAGCGAGTCGCGGTATCTTCTCGATAGCCGAATTTTCCCAAGTTTTCATGGAAGTCCTGGACAGAGGGAATAGCAGAGGAATCGGCACAGCCCAACTTTTGATTTGGGGCAGAAATTGTACTTCGATAATGGAAGCTACATGGATATTGAAAATTATAGTCCACATCTTTCATGCATAGCAAAAGATGGTGAATGTGGGAAATCCGAACCAACTGTATTTCCCAAAGAGATGTTGTTTGATAGAAATTTAGACGTATTTTTGGTATCCAGCTATTGGGATTCGAGAAATAACACTTGCACATGCTTGGAGAGCAATTTTGGATCCCAAGTACCGAAAAACACGCGACGAATGCCGCAACAGTTTAATATATAAGGTTCTTCAAATGCCAATGGCTGCTATATCGGCAGCAAGGTGAAGGTCAAGGCCGGCGTTATGAAGGATGCCAACGACGGTAAGATTGTATTAAGAATCTCAACAGATATCGAACGACGACAGACTCTTCAGCCAGATAGTTCGTAGAACAGACGCCACAACTCTTACCAGATGTCTTGATTATGATAGGAGACACCAAAATAACGTCATTGACAACACTTCAGCGGTGGAACATCGATGGCTTCATCAATTCGATCATCGATTAACTGCCTACACCGCGACATGGGAGGCATTGTATCAAAACTTCAACCCATCTGATTCATCCCAGGAATATGTAGCTCTTTTCGAAGCATCAGTAAAGAAGGAGTGTCTCTATATCTGGCTAGCGTTAAATATGGTATTCACGTTATCTGGCATTCTACACATACGTAATACTACAAGCAAGCACATCTCGGCCTGTTGTGGTTGATCCTGCGGCCGTGGCGCTTACGACGGATGCATCCCAACTCTTAAACCATGAGAATGTAAGAAAGGCATTGCAATGGAGCAAGATATCATATGTGACCAAGCAGGATGCTTTTAGAAGGGGATTGATGCCAGAGGAGCAGATTTTAGTGAAACTTGATTGTACTGAGAACTGTCTTGCGCTGGTAAAGAAAGACTAATAGTTCTCATTAATTTCTTAAATAATACAATTTGTGTACTTATTGAACGTTCTTGGATGCCAATTTTCTTTGCATCTTAGATTTTCAAATACAAAATATTCTAAATGACATAACTCTATGATCATCGCCGTAAAATCTATGCACGCGCATGTGAATGACTCGGGCGATGGTGTCGCACAAGTAAATCTATTTATTTTCCAGTTTAAGTCAAGTATAGGCAAGAAAATCCCCCTCTCCGCACAAGCATGTACATATTACATAGTTTACTGATGAGCCGAGACGGGCCAACACAGCATGCTCGTTTGCCGATGACACTGTGCATTCTTTCAATCCGTATATATGCTTTCGCTGGTTGGCCTAAAGAAACTCATCGCGAATGATTGCTGTCACTAGCCGGCGCCCATTGCATTCAAATGCAAGCACGCATGAACCACGCGGCAGTTAATTGAGTCGTGAACACAGCTATGTGCTTCTACAAGCGAACTTAATTCCACTGCATCAGTATTTGCGAAACATTTTGACAGCTGGACACGTTTGCATCAGCTTAATCTAGAGATATGTATCTCGAAGTGATTGCAGATTATCCCCCGCACGACCGGATGTCGACAGGATGGGGTCCGATATTAGCGCGAGAATTGGGCCTCGCTTAACCTTAAAGAGCTTAGGTTTGGTTAGTTGCCGTCGCTACTACCGCCCAGGAGGTTAGACTGACGTTGACGCTAATCCATAATGGGCATACCAACAGGCGATGAGGATAGGTCCCCATCCTATCGACATTCGGTAGCACGAGGGATAAGCGTCAAAGAAAGAAGGGAGCAGATGCAGACGACTTGACGTGGCATCTGTGGTGAAATAAAAAACATATACGTATTTCATATATGTGAATCCTCGTGGCGCATATCTGATTGGCATCGCTTTCGTCGGGGTGGTTGGTGACCAGTTTCTTATCGTTGAACTCTTTGATCCTACGCAGTGTAAGTTCTCGATCGATCTTCTAAATCAAACATGATGTCTCTAATTTAAAAGGCATTAGATTTTGGTGGATAGATTATCAATATGGGATTAGGAGGCCTAGCAACGGTTTTCGGGGTGGATTTATACGATGAAGCCACCGAAGATAGCGACGCGGAAGAAGATTCCGATGAAGAAAGATGCGATACTTCGGAAGAAGAAGAAGAGTTAAGCGACAAATGTATATGACGGATATTCAGACATCCGAGATTAAGGTCTCAGCGTTGATATAAGGATAGGAACGGACATACGGAATTATCGGAAGGAATTGGTTTATTTAGAATAGTTTATTTACTGGGCATTAGGTTGAATTGTTTGTGGTTTATCAATCAGGCATTTACGGATGAATGGTACTGTATCGGATCAAGAGGTTTATTGATCCGAATGCGTGACTTTTGGTATATAAGGAGGATGATTTCTGTAGACAGAAGAATCAAGTCGATCAATCACAAAGTTCCAAGTCCCAAAGACCAAAGAGTGAAATCAAGATTCTGTCAGGTTGTGAGCCGGCAGTTTCTAAAGAAACTCTAATAACTACCTTCCTGTTTATCTACACTCTTGTCGGCTTCATCCAATTACTTTTGCAAAAGAAGCCCCTCTCATTCGAAATCTTCAACACTATCAAAATTTACCATCTCAACCCCTAAATCTTCAACATAAAGACCTCCGTCTGGATGAGTTGAGACATAACTCAACCCCCTCGATCGAGCTCGGATCTAACAAAAAACAATAAACCGAATGCCATTCCAGATCATGCTCAAATACATCAAACCGCCCCAACAACCTCGCCAATTCATTGTACCTCTCTTTCATTCTCTGGCTGCACTTTTCACGTCAACTATCTTGCCGTCAACTTCTGATTATAACTTGATAAGCAAGTACCACAGTCGATATCATTATGCCTCTGCCGGACAGTAATCCCACCCCCTGCAATTAAGCTGGAAAATATGACATAACAAGCTACGATACATGGACATTACAATGACCTCTCCGATGGTGATCCTACATGGAGCAAACTAAAAGGAATGGTGTCTCCACGCTATTCATTTTCTCCGATTGGGAGATTATATGGAATTCACACTCGGGACAGCCATTGTCCCAAATCCACCCATCATACACTCTATGTTGCAGCCCAACTTTCTTGTTCGATTTTATGTTCTCCTTTTTTCTTGTTTTCAGATTTACCTTCCCTTTTGAGTCATGTTATGTTTCTGGTTTGTGTTATATGTCAGTGTGGCTGCATGCTCATCTGTGAGTCATAAGCCATGTCACATGTTTGAGTTTTTTTCTTACTCATCATGAGATGTATTTGTGATGAGGGGTTCAAGGGGTTCTGCAAGGTTTTATAGGGTTTAGGGTTTCTGTCTTCGTTATCTTGGCTTGCAAGGAGAAATGTCTATATAAAAGGACTCATCCTCCCACTTTTTAGTATCCTTTCCTTTACTGATTACTAAGTTATTTGTTTATCTCGGCTAAAGAAATACTCGGAACACACTGCACTTTAGTCCTTGTCTTCAGCCTGTCCTTGCCTTCACCTGTGTCATTGTCCTGATCTTGGGCTTTGTCTTTGTCTCTGTCATGGTCCATGGTCTTGCTCATACCTCAGTTCTTCTTCTAAAATCCTCTTATCTTTACCCTCAGGTTTACCTCACCACATCTTAACAAGGATCCCAGTCAGTGGCTGCTCAATACAGCTTTAGAGATGTCAGAATGAAGTTATCACTGACAATATTTCATTGTTCAGAAGGCTTAGAGACAATTTAGGAGCCTTGAATTTCTATGCACAATACCTTGACCTAATGACTATGACACTTAACTCTTGGCATATGTCATAGGCCCACATAAACCATGTCATAGCAGTGAGGGTTGAGGTGTTGGACAGAGAACCTGAGGGCTCTGGACTCATCATTGATGCTTTCAGACAATGGCACATTCACAAGGGTGACTTTAACTTGAGATCTCTAAAGCTGTGTTGAGCAGAAACTAAACACAATTAGTGTTCAGATGTCATGAGGTGTACCAGAGGACTAGAGAAGACACACAGAGACAAGAATAAGGGCAGGGCAGGGACTGAGGTGGGAGAGAAGAGAGAGGGGAGAACAATGACAGACATGAAGACAGAGGTGATGGCAGAAGCAAGGATGCAGGTAGAACTGTTGTCAAGTGTTTATATAGCTTTTCTGCCTATGTCCTTGGTTCCACCCTCATCTTGCTCTTCATCTCTGTCCTCTTCCTTGCATCCATCTTCACTCCTGGCTTCGTCCCTGTCCCACCCTTGTTCTTGCTCAGTGCATCTTCTGCAGTCCCCTGGTTTCTGTTCTCTAGTATGCCTCACAACTTCTGAATACACATACTCCTCAGTTGCTGCAGGACACAGCTTGAGAGATCTCACATTGAAGTCACCCTTGTGATCATTCCATTGTCCTCAAGCCCTGACAACTCGCTTGCAGCCCTCAGGGTCTCTGTCCAACACCTCGACTCTGATGACCGTGACAACACAACTATGTAATCAAGTACCTGCTGGCTCGACCATCTGTCCTTGATTACAAGTGTCCTAGGCCCATGATCACTTCTGTCTGGTACTACCCATTCCCTCAGCTCCTGTCCTCACCTGCCCATGACTCTCCATTCCCCCTGAGGAGGACATCTGTATCGTCATGAGAAACGAAGTGTCCCTGTGACTTGTGAATGAAACCACAGTCACTGGGATCTCTTTCAACTACACCACCTACAACTCGCACCTGCTTTGGAAGAACTATGCCAGGAACATCCGAAATCACCGTCACACCTCACCTTTTTCTTACATCATTCACTCGATTTTCTTTGTTCACCGGCTTTAGTTTACTCAACGTTTTTGCTTGAACATCTCCAACTGTGTGTATATACTTAATTGTATAAAAGCTGCTTTCCAAAAATATGACTTGACATTATTACCACCTGTCATTAGTCCCTTGGTCAATCGCGAATTCTATTTTTTCCTATGATAATGATCCATGATACATACAATCAAAACCACAAAAAAGCAGTTTAACAAGCGCTAAACATCATTGCCTTTGATGTCTCTTATATACGATATATCTTTGGCACTAAGAGAGGTGATATTTGTCCGACAGCACCCCAAATCGCCGTCTCAGCCTCAGCTTGACCCCTGTAATACCCGCATATCATGCATGAAAGGATGTGTTTTTCAGCTGATCCAAAACAATTATGGTCACGGACTAATGGCAGGTGGCAATACCAGTATCTTATTCAAACCTATAATATTTCCTCGTCTATCGCGACGTATGTAGAGTAAACGTCTCTTATTGGGACTGTTTTGGCAAAATTTTGAAATTAAAAACCGAGATAACTTCGCCACAGTACTCCCAAATCGTTTAGAACTTTTGCAGATTATGTTTTAGACATAGCGAGACAATCAGTTCACAGCCTCTAAAATAGAAATCAACCATGGATTTCGGTCGCGAACGCTGTTTTTGCTGTTTTAGCAGGTTAAGTTGCATACTCAGTAAGTACAAAATTTATCACACTTATAGCTCGAAATCCGATCATTATATTTCTGCAATCCCCCCACCTCATTAGCAAACTTTCACGACGAATAGCGAGAGAAGAAGAACTTACATTCTCAATACTCTCATCAATCCTATTATGTGCTGAAAACAATATTTCTTACATCCTCGATCAGCCAAGAATTGACAGCACCCATTATGAACTTGGTAAGACGACATTCTAACACATCACAGACATTAGCTTCCATTTCCCATGTTATTCATCCACCACGAGCGACAGGCGTATCACGCAGGCCGGAGACTTACCTATTATTATGCTTGCCACGTAATTCAGCGCATTCCCCACGAGATGATTTTCCTTATTCGCAGCCGATGTAGCCGTAGTGGAAACAGTAAAGAAGGGAGACACGCTTCGGTGCGTCTGTGATTACTTTACCGTACAGTACTATGAGCTTTGGTATGTTGGTTATTGAGCGTTTAATAAGCGAGGTATAGTTGTGGCCACCACCATGGATGGTTAAGTTTGGGTGTGAGCGATTGTGGCTGTGGGGGATGGTTGTGTTACTGGTCACGGACCTTACGGTGCTGATGGTTGTGTTGGGTTTATGGTGGGGAGAATATCGCCGGAAAGAGCGGGGGCAGCGAGTGTTGAGGATACGCTGGAGAGAAGGAGTGAGGATGTGAAGAAGTAGATGGGGCTGAGGAACTGCATTTTGGTAGATTAAAAATATACTAGAGTAAAGAGTAACTAATTCGAAAGAGCGACTGATAATAAAGAGGGGCTAATCATGAAAGTTCTATTAAAAGTCACAAATCTTGATAAGACGTACGCGTCTTTGACATTCGCGTTGTATTTATCAACAAAAAATCTTCTTCTGGAGTTATTTTTGGTCGGTTTGACAAGCTTCTTTATGAGATAAATAGTCCATAGACACTGCGAGGCTCCTTGCGTTGCCGCTGAGGCGCGGCGGATTGCTGCACCTGTGGTCTTACCTTACTCTACTTGGCGGGTATTTATGGCTATGCTATTCTAGCCATAGCTTTCGGAATTTCAAACTGAATATTCTGGTATTTGCACTATACTGTAGATATTTATCAATTCACCTGCAGAGGCTTTTAGTTATCTACATACGAGTGATTACCCATGGTGGCCCTTAACGCTGCCTAAGTAGCTTCACAAGGACTCACGTCGCTAGTTTCTCACATCACTAGTATTACTAACAGAGCTTACTCACATACAATAAATCCCCCATCTAACTTTTATATTGTAACAGCATTACACCTGTCGTAAATCTTCACAGAAACAAGGGTTCACTTTCTTCTCAGCCTTCGAACTGCCACTCAGTATCACAAAGTTAACACTAAAATTGACAAAAGAAGGGTTACCACCAGCTACGGTCATAGAATCATGAATACAACGCATCCCGTCCGCTCTGCGCTATTTAAGCATGATATCGTCTGGCTAGTACTGTCGTGGGTGACCAGACGGGAATCCCGGATACTGTAGTTTTTGCTCAATCAGTACAATCTTCTTTTTGCTTCCTGGGGACTCTCGGTTTCATTTTTGAAAATCACTTTGCTCCGGGTTTCTTGTTTTCTGGTTATTAGCAACGATGACACGCTTTGCGGCTCCTACACGATGCCTTAGGACTTTTTGCTTTTCCTCTAGGCCCTGAATGAAGCGAAAATGACGTATCCCAAGTTATCTCAACTCCATAGTACCGGTACGATACCCAGCCAAGCTCTCTAGAGTATCTGTACCACAAGATCTACAAATCCGATGATGTCTCTGAACTGATGTCGACTCTCGTCTCGCCTCCATTGACCTGTCGTGTAACAGCGGTTATGCGCGGCTAGTATCGTCCAAAGTTCCGATATCTGGAGTTCTGCTGCTTTCTCTCGTCTCTGCAACTGCAGTTTTGTCTCACTTCGTTCGTTCGGTTCTTTCTGCCTTTCTTTCCTACATTCTCGATTAAATCGCCAGTTCCATCACCGGCCTTAGATCTGCACAGGGTATGAATCATGGTGAAGTTAAAGTGCAGAAAGGGATATGTGTGTAAAAGTGCAGTTATAGTCGCCGACCGGGAGGAGTCTCCACCGGGGTTACTGGTAGAGTACATAGGGCATGGCCGGCGGAGGTATTATTCTGTCCTGCTACAGGAACTTGGCTGAGGCAGCGGACTGGGAGTAATGAAGAATATATCAGCTGACCAGTAACATCTGGATGATGCCCGGCGGACATCATGTGGCTTTAGAGTACAGGTCTGGAGAAGGGGTTGGAATGATGACGTTCAATAGCCACTCTACAAGAGAAAGCCACACCTTCACTTGGCGGGAGCTTGTCTATGGACTGGTGGTAGGGAGAAAAATAACAAATCACCAATAAATGTCTCGGATGTCTACAGTCTGACGACGTTTGACCTTTACAAGAGAAAGCCTCACATTCGAATGAAAACTCGGTAAGAAGAACCGGAGACCGATATTCCATAGACCATTACTTGACTTCGTTGGGTTCGCTGGGTTCGCTTCTGTAAACACCGGGAAAGCTAAGGTGGACAGCGGGTAACGGTATAGATCACCAGCTTCACTACTCTAGAGTAAGAGTAATTCTGACGAAGTTTCGGTTCGAGATTTCGTAGTTCTCGTAGTCCAGGTCCCAAAGGCATCATCACCCTTGAGATTTCACCCTTGAACCTCCTATGTAAAGCTTCCGGACTTTCGCCAATAAGTCGAGTGAGTCGGCGTAAAGAAACCCTAAGCAATTTTCTTGAATAGAGTGGTGGAGCACACTGCTCCGCTTCCGCTGGTGTTGCGATGCCGCGGACGCCGGTCATTAGAAGCGGATCACGGGACTCAAATCACCGTCAACGTGAGGTCAAGGTTCATAGTAGTCGTGGTTTCAGCTTACATACTTAGGTCTCAGTTGAGGCTCATTCTCCTCCGTTGGTTATCCGTCGGCGAGTGAGCCTCGGTGGTCGGTATGTATATAGACAGGGAACTGTGATGACCAAGAACACCGGCCATGAGGAAAGCGAAACATCACGAAGCGTCACGCAGCTTCAAGAAGGGAGCTAAAGAAAGACATCTTTGAAGTTCCAAAAGCCCTAAGCCCCCGCGCCCCCCCTCCCCCCAAGCGATGATGTCTCGAAACCTCAGGAGTACACTCCTCCGTCCCCGTCGGCGGTGCTGCAGACGCGGGTAAACCAACCATGTCTGTCGTTTAGAGTGGGTTCCTGGCAGTTAAAATCGACGATTCCGCCGGGGTTGAGTTCACGCGCACCAAACGGCCACGGATCACGGCTACAGCATCTCTAAAAGGTTTGTTTAAACCTGGTTTCTTGGTTACACGGCGGACGTTGCTGGGTTCCCAGGCTTCGGTGCCAGTGCCCCGAAGTTCGCAACCTGGAGTTTGTTGGTTGCCTTTGATGTTTTTTTTAATTCGCTTGGCTTTGATTTGCTTGGCTGGCGTTTAATGTAGAAGTTTAGATGGATAGTTGATGCGTCGGTGCGGTGGTAGCCAGTCATCTCCGTTCCAGCATCGAATCTTGAAAAGACGCCTCGTGTTTGCTTTTGACATCGCCGTTCTTGTCTTTACATATGTATTGCTTGGCGGTACCGGTGCGGTGGCCAGTCATCTCCGCCTTATGATCTGTGTTTTGAGATTCACACTTGGCATTTTTGCTGTGTGACACATATTTTGATGAAGCCAAGCTGCCAAGCAACATTGAACGGCGATGTCAAGAGTTCTCGAACCTCAAGAGGATTCCAAGCCCGCCTTACATACGACGATCTTTATGGAGATTCGTCTTGGCATTTTGAACTCTGCGGTCTGTCATCTCCGTTCGAGCAATTCCAAGCCTCGTGGCTGACGAGGTGGATCTTGGGATCTTTAATTTTTACGTCGCCGTTATTGATGAGATGCTTGGCGAGCTTGGCAAGTTTTCTGTGCCTCTGTGCTTCGATACATACATACTAACTTCAGAGGGCGGATGATCTCCGGTCTCCGTGGAAGTGTTGAAGTTCTCGAATGTCTCCATAACGGTCGGCGAGGTGGGAGGTGAGAGGTGAGAGGTGAGATGATGAATCCAAGCCCATCCAAGCCCTACAGCATCACATCGCCAAATTCCAGCTGGATCGTTGGTACTCTAGGCGTTGACCGAGCCGAGACGAGAGATGCTGCCGTCCAGCGTTGAACAGCTGATGCTATGTGCGTTCTTTGTGCTGCCTCGGCGCATGGTGGTGATGACGAAACCCCGCGACCGCAGTTCGCAGCTCTCCGACGGGCCATTGGTGGGCTCATTATTCATCTGTCATCGCCAATTTGTAACACACACCCAGCCATCGCAGTCCAGTCACCAGTCATCGTACATGGCAGCACAAAAGTAATCGCCGACCTTAAATGAGTGTATTCTTAGAATTTGCGATTGATGATGCGAAAGATGGGATGGCCAAGCGACGCAGTTGCCGTGTCGATGTGGATGTGTACGATGTGCCGAGGCGAGGCGAGGCGAGGCGATGGCAAATTCATGGTGAGGAGTGAACGCAAGCAACGAGAGGGCCAAGCGATGTGGCTGATGGACGTTGATGAATTTTCATCGCCGAACACGTTCGTTCGTCAGGCATGTAGAGCACCAAGCAACCTGTAATTTTTTGTATGGTTCATTCGGCGTTTACAAACTCTTCACAGGTGATTGTTGTACCTTGAAGCCAAGCGATGGTGGCTGTTCAATGCGTTCTCAGGTACCAAGTACGGCGTTTACAACATCTTCAGAATTACTTTTCCTTGAGTGCAAGCACATCATACCAAGCAACCCAGCGACATGAGTGCATAGCGAACACTCGCTCGGTGGCGTTGAACGGGTCCCCGTTGAACAAGTCTGCGGCGGGCGTTTTTGGACTTCTTTCGACGTTTGAATTTGACAACCCAGAACATGCCAACAAACGAAACATTTTGCGGGCCAAGGGATCAAGTTTGTGTTTACATCCGCTAGATCAGTGGGCTTTTCAGACTCCGGTTTCGCTGCCGAAGCTGCCTGCCTGCCAGCCAGAACACGTTGCCTGTTCGTTTCAACTGTCATCCAAAGCTCAGTCCACAGTTCACTGCCAACAACAGCTGATCTGACGATGCCAGCATCCAGCGTCGCACGGTACCTGAACCTTCAAGGTCCTTCAGAGTCGCCGACCTGAAATGGCTAGACATGCCGTCAGGTGCTGTCACGGAGATGATGACTTTCCACGAGTCCTGTCACCACACGGCTGCGGTTGTGTTTAGGGGTTTAGCTTTCTTGGCCACCACCGTTGCATCTCACGATCCACCTTGTTGTCCAATCACAAACGACAGGCACAGGGGCATGGCACAACCACCTGCCATCCGGGCTTTCCCCGCATTTCCAGCTTGCTAGGTCTTGGAGTTTTTTCCAAGGAGGGAAGGGGAAAAAGAAAATTTTCGAACGGGCCGCACATAGGAAAAGGCTTGGGTCTCTTTTTTTAGGCCTACTAGTCTAGGCGGAAGAGAGCTTAACGAAGCCGTTGATGCTCGTTGATGCAGCTAAGGGGAGTCCAAAGGTGACTAAGATGGTTTAGCGCAAGCTACGGACGAGCGCGCACCGCGGTGGCTACACATGGTTGCGAGGATGCGAGGATGCGAGGATGCGAGGATGCAAGTTTTGCTGCAAGCTGCGCAGCGAAGACCGAGGAGCCAGGAGCAAAGGCGAGTTTTGCCTCTCCCATTGCCTCCGATCGCGTTTGCGAAGCAGAAGCAGCCGTGAGTAGCCGCCTTCAAATTCAACATCCGACAATTTGTACATATCCATCCCCTTTTGACAAAACGTATGACTGTTGCTACTCTTTCTATTGTCGAATCTTCAATGGTGAAATTGAAGGTGTTTAATTTATTTTATCTGCAACATGTAATAATGGCGTTATGACATCCTGATTCTTGCACCACATTTCATCACCTTACAACATCATTCCAATTCTTGCGTGTGAAATGAGTGAAATTACCACCAATTTTGCCGCCGCCTCAATTTGCAGCTTTTGCTTCGTTGTCACGCGGCGGCCCCAACTCAACTCAACCCAACTCCCTCACCACCGTCAAGTTCGATGCAGGATGCAACGGTAGCTGCTGCAGTTGCAGATGCATCAACGCATCAACCCAGCCAACGAGGAAGGATCGATCTGCCTCGCTTGGTAGAATCCCTATCCGCAAGTCCAGGCGTTTCCGCAGGGGTTGTTCCAGGGAGCCCATCCTCCATCCTCCCATGATCTGGTCTCCCGCCATCGTCGGTCCTTCGCTCCTTCCAAAAGCCCCACTCTGGCACCAGGACATCAAGCAGGCCACAATCCACGCCCCAGCGTTTCTATGATCACAGCGCGTGGTTTCGTCCCCGTGTCTGGAAGCAACGGCCGCGATGGTCCGTGTAAGTGCCAAGCCCATTATAAAACCACACCGAATTGGGTTTCTATGGGGTAATTGTGTAACTTTAGCGTCGTCGCTCTAGTGTGTTTCGGCACCTTTTTGCTTTTGTCTTTGCACCGAAGCTCTGGGCTCTTTGCATCATCGTCATACAGGCTACTGCTGTACCGAGCTGCAACTTGCATTTAGCGCAAAAATGACGCTAAGAAGGTGCAGGTGGAAGGTCTGCCGCTGCTGGCCTTGTTAGTTCTGCTAGGGTGGTGGGCGTGTAGAAGGAGGGACAAGGGACCTAAAAAGCGAAATGTGCACACATGAGGGGATATTCCATATATAAGCACCCACGCCATGAAGCGGTAATTACTTACCCCACGAACATAGCACAGGCACCAAAGCAAAGCAATAGCTACGGACTCTACACAGCTCAACAAAGTTATAAGAATCTATCCACCTCAGCTCTTTCATCCTCAGCAAGTCTCAAACGCATAGTCGTCCACCACCAAACCAACCTTCAAACCAACGGTCCAGACATCGATTGTCTGCCCATATTCCACCTTCAACCAAAAAAACCCACAAATCAGCGCCTCATCAGCCAATCAACATCAACAATGACCCTCATCGCTGAAGGTTCCCCCGTCCACACCACCGGCCGCTACTACACCTGCGGCCGCGGCGGCGCCGGCAACTACCAAAAGCTGTCGACCCTTCCCGCACCCCCAACCAGCATCCCTGCCGCGTCCCCCACTCCTCGTTTCTTCGGCGGTCGCGGAGGAGCCGGAAATGTCCAGTCGTCTTCAAACCGTGCACCGTTTTCCTTCGAGGAGGAACTAGAAAAGAGGGAGATGACCTCATCGAATTACAGCGTGGGAAGAGGAGGAGCGGGGAATATCGTTCCTGTTATTCCGGCTGCGGAGGATTTGGGATCTAGTGCGAGGAATAGCAGAGATGGGGCCAGGAGCTTGGGATCTGGGCGATCGAGTACCAGGTCACAAGGGAGCTTGGCGGATCGGTTTTTGAATCGGTTGCAGAAGTTTAGGAGTGCTTAGAAAGCACGGGATGAGGAGGAGGGATGTGTTTTGAGCGATTGATTTTTATGGCGTTGAGATTTGCGATATACAATGGGCGTTTTTGATGGATTAGGGATTCAACAATCTTGTTTGGGGAAAACGGCGTTTGCTTGACTTTTTTTTTATGGGAGATACCACTTTTACTGGAGGCGACTGTTATTACGGTGGATAACTTACTTTACTACTCTACTTTTTCTTTTGTTATGGTGGATAGCGATAAGCTACTTTGTATGGCTCAGAGAGCAAAGATTGGTCGAGACAGAAATATCAACTGTTTTAGTTAGAAATATCAACTTTTGACATGTCTACATATTTTTGTAGCGGAAGTCGAATTGTATGACCATCTACCCACGCTTATTCTTCACTGTGAAACCTCACTGTGAAACTCACAAACTTGTCTTACTCTGTTACATGCAAATTCTGTAACAACCTTCGCTATGTACGCACCAGCAGACACTTAGCGAGTGTTGCTGCTTGCGTTGCGGAGGTATTTTGGTCGCGGACCTGCCTGCAGCTCGCCATCATGGAATCTTGTTGCTTCCTGCATTTCCGCGGAGCCATGGTTCTAATTGAGCATGGATGAGAAGCGTGTAACTGGCTGGTAGTGGTAGAACAACGGCAACGCCCAACGCAACAGCTGCTTCGAAAGGATAGAGCGGATGTAACCTCGCAGCAAGCCGATATGAAACCCCACGCTGACATAGAGTTGAGTTTATTTATTATATTGACTTTTTTTCTTTTTTCTTTTTTTTTTAACTCATGTTAATATGACTCTAGAGTGGATTAATGTGTTGATGGCTGTTTAATTCACCGACACGACCGAGCGCACCCTGCCAACTGGCTTGCTTGTTGCTGGCTTCTGGAAGAACAAGCCGATGTGGGGTTGCAACTAGAGTGCTCTATAACTTGTGAACTTGTCCAACTTGTCTAACCCTCAACACTTCCACCGTCTTCGACACCATGCCATCGTGATGGCAACAGCAAATAAGCGTGGTCCACTGAGCGAGTTTTCTGTTCTGTTAACTCGGTCTTCGGCTCCTCGGTACTGAAGCCGAGACAGCATCACCTACTCTGTACTCTAACCATCGCTGCTACTCTGGAGTGGCGGCCTGTGCTCTGACTGGTACATAGTGGTATGTACCATCGAAAGGCGACGGTTGCAGAGACCGGACTTTCACAACCGCCGCATCGCATCGCGCATCCGGGGAAGCTACTGGCTGCTCAGGGTGAATGGAGTTACCCGGCGTAGTTGTAGAGTGGATACCTTGCAAAACTGCCGGTGCTGCAAGCGAGCGGCCGAGCACTGACCACCGGCCAGTCTCCCGCAAATTTGGCCTGCGAATCCTACGAATCCTCATCCATCCCTTCGAGCACGTCCTCACCAGACCACACATCCAGCAAGAGCACGGTGTTACCCGGATGGGACATTATGGAAGGAAGGATTGGATGATTGGATCTCAGCAGGTGGGTGGTCCTCCCCTGCCGCTGCGAGACGTCGAGCAACGTGTGCTCACAGCCAATCGGATGTTTTTTTCGGATGACAGAGGGGCAGAGACAAAACACAACACAAGAAAAACTCACGATGCTAGGTGCTCTAGCTAGCGGATTTGGTGGCAGGTGGTGAACACAACCATCCATAGGGTGTCAAAAATACCTCGAACCATCTAGACGCTCTTTTGCTGTACATGCGGTACGAGGCTTTCAGGTACGCGAGGCGAGGGGAAAGAAGACGCTGCAAAAGGAGAGGAGGCGAATTCCAGCTACGCAGACGGCGTTCTACACCAGCAGGGTGGCATCGTGAACCACTACTGGTCAAATGATGTGCCTCCACCTACACACATGCACTGCGTCCTCAGTCGAACTCCAACGTGATTGTGAGATGACGCACTCGGGATGTGAAATGCCTCGACCTCTTTTCAACGATGAATACGTACCTCTTTTTGTGCTTTGCCATACATGGAACATCACAAACCCACGCGACGTGTAATATCCACAAAAAGCGGTTCTTTGCGTCCATATGGTGGAGTACGTAACCTGTACTCTATTTTGTACTCCTCTTTCGCTCCTCGGAAGAACAAGCCATGTCGAAGCCATAAAGCTTGATTATGATTACTCGACTGGCACAGATTGAGTACGGAGCTCGGCGAACTGACAGAGTACAGCTGCGCGTGAATCCGGGATGTAGCAGGTTACGTAGACTTGATTGAGCATTCTGGAACTCGAAGCACAGCAGCGGATACTCGGATTTCTGCTTCAGAATGTCTTGCCTTGCGCAATGTCTTGTCTCAAATACCCATACTACACCTTTGCGGAGTGATGATTACTTCAATCAGTGTTGTTTATACGGAGCTCGGCGATTATTCAGAGCAGATGATCGTGCAGCGTTCTATGGATAGCAACGCTCCCCAACTGCGTAAACCGATGCTATCTAGATCGTACATGCAGCGCAGCTCAATTCGATGATTACTCTACTCTGTTGTTTGTTTGTAGAGTATCGCGAAGAGTGCGTAGATACCTTGTGAGCACATTATGATGCTTGAGTAATGACAGGTGCCTTGCCGGTCACCAGAGCTTCACACCGCAACAGGACCGCGTCCTCCCGGGTGCCTCCGTCACCGTGCGTACCTGGATGTCAACACCTCTCCTCTGATCGGTAATCAGTAATCACGGCACCTCAACCCGCCGCCAGTACGCCCTGAGATCGAAACGAAAAGTCATAAGCTTTACCCCGCCGGGCTAGCTGAAGGGGAGCTGAAGCTTGACCGCCCTGAGATCGAATTGCCTCTCCCAAAGCCCGGACCATACTCCACCCGGTTACTCTACCCCCTTCACCCTTACATCTGTTCTCCCCTTCCATTCTTCCCCGCTTCCGCTGCCGCTCCTTCCAGGTGTCAGTATGAAACGACGGTGATTTCTGGGTGGATAATCTCCGGAGATGCTTAAGGCTTCTGGAAGCGAGGGGATTCTACCGCCTGCGAGGAAGGTGATCACGGTGATCGCAAAAAGAACCGAGGTGGAAGCCGAGGGGAAAGGGAGGGAATTGAGGGGGGCAGCATTTCCGAGGAGATGTCGATGGCTTACAGCTTTCGGGGAAGAGGGGAACAGTGAGAGGGGGCCTAGGGAAATGTGAAAGTGGAGCCATGTGTGTGCTGATTCGAAATTTCGTTGTCTTCGGTCGCCATTGTTTACAACTTTCCCCCTTATCCTCAAACCCGTGCTCTCGTGTACTCTCGTGTGCTCTCGTAGTTTTACTGCGGCTGTGACTTGAACTTGCCCCCCCCTTCCCCCCCACCAATAATTCTCTTTAACTTCGGTCGTTGATTTTGTTGTTTTTATTGTCGGTCGTAGAACATCCCCAAGTTCCCCCATCACCCTATCCTCATCCTCTCCATTCCCCCATTCCCAGATATCTCCCCTCCCCCTCAATCTCCCATAAGCAAATCCACGTATCTGTATCTGTACCATAAACCGCAGAACGGGGGGAATCGCTCGTTTATCTGTATCCTCTGTGGGTGCGATAATCGCATATCTATCCCCGTAGCTTCCGACCTATTCCGATAGCTTCCGATATCTGGTATCTCCCGATACGGTACGATAATGTATCGGCCAACCAAGCCTTATCACACGACCGGATAGATAGATATGGCTGAGATAGCAGATGTATCAGCGACTTGTTATCGCGTGTGGTGGGTATAAGATATCGGGCGTCCGCACTTGATGTGCGCAGTGAGAAATGGGGAAAATGAAAAATGGGCGAAAATTCATGTGCGACAGAGATGATGTGTGTTTGATCGGCGATTAAAAATTTTTCGAATCAGCAACCCCCGGCCATAACCACGACACCTCGACATGGACGACCAACCATCCAGACAACGAAACTCTGCGGGAGTGCAACGACCCAGTATCTAGGCCTTTTCAACTTGTGACTCATGACTCGGATTCGAATAAAAACCCCATTTTGCGCAAAAATAAAATGCATCCATGATAGAAGAGGATAAGCAATTAAGCAAGCAAGCGGGTGAAAATGACAAGCAATTCGAAGCGGATGAGAGTCACAAGCTAGAAAGACACCATCACTGTTATTGATATCCCGTGATTTGACCACGATTTGCGATTTCCAATGATGCCTTTATTTCTCTATCACTATAATAAAACAGTTCGCAATGATAATTCAAAGGCACCGTTCGGAAATGGAAGAAAATCCCACAGAAGCTAAAGAACTGAGAAACATGTCCCGATTGACAGCGCGCTACGCGGCGAACACAAGTTATAACTGCTATGTAGTGATATAAGGTGACTTGGCTGTGCAATACACTTAAGTACGTCCCATAATCTACACTTTAACCGTCATATGTACTTGGGTGCAAGGGGGCGCTCTGTTGTTTCACTGCGCCTGACTTTTTCCCCCCGAACAAAGGGAAATGCCAAGGCCATTGCCTTCCATGAAGCACCAAATACCTTTTGATGATCATGATCAAAATTGGCTATGATAGAGCTCTTAAACCTTTGACTTTTCTCAGGAAACCTCTGAAGTTGTGGTTGTGCTATTGCTATGTGCGAATTCTACGGGGTACACCATACTTAACGCAACCCCAAACCTTCAGTTCTCATATCATCTGTGGTAGGGGTTGAAAGGGTTAAACAACCGGGCAGGGCATGGGGAGTCACTCGGGTTCATAAACCGAGCCCTCATTGGGCTTCGCAATTTTAGACTCGGCGATAAGGTTGGAACAAATGACAAAAAATGCTTTTAAGGGGACAGATTGTTGAGTTATTCTGATAGCACAAGACTTTGAGAAGACGAAGACGATAGAAGACTTCACAAGATGCAGTAGGCGCTCGAACAAAAACATAAACAACAACGATGTGATCAAGAGGTTGAAGAGAAACGTGAATATTTCAGAAAAATGAGCATATAGATACGCTATCTGGCTGTCCTCTGTTTCTCCCCTTTTCATGGCGACTACCACTTCCCTCGCCATCATCTGGTGATTTGTCGGTTCGCTAGTTCGGGCACATTGAGCTCCGGCTCCTGACTATTGGGATGCATTAGATAATGTAGCTGGCGGGGTTGTGAATCGGTTGACTTACTGGCTTGATCATCTGCGGCGGTTGAGATTCTGATTCATCCTACAAGCTGTGGTGTGATTTCTTGTGTCCCGATAACCCATGAGCCCGCACTTTGCGCTGAAAATTGCTGTTTTGGCCTTCCTCAAGTTAACCTTTCATCTCTCAAAGGGATTGTAATGATGAAGAATATAGAGGATATATACTTGGTGCGAGTCCTGTTGCACTGCGCGAGCGGTACACGTGAATGAGATCAGACTTCTCCACATTCGTGTTCAGACGCCGATTGTACCTATTGCACTGCACGAGCGGTACAATCGGCGTCTGAACGTGAATATGGAGAAGTCGATCTTATTATTTTAGAGAGATAAAGCCAATTAAGTACAACAGATACGAACACTAACTACATATCGGGAATAGATACAGACAATAAAACAAAAACAGACCGATCACCGATTATCCGTGTATGCCGCGATGTACGTCGAGAAAGCCATAAGTGCACACAAATAATGCGCTTATTATACACTTTATTCTGACGTCTATGCGGCAGCCACGGGTATTTGGTGTTGCACTCAAGTGCGGTTTTTGGGCGGTTCCTATGACAGTCCAGGCTATCGAACAAGTGCTCGTTATCGTTATTGGGCTTCCAGAACGACGCTTTCTTGGACGGAGTCTTGAGATTCTTGATGTCAGCTTCTATCTACTGAGATAGATGTCAGCAGGTTGAGGTCTATGGAAACGCGGAATAAGTTGCATACAACTCGTTGAATTTTCTCCAAGTTTGAGATCTCAGGGACTTCATCGGGCGAGATTGTCTTATCTTTCAAAAAGCCAATCTCTTAGAGCCCAGGGGTGCAGGTTGCCTTTGACCGGGTCTGAACTCAGTGTTGATGGACGCGGAAGGAACGCGGCCATCTTGATGCTTGAATTTGTCTCTCTTTATCAATGAATAAATGCTTGTGACATGAAATCTTTCGATGAAGGTCTCGAAGTTAGGCCTGGCGCACCTTCTTGCCCTGAATGATGAATCGCTCTCAGGAGCTGTGAAAACTACTCGTATGTCAGAGCGTGACGGTTCTTTGGCGACCCAGCGTACAAGGTCGCCCAAGCGCTGTCCTAGTTGAATGGAAGCGAGTCGTCGGATTTTGTTGCCCTTCATGATGGCCACAAGGTTGTCGAACTTTACCTCCCACTTGCCTTCAACATCGATACAGCGAAAGGTAATTAGGTAGTCCGCATCAGGTTTTGATCGGAGGGACTCGAAAGCGGCATATTCTTCGAGGATGATGTGTTTGGCTATGCTGCGGTCCGCAACCTCGAACAGACGCCGGAACATACCTAGGCCTTCAGGCTCCGTGTCTTGTATGAACCGTAAGAGAAGTTTAGCAGCCAAAAGCCGCCATACACGGCAAAGATCTGGGTTTATCGGAAGACCCATTCAAAGGGAATGACGTCGAACTCGAAACCTCGGGTATCTGTTCAGTAACACGCTCAGAAAACCATTAGTATCATCTTCACATGATATCAGGCTTTGAGTCTTGACCGTTGGACCAACCTCATACACCGTCTGCTTGTTAAAGGCCGCAGAAGCATAAGACCGGTCCCTCTGTGGGATATCTCGTGCCTACTTAGTCGCTGCGCAGCCTCCGTGTTGATGGAATGTCATCGCTTTCTCCCTGTCCTCCACCTGCCACTTCGTTTCTCGTGTCTCGTCTGTGCTCCGATTGTGATCTTCGTTCGAGATCGTTCGACACATCATTGTATAGTGGAAATGGCCGGAGAAGGGTTGTGAACCAATTATAGAGGATCCAAGTGGATTTAATTGGTGATGTCGATGGTGGCCGTGGAGTTGAGGGAGAAGACGCGGGCAAAGCCTTCAAGGGGGGAGGGGGGGCGAGTAGACGAGGGGAGCGAATGAGAAGAAGAAGGGGAGGAAGAAGATGAGTTGAGAATAAGAATGGATGAAAATCGTGGTAAGTGATAGGGTTCGGGAATCCCGCGATAGAAAGGTCGACGTCGATGATGGATAGCAGAGGAGAGGGCATAGATGAATACAGGACGATACAAGGGAGGTGATAAGGTTATCAACGCGTACTCGGGGTCAATATCTGTGTTTAATTTGCTGAAACATAGGTCTGGTTAGCGATTTGTATGTGTTTTGCTTGAGGTGAAAACCGCTGGATGAGAATTACGGGAATGCACTGAAGATCACTCGCACTCGTGTTGCAATGGACCCAGATACGGGATGAGTTGGCTAGCTTTCTTCAGGGAGATGTGAGTACTCGTAATAATTAGTATATGCGAAATCTTCATTCTGGTACTTTCAGTTGTACCGAATAGCTCTGGATAATAATAAAACGCGCCATTCAACGCTATCAAATGTGGCAACATTCAGCAAGAATCAGTGCTCCGGGGGATAGATACGGTCATAACTGAGGTTGTTGATCATTTTGTAAAGCATTTGCAAAGTATTCGTAAGTTTACAGGAACTCGAAGCCGTGCCTATTTCCTCCAAGCCATTGAAGCGATAGAGATTCTAGAAATGCTGAGCAGGCTTCAATTAGGGTTCTAGGCTTACTTCTTCTGTTCTGATAAAACAGTTAAAGCCGATACGGGGCATTCTATATTAGCTTGGCATTTTAGGAGAGATGTTTTGTCGAGTGAGGCTCCAAACTCCAGTTGTGGCACGTGAAATGGTAAATGTTGAGGGTTGATGAGATGGATACTTGATATGGTAGGAGAAGCACGAACGAAAGAATGAATGAAAGAACGAACGATTGAAAGAATGAAGGAAAACACAGAAACGTCAACTCAAAAGACCCCACACAGTCATACATGTAATTGATCGCCAATTAACACCACATCAATCCTTACACATCAATCTAGCTTGTTTTCCAACCCAAAACCGCTCCCTTGAAGTTGGAGCTTCAGTAGTATGCGATTATCCTTTCTCAACCCAAAGGCATCCTCCTTCGTGACATATGACATGTTCCTCCATTTCAGTTCCGCAACATCTTTGTCCGCGACAAGTTTCGATACGTCGGTGGTGACAGCAACTGCTGCGGTATCGACGATGGTTGGACGGGGGTTTCGACTCTCGAAGAATATATGGATGAGACTGGGAATCGTATAAAGGACGTTGAGAGCTAACCAGGTGTAAACTCTTGCTTTATTGACTGTAGCCCACATAGCCGGCGTTGTCCATGCAAACATATCTTCCGGAAAGTCACTCGACTCAAAAAAATGTGAGATGGTTGTCCATATTGCCGAATATGCAAGTCTAATCGTACTTCGGTAGTACTCTGAAGCGTTTTTCTCATCCCAAAAAGGAGCTATTCAGTGAGATTTCATGAGGAACATAAGGCAACTGAGTGTCTGATTTATCCAACGGTCGGGTTCAAGATTGGAACTTCGCTTGATGTCGATTATGTCCCAAGGCGTATCTGATTCTAGGTCCACGAAATATCCACCGGTGATGTTTCTCATGACACCAGCGGTTATTTGCACACTCCCCGAGATAAAGCACGGTGTATCCCATCGAGGGTTGGGAGTCGGTGTTAATTGAGCATTTCGTATCGAGTGATCGCTGTAAAGTTCTAGCGATCCACATTCAGGATTTGGTCTCTCCGAAGGCTGGTATCTCGTAATCGGGACAGCTATATCTCTGGTTCCGTGAAACTTCCACATATTCGGAAATGCATGTGTTTTATCGCAAGTACGTCCGTATGAATTTTTGCCGTCAGCAAATATGATCAATGATATGTCATCATCTCTTATTGGATCCACTGGGGCCATTCGTTATTTCAAAATCGTCGCAATAAAGCCGTTGCATATATCTCTCCTTTTCAATAACCAAGAGGGAAACGTTGCCATGTCCGTGAATTGAACCTGACCCAACAGATCGCTGCTTCTTTATATTGTAAGACATCTGGCAAGTATAGGCGGCAGTTTTCTTCGGATAATCTGTATTCGGATAGATCCTTGAGAAATAAGAGAACAGCTTTCAACAATTCTTTGCGCATGCCAGCAAAATTCAAATAGGCGTCCCACGCCCTAATCGAAATCACAGAAGAAGCCCCGGAAGCTTCATCAAATAGGCTGTGGAATTCCTTGGCTTTGATTACATGACGTCTGATTTTCCAATCCACTGCGCCGGTTAATATTGGAGCACTTAGGGTAGCTGGCCACATCAATATTAGAATCACAGCTGCGTGGATATGGTATATCTTGGCATGTTTATGTTCTCTCTGGCTCGATGATGAAGTCTTATTCGCGCGCGATGTGCACAATGCTGAACCGAAAGTTGCTGGACGCAGAAATCTCCATGTGACCATCCATTTGATTTGCCGAATATTGATATCACTTTTCTCCATTAAAAAGTACATGGAGCGCCATACAACCAATCCAGACCAACTCGATGTAATGACACGAATAACGACTTGTACCGCTGTAATGATAGATGTGACATCGCTGGTCCTCAAAAAGGTCAGTCTTGTTCCTATTGGATTGTCGCCTACTCTCATTGGGATACTGGGCAGCCAGAATAGTATAGCGCAAGAAATGATAACATAAACGATGAAGTGAAGGGATAGGATATAATTGGCGGAGAAAAATCGATGGAGCGAAGATTCACTTGGTCGTTGCGCTGTTGTTATGTAAGTTTAGAACAGACCCCTTATCCAGGGAAAGAAAGAAGGTTATCTACCAATTTCCAAAGGGTCTTCGTTCACAATAGCAATTATTTGATGGGACTTGGCATTTGTGCATACTGTACTAGGCACCGCTGAAATTGATTATGACGGCGCATGGTGCGTTTGTACTAACTGTCAATGGCAACAAGCAAGGCGCTACCAATTGTGGCAAAATTGTGCAAGAATCGGTGCCGTAAAAAATAATAACATTATAAAGGTCAAAGTTACAAACAGAGCAGCTACGGTCATAGAATTATGAATACAATGCATCCCGTCCGCTCTGCGCAATTTAAGCATGATATCGTCCGGCTAGTACTGTTGTGGGTGACCAGACGGGAATCCCGGATACTGTAGTTTTGTTTGGTGAAGCCCACAAAGCCCAACGAAGCTTCCTTTTTGTCGGTGCGGTGATGACTACGCAGAGCAGCTTGGCTTCCTTACGATGGCTGCGAAAGTCTAACTGTGTAATCGCATAGTCTACCCCACTATTGCAGTTGTGGTCTAGCGATAAATCCATCAGCCTGTAGCTACTAGCGAATGGCGCGTTTTATTACTATCCAGAGCTATACCTCGAGGCATTGTTTCTGAAGGCAATCGCTTTGTCTGTCTCAAAATAACTCAAATGATAATTCACTTGCCCTGAGGCAATTTGCAAATCCGGACACGACACGCAACGACCTAGCAAGGCCCGTGTGAAAAGTTGAGTATTATAAAGCGACGATTTAGCACACGCCAGTACTCTCCCTGATCGTGTATTGAAATGATATATGTACCTCCTGAACGATTTAAATCATTCTGGCTGTGAGTTTCTAAAGGAGACTAACGCTACCAAGCTCATCGCGACACTTATGGACAAAAATTCGAGCCACGACGCGACGAACCACAATGTTGTCCGCAGCTCCGAGTGACCGAAGCACCACTCATCATATCTTGAGGTCTATCATGAACAATTCGATGGTAGAAGCATAGAGTTGCAATGCATTAGGCATATTCTGGCGCTGGAGACTGCACTGTTGGCAACCAGAGCGATATTATAATTCCACAAACAGCTAAGAACTGAAGATGACACTTCACCTTCTTAGTCTTTAGGTTGCACTAAATCTGAGTATTCAAGTACGGATAAAGATTGTCGTTTGTGCTGCCGGGAGGGGGTAGGAGTAATTAGTAGAGGCAGCATGCACTAGCCGCAACGGTTTCATACTCAGCAATGAGTGCATAAATCGCGATAATAAAATTTGATTCAAAACAAAGCACTAGCCGCAAGAGCCGCAAGAGCCGCAAGAGCCGCAAAGAGCCGCAAGCAGTTAAACTAGTGCGCTTTGCTGTCACCCCTCCCCCCTTCCCAGAAGAAAGCCCGCCTGGTTTGCGAGGCTGCCCCTCACTTTCCTCCCCACCCCTCCTTTTCTTCCCACCTCTCCATTTCCTACCCACCCACCTTTCCTTCTCGCCCTCCCCTCCCCCATTCGCCCTTCCATTTTCCATCAGCCCTTCAATTTCCCATCAGCCCTTCCCTTTCCTCCCGAAGAGGGAAAACTGATAACAAACAACTTAATGGCCCATCGTATACACAAATGAAAATAGTCATAAAAGAAGGGAAAAAGGAAAAGACAGAAAGGAGAAATGATCATACAAAGGACAATCACATCTGAAATCACGAAAATCAAATCCCAACCCGACAGAATCCAGATACAAAGGAAAAGTACATCAATCGAGTTTCCTGCTCAATCCGAATCCATCACCAAGGCGCTCCAATTTTAACCGAATCCTATTATCCGAACACAATTCTTTCTCTGACCCGAATACATCCTCCTTCGTTACGTAGGACATGTTCCTCCATTTTAGTTTCGCAATCTGGGGGTCGGCAAGGAGCCGGGATACATCAGTGGTGAGCGCGGCGGCGGCGGTGTCGACGATTATTGGTCGAGAGGATAGGCGCTCTAAAAGGAGATGCAAAATACCGGAGATGGTGAAAAGAAGATTAAGAGCTAACCAAGCGTAAAGTCTTTGCTTCTTGATCCGGGCTCGCATCATGAAAGTTATATCGCTCATGAATGTCGACTTCCCTGGGTCGTACTTATCAGGATTCAAGTTCAAGGTAGCATCCAGGACAACCCATATTGCAGAGTATGCATTCTGAACAACATTTTTGATATATCCCTCCAGATTGGTGGCTTGAGGGCGGTAGACATCGTTTGCGGTAGAAATCAAGTGGAGAAGGTACGGTAGAAGATACATTGTCTCATTTACCCAGCGGTCGGGCTCAAACTTGGTAACATCACGTTTGACATTAGAAACGAGCGTCCAGTTTGGATGAATACGTCCATTATCAACACGCCTCATTACACCGGCCTGAATATTGACTTTTCCGGCTATGTAGCATGGCGAATCGCTGTATCCGAGTAGTGTGGGGAACAAAGTTGCATTTTTGGCAGTTTCTGCGAAGGCTGGTATATCTCCACATGACCATGTGGAATTAAGTCGTGTAACAGGAACTGCAATCTCCCTGGTTCCATTGAATTGCCATGCCTCTGGAAAAGGAGCTAGTCCCTTACAGCCGCTGCTAGAAATGGGGAAAAAATAAGTCATGAGAGACCTGAAGGTTGACTGAACTTCATCCGCATAAAACAACGCGTTTCCTTCAGGATCATTGACATCTTTTGTACCCATTATGCTAGGGTTGCAAAACTTTTCTTGAATATATTTTCTCTTCTGTAATTCCCAGGATGGGAAGTCTCCCATATCGACAATTTGAACTTGATTAACATAGCCCGAGGACAGATAATAGTTGTATGCGCCAACTTCCGATCTTTGATAATCACCGACGATTCGATTAAGACGGTTGATATCTGTTTCATTCTTTGTCCACTGGACATCGCTAATCTCGATACAGGGGAAGGTGAGATTGTGCAGGGTGCGATTGCTTTGAATATTGAGGTTTTCGTTTACATCTAGCCTGAGAGGATTAAAATGGGTACGACAGTTTTCGGGCGATACTCCAGCTTGGCTCATATAAGTAAAAATTCGAAGCATAATATCCACCAGATTCCGCCGTGCAATCACATTCTCCAGATAATCGTACCATATCTCGTCTTCTTTCCAGTATGGCTGATATCGCTTTACCTCATCCGTTTTTAAAACAGTAAGTTCCACGTTTGGTACCCATTCAACAGAGCTGGTTAATAGAGGAGCAGAAAATATCGCCGGCCACATGAGTAGAAGAATGATAGATACGCAATAACGATAGAATTTTGCCGTTCCGGGGTTCGAGTTATGAGCCATGTATGATTCGCCGGAGGATTTCTCGGGCGTACAAAACCACCCACTCCATCCAAAACTGATTGGTCGCAACAATTTCCACGACACTGTCCAGTTCGCCTGTCGTATATCGATATCACCCTTCTCCATCAATAAAAAAACACATCGCCAGGCCACCAAGCTAGACCAACTTGCGGTAACTGTTCGTATAACCACCAGTACTGCCGTAATGATAGTTAGAATGTCGCTAGTTCTCAAGAAAGAAACTCCCTCCATTACAATATTATCATTGAATCGCATAGCTTTCCCAGATAACCAGAACAAAATAGCACAGAATGTGGTTATATAGATGACCAAGTGAACGAAGAGCAGGTAATGGGCCGCGAATGCGCGACGAATAGACGATTCGCAAGTACGTTTTTCTGTGGCCATTATTAGTACACACTAAAAAGAATTCTGGGAATAGTTAAAATTTACCAATCTCTCGAGAATCGCCATCCACGGCGGAAGAATGCATGTTAAGATCGAGGTTCTTCATCGGCATCGGGACTGCCAATTGCTGGGCATTGTCGATTGGCATCGTCCCTATGTATCATTGTCAACAACAAGTTTTCACACTGTGCATAGTTGAAACTCACCTTAAAACCACGGATTCCTCAAGTTAAGGCGCGATCAATTGTATGAATATCAGGCTTGTGTTCTTTGGCGGTGATCCGAGTCTGATGTTCTTTTCTCATCGGCGCCCAGCTACCAAACCCCAGGTGTATTTAACACGGATGCCATCACTCATTCCAAATACGTAGCTCTACACATTTCACAGAGATCTCCATTGATGCTAGTCAAGCTTCGTAAATAGAACAAATATAGTTTTCTGCAGTTTTAACTTTTCATGAATAAGAATCTTTTATCGTAATTTGAGACATAGATATGCGCCGACATAGAAGCACATATGTAGCAACATTGATGTACGGGCCATTTAACATGCAGAGCTCGGCCACGCTTGCTGCAACGATACGCTATGAGCTACCATTGGCCATGCCCTATCACACATCCTCTACCGGTGCAACACCCTATGCTGAACAACAATCACATTGCAAGACACCCACCCACAAACTCCAGCCGGGACTCGATTTGGTCGCTACAGAAATTATAGATAAAAGCGCACTCAATTTAGAAGGCGCAATGCGAATTTTATGCACTCTGCAAATTTCGGCGTTTGGCCTTGGAAATTTGCGTGTTGTCTGCAGGAGCTGGTTTCTTGCGGACGAGTGATCATGTTTTAGGCTCATGGAATACAAGATGGTACCGCGGCTTACGGCCGGCCGCGGAGCCACTTTTTTTTGATTAAATCATTTTATTATTCTGCCCCCGATACAGGAAACGCTAATTTAGGAGGTGCAGAATTATAACCAATGAGAGTGCAGGATTTGAGTCGGAATCATATAATAGTTTGGAATTTATTGGTGAAACTGCTAACATAAAATCCAGAATTTGACGTGTAGAATGTCGTTTGGGATGTCATATGAAACAGTGTCTATTGATGACAATAGAGAAGAAGTATTGCACGGATCTTTACCGTTGCATGAAGTCGAAGATAAAACTGTGTGAGGATCAAGCACACCCCTTGGTTAATATCAACGAGTGGGTTGAGGGACAGTCAATATGAAGAAAAACGTTATGTTCTAGAACCCACAAAATTACAACGCTGTAACCCCGTTCTCATCCCATCCTGCTCCCACTTAATCCGCTCATCATCCTCATCCTTGATCGATTTCGACAAAACAAAGGAAACTGTTGATGTCCTGCTACTGAGATGGTAGATAAAATTACCATTCGTAGCTGGAGATTATGTGGCGTTTCAATTCAATACGCGAGATACAAGAACCGCCATGAAATCAACGCGGGCTAATTCATGATTGACGGAATTTGGAACTCCTAATTCCGAGATTCCAGAAGGTTCAATATGACGTGCTTCTCTGCCGACGGCGCTCGGCGAAATATGTCTGATATGGCGGCGAATAACTGATGTAGGCGGCCAAATGTGGCCGCTCCTTTCTGTATAAATACACCATATTAGATAGTAATAAAGAATCAAGTAATTCAATCACAATCATTTCTTCCCCATCGTTCTCGTCTTCCATCGTTCTCGATACTCTAGATTCTGTCAATGACCGCCAGGAATTTCTCAAGCAATCATTATCAAAGACTTTGAATTGAGATTCAACTAATTCCACCACATTCTTCTCTGACTGTCGAGTAAAACCTATTACCTAACCCAGTACAGCCATAGCCAGTCTATCCCGCATATTCCCAACCATTCCCAAACTCCGACCTATGATTAAAAGCTATCAACTATCACCACCCCTGGTATCGTCATGCACCTTCCATGCATTCCTAAACCACCTCTTAATTCTTTAACTCCGGCACATCCTCAATAGTCTTTTTTATTCCCACCGCCAAAACTAATCCAAAGACCGTCACAAGCAGAGTAAACCCCAGCAAGCCTACCACAGACAACTCCCACCCCCCACAGATAGCCTTTCCTCTAAGCAACGTCTGTTGCCAATGCCACCATCTTATCACACCAATGAGACTGGTGAGCATGGAACAGAGTACTAGTGTAACAGCTAAAGGCTTGCCGAGAACATGGAATCCGAAGCGGGTATCATGGGCGGGGGATTTCTGGAGGACTTGGAGTTGGGCTATGATAACGCTGATTAAGGAGAGCACGAGAGAGGTGCGGTGGTAGGATAGGTAGGTGCGTTCGAGTGCTGGAGAGAAGTTAGTGATGATGTTCTGTATGGGATCTGTTGTGGTACAAGAACAAGAGGTTGTGTAGCTGTAGAGTGGGCTTGTGTGGGGATACGCGGCTTTAGGGGTTCTTGCAGATGGCGTAGTACGGGGTGATGAAACGGGACAAGAAACACGGGAAGGAACGGCGGATGATAGATCTAGGTAACCTGCCAAGAAAACCGCTGGTGGGTGATAAATCTAGATAAGATAGCCTTTCCCTTATTGATGGACGGTTGCGGTTGGAGAATCCGATTCTTCCGGCGGCCATTGAAAGGCCGGAAGATCTAATGCATAACCGGGGTATCAGAATGGAAAGTGCGGACACTTGACAGGGAACTAGCATCGATCGGCGGGAGATGTAGTGCGGCATGCCGAATTTCGCGAAGCATCCAACGGCGGTGCAGTGCATGAAAATCCGGGGAAGCTGGGGAAGCAAGGCGCGAAATAAGGGCTAAGCCATGAGGCATGCAACGGCTGCGGCTGTCGACGGAAACTTTCTTTGACTTACCGAGATGATCGCGAGCGGTAGCACCAGGAACAATTATCGTGACGTTATTGCACCAGAACTTTTCGATCTTGCCGAAGAACCCGGTGGGGACTTCTTGTAGCTCGTCTTCTTTATCGATATGGTCGTGGTCGTGATCATTGTCGTGCTCGTCGTCGCCGTCATGGTCATGTCCGCATTCACATTCGTGGTGGTGCTCCTCATGGTCTTGGGCTTCACCCTCGGGAACTCGCTCCTTGTCTTTAACAATCGGCTCGATGTGGTGATGTTCCGTTCCAGTGTCGCTGCTGCTGCTATGTGATTCCCCGTGTGAATCCTCGCTACTACGATGGTCGTCGCTTCTGCCGCTGCTGATTGGTAAAAGCTGGATTTCCGTGTAACTCTCACCGGAGGAGGAAGCGTAAGAGCCCCGCCATGAATTCGCGGCAGAGGACTGAGGTCTTGAAAACGACTCGTCGTGAACGTTGAGATATTCCATTGTGCTGTGTAGTGTGTCGGTCGAAGCTTTGTGAAGCTTTGCGAAGCTCTTGGAAAGCTCTTTCAGACAGCTCACCCAGTGCGGCTCTTTAGCTTTGAACGACGCGCGCTGGTCGAAACTTGAATGTAACTCGCATCCCAGGAAAGGAAATTCAATGGGATTGGTTTCGGAGGATTGTCGGCTGCGGGTGTGTGTTTTGGGAAAGGATTGCTCGCAGGCACGTGCGGGTATCCGCGGTCTGTGCTTTAAGGTTTGACAAGGGAAAAATCTTCGAAATCAGAAATCAGCAAATTTGTTCCATGATGGCTATCGAAACGGGTACCTAAAGCTTAGACCTTACTGAAGTTAGAATTTCGTCGGGATCTCGCATTGAAGAGGTTTCCAAGAAATGGATCGTGGAGAGCTCGGGAGCTCGCTTCTAGTTCTGCGAGAAGCTTTGCTTTAGTCTGATCACGTGCTAAGACAGAGCTGCATCTGCAATATGACATCACAGAGATCTGCCTTCATACACGAGTGATTCCAGATGCAATCTCGACAACATTGAATAATAGAAAGTCTATAGTTAATGAATCATTGAAAGCAGTTTACACGTGAAATTTTTGCTCTTCAACGATCTTAGTTCTTCTTGACAAATAGAGAGAAAATAACTTAGCGCGAAAACAATGGATGTAAATCCCACTTGGAATCATCAGATTCTCCCAGCACACATCCACCAAGATACTTCAAAGAATCCTGCTTATCATCTACTGTACCTTACCCTCAAAGTAAACCAATTCTTCTCCGCCTTTTTTTGCTCAAAATACCCACGTAAACGATTGTGTAACCTCAAAAGTAACCGATCCCCTAGATCTCCGTTAGCATCGCTCCACTCAAGCATCCTACAGAAACTCACCTAATATCACCCGCGCTCAACGCAACGCACGCCTCAAACTCTCCTTCCTCCGCAATCCAGCTTCCAAGACTCGGATCATAATACCCAACCGAGAATTTATCCACACTAAACTCTACCAGTTTCGCTTCCCCCGGTTCCAAATCTACTTTCACAAACGCCTTCAGCTCCTTCTCCGGTCTCAATAGCCTTGATTTCGGATCCCTGATATAAAGCTGCACCGTTTCCTTTCCCCTCATCTTTCCAATATTCCCGATCTCCATTTCAACCACCAACTCCCCCCCCTCCTTTAGAACCGTCCCACTAATCTTCGGCTCGCTATAAATGAAATCCGTATACGACATCCCATATCCAAAATCAAACTGCGGCTCAACTTCCACGCGATCATAGTGCCTATACCCAATAAACAATCCCTCCCCATAAACCACCCTTTTATCCTCACCTGGCCAGTTATTGTATGCCGGTGTATCCTTTAACCTCTTCGGCCACGTCATCGGTAACTTCCCACTCGGATTCGCCTTTCCTAGTAGAATATCCACCAACGCATTCCCCGCCTCCTGCCCCTGATACCATGCCATCACCACCGCCATTACCTCCTCCACCCACGGCATAGAAACCGGCGAACCAGCCTGCACCACCACTACCGTATTTGGATTCGCCTTAGCCACAGCTTCGATAAGTTTATCCTGGTTTCCGTCTTTAGGAAGATCCATACTCTGCCTATCATACCCCTCCGACTCCCACTCTGCATCTAACCCCACGATGACAATAGCTACATCCGCCTCAGCTGCTACCGCGGCGGCTTCGGAGATCAGGTCTTTTGTTTGCTCCTCTTGGAAACCGAAGCGGCAGCCGCCGTAGCCATGCGTTGGTTGGCCGGGGCTCAGTTTTGGCGCGGGGCGTACGGCATTCGTGCTTTCGATTAAAATCTCGTAGGTTTCTCCAGCGGTCATTGGATGAGTAGCTAACGCTTCGATAGAGGCATCAAACATAGCTTCACCCGGGATTGTCCAATTCCAGTTATCTATCAACACCTCCCCGTTAATTAGGAGTCTAGCAGGGCCAACGGAGGAGAGGCCAAAGGTATGGGTGCCACTAGTTTTTGGTGTGATGGTGGCTTTGATTTTGAAGGAATACGCAGGGAGAACAGAAGCCGGGGCGTTGTCCCAGAGGAAGAGATCAGTCTTAAGACGGTGCTGGATAACCGCTGGAGGACCGAGGAATTGATCTCCTTTGTAGAATTCTAGGATAACTCCAGGATCCCCCGCGGGGGTACGACAGCAGCTGGAAGCTAGGGGGAGCCATTTGTTTGTTTCTGCGCCTGGAGCGTAGAGAATTTCTTTTCCGCTGGATTGGAGGGATTCGTAGGGGGTGGTTTGGTAGTAGGGGTTTAAGCTTGCGCTTCCGCCGCCGTGGGAGATGGCTCGTTGTACGTTAGGGCCTATCAAGGCGATTTTGCGGACCTCGGGACCGAGGGGTAGGATGGAAGAGACATTTTTGAGGAGAACTATGCCCTCTGTTGCGGCTTCGAGGGTTAGGGAGCGGGTGGAGGGGGTGTCGATGGAGGTTTCTGGAAGTTCTTCTAGGGGGAGATCGAAGCGGCCGCAGCGTTCTATCCAGGTTAGGATACGGAAGACGCAGTTGTCGATGTCTTCTACTGTCAGCTTCTCGTCGTTGATAGCTTCTAGGACTTGCTCTCCGCGGATCTTGGTCGGTCCGGGCATCTCGAGATCACAGCCAGCTTTGATCGATTCCAATGTGGAATTGGTTCCGCCCCAGTCTGACATAACCACCCCATCAAATCCCCATTCTCCCCTCAAAATCTTCTGTAAAGTGAACTCATTCATATCCGCATGAACCCCGTTGACCTTGTTGTAACTACTCATCACCCCCCACGGCTTCGCATCTCTAACCACAATCTCAAATGGCTTCAGATAAAGCTCCCTCAACGGCCGTTCTTCAATCACAGAATCCACACTCATCCTCCAAGTCTCCTGTTCATTCCCCACAAAATGCTTCACCGTAGCCCCAACACCCTCTGATTGAAGACCATTGATACAAGCCGCTGCCAACTTGCCAGTCAAGAGAGGATCTTCAGAGAAACTCTCAAAGTTCCTACCACCAAGAGGAGAACGGTGGAGACAGACTGTCGGAGCTAACAACACTTGTGCTGAACGAGCTTTTGTTTCAGCTGCCAGGGCCTGACCGATACGATGAAGGAGCTCAGGGTTCCAGGTGGCGGCGAGGGATACGCCACAGGGGAATAAGGCGGCGGGTGTACCGTCGGTAAAGTATTCCCCTCGGGCACCGTTGGGGCCGTCGGTTACCTTCAAGGCGGGAATCTGGTGGGAAGGGATGGCTCGGGTGCGCCAGAAATCTTGACCTGAGAGGAGGGAGACCTGGGAGAAGAGGGTTAGTTATGAGAGTAGAGGGGAAAGGAGAGAAATGCCTTTTGTTCCAAGGTGAGGGTGACCATGAGGTGCTGGACTCGAGCAGATCCCGAGGATTTCCATTGGGACGGAGTATCATCAGGTTTATGGCCGGTCATGGGGGTGGTTTGGGTCCGTTCTGGGACGGGGGGCTTGCTGGAGTGGGAACCCAGTTTGAGGAATTGGGGAGAAGGATCAAGATCCTCCTAAGAGAAATATCGAAGTGGCTGTATGGAATTGTTTGATATATTTCAAGAGGTGGTCGTGAAGCACGCGACTTGATTCCAAAGTCCAAGACAAAATAGTAGGGTAGAAGCAACTGTGGATACAGATGGTGTGGTGTATCAATTTTGTGAAGTCGACAGGTGATCTTGAATGTTTGAGGTGGTCTGCCATGAAGTATTGGCATGGAACTCGGGTTTATATACCGACGGACCACCAGTAAGACTTCCGTGAGATATTCCAAACATACCTAGTTATCGGTTCTTCACTGCGGTATCCAAAACACTATCACCTCCCCCACATCTTCTCGTGGGAGATAGATTTGCTGACTTCGTCTACTATCTCAGTCTCCGGAAGGAATATCCAACTCTCCGTCTGTTACTTTGGTTCGAGGCCAGATGAGGAAGATCGGATACAAAGTTCAACGCAGTCCAGCTTCCGGAAATTCCCTTCGGATCAATCCCACTTCCGAACAATTTCTATCCCAAACAAATAGTGTTCTGAGACGACATATGAGTTTCCCGCATTGTTGGTACTTCGACAGTTGACTGGTGATGTGGGGATAAGTTCCCGCGTAGACGGTCCGATGCGTCAGCCTGATCATCGCGAAATTGGCTAAATCGTGATCGATTAGATCTCCACCCTGGTTACGCGGGCCGCATCCCGGGGAGCCCATCATGGATCTGGATCTGAGTCAGCAATGAGCATGATTTAGAAGGTTTAGAGGTTACCAATTTCGGGAGTCGGCGCGTTCCTGAGATTTTAGCCGTTGATGAGTGATTGAAGCGTTCATATTTGATGCTGAAAGAGGGGTGACGTGTGAGGTTCACAAGCCAAGCTATCTCTCGCACGTGAAACTTCCTGTGAGCTTGGTCGGCAGGGTAAGATTGAGCCATATTCGGCTTCCGGTCTTGAATACGAATAACACGACAGAATCAAACTGACAAAAAAGCATATCATTTACCTTCATGCCTCGAACCGGGGGCGTAGAATGGGGTTTCTGATGCGGCACCGATCTTTGTTGTCATCATTCGTTCTTTAGCTCTTTCGCTTGTGGCACCGACCGCGCCCGGGTGTTTTTTTAGATTTCCTGAATTTATCGGTGTATTTACCTGGAATTGTTTTCTCCCTGCTTCTAACACTGAAATCATTTGTAAATTCAAAGCATTTGTCGAACGAACGAGAACTTGTGAAGAAGTCGCGTTAACGGATTAAAGTTTCCCCGGTCCCATGAAATCTTGGCGCGCCAAAGCTAAGTACTTTTTCGAGTTTCAATTCTCACCAGCACGATACACGTCTCGCGCACCCCACCACCTTGCAACAACCCACGCTTCCAATCGCTACCACCTTTACGAAACTCTTGCTAATACCGCCGCCATGGGAAAAGCCAAAAAGACCAGAAAGTTCGCGACCGTAAAGCGCATGATCGGATCGCGCGACAGCAGGTTGAAAGCCAACGCCGACAAGGCCGCCGAAGAGAACAAGAAGAAGGACGCCGACGAGCTTGTTCGCGAGATGTAGTTCTCACCTCCTTCTGTTAGCTGTCAATGCTGACTCAATGATAGTCCCCAAGTCGCTTCCTCCCTCTTCTTCCAGTACAACGAAGCCCTCCGACCTCCATACTCTATTCTCGTCGATACCAACTTTATCAACTTTTCGATTCAGAAGAAATTGGAGCTGGTGCAAGCTATGATGGATTGTTTGTATGCCAAGTCGACACCGGTTATTACCGACTGTGTGATGGCGGAGTTGGAGAAGCTTGGACCTAGATACCGCATTGCGCTCAGAATTGCGAAGGACCCTAGATTCGAACGTCTAAAGTGCGACCATAAGGGAACTTATGCAGACGACTGTATTGTCAACAGAGTTATGCAGAATAAGGTTTATATTGTGGCGACGAACGATGTGGACCTCAAGCGAAGAATCCGCAAGATTCCTGGTGTTCCTATAATGAGCTGTGGTACTGGAAAGTGCGTATCTTCTACCGATCCCGTAGTCACAAGACAGGCTAACAGAAAAATAGGTACGTTATCGAGCGGCTACCAGACGCGCCGGAGAAATAAGCGGATTCGGCGGCTGCTACAGTTGTATTTTTGGTCAAAAGTTGGTTTCATATGGCGTTATTGTTTGTCTATTTCGCGTTACAGGGCTGTTACAAATGGTTTTCATGTCATGCTCTATATATTACAAGATAATACTGGCTTCACAGCTAGCTTTGGCGTGGAGTATTGACTCGAAGAGACTTGAATAGAGCTTCACGAGCTTTGTGCATCGAGTGATCCCAATCGAACAGTCAGTTTGGCCTAAATACCACTTTCTTCACAGTGCCTGGTCTTCGTCATCATCCCTAATATACACCCTCTCAACCCCTCCTCACCTTTGCTTATCATACAACTCTAATGTTACCCCCCGCTCATTCTCCATATCCCAAGCCCTATCCGCCATCTCCCAATCCCAAAGCTTCCACGCATCCTCCTCATCCTTCGTATTCAACATTTTACAAGTAGTATCCCTCTTTGGTCTAAAAAAGTCCTCTGCCGTCAGGAATTCTTGTGTCTTTCGTTCTGCTGGATTGGGTAGGATGGGACGAATCTGCTTCTAGAATGATTGAAGACCGGACATCAGCTGCTTTGCCACTTATGTAACAGAAGGAGTGGGGAAGAGGAAGAGGCGGTGACAATGTTGAATAATGTTACCTTGGGTGCATGAGACGTCGCCTGGTTATAATTCGTAATAGCCGTCATGATAATCCTTTGTTTACTTTGGTCAAGGTAGATAGAAGCGAGGAAGCGAGTATTCTCTGAAGCAGTTGAGCGGCTTAGCTACCCGAGGGAGGAGGACCTGGATATGTCGTGCTTAATATAGTACCCTCTTTTTCTTCAGCAGCCTTCGCTTCTCCCCTTCTGGGCTTCACATTTTTTTACGAGAAGAATTATTTCGGATACCTCTACACAGGTGGATAGGAATTCTGATATGCATGAATGCATGGCCACGTCGTGTCGTCCATGTAACTTGCGGTGGTTTGTATGCATCCGACTGGATGTTTGAAAAAGCTAGGCGCGTAATACGGGTGCTTGTTGTCGCTGTTCCACCGTGATTGTCTGAGGAGCTACCAGGGCGCTTTGGAAGAAGCGCAGATATGATGGATCGGATTTATAAAGGGAATGTGATTGGAGATCACGTACGCAGATGCGTGACATCACGAGAGAGGAGCGTGGGCCCAATCGCTTGCGGATCAGACGGGTAAGGACCCAGAGGGGGGATCACCGGCGGACGTTTGTGGTCACTCGGTCGAACCTACGGAGTTCTAAGTATGATTGGATAATTCCTTAATTTCAGCTCAAAAAAAACCGACGCAAACGCCGAACGAGCGGTAAATGATCTACAAAACAAACGGCGATTAAATAAAACTCCCATAAAGCAAACCCAAACTCCTAACCCCGAACTCCAAGCCCTAATTATACAAGGTAAAACCAACCCTTAGATAAATCCGTTATTCTATGATTCTGTCGTTTAACCACCAGTTCCTCGCGGCCCCGAGCTGGTAGTCATAGCCGCCACCGTCGCCCACGTCTGCACGGCCCCGAGCCCCAACTGCAAAAACGCCATGACAGCTCCAAAACACCCCAAAAACACCACCGCCCAAAAAGTATACCACTGAAGTGAATCCCTCCTATCCCTCCACAATCCCACGATACCGGTAGGCACACAAAGTTTCTTCAACATCAACAATCTATCCCCGAAAACCGGAAAGTCACTATTGATATTATAAAGAAACCTCGGTTCATACTCATGACCTTGTAGGGTAGTGATATCGAAATACCCATCCCCGCTGCTTCCATTCCCTCCGGCATGTCCGGCTCGTGTTTGACCAAGCTCCCGAAAATATGCCATACTCCTCCTATCACTCCCAAACAGCAACCTATAACTCTCCGCCACCTCCGTCAAGAGTTGATGATAATTCACACACCCCGCCTTTGATATAGAACTCCCATCCTTCGCAATACTATGCAGCATCGCAAACGCCACATTTTCATAAAGCGTTATTGTTTTTTGTCGGGAATCCATTTTAAGATGATCTCCAATTTCAGAGGTCCAGATAAACCGCATCCCCTTCCAGTCGTAGAGCATTCCAGCTGTGATCTCCGTGGGCGTCAAGGTTGTCGTCTGATGATGAACCCCGGACTGCTTTGTCGGGACTTTTGGCCGGATCAACTCCCCAAGGCTGGCATCGCAAAACCCCAAAGAAGCCGGGATGTCGCTAGGAAACTCCACCACATCCCGAAAACTAAGCATCATCCATGACTCCAAAGAAAACAGCATCCACGAGTAAAGAACTTTCTGATGCCATGGTGTATACTCCCCACCCATTCCCATCGCCGCCGCAATAGCCGCCTTCTCCCGATCCCCTATTATCTCCGCTACTTGCTCTTCCCCTGTGGGTGCGTTGAAATCACCCCCTCGGAGCACAGAAAGGAAGCCAGACATGTTACTCCAAAGGAATCCCGTTACCGTGCTACCGGTTTTCATCTCCCCCGCCACAGTCCCCAGGAAGCCGACTAGATATTCTCTCGGAGTAGGCCAGATTGCACTATTAGGGTTCTCCACCCCCCCTCTTTTCACCTCCGCCTCCAACCGCGCATCAAGTTGCGCCATGTAAGCCCTCCTCAATCCCTGATACTGCGGAGCACAAAGCGCCACACCGAAGAGGGATTCTATAATCGTCACCTCTTTCCTCCGCTGCTGTCTCGCAGTTATCCGGGAACTAATTTCCTGTCTCTCCAAAACAGACAGGGAGGATAACTCGAAGGGGCCAATTGGAGCACCTGTGTCTAGTTCGGGTAATCCTAACTCTAGGTCTCGGGGACGTCTAATACTTCTTGAGAATGAAAATCGCCGGGATAGGGTACTTCTACTAGACGGACTAGAGCGGAGGGTATATGAGCTCCTGGTTGAAGGCTGCGATCTGAGGGTGTGCGAAGACCGAGTGGAGAGTTGGGATCGGATGGAATTTCGGATCGATGGGCGGGGGGAGAGGGAGGAGCTGCTACTGCGGCGGTGGGAGACGAGGCGTCGGAGAGAACTTAGAGGAGACCGAAGGGGGGATATGGGGTTGTTGTTTTCCTCAGCTTCCTCGGGAAACGACGGTGTAGTGTCGACTGTGATACCAAGAAGAGGTCGCGATGATCCAGAGGCGGTGTCGGAGGCGACTTGGAGATGGTAGGTACTGGGATCGTAGGATGTCGAGCCGACAGAGATTCCGAGGACTTCTAGGCCGCTGAGATCTAGAGGTTCTTTTTCGGTTTCGTGGTAGGGTTCGGGTACTGATTGTGCAGTTGTGGCTCGGGGTTTGTTGGTTGTGATTCTCCATTGAAGAGGTGAAGGGGGTACTTACCTGATACAGCTGTTACCTCTTCTATGGCATCATTGGATTCATTATTCCCTTCATTACTCTCTCCTACGGTAGCTGCATTTGGTTCCTCTAGATGTTTGGTGCCCTCATCCAACTCTGCAATAGGTCCGATCCCGCGAAAAGCCTCATGCGGATGGAATGGGTATTGTGTATACCCTCCTGAACGAATCTCAATCTGTGGTTCGGGAGTAACTGCGTTTAATGTACCTGAATCCTCCATGCTGCCAATGAAGTACTGAGCGCGAACATTCTATTCACCATACCGTGGGGAAATATCAGTTTTATGGACAAGACAATGAGGCGGAGTTTTATGTGCATAAGCTGAGTTACTCAAGTGCACGCAGTCGGTGAGAGTCCAGCAGTACGACGAGTATATATTCAAGTCAGCCTTGGAGGGACAGTAATTAATAATTAGGCTAAATGTGCCTGCTAGACTCCAAGTCTGCTTGCACTGTGTAAAATAGGGCTAAACAGGGCTGAAGAGATAAGGCCCGCCCGGAAGGCAGCAGGAGACGGGAGCAATATTCCTCCTGCCCTATCATTCGATGTACTCTAGACTTGATCTATCGCCATATCTATATCAAATTTAACGTTGCACCTCCCAGTAACTCAGTGGGGAACAGATGGGTGGGAACATCTACATATGACGAGAAAAAGGCGGGGTAAAGACTGTGTCAATCATGAATCCATCACTCATGTAACACGAGATGCCGCTCTAGTTTGCTGAGCCCCGGCAGGTGTTGCTCTAGGCAGCCACTTCTGGATAAGGGAATTGGGGGGTAGATCGATCATCTATTCATCAGAGTGGATGAGTGATCATGTTCCGGCGGAGAGTTTTTGGAGCAATTAATACCGAGATGCTCAGTCGGGGTGCTAATGCTTATTTGGAATGAAAGTGCGCACTAATATGAGTAATGTATTTACTCTAGAGTACTTAGGGCTTGATCTGAGGATGATGATCGACGCACACTGCACGAGGCTTATGTTGAGCTTTGGGTAGCGAGATGTACAAGTACCTTAAGCGCACATAAGAAGTTCTTCTGTCCTCGGAGAAGCGATCGAATGATATATATGTTGAGCATGTGTCTAGAGTGGTCTGAGATTCGTTAATTGATCGATGGCTCTATGTACTGTTATGCATCATTCACCATATGCATTCTGATGATGCATGCCAATTAGGATTAAGAAATTTCATAGTTGAAAGCTCATTACAGCATCCATTCTATCAACTGATTCAATCAGCGAAGTCCCAAGCCTAGTACAAAATACATACTATCCATCTACAAGCCCGGCAGACAGTATCCCGAGATGCCTACCCTTAGTCTGTATATCAATACCCTAAAGCTCACAAATGTGCGCATAATTAGGGCTCACCCCAAAGCACTGATCAGCACGTAGTGAGTACTACAACAGGGCTTAGCTAGCTAGGTTTCGGTTTCGGTTGGCTTAGTGAAGTGAATTCGTCATCTATCACGACGTTCACGGGTTTAGCTGCAGAATTAGTTGAGGTGTTATGCGTGGTAGATAAGGCGGGGTATTAATGAGCTTGAAACTCCAGAGCTCGGAACTCTGAAGAATCGATTGATTCATTGTCATCAGAAGACTCCAGCTTCGAGATACTAGAACAAGTCCAACCTTCGGCTTGGGCCTGCACTGCATCGGTACTTGATCAGGAAGCGAGTGGGCTCGGTATGCGTGCAGTTCGTCGATCTTATGACTCTTATGTATGTAGATTCCTCTGCTCTGTGCTGTGCATTTTTTACGACACGAAACACGGCTCGGCTATCACCCATCATCTCAGTCTTCACTTTTCTCACAGCATCGAGATACCCCAATCATCCAAAATCTCCTGCATAAAACGCAACTTAAGTTTCCTTCTTGGCTGAGTCACCTGATGCGCCGGATAGAAACACCCTTAACCACACTTCTTCACCCCTTCTTCAAGACCCGTTTGGAACTCGCTAAAAGTAGCTAAGCAATTGACAGTTATGATTGGAAGGGTTACAATGCGACCTGCGACGGCAAGTATGTGTTGTCCGTGTATGCAAGGTCCGCAGCCCGCTTCTGAACGGGGTAGTAAAGGCGACTAGCGTGCGGGGTGTGTGTTTCGGTCGGGAGGTTCCGTTTGCAACGCCGCCCGTCGCTGCTGGAGCTACTGGAGTGGCCGCCCTGCTGTTTGGTTCGACGGCTGTTTGGAGTGAAGTTGGGTACCATAGGTGCTGCTGAATTGGATACGAGCTGTTGAATTGACGGCTGTTGGTTTGAATCGACGGGTGTTTGGTGTGGAGTGTCGTTGGGCTGTTCAATTGCGGTGCTGTTTGCGTGGGAAATGTATCAAACGAAACAGCAACAAGGAATTGAACACGTATTGACTCTCATCCGGTAAACTTGTGACGAAGCTCAGTGACAGTTTTTGAGATGATTTGGATGATTTCTCAGCTTCGTCACCAATCTCAGTGACAAAAATAGTCCATTTCTCGATGCCTCAGTGACGATTATTCTTGATTCTCAGCTGGTGACGACTACAGGCCAGCAATTAGATGAGCACAAAAATAATGTTCGTTCATCTAAGATATGTAACTACAAATACTTTTTTCGATTCCTAAATCCAATCCACGCAACTCCAAAAGTTCATACAAATATATCATGGGTATCATCTACTTCCTTCTACCTCCTTTCTTTTTCCTCTCATTCCACCTCTTTCACCCTCTCTTTCTCCACACCAACTCTTTTGTCCATATCTTACCAATTTCATAACTCCGATGAATCCTCCCCTCGCTCACCTAAGTTTTCCCCGCTCCACCTTTTTCTTAGCTACACACCCGTTAGCCATCCATCCATTTCCTATAGCACGACATTCCTACAAATCTCCCCCAAAACATTTCCCTTTGGTTTCATTTCCCTCCTTCTTCTCTGCATCAACTGAGCCAGAGGAACATCCTCATCCTCATCCTCCAGTTCCTCATCCACCCCAAAATCCGCCAATCTTTCCCCATCACTATTCCTCCAATCAATAATATCATTTTCATTCCCCTCATGTAACGAATCGCGCTCCATCCCCCAATTTGCCGCGGTGTTGTTTCCATAATAATCCTTCTCCGCCCTATGTATCTGTTCCCTGTAAACATCCTCCCCCGGCGTCCAGCTATCCATCCCATACTGTTCCCCTCTCCTAGTATCACCATAAACCCCGCCCTTCTTCCTCTCCCTAGCCTGTGCCCGGAGATACAAATCCATTCTCTGCCTCTGTCTAATCCCCTCAGCAAACTCCACTGAATCCTCCATAATCTTAAAATTCCCACTCCTCTTCATCATCTCCACCCTTCCCTGTTTCTCCGGATCTCTCGGGGGCCATTCAGTATTCGGATCCTCAAATCCATTTACTTCAAACTCCAAACCAGCAAGTAAAGTAACCTCCCCATTCTTCCCGGTTTCCCCAAGCTGCTTTGCTGGAACCCTCTCCCCAATTACCGGGGTATAGGAAAATGGGTTCAACCATAATGGAAAAAAACCATTGCCCCCCAAATGCAACCACGAGGTTATCCCAAATTCCAAGATCATAGGGAAACACCTGCCTACGGGCAAGACCCCGACGGACAAGAGCGTGATGACGTTCTAGCTCCCAGGTTTCGATAGAGGTATAGCCTTCCGCGGCTTGGAGGAAGGTACGGATGAAGAGGATAAACAGGGCGATGGTGAGCGGGGTGTCGATTAGGAGTAGGACGGCGAGAAGGGCCATCTCGGGAACGGTGTGTGGAGCGTAGAATGCGGGGAGGGCCCGCGCAGACCAGACGGCGGAGGCTCGGTAGAATAGATGGAGCCAGAGGTAGGAACAGGTGAAGGTTGTGTAGGTCAGGAAGCGCAGGAAGTGCGGGAGGTTACGGAAGCCGATGCAGCTGGCGGTCCAGGGACAGTGGTGGTCCATTTTTAGGACGCATCTGGAGGGTGTTAGCTACTAGTTCTTCAAGTTTGTTTCGGTGGTTGGTGTTGTTTCTTCTTCTTGAGACTCCTAGAGATGTGATAGGTAGGGCAGGGGAAACGAAACATTATACGCACTTCTTGCAAGTCTTACAATGATGGCATCTTGGAGGTTTGTATCTCTCACACCTCTTACACCATCGTCCAGTATATGAAGCAATTAGTCTTCTCTTCTCAAATCTTGCTCTTCCTTCCTCCGCATCCATTCCCTCATACCCCGTTCCTCCTCCTTTCTCACTCTTCGGTGGACTCCCCGGATCAGTTAAAATAGTCCTAGCATAAGTAACCCAAATACAAGCAATCAAAGCATTAAAAAACACATGCTGAGTCGGGGTGAAGAATTTCGACAATAGAAACAACTGGCTAGGGTATGAAAGGATACAGATAGTTGTTACCACACTGGCGACTGCTACCCGGGATAAGGAGTGGTCGAGCATGGTGGAAGTGCATAGTGGCGAGAACCAAGCAGGACGGGACGGGAGTGGAGGAGGGAGGTGAACCAAAGGATGGGAGCGGCGGGAGGTTGGGAGAGGAGGTAGGCCGGGTAGTGGGCAGTCAAGCGAGCCCTGCGTGCGTGCGTGCAAAGTACTCTACAAAGTCAGCGAGCCACAGTGTTGTGCCCTCAGCGAGTCGCCTGCTGAGTTGTCGGCGGGCGTTGTTGGGGCGGGTGAACCAGAACCAGTGTTGCCAGGTGGTTTGCTGGGTCTGCTGGGTTGGGCCGGTGACTACTAGTAAGAGAGCTAGAGACGGGCCAGCAGATCAGCCAGGGAGGCGTGGCTAGCGGCGGCTATTTTGGGTGAAGCGATCCCCGAAATCTGTGCTTCTTTATGCAACCGTCGTCATTAACCAGAACTCTTGTGATAACTATCATCGTCGTGAGGGGTAAATTCAGTACAACTCTCGTGATAAATCTCATCATCATGAGGGGTAAATTCCTTCTTATGCAATCGCACTTGTTCGTCATCGGAGTTATCACGAGAGTTGAAACCATCATCAGCACAATCAACACTACTACTGACACACAGAGTAACCACACAATCTACACTCCGGATATCATTTCAATAAACAACTATTTAAAACCTAGTATTTCTTCTCTTTCAAACATTCTAGCCTCCAAAAAAAAAAGTCAAAGTATATAAACGCACGAAAAAAGCTCTACAAAAAATCCAACCTATACTGTATCAAAGAGTAACTTGCAACGGACTCCTGTAACGCAGGTATGACCATACATAACTGCAGTGTGAAAAAAAAAATGTGCAAAGGAAGTGCAACTCAACAAAGCAGTACGGATACGAAACTACCACCGGGGAACCTAAAATCAAACACTCCTTTCTGCACCTTTCACCTTTCACCTTTCACCTTCCCCTCTTTCCCTTCACTATGACGATGCTTACCAGTCATCATCATCATCGTCCTTCGCATTTAATGCTGCTTGACGTTGCTTCAACTATAACAACCCCAACTATTAGCCTTCCGAATTCAAACCAAGGAATAGGAACAAAACTTACAGCCTCCGCCAATCCACCCGCAAAGCTTCCCCCTCCGGCCGCCGCCGCAGGTTCCGCCGCCCCCTGAACCCCCGGTCTCTTCGGTGGAGCCGGCGGCTTCTTTTTCCCCATCCCATTAATAGGTCTCTTCGGAGCCATCGGCAGCTCCTGCAAATAACTAGTCGGTGCCCAACCCTGTAACTCACTATCCAGCTTCTTTACCAACCACCATCCGTTTTCTTCTTTCCTTATGATCTCTACTACTTCATTAAGTGATACCGAGAGTTCTTTTTCTGAGGAACCGGAGAAGTCATAGAGAGCTTTGCAGGTGGGGACTTGTGGGGCTTCCGCTGGGGCCATGGGGGGCGCAGAAGGAGGAGGTGGGGGAGGACGGGAGGCGGACGATGAGGGCGTGCGTGCGTGACTGGCGGCAACTGCTACGGGGACTGTCTTGCGAGGTACCGGGGCGGGAGTAGCAGCAGCGGAGGCGGCGGGCATGGGTGCAAGGCCGGGGATATTTCTAGGCAAAGGTCTAATACCGGCTTCCTGAGGTAGGGGTCTAGCCTTTGGTATAACCTTACTTGGGCCACCTTTCTTGAGGAGCTTTCCTTTAGTGATAGGTTTAGCGGCGACAGGTTTTCCCTTAGGAGTAGGTCTAGAGACAGAGTTCGCAGGTTCACCCTGAGAAACGTGGATGGTACTGGATTTATAGGTGTCGAATAAACCTGTTGAGGGGTCTTTCATGGATTTGATTACTGCGATCTTGCCGGGCTTTTTGGAGTATTCGATCGTTGGGCCGATTTTTACGTCGAGACTACCCCGGAGGACTCGTTTTAATTGTGTTACGAGCTCGGTTTTTAGGACGCAGGAGACTAATGGGTCGGGAGCTTGGGGAGAGCCAACCCCAAGGGAGAACCAGTCGTCGCGGAGGTTCGTCATACCGACGTATTTGATCGCTCCTACGGGGATGTTGTGTTCGGCGGAGATTTGGAGTTGACCGTTGACGAGGGCTTGCATAATGATGTAGAGGGCTTTGTTTGTCTAGATATTTTATGAGTATTTCGGGTTGTTACTAGAGGGGAAATGGGTTACGAACCAGGATGATGACTCTAGGCGATGGCTTGGAGCTGCGGCCTAATTTTGAAACTAGAACTTCTCCACGGGCACTGAAGACTACATCTTCTGAAGAGCTGATACCAGCGTTTTTACGGAGCATAGCACCTGGTCCTCCAGAGAATCCGGCTCCTAGGTAATCTCCCAAGAATCGTCTCGATCCGAGGATACTCATTCTTCTGCGCTCCTTTCTTCCGGCAAGAATCTTGTGTCCCTCATCCCTCAGCTGCAAGTACTCCAATCCACCTCTCTTCTTCCTCCAAGCGCGCTGGATACGGGTAGCACATTCCGCACGGTATCTGAGATAGTTTCTCCAGGCTCTCTGAATACGGGTCGCCATGTTGTGCCAGAACTTGTCGCGCATAGCTTCGAGTCCAAAGAGAGATTCTGGGGTTTTAATAAAGACCTTTGTAACTCCCATCTGGTACTCTGTTGTAGGTAGACCAGTATCCTTTAGGATAGCCTGGGCGGCGGAGCGTGCATCTCCCTCCCAGACGTATTCTCCAGCATAAGATGTACGACCAGAAATCAAGAAGAAGCGCTCAACAAACTTCTCGAAGGATTGACGGTAAGCGAAACCAGCACGTCTAATTCTGACGTTCTCCTTCAAACCAAGATATTTGATCTGATGCAAAACGGCCGGTTCGTTATATTCCGTAGGGCTCTTGTTTTGATTGGGCTTGATAGTACGAATATAACTCGGTTGAGCCTTCATGAGAGTTGTAACAAGATCGTTGGCGGATTGTTTAATCTTGTCAGAAGCAGTAGGGGGGCGACGCTTGTTGTCCCTGTCGATCTTGTCAGGGAACAGGGTGTGAACGAATGGGTTCTGACTGGCTTCTACAAGCTCCAGGATATCCCTTAGAAGCTGATCCTTGTTCTTGTCCGTCATTCCGGTGATGCTGTAGTTCACGTCTCCGGCGTAGTGCTTGATGACGAATTGTCCAGAACGGTTCTCAAAGTGCTTGTGGCTGCTCAACATGTTCAATCTCTGAACAAAAGTTCCATCGGCGGCAGTGGGGTCCGCGTGGGCGGTTGCGCAAGCATCGTTCAAAGCGGCGAAAACTCCGGGGGGTCTCTTTTCTTCAATCAATTCACACACAACCTTGTTGTCAAAGTACTGAATCGGGGTCCAAGTAATTTGTTCCTTCTCGTACTCCTCCTGTTCAGTCTTCAAAGTGAGTTGAATGAAAATTTGCTGCAATTTCTCGTTGACGTAGTTGATGCAAAGCTGTTCGAAAGAGTTGGTGTCGAAAATTTCGAATCCGTAAATATCCAAGATACCAATTGTGTTGGAAATAGAACCGGCGGAATTCTGCATAGCCTTGTTTACTCGGTCTACAATCCACTCGAAAAGGTTGTTGTAGATTCCCTTGGCGAGCGCATCACGGACTGAAGTAGCTTGTGCGATGTTCAATGGAACCTCGTAAATACTACCCCTACGTCCTCCATGACTTGTCTCCATAATTCGGATTGTAAGAGCCCTCTTAACCGCTGCTGCGTCGACCTGAAGAAGGTATGAAACAAAGTCTGTGACTGAAGTGTCGGCAATTTCACTACCATCCGAAGTCTCCGAAGGCTTGAACCGCACGTTACCCAACCACAAGATAGCAGCAATCATTCTGAAAATCTGGTCCTGCTCATCCTTAGACAATCCAATAACGTTCATGGCGTTCAAAGTGTCAGCGAATTCGGCGACATCGTCGATACCCGGAACCTCGAGACATCCGGCCTTTGAAGTGTAGAGGTAAGTATCGGGCGTTTGCAGACCAAAAGATTCTGTATTATGTCAGACACAATACCTTCCTATCCGGGGTCTAGCCTTACGTCTGTGCTCAGCACTTGCGGCTTTTGTGAACTGGTAGAAAATGTGGAAGTTGCGCTCCTCCTTAATTTGTCCGACAACACGGTTCTTTTCTAGTAGGTAGTTGGTGATGTTGGCTCCAATCGGCTCTCCTTGAGCGTTGAACTGAATCTCGAGGTACTTTCCGTGTCGACTGGAGTTGTTGTTACGGAGAGTCTTTGCACACCCGAATGCTTCTAGTAGGGGATTGGTCGCTAAAACCATGTCTTTGATTCTCTGAATAGTATCTGAAGATGTAGTCGACGCCGCGGCAATGTACTGCATAATTCGCTTTGCTGCTTCGGTCTTTCCGGCTCCGGATTCACCACTGCCATTCGTCAGTTCCCGCTGAGAATAAACCTCCTAGTATAATCTCACCTAATAATTACACACTGGTTCTCCTTGTAACCGTTCATGTTGTAGTAGGCACTCTCCGCGACCGCGAATACGTGGGGCGGCGACTCCAATCTGTTCTTACCCCTATAACTTGCAAGAACCTCATCGGTGTAGATTCCCAGGTCGCGGAAAGGATTGACAGAGATTAGCACATGTCCGATGTATGTCTATAATCTCCTCATCAGCTTCCCCTACTTCCCATCCCCCCCTCCTAATCGCGACTGTACGCACATAGATACTCTTCGCCTGGAACCGCTTCATCAAGTTCTGGTTGATTTCCTCGTCCGTAATCTTCGAGATCAATGTAAGATCTGATACTCCGACATCTGTCTTCTTCTTCGCCTCAAAGACAGCCTTTCCGACATTCTTCTTGCTAGACTTCCCGCCTGCTCCCCCGGAGGAAGCTCCTGCGGTCGCGAAGTCTGCTTCCGCATTTTTCTTGCGTCCGGCGCGCTTTGTTACACCCTGTGATATTGGTAAGAGGAGTCGTTTTGTGGAATTGGCGGAGTTGGGAAGCTGCGTACCATTTCCGGTTGAGGGGGCGCAAGTTGAGGTAGTAGTAGTAGTTAAGGAGGGGAATGCCAGTTGGAGCTCTCTGCTCGATGCTTTGGGGAGTAGTTTCGTGGATTTGTCGTAAGTGATGCTACCGCCGCGATCGGTATCTCGAGGCCTGGGAACCGGAATGGAGTGAGGAGATGGTCGGTCTCAGCAGGAGGACTGTGGGTAGGAGGGTTGGGTTGCGGTGGTGACGGAGGAGCTGTGTACTTTAGGCCTGTTTGAGTACGCGGCAGTTGTCTTGGGTACTAAGCGAGAACGCCACAGCTGCTACTGGTACACACAGCCACAGATAGTGCGCAATAATAGTAACAGCGGCAGTAGAATATCCGAGACGAGTCATTATTTCGAATTATCGCCACTAACATACGTATTCACTTTCACCATGTTCTTTGATGCTGTGTTGTGTCGTATGAATTGAAGGGTAAACACAAAGGAATAGTTACCCATTCATTGGTGACACGGTGGAAACAAAACAGATGGCACATCCCGTCTGTAGGAACGCTGAGGACCCTGAGCACTCTGAGCACAAGCTATCACACGACACACGTACCATAACCCAAATCTTTAAATGTTTCACGATTCCCGCTGTCTCAGAACGCCTCTGTCAGGGTGCGTTGCTTATTCGATGGGTAGATCTTGGTAGGATCGGATACAGAATTTTTAGAGCTTGTGCGATCAAGTAGACGTCATCGCGGTGCTGTCAGCCTGGCAAGCTTCGCTTTAGGTCACGATGCATACTCTGGATACTCGACATTTTCGAGCTTCCAAAGAAAGCCATGCGCATGACATCTCCGCACAGAACCAAGAAACTGTTACCATGGAAACCCGGAAATTTCCTTTCGCTGGGTCCTCGGTCTGTGCGAATTACTAAGCGCGCTGGATCATCTCCGCCCGGGTACGGTGCCGACCGATGGGAAGAAGCGAAGTAAGCGAAGTGCTACACGAAGTGTTAAGCTACATATTATGACCTCATAAACCATCTCCGAGTTACATAGCTCCATCTCATCACCAGCTCCAAAAACACCAAAAATGCTAGCCACCACAACTTTGGATCTCCCCATCTGCACCACCTGCGGAACCCAATTCGGTCCAACCCAAGACCCAAAAACACAACCCTTCGGCTGCCGAATTTGCGCCGTGCGTAGAATTCCTTCATTCCCGTATCTCAAATCCCAAAGCCCGTTTCTCCACCCGCTAACCCACCATCCTCCAGGATCCCCGTCAATTCGTCCTCCCCTCCGGCACAACCTACACCACCCTAACCTCTCTCCAATCCACCCACCAAAATCAAATCGAGCTCCTAGCCCCCTCCAACCCCAACATCTACCACATCCACACCACCCCAAAATTCGGCATAGGCCAACGCTGTTTCTTCATCAAGACACCTGCCGGGAATGTATTATTCGACCTCATAGCCCTGCTCGACTCCTCAACTGTAGATTTCATCAATTCCCACGGCGGATTAAAAGCCATCGTAATCAGTCACCCCCATTACTACACTACCCACCTCGCCTGGTCAGAAGTTTTCAGCTGCCCGGTATATGTAGCACCGGAGGATAAAGAATGGCTCTCGGTCTCCGAAGAAGGGGGGAATTATCACTGGCTCAACCAGCAACATTCAGAAGTAATCCCAGGTATAACAGCTATAAAAGTCGGCGGCCACTTCCCGGGTAGCTTATGCTTGCATATCGCGGGGCATCTGGTAGGAGACGATAGCGACTCCAAGGGGAGGTTGTTGATTGCGGATTCTTTGGTGACGGTGCCGAGTGCGAAGGGACCTTATCAGCACCCCCCAAAAGGGGTGGCTAGTTATGCTTTTATGTGGAGTATTCCGAATATGGTGAGTCTTTGGGCCCCGGCAACTTTGATTTCGGGGATGGACGGTGGGAATATGAGGGAATATGAGGGAATATCATGGGATTGAGGCTGATGCTCGCGGCTCGCTACGCTCGCAATAGATCCCAATGCCAGTGGAAGATATCAAAAATATAGGCCGTGCTTTGGAACCGTATAGTTTCAACTGGACTCATGGAGCGTTTCCCGGACTAGATGTGACGGGAAATGATGTGAAGCAGAGGGTTAGGGATAGTATTGAGATTGCGGTGGGGTGGATGTTGAAAGTATGTACATTTTATTCCGAGTGATATGTTAGGCTTGAGGGACTAGAGGTATTCGAGGGCTAATGAGGTTTAGGGCACCAAAGTCCAAGATTAAGGAGGAGATTCCGAATTAATGCGATGATGAATGTGCATTATGTGCTCGAGGCACTTGGAGAGACTAGCTATCAACGGGTCGGACAAGCATCGACGGGTTCTATGACTGTGATGGGTGCTACTTGATTTGTACGGGACTGTGGAGAGGTGTTATGATTCCGTAGTTTCCTTTTATGATACCAATTTCGTTGGTTTTTCATGTGTTATCACTCGATGAGCACACCCTGCAGCGGGGTACTTGACAATGTCCCGGAGAAAAGGCGAGGATATAATGTGAAGGTGATATTCATTTGACGTAGAAAAGCATGTTTAGGTTTAACGAGGCTGAAGATATCTAGTGTACTAGGAAGTAAGTGGCTACAAATACTAAGTAAATCGTTCAGCAAGAACAGTGGGTTATGTCGCAAGATTCTCTTGCGTGCTTAGGTTCAGTGATTGTCACTCACATGGCTAAGTTTGACACCCGGCTTGTCCAAACTGAGTTGTTTCGACCCTTTGTTCAGTTGTTGTTCGTTTGTCTTGGCCTTCTCTGTATATATAGACCTAGCTTAGAGTAGACCGTCTCTCTGCTAATTAATTAACTCTCACACCTCACTTCTCTCGTCTCTGATCCCTCTCGCTTCTTTGATTTGTGACAGGTTCGTGACAGGGTATGGTTAATGTTCTTCACGAGCCTCGAAATTATATAAGTAGTCTACTCGAAAGCAATTCACCAGTTTTTTTTGTTTTGAATCAAATTTTATTTTGCGACTTATATTCTCATCACTGAGTATGAAACCGCCTCCTCGCAAATCACCAGTCAAGAGTTCGAATCAAATCAAGCTCATCTAGATTCTAGACTGCAAATTCAAGTTCCAACTCGCGCAGCCGAGCTTTCTTTTAGCATACATAGTGTGGCAGGTCCAATTAAGGTTACGGTTAGGCCTTGTGCTCTGTGTTATCCTACAAAAAATGTGGTATCCTACGAATTATGACATGAGATTGTAGCATCCTGCCAGTTTATCGTTTCTTTAATATACGTTACATATGAGACCTTCGTACATGTAATGATTGTAATCTCATTCTCTAAATAAAGCAAGCCTACCTAAAAAAAAGAAAAAAAAAAAAAAACTACCTAAAGGCTAAACTGCATTCCGATTGTGTACAAATCGACGAATCTGTTCTGAAATTTCATCGTGTTTTTCATTGACTGCGTGCATGAGTGCTGTCATTCCATCTTCATCCTTTGAATCCACATCTATATCTTTCCGTTCTCACAGTAGCCTCGCAATGCCTATATTATCACCCTTCCAGGCACTGGATGCGGTCTCCATGAGTGATGTTATTCCGTGTTTATCTTTTGTATTGACCTCAACATCATTCCGGGCAAGCAGAAGCATTGCAACGCTTTCCCGACCCATTACGCCTGCCCACATCAGTGCAGTTTTTCCTTTTTGATCTTTTGCATTGACATCGACATCTTCCCGAGAAAGTAATAGTTTGACAACAACTTCCTGGCCCTTTTCGCATGCATCGATGAGTGCTGTTCTTCCGCTGTTGTTTTTTTGGTTGATATCTAGTTCTTTCCGCCCGAGCAGCAATTGAACGTCGTCTTCTCGGCCATCTCTGCATGCCCATAAGAGGGTCGTATACCCATCCTTATCTTTGGTATCAACATCGATATCTTTTCGTTTAAGCAGCAGTTTTACGACGTCTTCTTGACCAAGACCATATGCCCATGCAAGCGCTGTCCTGCCATATAGCTTATCCTTCGAGTTAATGTCGATGGTTTTCTGTTTCAGGAGTACACTCCTGATTTCAGTGGAACCACGTTGCGCTGCTATATGCAACGGATGAAGACCACTCCAATTCTTGGTTATGGCAAGAGAATCACAACCGGAATCTAGTAGTAGAGTTTCCCATTTCACATTGGATTGGGGCCCAGCCTTCTTTGTCAAATTCGTTGACGCCAGTTCCTGCTTTGAGATACGTCTGAGTTGTGAGATACCGCTCCTTGACTTGCTGGCCAATACTAGCAGTTTTTGATTTCGTGTCTGGTGCATCGTCGTCATCCGAACCAAGGTCTGACCCGCTATGTTCGTTCTCCTCCGATGATTCCGGTAGAATGAAGAGGGCAATCTGCTCCAGGTGCCGTCCCAGGTGGCTTCTGAGTTGCTTTGGTCTGTATTTCTCGTGACACAAGGGGCATTTCTGTTTTTCTTCTATTGCTCTATTACCTCTGTCGATCATAACGTCTAGCTTTGGATGCTTCGAGTCTGAGATGAGGTCCTTGTGCTTTTTGGTAAGATGATCTCGAAACTTATATTTCCCTTGATGGAAACACCTTCTTGTATTTGCCGCAGAACCACTCGCGGCGATGCATCTCCGTTTCATGCGCGAACCATTCATGACGGCTGTGGTAAAGATGAGATCCCTGTGAACAATCTTTGAAGGTACAAACATACGGGCGTAAATCGTGGAACACATGCTTCCTACGACAGTCATCAGTATTTTGCATGATTAATATAAGCCGATAAAGGGATTAGACTCACTTCCAAGAAGCACGGTTCTCGGTCTCCACGATTATGAAACAATACGGGGATTGGAAAGGTCCTTCGTTAAATCCAGGAGGAGCCGGACCCTAAGACTACCGGAGTCTGCTGTAGATGATGCATAGGACGTTAGTGAGCACCCAGCTTCCGACCGACTATCCAGGTTGACAGGTACAGCTTCCACAACATCTAGATTGTCTGAGTACACTGTGGAAACAGTTATACGCATATCTATCGGGGCTTCGGAGAAGAAATCATCTTGACCGAGATCCCTGATTTCTTGCAATCCTGGGCCAAGCTCGCTATCGGTTGATCCAGTAGCGTTGATAGCATCACGCCGGCCAATAATCTTGTCGTGATGTTCGTTATGATATTTTAGGAGTTGACGTCGCTTGGTGTTGGCCTTTCCGAGCCGTTCGATCAGATATTGGTAGTCTTCGGTTAGCTGGTGCTTATTGCTGACATGTTCGATATCGAAGCGCTCAAAATGCGACATGTCTATCCTCTCCATCCTCTCCAGGCGATCCTGAGATGCCGGGCTCTGAATGGTGATCGATAGTCGATATAAGCACGTAATGATGTTGGCAATCTCCTTCATGGCTTCTTTGAGAGGTGATGTAGACCTGATTTCGTCGTCTGTGTCCGAATCAACCGTCTGCGCCTCCGTAGTTTCCGGCTCAACGCTATTCTGCTCGATGCCTTTCGCTTCTGTGTCTTCTAATGCCATCCCTAACGCTATTGAAAACTTAGAATAATCGAACAAATGTCTTCATTGGGTTAACTACTCACTCTCCTCCAGGAGACTATTCAATTCCATAAGAAAACCCTTAACCATTTCCTTCACCGATGAACCTTCACCAAGACGGTGATCGAGCGACATAACTCCACGCCGATGTGCAGCGACATTCTCAGTCCATACTTTCAAACGCCCAAAGTCATCAGGTAGCGTATCAGGAGGATCCTGTGACCACTCGAAATGGTCCAATATTCGGTTAAATGACGCTACTGATTGCCAAAATAAAGCCGTGATTGTGATCGGATCGAGTGCTATTCCGGAAGACATGATGGTGCTTTGGTGCCATGATGATCTGGAAGCGGAGTATTCTGTAACGTGTGCGGGGTTGTAGATACGTAAGACATGCATGTTGTCACGATCACTTTGCTTACAAAATACTTACGCTGTTATGTAACTCATCCTTGCTGGTTGGCTTGCGCTAGCGTGTGTCTTTCTAGAAGCACATCCCACATTAATCGTCAGACGTCGTGGTTTGACTGACCTTAAAAGTTTCGAAGTTCTCTTTTCGTTTGTGCATACATGAATGATAGTATTGCTCTAATCCAGAGATTCTGTAGTATCTCTCTGCGGACATGATGATCTGGTTGTGCGGTGGGCCGTTGGTGCTGGTGTCGGTTGGCTATGATCTGTACGTGCCATTTACCCAGGTGGGAGCGCTTACCAAAGGAGCGGCTGTAGCGAGAAGTAGGTATTTCGGGAGTGATGGTGGGATAGGTGACGTACGCGAATGAAGGAAGAGAGAACCATAGTGATATTCCACGAGGTACGGAGACTAAGTACAGAGGTGGAGGGTGGAAGCCCTCCACCTTGTTGGCCGGGCGACAAACCTCAACAGAAGCGAACCACAATAGGTATACTCCGCATAAAGCTATTCGGGATTTGTTTTCAACCTTGCCCCATGGGCCATTGTGGGACAATGAAATTTATATCCATAGCCATACAACAACACCATATGATCAAAACAGCGCTTTTCGAGCGAACGAATGCGAGGAATATCTATTACTTCTTCTGATTAGCGCTTATGCTTAGCTTAAATATTTTAGAATCGCTTTTGAATGATATGATATCTGCGATACATAGTCGGCGGTGGCACATACCTATCTATGGGTGTGTCCCAACCCTTCGTGTGTCGCTTGGATAATGGATCTGATGTCGCTCGCACCCGATAACTTCGCTCAACGACAACGATTTGCGATCCGGAAAAAACGGTCGGAAACGTCGCAAGAGATTCGCCAATTTCTTCGAAGGTATGTAGGAGGTTTGTGTTGTATTAGAAGGTAGAGAAGGGAAAGCGAGCAGAATCAAAGAATTGCTCTGTAAGTCGTGCTCGCAATGAAGCTCATGGGCGCTGCTGTAGATACCGAAAAGGGCTAGCTAACGTCGTTGCCATAGCAACCGCCCTTCCCAACGAAAAGTCGGACATCATGTTATCCCATTGATTTTAAGCAATCTTAGTATGAAAATAGAGCATAATCTAGCTCGTATACATACTTTAGAGGATTGATATGCGTTATTGAGTAGATCTTTCTCCCTTTGTTTCCAGATGCTATGCTGCATCGAGTGAGACCGTGTGCTTGAACTCAGGAGCACTTAATAGACATCTCGGCGTTCACACATTATGTCACTGTAGCTAACTAATTCTATCCCTAGCGTTAGGACAACTTTGAATAAGGCCTGTGCATGTCTTGGATGAACATTCATAAAGCATCACTTTCTGCTCTTCGCGCTTGCAGCTTCACGCTCGCCGATACCCAGATCCACGCACCGAAACTTCTTTCTAGAGTATTTCCATGTCAACGGCGCTCTACTTATAACAGCCGAAAATGGCTATTAAATGAGAAAATATCTACGTCGCGCACTGCATAGTCTTATTTATTACAGTACATAGTGCTAGGTAATGATCGATCGAGAGAACGGGGGGCAATGTTTATTGAAAGTACTAGTGTTTGCTACAGCTTCAATGTAGCACTACAATATATAATGCGGGTATCATACCCGATCACATGTACATTCTTCACGGCCTTTCCTCTGCCGCCTCTCGCATTCGTTACCGCTGCCGACTGTCGGGAAATGCCCAGACTCGAGCTAGCGAGACATCGCTCTCTCGAGCCGTTGCCTGTCGACCTTTCATACCTTGTTCCATGCCGATAAGTACTAGACGCTGGATTCTTTCTCTTGACGTTAGAGGCTACAAGCTAACAAACCGACACTCAAACAACTCGTAAATACGTTAAACTGCTTGAAATTCAGATGGCTGTTTTACGGTTGGATTATGTGAGAAGCCATCGTCCCAGATCAGTGGACGTGGGGGTCTGGGAACTGCATGTAGGGGGCTTTGAAACAGTGGCTAGCCGACCGAGTGCGCCGAACCCACAGGGCTGAATGTCGCTAACGACGAACGTGTTGACGTCAGGACAGCTGGTTAGAGGCTTAAAAAGATACCGAGAAATGATACATAGACATATTGGTATATCTGACAGGGTATCGTATCTACTGTAACTTACAGTAATCTTGTCACGATCACAAAATACGGTTTAGGATGGGTATGCTTGTTATGCGGCTCAGCTCTGGGAGGAGTTGCACTGGTAACGGGGTTGACCGGAAAGCTCGCTTGCTACGACGACTCGGTTCTAACCTCTAGATCATACCTTTAGTCTCGTCTAGTCTTCAATGATCAAGTGACCAGTCCTCACATTGCTTATGTTACAACTTACAACTTACCGCAATCTATCTGCCGTTTCAGTGTGACTCTCGCCCTCCGCATTTCAGTTTCCATGCACCATCATTTATTGATAAGCTGATACCGTGAAAAGCCTGGAGTTGGACTACATGTATGTTGGTTATGCGTATCATGTATGTACGTACCATGGTGAGGCGGTGCTTAAAATGCACATGCTGTGCAAAGTGAGATTTTCAAGATTCGCACCAATGAAATTCTAATCCGCAGTATTGAGAAGATTTGTGAAGTTCTAACCTTGTAAAACTGGAGATCGTCACATCAATACCCTAAGAAATTTAATTTAACCAGCTGTAATATTTTGCTGTAGCTAGATTGTAACGCCTGATCATTCCTGTGTAGGCCAAGTACTAGATTGATCACTAACTTTCGGAAAGGCTGCCACGTCGATTGCAGCGGCACTTGGCTACGACATTCTCAGCAGGGTCCCCGCTCATTGTTATGTTTTCAACCTCTAGAAGAACTAAAAACTCATTAGGAACGTAAGCAAACCACCGAACAATCCTCCTGCCTCCGTATTTTGATTTGTTTTTGCAGCCACACATAAGCGCATTGTTTCTCCAGGTGCAGTTTTACGGCAGTGCACATTTTCTTCGACTCAATAGTGTAATACAGTACAAATTACCATTACGGTTACGAACTTACGCACTTTGTGGCATTTTAGATGTTACGCAAACCCCCAATTACGCCATAGGACGAAGTTAAACTCAATATGCTTAGTGAAAAAGTGCACATGTGCCGGTAGATCTTTCATGGGGTATCTAATTCTGGGAAACTGGAGTCCTACGCTGCAGCTCGTGGCGGTGCTGATTTTTGTGGATCAGCATTTCGGTGTAACATAGCTGAACTTTGGATGGATGAGTGAAGCCAAAGAAGCCATCAGATGTTACACTTCATCAATCGTATGATCGAGTGTCCGTAAATTCCATCACGTTAATTGAAGATGTCAACAGCCTCTTGAAAGGTAGCCAGTAGATGGTGGTGGATTATCTACAGATCAATACCTAAAGACATATTGCACTTCAGTGGCTTATTAGTCAAGTGCAGTCAATGCCGGTTTTACAGAAAACTTTTGCGTAGCAATATATGGTCCATTTACGTCGGAAAAAACAGGGACTGCGCCTAAATCCTACCCGGTTAGAGCTCGAAAGTCGAGACTCCTGAAGACATGGACCGCCAAATTCGGCTCTTCACGAAGAGTACGTAATTAAGTACCAATTCAAATGTTGTATATACACAGATGGCACAGTCGAGATCAAGTGACAGCTAGGATCGGGTAGGGCAGCGGTAATGTTGTGCTGTTATGTAACCCTTGCTTCCTACTCCGTCGGTAGTCTCAATACTTACACGTTAGACCTACTTTTTAGAGATAAACAACAGTTTTATCTAATTATAATTAGTCACGGTTAATAAGTGATCTTTTTATGAAGCTACGCTTCGGCAGAGTAAGTAGATTTTGATACCCGGGCTTGCACATGTACACTTACGCGCAGTCCATTGCAAAGCCTTCGACGGTCGCCTGGAAATAACTGCACCCCGAGATACTCAGTTCATACACTGTTAAGTGCGCGGGTATAACATTGGGTTTGACATAGGCTCAAACTGTTTCCCTAGTATCTGTTATAATATGGATCAAGTGCCGGCTGCATCTCGCTCGGTTGATAAGATTCCGGTGGCTTATCCCGTCTGCGGCGCGGATGATTACCGATTACTCCTTGGCATAAGGTGCAGGCAAGTATGGTAATCTCAAGCGCCACTGCTTTGCTTGTGCTGTACTAGTTCGCGTCTTGAGTAGGTTTCCATTGTTCTTCTATTAGATACCGAAGATTCTGATTCCCAGGGCCCAGCGGATGATGAACTACTCTAGACAGGCTAAATTAACGGTCAGTTCAGATTCATGCGGATAAAGTACCGCTGATAAGCGGTAAACTGCATTAATGCATAGGTATATTTTCCAGAGTTTATGGGTACAGCTTAAGTCTATTCGGCTACAGAAACTTGATCATCTTGCATAGAACCTTAGATGAAGGTTTGTTTGTTCATACTAGCTAGTAGATCGATCGATGTAGCATAGTTGCCTTTACTAGCAAGGGTCGACTCAGGGACTTTGATTGTGCGTCTATCTGCATTCTCTGGAGCCGCATGCTTATTGGAAGTCATGCAACAAGGGATATTCTCATATCAATCCATCACTCATGACTCAAGCACGATAAAGCAATCTAAATACCAGAAATCTCAAAGCCCCAGGGCATGCGCTTTGGGGGCGTTTTTTGATTGTTTAGGTAAGAAAATCTAAGTAGCATGTACTGCGTTCATGATACTACGGCAAGACTGATGCACCATTCCGCACACGTGTCACACGTGCAAAAATGATCCATCTTCTCCCTAGAGATCAAAGCAGCTAAATGCAGAGAGGGTTCAAAAGGAATCTTGGTGCAGATAACCTAGTGAATACCGGGATTTAAAAAGAAGTTTCGCATCATGGGCACCGCTGGCTTCCTCTAAAACCTAAACCCAGCACTTATCGGTAAACTCTGGTCCAATTGTTCACTTCAGTCTGTTGTCCCGATTGAAGGTTGTATGGAATTAAGTAAGCACTAATATAATGTCCGAATAAATGCATTCAAGACTTTAAACTGATGGCTGCTTTGACTGCGCAGTGTATAGCCGAGTCAACGTCTATTGTTAAGTGATGTTAATTTTGAGGCTTTGGGCGGGAAAAGTAATTGCACCGTGTTATATCACTTACATGTATCATGCCTTCGTTTTAGTTGATAGATACCGGAATTAATGGTAACTCGGAAGGTAAACTTGCCTTCACCGTCCGTGGAGTCCAATAAAGACGTTTTGGATGGAATTCATTCGGGCTTTACAGCATGCCTGAATGTACTCAATGTTCACAACATCTTCGACCAATCTGCATATGCAGTACCTCTGTGACGCACACCATAGTCTGCGCCGCGGAATCTTGCATTAGAAAAGTTGATAAACTCGGCTTGGCATCCTTTTGGAAGTTGCAGTGTAGTGAGAATCCAGAGCAATCCGGGGAGACTTTTAGCGTCCGGTGCAATTATTTGGTCTCCAAGTGGGCGTTATGTTGCATGAACGGACTAATAAGCCGGTCAAGCTAGCGCTGAACAGAGGTTTGTGCAACCACGTCGCACTGGTAAATTAATTCCGTACTGTGTATGGCGAGCGTTGGCATAAAATACGGCCATCAAAATAATGTATAAATTCCGTATGCCCTTACAGTCTCAATCTTGTGGCAGTACAATATAATTCTTTCAGTCTGTTTGATTTCAAATCTATCTGATATCCTCGTCTCCCTTTGACCTTCACTGGAATTTCCCTCTTTATAGCAACCATGACGGGCTCTCGGCCAAGCTCTGCTGTTTCCTCGGACAAGAAGGATGATGAATCTTTCGAAGCACCTGGCGAAGTCGTCGAATATCTGCCACAGAGAAAAGCCATCAAAATTGGGCCGATTAGCCTACCTCCATGGCGTTCGCCAACAGCCCAGAGTATGTCCCTCGCTCTATGAGTATATCATCTACTAACAGTAATGCTAGTTACTTTGATCGGGTTTGTTTGTTTCTTGTGCACAGGTATGTCCTTTTTGACTCCCACGCTCTAGTTTGCTCACTCTGACACACTCGCCTAGGGATGTTCAATGCTCTCAATGGGTATGTCCTATCATGATCCCTTGACAGAAGTTATGACTGAGAACAGTCGTCAGAATTGGTGGTGGAGGACAGATCGATTCTAGTGTCAGTGCTGCGAGTATGACCGCAATATATCCTACGTTCACCATTGTTGGATTCACCGCCGGTAGCTTCCTGAACTATTTCGGTGCAAAAGTTACACTGGGTATTGGTGGTCTTGGGTAAGATAGTTATCTCGCACACTAAAGCACAAAATTCTAATGAATTAGGTATGCTGTTTACTCAGCAGCGTATTTGTGTTATAACCACACACACAACAAAGAGTTTGTGATATTTTCCGGCGTATTACTAGGAATTTGTGCTGCATTCATCTGGTGTGCTCATGGAACTATTATGATGGTATGGCAGCTTGGTAATGCATAATTTGGTATCACTTACTAATAAGCAAATTAGTCATACCCGGCAGAGAATGAGAAGGGAAAGTTTATCGGCATTTTTTGGGCTATCTTTAACTCGGGAGCAGTGCTTGGCTCTCTCGTTCCACTAGGTGGGCTGACTAAGCTATCAAGCGGGCTATTGAGATGATGTTAACAAATCGTCACAGGAACAAATTGGAATACTAAGGAAAATAAGTCGGGTAATATCTTGCAATCTGGTGCCTCAAAATGACTTAGCTGATCTGAGCATAGTCAACGACGCGACCTATATTGGCTTTCTCGTCTTGATGGCGATGGGTGGCATTTTAGCATGGTTCCTTGTACCACCAGAAAAGGTCATTCGAAGTGACGGTAGCCGCGTTCAACCCATTCGAAACCCATCGGCCATGTACGCATGACTTTTACTCCCTCTCTTGTGTTACTCAATCTAACAACCAACCAGAGCAGAGATCCGGGGCTTGTACGATACGCTGGTTTCTGAAACATATATCCTCTTACTCTTTCCCTATTTCATTGCCAGTAACTGGTTTTACACTTACGAACAAAATTCATACAACCTTTATATGTTCAACACCCGGACGCGATCCTTTACCGGCTTATGGTATTGGCTATCACAAATTGGAGCTTCTTTGTTGTTCGGTCATCTTCTGGACAACGCAGCATGGCCTCGGCGTAAGCGCGCGATCGCAGGATGGGTAGTACTATTCCTCATGGTTAATGGCATTGTATGACTTACCCAGTCACCTATGACATGACGGTTTGCTAATACAATGACGTTAGTGGGGTGGTGGGCTTAAAGCTGATTTACAAATGTCCAGGCCACCGCGACCAGAGGACGCAGCGACTTGGTACCGTGGAATGGACGTGTACGATAAAGGCTTCGGGTGGTATTGCTTGCTCTACATTGCATACGGTATGCTAGATGCAGTGTGGCAAACGTATGCGTATTGGCTCATGGGAGCATTATCGAATGAGCCTAGAAAGCTGGCGTATTTTGCAGGATTCTACAAAGTGAGTTGACATGAATTGGTTAAAGCTTTGCGGCATATATGCAGTTCTCTGACTGACTCGGTTCTAGGGTATTCAAGCCGCTGGGTCCGCGGTTGCGTGGGGTTTGGACTCGGCTCGCGTATCTTACCGAGTATTATTTCTGACGTCGTGGGGTTGGTGTGTGGCCGGGATGTTGTTTCTGATCCCGGTTATTTGGATAAAGATAAACGATACCGGTCGAGTATTACAAGAGAGCGCCTCGCCGGAAGAAATTGAGCGGGACCGAGATGACGAGAAGAATCACGCTGTAGATTCCGGCATGTAATTTCTTACTCAGCTGTATATATATGGTTTCTAGTTATATGTACAAATTATCTTCTGTAAGGCTTAATCAGAATTGTCTTTAGGCGAGCTATTAATTCTAGTGACTTATACAGTTGTGCATGTGTCCTGCACAGTGGACTACAGACACGAGTGATCTTCCAGGTATTAGTGGCCGCTACAAGAGTAGAGAGCGTGGAAATATCTACGTTCATGCTCTCATATGCAGAGAGATAGTTTATCTCCAGAGAAAGTATTACCTGGCTTACATGGAAAACGAGGGGAAAATTTTTAATGCTGGTCACAACTTTAGTTACCACTGACAAGTACGCATAAACTGCTGAGCCGCATTGAGTGCATATCAGCGCAATCTAATCGATCTGTGCCACGGTTACACGTGGATCTTTGGAAACCAAGTCAGGGTAATATTCCACCCCCGCCTTTGATGAACCAAACAATGCATGGCTTGGCGGTGAGTCTTTCCTTCTCTCTCACTCCTCTCCAATCCGTCAACAAACTCTCCATCTACCTCCATCTCCACAACTTCAACCACAAACAACTCTCCACAAGTCTAATCCATCCGAAGCAACTACTGCTCCGCCGAGCGTGCTATATTCCCCCAATTACCTTGCTATCACTGAACCGCATCTACTATGTCCGGCCAGTTCACACCTACTTCAGAATACTCGGCCTCGGAGGCACCGACTGATACCTCAGGCGACGGTATTGGAACTTTTATTATTCACGTTACATGCGACAATCCGAAATTCGATGAAACTGTCCTTGTTCTTGTTGATGAAGAGGCGGGTATTGATAAATCCCTGGCAGAATTCAAAGACACCATCTGCATGATCGGTTCGGTAGCGAACTGCTCTTATAAATACCCGTATAAGATCAAACAAATTAGATTGCTTATTTCAGACAACAAGCACATAATAGTTACAGCTCGGCAACTATTCAGTGTAATTTGGCGCCTCCCAAGAATCCCTGGTTTAGTCACACCAGACCTTATTACAAATATACCAAATTCCAACCGGATCCAAGTTTTTTTGTCGGTAGACTACTCTGATCATTGAAGGATTAGGCAGTAAGTGTAAATATTCTTTGCATGTTGTTATATTATCAGCCTGAGCAATTCCAGCTGACTTAAAGCGAGTCACATTACTTGCTACACCTGGCTTGTTTTCGATCTTTTTTTCATATCGTACCGTCTTTGTCAGGATTTCCACCTCGGAAACTAGCAAGAAGCCTTGGGAGGCTTGGATAGTTTTTCTACATGTTTTTCTATTGTATGGAACGCAAAATGTCACAACTCTTTCCAAAGTGTACCACGAGTGTGTTCTCCGCATTAGTTAAACATTTCAAAGGGTTCTCAATACTTGAATCATAACTACCACGTCTTCTACTGGAGGACTTTCCCGTAGCGCAACGCGCTTTGACGGTGGATAGCAAATCGTCAAACGGGGCAAAATCATCAACCATCCTTCCCAGTGAAGAGTCGCAGTTTTTCCTCTACAAGTTTACATAGAGAAGATGATCAAGCTAGACCCATTTGTTACGATAGAAGAAATTTAGTCACGTTTGGTGGCCCATTTTCTCGAATCTTCAGTTTGACCGTTTGACGGTTTGCTGTCCGTCGGAAATTGGAATAGCACTACAGAAAGTCTTCCAACTACAAAACTACAATCTACACGGAAATCGGCATCGAGTACACTGTACTGGTACCGAATATCTGGATCCCTAATTAACCCCCCGGCCCCCGACCCTGGGCCTCCACAATCTTCAATTATATTTAACGTATCTACCATACGGTAGATATGCTTATTTAACCATCCTTGTTATCCGCAGCCCGTTCGGCCCGCGCGGCCATGCACGCCATGTACGAGTGCACATGGAACCCAGGGAGCCCAGCGCCTACATCTCGAGGAGTTACAACCCAAATAATATCCGCTCGCTGAGTCGCTCGCGGCTCATTCCAATCATGTATCCAGATTCCTCGCGGCTAGTATTCTACTCATTCGACTTGCGATTACAGGCTCCTCGGTCTCCCCAGGGTTGAGGATACCACTGTCCAATACATACTAGAGTCTATTCGTCTTGGCATTAAAAATACGTGTGCACGTTTCAAAACATGGCGGTGGAACATCACTCGAAGGTCAGGTCCTCATACTTCACGAGATTGATGGTAGATGTATACCTTGTTTAATCCTTCTTCCTTTCCGTTGACCTAGGGAACAGAAAAAGCTTAATTGTATCTACTCTAAATTACGCTAAGCTAAGCTATACTTATCGCGCGGTATCTCAATTTAACCCGGTTCGAACTTCGAACTTCGAACCTTCGCGCTTCCTTACTCGAAAGTTCCGAGTTCGCCATGATGATGACTTTTTGCGTGATTTAGAATTAGATTATGGAATACTACGCAAGTTTCATTTAAGCACGGTTATAATATCGGAATTGCGGGATTGCTTTTCGAGCTAGCTAGATAGATAGGCGTTACCATTGATTACTCTACAAAACAAATGAAGTACTGGAAAAGGCGTGAAAAATGAAAAAGAACTTTGTCAAGCTTTACCAAGCTTCTATCTAGTAACAAGATAACTAACCCCATCTTCCAGCATCACCTAACGTCATCCATCCCACCCTCAAAAAAGTCGCTACATAAAGCCAACAAAATCAACAAAACAACACAAAAGAAAATATATCAAGCATACCCAGAAAATCAGGTAAGCCAGCCGACGCACCACACGCAGTAAGCACGCAATTACGATGCTAGATATGCTATGCACGGTACGCTACAAAACCGGCTAAGACGGATCGGCATCCGAGTAAATTACCACCGCGTTTACCTGCGTTACTTCACTTCTCACTTCCTTCAACATCTCGGTCAACAACTCCGTCACTAGACTACTGCCACTGCCACCGCTACGTCGTCTACGACTACTACTACTACGACTGCTACGAGTACTACTTCTCACTTGCGTCTTCGTCTCTTCGTCTCCGACTTCATCTACTCCCCACTACCGCCAAGGCCAGTTTTGAGCAACCTACTCTCCGCCACTACCAAAGCCAGTATTGGGTATCATAAAGAAGTCCATTCCAGCATTTGAACCACTCGAGGCAGTAGTTGACGCAGGAGTGCTTGCAGAGCTATTTGTTTGTTGTTGTTGCTGTTGCTGTTGCTGTTGCTGATTCTGGTATGCAGCAAATCCGGCACTGACGTTTGTTCCTCTTCGAGCATTAACAGACGCAGCAATACCAGCATAGCGAGCTTGTGCGGAAAGCATTTTATCGGCTTCATCGGAGTATGCGTCTTCATCCATAATCTCGTCATAATCCTCTTCATCATCGTCGTCATCACCACCGCTATGGTCACCAACATCTTCGATATCCAAGTCTTCCATATCATCAGGTCCATCAAGTCCAAGTCCAAGTCCGTTATCATCCTCTTCGTCTTTTCCGTCTAAGCTAGGGTTTGTGACAGGAGAAAGATGGCCACGTGATCGTTGGGTAACTTCGGGGGTGGAACGCCAGCCTGGTGGTGGAAGTGGTGGTGGTTGAGATAAATCGATATTACCGGATCCGACACCCATACCAAGACCGAGATTCTCGCCGTTACCAACGGTGCTTTGGTAATTTCCGTTGACGACGAGAGGACCGCGTTTCTTAAGTTGCTCTTGCTGAAGGTATCCAGCACTTGCATCGAGAACTCCGACGGCAAATTCCATAAAATGTGCACCGCGACTGGAGACACGCAGGGTCCAACGGTATTCGGAAAGTCGGGCTTTATAGAATTCGGCTTCCTGGATCGTTGGGGATGTTGCCCAAAGAAGGGCACCAAATGTACCGATTAGAGCAAAGTTGACTTTCGAAGAGAAATACCAGAAACTTTGAAGGTGTTCGGGTTTAAGTCGATTGACGAAATCCATTGCTGAGATAAGCCGTGTTTTGGCCGCCGATCGACAAATGTGGAGTAGGTAAGGGTCGACCGATGTGGGAGTACTGAGGGTTCGTAGGATCTGCCGATGCAGCGTGATCTCGGTCGCAAAATAGGCAAGGTGCAGGAAGCCTGTGGGAACTCAGGGATTAGGAGGCATCTCACGGAATATCACTCGTATTGTGGGAAGGGAATGTACCAGTGGACGAGAGCCGTCGATTCTTGGTTGTCGCATCCATACGCAAACAATCGGGAAGTTGAACGAACCAGCCCTTTAGTCGGATTTGTATCGGCTTTGCACGATCGAGCACTTTTTGGGTTCCGCCTTTACCGGTAAACGCCATCTGTGCCTCGACTGTGAAAAAGGCCCCCAACACATCCGCCATCAACTGTGAGAGCTGGATCATCTGTTCGAACAACAACCTCCCCTTTTCCACTTCCTGAAATATATCCTCATCTTCTTCAGTCCTCTCGGTCTTCACCATCTCATACGCTGCCACTGAGTCCGGAAAATCTTCAAGTTCCACGGGTCGAACTGCCCAATTGGATTTGGTAATATGAGTTGGGCGACCATGTGTGAGTGCACCCCATTTATCCTGCATGAATAAACCCCATGCTAATCTCCTGCGCAATCCTTTTTCCCATCTCGGTATTTTCCAAGTTGTACAATCCAGATGCAACCCCAACTCTTGCCCGATGGCTACCAATTGTGCTGTGAAGGTCCAGGCCGAGCCTTGCATCTCATTCCTTTGGAGTAGCAATAATCCCGCCTGAACTGTTGAAAGCTTTGGCCGATGGATAACCTCGTTCATAGTTTTCATTGCCAATATCTCCAGTGCTGCAACGTCGGGTTTTGGCACCGATGTCAGTTCTGGGTCGTAATTCCACCAGTGCAGCGCCAAGATGTACACAGCAGCAAGTAACGGTGCAGAAAATTCTCGATGCGTGCGAGCGTATTTTTCCAAAAACACACGCTTGTGCAAAATTGGAAAACTCGGATGCACGATACGAAAATAGAGATTAAGCAGCCGCTGTCCATTCGGACTTACTATCCGTTCAATCTCATCGCAGTCCTTGTAAAATTCTGGATTGCTTGGCGTCGGCTCGTCTGGATAGTTGGTGAATGTTGTTTCGTCTGATACCCTGCGGAACGAGGTGGTTTTCGAAAATGTAGAGAGCGAGTATTCATCCTTGGAATCAAACGGACACAAATCAATCAGACATTGTTCATATTCAGCAGTCGGACCGACTAGGTGAGAATGCCGATCTCCTTGCAGGCCAAGTGTGTTGAATAAAGCGTTGTTGGGATGTGCGGAGTAATCCGTGATCGGAGGCACTTCACGAATCGGTTTTGAAGAATTATTGCGCCGGGGTGAAGACGGCGAGGTGTTTCTGCTTCTGCAGCAACAAATTACGGATTATCAGCCAAATTTGGGTCCCGGGCACCCCCCCGACAGAACGAAAATTTTTGAAAACAAACTACACACCTCTTCTGCCCAGTACCATTGGCATGTTCACCGGCCAACCGCCGCTTTCGGGGTTGTGGACTCTGAACAAAGGTACACTCCTGGCTGTGGAATTGACAAAGAACGCACTTGTCGGCGCCCTCATTCATCACGCATCGTGACTTTCTCCTTCGACATGCATCGCATGGACGCTCCCTCCGACCCTTGGCATACGGCTGACCTGCCGCTCCCGTTACCGCCGTCGTCGTCGCCGTCGAGTTGCCATTAGTCGTCGCGGTGCTGGGACGAGACGAGGAATTGGGACGCGACTGGGTGGCGGTGGAAGACTGTGGCTTGCTGGGAACCCTCGGTGTAGAGGTTGTTACAGGGCTAGTCAAAGCGGTCGTTGTGGAAGGTGCAGCGGGCGGAGTGGGAGCATTGTTTTCTGTCGCAGATGGAGCCGTCGTGGATAATTTTCTCGCAATGCTGCTCGTGAGTGCAGCGGACGATGTGGAGATTGGTGTTGTGGAAGAGGAGGTGTGGGAGGAGTGGAGGGAAGAAGAAGTGGCGGCGGTAGTGGTAGTGTTGGCGGTGGTGCTGGCGGTGGTGGGTGTGGCAGCGGTGTTAGCAGCGGTAGTCGTCGCGGCGAGAGTGGTTGTCGCGGAGACGGCGGACCCGTGTGAATCTATGTCGGGACGAGTAGTCTGAAATGAGGATAATGCTGTATCGGCCGACGTCATGCCGGAGTCAGTGATTGCGATTACGGGAAGAGGTATTGTGGTGAGTGTGTTGGTTCTAGATATGATTCTAGATATGATTCTAGATATCTGATCTAGATGTTCTGATTCTAGATATTCTAGATACGAGATATTCAAGACAGGATATTCTAGAAAGGATATTCTAGACAGAGATATTCTAGAAGTAACGACACCCAAATAATACCGCTGAAATGACAGTGGTGTGTACCGTTTGCGTATATATAAAACGGGTGAGTTTGTTGTAGAGCACAGTACTCCTTCTGATATTGCGGATGAGCACGGGGATTGCTGCTATCGATATCGCGGATTGAATTCCTGTGCTGATGCGCGGGGGAAGCAGGAAATGAATTCGGAAACAGGGAAAACTAGTAGACAGACACGGAAGGGCCTCAGAGATAAGGGGCCTTGAGATACTATTGACAAGATGTTTCACGGTATGACGGAGTGGTTGAGAGTGACGGAAAGCAGTCTGCGCCGGAAGCACCGTTCGTATCGGGGGGAATAATAATAGAGTATGTGGAGTGCAGCAAGCAGCAGCAAGCATCCTCCGTTACGTCTCAACAACCCTCCTCGTCCTCTATCAACACCGGTACATGCTCCCCACTCACTCCCTACACCCACTCCGTTACCACACCAGCATATCCCTCCAACTACAGCCAGCGAATTATTCGAGATCCCCCCCTTCTTCTCCCGAATTCCGACGGGGTCAGTTTTTTTTACTTCCTAGCCTGCCCTTGGCTTTTTCAATGCTGCACCAGTGACCTCACTCGGTTCACTCGGTGGCAGGCAGGTTACAATAGCATAACGAGCATACCAGAGTTCCGAGTCCAGTAGGCACGAGTTTACCATATGTATCTACCAGCGGTAGAAGCAAATTATGGCCCTGGTGGCTCCGATAACGCAGGAAGCGGATGTTACCAGTAGTGTTGCCATATATACTCGTGCAAAGCGTTACCAAGCAAGGCTCAGCAAGCTTCTGGAAGGTGGAGAGTGTGAGGATTAGGAATGATATCTTGCTGAGCCTGGGTTGGATGGGATTGGATTGGGATATCATATCTGGTCCATCACCCTGGAAGTAAACTCATCATATACATCTCTACTTTATCTTGCCGACGAGCTGAAGCATCTGATAAACATCCCGCGTATTGATATGGTCCACATGTAAGACCCATATCTAGCAGCATTACAAAGACTGGAAGAAAGGAACGGAGCTCCGCGTGGGGTACTTTAGTTCTTCAACACCACCCACAAACCATGGCGATAAGCCTCGCGACTGTGATTCTGCGGTTCCGAAAACGTTATTAAAGGGATCGGCGGTTTACGCTAGAGCGTCTTCTAGCGGTTGAAGGAGTGAAGAAAGTCCCCAAGTCTGGGAAAGCACCAAGCCACTTGAACTAGGCCAGGACCCAGGAAGATTTCCGGGGTATGGACCATATCGTGAACGATGCCGGCGCAAAAAGGCGCTGATGCATAGGGAGCTGATTGAAATGCACGCCATGACAGAAGAAAGTCATGATACATATTCCGCGCTCTCCGCTCTGTCTCGGAGGAAACAAAAGGTCTCTAAAATCTTCTGTGGATACTCTAGCTTAAAGTCAGCTTAAAGGAGCTTTTTCGATTCCGCAGAAGCGTGCAGCAAACAGACAGAGATACAAACCGGAACTGGTGACGTTGCGGAGTCGGTGGAATCAGTAACGCACGCGACCCTGCATACCACACAGATATACCTTTCGATCCCCCGTTACCGAGAAAGCGGAAATGGTCTGGCATGGAATCGAGAAGCAACAAACCCCCGATACACAGATTTTCCTCTTCATAAACATTATCCCATTCTTCCATTATTCGACAATATTTTGTTTTGGCTATACCTTTGCTCGCGTGCCTGATTGTCTTCTGAACGGTTATCTTCTCCATACGATGATCATGTCTCGTTGATAGCACGCACGTTCGACATCACATCCCCAGGTAAGGCCCCAGCTTTCAGCTACTATGTACTCTAGTTCCTCCATGGTTGAGTGGTCGTGAGTGCACGCCAGCCCGATTATCTTTACCCCACGCCTTCCAGCATCCCGGAAAAACATGTAATAGCATGTCTGATACGTAGCCCCGTATGGCTGTGTTGATATCCTATCCTGTCCCTAATTCTTCAGTTTCTCTTTGTGCATCAACCCTCTTTTTTCATGTCGGCGATTGAACCTCAAGATTTCGTAATAGTTCATCAACACCCGAGAAAAGGGAAGGTCGGCACGCGCAGAGATCGCGATAATTCTCACCGCCTTCCTATGGATGCGCAAAGCTTCGCGCCAAATTCGGAATAAATGTATGCAACCATAAAGACATATCTTGGGGAGTAATCTTTGTACCAAGAGCATGGCCATAGATGTATCTAGAGTAGGGTTAAATCCGCGCGATGCAGAATATCCGTGATGAATGATTGGTTAGCTGCACCCTTATCTCTACCATCGACCGACCACGCTGCTAGGTAGACGGCCCCGACCCCGACCCGACACCCCGACACCCTCCTCCTAGTGTCCTCCTCCTCTGTCTCTCCCCCAGATGCGAAAAAAAATCTTCCTACACCTAAACCAGACGGACACGTTCCTGGTTATCAGTTGCAAGGGACCCTGGAGAGTTACGAAAATAAATCGGAGAGACTATTTATTACACCACCCGGATATTTTTCGTGGGACGCGGCATTGGGCGCGGTAAAGTGTGTGAGACTTGACATCGTGGAAGAGAAGAAGGAATTACTTTCTCCGGGGAGCCCGGGAAGTACATAGATCGTGTGCAGTCGTGTGAGAAAAAGCTTTTCTAGGTGCTGTCAAAATTCTTCAACATGTTTCTTCTTTTGTTTATAATTTTGATGTTTACAAACCATAGCTGAACATTCCCAGTCCAACTCTAGTTTCTAGTTACACCACGCTTAATCTTGCTAGCCTCTAGCTTGCCAACCGTAACTAATGCCATGCTTACCACCTCCCCACCTCCCCTCCCTATAGAAATCGATATCACAACTTCACGCGGGCCGCCTATCATATTTTAACTCGTCTCTCGACCGGCAGGCATATAAGAAAACGGCGACCACCACTGAGTCGGGATTATTGTTATGTAAACTTTATGTCAATGCTTGTCTTGTTGTCTGGGCACCAGCTAGGCAACTCCGGGCAACGCTGCAACGATCGATTGAAATAGGATTTAGATAACCGTAGAGAGCGCAAAGGATAAACATTTTGATTTGATACTTGATGCAGACCGATCAGAGACTCAGAGGTGTTTTGGATTTCTATGACAGAAGAGAACCAACGGGGAAATACGATTCCGGAATCAATTGATTACATTTCCACGGAGTTAAGTAACGGTTGTAAGTGTCCATCTATGTATCTTCGTAATCGTCAGAGTAGATACATAACATTTTCATAAATCTTCACTCGTTATCTTTTTGGGAATGAAGATTCGGAACCGAGATGCTCTGCTCATCCAAATTTGCTTCCCTTCCTTGGTAGAAGCAGCTGCAACTAAACCCCACAATCTAAGGATATTGGGACCCAGGATATCTAGGAGATGTATGTGGTGATAGATAGATAAGACCAAGAGGCTTATCTTTGAACCAAGATGTAGACCCGTAGACGCAGAACCTAGGGGATCTAGTATGTTAGAGATCCCGTTCGCGTACCAGCCTTGTCCAAGACGGTCCAGCAACGGAACCAGAAGTTGCTGTTGCATGACGTTCTTCATGAAGGCAGAGATGCCGATAGCGAAGACGAACCCAAGACGATGGCAAGGACCTTCAAGTGATGTTCCTGGATTTCCAGGTAGGTATCTTCCCGTCGGCTACCATAGTGTCCGGGTATCTCTTCTTCCGTGGAAATTGGAATCAACAAAGGTTTCTCTCATACTCGAAACACCACGCTTCGATCAACTCCCCTCGAAAAAATCACCCCCGGAACCCAGCTTTAACGCCGCAGCCACAGATTTGGAACTACTCTACATCCATCCCGATACCGATTCGACTCCCAAAGCTCCCGAAAGATTATCTAGCCTGCTCCTCCGAGTCGACGTATCCCCGAGAAAACGCCGGAGCTTGAAGAGGAATCCATGAATCCACACTGCGACTCCGTCTTACGAATTCAATGGATAGCGAGAGAAAGATGCGAGGTTACGAGGAGGTACAGTGTATCTAGAGTACTACTATTCTATATACTTAATACAGTCTTCTCTCTAGGAGTCTATTCTATTTACTCGGAGTACGAGGATACACGGAGTTATCCGGTGGTGCTTTGCAGCGGCCGCTTGTGATTTAAGGATCTAGGGTCCATAAACAGAGGCCGGGCATGATGGCGGTTGGGTTAGACTTTAAGAAATCGAAGAAACTCCCCTACTTTACTCTAAAGCAGATATGGGTACTACGGAGATCGAGATGGAGAGGTACCAAGGAGGGTAGAGTACATAGAGTGAAGCCAGCGGCAAGTCATACCTACTGCAAGGCTCAAATCATCAAGTACGATAACGGTTAACGGAGCTTCTGCACGCAGCAACATATTCTCCACAATATGATCTCCGAATGGATCTCCGAACGAGTTACGAGACAGACATCTCTCTTTCAAGGAGACTGGAGTGCTGCCTATGATATTCTTAGGCGAATGGCGGACAGGAACTGGGGGGGAGAAAAAGTAGATAGAAGGCGTGCTTCATACTCCAGTTGAGTGCATAAGCCGCATAATAAATGCAAGATTCAAAACAAAAATCTCTCTTTCATGATTTGTCTACATAATCTACTTACTCTATTCTGCGAGTAGAATCTTGCAAATGAACATATCCACCGCCATCCACTTGATAATATTCTACCCTTCTACTTCAATGCCATGCTCTTGTAGCTAGCCGTTATGAAAGCTACTGCTCAGGTTCAACTTGTGACACTGTCGAGGAAAGTGGGGACCATAACCGATCGGCGAAGGAAGGGTTCATGGGATATCAGTGGCTTAAAGATCTGCGAAAGTGACGACGAAAGCGACTCGCGAGGGAGAGCTGGAGAGAAGAGGACAACTGGCTTTATTAGTCTATTGCGGCAGATAGACGTTGAGTGGATGCTGAGTTGATGCTGGGTCGAAGCTGAGTCGACGCTGGTATGAATCAGAACTGTTTAGGTGGATTGCCAACTCAACTTAGGGCGAGACAAATTTACCCCGGGCCCTTTAGACGTTGTGAAGCTGAATGTGCGGTGTAGAGTTGAGTTTAATAAGAGATTGTGAAGGTATGAATTTCGGTAGAAGATGTAATGGGCATGTTGCAGAGGAAACGTGAAAGATGGAGGAACAGGGTCGAATTGAAGTAAAGAAGAGAAATGATAGAGGAGCCGCGAGCGGGCTATGTACACAGAGGGTGGAGATGGAACTCACACCGGGGGGGCATTGACAGCCAATAGACAGCGAGTGCAGCGGAGACAAAGGTGGGTACCGATAATGATGTTTATCACTCATTGTTTTGATGAGGGTTGGAATGTCACAGTTTTACTCGATGGAAGTCTGTAGCGAACGGAATTTCACTGTCGATGAAGCGGAGAAGTGAGGAACCATTACAATCAGGATGGCCACTAGATTCAGTTACTTCATGCAAGCCTTCTAAAAGTAAGCCGAAGAAACCGGAACACAGTCAATCAATTGAAGTTTCATCCGAGTCCGACACGAATGGTTGATGATCTGACAACATGACAACACCCCGAACTCCAACAAATCCTCTCACAGCTATCATCTACATTCCAAGGCCTCTTCTTCTTCGCCAACCACCCTAGCGCTTCTTATGAGACAGCTTGGAATACCCAGCTGAAAATTCCCGGTTAGGGTTCATTCGCCCCTGGGTAACCTGCACATCACGCCCTATCACTCGAATTGCACGTTTGCCACAGGTTTCCTACGCGGCGAGGAAGCGAAGAAGAAGCAATATTCCCACCCACCGTGCCGCGATGGCTTTTGGGCGTTCGTATCGCAAGCGACAGTGCAGATTCTAACCGAAGGCCAGCGACACCCAGATTATCCCGTGCTGTGACTTCTTTGGTCGTGGCATATCGGCCCGTTTCGCGCGGTGAAACTGGCTCGGTCCGTACTTGACAGCGGATGCATCGGAATCCCCAGGCCCCATTCATCACGGACTAGTTTCAAAACCCCGACGCGACGGGAACATCTAGAGTAGATATCTAGGGCCTTGACGTTATCTCATCGCGCCAATTATTCCCGCCATCGCGATAAAGATACTCTAAACTACTCTATCGGCCCGATTTTACGATGATGTTCCGATGGTTCGGAATGAGATGGACCTGCCTTCTGTAGATAAAGTTGGCTTCGGTTAGAATAGTGCACGCGCATGAGCACGGGGAAATATCGCCGGCCTTAAAGACCTGAGCATGCGCTGCTTCAAGCTTCACGATGCTTTGCTATTTCGTGATGATAATGTGGAGGATGATGATTTGGTGGATTGATACTTTGGATGATGGATCACGGCAAGCGAGCGAGAGGGGAGCGGGTGAGCAAGTCGCGCGTCGAACGTCATAGAAACAGGGTAAACGCGTCTCGTGAGTCGCGCGCAAAACGGCTCCGGCATCGTGATTAAATCGATGCGCGATGCGTGAAGAGCGAAGAAATGGTCTGATCTGCGGAAAAAGCAAGGCAACTGCAATGCTAGTTAACCCAAACCCTATTTCCGGTCTTCTGGAGCAGCTCCTGCCCGTGATGTCATGCCTTAGTGGCGATAATTATTTCTTGTTTGTTATGGCTCCTTTATATAAATTCAAATAAAAGCTTGCATTGTTTTTTTTTCTCCGAATTTTTGGACCATTTTCCACATTGTTTGAGACTTTGAGTCCGCCACGACAAACTTCCATCGCGATGCCCAAAAATATCATCATCACCTGCGCCGAAGGCCAAACCGGCCACCTAATTGCAGAACAAATCCTCACCAACGACCAATTCTCGCAAGATGTTTCCGTCCATCTCTTCAGTTGCAACCCGGAGCACCCTCACGTCCAAGAACTCGCCAAAATGGGGGACCATGTAAACGTTGTCGAATGTACCCCCGGTGACCCCAAGAAGCTTGAGCAACAATTCAAAGACAGTGGAGCGGATGGGATTGTTTTAATCCCTCCGTCTGTGGATAACAAACTGGAGTGCGTGGAAGAAATGGCGATGGCTACGAAGGGAGCTGGGATACAGTCAGTTGTATTGATTTCTGCTGCTGGGTGTGATGTGGCTGAGAAGGATAAACAGCCTAGGGTTAGGGAGTTTATCGAGATTGAACATATGATGATGAAGATGAAGGGGGAGCCGGAGACGGGGGATGCGGGACATAGTCAGGCTATTATTAGGTTGGTTGTTCATTCCTCCCTCCCTACCGTGGGTGATTGATTGTGATGAGCCATGATGGGCTTTGCTGGATTTGTGCTGACGAGGAATTGGGGATAGGGCAGGATTTTACGCAGAGAACTTACTGCTCTACAACAAGTATGCAAAGGATAAGGGAAAGCTACCATTGCCCATCGGAGACAAACATAAGTTTGCGCCGATTGCGTTGGGGGATATTGCGTTGTTGGCTGCGCATACTATTACCAGTGAGGGAGAGCATGGGCTTGGGGATCATGTACGGGGACAGTTGATGACGCTTACTGGTGAGCTGTTGAAATATGGGCTTTGTTTGCCGAGTGCTAATAGGTGATGAAGGGCCTATGATGACCGCCGGAGAGGAGCTAGCGGATGCGGCCAGCCAGGGATTGGGAACGAATATGGAGTATGAAGATATTTCTGAGTATGGCTTCCTTCCTATTACTCTATTATTATCATTCTCTACTTCTCTCCTTTCGTTACTCATAGCTAATAATTCGTAGGGAGGATGCCGTAGAGCTACTCAAAGAGGCGGAAATTAGCGAGTCAGAGAAGGAATACCTATTGCAGTACTACTCGTTGGTTCGGGAGGGGAAGTTGAACTACATCTCGACACACTGCTTCCATGATGTTCTCGGAGAGCATCCGATGGAGATGACGGATTTCTTTAAGAGTTATGCGGAGGAGTTTAAGCCGAAGAAGAGAAAGACGAGTTCGTAGGAGAAAAAGTACGAGATAGATATCACGCTGTGAATAATGATAATGGATAATGAGTAATGTCGGTATAATTTCCTAATGAATGAGTAATGAAACGTTGGCGGGGCTACGTTTATTAAACGGCTTTATAGTCAGTTTGTACTTGCGATACCTGGCGATATCGCTTACAACCCTATATTAGTCAGGTAAGAGAAAGGATGAAACCGTAACGACTATGGTGACAGATTTACGTGAGATTTGGAGATTTGAAACTTACACAACAGGTGCCAGATTTACGTGAGATTTGGAGATTTGAAACTTACACAGCAGGTGCCAAATCATTGTGCAACGAGGAACCATAACTTGCCCTGACTTGCTCAACCTATCCCCGTAACCATAGGCCCGTTCTTCTCACCGCAAGGAAACTTTCCAGAGATTCCATTTGAGCACGCTCATAGATTTTTTATGCGGCTATTCTAACCGCATCTGGCCACGAATACGAAGCCTCGTTGCATTCAATGCACCTACCCATGATCACAGGGCCCAGATGCGGGCGCGATACAGGCACAACAAGCACAGCAGGCATTGACTACGCACACTTTAACCATTACCAATTTTGGAGAACGCATGAAAGCGTCGTCTCATTTATTTTACCTCAACCGTAATGACGAATACCTAGCTGAGTAGGGTGAACTTTGTTGAACGGGGCACCGATGTCTGGTGTCAATTTTCCCTTGCCGATGGATGACGGTGGCTGTAGTGATGCAGTAGGAACTGGAGGTCCGATGCTACCGAAATTCCCTAATCCTCTCCCCGGGAGCCCCAGAATATATGTATACCCGTTATGATGCAATGCATTGGGCCGGTCTCACTCGTGGTATCATGTATCCCCCGTCTCCGAATAGTCTAAGGGAAGCGAACTTGGGTTGAAAGGACGCCAGACGGACGTAAACCGTAAAGCAGCTGATACCTGCTTTTGGTCTCGATAAAGATCAGGTATCGAATGATGAACTTGCCAAGCAGGATTTTGGGGGTTTGGGTAATTCCGTGATGCTTACCCGGTATCTCTTTGCGGTAAGAGATTCCGGGGTAGTTATTAAGAATTCATTAGGGTTGTCTATCTATTTACTGAGAAACACTTGATTGAGTCCCTGGAGGGTTCCGAGGGGTTTCCGACACGCCAAAAACGCGAAAAAAAAAACAGGTTTCGCGTTTGCCGCCAACTTTACCCGTCTTCATTCCTGAAGACCTGGTGTTAGTCGGGTGGTGGCTTGTGCGGAACCCTCGCTCCACGGACGGTCTTTTTTTATTTTCAATATGTATGTAAATTCATTACGGCTATCCTAAGGATTTCGCCAAACATTACGATCTACTATCCTGCTATCCTGCGTGCTTTGTGTAATCATAATTCCATAATTCAATGCTGCGTCTCAGCTGCCCTATTTCCAACAATGCCCTCCAGCTTCCTTTTCCTTCCCTCGTTCCTTCCTCCATCTCTTCTTTCTGTGGGGTGCCCGGCCGCCTATTTCTAGAGCGGTGCACTCCTTTATTAAGGTTGAGTCGGAGTAAATCGAACACAACTGGTATGTTGACACCACCGGCCGCAACTACCTCCACCCAGGTAGCCCGCCTCTGGTGTCTTCGGTCCCGCCTTGCGGTACCCCGGGTGGGTTCACTAATTAGGGCTCGCGACCTCTAAGGGCTCGAAACCCCATGAGGGTTCTCATCCTGAAGGCAGTCCCAAAACCCAAAGCGGTCACCGCACGATCACATGCCCGCACACCGCGCCCAACTAGCGCTGGCGGCGGCCATAACTAGAAGCGTTTGGCCGCTCGTTTCACTCAATACATCGCTGATTTGAGGCTTCTCAGACATCCTTTCGCATATCCTTTAGTTGCTCTTTTTACATAACCAATCAAAATGTCGGCCGCACCTGATCACGTTCAACACCCCTATGACAAACCGACTCATAACATCACCCCCGGCGTTCCTCGGGACCAAAACATTGTATCCTTATTGCCTGTGGATCTCAACTGTCCATCACTGACGTAATCTAGGAACACGATCCGAAGAACACCAACCGAGCCAAGAAGGTTGCACCCATGCCCGAGTCCTGTGGAAAGAGTCTTAAGGACGGAGTTCACTCTGGCGGAGGTAGCGCTGGACACCGCACTTTCGGTTCCGGAAAGGGTCCCTTGGAGCATGAGAATAAGTTGAGCTCTGCAGAGAAGGGAAAGGGACGGCAATGATGGTTTTGGTTCAAGAGGTTTGTGGCTATGGAACAAACCAAGGAATTAATGATTGTGGAGGCTTGTGGAGGGGATTGGTGTACTGTGGTTGAGTGTGCTATTTACGCGATTGTACGAAGGTCATGACGGGATGAAGGATATGATTAATGATAATATTAAAAATGATAACGTAGTTAATGATACCGAATGTATGGGATTATTGAGGACAGTGATTCCCCGGCTTTCGCTCGGTTAATTTGCACTAATGCTGATTGGAATTACCTTTCGGCATGACAGGGCAAATACTCTCCCCATTCTTAAGGCCAAGAGGGCTTTCGGAGGTATACATAGAATAAGGCCATGGATGTGGAACTATCGTCTAAAATTTCTGTCTCGATGAATTTTGCACTCCTTCAGGACGGACCCGCAGGGATTTGAATCTGTGGGACACAAACATTAAGGCATCCGACGCTATCGATATAAGGTTCATCTATGTATTTGATTGCGCTTGTTACACCGCCGATGATTTTATATCCTTTGTGTTCCATAAAACCAACGGTGAGAACCCTGTATCGTAACGTTCTCGCTGTCCGAATGGTGATTGTAAAGCATAGTCAAAGTCGAAAATAGAGTGTAACCACCAACCACATCCGCCCCTCAAAAGATCGCCGAGCCTAGTCTCGGAAAAATACCGATCTAGGGTAGGCACCCAAAATGTTAATTCATCGTCTTATGGCGATTCCTTCCTTATCGCCCGAATCTGTCGATTTAAACACATGCGACAGCAATACTCCAAGAGTTTTATGTTGCTTGTCCTTTACCGATACGATATGAATATTGTTGTCAAGCAGGAATTACTTATCGCTATGTTTTCCCGCAGTGATGTTTGTGTTCCGGAGTTGTCGCAAACGATATGCAGCTAGCCAAAAGCGAAGAGTCAAGATCCGACCCCAATCACACTCGGTAGATACCACCTCCCACAACGGCGGTGCAGCCCTGTTGTGTCAGTGTTACAGTGCCAAGAACATCATCCATCAACTAGATTTACCTCGCGTGCTCGCACAGCTGTATCTATATCCGTTCGTATGCGGTTCCATGGTTTCCTATTCTGGCGAAAACTCCGGCACAACAGCTCCTGAACCAGAACAATGACCAGGTGACAGACGAATGATAATACCGTACATCTAAGGTAAGGAACACAACATCGGTTTTCCTACATTTCTTGGAGACAGAAGCCCCGGGATGTCTTTCATATCACTACGCCACAAGCTTACATTGCTTCCCGGTTGGTGGGACCTCAATCCTGCAGCACAGAATACACAAAGAGTACGGTACCATCTTCTGTTCCACAAGGCCTTTACCCATGTCTGAGATCTTGGCTGGTTCCAGAGGCGCCGAGCCAAAATCATAAATAAACCCCAATCCCTCTGACACAAATTAATTTTCACCCCATCAAACTCGTCAACCATGACCGAAAACAAAGCCGCATCCTCCTCGGCGGTCTTCGAAAAAACATCAGAGTCGAATTCAAACTCCGATATCGAACAGCAGCGAGAAGATGCTACACCATACACTGGAGTGGTCGACGAAAAGGAATACGGTCATGTCAGACGTGGTTTGAAGGCGCGTCATGTTCAGTTTATCGCTATTGGAGGAATCATTGGAACGGGTCTATTTGTCGGATCAGGTGCCGCGCTTGTGAGAGCGGGCCCTGGAAGTATCTTTCTGGCTTACTCGATTGTTGGAACTGTTATCTACAGTCTCATGTTGGCAATTGGTGAAGTATGAACCCTAGTGGTCTGTGAATATGGATGAGGAAACTGACGATGGGTAGATGACTACTTGGCTACCTATTCCTGGAGGGTTGACAGTTTATGCGTATCGGTATCTGGATTCTAGTTGGGGGTTCGCAATGGGATGGAATTACACTCTTGGGGCTGCGTTGACGGTGTCTGCTGAAGGTGATCATGCCTCATTACATTTAGTACCATGACATGCTAACAGACCCAGTTGCTGCTGCCATAACGTTAATAGAATTTTGGACAACCGAGCAACCAAAAGTAGCCTGGGTGATATTAATCATAGGGTATTACCCTTCTCTACCACTTCTTCAAGTTAAGCAACAGCACTAACACTTCTAGCGTAATATTCCTGCTCAACATCTGGGTAGTCGAAGGCTACGGAGAAGCCGAATTCGTTTTCGCCTCCCTCAAAATCATCACCATCCTAGGCCTCTTATTTATGGCATTCATCCTCTTCCTCGGTGGCGGTCCCAACCACGACCGCGTCGGTTTCCGCTACTGGAAAAATCCCGGTGCCTTCAATGCCTACCTCGTTCCCGGCCCCAAGGGAAAGTTTTTCGGCTTCCTTAAATCCTTCGTCAACGCTTGTTTTGCCTTCGGAGGCTCAGAAGTCATCTGTGTCGCTGCTTCCGAAACCCTGAACCCAAGAAGAAACATCCCGAAGGCTGTTAGGAGAACGTTCTGGCGGGTGGTAATCTTCTACATCTTCGGTGTCCTGGCCATTGGAGTGTTGGTTCCTTACAACGACAAGGGGTTGACAACCGCTTTAGCAGAAGGAAAATCTGGCTCTGCAGCCTCCCCATGGGTAGCCGCCATCGTCAACGCCGGTATCGACGGACTGCCTCACATTATCAATGCAGTAATTCTTTCCTCGGCATGGTCATGCGGAAACAGCTTCATGTATGCAGCCTCCCGCAACTTGTACGCCCTGGCAATCACCGGGAATGCGCCAAAGATATTTGCAAAGTGCTCCAAGCGAGGGATTCCGATGTATGCGGTGTTTGCGGTTTTCATAAGCTCTTTCTTGAGCTTTATGGTCGTGACGGATAATTCGGCCAAGGTGTTTGAGTGGTTTATGAATGTCACCACCTTGTCGAGTTTGTTTAATTGGTTGACGCTATTTTTGTCGACGATTAGATTCAGGAAGGCATACTTGGCTCAGGGTGTGAAGACGCAGGACCTTCCTTTCCATACTCCGCTTATGCCGTATGCTGCGTACTATGGGGCGGGGATGGTGGTGTTTTTTATTTTGATTAGTGGATTTGACACGTTCCATGACTTTAAGGCCAAGACTTTTATCGCCAATGTAAGTTGTCCTACAGGCCTTACCCAACCTATGATTGTTGCATGATGCTAATAACAACAGTACTGCGGTGTCCTGATGTTCATGATCCCATTCATTGGACATAAGATTTACTCCATCTTCGTTAAGCAAGAACCAATGCTGGAGCCACGCCAGATCGATATTTTCACTGGCAAGGCGGAGGTCGATGAATGGGAGCGGCAAAACCCGGCTCCGGAACCGAAGAATTTGTGGGAGAAAATTTGGTACACGATTGTATGAGTAGACGAGCTGAAGTTTCCTTGATAGTCTTCGCATGTTTTCAAAAGAAGTAGCGAATTAGCGTATAGTCTGATAATGCCAAAGTGTAATTAAGTGGAGTAATGGTATCCTAATCGCCAATCCGTGCATATAAACAAATCCTCTCAAAGCTGCAACATTAAACTGTTTTAAACTCGCCCCACAATTGACTCTTATCCTTCAACATCCCCTTCTCATCGAACTCCACGCCCTCATCACTCAGTAACTGCCGTTTCTTATCACAGTTCACCCCCGAAGGAACCTTTTCCCAATCCCCCATAAAACCGCCGATATACCCCGTTGTAGCAATTACCCTGTGGCATGGTACTTCTGGTGCAAATGGATTTTTTCCTGCGTAAGGTAAGCGAGGAAAATGTAAGCCGAGCTGTAGCCAAGTGTAGAAGTGGAAGCGACGAATCGAAAACGTACGTAGCGCGCCACCGACAGCGCGGGGCGAGGAATCTAGGACATCCGAAAGCTGTTTGTAGGTAGAAACTTTTCCGGATGGAATTTGTCTTAGGAGATTGTAGACTTTCTATGTGCAGCAGGTCCCTTATTTAGCTTCATATTCCGCTGGTCTAGCAACCACCGAGCCCTAGCAAACAATGGCCTTACTTCTTGGTATGGAGTGACTTTTGGAGTAGATTTTGTAGCTCCGTCCGACGCAGTGGCGTCGTGGCTTGCGCCTGTGATTTCAGGGTCTATCATGGGTTCGGTCATAACGAGCGTGATGGGGGTGTTGAAGGCGTTGGAATAGGGAGACGCGATCTGACGCGGTGCTTTGCAACGCGTACGCGCCAAGCTAGGGGGCTTGCTGGAGTTATGACCAATGAGGGAATACTCATGCTACATCACTCGTTATGGTAATCCTGATCTTTTTGTCTTATCTGCCTGTTTACATTAATAAAGAATTAGCGAGGCCCATTTTCTGCTGCTGAAAAGTGTGACACCAATACTTTATACGAGCGTTCGGTTCTACGGGGGATAGCGCAAATCTAATCTTGACGCCACGCGCCTGTAAAAGCGAGCGTTACTTGCTGAACTTTTCATGTATGATAAAATCCACAGATTGAAAATGGACAGAATTGATTATTATTAACCAATGAACGGCAGTATTTCACCTGTAGTTAGCAATATAACGAAAATCGTCTCATCAACGAAAACTTAGTCTTGGAATATCACATGCCGTCGCACATCTAGGAAGAATTAGGTATGTAGTTCAGTTGAATACGGAGGCTAGGCGTTATGATCATCTGGAATTGAACTGTTTGGAAATTATCAGAGATCGTAACTACCATAGAAATTCAAGGATATAATGTCCGCGAACCAATCCCAGATTATCACGGCGCAACAGGTGCTGACGTCGGGGTTGCCATGGCAACGGTCGACCTCAATGATCTGAGGATCGACGAAAGAATAAGTTCTCCCCTTTCCCCTCTTCTTCCTGCCAGCGCGACACCAGCCTTCTACATATTTCCGAATCGATTGACAGCGATACTGCGATGTTTTCAACAGTTTTTTCGGCGGATTGAATCGTGGTCGTTGGGCGAAGTTGTCGGGCGACCAAGAGTACCGACAGAAACCTCAGGTGAGCCTCAGAGCCGCACACTACTCGCCGATCTCAAGAGTGTGGAACAACACGGCCAACGAAGACACCGCCTGCGCCAGGCTTTCGGTAAAATACGGTCAGGTTGTTCCATCACTCCTGGAATCAACGAACACAATAAGAAAAATTAATAATATTCTCAGCACATACACCGGCCTACCACTGCGCAGTGCGCCCGGCCTAACCCACTCGAATTACCGAAAGATAGTCAAATTTATCTTTGTGCAGCATGATTTTGGCACCAAATATCAGCTTTGTTATGCTTTCCGCAACGCATGGGATCGCCCAAGCAAGCATAATCCAGAAACGATCAGATGATAAAAGTCCGGGTATGAGCCTCGGCGAGATTTCAGCTACCGTAATTGGAGTTGTAATGGCTGTTCTGATGCTGTTGGGCCTTCTCAAAGGGTGGAACTGTTGGAAATCTCAAAAGGTAATGAAGGAAAAATACCATTTTTTAGCATGACTAACGTCTCCATCACATAGCAACATAAAAAATCCCAGGAAAGCGATGAAAATCAACTCTCTCCGTTGAATCAACAATCTATACCTCCAATCGCTCCTCCGGTACCAGTCATCGTCAACGTTTATCATCATCACTGGCCGTCATTCGAAAGGTCGTCCCACTTTTACACCAACGGGACAGCACTCAGAAATCTCCCACCGAGAGATGCGAATTATCTTCAAAGAACAATCCAAGCGGTGGCACAACCGCCTGCTCCAGATTTATCGGCTGAGCCTACTCCTTCTGAACTTAGATTGAACCGGCAGGCTTCTACATGGTCTCCAGAAATCATCACTCCCGTTGCTTCACGATTTCAGGCCTTCTCTTAAGGAATATGCTCCCTCTCTTAATCTTATCATCTAGTCTTAGAAGCTAGCATGACAGTAGCACCCCATACGGATGTCGCTCATTTTTTTTTTTTTTTTCATCATAATATTATATCCCTAGCTCGGTGTACGCTATCTAGTACATGTCTAACCCCTCCCTTTTCTCTATGTCTGCCGTGTTTGCTATCCTTTGTCTTCGTGCGTCGCCTTGGTTCTATCTGTTTACAGTTCCTCGACCTTTACCACAGGCTGCTTACTCAGCTCTCTGGTCACGCTCTTCTTCTCTTTCTTTGTTTGTTTTAATCGCCCCCTCTACCCATGGTTACGGATATCGCTCATTGGGAGGCGTATGGTTATGTTTTCCTTTTTATACTGAAATTTCAAGAGAGCGTGTAAAAATATTTGGTTGGGCTTTGCATCGCGGTTAATCTTTCCAAGTGTAACTATCCCGTGGACATCCCTATCACACAAAAATGGTGTATTTTACATCATTTAATGAATGATTTTTTTACATAATTTAATAATGTAAATTTACGCGTTTATTTATGAAATCTGCGCTAAGGCACTAATGTTCAGATATAAAAGTATGTTATAGCGTGAAACACTTATACTAATAGTTCTAAAGAACTTAATAGCGTTAAAAGCTATTGCTTCTATTGGATTATATTATTAAGTATGCACACATATTGCTTAATTAAACACAAAATTTCAATGAAGCTGTTATGGCGTAGTGGTTAAAGGATAGTTATCCCCTGGATTACCATAGCTTGCAAGGTTGGACACATGACTTTTTTTGGCGCTGGATAGATAAGATGACATGGTGGGTAAGGGTTGTGGATCTGGGTTATGCTCTGACTGGCTGAGAGCACTTTATCCTTTCAATGCTGGTTAGCACGAATAAAAGTCGTTTATCCAACCTTGCAAGCTGTGGTAATCCAGGGGATACACTCTGCTGTCCTAAGTGTTCAACTCACAAAGTAGTGGGTTCAATCCTCCGGATGGATATTGTTTTTTATTTTATGCCTTGCCACATATCATGTTCTTTATAGTTTTTCAAATATGTCAAAAACACTGTCGTTTACAATATCTTTACAATATTTGGGAAAAAACATGTAAAATACACTATTTTTGTGTGATAGGGCACGGCTACGCACACCCTGTAAATGCAGTGCGCTAATGCCGTAGCCGTTCTAGACTACCCCGCTCTGCCAGCACGGCCTTGTGCTCACACAAAATTACTACGCTATAGCTAATTGGGTTAGGATTTTAGCCGGAGGAAATTTCAGTGTCTCTATGGCTGAAGTAGACACCTTTGGCACACCGAAAAGAGTTTGTTACCAGTCCCCATTTCCCAGGCTTGGCTTCGGCACGTCCACATGGTCTGGGGCATCCCGACTCGCTGCTCTGATCAGAAGACAGAAAGATGCTGATCGGGCTGTTTATCCTTTGATTATGGCTGCATCTTTAGGCATCTTCAACAACCACCTTTCCATTTCATACTAAGTACAACAGCCAACTGGGAAATCGGAACTGGGAACAAACCCTTTTCGGTGTGCCAAAGGTGTCTAGTGTCTCTCAACATAAATTCAACCTACAGGCTCCACAGTCTGAGTCTACTATAGTTGGTTGGGTTCTTCGCTGTCACTTCGCTTATCATTTCCCATCGTTTCGCTTCGTTTCGCTTCCTTCCCCTTCGCTACCCTTCGCTTCTCCTCACTTCCCCTCACTTCGCTTATCGTTTCAACTGTCACGACTCTCTTATCTCACTTCCCGGAGCAACACTTGAGGTATCTCGGCGCGGTTCGCGATGGGAGAGATAGTGAGGATGGATGTTTGTACTGATCTGAGCTGAGAGGATCTACGGAGCGGGGAGGAGATAAGATGTTGATGGTTTTAAGACGAGTGGAGCTAAAGCAGAGCGAAGTAGGTAAGTGTATTTTTTTTTCAAGGACTGAATAGGATGAGGATACTCATTATAATGCTTTATAGATGAGTTCATATCCCCGCCAGTTGAATACTGGATATGGGCTGCAGCAAACTTGGTTGATGCTTTGGATACTACTACTGCGTCATGGGGGGATGGACTTTGGTTGGGATTCGGTCCTTTCGATGATCTTTGAGGCTTCGTGCTTCGATTACGGTATGATTGTTATCTCCTACATAACGGCGTGTTGTGATTGTTGCTGATGGAAAATGTCATGTAAAGGGACCTGATAAAAAGCACCCGCGATCTACTGCATGGAGTCTGGCTTTGAAGCTTTAGACTTTCGACTTCATACAGCTGGGGCGGCAATATGGACCGTGGGATTTTGAGGATAGGATTTAGTGGAGGAGTTCGCTCGCACTATGCAGCATCTAAAAGGTATCAGCTCATTCTTATAAGTAACTCTACATTGATGGATACACGGATACTGATGGTGATTAGTTTGCTTGATACCTAGTGTGGGTTTGGAGTTTTGGTTGTTGTTCTGTTCTTCATCCTTCTTCGATGGCGATACTCGGGGAGGTTGGAGTGTGGACGGGGTGAGGGGAGGATTAGGGATTCGGAGGATGTGGTGTGGAGGAGAATTTTGGTGGATGAATTCGCCCGCAGAACCAGCTTGGTAAGCTCTTCGAAGAATTAATCTTCATTGACCATTCAACAAATTCTAATGGAGATTAGTTATTTTGTATTTACCTTGCTCGGGATTTTGCCGGTGAGTGGCGACCTCTCCAGGCTTTTCAGGGCTTGGAAGGCGTAGAGTAGGAACTCGGGAAGGGGGGGGGGGGGGGGGGGGGGGGGGGGGGGGGAAGAAGGTGTTACCATAGATAAGTGTCCTGATGGACTCGGTTGGGTAAGCTATCCAACCTTACGGCTTTATGATGAGTTATACTAACAGAAGGTGCTTTAGATGGATTATAATGTGGACTCACCCTACTGTCTACATTTTATGCGCCCCGCTTTAGATTCTGGATTGGAGCCGAAATGAAGCGATACCAGAATACGATGGCATCCATCATACCGAAAAATCCAAAACCTAAAATCCGAGCACCTCGATAACAGTACCACTACTATTTCCGACCACGACGAATGTTCACGATGATTTTGCATTCCGGAGGTAACATTATCCACGGACCGGCGGCCCACATTCGAAGCTTCCATTAAGTACGCGGAAGCTCGTCAGAATTTCGTCAATGAAACACCCGGTCCAGTGCTACATTTTATCGATACTGTGGAACGGAATCGGATTATTTAAATATCTCCTACCCCTCGGATCATCTTCTAAACTCTTCCCTCATTTCCCGAAGGGAAATAAATTCTTTGATTTTATCAAACTATATTTACAACTCAAATCGCCAAGACGTTGGCTGCAGCGTCTCGGATCCGGAAGGTAAACGGCAATGGACTTTCAAATCTACAAACAGGATTGTCATGCCTAGAATCAGTGGCATGAGATCCTTGCGATATGCCCTTGACGTCACGAAAAAGCCCAGCCGATTCAATGATGACGAGTGGAAGGAGATTTGGGAACACTTTGAGCCTTTTAGACTGCCGAAGATGTTGGAAGTTCCCTCTTCCAAAGATCTCAAAAGCCTGTTCACTACCGCTGGAGTTATGATTGCCTCGGACGACCCATGGAAGCAGCGTCTGGGATTCATGTACCTGTACCTGTATGTCCTTCCCTCCGTTTTTACAAAGAAAGATACTAACTAATACCAGATGGTTCCTGGGATGACTGAAATATGTGATAGACACGAGTGATGATCGGGTTGAGGCTAAATTCACCGCTGGTCAATGGGCTGAGATCATTGCATACACCGCTCCTCATAAACCGCGGAAGACTATGGAAGTTCCCGCTTTTGACGATCTCGAAAGTATGTTCAATGCCGCTGTAAAGATGATCACTTCGGACGGCCCGGGCGTAGATCGCGAATGGAACCGGCGTGTCGGATTCACTCCCCTGGACATGTATGTCCTTCCCTCCGTTTTCACAAAGCACGATACTAACTAATACCAGATACTTCATTTACAAGGATGCCGAAACTTATGGCTTAAACGCTGGACGAACCCGTGAAAAGTCGTACGATGTGCTGTGAAGTTGGATCGATATACTCTTCAAGCATTTCGGTATCAAAATTGACCGCGGTGAACATCAATCGCAGTCACTAAGACATTGCCACAACGAGTCTAAACCGCATTGGGGTGACGAAGATTCAGCCGCCGTCAAATTTGATGAAATCATGACCATCATGTAATCGAAGAAGGAAGGATATAAATGTGGGCAATATTTCTGTAGATAGGGAAATTTTTTGGTTTTATCAATTTATATTTAGATGAACAAAATTAAAATGGATTCTTAAACTCAAACTTAATGCCCACGAAACGCGCAACAAGTGAAAAAAGACGGCGGACTTCTCTGTACTCTAGTTAACCCTATTCTCGTAAACTTGATTTCTCCTCCTATGGTGATAAAAAAGCTCGCAAAATTATTTGCAGTCATTTATTGCCCACGTCGCATGCATCCGTACTCAACTGGATGGCTGCACAGAATGAAATCCTCAAAGATCTTCTGAGTCACGGTATCATCATCCCCGACATCATCCCCGACATCATCCCCGACATCATCTTCGACGACATCATTTCAATGACATCATCACCAACATCTTCGGCGACATATCCTCGACAGCAACCCAGACATCATCCGAATATGATGTATTGTCGACAACCTGCCTACCATTCCTTAACGGGAGAACCTCATTACAACCCTCGAGGTCACTCGCGAACTGGAGGGTTTCCAAAACTCAAGGAACACCTCATCCCCTTCGAAACCAGACTCCGGAAGGATGAGGTTGCAAATGGTAAACCTCATTACCTGAAAAGAGCGGCGCAATTATCGCGAAAAGGAAAAATCCAATTTAAACGGCAGCATGCACGGGTCCAATTCAAACAGAGTATATTCTAATTCAAACGCTAAATGAAAGAACAGGAACGGGAACGATAAATCTAAAGTCACCTACGTGACGTTCTGTAAGCCCGCGGCCTATCTATATCAGCAGTGTGGGATTCTAAAAGTTAAAAAGAATACGGATAAACTCTGGAATTCGACAGCGATATTTTTGTAGCCGGCAACTCTGATTGCGACTATTGCCTTCTACTATGCGCTTCTGATGCCTCGGACAGTCTCCGCCGGATCACGATACAGAATTGCGAGACAACTCTGACGATGATGACGAATACTATACGGATTCGTCCCTCACGGATGCCTGAGAGCTCCTTCGACGAACCTTTTTTTAAATAAATTTATTAACGCTATCCATAAGGATTTTCGCCTGTCTATGAGTCATCTAATATGCTGATTCCAGCGTGGGTTGTCTTCGTCTTCTATGCTTCCGATTCAGTTCAATCTATCATCGTACCTCCGTATACTCTCTACCCTCTACCCATGGTTACGGATATCGCTCATTGGATGGCGTTTATATGGTTCAGTTTTCCTGAATGATTGGCTGCGAATATTCGACTTCGAAAAGACTCAAAAACATAGAAAGTGCGAAAAAAGTTATGCAGATGGTCCCACCGGTTGTATCAGGTGGACTGGCTGGGTAGATGTGGCTATTCGAGGGTCCGACCGTTTGACTTAAGCTTTCCAAGTGTAACTATCCCGTAATTCTAATTCAAAATTGATTCAATATGCACCCTCGCTCGCTCTACGTAATAATAGCAGACTTCTATCACATCTCCCAATCACAACTGAATCTTTCCTTTTCTCGCCAACATAACCCAACCAGCAATCAAGAATACACCGCCGACGGGGGTCATAGGTCCCAAAACCTTTCCCCATCCAGTGCTCTTAAGCTTCTCCGGTCCGATCAAGGTCATTGCGTAAATGCTTCCCGAGAACATGGTCATTCCCGCAGTAAAAAGACCCGCGGCGACGGGGTTTGCGGACGACAATAGGACGGCGACGGAGTGGATGAGCTAGAAGTACTGTATTAGCGGACTTGATGACAATTGAGCGAGTCCCCGCTACTACGGGTTGAAAGCGACGCGACGACAAAAGGCATTGTCGGCCTTACCTGGTAGTGGGCAGCGGTCTCCCAGCTCTTGATGCGCGCGGGGTCGGCGATGCGGGCGCGGAGACCGTGAGCACCGAAGGCACCGAAAGCGACGGCGGAAGCGCCGTAGAGACAGCCGATGGTCCAGAGGCTGGGGGAAGTTGGCATTGTGATTGGTTTTTCGTGATTTGGTGAGCGATGAGGGTGATGAGTTTGAGCTCGCGAGCTGTTGCAAGGGTGCGGTGACGTCGTGATCGGATGCGGCATGTTCCGATCCGATGCAGAGAACGGAATTTGCACACTTTGCATCTTCTACAAACAAAAAAATAACATGGCATAATCAATATTATCTCGTGTTGGACTATGCAAAGTATTGTTTCTCGAGGAAACTCAGACTTCATACATTTTTCAGGAGTACTTCAGAAACCCTTTTACAGCTTCAATGTTCTGACTAACCACATACATATGTAAGAAAACAAAACTGCAAGATTGACAGATAATGAAAGAGAAATAAGAACAAAGAACCCAAACCATATTTGCCAATAAAGTCATTCTAATTCTAAAGGATTCTTCAGCAAAATCTTGCTACATACCAAAATGTTCAGCCATACTCAGTAGTCCCATCTTCTAAGCAATAAGTTAAGGCCCCATTAACCTGGTGAATATGGTGTTTTGCCCAGTGGGTTGATGATAGTTACAATCTATCAGTTGCATATGATGCCTGCAGTAGCTGTTCTGATGCATATCCCCCAATTAATATATAGAATGTACATTTGATGAATACTGATAACAGTGCTAGGTATTTGATATGTATGAAGAAGGCAAGGTGCAACATATATCCATTGGTAATGTCATTGGTTTCATTATCTTCCAAAGAGTATTCTGATTGCAGATTCCTGTACCTGCAATAATGATTGGGGGCTCTATATAGATAAGTAATGCCAGTATGCTTCTCTGATACACCAGATGATCTACTGCTGATCCTCAAGAGCTCTGAGCCCCATGAGCAGGCTCTTCTAAAGCTGTAGATAGTATTGGATTCATGCTAGAGAGCTCTAAACACATTGCAGAGACTCTTGAGATGATCCAGATAGATCATGGTGTTCAATTGACTGTTGTGAGCACTAGAAACTATCCCTACACTGTTCAAAATCATATGGGAATGCATGACGGAATAGAGATCATCTCACATCAAAGGTGATGGTCAAGAAGCAGGAGCTTGTCAATGAGTAACAGCAATCCTAGGAGGGTTCTTTGAATAATATCTTTCTGGGATGTAATGGTATTTAATGGGATAGTTGAGTGATCTTTGCTGAATGATGGCTTTGTGGAGTGGTGGCTGTTTCCTTATTTACATTTTCTAACTTGAGCTCCCCACTCATATACCCACCAGGTCCATTGCAGTGGTCGGAATACCAAGTACTGGTTGATGTTGGTAGAGAGTATACAAACATGATATTTTTTGCATACAAATTCCATATTTTGGAAAACTCTCTAGAATTGCTCTGAAAACCTTCCAAACCAATCAAGTGACACCTGGTAATCTTGCAAGTCATTTGCAACTGTGTCATCACTGAACCTGTCATTTGCTGATGTATCATTACTAATAATATCCCTCTGGTAGGGCATTTGAGCACATATCATGTTTCATATGTGCATCATCAGCCCTGGTGAAGTGTTCATGCATTACTTCTGGATTTCCTGATCCATCCTTGCATTACTCTGCTGCCTGCTTTGCCATCCATATGCCTTGCAAACACTTCAGCATGGTCAATGTCATTGGACCTTCCTGTGGCCTCTGATTGGATCTGGCATTGATGTCCATCTGACTGCATGCTGTAGTCTCATCATCTGGTACTAGTTGAAGGTTGTCTTGTAATAAGGTTTTCTATATTGTCAGCTGCCTCAGGGCCACTGTGCCACATATTGGTCTTTAATGCTGATGACAATCCTTATCTCCTTCAGCTGACTAGACTCCACTGTTGCATATTCATTCATTTGTTGATGTCTAGTGTCATTTATTAGGTTTTCTGATCATCTCCACTAGGCTTCCTCAGTAACATATGATTCTCAATTGGACTTGGCATTCTGTTGTAACATCCTTTTGATTCATTCTTGAATATCTGACATTGTCCCTGTAGTCCCTTGATCCATCATCCTCATCAATAACACTGAATACATCCTTGGCCTACATGCCCTGTCTTCTATCCAGGTGCATCTTTTCCTCTTGACCTTGCTTATGTCTGGTAGTGTAGTGCCCTCCTATACTACATGAACTTCCTTTTTTCCATATACAGCAGCCTTTTGTGTTGTTACATGAATATCTTTCATGTGCCTTTCTTCTTTCCCTGCCCCTTCCATGTCTGCCTGTTGGGGTGGTCCTGTGTGACATGGCACAACATATGAATACAGCAAAGGGTAGTCCCACTCTAACTGTGGCAAGTAAGGACCACAGAAGCTGTTGGAGAGGGGTTACTGTAATAGGTAGTCTGCCCCTTTCTTGCAGATGCCACTGAGACATTCCCAGGTTGGTGTCATGGCTCGATCCTCCTCACAACTGCTAGCAAATACCTATACTATTAACGCTTCTGCATGCTTACCCACCTGCTTATGTACATCTGTTTTACACTTATGGTTTTTTATGCTTTGCTTATGTTGCTCACATTTGCCGCCTGCTTATACACCTCTGTCTATGCTTATGGTTTCTTATGTTTGCTTATGCATGCTTATGTATGTTATCTGTTTGCTTATGGGTCATGATATCAGTGAAGGAATTTTCTATTCTATGGGCTAGGGAAGAAAGGGAAGTGTTTAGGGGAGGATTTATGTATATAAGAGGACTTGTCCTCCCACTGTCTTGTCTTTCTTTTCTTTCTTCTTCATGCAATGTCTTGTATTATCTCTACAATACAATCTTGCTTCCAGTCTCTGCCTCTCTTTGTCCATCATCCTCTGTCCCCAAGCCCAAGTCTAACCCTTGTCCCTGTTACCCAGCCCTGCCCTAGATACCTTGCCCTAGATCACCTGACTTCCCTGCTCTCTGGCCCAGCTCGTCCCCACCCAACACTCCGGACCCCCAGTCCCTGCTCCTGCATTGCTCCCTGTCCAGCCACGAGTTCCCTGAAGCCCGCTTCTGTCCCTAGCCACCTGTCACACATAGGTAGTTACACAATCACAGAAGATCCTGAGATAACTGTAGGGGACAAGAGGAGTCAGAGAAATACTTCTACAGATGAAAAACTCAGTATTGTTAGGGAGACACAGGAAGACGACCCACCTGAATGGAGCCAAAATGGAGAAAACTTACTCTGAGACTGGCAAAACTTTTGAAAGAGACATAATGTGAGACACACAGCAATCCCATGCAAAGAATGTAGCCAAAGAATGCAATGACTGGGAAAACACTACATGGACAGATGGATCACCATTGCAGGATAGGAGAGTCAGATATAGTATTGTGTAGAAGAAATACAAAGGTGGATGGACAGGAGAGGGAATACACCATGGAATGTGCTGAGACATTTATCACACAAAGCTCCATGCCATTGCATGAGCAGTATGCTACTTTACTACCCAAGATGAAGAGAATCAACACTATACCATCTTTAATGACTGTAAATTGGCCATCCAAAGATGTAGTAATGATATACCCAGACCAAGACAAGCACTGGCAAGAATGATCATGAATGGAAGCCTGGTGCTCACTAGCAACAGATGTACATTAACACTGAGGTAGGTGCTAGTGCACCAGGAATAGATTTGAATAAGGTCATGGATTGTTGGGCCAAGTAGGTGGCAAGGGGTGATGGAGAAGGAATGAGAATGGAGGGGGTGGAAGCAAGTCAGGCATTCCTGAAAAGAACAACCAAGGAGGAAGAAAAAAAAATGAAGGACAAGATAAAGGAAAAGATCAAGGATAGCAGAGCATATCTCCTGAAAGAAAAGGAAGGAATTAGAAAACATCTGGGGAGTGAAAGAAAAGAAACAGCCATGAGGTACTATCAACTCATGACTGGGCACATGATAATCATGCTGTAGCTGAAGAACAAGTTAAAAAAGTGATATTCAGAGGAATGCTGGTGGTGTTGGTCAGGGAAGATGCAGAGCAGGGAGCACCTCTTTCAAAAGTGCCTGGAATGGAATCCAGAAATAAGAGAACTACATAAAAGAGTTAGGAAGAATGTAGACTGCTGGAGAGCCAAAAGCAAATCTATAGCACAGCTGTTCAAGGAGGAGAGGGCAGAGGAGGGTGGTAGTAGAATTCATAAGAAAGACAGGAGTAGGAAGAATGAGCAGCACAAGTAGGCCAGGAGTAGATCAAGAGGAGAGCAGTAAGAGTGACATGGAGTGATAGGGTACAAACCTGGGCATGTACAAGAAGCTGGTGAGAGTTGATTTAAAAGGCAGAAAGAAAGGGAGAGGAGGGAGCCACAGTTGATGCCACTTAATGCAGTGGACAGGATAGGGTAGAGTCAAGGTGAGGCAGGCAGTGACATACTCAGCAATGAGTCACAGTCATGATAATAAAAGATGATTCAAAACAAAAACCAATGCAGGCCCTGGACAGGCTCCCATGACCATGATTAATCAGTGCACTTGGCATGTCTATGTAGTCGTCAATTTCAGAAGTCTACATACAATCATTCTAGGCACCCATGGGTACCCATGTCAGTTTAGATCAAACTTGAAATGACTACCCCTAGCCCTGAGATTCAGTGCCTCCAAACCATGTTTTCAAAATACAATACACTTAGTGTGGAAAATATATTTTTCGACTTCTATATCTTCAGCATAATATTAAAAAAAAAATATCCCCAAGAAGTTAAGAACCCATCAATCCCGATGGTTGGCAAGGTGTCGTGACGATGTCGTCTTCTCAACCTAAGATGGTGCTAAGATAACCTAGTCATTCAAGCAACCGTGGAGTTATGCCCGGCTGTATGTAGCCTTCTGAAATTGACGAGTAGACAACAATACCGTCACGATTCGGTGGGTGCCAGGCCATAAGGATGTCCCCAGTGACGAACGGGCCGAACACACCGAACTCTTATCAAAGGCAACGAGTTTGGCATTGTTGAAGCGGGAAGCTTCCGAGGAGAAAGCCCGAGGTGGCGGATTAAGGAATGGCTTGCTCCGATGCTGGAGAAGGCCAAGTCCTACCGTCCTCAGAAGAAGACTGGTTTCCGACCGGCATTGCGACATGTTCCCAAGGCGTTGGCTGCTCGGTATTATCAACTTATGTCAGGCCATGCTCTCATAGCTCCGTAAATGAAGGAGCAGCTTCACAAAGCCGACTCCGATGAGTGCTGGTGGTATGACACGGGCTAGCGCCAGACACGGGGGCATCTCTTCAAAGAATGTCCGATGCGGAAGGATGAGATTAGAGATCTTGGGCGGGAGGTCAGAAGGGACGTGGGTTGGAGGAACCCGGGTTGGAAATCCATCTCGCAGTTATTCCAGGCCGAGAAAGCCATGGTGGCTATCTTAGCTTTCTTGAAAGGTACGGGGGTAGGCGAGATGCCGGGGGCAGAGAGACTGGACGGATGGGCGGAAGGCCGACACAGATAGGAGGATGATGAATTGGAATGGGAGGACGAGTAGTCATGGGTGTTGTTTTTCTTTTGTTTAAGAAGACGCAGAGACGAGTTTCCTTTGTTTGTTTCTTTTTGTTTTATTATTTTTATGGCGATACCGGGGGGGGGGGGGAGCCACATTTGATGTCTTGAGGCCGTGTTGAGGTCTTAATGGCAGTGGACGGGACTTGGACTAGGGGAAGTCGAGAGGGTTGGCGGTTTCATACTCAGCATTGAGTTCATGTCACGATAATAAAATTTGATTAAAAACAAACGTCATTTATTGCATGGGGTACCCGTTGGGATTCCCATCGTACGTCAAAAAAAATCACAACCCCCAGAAAAAAAGCATGTACGGGCCATCAGATATATAAACTAAAAAAAACTCATCTCATATCATTTCCACATATTCTCAAAAAGCTGCTTTATAAACTACAAATGTATCATCTGCATCTTCTGGTATCATCCCCCCCCCTTCTCTCTTTTCAACACCAAATAAAACAAACATCCAGATCATTAAATTACCATCTCATAACACCCAGGAGACCTCTTCAGTATCATTACTCCTCAACTTTAAACCTCCTCATAATCAACAACCCTCCTCCTCCTCATCATCAGTACCCCGCCCAGCAACACCAGAACTCACTCAACTGCGCAGCTAGACACCATCGTCCTCCAAGTGACCGCGTTCAATCTACAAAGCACTCTCACTAGCATCCGAATACTGTCCTGACTGCTGATGCTGATGCATCCCATTTCCATATCCCCCCTGTCCATTCCCATATCCATTACCCCCCTGTGCTCCCTGTCCTGCATACCCGCCCTCCACACGGCGATGATGACTCTCCGGATGCCAACCCGCGGGAAAAGTCTGTAGCTGCTGCTGCTGGTAATATCCGTTGCCACCGCCGGGATTGCCAGGGTAGGAACCGGATGGTCCAGGGGCGGGAATCGGTGAGGCGGGGGCCCAGTTGGAGGTGTTGTTGGGGTAGCGGGTGCGGCGTTCTAAAAATTCCATATCAGTGACCGTCTTTGAAAAACAAAAAAATGTCCCACACGCTCTCATTCGCTCCGCCCACTCCGCCCACCCATTCAGTACGTACCTTTCTCAAACTCCGCCCACCTCTTCATAACAATTTTACTGCTATCAAACTCTCCCTCCTCCATATCATGACCCTCTCCTTTTCTTTCCCCCTCCACCTTCCTAGTATCACCCCAAGAAAAGTCATCAAACTTCCAGAACGCATAGGATGGTAGAACCAAATTCCATATCGGTAGGGAGATGAGATAAATCAACATCCAAAGAACATAGGACCATCGATGGGCTGTTAGGACGATTAGAATAGCGGGGAGTCCGAGAATCATGGCTAATAGCACCAGGGGAATGACGGGGACGGGGCGCGTGTAGGTTGAGATGATGACTGAGGGGAACGATTAGTTGAGTTTATTTCCACTTGCAGCAATCGTGGGGTTGGGGGGGGGGGGGGGGGGGGGGGGTATCACTTACTCAAGTAAAAAGTAAAAGCAATAGCCGCCGGCAAAACCAGCGTACCAACCAACTCAATAAACACGACAAACTGCATAGAAAAGCAGAACGTCCCACAAAGATCCCTAACCAACACCAACTCCATCAAATTATGTACCGTAGAATTAATCCATCGTCTCCTTTGACTCAACAGCACCTTAAACTCATCTGGTACAATAGTTTTACAAACAGCCTGGGGGACGAAAATCTGTTTCCTTTTCGGGAATGTCTTTAACATCAAGGTTGACAAGTACCGATCTTCTCCTAACAAAAGGAGGTTCTTGGTGTGAAGTGTTTCCACCACGTTTTCGGAGTAGTGCTCGACGACGTCGGGGTTCGCTAGGATCGGGACCCAGTAGTTTTGTCCTCCTTTTGGTGCTTTGATACGGTACATACAGAAACAACCAGGTAAGCAAGTAACACCTCCGAATACGGATTCGAAAGCCTTGGTGAGGTGATGGGAGATGAAGTATTCGAAAACCTGGATCATGGAAACCCAAGATTGGCGCTTGTTTGCGATTTTCGTTTCTCCACACAATCCCATAACCTCAGGATCATGAACCATAGCTCCAATCATATGTGTCAGGGAGTCCGGGAAAACTTTCGTGTCGGCGTCTACCATGAGAACAATCTCATAATAATCCGGGGAGATTCCAGTAATTTTCCAAATTCCGTTAAACATTTCAAACTCCAATTCAGTCATCCTCTCATCAAACATAACTTTTTGCAAAAAGCTCATCAAGATAATCTGCGAGTCTCTCTTTCCTCTATTACCAGGTTTTGCGGCACTTGCTTCATCAGGAGTACCACATTTCACAACCACAAGCATAGGAACCCTTTGTTGCTTCTCCAACGGGACCTGGGAATCTTCTCCATAGTCGTAGAAACCAGCGTATACTTTAGCCATGTTGTGACGTTTAGAACCAGAAGCAACGGCGACGTAACTGAAAGCCTGGACTTGCTTAGGCGGGACGGCATGGTCTTTCATCATAGACAAAATGATATCTGGGGTTGTCATAGTCTCTCCATGTCCCATAATCATACCATCGCAAACAATCAACATGAATTTATGAGAGTTTGGATAATCCGTCGTGGCAATTGAATCCAGAGTTGTTCGTACTCCTTGTTCTCCTTCTGAGTAACAGGTGATAAGACACATACAATGAGCCAGAGGGAATCCATGGGGTTGATATTCCGGCGGAGGTTGCGGGACAACAGCTTCATGGATGAAGCCAGCAGGGCCAGGTCCATCGTCGGTGTATACAGTTGAGTAGCGATCACCGGGTTGGGAGCTATAACTAGGAGATAATAAGGAGGATCCAACACCGTTGTTGTCCATACCTACACCGCTTAGAGAGCCGCGGGAGGTGTTGCCTTGTGCGTACATGGGTACACCGGGGGCCAATAATCGACCGCTAGAGGATTGGGAGGCCATGGTTGTCATCATAGGTTTCTGTCGGGATTCGGGACGTTGCTGGGCGTAGGGACTGGTGAAACGGGAGGTGGTGGGGAGGAAGGATCCGCGTTTGCGTTCCGGGCCGTTGTGTGCATCTTGAAGCTTGGGTGCAGGGCGGTAAATGTCGTCTGCCCAGTCTTCAATTTCATCGCGACGAGCCTTCATGTTTTTTCTTGCTCCGGCATCGCGACCGGCTCCGAGACGCCAGGAAAGGAACCAACCGAAGAATAAGGCCAGGATGAATTTTATAAGAACGATAGAGACGATAAAGACTAAAGAGACGTAAAGAACGACTTTTGAGGCGATACAACCAACGGTTTCGGTATCGATGCTTCCTACGCGGACAATCTCGTTAAGACATTTAGCGATTTGGCGTTCGCTTCTAGCTTGGAAACGATGGGTGATATCTGTTCCTCTCAAGGCTGCGTTGTTTCTAATCTCGTCGAATTGAGAAGGGTATTTAACTTGGTTCTTGTCAAGCCATGTTAAAAGGTTAAGGTCGAGAACGGATCCAGAGTAGACAACCAAATTCCGAGTTGAGTTGGTGATGTCCCCCCATTTGAAGTAGACGTCTCCGGCGACATGAAGACTGGTGTAAGCATCCCGTGCTACACCGGTGGTGTGGCATCCCCATCCTTTATATTGTCCAGATTGTAGGGTGTTGTTAGGGTTCGAAGATCCGTCTGCCTTGAATGCTTTGCAGGGCATGTACCAAGACATATCTCCATTGCTGTTTGTGACAATATCCGATTTATCAGTGGGAGTGATTAGTCCCTTGCAATGACCGTTGACGTTTTGAAAAAGGAAAGAAACATCGTAACCTCCATAACCAATAGTTCCATCATCCTGAACCAAGTTGTACAACATATTAGTACCCATAGGAATTCCCTGAGCCGCGGGGTGATTCATCCTGTCGAAATTATACGCCTTTCCATGAATAATCATATAACCCCTATCGATAGAATTGGCCTTGAATCGTCCCTGAGACCCACTTCCACAAACCGCCTGCGTAAAGCCGAAAGTAAGGAATCCCACAAAAGCACAAATCAGGACAATAATTGAAATCAACCCCATCTTTTCCCTCCAAGCTCTAGCTTGAGCTTTCTGCGGCATTCCAAAACACTTCAACACAGCATCCGGACACCAGAAAGTAACAATAGCGCAGTAAACATTCCAGGCCGAAATTGGTGCCAGCTCCTTCTTCTTCTTCTTCCCGGCCATCATTGCCAACTTCTCCTGGTCCGCCGTTTTCCGTCTAGTTGATTGCCGGCGTAACTTCCCTATGTTTACAGGAACTGTCTCAACCTCATCCATATAACGTTGATTCGGATGATTAATATGCTTCAACTCCGCCCCTTCGCTACTAGTATGAGATTCTATCTCCGGATCCTCCACGATGGGATCATTTCCCGTGCTGGAAGGCATCACCTCAACTCCTCGTTGCTGAGCATGCTGTCGGTAATGGTAATTGGGATGATCACTCGTTATCCGTGTTCGTTCCGGTCTAACAAGCGACTTTTTCCTTCCCAGTTCATGGCCTGGAGTTCCTACCTCCGAGATACTCAGAGGGGATGGTGAAGGCATGCCAGGTTGCGAAGGGCGGCGACGTCCAGATACCGGGGATCTAGACGCTTCAAGGTCTTGGTAAAGGCGCCGTTCGCGACTGCGGGGCGAAGTGGGGGATGTGGGATCTGGTCGGGGCGGGAGCGACATGTCGCGCCGCGGTGAAGGGTGGTGTAGACTTGAGCGGCGTTGGCTGGCCGGACAGCGTAGGGTAGGGAGGCGTGGTGAGGCCGGACAAGCAGGCGGGTGTCGAGAGCGACGTGCTCAGCAGATACGTGATCTGGGAATAAGGTTAACACAGTGCCCTTGCTTTCCCCGCGACTTGCACGCAAAAAAAAAAAAAAAACGTGCGAAGGGATCCTGCTCGGACCTTCTCGCGATCCTGATGAAGTGAAGCGCGCTATGTCCCGCGACGGTGCTGAACGAACGGACGCGCAGTAGGCGTATCGTATCAAGCGATCGAAGATTTCGTAAACGAGCGTCGAAAAACGAACGGTAGATGTCGTGTATGTCGATACCGGTTCCTTCCCAGGAGAGTCGGTCGTCGTGCAGCTGGGCGAGTGGTGTTTGCTGCGATGCGACGATGTGTTGAAGCGAGAGGTGAAATTACCTGGGCAGGGGCTGATCCGGGGCTGGCTGGTAGTTCGGTGTTTGTGTGCCTAGCCCGTTGAGTTAGAACTATTTAGGGGGTCGGTAACGTAAATTCGTTCTTCGTGATGGGCGGTGGGCGGCTCAGCTCGGTGGGATAAAAAAGGAGGTGTCACCGTAAAAAAACGGCTGAAATTACTGTTGACTGCGTAACAGACGGAGTGCGGAGAAGCGCGGAAGCCTTGGGTGTGGGATTCTTTGCAGATTTATCACGCGCGCCAGGTACCAATTCACTTGTATCAGAAAAATAAACAGAGGCTGGCCCTATCAGGGACTGTCTATCGGCGATATCGATTGTCGCTTCTTGTTTTGAACTCATCCCCAGACCCCGCAAAATGTCCCGCAAAATAGACGAATTATGTACAATTTTGATAAATGTACGTAGATGCTCTGAGCTCTTCCCATCCTCCCGTCTGATTTCGTCTGCACTTCATCCTTCTCATCGATGAAATCCTGCTCTCCCGTCGTACATCTTTCAGATCAGGAGTGATGGTTGGTTACTATTCTTAGTAACATGTTGCTGTAGTTACGGGAAGGGTATGCATCCACCCGCGAAGAGATAGGTGTTTACAAACACGCGTTTCCATGAAGGGCGTCCGAAATCTATCCCATTGACAAACAGAGGACCTAGAGTAATAACCGCCGATTTAACCTCTTGAGTGAAAAAATGGAAATTTGATTTACAGTGGCGGATGATATCTCGTTCGCTCGAGATTAACCGTGTGGCGGGTGGTGGTGGATCGAGACTCAAAACAGAAGTTCGGGGGTCCGAAAATGAGTTGAGCGAAACAGCGCGTGGGTGTGTTTAGCCAATCAACCGTAAAACCGCTGTGCGCGTGCTAAACAGTTTCGCCCGGCCACGGCGAATGGCCGGCGACGGTGGACGCGGACATCATGCCCGCACGTTCGGTCGGACAGCGTGGTTGTCTTTTAAACACAAGCGGAATTCGTTTACTCATACATAGTGATCGACATTTTTCGGTTATGAACCGAGAGTACCGAGAGTTTATCTGTTTACCGAGCGCGCGATAGTTTAACACGGGCTCCCTGGGCTCCCTGGGCGCGGTCGGACCTTCATGAGACGTCATGACCAATCCGGACCGGATCGGATATCTTAGATTCCGATAGATCCTAGCCCTTCGGAGGACCGTGATTAGGCCCCTAGATATTAAGCTTCAATTCGGCCTTCAATTCACCAATTTAATCAATCCTTGGGGCATTTTATGTGAACTAGGACTAGGTTTTAATCAGTAAATTAAGCATTTGAAATTTTTCAACCAAATATTACTTACCCTTAGACTTTGAAACGAATTTAGCACGTGTCTATTTATCTCAACGATATCAAAACCAACTGGCTAAAATTTTGAGCGAGGCGAGGCGAAGAAGCGATGGCGAACGTGTGCATCACCATCAAGCGCTCGGACTCTAGAGTATAGACCCTGATTCACGGTGCATCTAAGCTCCCGATGCCTATGCAAGTTCTTTGGCCTTTCGCGGAGAGTGCGTAGGCCCTAACTGCGGATATAAGTATGTATCGATATCCTTATTCGACACCGAGACATCGTCCGTGGGATAAAAATGCATCATAGCGAGCGGAGCACATTGCCTAGCTTTAGCTCATTGCGCATGTAGAACGGACCCAGAACCCTACAAAAGTATCGATACCCCGTAGTAAAAGAACCATATTAAAGACAAGGAAATGCCCTAAAATTCAAGCAGTCTAGAACTAGGTTCACGATCGCAATTAAATACCATTTGTCGTGAACAATCACGTTGATTTTAACAGCTTTACTGCACATGTCCCGTTTCAAATATTCTTCAATTTTACAATTGAGTTTCCAAAGCCTAGATTTGGGCTAAAATGGAGCTCGAGAAGAAAATTTAGGTACGCACGATGTATCTAGAGCAGAGTTAGCACACTCGACGGTGCTCAGACCATCATGAGACGTCACTCCACACTACCTACTCTACGAATATCTAAGTTTAAGTGCCCCAAGTGCATCCGAGATAAGTATCGTATTACGGTCCGTGTGGAGCCTCGGTCAGCTTTAAAGCCTTTTCTAGGCTCCATCGTTAAAGCCTTTCCTAAGCCCCACAAGCTCCATGTTTCTTGTAGTGTATTTTGAATAGAGCTGTCGCAATCGTTAAAAGATTTAGAAGCACATAGGATAGGAATCTCTAAACTAGATATGCATTTGATTGATGACGGAATTTTGGCCTAAGGCGCAGAGCTATGTACTGAGACATCAAGGTCCGAGTGACGGAGGCGAGAAAAACAACCATAAAAGCTCTCGAGCCTTTGTCTCCGGATAAATATCTCGATGAAGTCATTGGAACCTGATGCTCCGATGGGCCCTAAGTATTTCGGGCCGTGAGACACACTCGGCCGGCCACTAACTTCGGCGCGGAGTCTACGGATGCAGGATGCATAGATTTCCCGATTCTCTAAGCCCCCGCCGAAAGACCAATCCGTAGAGTCCGTGAGAAAGACACTCCAAATCCCAGTGAAGAATGAACCACTCGGACAATCATACACTTTCAACTCCAAATCAGCACAGTATATTTTAAAACTATTCCTCTTTTCCCTATGATATCCTAAATTTATCCCATACTCCTCCTCCAAGTTACATGCAAAAAACGTACAATAAGAAAATAAGAAACAAGAAAATATGAAGAGAGTGAAAATGCATTAATGCCCACCACCACCAGACATGCAAAAAATATCACCAAACAGTTACAGAAATAAGCTCCCCAGAACATCAAACGTACAAGCATGTAGTTAGTAAGAAAAGAGTTAAAAAAAAATCGAGCCTGCTCTTCCCTCAATGGCCAGAGAAGAGGAATTAAGAAGTTAGCAACTAATTGTTGTTATATGGTGGTATCGTAACAAATAACCGAGCCAAATCCAAAAAAAAATATCCACCAAAAAATTTAAGAAAAGTAGAAAAGAAAAGAAAAGAAAAGAAGTAAAAAAAACATGAGAAGGCAAAAAAGTAGAACCGAAAAGAACGAACTCCAACAAAAGAAATAAAGCCCTGAATAGTACTGCACTAGATCCAACGTCTTCTATGCCAAAATATTTTCCCCTCGCACGTCGGTATTCTTCCAACCACCATCACTACCACTACCACTCCTCCCATCCCGTTCCTCCGCTCACTGGCTGGGTATCCACATCCATCACACCATCTCACCCACGTTATCTCACCCCCGAAATCCCCTTCCTCACATAATACAACAATCCCCCTTCCCCTTTTGTTCCCCAGCACTTCCCGTGGGCGACGCCGTCCTCGCGTCCTTCTTATCCCCCTCCTTCTCCACCGCCTTCTTAACCAATTTCTTAGTCGTCTGTTCAACCTTCAAATGCCCCGCCTCCGCCTCACGGATAACCTTTAACCTAGCAATCGCACGTTCATCCCCGTGTTCTGCGGCTTTGACATACCATACGTTTGCTTGTAATGGGTCCCGACGACAGCCGATTCCTTGTTCGGTGAAATAGCCGGCGGCGTATTCGGCTTTTGGAAGACCTGGAAAGGGAATGTCAGCAAAGCTGTTCAATCTGGTAAATCGGCTTGCTCCCCGCTCAATGGCGACTCGATGCTGCGCATCTCGACATAGGGGAACATACCAAACTCCGCCGCCCTAACCGCCCACCAAGCGGCCTCCTCCTCATTCCTCTCCATCACTCCTTCCGCTCCACAAAGATACCAAGCACAAAGCGCCATCATCGCGGTAGGATGACCTTTCTGAGCCGCCGTATGATAAAAGTGAACCGAAAGCGCTGGATCTCTCGGACAACCCAGCAAACCCAATTCATACGCCTCCCCCATTCTATACCCGGCCTCCGCCCATCCCAATTCCGCAGCCTTGGTAAACAACTGCGCAGTATACTCCTTATCCTCCAACACCTGTTCTCCAAACCCATGTTCATGCAACAACCCTAATTCATAAGGTGCAGATGGATACTGTGCATCCGCCAATTCTGTTGCTCTTTTTAACCACTTCACTCCTTCTCTGTAGCTATCTGTAAGACCTAGATCACCGGAAAGACATGCTTTACCCATACGTCCCATTGCTCCAGGATGCCCCTTGGATGCACTGGCTCGGTAGAATTGTACGGCTTTATTTACATCCCGTCGACATCCCCAGCCGAATTCATAGCAAAGCGCGGCGCGGTATGCAGCTTCTGAATGCCCGCGTTTAGAGGCGGAAATGAAGAGAGGGAAGGCTTTTTCTGGTTCTTGGATGCCGTTGTTGAAGAGCCCAGAACTGAATGCATCGGCAAGATAATACTGCGCTTGTGGCAACTTGCCCGCCGTCCGTTCCAGAATAGCCTTGGCTTCTCTTAACAGCTCCTTGCGGCTGCTACCGACGGGGGTGTAAGGATCGCTGGAAGCCGGGGCACTACCTCGACGCTTTGGAGAAGGAGGAGGGGACTCTGTAGGTAGCTTTTGTGCAACGCCGACAAGGAAAACGGCGAAATCGTATTGCAAGCCAGGGTCGTTTGTTTTCTTTGCCGCTTCACGGTATTTCTCCAGCGTCTGGCCTTTGGGTAATAAAGAGGCATAAGCACCGACTTGGGCTTGGAGGTAGCTGTTGTCCAGGTTATCGGAAACGGGACGGTTGTAGGTGCTTTCGATGTGTGCAGGTTGGGTTAGGTCCATGTAACTTGACCGGCGTGAATCATAGCTCTGGCCGGAGACTGCGCGCAGGTTTGGAGAACTGGCGTTAGGGGAGCGGTTACGGTTGTCGAGGCTGTAGGTACTTGTAGGCCGTGGGCTCTTGCGGTAGGCTGCGGCGGGGGCGAGGTGGTTTGCGCCATTGCTTGCGATGCGGCGGTGGCCACCGGGGGAGTTTGAGGCTGGTGAGCTGCTGTTGCGGGAGTAGGGAGGGTTGGGTTCGCCGAGGGATTGTGAGCTGCTGCTGGGGGAATCCAGAGCGGCATTGTGGCGGTAGTGGAGTTGGGGGTAAAGCTTTGCTGGTTTAGGAGGTTGGATTTCGCCGGAGGATGCGAGGGATGCTGGAGATTCTGTGGCGCCCTCGGCGTGGAATAGTGACGAGGATTTACTGGATCGGTTGCTTTCTCCGGAGGAAATAACCGCAGTTTGAGGTTGGGGAAGCGCCATATCTTGTGTAATATGCTGAGGTTTAAATGAAGGTGACTTTAGAGGGGGATCGAAATCCGGTTCGCGAAAGCGTTCAGGACTTAGGATTTGGTCTGTAGTAGAAGATTGAAGTATCGTTGACTGTAACTCCACAGAATCATTCGATTGCAGAGATGTAACTCGACTACTGAATTGTCCCGAAAAGTGTGGGAGTTGTTGCTGATAGTGACGCGTGGTTTGTTGATCTTGTTCCGTAGTTGGGTATTGATCATTCTGGGACATTTCATCAATATCGTTTAGGCCTGAGGCGGACTGGTTTCTCTCATGGGTGTTTGGGACACTCTTTCTCCGGATAGAACCAAGAGAATCACGTCTTGCGGGACCTGTGTATGTCTGTGTGTTTAATGGTGCTTGGTTGTCTTCATGTGATGTCAAACTGGGACTCCTGGGAAAACCAGGAGAAACAGGTGGTGATGTAGGTGCTACCGCTGTCATCTAGAGATCTAAAACCTCCTGTGCGATGTGTCTCAATGCTATATCCGGCAGAAGATTCAATCTAAATACCCCTCGTTGTAAACCTTAGAGGAAGTTCCTGACACACGCGGCTAGGTACCGTAGCTGAGTCCGGCTGAGTCGCAAGGTCAGGTGTTGTTGTTGTTTCGAGGCGTTTGCGAAGAACTCTTACGAGGCGTTTGTCCCGAGTATCCAATTTCGTAGAACCGTAGGAGTGGGTGATTCACAAACGAGACAGAGCGAACTAAGTGAGCCGAACAAACTGAGCAAGGCGGGTGAAGTGTTCAAAGCGAGTGAAGCAGTCGAAGCGGGCGAATGTAACGACAGCAAGACCGAACACTAAGTGTAGCGATGAACGACCGAAGTAGTGACGAAGTAGCGACAGTTACTGGATAACCTGGAAAGCCGGGAAACAAGGAGGTCTCGAGCGTTTAAGTTGGTAAAGTTGGTATTTGTCTATTCCCTGAAATCAGAACCTAGGTCAGCGTTTATGATCCTCTCAGACAGAGACAGGAGTTGCTGGTGCTCGCGACTGCCTGAACTGCAACTGCAAACGATCGTATGTACGTGGAATTTTGCATACCTCGAAACTGCTCTTTAGATGCTTGCTTTGTATGTTGCGTTGTGTATATTTACTCGTACAGAAATGTCGGGGGTATTTGTCGGGGTCGCAATATGATCTTCTTCTTTGACGATCTTCTTCTTTCTTCGGATGTATGCTGATTCAAGCGACTGTATAGAGCGAGTGTATCGACTGAGGAAGTAGAGTAGCGACAGCAGCGAGCGGCGGAGAACGAAAGTCAGAGAAGTTGTCTTGAAGAAAGGAAAATAGGCAAGTAGGTCTGTCGCAATAATCTGCGTGGGTTGGGTTGCGTGGGATTGGATCAACGCTGTGCACGCCTCAGCTTTGGTGCGCCTTGGTACAGCTAATGCGACGAGTAACTACAGCTAGTGGGTCTTGTATTACGGGAGCGAGATGTCTAGCTAGAACGGGTATCGACAGTTTTGGAAACTCTAGAGGTGTTTGTACTTTTACTTTTCTATTGAGCAGATAATCTAGAAACTAATTACTGAATCTAGATACAATTTACAAAAGTCTATCGCTATCGTCGAGTCTGTAATTCCTTTTTCAAAGAAGGAAGCCACCATTGTCAAGTTGCCCCTCAGGCTCGGAACGGAAGGGAAGGAAAGGAGGATCATGATGCTAGCACACCGGACGTCTCCATCCCCCATCCATTCCCCATTTCCTTTCTTCTCCGGGGACTCCACATTTCTTTCCGTCAATTTTTCTCCGCTTCTCCACGAAGTAACGCTCGACGCGTAAATCTGAACATCACCATCATGTGTCTTTTCACATACGATCAATTCGTAAAAGATTGACTGTTCTCCCGTTTGATCACTTTGTCGCAGGGTGTAGAGTCGAGCAAAGAAAGGATCATCACGGTTAGTCGATTAGCCGACACCCAGCGCGGTCGTGCTTGGCCAATCAGCTTCCCTCTAGATACCCCCGCAGACTTGTCGCAGGATGCGAAGCGAGAAGACCCTTTCTTTCCGCGTCTACAAAGCAAGCCCCCCAGAAAGCAATTTGCCTCCCTGTCAACTCAAGTGCAATTTCCATTGGCGAAGTCTCGCTGCGCCTACATAGGGGTTCGTCTTTCTCGGTTCACCTTCTGTGCCTCTTCTCCAGCCTCCTGCGGTTGTCATTTGTTACCATGATAACCATTACGCAGGGCCTGTCTCTGGTGTTTTTGGATTTCTTTTCGTTGGTTAGTTCAAGCCCACAAGATCGGACGGTGTAAGCTTCCTGCTTGCTGAATGTTGCAGCTGCATCCTGCGGTACTAAAAATATCCCTCCCATCCCATAGTTAGTGTAAGACAAAGCCAGCGAATGACATTTCACCCAGGCATCCCTGAAGCGCACGAATTTTCGCGGGGAAAAAAGCACCCTGTGTCCGATGGAGTAAGGAGCGTATCCGATGTAGTTAAAGGGACGTAAAGAGACCTAGAGAGCATGCTGTCACCTGAGTTCACGTTCCACGGGCAGGACACTTGTTTGGGCAAACCCTCCATTTCTTGAGGTGTCGCCGAGATCCGCCGTCAGAAGACTGTCGTGCCGGAAAAACTGCAGAGGAACGTTAAGGTAAAACTTTCTGCATGGTAAAAAAGTCGCTCGTGGTGCGGAAGAAGGAAGAGGATTATCCGAGTCACCGTGCTGTCGTCAGTTGTCAACTTCAACCATATCAGGCGTCGTCAGAAAGTCGTGACGCATCCCCAGTTTCCCATCATAGAAAGGAACCCTAATCACCTTTTCCAGATTCGACCGCCAGCCATCCACAAGAGGCTGAGTAGCTCGAGCCTCGAAGCCCGAATCCAGAAGCCCACCCGTATTTTGGTCCTCATGCGGTGCAACGTTTCACAGGAGAAACGTGAAAGTAATCGAGCATCATCATTCTGACCGGTTAAGGCATGCTCGAAACGCAGGCTCCCGTTGGTTGGACGAGTTGGACAAACCTTAGGCTCGTAGATGCAAGAATTTGTCGAATCTTAAGACCAAGACGGTTAACGACGGTCTCTGCAGTAGTTGTAAATTGGGGATGCCTAGCTAGCTAGCATGTAACGTTGAAAAAATCAGTAAGAACCGGGGAGGCCGGGATGGAAAGAAGATCAAAAATGCGCCGAGGAAGCCGGTGGACGCCAATAGGTGATCGACATCTTCAGTGTGGGGAGATAACCATGGAGATGTTAGCCGAGAATTATCGATGCGCAGTTTTCGTGCGCAGAGATGAAAGTAGAGTGGTCCAACTCTAGATACGAGAAGCTTCTATCACAACCTGTCGTCAGCCTTTGTCGCAATTGCACGTTGGTCAGATGTTGCCGAGCTGGCAGCACTCTAAATATGGACTCGCGAATTGGAGTGCCAGCGGCAGAGTCTGAATTGAGGTGGAGTAGTTCGTGAGCTGAGTGAAGGAATGCATTAACCGGGCCGGGACGAAATACTTCCGAGGGGCTATGGTGCTGTGGGGGCGAACCCAACGGGGTTACCGGGACCGTGATATTGGGTATCCTTTAACCTGTAGATGCTATTCAACACAGTGAGGATTCTTGGTTCTTTGAGACCTTGATGCATCCTGATCCTCGGTCTTGACGATTCATACCAGACTCCAGTAGAGGGAATTGGGAGCCGATTACTTTGAAGTTTTGAGAGCTGATCCATGATTGCATTTTTGATTGATAGCGAAGGATGTAGGTATCGCACGTTGACTAGAGGCCTATTAGTTCGCTTTCTAAAAAAGAACACTGCGATAAAATCTGATGAGCTGCACCTAAATCATGAGGGCTCGGACCGTTCCACCATCATCTTGGCATACGTAGCCATCATCGTGGGATCAATCCGTTTCCATGTGTTTATGATATTCAGTGGTTACGCATGCTGAGGCTCCGACCCGAGAACCCTGAAAATCCCATCGCGATCCCACGATGCATCTTGAGTGAGCCGTGGTCTTTCCTTTTGACGGTGCTACATGCTTGTGAATTTTCTTGTTGCTGTGCGTTGCTGCCCATCAGATGAAAGCAAGCGTTGGTTGATCAAAGCTTGATCGCTCGACGCTTTTCAAAAACCGGTTTTCGAAAAATAACATTCGATAGCCCTTCGTTAAACGTTTCATATACCACGGATCCGTACTTCCTAGCTTCAGCGGTCAAGGTCTCGCCCCGTGATCTGCGGTCAACGGAATGTTCCACAGCAGGTAGACCGTAGAAAAACAAGGCTGCTGTCAAACGTCAGATATGGTGAACAAGGACAGGGCTACGGGAGATAGACTAGGAGGCTGGTTTTCGACGGTATAATTCGTTGCTCGCGCAGCTCGCTTATTTGCAAAAGCTTACAACTGCTGCAATTGTTTGCGTGCGAACGATAAGAATGCCGATACCGATGGAACTGTGTCACTGATCACGACATAGAATGGCTCTGACGTATGTGCTGCAGCATGTCAGCCCTGTAGAGTAAGAAAACGTTTGTCGGCGACTCACGAGAATCTTTCGGGGATGTCCTTGAATTGTTCCGTCAGATCGTTGAAAGCGCGTTTGTCAGTTGTTAATTCTTCGGTCATCTCCAAGCACTCAAGAGCCCTGGGTGTCAGCCACAATCAATTCACGATCAACTCGTATGTAGCTAGCTGGCAAAGGGAGCGAAGAGCTTCCGAAGCTGCGCACGCAAATAAGCCTCAAAAGCGCTAGGTGCTCTACCTTCTCCAGAGTACTCTCCACAGCCTCTCAGTCTTCCGACACCGAGATGAACATATCGTCGCTACCCGTCACTTCCGATTCGCGTAGTTTCAGCAAATCAGCTGCTCTTTTAAAGTGGTGTCATTTTTGCTCATGCGATGGGATGGTGTGCTTTCTGCCCTGCATTTCAGCGTTGCTGCACGGCACAGCTCCCGGTCTCAGTTGGCTTCTTTCACTGCGAACTCTCATGGTAAGCCACTTCGGCATCTTCGGGAGAGTGCGGGAGAGCGACGTGTAGGAATTGACGACACCAGAATTGGCAACTAGAGTAAAGCGTCGGTGGCTGAAAGAAAGTTTGTCGAGTCGTAGTCGAACCAAGAGTGAAGCTTGAGAAGCTTCCACCTGAGTGGCAACCTTCGACGTCATTTTGAGCTCGCTTCGTGCGCTGTGCCAAGAACAAAAGATGGAAGCAAAAATAGACCTCCATCGGATGATGTGAGAGCGATCAAAATCGGAAAGCGTAACCCTAAACAACTAGCTACTGCGCACGCCAGATGACTGCGCGAATTGCAATTGGAAAGGCGGCGGATACGTGTCGGCCATGACTCAAATCAGCTCAGTTTCGTAATAATGTAACTGCAAACCAGCCAGGTATCAATTCCTAGCTGAAAGCTGCTGTCTAGACTCTGTTGGCAGCTGAAAATTGAATTCCAAACAACATCTTCGGAAAAGCTTTCCAAAATCGCTAACAGCATCGTGAACTTCTACCGCTTTCAGCCGACAAAGATTTCTGAAACTTCTATTATTCGCGACACCCCCGCTCCGAGTCCTCGGTGGCAGTTACTTTTATCGTTCGCATGAAACGCTGCTACTTTAGCCTGTCAATCATGGCCGATCCACCCCACATGTGATTAAACCCACAGAAACCGCAGACATTGCTGCAGACGCATGGTTTGTTTTATCGATACGAAGTTCCTCTTTAGAATAGAGTGGATGGACATGAATAATTACTCTATTACTGCACCCCGCACCCCGCAATCGAACACCTGGTTCTTAACTGAGATTCTTCACAGAACCGCAGTCGGAATGAAAATATCACGATAGATTCTCTAACTTGATTAAAATAGAACTTTTCAGGCACCAGTGATCATGCGTGTAATATCCACAGCCTTGTTATCTTGCATAATCTCAGAATCTTCAGGAATTTCGTGTGAATTCAGGCACGACTTCCGCATACTTAGTTGCCTGAATTCGAATCTTCGAAGGATAAGAAAGAATTTGTAACACATCGAGTAAGAAGAGGTAACACAAACAGATCCACCACACCATTCGTGTCAAAAACAATATTAAATGTCTTAGCCGACCGGAATATCTGGGGTCCTGGGATGGATGCGGAGTTTGGAATCTCCGATAGAGTGCGTTACCCCGCCTTCTCAAAACTCCGGGAGACTTGGCGAGGTACAATGATGCTATTGCTACTTTGAGATATTTATATTAGCTAAGATGTGTGTATCTCTGTATATGCTTCACGTAACAAGACGAGTGATTGAAGAATCAGGCAACATGAGATCATTCACTATCACTCGACTATCTCAAGAACCTCCATGATTCGTTTAACACGCAATCAGAAAGGAGCATGAGGACGGGTAACCATTGAAACTACTAGATCAAGCTTAGATTATTTGGCACCACATCTCGTTATGCTAGCTAGATCTTTCCGTTATGCCTTCGAGGGATGCAGCGTCGGATTGAGGTATCCGGGTGTTCAGTCTCTCTTTGCCGTCCGCTAATGATTGTGGAGTGGTATTTTGACATTCCCTGCGTCCCTCTTTATTTCTGGCCCGCTGAAGATTAAAGTCATTCGTTAGAATTTTCTTTGCTAGTATCAAACCATTTTGGACAATTCACTCACTGGGTTTTCTGATCCTCGTGAAGGACCGTGTGGCTCAAGGGTTCCTACCACTTAACTGGATAGAAATCTCAGCTATCTGGCTGCTTTCAACTAGCAAACCAGTGATTGAGCGAATGACTGACTCCCCTGCGGCGGCCTGGGGAGTACGATCCCTCTTCGAGTTTTCTTGGCTTCGATCTTGAGCTGCTGGAGGAATCAGTAATAGATCCTGTGAGGAAGGATAGAAGTCGTAATACCTGTTGAATCGGGTAGGAAGGGTTGGTCATGGTTGTTGCTGTGCGGGCCTCGTCAAGGGGAGGAGAAACCGAAGACGCCATTACGGTTGGTAACTTCTAGGGTAATTAGTAAGAGACTTGATAGAAAATAGATGTTTAATGTACCTCGATGGATAAATCCGGTGTGGTGGTCTCAGGCTTTGGGATTCAGTGGAGGTCTGGGCTGAGGGAGTTGCGGCAGTCCCTACACCAGAAACAGAATGTTGCTCTTCTGTAATTGTGGTGGGGGACACAGAAGCCTTCACGACTGGCCTCCGTAGGAAGGTGAACTGCGTGTCGTCTTTCTTGACTTTCTTCAGCGCCCTTGACTTATCGGTGGAATTTGTGGGCTCGGATACAGTCGGCCCAGCGGAATCGGTTCTGGCCCTTTTCTCCTTGGTCCGTAAATTGCGGGATGTATCCGTACAGAGGCTCTTCATGACAGCTTCGAGGACGCCCTCGTCTCAGCCATACTTTTTCTCATAGACCGGATGAATTGTCTCGACTAATGCGCGCCATCCTTTCTTGTCCCACTTGTGGAATGCCTTGCTAAGCGGGTGATCATTAAGGTCACATTCATCCCGGACCTCTGTGAGTCGGGCTTGGACTGCTGCACGGTCCGTGGGACTTACCCCCATCATTGAATTCAGCACCAGCGCGGATTCACCTGAATCTTCCTGATAGTAGTTGTATCCACTGTTGCGGCTGCGGCGGGGTGTTTTCGGTTCCATCCTCCTCATCCACAGCTAAGTCCACAGCTGCGGCTGCTGCGGGGGTGTTTCCGGTTTCATGCACCGTATTAACAGCTTCTACTGCTGCTTGAATCGGTCGGTGCGATGAGGGATTGATAGAATGAGAAAAACCTGCACCACTGTTCTTCATTGCCTTTTCCCATGCCCTGAACTTTTTGAACTCTTGGAAGTCCATGAACTTTTGGAAGAGGGCAAATGTCTGGCGATGCATGATTTCTTGTCGTCGGATGGTGGAGGGAAGTGGAGGAGGTGGTGAAAATCCGGAGTGAGAGGGTCAAACTTGTCACAGCCCCATGTACCCTTTTCTATCTCGCCTTGGCTCATCTCTTTTCCAACCCCTACCTCCATCTGTTCACCCTCGCCTCAACCATGCCAGGCTCTTTTGTTCCCGTTATACGCAATTTCTCTTCATCACAACACCGCCGTGTGACATCAAGTCAAGCGGAATTATCTTCCTTGACGACGACATTCGGTGACCTCGGTTTCCTATACAGTGTCTGTGACCAGTCGGTAGTGCCTTTGGTCGCCGTGAACGATATGACGCCGCTCGACAACGGGTGGGCTTGAACACTTCGCTGGAGCCTCGCATATGAATGATGCGCTAGAGATTTTTGTTCAACTAATGAGCATCAAAAAAGAACTTACTAAAGTTAGACCATCGTTGGAGATGGTTGAAGACGTGTGTTTGTAGTTCCTCCTCCTCAAAACTTCTGGAATATTCTGAGGGCGATTGTATAACCAGGGGATCAGTAGTCTGAGGTCTGGCGCGTTATGGTCGCCCTGTACCCTTCTTTTAGAGGTTCATCTAATGCCAGTTGCTGATAAAGTTGCTGATTACGTCCAGCCTCTGCGCACCACAAAGTCTCTTTCATTGTTTTTTTCCATATGTTTTTATGTAAGCCAATTAATAACACTAATACTTTCAAGAGGTGATCCACAGGTATATGAGTTTTCTGATCCGTGTTTGTAATAGCTGCAATCTTCACTATGGCTGACCGGCTCGATACTCTAGATGAGGACCCAGAAAGAACAAAGACAGGGGGAGATTTTAAGTATATTATCAGCAGCCCCAGCAGCCATGAATTCGCTTCCGCTGTACCTTCACCTCCCACGAGGAATGATGGGTCCACCGGTGTTCAGCAGCCAAACGCATTAAACATGGCAATGGGTTCTTGGCAAAAAGCCGCCAACCTGAAGACTGAGAGGAAGAATATTTGTAATTTATAGTACATAACGTTTCATCATCGTGGACTCAAGCCAAAGGCAGTCGAAGTTGTGAAAGCAGTGCTCTCTAGATCCGATACCTACATGGAACGACCCGGCCCCCGATTATCCCATCGTTGTAGTAGTTCGTCTTGCCGGCGTTTGTCTTAAGGGTGTAGTAATCGTGGAGGACTATAAAATCTCACCATAGTTGTTGTGTGTGACTGTACACTCTGCAGAAGTTGATTGTTGTTGCTGCTCCAATCCAGCACAGGGTTGATGACCTGCGTTGACTCAACCCTCCTGGTAGCTGTGAAAACATCTGGGTTAACCAAAGTTCGCTTCGCTTATACACAGTCAAGGCGCTAACAACGCGAAACAAACTACTCAGCCCTATGTTACCTCTACTTTCTTCTGTCTGTACCTTTGCTTCAAGCAAGACGTCTGCACTGTCTTTTCATAATCATCTCTAACATCCCACGCGGGATTCCGTCTCTCTTTTTGGCTTGTTTCATCACAGTCGACTTTCGAAATCATCCAGCCTTCCTCCTTCGGTGGCCCAGGAATCCAACCTTGGACCCAGAACACTACCACTTACTGCACCAGTAGCGGCCAGCCTGACGGGTCAGCTGTTTTCCACCAGCACATAGCATTTTCGACTATGCTAGCCGTGCAAAACACACACTGTGCAAGTTGACAGTCAACGGCTCCACGTTATGGCACGGGATATTTGATGCGGATAATCTCCATACCTTCGGATGGTGTTACGTTCCCCGGGAACTTGGAGGAGGGGTTGCGGGTGATGTATTGTGAAGTAGTTGAAGAGAGATGCACCGTCCTTGCGGCGATGGATGGAGTTTCTAGAAGGCTGAACAGGGCATAAAATTTGTAAGATACCTCTACACTCCTGATAATGCCGGGGATATAACCCGCGGTAATATTATTGACCACTGATAATCCGCTCAGAAAATCCAAGTCCCACAGCTTGCCCGCCCTCACCAGGACGTCTTCTTCTCTCCATCCCCCCCCCCCCCCCCCCCCCCCCCCCCACACACACACACACGCAAACCACCAAACATTACCCACCACCACTCCTACAATGCCGCCTTGCCCCATTTGCGAGGTCTACTTGGCCCATGTGAAGGCCTGTATTGGGTAACGGCTTCATTAGGGACGATCATTCAGATCGTAGGTTTCCTTTACTCATTTATCGTTTTGACTTCCACTTTTCTTACAGACTGGTAGTTACCTGAATGCCGTTTGTCTGTTCCGCATGCGCGAGATCGACCAAGACCATCGTGGTCGTGTCCTGGTCCGCCACTGCAATTTCGACGAAGAACTAATCGACGAAATCAAGAGAACGGTTGGTTTTCATCGGGTGAGTACCTATTTGCTCCATAATACCGAAGACTACAAATGAACGCTAATCGCAGAACTGTCTATCAATATGGGCTGCTTTGTATGCCAGGTCAGCGATGGTTGATCCATCGGGAGCCTGGATGGGTCGGAATAAATGGTCACTGTAATTATCAAAGCCATGCTATCCTTGGAGCACAAAAATGAATCCTGTTGCGTACGTATGTTTTCTATCCATAAAGTTCGATCGCCCTTGTGCTGGCCTCGTGGCATGACACTAGATAGCCAGTAACTACAGTATTACAAGATTCTTTAGGGTCGGAAGTAAACCGCTCATGCAATCACAGAATATAATGGATCTCACTCTGGCACCCTGGCAACATTGTTTCCAGTAGTTTGTCTAGGTTCATCTATCCCAGTCTATCTTTCTGATTTCCTCCTGTACGGAACACAACCCCCCAAACACTATCCGCGCTCACCAATATCTCCTGGACACGTTACGTGATCCAACGTTGACTCTCGAGATGTCTTCGCAAATGGCGCTTAGGGCTGAAGTAAGTTTCGTTTCAAGCCTTACTATGGCTGGACATTGTGATTTACTAGAAATACAGTGATTGAATCTGTCGAACCTATTGATGAATTTCATCGATAGTGATTGCAAAAGATGTATGCCTCTAGAATTACTGCGTATTACATGGTTTAAAGTTACCCCTACGTACTTACACAACCCCTAGCCGGCGCTGGGTGTCAACCCCTCAAAGTCCCTACCGACCTAGGGCCAGACTAAGATTAAATACCCAACAAACCTCTATTCAACATTAATGAAATCTTCGTCATTCGACTTGAGAAACATTCAAACTAAACACCGCCCAACCGCCCAACATCGATGACTACTCCCACATCACTTTGATTTCATTCTCACAAAATGTCTCGGCCTTCACGTTACCTTGGATTCTGGGGCGATATTAGTGAGCACATCAACGATGAAGCCCGTTACCAAGAGTAAGTATCAAACGCCCCATGTTCTCCACAAGCTCCGGGGGTTACAGCTTTGAAAGCCCCAACAATCTAAGCACCTACAAAAAGCCCCAACTACTGACAAACTCACTCTAGATTCCTAGGAACATTAAACACATACGGAAAACCGCACCAATTAGGGGAACTTTTAGACGCCGTCTATCCCTTCATAGGCGACAACCCCGCTCTATTCGCTGAGTTTAAACAGAGGAACACAGTTTCTCCGCTAACGCCGGATACCTCGCCCTTAAGGAGTATCGATAACCTACCAATTGACAAATGCAATCCAGTATTCTTTGCAGCGGTAAAGCAGTACTTCGGTGACTTAGGACATAAGTGGCGTTACATAAAGTTCTGCAAGACCTTGGAAACTCATGCTCAGGGGCAACTCGACGAGAAGATGATGGTTGACAGAGTGAAGGAGCTCATTGGTAGTAAGCAAGAGCTTTGGGATGAATTTCTTAGACTCTGGGATATAGAAGTAACACCGCCATCACAAAATACTGTTAACCATCCAACGCAACAAAACAATCCAGGGTTCTGTACGTGACAGAATACCAACAATTTAGAAACGAAACCGTCGAAACGATGCGATCCGACGTCCATTTCTAATGCGTGGGGGAATACCGACCGCGCAGATGGTCAATCAAGTGAGGTAGCCTTCTTAGCAGATGCGAAGAAGTATCTCAATGGCAACTCAAAGTGGGAGAAGCTCCGTACAATCCTTGAAGTGCATAGTGACGAGAACATTAATGAAAGGCGCCATTGCGAGGAGACAATGATGGGTCTGGATCCGCATGAGGTGGAAGCACTCATCGGTGGTAATACAAAGCTATGGAGGGAATCCTGTGATCTCTGGGAAATAAATATGGAAGATAATCATTACGCTTAATTAAGCTCATCTTGATACCCAGATGTATGGTTGTTCTCAAACAGGATTCAGTGGGGTATTTAGATTACACTTGCTGTAAGGTTTAGTAAAGTGCTTGTTTCCAGTATGGAACGTAGGAGCTGTGCGAAATGAGAAGAGGCTGGGAAAAAGTGCTGTATGAATATTGGGAATCGAAATCCGATAGATCCGGAGATTGCGAATGTAAATTCCGTAGAGTAACAAAATTCGTACCTGAAATTTACTGAGAATGTTATAAAAGATGCCAAGTCAATCAGAACAAAAATAGTACATCTTTCTGTCATGAAAACTCCTCATGCCTTCCATCAAGTGATCTTTCCGGAGATATGTCTCGTCATTACGTGTGCTTCAGTATCCCCGCATAGGACTTACCGCGGCTTCAAATGTTGATAGTACTGCGTCGTCCAGACCAGTTGGAACTGCCACAACAGATTGCACTCTAGGAATAAGAAAGAGTAGATCCGTTGCATGCGGGTAGATAGCAACGGAGAATTCTCTTGACCTATACTTAGATTGCTTGAAAAGTTGTCGAAAACAGGTTCGGGTGGTGCTTGCAACGTATTTAACGTCAGATAGAAAAAAACAATCCGAGAGAAATAAGCAAAAAGGTTAGCAATCTTCAGATTTCGCGGTACTTAGTTGCCTATGGAAGTTAGCAACAGATGCCAGATTTCCGATCACAAAGGCCGAAAATCTAGTATTTAACAAACACACTTTAATTAATTATTGAGTTTCAACCAGTCTGCATGACGCAGTACTTGATACCTAGCGATAAATTCGTTGAACTTTCGGGTCGCTAAACTTCGGTTGTGCAAATTTCGGTTACAAGTGCAACATCCCACAATTAAGCATGAAACCGGTACTCTAGATCCTTCGAAAGTGCAAACCCATTCCTCACTCGAACTCCTAAACTGCCTATTCAGCGTTTGTTAACTATGGAAAAACGCAAATAAAGCTACACAATGCCCATTGCGCGAACTCCGAAACTTTCTACTAATTCTTTTTCTTTTCTTCACATTAAATACCCCTTCTTTCAACTCACGTCTCTCCACCTTTCATCATGTTATTACTAGAGCAACTTATTTCCAATGCCATGTTGACCTTCAGAGCTGACGAGCGTTTGTACGCCTTGGTTAATATCCACCTTGGCAGCGACACCGCGCTTAAAGAGTGAGTTTCAACCCCATATATCAAGACAAGAGATAAACCTATTAACCTCAGCCTCCCTTCTAGCTTTGAAAAAATCATAATTCTCTATCACATGCGCGAAATCACCCCTTTGGAGCTCTTCACTTTAGTCAAAGAACGCTTCCGCTTCAATGAGAACCCCAGTCTATTAAAACTCTTCCTCGATGCCTACAACACCCTAGAAGCCGAAGCCTATGAAGAATATAAACGCCACTTAGACGCAAAACTAGAGCACATTACACTTCATTTTAAAGCCCAGGAAGCATTAGCGGAGCAGCAGCGCCTTGAAAAATCTGCCACAAGATCCGCCGCAGCGGGCGCATATTTCGAACTCTTCAAAGCCCACGAAGCTGCAATGGAGCAAGAGGTCAATAAACGTGCTGCGGCAAAATCTGAGGCGTCAGAGTTTGCAATGGTAGGAGCTGTTAAAGCGGTTGTTGCGAAGCGGCAAGCTTCGAGAGTTAGTAGAGAAGCTGCGTCGAGGGCTAGAGGTGTCAGAGCCGGGGTAGCAATAGCAAAGGCTGCGGCGGCTAGATCTAGGGAGGGTAGTGGGGAGTCTGCTGGAACTGGAGAGGGTGCAGGAGCAGGAATAGAACAGAATGAACCTAAGGATCCGAGGTTGCTGTCACCGTGGTTGGGGGTTCCGAAGAGAATTTCGGTGGAGGATAGAGACGGGAAAGCGACCATGGTTACTACGGGTATCCCTTCTTCTGTGTCTAGTGGGGGAGGTGAAAAACTGACAGTGGTCACTACTGATATCCCTTCTTCTGTTTTGCCACAGACTGAGGCGGCACCGCTTTCGCCTTGGTTGAGGGTTGCGAAGAGAATTTCGGTGGGGGTATGAGGCAAAGGATGTGAAGACTGAGAATGTGGCTTCTGAGACTAAGACTGCGCAGGAAAAGGTAAAACCGAAAGAACCTAAGTTGCTGCCGCCTTGGTTAAGAGTGGCGAAGAGGATTTCGGCGGCGGATGAGAAGACGGTTTCTGAGACCAAGAAGGATAAGCGCGTGTAAATATTGTGATAAGTAGATAGCGAATACGTGGTGAAGGGCGACTAATGGAGCACAGAAGGATTTATTTCAGAGGACAGAACTATTAACGGTTTATTTTCTTAAACAGGGATTTTAGAGATTTTGTAGAGTATATTTTGTAATTTTTGATGGAGTAGAACATTAGACTAACTAGTAGGTACTTGTGGGTCGATAATTCATGTGGGGCAGGGAGCGGGGGCGGGGGCTAAACTTCCTCTTCGGGACAATAGAATTCTTGTAATAATGGACTTTGAATTCGTACATACATACCAATAAATCTTCAGATGTTACATTTGTACTATGTAGACTCCGGGTAGACGATACGGAGCGTTTCAGAGTTGATTGATGAGGTTGAGTTAGAGGCCACGGGGTACGAGCTCATGAGATGGGGGTGTGGAGATGTGCGAAACTGATTGCAACCAGAAGCAAGGATCTCTCCTTCGTATACATAGCCGAATTTTATCTAAAGGTACCTACCCAAACGCCAAGACGGTGTTCGCAAGACGAGTGAGCGGTGGGCAAAAAAGAGCACCTCACGGGAATAGTCCGGGTGACAGCAAAAGATGGTTCACTGTCCTCCCCACTACATGGGAAGTGGACAGCTACTTCCATATCGGGATTTGAACTCGGGGGGCTTTCGTGACAGATGGCGCAAGGAGACAAACCCAGGCCATCATACCATTGCGCCACCTAATGTGCCCCCATGTTTGACAGTAAACTCAAAAAAATATAAACTAATAGTTAAATTACGCAACGCTCAGCGCTGCCAGTAGTGACTACACCACACACTCTATGTGCTCCATATCCCCACCCGTGCCGTATACACTCACCTATCACCATCTCGAAGCACAGTATTACACGCAAGCTTTCTCAGCATCGTCGTCTGTATTAGCAACCCCAAAATATCACCACCCACCGACAGTTTCTCTAACTAACACTCAAGTTTCAACCCTCAACATCCCCACCTCTATTTCAACTTCGCCCATGCCTTCGCCTTCCACGGAACACAGACCTCCCACCTCGTCTCACCGTTGTTCGCGAACCATTAACGTTGCAGCATCACACCGTTCAACCATTACCACACTACGGAGCCCGGGGAGCCCATGAGCGACCAAATGAGTTGCTTCCCACCAGATTCTCCGCTGCTTCCGCCTTGGATCTCGAGGCTACACAATGTCGCAGCATCGTCGACTGTGTTTAGTGGTTCCACTGACTCCAAAATATCACAGCTTTCAGAACACTCCATCGATATCTACCACTCGCCTTCTCTGCCCAGCCTTATGTTAGATCGCAAATTTAGGCGAATCCAAAGTCTGAACTACGAGCGTAATAAACGCAACCGAGCTCCACAGATAAAAGGCCTAGCTCTGCTTCGCGCAATCGCTTGGGTCTCGTCTAAATACGATTGGCCCTTAGGAGACACAGCACGCAGTTTCACAGTATAACAGACACTTCCACTTTGTTAAGTTGGATTCTCTACAGACAGTTGAACGAAAAAAAACGGTAATAATACTTACCCTATTAGTTACCGACACCCGCTTCGGCCCAATTCTCCAGGTACCGAGACGCCGGAACCCATCATAACCCACCACACCAGAAAATGCCCCTAAACTCCACCTGAAGGCCAACACCCAAACATTCCACACCATAATCAGAAATACGCGAAAAATCCAGGCTCATAACCACTAGGAGTCTATTTTCTACTTCGTCAGTTCGATAACCGATTGCCAAGCGGCTTTATCAAAGCGATACATTCACCGATAGGAAAACAACGACCCCACCTCCCGCTTGCGACAAACCTCGCATAGCTCCCCATCTCATAGGCAAACCGCCTGGCATCAACCGGATAATGCAAAGTGCTCCTATCGATAGCGGATACATCTGGCTATCTACTGCACCTCCCCCATCCCGCATCTACTTTTTCTTTCCCAATACTCTTTGAGGAAGCGGTAAGGAACCCCGGAAACGACAAATCAACCCCGGACGGCGCTATCCCCTTACCAACCATACAACCCGACAAGCTCCACGACACCTGCAATCCTAACGTAACATCCTCACACAAAGTCAGAAACCCCACACAATCCACCACCATGTGTGGATTATGTCCCCCTCCCGAGAGACCCTTCCCGGAATTCATCAACACTGTCAACGGCGCCTCAGTCCAAGCCCAATGGGAACGTGACAATGGTCTCCCGCCTCCTCTATCCCCGCGCGAAAAAGCCCGTTTGATCCGGGACATAGAGCGACGACGTGCTCGCCGGGATCTAGAGGCGAATAGGTCTCCGGAAGAGAAGAAACGGAGGTATAGGAGACAGAATATCATATTGGGTATTATGGCATTTTTAATTGTTATTGCGATGATTATGGTAGGAACGCAGTGGTTGATGAAGTAGGCGGAGAAGACGAAGCAGATTAAGGCAGTGGAATATATAGGGATGCACATAGAGGGGCAAGTCAGTGTAAGCCTGGAGCTTAGCTGATGACAACGCCTACAACATGACCTACGAATAATGAAGGGTTGAAATGTAATGTGTAATGTCTAGTTAGAAATTGTAATAAGTAAATAAAAGTGGTAATCGCTGTGATTGTATCATGGTTAATAGAAAATAGAGAATCACTAATATCATCTGTATCTAGATCTAATTAGGGTGTGTTCGGGGGGCCCACGCAAGTAGTCCCATTCCATCGAGTGAGAATATGGTATCTACAACTGTTTTTGAGTTCCTGTTTGCCAGGATGAGGGCCAAAAGAACACCTCGCTATTCTGCAAATTCCACTGATTTGTGCCGCGCCGCTGCCCGCTTCGCGCACTTAACATTCGCTGACCGAACGTGATGTCGTCATGGTGACAGAACCCCTCACAAACTGCTCCGCCGTTCACCTCCAACGCCATTCATCTCCAATGTCCATTACCGCCGTCCATCTCAGCCAACACTGTCCAGCTCAGCTAATGGCTTCAGTGAGAGGTGAAGGCCTGTATTGGCTGGCGAAAATGTTTGGCGGGTGGTAGGCAGCGCGTATGTTATGGATGGCTTCAAATTTTAGAGGGTATAACGAAGCGCAAGCTGGTTGTGAATAGCTTCAAATTTTGGCGGGCAACATGCAGCATCATGACCAGCGAGTTGGGAATAGCTTCAAATTTTGGAGGGTTACCCGCAAGACCGCAACTTGATCAGGTCTGTAGACAGCTTCAGTGGGTGTGTCTATAATAAATCAAGATTAGTGCAGTTTTTTGTGTGGCTCTCAATTTCACTCCTCGTAGAATAGAGATGTTGTTCTCAAAAATTGCGGTTCGAAGGTAATCCCTGGAATCAGTCCTATTCCTGAAATGGGACTACCACATTGAGTCGTCTTCACCATAGTCTCGCATGGGATGGGTCTACCGTCAGCTCAATGTAAACGAGCATAGCGAATATCAATTCTCGCTAAAATCATCAACCAAACACTGAAACCCTCATTCTCAGGATGCATGGGCTACCGAACACACCCTAAGCCATTTCAAGAGCAGTTTCACCGGCCATTTCTGCAGCTGATGCTTCTTATCGTCCTCATCTTCCTAATCCTCGTCCTCCCACGAATCAAACACCTTGCAAATATCCTTGACGTCATAAGCGCCCTCGTTGTTTGCACTACACCATTACCATATCGTTAGCCTTATTCCCTCATTACACATACTTATTATCAGTTTGTAGCTCGCTAGCTCGCAGCAAGTAGGGCGAGGGTGAGGTGGGGGATGAGGGGTGGGGGACTTGTTGAACTCACATATCCCGAACAACGCGCAACTCATTATCCATCAAAATCAATTCTGCCAAAACATCCAATGCCTTCTTTTCTACAGCTTCGTGTTCTTCTATAGCTTTGCGAGCTTCATACTCAAACAGAAGCTGGCGCTCTAAAAGTTGAAACTCAAACGTCGTGGATCTTACGTAGGCTACCCATTGACGCCGTCTAAGATCTCTACCATAACATCGGCGAGCTTTTGGGTAATAAGAGATATCCTCACGAAATTCTTCGCGATCTTCTTCTTTATCTTCGTCATGTTCGTCATGAGGGACTTCTGAAAGAGCTTCTGCGTTTCGAAGCTCCTCGAGAAAAGCTTCGACATATTTTGTAAATAGTGACATTGGCCCTGGGGCGTTTTGAAGCTTCATGATTGCGGTTACTGGTTGTCTAGTACTTTCATCTTTATGTTCTGCATGAGGAACTTCTGAGAGAGCTTCTGCGTTTCCAAGCTCCTCGAGAAAAACTTCGAGATATTTTGTAAAGAGTGACATTGGCCCTGGGGCGTTTGGAGGGTTCATGACTGCGGTTACTGGTTGTCTGGTACTCGAGGTGAATTAGCTATTGGTAAGGGCCTCCGGCCTCTTAAAGAGGCTTACTCAAACCATAGAGAGATGTAACTAAGTTGTGGAGCGAATTACGCGAATTACTTAATGGGTGAATCGTGCTAACTTACAAAGTTCAATTTCCAAAGCCGTCTCCTTAAAATTCTCAACTACCTACGCGACGTTCAAGAATCTGGTGCTTGTTGAGTACAACACCGCAACACCGCAACCACCAAAGGGATGGCGAAACGCGAAAGAAACACCGTCACAGAACTCGCAGCGAGCGGGAGCTAGCGCGGAAATTGGTCGTGGGTGCGCAGGCTAATAGAGAAGGCAGGGTTTAGGGCTGAGCCTGGATCCGAGGCTTGGCGGGCCTGGTGACGGCGGAGGGATGAGGGGATGATTGGTAGGCGGGCTCCTCGGGCTCCCCGGGCTCCCAGGTATCACATCGTCGCGAACCAATGAAATGATGGGATGTTGGAGCAATGACGGCATTGAATTATTCTGTAGACTACGCAGACATATCTTCTAATCCGCGCCTAGTTTTAGTTCCTCCTCGCCCCCTCTCCCCTCATCCCCCAATTGCTCCCTTTCCCCCCGTTCTCCTCGTTCCACCCAAAATCACGCCACCCCCTCCAGTGGCCCCCTCAACATCCCCGCATAATTTTAGCAGCACAAACACCACAAATTTCGTGCCACATATCGTATCATTAATCCCTATCGAACGCACACAAAGCAGCTAAAAAAAAACACGAAAAACTCTCAAACAAAAAAAATAAAAGAACTCCGTACGCAACAAACCCTTTGACAAAAATGAACAAAACATGCCTCCATCTCCATTCTTTATACTTATTGCCCTATGCCACGCGTAAGGGAGCCTCAACTACATTTCACTGAGCCTCCACTACGCCTTGACTACGTCTCGACATGCCTAATCCTTCATCTCGACATCCTCACCCTCCTTCCCCATCAACGCATCCCACGTCTGTTGTCCCTCCGCATCCACCACCGCAAGCTTAGGTAGAACCTTCTCCCTCCATGCAGCGCGTCTTCTTTCCCTGGCGCCCTTTGGTAGCGGAGTCCAAGCCCTCTGATCACGAACCAGAGTATCTTCCGTGCCAGGCATAAAGAAAAGGCGGTAAGTGTTAACACAAATACGGACCTCCATATTTTCCCGCGTAACATCACCGCTGAATTTCTGGAGAGGCAAGTCTTTCTCAGCGGGAAGGTTGCGGCGGAGGAAGACTTTTTGGCATTGGTCCAGGGGAATGCCCTCCGTGGGGGAGATCATCATGTAGGTTTGGATGTAGTAGTTCCATTTTTCGTCTTTGGTTAACTCGGTGGTGACGGTGGGGGAGTCGCGGGGGACTACACGGATGGTGGCGGTGGAGGTGTCGGTGTGCTGTGGTTCTTGTTAGCAACTTTCTTCATCAAGTTTCCGTAAGGGGAAAAATAAATAGACATACCCAGTCGATTCTGAAAAGCTCATCACCACTATTCATCATACCCTCGATCGCTCTCCTATAAGAGATGAGTTCCTGATATTCTCCCCTCTCCCTCGAGAATTCAGTCCTCATCCTATCCTTCTCGAATCGCAACAAAATATCCGCCGTCTTCTCCTTTTCAGCGCCCTTGTCTTTAGAATCGCTAGGAATTATCTGTTGAATGAACTTAAGAATTGAGCTACATGCTTTTTCGATGGTGTAGAGTTTCCAACCCTCGGAAACGCAGACGGTCCGGAGAGATTCTTCGAATCCGGGAAGGTCCATCTCGCCCTCTAAGAGCTTCTCGCACATGTCAAGAATCTGGGAGTAGAAGTTGGCGGTGGCGGAGGTGTCGGGGAAAATCTCCTCAATACGCGTGGACATGATGTTGAGGTCATGGGCAACCTTGTGCTTCATGCGGGCCTCGACATCCTTACGGATCTGGGCCTCGGAGTTCTTGATGGAAGCAAGACGGTCGTACAAGATCTGGAAAGAGCGGAAGAAACCGTAGATAGTTTGGTTGCAGTAGAGAGTGTAGATGGATCTCTGAGTAACAGCACGCTCCTCAGGCTCAACAGGAGACATGGGAACAGCACCCTGCTTAAGACCAGTGAGAGTCTTCATAGGGCGAGAGATCCAGGTACCCTCATCCTTTCCTCCACGCTCAGAGGAGGGGGACGTCATCTCGACATCCTGGTCATGAGGCTCCTGGGAGGAGTCACGAGACTGGCCGTGGGGAGTCATAGAGCCGTCCTTATCCTTGCGGAAGGTCTGTTTACCCTTTGAGCGCTTGAGGACGTTGCGAAGGAGGTCGGTGTCATGGCCCTGACGACGACCGGCAGCACGGGCAGAGGGAGATTCGGCACCGGCATAGACAGACTCGTCGCCGTCCTCATCGGGGGTCTTGCGGGCAACGGCGTTAACCATGTCTTCGACTTCTCTGTTGGAGATACCGAAGAATAGAGGGATGAAGCTCTTGATGAAACCATCGATCTTTTCACGATCAACAATCGAGAATCCGGTTCCGTTTTCAAGGGCAACAGCAAGGAGACGGCTGATGTCGAGGATGATGCCTTGGTCGTCCATCTTGTACTCGAACTGGTACTCCGGGACAGGAGTGGTAGGAGAAAGGCGACGGTTAATCTGCTCATCGCGCTTGGCGGTGATCTCGGCAACCAAGGACTTAATCTGGAACAGGCGCTTGTCGTTGGCTTTGATTGTGATACCCTGGTGGTCGAGAGATTTCCAGAAGACTCTGGCAGTCTGATCGCGCCAAACCTTCTGCCACTCGCGCTGAGCGGCCTTCCATTCCTCATCCTTCTTCTTGAGGCGGTTAAGAACGAGGGGTACTGCGCGGACGGGGTCATTGTGAAGAGACTCAATAACCTCGATACCGGCGTCACGTCCCCAGACCTTCTTGATGACACGCTGGTAGATGGTCTTGCTTTGACCACCCAAACCAGGCTGAAGACGGAAGTTCATCTTCTCGTCGTTGTTCATGCTGGCAATGCGCTGAGCAATAGGTTCGAGTAGCTGAATTGTGCGAAGGTTTGCTTCGATATTGAAGTCATAATCGTGGCGCTCTTCCTCAATACGATGGAGGGTATCCTCAAAACTGTTCTTCTTATGTGCGACGAAGCCAGAGTCTTCAGACGCCCAGGTTGGGTGGGATGCCCATTGATCGTTAAGGACCTCATTGCACATCTCATCTCTGCCTGAGCATGGTTTTTGTGCCTCCTGCATATTGTCAGATTATGTCTATCACGCGACAGCGTAGGAACTAACCAATTTAGGCAACAAGCGGTAACTAGGACCAAGGGCTCTACAGACACTCAAGCGGACCTTGTTTGCAGGTACAGCAGGGACGTTCAGAATCTCCTCGGCGGTTCCGTCCCACTGAATGAATCGCTTAAACCATTCAAGTAGCTCGCGGTTACCGCTGATAAAGTTTCTAACTTTATCATAAAGGGTTGCTTTGTCCATCAAACCTTGTGAAAACAAGTTGAGTAGCTTCAAGAACCTACACAAACAACCATTAGTCCCGCTCATGATCGTTTATTATGCCCTTCACATACTCATTGTAGGTCTGTTTGTTGCCGATAAACTTCTTAACTCTGTCGAAGAAAGCAAGCTCCTCGGTAGAAGCCATGGATTGCGTAGGAAGCGTGATCGGCTCGGGTCTCCAAGGAGTCAAAGTCGGCTCAAGTCCGGTGATTTGTTGCTCGAGGGTAGGTTTGGGGGTGGGTAATTTTGTGTCGCTGCATCGTTAAAATGTTAGCCAAAGATTCGCAAACAGTGGGGAGCTGGTGGGGTCGATGATTAAATATGTTTGTTAATACACCCAAACAAAGGGACGAAAGGGAAGGGCAAGGTGCAGTCAAAAAATGCAAGGCGCAACGGAATAATACCTTGTTCGCCCCACGACCCGCAGCAACAACGGGGTCGACCTTAGGGTCAATCGGGGGTTGAACGGTTTGACCACCACGCTTTTTACTGCCCTTCTCCTTAGCAACCGCAGACGGGGGAGGAAACGTTCCGAGGGCTGGCAACCGAGTCGGAGCTGATGATGCAGGACCCATTGGGCCTCCGGGACCATTCGCCTCCTCCGCGGCCAACTTTGCAGCAGCAGCAGCACGAGCCTGCGCCGCACTCTCTGGCAAGAATTGCTTAAAATCCTCCAATAGATCGGGCGCCTCTCTGAATAACTGCGTAACCTGGGAATAAACATCCTGAATGGGCTTGCTTTCTCTCTGATAAGTCTGCAAAATCTCCAAGAAGTTCTTATAAATCTCGGGTTGATGCGAAAACCGATTCTATGCATAATTAGAAGCCTGATCACGTGCTGACCATAGAAAAAGCTCTACCTTGATCTTGTTTACGTAGCTTATGGCATGGTTGAACTCTACTGGCCCCTTGCCCCTCTCCCCACCAACACCAGGAGTTCCAGGACCAGAAGGCTGCTGAATACCGGGACCCTTATTTCCGTTGGTCTGAGCAGCAGCATTCTGAAGCTGGTTAACACCCTGCTGAGCCATCTGGTGCTGTTGAGCTTGTTGAGCTTGTTGGGCCGCAGCCTGAGCTTGAGCATGCTGGACCTGAGCAGCGGCCTGAGCTTGGGCTTGAGCTGCTGCCTGTGCCTGAGCATGCTGTTGCTGGGCGTGTGCGTGTTGCTGCTGAGCTACTTGTGCGTGAGCGAGCTGTTGCTGTCTCGCGATCTCCATAGCATCTGCTTGGCCTTGTTGCTGGTTGGATGCGTAGGGGCCGTACATTCCCTCGACACTGCCGCCCCAGCGAGCAGCACCGGGCTGTTCGTAGAAGCGGGAAGGAGGCTGTGAAGCTGCGGGCATCACTGACTGTGACATCATGCTACCACCACCACCGATTGAAATGTTGTCGCCTGAGCTAGCATGATGAACGCCGCTAGGAGTGGTAACGGTAATTTTGGTATCGCGAGGGTCGGTTGAACATTCGATACGGTAACCCGGCGGAAGGAAGGTGTTGAAGCCTTGGATGAGGCTGGGGTGTCCGGAGAATAACGTCGACACACGATCGATGACGCCAGGTGTGTTGATCCTACCGATACCTTGTCAGAGCTAGCCCTTGCATCTGTCAGTTGGAGAAGAACTTACGCCTGACTCTTGAAGTCCTTCATGATATCCAGGAATTTGTTATACACGTCGGGTTGGTCCTGGAACTGATACTTAACCTGGTCTAGATACGATAGTGCATCCTGTGGAAGCGACATGATGAGTACGTGTTTTCAGTTGGGATGGAGAAACGGTAAAAGGAAAACGGAAAACGAGAAAGAGGAAATTCCAACGTGTCTACAGCTCTGACACGCGGTTGCCTTGCAAAGATCGCGATGGAGGAGGGGTATGCGCGAAGCAGAGGGCGCTGAGAGAGCTTTGTCGACGTGCGCCAAGGTGAACTTTATGGGTGACGCGACTTCGCACATAGCTACCCTCCCACCAACCACGCACTTCACCGCCGCATCCAAAAAAACAGTATGTGCAAAACCAATCAAGAGAAGAGGGGTAGAAAAACTAACGCCTACATTTAGAATCGGACCTCCCGGACCATTTCCAGGCGGACCACCTTGAGCACCAGCGGGCTGCATTGTACCAGCAGCTCCAGCAACAAGCGCCGCAGCCGGCCCACTCTGCTGCTGACCCGCCGGTCCATTTAGTCCCGCGCCCGCGCCCGGAAGCCCTGGTAGTCCTTGGGGACCTGGAAGTCCTGGGAGTCCATTTGACTGCCCCACCGATGAAGAAGGCTGGGGCTGAGGCTGCTGTGGCGGGCCTTGCCCAGTTACCAACCCAGTTACAGTTATCGGAGGCCCCTCCCTACTACTCTGTGACATATGCGGTGGACTTTGTTGTGGGTGTAGACCTGCAGCTCCTGTTGGGGGACTTCCACTCGTCGACGCTGCCTGCTGTTGTGGTGGCTCTCGATTTGCGGAACTTTGTGATGATTTCAATGCTGACCCGTCGAAAGTGGATAACGAATATACGTGGTTTTCGGGGTGTGAGGAAAGAGAACGCGCGTGCGCAGGTGGTTGGGTATACGAAACTATCACCATCAGCGGGGTCCCCCTATGGGGAGGAGGGGCTTGTGAAGAGGCGAAACATACAAGAACCAATATCTCTAGGAGGGGGTAACACCGGAGCCTGAGTCGCTGGTCTTTTCAAGTCAGTATTCTCGTCCTACTATACGGTCCCCCTCGATACCTCTCTTTTTACACCATCCTGAAGCATTCTCAACACCCCACAGTATTGCCACTTACTGATATGGTCTCAACGAACTACTATTACTCGACACTCCCTGCTGTTGCTGTCCCTGTTGTCCTGGCTGTTGCTGAGAAGCCTGAGTCTGTGAAGCCGAAGCCGCTGCTGGTGCTGTCTGTTGACTACCAGGTTCAGTAGGCGCGCCGTGTGTCGGATGCCAACTATCTTTGCCCTGGCCTGACATGGCTATTGAAGCTTCTTGGTAGTGGGTGGTGGGTGGTGGGGGGGAGGGGGAGGAGGGGGGGGCGTATGTTGTTTCGATCGCGTCGCGGTCTGTACAATGTCGTCCCGCAACTTCAGAGACACCCGGTGGAAGCCCGCTCAGCCCGCTCAGCCTGAAGGGAACCGAAGGGTAGCGAAGGAAACTGGAGAATCGAAGCAAGTTAAAGTTGTGGTGTTTAAAAGCGGCGGATTCTGGATTCTTGACACAGATGTTGTTGCGGTTGTCTTCTTTAAAAACTCGAGTTGGTTGTAATAGGTTCCTCGTTCTGGATAAGTTGGTGATTACGGAAAGTGTGAGTGAGAAGAGCGCTGAGCACATTCACCAGAAAGGGCACCAGAGCGACCGAACCACGCCTTTAGATGGCTTTGGGGCCCTGGGAGCCCGAGGAGCAACCCGAGCCGCCTGTCCCCAGCTTCCAGGGATCCCGGAATTGGTTAAGTGAGGCTCTGCGAGGATGGAATATCACGTGAAGAGGAAAAACAATGGGCTTGTTCGATGATGGTAGGGGTTATGTCATCGGTCATAGACGGAACTTGCCGACGGCCACCGAAGGCTGCCCGAAGGCTGATGAAGGCCGGGAACGCTGTCGTGAATACGATGAGTGGTAATTAATTACGGTGTCTTCTCGTGCTTGAAAGGCCCTTCGGCTCATGGAGAATAAATGGACACTGAGGCTGGAAGGAATAACATGTTTCGGCTCGTTACATAGAGTACGCGTTTCGGGCGGCGGCGTGAAATGGAGGGGGAAGGCCGAAGTCCGTAAGCGGGATCCACGCGTGCGGCTCATGAATCCAGATGACATAAGGAGCGTTGTTCGTAGAGTACTTCTAAACGTGTCGTTTTATGTATGATGGGAACAGGTTAAAAAAATGAATACAGGTAGGTAGGTAAGTAGGTAGATAAAGATGCATGGTATTTACAACCTCCCTCTCTTTATGACGTAACAAGACTGTACACTAGGTATCTCAACATCCAAAGCACTATCATCCCATCATCCGCAGCAACTTCCTCTCATAAAAAAAAAACAAGAAAAACTGACAAAAAGACAAGAAAAAACGCCGGGATAAAAGAACCCAAGAAAAAAAAATGCAGTAATAAACACCGCCCAAGTGATGAAATAAACAAGTCGCAAAACAAACTTTAAAAAACTCCCCAATGCACCAGCTGTAAGGTTAGGTTAGCCATTTACGATGCCTCTTTCTTTCTCCAATCTCTATCTCCCATTCTCCAGGGTCGATCTTTCCCCTCTCCTCTTCATCCTCTCCATTCATTTTTCTCCTCCCTTACTCAGGTCCCTCCCCCCAATATAACTCTCGCCGCCTCAGAATACTATTCCGGCCCCTCCCCCAAAATCAAGACCCCACCATTTCCCTGTGCTCTATCCCCCTGTTGTCCATCTTTCGAATCCCCACCAACCGGAAACCTCCCACTCTTACCCAACCCCTAAGAATTTCCTTAACATAAACAATTTTATGTTTCAACCCGAAATCTACAAAGAAGCTTTCCTCTTTCCTACATTTTTCATAGGCTTCTTCTAGGGAGTAGACGTGCAGGATGTTGTCTTTTGTGATAAGGCGAAGGGTTCGCCCGCTGGAGGTGAGGATGAGTTTAGTGTGATCCACGAAATTTAACTAGGGGGAGGTTAGCTGGGATTCAAAAGCGAAGACAGTAATAAGGGTAACATACCTGAATAGTCCCATCCACCAATCTAAAAACCACACACCGTTTCAGTCTCGCATAAGTAGTAACCCACATCAAATGCTGCTGCCCTAGTGATTCCGCCGATCCCTCAATAGTAGGCTCCCGAATCGCTTCCTCCCTAGTACACCCCCAATGCTCCGAGTTCCCTAGAGTATTAATCATATAATTCACCGTTCTCCTCCAAATCATCAATTTCGACATAAGTCCCCTTGACGTCTTAGCTCTCTGACGAATAACCGTCATCTCCGTTGATAACCTCCTAAACACCGTTTCCTTCCCCGCCTTAATCCTAGCCGCCGTCTCCGCTGCTTGAGCTGCTCCTGCAGCCGCCGAGCCACTGCTGCCGCTGCCAGACGAACCCTCAACCAAACTATGCGTAACCCACTCCACCCCCTCCCCACCAACCCCATCCACAACCAACGAAGTATTATCATTATAAAAACACGCAACGGTTCCATCAGAAAGCATATAAGCCATACCATACTTATTAGTATAATCCACCCATTTCTTGACGAAAACCGCCTTATTCCCTTCACCTCTCTTGAATGCGGAAATGGCTTGAATTGTTGCTGCAGGTGAAGGGCCTAGGCTCCGAAGAGTGCCGTTGGAGAAAGCTGTGAGGGAGGTTATGATGGGGATTAGGGAGGAGATGATGGAGGATGTGCTGGTGGAGGGAATCGCTTTACCGACGCGGGAGGATAAGGTGGAGCCGGGGGGGATCGCGTCGGGGGAGTGACGGGTTGTGGAGGAGGAGGAAGGGGCGGAGGGGATGGTGGAGGCTGCGGAGGGAGGCCGGGTGGAGGCTACGGATGGGGGACGGGAGGGTTCGGGGGCGGCAACCCGGCGCGGGGGTTGCGGTCTTGCTCGTTCTACCCGCTCTTGTCCTTCCGCAGGTGCTGCCCTGTCTTCTCTCTCAACTCTCTCAACTCTCTCAACTCGTTCTCCTCGTTCCACCCGCTGTGGTCTAATAGCCCTTTGCGCAGGCTGTTGAATAGGTGCAACAGCCTGTACCTGCTCAACCTCCCGCTCCCGTCTAGCCGGACCAAGTGTACTACTCCTCACCGGCCCTTCTCTCTGTGTAGCTGCATGTGACTGCGCCGAAGCTCTGGTTAGCCTCCTTCCAGCGCCCTCTGGTTGCGTAGATATCGCCGCCGCCGCAAGCTGGTTCGTAACGCTCTTAGCCTCAGTACTAACTGTTCTCATTGGGGGTTTATCAATTGCTCTTCTTTGAGGCTGAGGGGGTGGTGGTGGCGGCATAGCAGCCGCACCAACGTCCGTCATTTCGCAATCGGAATCCGCATCCTTATCATCTTCCTCCTCCTCCTCATCCTCCTCTTCATCTGACACCTCCTCCTCGTCATCCTGCTCCTCTTCCTCGGCAGCGGCAAGGGGCATATTTTTCGTCAACGCTGCTATTCTTAAAGGCGCCAACCTAGAGGGTACTGATTTCAGTGCGCCAATGTTGCGCATACGTGCATGTCCATCACGGGGGGATAAAGCTTCGGGGAGGATATAGTTTCCTGCTTTTTCCTTCTCTGCTGCTGCTGCGGCGGCTGCGGCCTCTCGGCGTTTGCGTTCGAGGATTTTGGCGGGATCTGAGGGGTCTGCGTTCGCTGCACCGGCACGGCTTGCGGCAGAGGAGGGTCGCATAGGTGGGATGATGGGTTGGAGGGGTTGGTTGGCTTTTTCCCCAACCGCGGGGGAATCGAAGCCTACACCTGCGTTTTTGGCAACGGATTCATAGTTGCGGCGCCATTCCTGTCTATTGGGTTGAACCGAGGCGTAGCTGCTACCCTGGCCTGGCCATTGTGGTTCTTTTTGGACGGCATAGGTGGGGATTGAAAGGGGGAAGTATCCGGATTGGAAGAAAGCATGATTTGCAATTTCATCAATTGATGGACGGGCATTTGGGTCCCGGTTTAGTAATGAGGTTACTAATCCTTTCGCTTCGGAGGAAATGGAAATGGTTTCGGGCCATTCAAAGGCGTTTTGTTTGATTTTTTTGTAGATGCTGTCGATGTCGGTTGATTGGAAAGGTGGTTTTCCAACTAGCATGGCGTACATGATTACTCCGATACCCCATATGTCGACTTCGAAGGAATGTCCCTCGCCATCTTTGCCGAAGAGAACTTCTGGTGCGATGTAATTGGGGGTTCCGCAGATGGTCATTTTCGTTCGTCTTCGTCGACTAATAAGGCTGCTAAACCAAAGTCGCCGATTTTTACGTTCATGGTCTCGTCGAGGAAGATGTTTCCCAGCTTTAGGTCTCGGTGGATTACTCGTTTGCCGTGCATGTATTTTAGGGCTCCTAATAGTTGAAGCATGAAGAAACGGGTTTCGGGTTCCGTGAATCGCTTTCGTCGACGTAACATGTCCATTAATGATTTGTTATGACAAAGCTCAAGGATCATGTAGATGTTCTCGTCGTCTTCAAAGACTTCGATGAAGCGGACAATGTTTGGGTGTTGCATTGTTTTGTGGACTTGAATCTCGCCGAGAAACTACGTCACATGTAAGCTTTTTGGCCCTCAAAAATCCGCAAACTTGAACAAGCTCTGGTATGGTTTAAACTCACCTTCCCCCTCATCCTCTCAGACTGCAAGCTACTCTTCGCCACTGCCTTAACCGCAAACTGACTTCCATCCTTATTCTGGCCCAAAAACACCCTCGCAAACCCACCCTCACCAATCTGAAGACCCCGATCATATTGTCTCCTCCCCTTCAGATCCTGCAGAACACTCGGTGGCGTAGCGCAGTGAGTCTTTTTCCGCGCCTTGACAACTTTGGGAGTTTTTGGAGGAGCAGCCGCAGCACTTGGTTTTACTGCTCTCGCAGCAGTAGAACCCTTGGGGGCTTTGGTAGCCAAAGGCGCAACAAGCTCATAATCGGATTGCTTTTTGAGTGGTGAAGGGTTTTGGGGAGCGTATTTTTGTCGCCGTGGCTGCAGCTGGATATTAGGTTCTGCTGGGTTCAGAGCGGAGGTTGTTCGGGGGCGATGAGACGCCATTTTTCGCGGCGCGGAAGTTGCCTGGTTGGTTGCGTCGGTTCACTTGGTTGCTCCAGATTGGTTGTTGTTGCGCGTCGTGTTGAGATTTCCGCTGCGATACGGCGATGATATACGGCAGCTCGAATACGTCCACTGCCCGCTAACTAACTCCTGCTCGTGTGCTGTGTCGTTTTGAGGCGTTTGATGAGGAGAAAGAACAGCGGCTGCAGGTTGGTGTTGTAACGCTCTGCCTGACAAAGTTGGATTAGCGACGCTGTTGACGCTAAACATGGGGTTGTCATGGTAACGCGACTCGGGGTCTTTGTCCTTTCCGGGCTCCGATTTGAACTCCGAAAGGCCTGCCTAACAAGACCACCGAAGCTCGCCGAGACGTGAGAAGGAGCTTCTTCACAACGGAATTCCAGAAAGCTTGGATTCTGCAAGTTCAACTCAGGGTCTAGATAAATAACAGACGTCATCATAGTCGTCAATCTTAATTTCTTTCTTATCATCATCTACACAGCTATCATGATAGATAGCTAGAATAGCTCGCTCACTTGCCCCGCGATACACGCACAGCCAACAATTCATCCACATGCCAGCACAGACTTTATTATTCCATCCGCAGTCTAGACGAAACACAGTTAACGAACGCGTGGCAGCTGGTTGTTCTAGCCATGCATCCATCGAGTACCGAAACAACGCAGAGCCATGGTTCCCTCCAGCGAGGCTCATTGCCAGTCCACCCCGCAATCCGTTACTCCGTCCGCTGCAGCGCAGAAGCTACGGGCCCTACGCTAGAAGCCTTCACAGGGGATCATAACCTCGACTCAATCCAACACAGAAGACACAGAAGACATCAACACTCGTTTACGAAAAGCAACTCCCTCGTTACCAAAGACCCGTAAAGGGCATCATCATCATCAAAGATGTCAACCACCGCGTTGAAGCTTACAACGTTGGCGATAAGGACGCTTGGTATGTGCTCGCTTGTTACACTCCCGCTGCACCTGCCGCGTTTCTGCCCGCGAGACCTGCAGAGACGATAAACTCAATCGTGCCTCTGCATCACCCAATACTTTCCAACCTCAGTTCCTACACTACTTCCCGCCATTCACGTTCACCATCTACCACAATACCCCATCTCCAACCCGTCCAAACCACCTGCTAACAAATCTCCGCAGCCAAACCCATAGCCACCCGCATCAAAGCGCAAGCCCGCGACCACCCCCGATTCCGAAAAGTCTGCATCTCCGTCGCCCAACGCCTCCACCGAATCGACATGCGCCTTCGCCTTGGCTTACTCCGCGACACCGCCGAAAACATAGCCAAAGCAGAACAAGCAGAAAAAGCCCGTCGCCGTGAAGAAGCCCTCAAAAAAATGAAAGAAGCCGACGCTTTATATCCAGGCTTGATTATCAGAGTTAGATCGGATGTTCCTGAGGGTAAGGAATTGGAAACTGTTGGTGCGGAGAAAGCGGAGAAGGATGAGAAACTGGCCAAGGTTATTGAGGGAGCTCAGATTACTGCGCGGGACTCGGTGGTGGGGAAGGTGGATGGGAAGGTGCCGGATGCGAAGGATGGGAAGGATAAAGCGGTTGCACCCCCCACTCCCAGGATTAGGCCGCTGTCAGAATCAAAAGCTATCGATGCGGGGGCAAATTTTATTTCTGAGGCTTTTCTGTTTGTGGTGGCGGGGAGTTTAATCTTAGCAGAAGCCTGGAGGTCAAGGAGGAAGGAAGCTTCTCGTAGGGATATTGTTACAGAAAGGCTTGAGCTGTTGGAGCAGAGGAAACGACAGGATGAGCAAAGACTTGAGGAGCAGGAGAAGCTTAATAAATTGCAGCAAGAGAAGTTGATTGAGCTTGAGAAGCAGATTTGGATTTTGAGAGGAAACCGGGAAGAGGATTTCCCGGGAGGTGAGATTAGGGGTCAGAATTGGACGCCGACTCCGCTGTGGGAGAAGCCTTTGAAGGAGGGTATGGGGGTTTGGCAAAAGGTTTGGAATTTGGGAAGAAGTGTTGAGGATAAGAAGGAGGAGTTGGTTAAGGAGGTTAAGGAGGCCGCGGAGGAGGTTAAGAAGGAGGTTGAGAAGGAGGAGGCGGTGTTGGTCAAGAATGTCAGCCCAACGGCATAGGGGAGTGGTGCATTGTGAGGCGTGGTGATATGAGGGATGTAGTGGGAAATTGAGATGGTTTGGAGTTGATACAGATAGCTAGGCGGTGATGAAAGGTGATACCATATTTTTCTGCTCTTGTTTTGGGGGTGTAGAATAGCTGGTTTGGAGTTATAGATGACAATTTTATATAATCATGGAAGGGACTGTTTTTGCTTTGAGAAGCGTCGATTGATTTTCCACGTGACAGGAGTTGCAAATCTTTAGTGAATCACTGAATATCTAGACCCAAAACAGCTACACACAATCACTTATCCTGCGCTAAGATAGATTTAAGCAAGTTGTAGGTCAGAATTTCGGAGATTGTTGCTAGATATTAATTTCCATTTCATCATCATTCGTGAATTGGTTGCTCGTGCTTCGCTTTCATATGCTACCGTACCGTCTACTATCGGCCGACCCATCTCCGCCCATCCACCTCGGGAGAGCTCCTCTCCAACTCCCGATCCATTATACACCCCTACCTTCCTTTCTCTGAGCATTTTTCCTTCCCTCCCGTCCTCTTCCACCTCTCCCCACAACACGCCACATTCACTTCGCAACTCAATTCCATTCAGCTTCTATCGGCTATTCGGCATATTTACTTCTAGTTATCTACCGCCTACTATCACAGCTATCTCTCATCGACTGTCACATAATCGGCTGAACATTTCCCGGCACATTCAACAGGTTCACAGAGGTGCGAGTGAAGTCTCATGTCGCTACCTAAACTAACTCTCTGGAACTCCAACCTTGATACTACAAGGCCAGGTATATGAAATGCTGCTACTACACACTGGCCTTAGCCGTCAATCGGTGATTCATCTATCTGCCACCCGTCTACTACCAGCCGAGCTCCGGCCTGTCTTCCTCCGAATCCCACCCAACCTTCAGACCTGCTTCAATACTCATCATCCACCTCTATGTTTCTTCCTCGGTACAATTTTCCTTTACTCCTATCCTTATTCCATCTCTGCCCACCTTCACACCACAATTATCACCCCAGGTCCACCGGTTCTTCGGAATGTCTAACTCCAGCACTCTACCTGAGCAGTCAACCCGCAGCACGCCTTATAAGTCAAGACTACTTATCACCGGCTATTCGGCACGCTCACGGTCTTCTTATCATCTACAGCCATGGCCATTCTGGGCTTGACCGTCCGGCTTGTTAGGCTTGTTAGGCTTGTTCCTTGTTCGGGGTGTTGGGAGTGCAGACTGGTGTCGCTACCGAATCTGCACACCCCGATACATCCAACATCATTCATCATAGCATCCTAATGGCTGATGCTTTATCGCATCCTCTTCCATCGGAAGTTCTTGTTGACACGGTTAATATCCCCAAGTCTAGTCAACTATGTGTATCATCCTCGGTACAACGACTATTCTCGGCTTGTTAAGCGGAATTCGAGTGAAAGCTGGTGTCGCTACCGAACATGTAACACTCCAACACATCCAATGCTGTATCACATTACCTTTAACCCTCGCTTTTTGCTTGAAATTTTGCTAATGCTTCTTTTTTGCAGTAATCTAGCATAATTCATCCAGCGTTTCTATCGGCAAATCACCAACTGGCAAATATGGATCAACATTACCGACTCCCGCACTCAATGGATCTACATTGCATACGTCAATTCATATCAATTTATCCGGTCGGCCTCACTTTTGAATGGATCTTCACAAGGATATTTCACGACTTTCAGAAAACACAGCATCTTAAAAATATATACCATCGCAACATAAAACCCATAACAAAAAAACACTACTAATTTTACGCCTGCAACAAGCACTCGAAACAATTTGTCAAGCAATAAGTTTCTGACAACCATTTACAAAACTACGATACAAAATATCTCGAGTACCACATCTCGCTCATCCTGCATCTTACTCCACGCTCGCCAAAAACGACTCACGCTTAAAAGAGGGAAGCACATCCGAACTGGGTCTCGATTTCAAGGGAACCGGGGTGCTTCCAGTAGTCGTTACGGTAGGTGAAGTAAGCGACACGTCCAGGAGCAGCATCCTCGAAGGACTTGACAGCAATAGCCTGGTTGACAACGTTGGCAACAGCATTTCCGTTGGGCTTTCCTCCAGAAGGCCATCCAGCCTCAAGGACCTTTCCGGGCTTTCCACCGCAAACACCCTCAGCAAGCTTCAACTGGGAGGCAAGGAACTCTCCGGCGTGGAGGGCGTCAACTCCACCGTCAAAGTAGGGCTGGATGTTGATTCCGACAAAGTCCATAGCAGGGCAAAGAACATCTCCGTGAGCCTGGAGGATGTTGAGGGTCTCGGCGGTAGAAACAGGTCCGGCGTATCCAACAGAAGCAAGGGAAGACTTGACCTTGGCGATGTAACCAGCAAGGTCGGCAGCGCTGACAATACCACCAAAGACAGACTCGTTTCCGACGATAACAGCCTTAACCATACCGAAGTTCTCCTTCCAGTTCATGAGGTCCTGAAGCTGGGAGTCACCAGTGGAGACACCACCGTGCTTGAAGAAGATACCGACGATCATACCAACTCCGTGGTCCTTGCAGGCAGATCCAATGTTCTGGAGGGAGGAACACTCGGTGGAGTAGATACGGACGTTCTCGAAGCCCTTGGAGGCAATGTCGGCGATGTCGGACTTGATCTCAGTATCAGTCTTGCAATCTCCGTTGTCGGCGAAGGGGGAGTAAGTGATGGCCCAGCGCTTTCCGGCGGCGGGAGCGGAAGGCTTAGAGACGGCGGGGACCTCGACCTTGATGGGAAGGACGGGCTTCGCGACGGCAGGGGCGGAAGGAGCCTGAGCAGGGGCCTCGGGCTGAACAGCCGGGGCAACAGGAGTCTCGGGAGCCTTGGGGGCGACCGGGGCAGCAGGAGCGGCGGGAGCAGCAGTAGGAGCAACAGTCTCCAAGGGGCAGGTCACAACGTAGTTGGTCTTGGTGATAGTAGTAGTGATCTCAGGGTGAGCGTAAGTTCCGGGAGCAAACTCTTTGACAGCTCCGTAAGTGATGGTAGCAGGAGCAGCCATGTTGGTAGTCTGAGCTCCGATGGTGTAAACACCAGCAGTAGGGCACTCGTAGACAGTGGAGGTGATGACAGAGGTGATAGTACCCTCCTTAGTCTCAGCCGCAACGTAAGGGCAAGTGACAGTTGTAGGTCCAGCAACAGTAGTAGTAACACCACCGAAAGTCTGGGGTCCAGCAGCCAAAGCGGTAGTAGTAGGAACAACCGCAGTCTCAGTAGCAGTCAAAGTGACAGTCTTAGCTGGGATAGTGTAAACACCGGGAGTAGCGCAAGTAGTAACCTCCGCAGTAGGGACAGGTACAGTAGCCGAAACGTATTCAACGTGAGTTGAGGTCTTGATTGAGGTGTGAGTTACTGTGATTGTTCCCTCCTCAGAAGTGGCATAAATGGGCATGACGCTTACGGTCTTGGTCTCGTCTGCAGCAGGCATGATGGTGTGGGGAGTGATGATGGTCGTGACATAGGTCGTGCAGCCGCATTCCGACTCAGCACGCTTCATCAATGCCCCGTGGTTGTGGCGGCGGTGGTTGTGGGAGGCAGCGGAGGCTCCGCAGATGGCAGTGGCCGCGAGGGCGAGGAGAGAGTAGCGCATTATAACTGAGGGCTGTTAGCTGGAGAGTTCTCGCGATGTTTCAGTTATGTGACGAGTAGAGTTCTCGACGTTGCGAGGGTATTTCGATTCAATCGATTCGAAGTGAAGCGAGCCCGAGACTAAGCAACAACCCCAGGGAACCCCCAAGAGCTGTGACCTTCAAAGACAAAAGACAATCGAGGCAGGCATACCAAAAAAGCTAACAGCCAACTTGTGTGTAGATATTAATTATATGGTCGACGATCGGGGAGATTATCGCAAAGGATGCAAAGAATGCCCGCTGAAAGAGTGAAGCGGTTGTTTTTGTGGAGTTTTCGTGACGAATGCGTAAAACTGCGAGTAAGAAACGGGAGGTAAACAGGAGGGAAGTGAAAGAGGGGATTGAGGTGGGTTATTAACGATGCGATGGGCTCCCAGGTGGTCACCAGGACACCAGGGGAGCCAATTGGGCCAATGCGCCAAAGGCGACCATCACCAGGAAGCCCGGGGAGCCCAGGGAGAAGCTAAGCCAGCGGGTGCAGATACCCTGGAAAGGGGGTCATCTTAGCGCAGCCCCATCTTAGCAACCCACACCACACGCCTCGATAGGAAAGCTGTGCAACCTCATGCAAGGTACGAAAAAGCTAGTGGAACATAACGAATCAAAAACGGATGGTGAGAAGCATGCTCCCTGTCAGTAATTCAGGAACCAATTTCGCCATCCGCGCAACGAGATCGAGAATTTATGATTCTGGCAGTCAACGGTGAGCAAATGTTAGACAGACAGGGCATGTTGGGATTGTGGAGAAAGCTGAACTGATGAGCGGCTATTATTTGAGCGGGTCCATTCTGGGATGACAACCCCAGAGATAACCTAAGGTCATATCGGTTAAATATTCAAGTTGTTCTTGTTCTTGTTCTTGTTTATGTTCGCAATTCGCTCGTCGCTCGATCGAAGCCAGGAACTTTTCTCTTGGAAGACAGAAAAGACAGCACACCATGCAGGTACAACATCTCTAATATGGAAACCAATAAACCCACCCACCCACCAGGGATTCCAATGCCGGTGCGTTGCTCCACTGTATCACGCCGGCTGTTAAATTGCGCAAAACACCCGCAGGTAAACCCACCCAACCCAGGCCATCAGCTATCTTAAATCACCCACATCACCCACAGTCCACAGCTTGACAAGGCCAGACAAGGTCGTCAGATGTCAGCACTGAGCAAGTTAGAAGACTAGGCGAGGAATCGGTTCAAGACAGGCAGACGCAGAACTTCCCGAATGACGGAACATGATCAGTGATCGGAAGGTTCGGCATTTTATCGGATTTAGAGTCGAGCGATGCATCAGGAAAACACTAGTGGAGATAGGGCCATTACATAGCAAGTGCTGATGCTGAAATAACTTTTACTTATCGACGTCCGAGCGTTCAAACGTTCGAGCTTTTACCGGCCCTTGCTTCCAGCCGGCAGATTATCGACGAGGCGGCGGCGACGAGTTGGCGGTTTGACACCTCAGGAATTGCGGGCACTGCACTGCAATTACTCCGAGGTATCAAGTGTTGGTTTCTGTATCTAGATTATCAGCTATCTCGACTCGACTGCGATGCCAACGTTCACCAAGGAGTCACCAAGAAGCTCCTATGCAAGTGTGAGTTTATCACAGCAGAGCCAAGCGCAAGTTATCGCTTGCCCAGTGCCCACGTTGCCACTTGTTCACCACCCGGGTATGAGCGGAGCTGCGACTATTCCGAAATGCAGAGGATTCGTTGGTTCGCTTGGCTATGGCTTGACCTGAACCTTCGGCGTAGGTTCGTGCCAGAGGTTACGCTAGCTCGAACCGAGCTAACCAAGCGTATGCAGGAACCGTTTTCGCACCAACCCTGGGAAAAAGTACGCCTCCCCTTTGCCCCCTTCACCCTCTCTTAGGCGGGACACCGGATCTCGGGAGCAGAACTTTCCATTCCACATCCACCTCAGTTCCAGAGGGGGTAAATATCTTGAAGATCAACCTTCTCATGCATATCCATTTTCTTTACTGATCGTGAATTTCTTCGCTGCTCGAGAGGGAGGGAGGCTAAAAAGAAATTATCTCCATAGCCCTTTCGATAGGAAGGATGATCAATCATCTATCATCCATAAACTCCGGTGCGCAACGGACACCAGTCTGTGTGTGGGGCCCGCTGCTGGCTTCGTAGAGTAGAGAAGCTCGGACTGGCGGTGTCTTGAATGTCTTGAAGTCTTGACCACTTGCACAGTCCATCGGAGAAAGAAAAGGATGCTACGGGTCGGTATCGATATGCAAAATTGTGATCGTCAGGTGTTGGTGTTGGTGTAAAGTCTGTTCGCCTCATGATCATTCATATTTTCCGTGGCTTCCGTCGTCGCGGCACCCTAACATAGTGTCGTCATTTGTGCTTCTTGAAGTCTTTGAAGTCTTAAAGTTTCTTTATCGCTGCATCGCTCATCTCGTGAGATCACGGGATCAAAATAGGGGAATGGGGAGAAGAAGGCGGATATGACAAGCGGAGACGGAAGGAAGGTAAAAGTGGCTGAGAAGGAAAGCGGTTTAACCCCGCTCCCGCACCCCTTCGTTTAGTACGTGATGAATGAAGGGAGGCTAAGTGGGTTTCAAATGTTTCTAGTCGACGCCACAGGGGCGTTGGTAGAATTCTGTGATGGCGAAACGAAGCTACTCGTAGATACTCTACGACAGCGCAATTCACCAGCATCGCCTTCTTCACCATTTACCCCTATCACGCAGCATTGGTTAATTTGGTTGTAAGTGCTCTAGCCTGGCTCGTGTTTGGATATAGATGGAAATGGAAATGGAGATTCGATGACGGAGACGACGGTAATGATGTTGAAGAATCTTTGCACACGTGCCCCATCCGGGAGGGAAACATAGCAGGCAGGCAGGGAAACAGTCTGATATGGATAGGGGTTTCTTTTATTGTAACAGCGGGACAGGCGCATGATGCATCTATGCAGAGCATTTGTTCCGGAATGTGTACATAAAGGCGTGCATAAAACCATAACGGTTGCCGGCCGGTGCATCTTTACATCTGAGATCTGAGTGAAACCGGGCCCCCCGGGGAAGGAAGACTGGGAAGACTGGGAAGAAAGATGCGTCTTCCAGATCATTGGGATTTCGGAACTCTACAAAGGAAGAACCATGGCGGTGGAAACAATGAAATAACATGGCTTTGGGTTGGCTTAAGCCATTGGGTTAAGTATTGGGTATTAATATTATAATAGATCCGTGATCTTCGGCGGACAGGGCACTGAGGGACCGGTGGATTCGGAGACGATGATAAGTAGATATCCAACCATAGCTGTGGATCTACATATGGAGCCAGAGACTTGGACAAGAAGAACTCACAGTCTACAGAAGATCTTCACGAACCATTGAATTCAACTAAACCCACCGGCAGGTACCCAACTGTACCCAATCGCTCTCGTGTCAAGACCCCTCGCGTATCTTACTCCCCGTGATCATCATACACCACTCTAGCTGCGACATCTAGGGTCCTTGGGACCGTCTCCGATCGCCTCGTCTATCTCAGACCCGACCGGTCGATCACCAGCAGCTTGGAGTCGACGGGAGTCTACACATATTATTTGACCGTTTTGAATTCCGATATAGTAGTCGTATGTAACTAGAATACCCCTTGGTACCAGCGGGCATGGGAATTCTGGGGCAGATAGGCGAACCAGCGGGGAACCAGCGGGCTTCCAGGGCTCTCAGGGCTCTCCGGGTTGTAACTGACATGACGCCCGACCGGTTGACACATCGCGACTCTGCAGGCGCAGGTACGCGAAGGAAGTGGCATCAGTGTGCGTTTCCGTAGTTGCAGTTCAATTTCCGCCTACACTTTGTAGTTCAGCCTCAGCTGCAGGTACAAGCCGTGAGACAATAAAGCACTTCCTTCTCCTTATTAGTGGTGGCTACATGATGCGGTCTTTCGGTGATTCGGGTGCCAACGAAAAAGTGCGGAAGTGTGTAAAGTTCACTGTACATAGATGGGTGAAGCGAGGCGGGGGGGTAAAAGGGCGATTTAGAGCTTAGAGCTTACTGTAGTTTTAAATTTTGAACTTTCGTGTAGATTAGATACTCGTTTGTAGGGTATATGGTTCATTTGCGGGAGGTTCGATATGTTTTGTGGTTTTCGTATTTCCGGTTCGGAGTTCCGATAAGGAAGGGTGATAGCGTGGAGCTGTCGACTTTTCGCATTCCTGAACGAAAAACCTGGGGATTCTTCAGCTTCACAAAAGCAAAAGCAGATTCAAGACCCTGAAGACCTGTCAACGCTTCACACCTAGCTGTCATTCCTCACTGCTGAGTGGAGACCCTGCATACTTACCTCCCTTACCTGCATCCAAGCCCGCATCCACACCATCAACCCGAAACAGCTAGCTTCTTATCCCTGTGCGCAGCAAAGCGTTAGCGCAGCACAGTCAGTCTCATACATATCCTATCTTCTGCATTCTATCAGCCTTCTGCACGCGGCGAAATGCATACATGTAAATACGTACATTGTTTCAAAACACGTCGAATGCACTGGTAACTGGTTATCCAAGAAAAAGGAATTCATGTCATGGGAATATTCAGTCCCACCCGGAGCTGTCCTTTGGATTCACGGTATTCCAGGATGCGGGAAAACAATCCTAGCGTATGTCATTCTCTAGCGACGTGAATCGAGCTCAGTTAATAAGTGTCAGCAGATCGTCCGCAATCGAATATTTAGAGTTCCGGCGCAAGACTGAAGAGGATCATGGACTCGCCTATCATTACTGTCAATACAACTTCGAAGACACAAGAGATGCACCCATAATCATTAGGAAAATTCTTGCTCAACTCATAAGCGACTTTCGAGATCCTCTTGTACTTTTCAAGCACAAAACTATCAAGACGCTCTTCTTGAATATGTCAAATGGCCAAGGGCCACCTAATGGTACCAAACAACTTACCCAATTGATTAAAGATATCTCTGTACTATATCACCAAATGACGATTGTTATTGATGGGTTGGATGAATGTGATAAGCTTTTAAGACGTTCGCTGCTGGGATTTATTACCTCAATAAGCAAGCTGGAAAACACCACTAGTGCTCTTGTCCTCAGATCCGAGCCTGATTATGGACGAGTTGAAATCCTTTCCCACTATTTCTCTGGAAGACGAACAAATCAATTTCAAACAGGACATGGGGATTTTCATCGAGAATGATTTTCAAGATACGATCAAATGGGGTTCCCATTTTCAAATAATGAAAGACGGGATAACTGAAGCTCTGATACTAGGATCTGGTATCAATATGTAGGTTGCCCTCTATTCAGAGTCAATGCTATCCTGGTGCTGAATGATTAATTAAGGTTTCGGTGGTTAGAATGTCAGCTTGCCGTCCTCAACAGGCTTCGTACAGAGAAGGACATACGACACGCTCTTACTGTTCTTCCGCGAACTTTATTCGAATCTTATGACAGACTTCTTGAGTCAATCAACGAGGAATATACAGATCTTATTAGATGGACGGTTAAGCCGTGAGCTAATAGGACGCAGCGGAGTTTTCCTTGTCATGCCGGGTTGGTGAAAACCCTAACCCCAGGCGCGATTGACAATCCGTGCTTCGTCTTGAAGCGTTTTGAATCAAACTCAAGCCGAACGCCGCCTTCAAGCAATCTGGCTTGAGCCTGATCGTCCTTATAAGGCAGTCAGCTCTCCCTGCCAGTTCGCTCTTCATCCGATTGTTAGCAAATCGTGCCTTCAAACTTCTTCGCTTTCCCACCCACCGTCCCTGACGCATGAACCTTTTCTCCTTTATTTCCTTATCTCCTTTCCTGTAAACCACGTCCAACCTTTTTCCCGCTTGGTTTTTTAACGGGGACGTGGATCCTTTGTTTATTTCCTATAAAAATCTCTCGTTGACCCTCTTCACGCATGGAATGTACGGGAGATTCCCTCCGACTAATCCCCCCCGGTTCCCCAGTGGCTCTGCCTACGGGCGAGGCGGGGTATCGAGGGTCTTCGTTGTTGGCTCTCGCCCACCTTCTTCCGAGTGCTCATCGGTGTCTCTCTTCGTTTATCTGATCAAGACCCTCGCCTTTCGATGAAACTCAGATTAAACGCACCGAGTGCTCTGCGATGTTTCGGTGATTCACCCCTCGAGGGGTCGAAATCAACCACCGCGGGGGCCAAGGACCAGGGGTCCAGGCAAATCCAACGAACTAGGGTCCAGACAGATCTTCTCTCCTTTCTATGTCGAGCAGCGCTTTTGTTTTCTCTCTCTCTGCTTCTCTCGCAATCTCGAGAATGTCTTGTATTAACAAATCAACTTCACCCCCAAAACCTCGTCTTCAAGCAGTGCTTAACCCCTCCGTTTCCGTGTCCGCATTTAGGACGATTAGAAGCGCGCTATTCTTGGTAATACACGCACTTGAACCCTTATCTCTGGGGCAAATTGTCAAGGGTATCGCACCAGTTGATGCGGCGGGTTATCTAGATTACAGCGCTAGATTCGCTCACCTGCGCCTTCTTCTATACGAGTGCGGGGCTCTACTGATGCAAAAGAAAGATAAACTCGACTCGGACAAACTTGTAGTTCATTTCTGCCATTATACGGTTGAGGTAAGTCGCTCTACATTTATGGATATAAAATCTTGAACTTTATTACCAGGTTGAACTAACCGTCAATTTCGTGTCTTGCGCGCTAAGAATATCTTGTCTCTGATTACCTGAAAAGTCATACAACCCTGTCAAGATATCGCACGGAACCACGCGATTCTGCTGAGGGTAGCAAAAGAATGCTCTCCGGGTTTCTAAATACATGCTAGCGGAGAAATTTTCAAAGCCATGCAAAACCGATGCAGATTTGCGCAAGAGGATATCGGAAGATAGGTTCTACAGATACTGTGTATTCAGAAACCAGACAAAACCCTTTTCAAGCGTCCCGTATATAGACGATGCAGATATGAATTATGATCATTTTTCTTAATCCTGGTCTAACCCTTCGGTTTTAGATATGCATCATTGTCCTATAGTGATCTACTCTGTTGAACACATTCAAAACGTGGAGGATAAAGAAAAAGAGCTTTCGAATCTTGTCGATAAGTTTATATTTGAATCACCTGGTCAGTTGAGGTCATATGCACAAGTCGATCAACTCCAAGGTAAGGCGGACCCCTACGATGCCCCAAACGACGACCAGGCACCGATTTTGCGATCTACGAGCTTTCATTATTCTAAGCTATTTCTCGTGTTTCTGCAGCGTACGATTCAATTCTACCCGGACTGGGTTACTACATACATACTCAAAAAAAGGCTGGAGCTTTTGGACGCGGATACCTGTGGTTATGGACCCCCTTTGCGCATTGCCATCGCAGCTAAAAAACACGCTTTAGCTATTAAACTGGTAGCTCTAGGTACAAATATACACCAAACGCTATCTCCTTTACCGGGGGGCTTGCCAGAGCACATCACGGCTGACTCACCCCCGAGACCAACACTGCCAGTCTGTCTACGATCTGAAAGCCTTTCTTTCTTCCACGATATTGCGCAGCGCATCACACTAGTTGACAGCCTCTTTCAACTATTTCTAAAAAATGGAGATAGTATCATCAACCTAGAGGATAGCCATGGAGCGACACCTATCCACTACGCCGCCTTAACAGATAATATAGGTGTCTTCAAAAAACTGGTCGAATTGGGGGCCGACATGAATGCCGAGACCAAAATAGGAAAAGCCGCATTTCATGGTGCAGCTAGCATGTCTTCAAAGAAGATACTCGCATATCTTCTGGAACTTTCTGTCTGTTCGTTTTCTGTTATGTTTTACGGGTTCTTTATTTGTTTTACACAAGTGTTTCCGTTTGTTCCATTGTTTATAACGGCTGATATCATCTACTGTGACCTGCCACCCATGATGTTCATTCAAATCATTCCGCATGAAATCGCAGGCCAAGCGGTATCTCTCAATCTAGGCTCTTTTTCTTGCTTCTGATTTTACCAAGGACTTGATGTGGCTGGCCAACTATTTTCGAGGACCCAGTCAAAGAGCAGACCACACTAGCTCAGACAACACTACCAGAATGACTCGGTACTCGACCGGATTTATTCCCGTGCCCCGAGGATAGCCAGGCTTTAAATACAGCAGTTAGAGGTAATACAACATGATAAAACCCATCCAGGAACCGGATGAATCAATCGCCACTAACTACGTGTGCTCGTGAAAGAGATTAACGACAATGCAATACCTGTCAGTCTGTTAGAAAAACGGAGATCAAAACGCCGAAGGAGTAAAGGAGAACTACCATTTGTATTGATTGTCCCCAATACAGGCCTTAAGATTGACCAAGTAGCTCCGGCAAGTGGAAGAAGGCGGCATTGTAGGAGTGCTGGTGGGTTCCCGGTTGTTGTCGGTGGTCTGCGTGTGTGTGTGTGTTGAGGGGGGGGGAGGGGGGGGGGGGGGGGGGGGGGGGGGGGGGGGGGATAAAGAGAAGAAGGCGTCCAGGTGAGGACGGTAAAGCTGAGGGATGCAGCTGTGGGACTTGGATTTTCTGAGCGGATTATCAGCGGTGTTCAATAATCTTACCAGGGGTTGTATCACTCCGTGTTATCAGGAGTGCGGAGGTATCCCACAAATATTATGTCCCAGCCAGCCTTCTAGATACTCCATCCATCGCCGCAAGAACGGTGCATATTTCTGCAACCACTTCACCCTAAATCACCCTCAAGCCCTCCTCCAAGATCCAAAGAATGCATTAGAAGTTACGAGAGATCTATAACATGTTAACAGTAATCCTCAAGACAGACATTGTAGGGACGGTGGGACTTACCAAATCCTTGATAGGAAAATCAATTGCAGCGGGAATACTCAAGTAGATCCATCGCTGTGAGCCATGGTGGCTTCGATGAACGCATCCGGTGATCTTAAGGTGATGCCTCGGTAGGCTTACTCGTGTGAGTTGTAGAGAAAATTTGCTCGGGGAGAAAGGGTGTGTAGCGGAGTTTTGTGCCTGGAACGCGTTCGAGCTGTGCAGGGGTTGAGGTCGAATCATGGAACGTCACCCGATCGGTCCGAGTACGATGCGAGAGAGAAACAGAAATGGGGACAAGCGGGACGGAGACCACGGTTGCATTTCTGTTTTTATACATAGGAGTTTCATTTTCTCGACCATTGTTTATACCGGTTCATACTAAGAATCACTCAAAGCAAAGAATGCCAAGGATCAAACAATACGCAAATCAGGAGAAACATGTTCTTATAAATCTCCGTTGATTAAATCAGTTGAAAATCTCAACCAATACAACAAATTACAAGCCCCCCCAAATAACACCGATATTAACACCTTTCTACAGGCAACAGCAGATCCGCACATTAAGCGTAGTGCTCGTAAGCCCTCAATCTCTTCACCGGGTTCTGAAAGAAAGCCCTAAACTCCTCCCACAGCCCCTCATCATCCCCAATAAACCTCGCCATCCTTTCTCTCAGTCTAATCTCCTGATTTTGGAGCTGCAAGTATCTCCGATGGACCTCCAAGAACCTATCAATCAACGCGTTAGTACACATAACACAATGTACACTCATTGGCGTTGTGACGTACTCCTTGTAACGTCCATCATCCGCAATACGGTTCTTGATGGCTGTGTAGATATCCAATCCGCTATTTGGAGTTGGAGGAAGCCCAGAACCGATGAACTGGTTCTCGGAAGGAAGAGAAAGCACCCGCTTTAGTTGATCAAACAACGCGTTATCGACGAGGATGTCGTGTAGGCTGTTGGTGGTCTTAGATTGTTCGAATCGGCAACGTGAATACATGTGAAGAGTGTGCAGGCAGCTATCAAAGTCAGTTGATTGCTCGCGACCGACTCATATCAGAAGGCTTGAAAACTTACATATAGTATTCGTTAATGTCGCCGATGTGTTCCTTGATGAGTCGGAGGTAGATGGATGAAGTAGAACAGGAGAGTAGCGCGGGAGGAAGATGTAAGGTGGGGATGTTTGACATGTTTGATATGAGCGGTGCGTGATGGTGCTGCAGATTTGATTTTTGACAAAGGATGAAGGGAAAGTGCGGGAAGAATACACTTAGAAGAACTGCTAGATGCACACTAAACAAACCACATGGGGGCCCATCACAAACCTGATGTTTGTGTGTTGAACAATCGGGGGTTGATGTTGATTTTGATACTGAAAGGGCCTTGGGATTACAGTCGGTCTTAGAAGAGGTTATAAAACATGACTCATTGCTCTCAATGATGGCTAGCATCAAGAGAGAAGACCGGTGGGCACGGATAGATCTCGTTGATGTCGGCAGCTTAAAAGCTCCGTTCCCACGGTGCGTAGAGGTCAACGGAGTTTTAGAATTTTTAGAATTTTGTTGTTTATGTTATTCAGAATGGAGCTTGTTTATTTGATTTTGATTAAATCATCTATTATTCCGGTCGACGTGCTAGAAACACAATCGACAGGAGTGTCTGCGCAGCGAAACGGAGATGATATCATTGATTGAATGGTATAATAACTGACAGAAATGATGAGGCGAAATCGAGTACTAAGAAAATACCCCACCGAACGAGGGGGATACATTCATCCACGTATCCCTTATCACAAAACAAAATCCAACCAAGTGCACCCAGGTGCGGCACAGTCGCCAGCAATCTAACAAACCAACCAATCAGTGTCTGTAGCAGCAGCTAGCCGGAGTGCATAAAAAACTCACTTGGCGAAGCCCAAAAAAAAACTTGACAACAATAATCAGCTCCTTGCTGAAGCCAACATACTGGAAGAGAATCTCCTCCAGAGTATCTTGATCAATGTGGTTCAGTTGGACTAACCGAACCATCGCCATGTAGCTGCCGTTGTGTTAGAAAGGTACCGGTTGAACACGCTGATGAAAGATAGGCACTTACTATTCGAATCGGGTTTCCCCGATACAGTCCTTCACTTTAGTCAGGTACTCCTGATGACAAAAATTATCTCCTTGTCGAAACCAACACACTGAATCAGGATCTGCTCCAGCATATCTTGGTCAATCTGGTTCAGTTGAACCAAGCGAACTACCGCCATGTAGCTGCAATTGTGTTAGAGAGGTTGAACACGCTGATAAAAAGATGAGGACTTACTATTCGAAGCGTGTTTCGCCAATACAGCACTTGAATTGAGTCAAGTAATCGATGCAGAGGGTACAAGGAGGCATGTTGGCGAAGGTTTCTTGTCGTTCCATCTTTTGACAAAAAGGCGATTGGACTTTTGCGGCTGCATCGTGCTGAAGTCATCGCACCAACGATATAAGATCTTGGTCTTGCCGAGGAGAACAGGATCCGGGGAGAGTTTAATTGTGAGGTCGTTAGCTGACATCGTGTTGCGCTTGATTGATGTCCAGTGAGTGTTAACTGGTGGATAGTGACAAAGGTTGAGTCCCGGTGATTATAGTGGACTCGACGCGGAGGTGAAGCGAGAGATTGAAATACAATGTCTCCCGAAGCCTCAAAGTGCGCTCGGGTTCAGTTGGATTGAATCGAACATTTGGCCATTTGGAGGTTTGTTGGAGCGGTAGGTAAAGTGTTATGAGGGAGGTGTTAAACGTCCCTGTGGCCGCATCCAGAGGATAACTGGTAAAAGAAAACCCAGCATTCATTCCACAATAGAGACAAGGTTAAAGATACTAGAGAGTGAGTTAGCGGGAGGATTTCCAACCTCGCACCGGTGGCTGCGAGTACCATAGCCGCCTAGCAGTCTGGGCAAGGTATGATACAGAAACTTACTCGATGAACCCATCTAATGATGTTGCTGTGATGCCTCAGTAGGCTTACTCGTGTGAGATGTAACTTGTGGGTGATGAAGAAGAGGGAGGTGCGGGAGGAAAAAGATGTTTGGGAATGAATGGTGTGTAGCGGGGTTTTATAGCTGGAACGCGTTCGAGTTGTGCAGGGGTTGAGGTCGAATCATGGAACGTCACCCGATCGGTTCGAGTACGACGCGACAGAGAATCACAAAAGGTAGCAGGGAGCGAAAGGAACGGTGAAATGTTAAGGATGCTAAGCCAAGTCAGCGACACTAAGGAAAGAAGAAGAAAATGCACGCGGAATCAGCGAGAGCAACAACGAAAAGTTGAAGACAATTGTAGAGGTTATCACACTTCGACCCTTCGCTTTCCCACCCACCCACACCAGCACCTAGTTAGCTCCTTGGAGACTAGGTGGTTTACAGTGTACTGTGTGCTGGTCTTACAAACATTGAAAGAGGTTTTGGAATTTTGGTTTTATGTTATTCAGAACGGAGCTTGTTTGAGAGTCGACGTGTTAGGAACTCAATCGACCGGGGCGTCTGCGCAGCGACTCGGAGAGGATAAAATTGATTGAATGGTATAATAACTGACAGAAACGATGAGTCGAAATCGATTATCATTGTACTAAGAAAATACCCCACCGAACGAGGCGGATACATTCATCCACGTATCCCTTATCGCAAAACAAAATCCAACCAAGTGCATCCAGGTGCGACACAGTCGCCAGCAATCTAAGAAACCAACCGATCAGTGTCTATAGCAGCAGCTAAGTATGTTCCGGAGTGCATAAAAAGCTCACCTGGCGAAGCCCAAAAAAAAACTTGACAACAGTAATCAGCTCCTTGCTGAAGCCAACATACTGGAAGAGAATCTCCTCCAGAGTATCTTGATAAATTTGGTTCAGTTGGACTAACCGAACCACCGCCATGTAGCTGCCGTTGTGTTAGAAAGGTACCGGTTGAACACGCTGATGACAAGATAAGCACTTACTATTCGAATCGGGTTTCCCCGATACAGTCCTTCACTTTAGTCAGGTACTCCTGGCAGAGAGAACAAGGCGGCATCTTGATTGACGTAGGTGTTTGTTAAGGGTGGATGGTGGTTAGATGGCGGATGGTGATGAGAAGGTAGGTTGGGTGCTGGTGATTCTGGTGGAGATGAAGCGAGAGAGACTGAGATGCATCATCTGTTCCAGGTGGGCCGCTCGGGTTCAGTTGGATCCAAAGAAATGTTTAGTCTTCTGGGAATTTGCTGAAGCGGTGTTGCTAAACTGTTATGAGGGAGGAGATAAGTATTCCTGCGGCAGCAGACAGAGGAAAAGTGGTAGAAGAAACCCCAGCATACATTCCACAATAGAGATAAGGTAAAAGATAATACAGATATCCAACCCAGTATTTATTACCGGGGGTTCACGCGAATTCTGAGAACCGATAAATTGGATCTCAGACTGCTTCGATTGAGGATGGCGACGAGAGAGTTGAGGGCGTTGAGTTGTTGAGGCTTTTGGAATGCCTGTCTTGGCTTATAAATGTCAGATATAAAATGCCATTTATTAAGAAAAAGCTCAAGGACATGTAGCGGATGAAAGGTTTAGATAGTTAGCTTAATTGATCAATTGACTATCTATCTCTACATGCCAGCGTTTAATCACAGTATTTCACTCGTCCAGTATTGACCAAATCGATCATCGATTCCGTAAACTCCAATTTTCTATTTCATCTATCGACCCTATTTCTTTGTTTTTGTTTTTGAACCATCGTTTTATATTTATTGATTTAACCCTACCAAAAAAACATTAGAAATACCAAGCCAAAACCCAGCGTTTGGGAAAACTCACATTCTGTATCTTAACAAACTCATTCGCACCAACTCCAAAACCCCACAGCCATATTCCAATACCCAGTGGACAGTTTCCAACCACCCACCCTTAATAAAAACTTATACCATCTTGACTTAACCGCATCCAGTCAGATAAATCCCTTAACCCATTTCCGCAGTCCGCTTCAAACAACAAACAAAATCAAAAGCGACTTACATATTGTATTTTATCACTCATGACACTGTATCAGTAAATCTTCAAGCTAGCCAAACCCAAAGCTAGAAACCCCCCAAAACCCGCAGGTCTTGAGAGTTCCCAATTCCGAGTTATCGGGGGCGGGAGCGGAGGGATGGAGGGAGGGGAGGGAGGGGAGGGAGGGAGCAGGAGGGCGCTCCTGAAATCCTGACATCCTTCTATTGAAGTTGATTTTAAGTATTCATCGCAAATGGGCGTGTGTGCTGAAAGCCCGGAGCCAAAACCGGGGGATTTATAGCCGCACCGCCGAGATTCGGGTTTTTGTAAGAAATGCCGAATAGAATTTGGGTTGTAGAGATGTGTCGTACTTCCGGTATTTTCGCTTTCGCAAGCCGAAGTTTTAGGGTTTATTTCGTCATTTGATTCGTTCGATTGGATGTTGGAAGTGCAACTAAGTTCGGCGGCCACCACGGCAAGGGATAGGGTAGGGTAGGGTATGCGATGGAAACCTGGTACTGAAATCTTACTAACACCATCTCATCTGACCGATCTATCTCTGCAGGTATCGAAACTGTATTTAGAGTGTTGAATTTCGTTCCGTCACGGTACCCCATGCATTCGTAGCGCTTTCATACGGACATTCTCTAAAGAAGTGGAGGATCAGTACCGTTCTTCGCTCAAGATGTCCTGACGAAAAACGTACTTACCTGCACATACCCGCCCGAAACTATGCATGTAACCGTCTCCCGTCTCCTTGACATAACTTTCCATCCACAGTCCACTCCACATTCCATGCACCCAACTTCACCTCAAACGTCAGTCGTCACCCGTTTATTCCCCCCGATCCAATACATCCTCTACCATCCCTGCGAGGCTGCGCCGAGCCACTGACCCCCCGTTCCACGTGACCTATCCAACCCCAGTAGTTGCTGCTATTCCGATGGTTCGCAACAGTCGTAATTGCAATTCGTATCGCTAGGTGGTCCCCCGATCCACGAACCCGGGTCTCCAAAAGATCCAGGTGGACACCGACCCGGCGCCGCAGGCCGGCGACACCGAGAAGAATCGAACCCGGGGCGAATAATTCGAGGCCCGTGGGTTATATAGTATCAGCCAGGCAAGAGGTTTGTACGTAAAAGTCCCTGTTCCTGGAGGACATTAAATTCTCCGAGTATACAGAGTGAAATGTGAGTAATTGCAGGTTCTGTACAGGTCGGCGTATGCCATGTGGGCGATGGGACGGTACGATTTGTCCCATGCATTAGGTTATGTGGGTGTATGTAGATAGTGATTGTTCGGCGGTGAGATAAACTCCGCAACTCCGTTTGCCAGGGAGCTGGGTGAAGGTATTGCTAGAGTTAGTGCCGAGTATGCGATAAATGACGGAAGTAAAGGTTCTTATTACATACTCCCGCTTCCTCTTGCAGCCTTCGATTCGATATATTTACCGATCTCAGATCACAATTTGAGAACTACGTCAAGCTGATTCTCGGCTTTGAGTAGACTCTTCACTCTTTCCTAAGATACCACCGGCGAGTACAGAACTCGGTGTGATTGGTAGCTGTCACCTTTGTATGGTAGTACATTTCTGTATATATTCCCTCATATCCCGTGATCGCGATCATCGTGCATTAGCCTTTGTATTCCAATCCAAGGGTGCGGTAGAGTCGATGAGTAACCAACATATAAGTACTCTACAGCTTCTCGAACCCAAGTATGTTCCTGGCAAATTTATTAGCATCCTTGCTGGCGGACGAAATTTTCAGCGCGGTGTACCCCACCCCGCAGTTAGGTTGGAGATAGATTGTAACTAGGTGTATACTAATCTTCCGACGGCGTGGGATACATCAATCGTTGATAGGGATAGTGATTGACAAGCGACGTATCTATGACCCGGTAACTCTAATGTATCTGATGACGAAAGTACCGAGACGGGGGATGTGTTATTGATAGCTGAATCGTAACGCCCTTTCTGCGGTGAAACCGATGAAACCAACGGGAACACCCTTTTTTAACGTGCAAATACGGGATGGAAAGAGGCAAGACCAAGCCAGAAACGTCGTCGAACAGGCTCAGGAATAAATCCAGACAGCATTCCACGATGCTAAAGGACCCTTTGATATCAAAGTTGACCGCATAAAGCCATAGAACTCTCCGAGGTGTTGCCGACTATGACAAGAAGCCGGGATGTGTCTTTCCAATCATTTCAATTGATGCATGCCCGGAAAACATAAAGCCTTAGGGTGCCTTTGGCTGCCTTTCGCTAGGCCATTCCACGGTAGATTTACTCTGCAAATACGTACGCAACGATGGACTGATATTTCCCCCCTGGAATGTTACTGCTTTCTTAACATGGGGTCACCGATTGTCGAACGACGTGGCATGCAAAATAATATATCCTCCCGACTAGCGCCGGTGATTATCTCGGATGAATCATTTCGCGCGGGGCAGCAGCAGGAGCCTCCGAGCTAGGAGTCGAAAAAAGCAGAGAAAATCCGTCCATCCAATGTTTCGAGATCGTTGGAGATCTTCGTTTCTTGTATTCCGTTTCTGTCAGGTGCATAGCTCGAGTGCATTTGTTTGTTCCTGTCGGTGACGTGATAGGGCTGGGAGACATGGGTCTACCAAAACTCCGCCAACGCTAACATGGCCCGGGAAACAACTTCCTTCCTCAACGACTTTTCCCCGCTTGTTGTTCTCGACGGTACTCTACTTAGTGCCTTTGATAACGCCTCTGCGGGGGATAAGGCTTAGTTAGAAGATTGTAGCCGATTTATTCATGTGTGATGACGGCATACATCTTGGGCCATGATCCGAGCGAGCGGCGAGGAATGTCGACCAGGTAAATTCCGCAAGGTGTGAAGCACATGCAGCATCTGTTGAGCACGCGAGTGGACCCTTTCTCACAGGGGCAACCTGGAAGATCTTTGTTTTTCTTGCGTCCATCGTCAGCATGAACAATTCCAGCCAATCCCGGGGGTGCTTGTCGCCAAAGAGAAACGCCTCAATGAGCGGTTGGGCTATGGGAGTGGGGATCTGGCCCCTCTTCACCCCCAGATCAGCACCACCACCACCACCACGGCACCAAGCATGCCTCTGATCGCGCTTATCGATGACATGTCGCACGTCTTCCTTCACTTTTTGGCGGCGGGGCGGCTGGAGGGCATAATTTTAAACGGTACAAAGAGAATGAAACGCACGAATTCCGATCAGCTGGCTGTTTTCGTATCCAATGCGCCGGTAGAGCTGTTTTAAGTCAGCGGCTTCCATATTTGGCACTCGATGCTGCACCCAGCCAGAAGTATGCGATCTTTGTGTACGTGCGGCCTTGGGTTGGCTTAAGCTCAAGGGAGACTCGCTGCATGTTGAGGTGTAAGGTGGTGTGAGGCTAAGGATCCGCGGAGAGGGGTGGAGGGTGCGGTGTTCGCTTCCCAGGTCCCCACCAGCGCACAAGCCAGCCCACTTACTCTTCACCACCAGACCAACGTCTGTCATCCGCGCCACCACTCAATACACGAACGAAGTTGTTTCTCGCGGATAATAACTTCGCCCATAATGCCAACGGCGGTCCCGGCACGCGTTCCGAACAATCTTGGCGAGCCGCAAACGCCACCGCGACGACGACATCGACCGTTCGACATCGGCAACACTGCTGGCCTTAACATAGCAGCAAGCAGAAGTGGTGTCTCGAGTTGGGATGACGACGTACCGACTTTATCATCAAGTGTCGACTCAGACTTTGGGGGAGGTGCGCCAATCACGCCGCAAGACGTACGCGGATCCCTGCGTGTGCGAGGGAAAACGCGGTTTAGCGAACGACTGTACGAAACCGACGACGATTCAGATGGGGAAATGGCCGTTGGATTTAACATGCAGATGGACAATATCATGATGGTTGATGATGCCTTCCGTCTGGAAGACCTGGAGGAGGGAGAGATGCTGGATTCAGAGCGTACGCCAAGGCTGGGCCAGGGAAGGTTTACCGACGTCGCGGAGCAGGATGAGGACGAACAGGAGGGGCATGAGGAGGAGCAGGAGTGCGAATTTGAATTTGAAGCCGAGGCTAACAATCGCGGAATCGCGATGAGAGAAGTGGAGGAAGTTCAAGAGGAAGAAGGGGCTGAGGAGATGGAAATGGAGGACGAAGAACAAGAAGAAAGTGAAGACGAAGATGTCTCAGACTCCGACTCAGTCGCACTTGAAAGACTTATGAACAGTCTAAGCCCACACACTCGAGGTTTATTATCATCCTCGTACCTCGAAAACCAGCCCGTAACGCTACTCTTTGGCGACAGCTTCCCACCAGGCAGCCCGGAAGCGAACATGATCCACAGCACTACCATTGACCCGATCGAAATTTCGCTATCCTCGCCATCATACCCATCCTCAGATTCTGACTTTGACGAAGATGATTTGATGAGCCTTACTGGACCTATCGATTGGACAGTACCTGATCCCGACCACTCTCTAGGATTCTTCCCCGCCAACGAAGAAGTTTTTGGTAACGCCTCCGTGTCACAGGATGTCGATATCTATAACGAGCCCTTCGGTGCTTTCTGCACCCGACTTTGGGAACTGAATTACGGTATCCTCCGGCACCGACGAGAAAGCTGCCCAGGAATCACCGCCGGTCCAAAACAAGTTCAAGACTGGTCTGACTCACGAAAAGAAATTTCCGCAAACGACTCAGAACACGAGGACGGAGAAACTTGGAATGGAGATCCACAAGGAATTCCCTGGGAAGACTTTGGTCTTAATCCCACCGCCGTCCGTCGCTGGAGACACCGTAGCTACCGCAGCTACCGAAACTGTCACGAAACCGACCCAACAAAACGAGCCATCCCAGTCCCACCATCCACTTCTCCTCTCTATACCTTCCAACGCCACTTCCCCTGTGAGCCGAGGATCTCCCATTTCCAACTCCGCCATCTCCTCGCCGTCTCAGACCGTAACAACATCTTCTATTCCACCGCCCGAACAGTAGAAGCCTACCACCCCATCACCAAACAATCCTCCACCATCCTCGAACTCTCCGATTTCCTCCGTCCTTCTACCCTGGCTGCAAATACAGATGTTCTAATAGCCGGTGGCTACCACGGAACTTTTGCATTACTTCCACTCGCGGCATCTGATTCCGCCATGGCTCATTATGGTACCATAACAAACCACGAAAACGCGATTACGAATCACATATCTCTCCCCCCATCTTCCTACCGAAACAGTGAAGCCGCAATCTCGTCAAATGATAACTCCATGCGACTTCTTGATCTGCCTACGCTACGAATCACAGATACTCACTCTTATCCTTTTCCTCTTAACTCTAGCGCTTTATCCACCGATGGGCGATTAAGATTGTTGGTTGGTGATTCTTGTAATACGTTGATTGTTTCTGCACAATCTGGCAGAGTGGAAAGGGAGTTGGTGGGACATAGTGATTATGGATTTTGTGCAGCCTGGGGAAATGATGGGTATAGTTTCGTAACTGGGAATCAGGATATGACAGTACGATTATGGGATGCTCGGATGTGGCGAGAAACTAGGAAATGGAGAGCAAGGATGAGTGCAGCGCGCTCAATATGCTGGGCCGATAGTTCGAAACTGGTTGTTGCAGAGGGGGCGGATTATGTTCATATTATTGATACTAAGTCCGGATCGGTTTCGGAGGAGGAGTATTGTGGTGGGTATTCTGGATCTAGTGATATGGACTTTAAGGAGGTCATTGATCAGAATGAGGGGATGTCGGCGGATGGGTATGTTTGGAATGAAGGGGGGACTTGGGTTTCTGGTGGTGGAGCTAGACCCAGGAAGGGGGAGAAGGGACAGACGCTGGAGATTTTTGGGGAGATTGGCGGGATTGGGGTTACGGAGGGTGAGCTGGTTGTCGCGAATTGTGATAAGCTTGTGGGAGGGATTATGACTTATACGAGAAGTGTTTGGAATAAGAAGGAGGGTGAGAGGAGGAGATGCATTGGGGCTGCGGCGGATCTTTTTGTTTGATGGTTGGGTTTAGGGGGCTTGCATAATAGGTAATGTTATCGGAATTCGGACATACTCTGCTTCCCTTCGCGGGGTGTGACAGTCACAAATAGGTGGGTCGTGCTCAAGTGTTCGCAGACTTAGCTAGTGCCGTGGTGACGGCTTTAGGGGAGAATCATAACCCCTAAGCCGTCACCACACAAGTTCGCACTCGAGCGTGGCGTTTCCGCCACAAGAGACCTACCGGTCAACCGTTCCTACTCTCGCTAACTTATCAGTATTTGTTCGTGGCCGATAATTATCGGGCTTCGCCCCCCCCACTTCGTGGGGCCCCCCATTGATCAATAAATACAATCTAACGATAACTCCCGTTCCTAAACTCACTTGTGTAAACACTGGTCCGTAGTCCCATAAACTTTTATTACAAAACTAATCAACATACCGCGACCGCGCGAAACAAACAACTCTTCAAATACCCATCCTCAGGCGACCACGCCCATCAGAACAGACTTTTTCTGTACAATGCCTCCATTGCTCAATGCCACGTTGATGCAGTCCACCAGAATGGAACACTCCTTCATCCATTTCTCCTTTTCTTCTTCCATAGTACCAAATGTTGCCATGACCTTGTTTGTCATGGTAAACGATGTACCATCATGTCTTATCATTTGCCACTGCTCTCCCGTGGTAACGAAACCGTACACCTCGCCTTCACCACTGTTGTCTCTTGCATCCTTCAATGACAGTAAACACTGTTTCAAGGCCTCTCCAGTAGATGATTTCTTTGTTTCGATGATGAGGATAAACTTCTCTTCCCCCACCGAAATCCGATCCATCACAACAAATGCCTCCGTGCTTCCTGTCTCACCGTCTATAGAGACAATCTCTGTCTCGCTGGTTAACCGTATGCCTTTGCGTCCGGTCACTCCGTGAAGTCATTGTGTGTGGTCGGAATGTGAAGTTGTGTGGGGTGGAGATACACAAGAAAATGTATAGTGGCGGACTGGTGGCACTCATGAACCTGCGCTAGTGTGGTTTGGGGTTGATGGTAGAGATGCTGATGCAATGTATGTTGTTTACGTCAATTAACTCCGGGGTCATTCATTCTCCATGTAACTACCTCAAGCATGCGCAACAAAGTCTGTATTTAAGCTTTTGCATGCATTTCAAAGGTCTTGAAATAATGATAGGAATTAGGAGAAATTACTGGGCAACAAATGCATTTTGTATAAAAGCCTATGAAAATTCCAACCGCGATTAAGGTCTCATGAAAATCAATTCAACAAACATTTGAATTGCAGATATTGGAATTGATTGGGATTCGTACATTTGGGACTTGGCATTAATGTGACGTATCAAACTGCACTTGACCGGCAAGATTGTTCTTCTCCTTCTGTAGATTGCTACACAGATCTTTTCACCGCTATCATGTTTATAAACCATACCTTTCTCCTTCAATAGACGTTATCGATTCACTCCAACATAATTGAGCTGTGTTGCGCGGTGATTATGTGTTGCGCGGGGATCATGCACCTCGCGAGTGACATGCCATGGCTGTGTGTGGCAGAGCAGATCCTCCACCTCTATGTGCTTACCCCAGTCTCTTTCGTTCTTTAAGGATAACTCATTGCTTAAAATATCAAAATAATTGGTGGAACCAAATATCGAGCCAATTTCATAACCAGAGTTCATATGGTGAAGCGAGTGAGTCCATATGACTTGTAGCGACCAGCAAACCTCAACGGTGGCTCGACTGACTGTCGCCATTGCCAGACGAGAATGCAAGTGTTTTGCCTCTTCATTGGAAGAGACATACAGGGTAGAAGGAGCAGCTGCCGGTTTCGCAGGTTTCTTCTCTGTAGTGGCAGCATGGTTGACCATATCACTGGGGGTCTTCCGGTTGGCTGTTAAAAGGGGCAAGTGCTCGAGAAGTGTCCCTGCTTATCAGAGTAAAGGCACAAATTATTGGCTTTTCTGTGATTTAGCTCTTTCTCAGACAAGGGGCCTCATCGTCTTCCAGCGGTGTGGTCCATGGGACCGCTGTCGTGGCCACTAGCGGTGGACGAGGTTGTCTGCTTGGGCATTGATTTGGTATGAGATATAGACCCAGGATAGTGTCCAGATCGCTCGGACTTCTTTTCCGTTTCTCTAGCTTGACATGCGTTGTGGAGTTTACTGCATAGCTGTACAAATCGATCCAAAGTGAGTGGGTTCAATAATTGGCGACCCCCAAGCAGGTCATTGACCTCGCTACGTAATCCGAGCTTGAATTGCAAAATGAAACTACCTTCGTTCCATCTGAGGATAGTCATGTACTAAGAGAACTTTGCAAGGTAGGCTGAAGAGGGGATGTTACCCTGATGAAGAGAGCGCTGTCGGCGTTTAGCTCTGGAGAATGCATCGGAGTCATCGAATGCTGCCTTGAGAGCAGAGATGAACGATGCATACGTCTGGAAGCATATCGTTTCGGTGTCCTTGTTCACATTGGGAGTGAACCATGTCTTTGCGGCAACTCAGAGAGGAGAGGCGGCATACGATATCTTTCAATGTTCCTGGGCATAATGGCCATGATGGGAATTACAAACTAAATGCAGCTGAGCCATGTAGGCATAATCGTGTTAGCGTTGTTGAAAGCCTTTTGAAAAAGACGATATTCAATGGTTGGACAGCACTCATGTATGCATGTAACGGTGGTTATTTTAGCGCTGTGGAAAGTCTCTTGAAAAAAGAGGATATCCAGGTCAACTTGCAGCAAAAGGATGGCCGGACAGCCCTCAAGATTGCATCCGACAAGAAATACGTGACTATTTCGATACCTCCCTTGCAAAGAAAAGCTATCGTCGCGGGCGCCAGACAGCAGGGTGACGAGGAGCGAGTGACGACGGGTGCAGAAAGACGAGCCAGACGGAGCCAGAGGAGGAGGAGGCAACGAGTCAGCGTTCGAAGGGGGAGAAGGGACGAGGGGGAATGGAGGAGACCCTGGTATCCTACAATACCATGGAGCGGTTAGGTATTAGCTCCTCCGTTCGGCCTCCCTGGGGCGTGGAGGCCGGGATACCAGCCATATATTGATACGAGACCCTTCTATGATTACTAGCCTCTTGTTTGATGTGTGGATGGCGACTCACAAGTAGGAAGGGCCGAGGGAACCGAATTTGGGAGCCATTTTTGGGATTCGAAGTCTGCCTGGCTGTTTGTTTTGTCTGAATTGATTTCTGTGTCACGGTGAGTGCAGAGGATTCGAGGGATCAGGACTAAAGGGATGAATTCTTATGGAGATTCGGCGGGCGTGCCGCGCTATGGAATGTTGGAAGGTGGATCTCGGGGGATTTCAGGATTGGGGCTGCACGGAATTTTGCGAGGGTTGGGTGCGATTCTACGTTGCTAGGAGTTGGAAGACCCGTAATTGGGGATAAATACACGGTAGAAGGGTTTTCGTGGCTCGGCTGATGTAACGTAACGCTGCGAGGTGAATTTCTGAGGACTTCGGAACATTATCAGGTTTGGGTAAGATATAACTTTGGGGGCGGGGTTTGAGTGGGGATGTGCCACTGGATTCTTTGGGTAATTGGATGCGATTGACGCTGGGGATAGAACGTAAAGCTGCTAGTTATCACGGTATAACAAATGGTACACGATAATATAAACTCATGCGGGCGATAATAAGTACTTTACATATGAAAATTGAAGAGGCTTTCAAAGACCAGCCAGTGTGAATAATCCAACAAAGATACTAGTAGCGCTGCCAAACCGACATAACATTCAATAATCAATCAACGTGCCAACTCTACACTATCAGAATCTTCTTCACCGGCTTCTTGTTCGTAAGGTCGTGGAGGTAGTGTGATTTGCGTACGATGTAGTATCATCAAAGCCCCTTCCATCTAATCCCAAACATTGCTATATTCCACCGACGAATACCCCTCATCAACCTTTTCCACAGTCAGTTATTGATAAGATACTTAAATACTCGACGGATGCTTAACATTTACTGCAGCTAGTTTACAGCCGCCTATACCTCAAAAAACTCCAGAGTTGATGAATTGCGAGACAGAGTAACGCAAAACCAAAAACAGCCCCAACCCCAATGCCCCACATTTTCCCCGTATTCTGACTGCTTCTTATGCAGTCGTTGAATTCGTTAATGTCTCCTGCATCCTTCCATGCTTCGCAAGTCGTCTTGCCTTTCCAGGAAAAGGCTGCTTCCACTTCAGCCGGCAGGAATGAGTAGAGAATAAACGCTATAAACAAGGCAAAAATCAAGGGGCCTCGCGGCGCTGAAAACTTTCCGAAGAGTCGAAGCGACATGGTGCTGAGTATCAAGGGACGAGTCGAGCTCCTTTGTGGCTGGTGTAGGACGTTTTGTTTCGTTGAGTGAGTGAGGGCGTGGGTGGGTTGAGAAATGCCGCGTGCGTGAGTTGAGCGATGATGGAAGATGGGAAGAAAGTAGTGGATGATGAGAACCGGAAACTGGAATGAGAGTGTAGGAGGTACTTCACTTACCGGAGCCGGAGGAGCACGGGTGGCATATGGAGATGGGTGTTTGGTGGAGGACCATTTTCACCGGGGTTAAATGGCATCTGAAGAATATAGTATCACGAGTGTTGAGTGATGCGCTATGTTGCCTACGCGTCGACGTGAAGTATGAACATACTACCGTCGGCTTTTTAGCATCAAAATCAGATCGGAATGACGGAATAAATATGCTTCAGTGTTATCCTAGAAAGTTATTTATTTAGTGATTGGATCCAGGGGGATTGAGCGCACTGCGGTAACTATGTTTCATCACGGGACTCAATAAACATTCATTCTGTTCAATGGGTGAATAATCCTGGCTGCAAAAGTGCACTTTGAACTCCGCGTTGCGCTAAAGCGACATAAACGCTGCCTACCCCTGAACCCGCGGCAAATTCGGTACTCGCCAACAAGCGCGCAATAGTAAACATGTAAACAGTGTCCTCAACGGAAATGAACAACTGCCAAGGCACCATGTCACGGAGCAATCTCCAATGCGCACCAGCGCTGCTTTAGGTAGGGGTTCACTGAGGACGTTGACTGTGGGCTAGGGTTGAATTTGATTGGATTCCCCAATGGTTCTTTCCCCTAGGTTCGCTGCACTGTGACCCGTCCAATTGCATCATGCACTCACAGACAAAAAGTGTCATGATCAACGGTACGCGAGCAATCGTTATCTCCCCCAGGGCTCCCAGGGTCTCTGGTTGGAAAGCCCTATTTACTGGAGGCCTAGCAAGATGCTGCCCGTGCACGACAATGGGTTCGCGACTGGACAACATCTCGAACTACCATATGACAGGACAATCGGCACGGAGCAGCGGCGAGATGGATGTTCGCTCATCCCAATTGTCCACGTTCCCGCGGAAGTAACGGTATGGAAACAATAGTTAAGATCTTCTGATTACTATGGTGGTCTTAAGACAGATGTCGCGATGGAGAACGAGCTTCCGGTATGCCGAAGTGAATTGTAATGCCGTATTTTCCATCGACAGTATCTAGTTGTCCCCACAAATAGGTCCACAGATATCCGATATCCACTTCAGCGCGATTGCGCCCCGAAAAAGTATGCGCTCATGATCACTGTGCATCAAATCTCGCCACATCTTGCCGTGTTGTTCATCGCATCTGCTCATCTACGGAGTTGTCCGGCGGCGAATATCATGACGCTGAGTTTCTAGCGTAGCTTCATCATGTTCATGAAAGCACGGCGACCATGTTCTTGGTATGGCTCGGATCTTTTTCTATTTCTGTCCATGCACCTTTGAGGCCTTCTCCTATCGATCATAGCGGGGTAAGGTGGGGTTGATGTCTGGCATCTGTCAAAGCGGATGGCGCATCTATGGCTTGATTGGCCTCCTCCCTTCTTTCCTTTCGTCGAAACTGAGGCGCGCAGTTTGGTACGTCCAGAGGACACATATCCAACCGGAAGATTCCTCTGCCGCTCCTCGCAGATACGCGCAGGACTGCGCCTCAATGAACTACAGCTAGTATGTGGCACCAACACCATCTCGATCCGACATCGTCCCGCCCTGAAGCTAATGAGTCTAGACGATGTTAGCGAGCGACAGGTCCCTGTCTAGATCTTATTCGCCTCCAACAAGCTGGGCACGTTCCTGGCAGCTCTGCGGATCCTCTCCCGACATTCCAGTTCTCGAGAGCTGTTATGATGACGAAATAGGGAATGAGTGGAGATGACAGAGGTCTACAGGAAACGTACTTAAACTTTGGTATTCCAGTCGAGAGAGGAAGAAATTATCCATCAACGCCTTCTCACATCTACCCACTTCAACCAAAAGCCTTATCCTCTTTACCTTTTTTAAAAGTCAATCTTTTATACCAACCGCAAACATGAACTACAACCGTAACGATAACGAGGACTCCTACGGATCCAACTCCAACAGCTATGGAAACAACAGCTCCTCTTACGGAAGAAACAACGGCGAGGACTCCTCCAACACTTACGGATCCTCCAACAATAACAGCTCCTACGGGTCCAACAACAAGTCTTCCTACGGCAACAACGATGATGAGGACGCCTCCAACACCTACGGATCTTCCCGCCGTAACAACGACGACGAGGAGACCAGCAGCTACGGAGTGAAGAAGTCTTCCTACGGAAGCAACAACAACGATGATGAGGACAACTCCTACGGATCTTCCACCAAGAAGTCTTCCTACGGAAACAACGATGACGAGGAGACCTCCTACGAATCCAAGAAGTCTTCCTACGGAAACAACAACCTCCTACGGATCCTCAAACAAGAAGTCTTCTTACGGCTCCAACAACAACGACGAGGAGGACAACTCCTACGGATCCTCCAACAAGAAGTCTTCCTACGGAAACAACGATGATGAGGAGTCTTCCAACACTTACGGATCCTCCAACAACTCCAACGCCTACGGATCTTCCGGCAACAATGATGATGAGGACAACTCTTACGGATCCTCCACCAAGAAGTCTTCCTACGGAAACAACGATGACGAGGAGACCTCCTACGAATCCAAGAAGTCTTCCTACGGAAACAACAACAATGACGACGAGGACTCCTCTAACATCTACGGATCTTCCACCAAGAAGAGCTCCTACGGAAACAACGACGATGAGGAGACTGAGACCACCTCTTACGGATCCAACAACAAGTCCTCATACGGCAACAACGATGACGAGGAGACCACTTCTTACGGATCCTCCAACAAGAAGTCCTCCTACGGAAACAACGACGATGAGGACTCCTCCAACACTTATGGCCGCAGCAATAACTCTTCCAACAATGACTCCTACGGATCTTCCAACACCTACGGATCATCCCGCAACAACAACGATGATGAGGAGACTTCCTACGGATCCAAGAAGTCAAGCTACGGCTCCTCCAACCGTAACGACAACGAGAACTCTTACGGAAACTCTGCCCGTGATGGCGCTGATGATGAGAGCTACGGACGTGGAAACTACTAGATGGATGGAAGCGGTTTGATTAATTAGCGGGTTGTTTTTGGGATAAGTTTGTAAATTATTAGTTTTTGTGTCATTGATATCATGAGGGTTCTGGATTGAAAATATCACGGCGGTTTTTTTTTGTAATTACTTCGACTTCGTGACGTCTGAGAAAGCTTATTCCTGTGCTGTGAAGTGATGGAATCGATAGAGCTGTCGGGTGGCGAAACCCAAGACCAGCGCACAGCATAACTCAGATCCGATGTTCATCACCTACATGCCTTGGAAGGCTGGCCCCGATCCAGATCTGCATGCGTGTGAAAGCCCATGCATTAGGGTTGTTAACTTAGTTAAAGTTCACCAAGATCTTGGGAAGCTAGGAAGCTTACAGCATTTTCGTTAGCGTGTCCGGGGTGTGGTATCGGGGATTGGAAATGGAAATTGGGAACCGTTTTCTCATCCCATCTATCTGTTCCGGCGGGATGTTTCTGATGGAGTGGAGATGGATGGATAACACGGCTCGTTTTGTTTGAGATGACGACGCTTTCATCTTTCATCGGATGTGTGTATGTAGGGCTGTAGATGATGATTATTGATTCCCTAGGTTCCCTAGGTTCAGTGATAAATGGTCCGCGATGGAGTACATATGGTTGGAGTAGGATGGTGATGAACATCCATCAAGGGATCGCCTTCCTGTTCCTGGTTCCATCCCCGCAGAGGATCAAATTCGCCCAATCTATCAGGTAAACTTCGGAGATCCATCTAGGATTACGTTCTATGGTTGCCAACCACGCGGTGTAAGAACCTCTTTCGACTCGCTTGTTTCGTTCAAAGCTGGTAAATGTGATAGATCAGTCCTCAGTTGTTTCAAACCACCATCGGAAAGCTGTTCAACCAGCTTTTTGCCTGAGTTCCACCGCCAGTTCAAGTTCACCGGAGGATACCGTACATCAAGTGGGGCCCTTGACGCGGGGTTGAGGTTCCGGAACACTGGGCATCTGTATCTGTGTTTTCGTGTATCTCCTCGCAGCATGTATCCGCAAGTCGCGATCTCGACTCGATAGAATTACTGATATGTGTGACAACACCGAATCTCGAACTCTTGGCTGTAGAACATTAGCTGCATCAAACTCCAACCCAAAAATAAAAGACCGCACCACTAACGCAGCAAAGCCACGCACGCGTTCGCTTGTGTTCCCTTGAGTTTGCAGGCTGTATCTCGTAGCGTGTCTTGGTGGTTGATGGATTTGGTGGAGCTTTGGTGGGGGATCACGAGGAGCGGGGCCCGTCATCCCATCCCATCCCCGCACATGACGTAATTCGGCGCACGGCATCCATACTTAACACCCCGTCGCCGCCACTCCGCCATCTCCATCATATCATCAACGAAATCAAAATCAATGGACTCTATCTTCAACAAAGTCAAGGACGCCGTCGTCGACCAGGCCCTCGGCGGTAACGACCGTAACGAGGAGCGCAGCGAGCAGCGCCGCGATGAACCCCGCGGAGGAGAGAACCAGGGCTACTACGGCCGTACCGACGGAGGATATAACCGCGAGACCAACGAGCGCTCCCACGCTGGAATGGGTTACAGCACCCACGGAGGTCGCAGACAGATGGTGGAGGGAGGCCGCGACACCGTCGGATACCCCAGAGAGGAGGCTTCTCACCAGGGCCGTGATTACAGCGAGGAGGAGCAGGGATTCGGAGGTCATGGAGGTCGCCCTATGTCTTCCCGTCGTGAGGATGACAGACTAGACTCTACTCAGCGCGAGTACCGCCCCGCCCAGGCATCCGGAGGTTACGGACAGAGCAGCAACTTCTCCGGTGCTGAGGAGTACGCCCGCAAGAATGCTTCTTCTTCTGACAGCGGATTGTTCTCCCAGGCTCTTGGATTCTTGAGTGGAAAGGAGAAGGACCTTCAGAGAGAGGATGTTGACGAGAGGGAGTACGTCAGAAATCACAAGGACTTGTACGAGCAGGGTGGAAACGGACAGAAGGACTCGAGGAGTTTGGGACAGGCTGCTGCTCTCCAAGCTTTGAAGCACTTCACCGGTGGATCTAGCTCAAACCAGCAGAGCGCTGGAAAAGACCAGAACGCTTTCATCGGATTGGCTATGGCTGAGGCTGTTAAGCTGTTCGACAACCAGTCATCTAAGGGCAATGTGGTATGTTTATCCAGTGAACTCAATGAACATGGAGTTTATCACTTACTAACACTTGTACAGCCCGCCGGAGAGACCAAGCAGGATGTCGTTTCTCAGGCCGCCGCTTTTGCCCTCAAGTTGTTCTTGAAGAGCAAGATGGACCAGTCTGCCGGATCAGGTGACAGTGGTGCATCTTTGATGGGCTTGGCGAGCAAGTTCTTATTGAAGTAAGCTGTTTGGTTGCGATTGTATTGAAGCGTGTATGATAAAAGTAATGAGTGAATGATATCAATTGGCTTCGGCCTCAAGAATTAAAATATCCTTTGATTCCAACTGAGTCCCCTTGAAGCTAGATGTGGAATAGTGCCGTGGTGATTGTAACATTGCGTGAGTTGGAGGTGGGGAGAACTCTAGGAAACGGTATTATGTACCCTAGTGGATTCGCTAAAGGTGGGAAAAGTTGGGAGGATTTTCAGGCCGATAACTTGTAGACTCGACGCGTGGGTGAACCAGAACTCGGCCTCAGCGGAATCAGAAAAATTACAGTCGCTGAGAGAGTCTCCATAGAGGTGCTCCTGAAAAATTTCAAACCCAAGGTTAGGGTTTCTTAAGCGAAGTTTGTATGGTAGGCTGGACACATGTGTATCTAAAAGCACAGATTTTTGTCCTTAGAGCATATCAAGAGAGCAGAGTGGAGACAGATTGGCGCGTGGAGATGTAAGATACGCTGAGCTGGAGGAGCTGTCGAATAGAGACCTTCGGCATACCAAAACCAGCTTGTAATTACCAGTCTTGGCTGCCAGTTTCGCTGTTAAAGTTACAGTTGACGCGGGTGAGCAGCCCAGCGCCATCTGGTAACAAACTTTTCTTGGTGTGCAGAAGGGTTCTAATGCAGGAGGATGAGATGTAAGGATGGAAACAAAGAGACGAGGCAAGATTAATTGGCTGTTTCTACGCAACACGAACGCAGTGCATTGATCAACATCAATCACTCGTGCAAATCTCGTAGAAACCTGCGTGGCTAGAGACAATTGGATAATATTCGTCTGTTATATAAACGTAGATGTTACATCGAGAGCTGATGATAGATGGATAATCTATGCCGAATGACAAGTTTAGGAACACGGCCAGTCGGGGGATAAATAGGCAGCAGCGAAAGAGGGAGGGTATTGGTCAATGCACAATTTTAAACCCACATGAAACTTGGGAGTGCTTCTGGACAGGCTCCGATCCCACTCCGATTAATGTCCGGCAACTGCGCGTGTTCATTGTCTGGCTGAACTTGCCGGCAATAAATGGGATCAAACGCCGATGTAGTTATACAAAGCCTTGTTCAAACGCTGTCATGTATTGGCGAATTAGATACTAACAGTATTTATTATGTACTATGTTGTATAACTCCAGTTCCAGTCTATTATTTGCCTCCCAACAACGTATCGAAATATGCGAACCACTGGTTGTCACACAGAAGTGCCATTTCCGGTGATGGTGGTTTCCTATGAAGAAACACTAAGCCTAGAGCGGTTGTTCTATTAAGACTGTAATCTTCAACGAACGGAATACAGTGCGTATACCGGTTTGTCCTGTCATAGAGAATGATTTAAGAAGACCAATTCGCTGCGATGAGGAGAGCGTTGATATCCTGCTGTTCGTCGGGTAAAATATCTCCTGATAATTGAGATACAAATGCAATGTCCACGCGATGACGACCCTTTCCCAGCTAACTTGAAAACAGAGTCTTAAGCCGGCTTCATATCGTAATGTATAGGTAGGCGTTGGTTAAGCTGATTGCAGTTGCATAAGGAGTCAGCTACGCCTTGTATCATACAAAACCTGAGAGATTTTTCAAGCCTGAAATAGCAGTGCCGTTCGACCATTTGCTCCATTATTTGACTTCCGTTTCTGTAAAACGGTTCTAGAGGACCCATGTTTGGAGCTGCGTGAGCCATTACATCGTACGGATGGACTGGACTAGCAAGCTTGACAGCTAAAGTTTGACAGCTGCGTCATTAATTTATTTATCATCATTAGCGATACCAGCCCCAAACTATTGATTTAAGTTCGTTTAAAATCTTGTCGATCGTATGGGGAACGGGCGATCATTTGTAGCCTTATTATTGATTGGTATTTCTCTCAAGTACCTCACCTGCGGGCCGGCACGGGATATCCCGAGCCGATCTTTGGAGCCGGAACCTCAACTATATGAGACAGGATTCGCCCTCCGAAAAGGGAACAGGTTCAGTTCTTATTTTCCAGTCTTGGCTTGCACCGCATCACAGGATGCATGCTTCACAGCTCTGTTGATCTAACCAGAGGAGAAGAAAGAGCTGATTCATCAAATATGATATGCATATTTAGAACCCGCCTTCCTTTTGATACTGCATACTGCAGCTGCACAACAGCCAAGACTGGGAAATAAGAACTGAACCTGTTCCCTTTTCGGAGGGCGAATCCTGTCTTACACCGACATCAAAAATCTGGAACGATGTGTGTTAGTTTCCTGACTTGTCCCTGCATCCATGACCCATGATTGAACGTACCGCTCTACCGATTCCAACTCGCGCCGTCGGTATACTAGCGCATCTGATTTACGTATTTGTGGTGCTTTCACGTTAGCAAATGACACACACCCCAGATTGTACTCTCAGTTGATCAATGCTCATGGGTCAACTGGGGATTTTCTCGCGATCAAGTGAGAATTGCACATGCTTACGAAACCTAACCCACACCGCACGACGTCCGGTGAGCCTTTTGCCGTGACTGCTGCGCACACAAACCACGAACCCCTGCAAGCCGTTGGGATTTTCCGAGAACCGTTCCCAACATAGTCACCATTTTACCCTCAAAAATTTCTCGTTACATTTCTCGTTACACGTAGTCGTCTACTTTTTCACTTATATACAACGCAATGATCTTCCATTTCTGTATCAGTACATCCATTTTTGTAATAAGCTATCAATCCAATCGATTACGAGGTCAATCTCAATCAGACTACTGTGCACCAATCGCCCACGGGAGCTACCCGCGAATCTCGCATATCGCAGATTTCACCCATGATAGCAATATCATACACTAAAAGGAATACGTTATGTATCCAGCTCCAATACTTACGTGAATTTTACCGGCCCAATGAGTTTCCCCATTGATAAAACAAAAACGACGGTGTCGTCGGAAACAGGATAGCCTGAATCACAGTTATTGGCGCTTACGTTCATTTGACCAGTGATAGCGAAGCTTAAGTAATGACTGGCTCGCTTGTTCTGACTGTTAAACACAGTATGGACGGTCTTCGTTATCAATACCCCTATTTCGTCCTTCCCGATCACCGCGCCGCAAATTCAGATATTTTGGCCTCCGAATTCTGGGACGGAGGCATGTTAACCTCAGTACTAGGGTACATCCAAGAAACAATTCAATTATAAGCTTGGGGAATGAACGCAGTCTACCTGAATTTGAAGCATGCAGCTTTCTGGGTGAAGTTCCGGATTCCATGCACTGATGGTTCATCAGCTCTTCCAAGTACGTCGCAAAAGTCTATTCCTTTGACCAATTGGCTATTAACCATCTGCCTAGAATATTTTGCGTCCAAATTACAGTAGTCACTCGGAAGTCGGAAAGCTTCTCGACGGCCTGCCGAGAGTTCTTGTCGAACGAATAAACAATGTTTGAAATATGTCACCATTATATTGGCTAAACAAGTGTGACGTGCTCCCCGGTTGCACACTTTAATTGGTTTGATGAACATACGGCATTCCGGTAAGTGTTTTTGATGAAACACCATGAGTTGTTCGAAGCCCATATTCAAGTAATGCTGACGCTGATAATAAGGCTCCCGTCAGCATTAAACTTTTCTGCGCATGAGCTTATTGATGAACATTCGTTTTCAGTGAGTGTCGGAATCTCTCCCCCGTTTTCGTCCAAGGTAAAATATGAGAATTGGCCTCATCCAGTGCCTATTCAGAACTTTATGCATGACATCCATGTGTGTGTGACACATTAGTACTGGACAAGAGTAGCTGATACATGGCGATATGCACGACGCGACAGTTGATCCAATGGAGAAGCGCATGTCTGCTGTCATCGGTTAGATATGGGTTTGACACGACGTCTATTCAGAAAGCACCACCAGCCATTTCTTGAGATATGCGATGCCATTTCCAGCCTCGTGCTTCTTCATCCGTTCCACCCTTTGGTCTCCTTTCCAGCTTTTGCCTTGCATCGCAACCCTTCCAGTCGCGGTTTTGCACAATACCAACCGCACAAATCATGTATTTTGCCAATCTTTGGGGTGGAGCATCTATTCTTCGGGCAAAGCATGATGGTATGATATGCCTCAAAGAATATTACCTGTAAGTTATTGTTTGTTCTTTTCCAAATTCACGTTAGAATCCTTGACTGATTCTAAACAAAGACTATTACTACACGCAAGCTACAGCAGCGATCTTCCAAGTACCACTTAGCCTTCTTACTCTTTACTATTTCTCATTGCTTATTCCACATCACCATTATTTACGGGGGAAAGGAGAACGAAACCGTCACACAAGGTCTTGAAATTATTAAAGATGGTGTCCGGAAAACACCAATGAAAATGATTTCGACCAACGTCAGTAACTATGCAAAATCCGTGGATGGAGGAAGCGGCTCTTATGGACGCTACATATGCTCCTAATATATCATGTCCAACTCCCGTTAGACCCCACGATAGCAGCTTACCATTGATACGTACAGATTTTAGCTCTTGAACCTGCATCAATACTAAATTTACAAAGCTTAGAATGTCGGAATCCCCAGACTCTAATCGGCCGTTCACCGTTTTGGTCTTGAGTATGCAACTTGATCGCCTATCTCCAAGTGAACAAAGTATGCTAACGGTTACTTTAGATGGCGGTGGGATACGAGGATACACTAGTCTATGCGTTCTCGAGGAACTCGAAAGCCAGATTAAGAAAACGCTGAAAAATAATCGGCAAGCCAATCAGTACTCAGAACAACTAAGACCGTGTATGATGTTCAATTTTATTGCTGGTGTATCTACAGGAGCGTAAGTATCTTTCCATCATCAATATTACTGGGTATATGGTTATAGCCATTAATCTTTGATCCTTTGAGTAGTATCATCGCCTTAATGTTGGGACGATTGGAAATGACTATTGCAGAGTGCAAGGAAGCTTATCAGGATCTTGCACAAACAGTCTTCGGTGATGGCAGATTAAAGACGATGGCTCGACTCATCACAACCTCTTTTAAGCGCGACCCTATCGATGTTCTTGCATATCGGTACAGCCCGATACCTCTAGAAGCAGCCATAGAACAGTTTTTACGAAAGCATGACTTCGCCCAAAACATATCTTTGCTCCCTGTGAAGAATGAAGACCTCGGAAGGAAGTGCAAAGTGTAGGCCCATTGCAAATATTAACGGCTCATTTGGCCCGGTCGCTGATACCACATGAACAGCCTCATACCTGTAATCGAGGTAACCCAATTGGAAGGCCAACGCACCACAAAAGTGCGTATTATTCATACAGATCCAGACGAGAACGTTTCAGAGAAAGAGTGGACTGTCAAAGAAACTATATTGGCAGCAACAGCGGCTCCGACATATTTTCCAGGCTACCAACACCCCTCAGGACGAGCTTTCATCGATGCTGCATTCGACGGATATAACAATCCGTCGGTTCTTATCTATAAGAAGATGAAGGACTTTAGCCGGCACCGGAGGGAAGCCCTCATCTTGGATGTGGGAACTGGGTGTCATAACAGAATTGCACTTCCTTTTAAGACGTGGAAGAATATTCCAACCATCTTCTCATGGGTCCTTCAAATGCCCACGGATCCAAATCCCCCGGCGTCGGAGGCTGCAATTATGTGCAATGCCGGCCAAAGTGAAGCTATCTATTACCGCCTTGACGTCAACTATCCCGATACCTGGAAGGCCATCAAAACGCACCATTACAAAAAGATAGACGACATCAGAGATAACTTTACTAGCTTTGTTAAACAAGATGCACTTCGGAACACTATTGCACAGGTTTCACAACGAATAGTGGAAGTGCTTCGAAACGAATACAACAATAAGGGCGGCTTCACAGCAATGCAGGAAAGAATGTGCGACCAGTGCAACCGTGCGAATCCAAATGATTCAGTATGTTTCTTTGAGTATGACATTATCCTTCTGAAGGTTAGCCACCTCACCACTAACTAATATTGAACAAATCACAGTCCTCGAAGTGAAAGTTTTTTCCGTGAAATTATCACTCGGAGTATGATGCCCTGTAAGTATACTAAGCATGCCTTGGCGGATACGTCGCGTCATGAAATATCACACTAATCTAGCCTGTCGCCCAGATACCTCGACGAACATGCCAGCCTCCTTCGATAAGTTCGAAAGTGCCAGTAAAACAATAATAGAATGGTACCAAAAAGCAGGCGATTGCAACATGTCCGATATGGAGCCGACGATACTGGATCTTCAGGATGTTTTGGAAATGCAACAACAGAAACTAAGAGAAGCGCGGAACGATGAGAGTATTTTATGCGAATTCACTCTTACAATGTTCAAGTTATCGCTTGCGTACCATCACGCCGGTAATGTCGAAAAGAACTCCCAGATGAAAGACAGCATCAAGGGCTTTATTGCAGCCATGTACGGAAGAGAAGACCCGTGCCAATGGTATTCTAGGAAAAAGAATGAAATCTCTCAATAAGCAGAATTTTGTTTTTCCCTTTTCACTTTGTCCCCTTGTTCTTTTACCCTACGATCTTTTATCAGATATACACTCGGAACATCAACTCATAGACACCAAATGGCCTTGCATACTTTTCTCACGCAAAGGTTCGGCAACTCAGGTGGTTAAAGTGCCACCCTTGTTTCATCGCTACCCGGGCTTGCTTTCAGCTTGCAATGTCTCGCTTGCGGCTTTCGTCGGAAACTTCGGGACGTTGCACAAGTCGCGCGTCACCTCCGCGATTCAATCACCGAACGGAGAATTTCGACGATAATGGATATCTATGGAGACATTTCTCGGAAATGATCCGCTTTAACATCTGCGATAGCGGAAATGGTCAGTTTTTTCGTCAACGCCAAAGCTGAAGGGGGATGGTTACGGTCCATCATCAGGTGTAAGGTGAGAATACTCTACGCTAGACTATCTGTCGCTTGTTTTTTCTAGTGAATGCTGTTGGTCGTCGCTTTGATCCGCTTTAAGCAGTTGGAAATGCCCAAATCCGTTGGTCAGTTTTGAGACTGGGGCGATAATACCGGTAGAAACTATTCTTTCCTCCTGTACTTCTCTTCATCATCACTATCATTCCAACTTTTCCTGGTTATTTCCCTCCTCATAAATATAATACCACAACGCTTCGATCTATCTCGCCGAACATGTCGCAACAACGCACTCTCTTTTCCCAACTACTCCCTTACGCGAAGATGTACAACCTGGATGGCCCGCTGGTTATTCTCAAGGGCCATTCTGAGAGAGTGGGGGAACATGTCCTGCCGCGTCTCACGGATATCCTGAACAGATTATCTCAAGCAACACCGGGTGAGAGCAGCCTCGGAGAAGAGCTCTCTAATGCGATCACGTTAGTTTGATTTCCCACATTGTCTCCACATGGCCATTACTGACGGGGATATCGCGTCCATAGGGACGAAATGGCTCGCGTCATTGTCAAACGGGTGCGCAGTTAGACCGTGATGCATCGATGGAAACGCGTATCCTCGCTTCCATGGAGGGAATACGGTTTCAAATCGCGTACTTGCACACTGCAGGTGGCGTTTTTGTCTTTGGGAGGGCGGACTTTTGCATTTCAGTTTGTTTCTTAGTTGTGGCATTCTATTTTAGCGTATAACTACAATGTATATGGTATGAATTGGCCGTCATGCTTTTTGACCCAGCAAAACCGAACAGAAATCTGATTACAGACACCATCAGGTGTTTGTTGACATGCGACTGATTGAAATCCTTGTATCTCGCAAAGCTCGCCTTGCACTGCCCCCTCGCCCTCGCCCTCGCCCTCGCCCCCGTCTCCCCACATCAAGGCTTCCTTTGTGTTAAAGATATATGACCGCACTTTTGGTGGACGATCCCCGCAACCCCATACACCTGTCCCTTGGAAATCCTCGTATATCCGTAGGCATCCTGATATATAACATCGGTTCAGCTTCGCATCGACCCGAATGATTCTACATGCAGCGGATCGCTGATTCTCATAAAATGCCACGGCTGACGGATGTGTAATCCACAAAATGCACTTGTGCTCTCATTGAACCCACTGGTTTTTCCGAATAACCCCGGCTGCAAGAATCGCATTTGGAAAATTGTTGGGATTTTCATCACCAGAGATGCTGTTAGCATGAGTCATAGCGATGAGGTGTGAATGCAACCCTGGGCTCCGGAATGCGGAGAAACAGAACGATAGTTGTGGCAGCAAAGAGGGCGGGAAGGTACTCATGCAATATGATTAGACAAAAACCGACTCATTTGAAAGGTTGAGGGGCGTCATTGCCTCATGTAGATAGTTTATTGTGCACTATCAACGCAGCTAGGCGAATTTAATGAAAGTCCACCATGTGTGTGGTGTAATACCGATGTGAAACGCTGTTTTCACACTTACTTATATTACAGGCTGTTTGAGTAGGTTCGTCAATTGTGATATCGTGAAGGGCCGGATAGACTCAACCCATAGCCCATCGCACACTCTTGTTTCCCCCAGCAACGTCAGTTCGAACTTAATGACAACAGCGCGTCCCATCACCCATCTTCTCAAAAGCATTTACCACCCCGACGGCTGATCAGGACTGCCTAAACACCTAGAATTACGCGCATCGCCGAAACAATACTGTGTCTAACTCGCCATTCCAGACGCTTCAACAGCAGGAAGTTCTTCGCGCAACACAATCTACTCTATGAGAACCCACGAAGAAATCCACGCCTTGCGGCCAAGGAATCGCGCGACTTTTACCGAACGCGATACTGGCTACTCGCTCCATGGAAGCAGCCAGGTGGAACTACGCGATGCCGGAGGGAGGGCCAGGCGTGTCTCCCACGCGCGACAGATGAACTCTGAGGAAGTCGCGTGCTGGAACTGCCATTTCTACAATAACGCGACATCATACCGTTCGCGTATAGCCTCTATAATCGCCGAAAACGCTGCGTTAAAAGTCATTCCTACTACCTGCCCGGTGCTATGTAGCTTCCTGGGAGGCCGCCCTCAAGAGCCTCAGGTTCACTGAGGTTATGAGGTGGATCGGACTCAGGCTTATCACCAACTAACAGCAGATATTATCGACAACGTATGGGTGCTACCTTTGTTACCCTGTTCTATCCATTATATTCTCTGAAGATATATTGCTATTCATGACGCACATTATTTAAAGCCTCGCAAACGCAGAGGATTTTGAGAACCGACCTGTGTTGAGGATAGAAGACTCTAACGTTTTGTTATCGCCAGATACGATCTAACTTTCTTATTTCTACATCTATTCGGTTTCTCTTGCACGGGGGTCAAAATAACGTTTGCGTAACTGGTCCCAACAAGTGGGCATGACCTAACGTCGTATGGAGAAACTTATTGTTGCAGGGCTTAGGGCAATTTGGTTTCAGCCAGATAAAAGTTTCTGTTGTACGATGCAAGGCTTTTCTGTGTTCTTCGCTGGTCGTACAGCTCGGGCATTAATCTCTTGCCTGATAGAGGGTAATATCGAAATCGGCAGGAAGTTATTTTCAACCGAATAATATGACACGCTGACAGAGAAGCGATTACGAATCAATCAACGCCACTGTAAAAATGTTCTTGATGAAACTCCAGCAATACCGGTTCAAGAAGGACGAGACAAGGGCGGTGGAGAGCCGATTCGCCGGCCACAACCAAAAATGAAACCTGCAGCAACACAAGCCAAGAAGCTACACCAACGATAGCTCTAATTTAATGGGGGCGATTTCACCAGGGAGCTTCTGAATGTTTGTTGAATCTGGAGTGCGAAGACGATAGTCAGGTGTAGTTAGCCAACTGATATTTCTCTGTCTCATAATAGTATACGAATCAGATTCGCTACGCAAAGGCTGGAAGCGCTTAGAGTATTTCGGGAATCCGAGTTTTGCGGATCCATCCGATCTATCCCCGTTATCGCTGCAGCACAGTTGACTACTCTATTTTCTGAATCTCGGGGCCGGGGCCAGAGAGACTATATAATCCGACAGCCTTAGAGGTAGCGATTCTGTCGACAATTGCAGCCCAAAAAGACAATTGGAACAGTTCCTCAGAATCGAACGAAGAGTACAACTAGAGCAGAACAACTGGACGCTCTATGGCTCCAGATAGATCATTTCTACATAATTATTGAATTCAATGATTGAAGTGCATTGATAAGTATCCGTCAGGTTGCGGTGCGCCTGCGATTCTGAAATTCAAGTTCCAATAAGATATTCTGTATAAAGAACGTCAGGTTACCCTCAAACCTGAAGAATGGCGTGGCGAATAGGGGACTGCTTTATCACTGGGAAGATAATCTACATACCGGTGATATCCAATCAATTGAGAAGAAGTATTCATATCCATGAAACGTTCATCAATATCAAACTTGACAGCAAACAACACAACGATGCTTAACACTGGACCTTCTATTGTTCAAGATTCTTTTGGGTAAATGTATTGACTTCTGGAATAAATGTTGGTAAAGTTTATATTCCGCCGCGTTCGAGCACGACGTGTTGTATTCCCTAGAAAAAACTTATCAACTAGATATACGACAAATCAAAAGTTGTATTGTTCAAAATGCCGGCACATTCCACTGTGATAATTCCTTAAAAACCCGTAACCCTCCTACAATAAACATAGAGTATCGATGTGCGCATCGTAAAAATTATATCCGACACGGATTAGTCAGTGAGGCGGCGTACAACACTATGGTAGTAGTTAAAGTTGAGCCACATGTTAGTGCCGTGGCGCAAATCGGATACATAGGAGTTGCTCAGGCAACCGTACTCTACTCGTCAAGTGCAGAAGTGAAGATGCAATCATTCTAAGCGCCCATGGGTACCCATGTCAGTTTAGATGATTCTTGAAATGACTACCCCTAGCCGTTGTCAGCACCTTCAATCCATAATTTTCAAATTGCTTTCACTCCACCAAAACAAGGCCAATTTCAGTGTTACTTATTAGATATAATAGATAATATACACAAAATTAATAGATGATAATTCTTTCAAAATAATTGATTTTTAGCAGCATAATATAAATATTACTGAGAATAATTGAATTTCAAGGATATAAAATAGTGTTTAGTCACTACAAAAAAAATCAACACGTATTAAAATACTTTGATATGTTGGCTGTAAGACAAATCAAAAATTTTGCAAATCCGTTAAGAGATGATCAAAAAACAGCCAGAACAAAAAGTGAACTTCAAATATGCAAATCCTGGGTACCTGGGCTAGGGTTTGAGATGGTGAGCCTCATACAACTACTACTATTCATCCAGCTATAACTCCTCCAATACTAGATAAAAACATTGACAAAATCATTCGGCATTATTGTCATCAAGTCGCCGACACTCTTGCTCTTGTTGCTGTTGCTTATCTGCTGCTCTCATAATTGTCACCACATAAGGGTTAGAGTTGCCACAATGAGAATCGGCATGGATTATGTAGTAATCATGCCAGGGTGATTATAAGTCTGATTCAGACTAATTGGAGGAAGAAGCGGATGTATTGTATTGTCTTCTTTGTTTTTTAAACATGTCTGTTTCTCTGCTTTTTGTCTATATAAGCTCCTGTAAATTCCTTTAATAGATCTTCATCATGCAAATCAACTTCCCTCCTCTCGGTGAAAGCAACAGGATCTCTAAATTCATTAGATTTCCCGAAAGTCATTGGTACAATGACAGTCAATAAAGGATTATCAATGATCAGTCTAAGTGCCAGTGAGTATGATGTCAGGATCTTGCAGTAGGATTGGCTTTTAGGGTGCATATATTTTTGGCTTGCAGGACCCAGTTGTATGGCTGTCATTGCCAGCAAATGTGATTGATTTGTATTGGCTGAACCAACAATGTATAAGCAGTTCACTGCAAAAACAACAACTAGTTTACCACTGCTATCCAACATTTCTTTCTCATGATGCCTGCAGGACTGGTAAAATGCCAGAAGGATAGTTCTGTCACCAATGTACAACTTTTTGGTGGCAATTGTTCTGATTGTGTCCAGTTCTTCTTGAACACATGAGTTGTCCAAAGCCTAGTTTCTTTGATGATGATCCTGGGTATGCAAAATGCTGTCACATAGGTGGACTGAATCTTGGTCATCTGGTGTCATTGTCATACCCCTCCTAGAAGATATGTTAAGAGCATAGGGATTCTTGCAAGTAAAGACTCAAGTCATAGGACAAGAGGCATTATGGGCTGCCTTTCATCCACTTCCTGCAGGAAGTGAGATAATAGGGGACCAGGAAAAAGAATAGTCAGGTATAAAAGGTATAACCCTCTGATCTTGTCAGGCCACTGGTACTTTGCATGGGAGACACTCTTGGACATCAGTAACTGACTAAGCAAAACCTGGAATACTAAGAACCTCAGGCCCTGACTTGGGAATATCTCAGTGGTATCTGTGAGAAAAGGGCAGACTACCTATCACAGTAACCCCTCTCGAACAGCCTCTGTGGTCCTTACTAGCCACAGTCAGAGCAGGACTACCCTTTGCCACATTCATACATTGTGCCATGTCACACAGGACCACCCCAACAGGCAGAAATAGAAGGGGCTGGGAAAGAAGAAAGGTACACCAAGGAAGAAAGAAAAATATTCACAATAAAGCTAAAAAAGGTCACCATATATGGAAAAGAGGAGGCTTGTATAGTATAGGAGGGCACTACACTACTTGTCACACCCTATAATGTGTGATAATAGATTGGGTAACATGTATAACTTGAGAGAGAACATGGCAAACTCGACTGGAGAATGAATATCATCAATCAGCAATTCGGGCCGGAACCCTCCGAAGATCCGGCAAGCGAAGTCACGTGACTCGTGACCCCCGAATGAGACCTCATGAAGGTCCCGGCCCAAGACGTCGCACCTATTGAACGTCAGCAGGGGCAAGATCAGGAAAGAGAAGGGAAGGACTTACCTCAATGATGGCACTTCAGCCATAAGAAGAGTGTTGGCGACGATGATGGAGAGACAAAGACGAGGGCGAACAGTACCTACTTATACATGAGGAGGTGCTCAGCAACCAACGGATACCAAGAGGGCTTGCACGGAGGAGAGCTCCATGGCATGTGCAAGGCATTGCGAAATCATCATTCAACATACCTGCATTCGGAGTTAGTTGACCAAGGCAGAGTCTAGTCGGTGAACAGGAGTGGCGCTGAGTACAAGGGTCAAGACTGCACAGCATGAGACAACGTACAACAAGCAAGGAACCCACTCAAGGAACCTGTTCAAAGGAACCCGATATGATGTGACCGTCAGCTAGGGAACACTCCATAGGGAATTGTTGGGATTGCGTTCACACCAGGGTGTGACTGCGCACAGGTGAGCGCAGGTGGGGGACTCATGACATCACACGGAAAGTGCTAGAAACGCACGAGTGATAGGGCATGATTGTCACCTCACAAGCAATCAAGATTTCCTTAGGGAATCTATGATGACGCGGCTCAGAAGGAAAATGGCTCATTGTCATTCCCGGATGAGTTATTGCATTACGCGGCCAGACGGGGATTGAATCCTGTTATGATCGCTAATCCCTTACCTTATGGGAAGGTGTGGTATCATAGTGAGGAATTTTCAGGAATTAACTTGAAGATGGTGGTCAGCATGCAAGTGAGAGATTAATGCAATCATGAGCTTGCGCTGACGCAATCTATCCAAGATTATTGTTGGAAATGACTCACGTCTTATCTCCTAAACTCGTTTTCAGCAATACCATCCTGGGGGATGGTTAGACGAAGTTGGAAGTCCCAAAGTCTATAAAGAGGTCTATGTCTCCCACAGTCTCCAAGATCATCAACAATGAAATCCTCCTCAAGAACAGTTACCAAAACAATCCCACCGAACCTCAGAAGACACCCCTTAAGTTTATTCCGCCTTGTGATCGATAGTTCGAATAAACTTCCTAGCTTTATCTGAGAGCAACAAACGAACCTTCGAATTCAACAAAACGAATTATCGAAACCCCCTCCGCATAGCAGAAACTGTGCCCAGGGTCACACTACTAGACATAAGCAAGGTCAAAAGGAAAGAGATGCACCTGGATAGAGGGTAGGGTATCAAAGGTGAGGACATATTCAATGTTGATGATAGGGATGAGGGATCAATGAACTGGAGGAACAATGTCAGATGTTTAAGAATGAACTGAATGTTAACCGGGGGTTGTCTCGTGACCGACGGTAGGGTAACTCAATATCTCCGAAAAAGAAAAATGAGAAGTAATAATTCCAATGATGGGAATTATGTACTTCTCTGGGGATTCTCGTAGGGATGATAAGTAATAACGTGTTATAATCTTAAACTCTCCTGCTTATCTCAGGGAGCGTTTTTGAGATCGTCGTTCTTAATTGCGTTCAAGTGTAAACAGCAATCAGTGAGGGTCTTAGGTATTGAAGAGGGTCTTGGTTGTATGGTCTTTCGAGTATTGTGTAAATAATCGAGTATAAGATACTAATATCTTTCTGGGACTTGGTCGTAGTTGATGGGACAATTGTGGGTCTTCTGCTGGATGATCGCTTCTTCGAGTGGGGGCTTTTGGGATATTTTATATTTTCTGACTTGAGCTCCCCACTCATATACCCACAGGGTACGTTGCGGTGGTCGGAATGCCAAGTACTGGTTGACGTTGGTAGAGAGCATGCAATCATGATATTTTTCGCATACAAATTCCGTATTTCGATTTTCTCAGCACAAATGCCCGAAAATGTTCCCAAACCAATCGGATGACACTTGGTGATCCTCTCGGCCGTATCGTGCATATGTCGCTTCTAATCCCGTCGTTTGCCGATATATTATTTCTAATAATATCGGCTTCGTAGGGCATTCGAGCACATATCTCATCTCATGCATATGTCGTCAGCTCCGGTGAAGTGTTCAACTTTGTTTGCCGGATCTCTTGATCCGTCCTTATCTGGGGCTGCGGCTTCCTGTGCCGTCGGTATGCCTTGCCAACACTCCACCACGGTAGATGTCATTCGGGCTGCCTGTGGCTTCCGATAGGTTTCATCTTATCTTTCCGTTTGTCTGTATGCATCCAGTCTCGTCATATCGTGCTGATCGAAGGCTGCCTTTGGATAAGGTTTCCTGTATTGTCGGCTGCCTCAGGGTTAATGCACCTCGTATTGGTCTTTATCGCCTAAGACAATCCTTATCTCCTTCGGCCGACTAGACTCCGCTATCGCATGTGTTATCATAATGACGTTTGGTATGATTCCTTCGGGTTCCGATCATCTCCGCTGAGCTTCCTCGGTAACATATGATTCTTGATCTTGGACTTGGCACTCAGTCGTAGTGTTCATTTAATTCATTCTTAAATATCCTACAATCTTTCCTCGTCCATCAATCCTTCATCCTCATCATCGACCTTGACTTCCTTCGACCTTCCTCTATCCATTCCGGCAGACTCAGTCATATATGGCGAACTCCTCCTCCTCGATCTCAATTCTTCTTATTCATTCTCCTCCTGTTTTCTTGTCCCAGCCCCTTCTATGCCTGCCTGTTGGGGTGGTCCTGTGTGACACGGCACAACGTTCGAATATGGCAAAGCATTTTCGGCGGAGGGTAGTCCTCTTGGACTTGTGGCAAGTAAGAACCACAGTTGCCCAGGCTATAAGTATTCCAGGTTTTTGTCAACATCAGCGGTATGTTCCCCAGGATACGGCTGGGCATTAGAAACCTCAGCCATTGATCGGAAACTGTCCCTCCTGAGGCTACCCCGGGTTCCCAACCCTTTATGATGCTGACTTTTTTCCTGGCCCCCCATTATCCTACTTCCTGCGGGAAGTGGATGAAGGGTGGTTAGTAATGGCTCTTGCCTTATGGCTTGAGTCATTACTTAGTAAGAATCCCCATTCTTAAAATGTGTCTTAAAGGTGGGGTATGACACTACCTCCCCCCTTATAAGATTTCGACCCGAAATCATTAACTGAGATTCTTGGCTTATGAATTCTTAGCTATATGATTATGAAACGGGATTTTTTGATGAAGTCCTCCAACCCCTTCATCCACCAACATGTTTTCTATCCCAAGACCATTAAAACCTCATAGAGGAAAGGTATCTTGTGATAGTTGGTTGTTTAAACACGTTGGTCCCTCGGCATGCCTGGATTCCTTGAGTGGAACTCTCGGAGTGACTGCAGGCCACCTACTATGAAGCATTCATACGGTTCTTCTGTATGATCCTTCTTAAGTGGATATCCTTTCCATCTGACTCGGTAAAGGACTTTCCCCTTGACTTTCCTACTCGATAAGATCTCTTCTATCTCCCATTCCTCATTGCCCTCGATGTCATCACATTCATCAATGATTTTTAATAGATCGGGCGAAGGTCTGGTCCCATTGTTGTATGGTTCGAGTAAGGAAACATGGAAGGTGTTATGTATCTTCCACTTTCTTGGTAGGGATAGTCGCATGGCTGTTGGCGAGATTACTTTCTCTATCGCAAAGGGTCCATGCTTTTTGTGATCGAGTTTATGTTTCGGCCCGTCTTGTCTGGATGTTCCTTCCATCCAGCATAACCAGGTCCCCAACTTTGAATTCGGGGGCATCCTTGCGTTTGTTGTCTGCATACTTCTTCATTCTTTCCTTGGTTGCTTTTAGGTTCTTCGTAACTAGACTTTGAACTGAAAGGATGTGGTTGATGTATCCATCCTGAGTATCCTCGCTAGTTGGTATTGTACTTGGATTGGTGCAACCTGGGTGTCGGCCATAGTTGGCGAAGAAGGGTGACATGCCAGTGGCTTGGGTTACCGAATTGTTGTAGGCAAATTCAGCCATGGGTAGGAGTCCAACCCAATCATCCATCTCATAATTTGTGAATGACCGTAGGTATGCCTCAATTGTCTGATTGATCCTTTCTGTTTGGCCATCTGTTTGTGGATGAAAGGATGTGCTCATTCGTGGTCGTATCCCCAGTATACCAAGGAATTGTTTCCATTCTGTGGAGGTAAAGCGGGAGTCGCGGTCCGAGATAATATCGGTTGGGATGCCATGGAATCTCCATATCTCCCTGGCGAATATCTTTACTAGGTGTTCCGCTGTCTTTTGATCCTTCTTGAGTGGTATGAAGTGGGCCATCTTTGTAAATCTGTCTACAATGACCCATAATTGATCACAGTCTTCAGACAAGGGGAGGTCTGTGATGAAGTCCATGGCAATTGATGTCCATGGTGCGTATGGAAGCTCTAATGGTGAGAGCAGGCCATATGGCTTGTGGCGTGATGCCTTATCCTTCTGACATTCTAAACAACTTCTGACATATTCAATAATTTCTTGGTCCATCTTAGGCCACCAGAAGTTGCGTCGGATCAACTCGATCGTTTTGTCTTGACCAAAGTGTCCGGCTACTGCGCTGTTGTGCTCGGTATGTAAAATCGCATGTCGTGCATTCTCAGGGACCCAAAGCAATCCCTTGCGATATAGTAATCCATCCTGTAGTTCTAAAATGCTTTCCTTTCCTTCTACTTTTTGTGCGCTTCCACTCAGTTCCTCTAAGGCCTGGTAGTATGCTGCATCCTGTTGTCCTGCCTCTCTTACTTCCTGCTCAAATTCCTTTGTCCATTTTGATACTGATGATGCCAGATAAGCCAGCTGAACTGCTGAGCAACAGAACACCATTCCTTCTCCTCCAGTACTGATTGCTGAGATTGTGTTGAAGTGTTTTTCATGCAAAACAGTCTGTATCGGCTGGTTTCCACCTCCCCCCTTTTCAGGGCGATACTCCGGGCGCCTTGATAATGCATCTGGCTTGCCATTACTTGTTCCTTTCCTATAAAAAATTTTGAAGTCCACGCCGGCCAGTTCCTGAGCCCAGCGTGCCTGCCTTCTGTTGAGAACCTTGGTTGTCATGAAATACTCAAGGTTTTTGTGGTCGGTAAATACCTGGACCGTGTGAAGTGATCCTTCCAAATATCTTCGCCATGTCTTAAAACAATCAACTATTGCCAGTAATTCCTTGTCATGAATTTCGTAGTTGATTTTGGCTGGTGAGAACTTTCTGGAGTGGAAGGCAACTGGGTGTAGTTTTTTGTCCTCTGCATTTTGTGACAATGTGCCACCTGTCACGGCGTGGGATGAATACTTGTACTATCAGATGCTTATGCATATCAGTTGCGCTTATGGTTGCTTATATTCTTATGTTTGCTTATATCTATGTATGCTTGCCACCTGCTTATGTACATTTGTTTATGCTTATGGTCTTTGGTGATTGCTTATGCTGCTTATGCATGCTTATGTTCTTGTATCTATCTGCTTATGGGCGAAGGAATTTCTGTCGGACTACGAAGTATGGAAGAAAGGGAAGTGTCCGATTTAGTACCATATCAGGAGAGGAGGATTTATGTATATAAGAGGACTTGTCCTCCCACCGTTCCGTCCTTCTTTTCTTTCTTCTTCACGCAACGTCTTGTATTCTTATCCAATACAACTACTCCTCTCTTCATCTCTAGTCCCCAGTATTTCCCCCCCGTTCAGCCCAGCCAAGCCTCCTGTCCTTGTCCAGCCTAGCCCAGCCTGCCCAGCCAAGTCCTTGCCCTTGCCCTACCGCGAGTTCCCTGGACTCCGATTCCGCTCCTTGCCCGCCGTTACACTACGTTGCGTCGAACCACAATTCTCCACCGAACTCGCCGCCATGTCTGAATCCGCATCCGTATCCACCGAATCGACCCCTCAGCCCTCCGTCGTCGTGAGAATCGTCGCCGACCACGTTCGTGCCGTCGAAGCCCTCGCCGCCGCCTCCGCGGACTCCCTCGACCACGCCACGCTACACTCCAGCTACGAAAACGCAATCAGTCTCGCTCGCGCACTGCATTCCAGCGAGAACCTGACCGACCGGTTCACCGCCTTAGCTACCGAAAACGAAGACCTCGCGCTCGAGCGAGACGCCGCCATCGCCGATCGGAATACCTTGACCACCCGGGTCACCCAGCTCGAAGCCCAGCTCGCGCAGACCCTCGCCCTCGCAAACGTCGCCACAAGCTCGTCGCCCACCGGCCGCAAGGGTCAGACTGACCCCGAGAAGTTCACTGGGGTGGACCGCAGCAAGTTGAGGTCCTTCGTGGCCCTGCTCCGCCTACGTCTCATCGACCGCCCCGGGGAATTCCCGAACGAACAATCGAAGCTTCGATACGCATTCTCTAGACTAGAAGGAGCTGCGTTAGAACAATTAATCCACCTCGTGAAGGATGACCGCGTGAACCTTGCAAACTTCGAAGCCTTTGCGACCTCGCTTGAAGAAGCATATGGAGACCCCGACCGCGTAAACACCGCCGAACGAGCACTCGCTAAATTGCGTCAAGGCAACCGAGACTTCGTCACGTACTACGCTGAGTTCCAACGCTTAATTGCGGATCTCAACTGGAACGACGCGGCGAGGCGCGCGGCCTTGCACCGCGGCCTGTGTGAAGAACTCAAGGACATCCTAAGTACACAGGATCTCCCCGAGGACTGGTCTCGCTATGTTGCGCTCGTGAAAAAACGAGACATGCAATATCGCGCGCGCAAAGCCGAAACCCACCGCTCCTCCGGACAAATCAAACCCACCACGACGCCGACCATCCGCAACACCTCCCCGAACCCCGCCCAAAACGCCCCTCACCCAACCAGCAGCGGCAGCGGCCATTTCGGCCCCGCGCCCATGGACCTTTCAGCCGCCAGACGCCGACTATCTCCCGAGGAACGCCAGAAGAGGATCGACGAAAACCGCTGCCTGTACTGTGGCGGTTTTAACCACATGGCACGGGATTGCCCAAATAAACCCAAGATGCCGGGCCGCCCCCTGCGCGGTGCCGTAGCTGAAACGACTCAACCCGAGACGTCCGATAGCTCCACCTCCGATTCCCAGTCGGGAAATGTGTAAGCCGGGAAGAGAACGATGGCCCTCTCCCTGGCGGTTCCCCTATCTCTTCTCATGTGTTAGCCAATATATTTTCTATTTCTAGCACTGCTATAAAAGATGTAGCCATCGAAGAAGGATCTATGGATGGGAAACACCTCGTCGTGACGTGCACCTTATCCCTCAATGGCAAAGAAATCCCTACCCACGCCCTGATTGACTGCGGGGCTACGGGCTATGCCTTCATAGACCAAGACTTTGCCCACCGCCATGAATTGCCCCTACGCCTTCTAAAGACACCCCGTGCGTTGGAAGTCATTGATGGACGAAAGATATCTTCAGGAGATATCACTCGCCTCGCCGAAGCACACCTTAGCATCCACGAACATCGTGAGAAACTCCCCATGTTCGTCACCAAACTAGGACATTACCCGATAGTGCTAGGAATCCCATGGCTCAAGCAGCATGACGTCGCAATCCGTTTTGCATCAAACCTTGTTACCTTCGGGTCCCAGTACTGCCTGGCCCACTGCAATGACCGGGCAGTGACAGTTCGAGGCACCAGCGAAGAACCACCGGAATCCCTCTCCACGAACGCCGCCCCAATCAGCATAGCCATGATAGGCCCCGCACCACTCGTCCGGCAAGCCAAACGAAACCGACTCCGAGTTAACGCGATATCACTATACGAAATTCATAAGGCCTTGAACGAAGAACGGAATGATCCCGAGATCACCGACATCGTACCCCCGGAATACCACAAATTTCTTCCCCTATTCTCAGAGGCGGAAGCTAACAAACTCCCACCACATCGCCCATACGACCACCGCATCCCCCTAAAAGAAGACTTCACACCACCCTTCGGACCCATATATCCCCTATCTCGAACGGAACTGGAAGCTCTACAGAAATGGTTGAACGAGAACCTGTCAAAAGGATTCATTCGTGCGTCCTCCTCCCCGGCCGGTGCGCCCATCCTATTTGTTAAGAAGAGCGACGGATCCCTACGACTCTGCGTGGACTACCGAGGCCTGAACGAAGGAACAATCAAGAATCGCTACCCCCTACCACTGCTGCACGAAACACTCCTACGCCTACAGAAAGCCCAATACTTCACCAAACTCGACATCCGTGGAGCATACAATCTGGTTAGGATGGCAGAAGGGGAAGAGTGGAAAACAGCCTTCAGAACCCGGTACGGCCTATTCGAGTCGTTGGTCATGCCATTTGGCCTCACCAACGCACCCGCCAGTTTCCAACACTTCATTAACGACGTGTTACGGCCATACCTGGATGTGTTCGTCACAGCTTACCTCGACGACATACTAATCTACAGCGATAACCTCAACGACCACCGAAACCACGTCCTGAAAGTCCTAGAAGCCCTATCCAAGGCCGGTCTCCACTTAAAGCCCGAAAAGTGCGAATTCCACCAACAGGAAGTGAAGTACTTAGGCTTCATCATTTCGACCAGCGCAACGAAAATGGACCCGGCAAAGGTCGCCACGGTACAGGAATGGCCCGAGCCACGAAACGTTAAAGATGTCCAGTCCTTCCTCGGATTCGCCAATTTCTACCGACGGTTCATAAAAAGCTACAGCACCATCGTCGCCCCCATGACCCTCTTAACTCGAAAAAATACGCCCTTTGCCTGGACCGACGAATGCTCTAAGTCCTTCAAAGCCCTCAAACAGGCCTTCACCACGGCACCGATCCTCCGCCACTTCAACCACGACCGGCAAGTCATAGTTGAGACTGACGCCTCCGACTACGTCTCTGCCGGCATTCTGTCACAATACGACGACGAGGGAATCCTCCACCCTGTTGCCTTTTTCTCGAAAAAACATAGCCCGGCCGAGTGCAACTACGAAATCTACGATAAAGAACTGATGGCCATCGTTAGGGCTTTCGAAGAATGGAGGCCCGAGTTAGAAGGCGCCCTGCACCCTATTAAGGTCCTGAGTGACCACAAAAATCTCGAATATTTTATGTCGACGAAGCTCCTCAACCGCCGACAAACCCGATGGGCCGAATTCCTCTCCCGTTTCCACTTTAAGATTGTCTACCGCCCCGGGAAAGCCAGCGGAAAACCTGATTCTCTGACTCGTAGGTCAGGAGACCTACCTCAGGGAGGGGATGAACGCCTTATCGAGCAGCAGAAGGCAGTTCTGAAACCGCAACACCTGTCCGACAACCTCCCACACCTGTCCGCAAACGGCCTGCCCGACAACCTCCCACACCTGCCCACCAACGACCTCCACCTACTCGCCGAAGCCCCAACCCCCGACGGGCAGTCCTCCCTCCTGCACAGTATCGAGAAAGCTACCAAGACCGACCCCTTCGCCCAACGGATCATCACCGCACTCTTCGAAGGAAAACAACATAGTCGAGAAATCACCCTCTCGGAATGTCAAGTACACGACGGACGCCTATACTACCAGCAGCGCCTCTATGTCCCCGCCGACGACGCCCTACGATTACGAACCATCCAGAACAATCACGACGTCCCCGCCGCCGGACACCCCAGGAGAGCGAAGACCTTCGACCTCATTAGACGACGCTACTTCTGGCCCACGCTGCGAAAGGATGTCGAACGATTCGTAGCGAACTGCCATGTTTGTCAGCGAACGAAGACATCTCGACACACACCTTACGGCGTCCTGAACCCCCTGCCAGTGCCCGAACGCCCGTGGCGGGACATATCGATGGACTTCGTGACAGGATTGCCACTCTCGGATGGCCACGACGCTATTTGGGTGGTCATCGATCGATTGACCAAAATGAGGCACCTCGTCCCTTGCTCTACCACTGTCGACGCCAAAGAACTCGCTAACCTCTTCGTCACGAACATTTTTCGACTACACGGCTTACCCGACTCTATCATCTCCGATCGAGGTCCCCAATTCGCTTCTCGATTTTGGAAGCACCTTTGCAACTCCCTGCATATCGAGCCCCGCCTAAGCACCGCCTTTCATCCCGAAACCGACGGCCAAACCGAACGCATCAACTCGGTCATGGAGCAGTATTTGAGAGCCTACGTCAATTATCAACAAGATAACTGGGCCCGGTACCTGCCCCTCGCCGAGTTCGCCGCTAACAACCACGTTTCCGAGACTACTGGGCTTTCGCCCTTCTTCGCGAATTACGGCATGCACCCCAAGCTCGACTTCGAACCCGACCTTCGAGTAGACAACCCGGAAGAGGGCCAAGCACAGTCCCTCACTCGCCGGCTCGCCGAGATTCACGACTTCGCGAAAGCCGAGATGGCTTACGCCCAAGACCGACAGCGCGAATACGCTGACAGCCACCGAATGCCTGCCCCGTCCTACTTACCAGGAGACAAAGTCTGGCTCAACGCTCGAAACCTGCGTACCAACCGCCCTTCCCGTAAACTCGACAACCGCCGCCACGGACCCTTCGCCGTCATCAAGGAAGTTGGAAAATACGCCTACCAACTCGACCTACCCGCTACCATGGACGTCCACCCGGTATTCCACGTCTCCCTCCTTGAGCCTACCCGCGGAGACCCTATGCCTGGCCAACAAATTCCCCCGCCCGAACCCGTCATCATCGATAGGGAACCCGAATACGAAGTGGAGGACGTTGTCGACAGCCGCATATCCCGCCGCCGACTACAATATCTCATCAAATGGCGCGGGTGGGATGCCCTCACTTGGGAACAGGCGACCGAGGTCAACAAGCTCCAAGCCATCGACGACTTCCATGCCCGATACCCCAACAAACCCGGCCCTCTGCCCGAAGACTCGCACTAAGCTTCGGAGGACCTCAGCCCTAGAGGGAGGATACTGTCACGGCGTGGGATGAATACTTGTACTATCAGATGCTTATGCATATCAGTTGCGCTTATGGTTGCTTATATTCTTATGTTTGCTTATATCTATGTATGCTTGCCACCTGCTTATGTACATTTGTTTATGCTTATGGTCTTTGGTGATTGCTTATGCTGCTTATGCATGCTTATGTTCTTGTATCTATCTGCTTATGGGCGAAGGAATTTCTGTCGGACTACGAAGTATGGAAGAAAGGGAAGTGTCCGATTTAGTACCATATCAGGAGAGGAGGATTTATGTATATAAGAGGACTTGTCCTCCCACCGTTCCGTCCTTCTTTTCTTTCTTCTTCACGCAACGTCTTGTATTCTTATCCAATACAACTACTCCTCTCTTCATCTCTAGTCCCCAGTATTTCCCCCCCGTTCAGCCCAGCCAAGCCTCCTGTCCTTGTCCAGCCTAGCCCAGCCTGCCCAGCCAAGTCCTTGCCCTTGCCCTACCGCGAGTTCCCTGGACTCCGATTCCGCTCCTTGCCCGCCGTTACACCACCCAGTGCAAAGTCAGATGCATCTGTTTCGACGATGCATTCTTGTTGTGGGTTGAAGTGTGTGAGGATGGGTGCAGTCGTAAAGCAGTGTTTTAGTTGCTCGAATGCTTCTGTCATCGCATCTGTCCAGATCCAGTCTTTTGGTGACCCTTTTGTTGAATCGCTGAGGGGTTTAGCGATTTTTGAGAATTCTCTGATAAATCGTCTATAAAAATTCGCAAAGCCAATAAATGACTGTACATCCCTTAAACTTCTTGGTCGTTCCCAATCCCGAATGCATTGAACTTTGTCTTGGGCCATCTCGATACCATCTTTTGAGATAACATACCCCAGGAAGTCGACTCGGTTGGTGGACCAAAAACATTTGTCCTGTGATATGGCTAGCCCATTTTCTGCTAGGCGTTTCAATACCTCTGTGACAATGCGATCATGTTCTTCTTCTGTTTTGGCATAGATTAGGATGTCATCTAAGTATACAATTAATCCTAGGTCTAGCAAGTCTCGAAAGATGTGGTTCATCATATTCTGGAAGGTTGCGGGGGCATTGGATAACCCAAAGGGCATAATGGTGTATTCATATAGTCCATACCGTGTTTTAAATGCCGTTTTCCATTCATCTCCTGGTTTGATCCGAATCAAGTTGTATCCATTTTTGAGGTCAATCTTGGTGAATATTTTCGCACCTCTGACCCTATCTTGGAGTTCTGACATGATCGGTAGGGGATATCTGTTGGCAATGGTGACTTTATTCAAGCCGCGATAATCGACGCACAATCTGAGGCCTCGGCCATGGGCCTTTGGGACGAAGATGATTGGTGCTGCAGCTGGTGATTTCGATGGGCGGATTTTCCCTAATTCCAACATTTCCTTGAGATAATCCCGCAGAGCTTGTAATTCGGTTTCATTGAGGGGGTACATTGGTCCCCATGGTGGTTGTTCACCCTCCTTCAGATCTATTGCATGATCGTAGGGTTTGTGATCAGGGAGCTTATCTGCAAGCTCCTTGCCTAGGACTTCGACATATTGTCGGAACTTTTGAGGTACCACTGTAGCTGGGTCTACCTCATTTGTGTCTGAGTTGACTGATGCAATATACCCAATTACTGTTGCATCATAGTGGTGTAGAATGTCTTTGTCCATCGTGAGGGAGAATTCTTGTGCTGCGGCTTTGGTGCAGTGTTGTTTACAGAATTCGGAGTCTAAGGTGATGTCTTGTGGTTTTCCCCAAAACTTGTTGGGTTGGTGTTTTGCCATCCACCAGCAAGGTAAGATTATGTCGGTACCTGATTCTAGAGGCATAACCTCAAAGGTTTCTCTGGTGTAGTGGTATTTGTACTGAAGCAGCAAGGAATGTGTAAATGCTTCCCCAGCACCTGATAAGGGGCGACCATCTGCCCCATTAATTTGTAGAGGGGTATCGCGAGTGATCATTGGTAGGTTATTTGCCTTGATAAATTTAGAGCTGATGATGGGTATGGCTGCACCGGTGTCGAACATCACTTGGACACTCTGTGTTTTTTGTCCGGGTACTGAGAGATGCATTTGGACAATTGGCCTGGAACCAACTCGGGGTGGCCTGTTGTTGGCCAACTGCAGTTTTGTCTCGGGTTCTTTTTTATTAGGTTTTGATTTTTTGAACTGTTTTTGGTGTTCTTGGTTTTTCGTACGTTTGACTCCAGCCACTGATATCCTCTGAGAACCTGATACGTCTTCTTCTTCTTGGATGCCTCTGCGTATCTTACGAGGCTTTCCTAGTTTAAATCCGAGAGGTCTGAGGTCTCTACTTCCCAACATCTTTTTGCTGGCTTTGGGTCTGGTTCTGATACTGTCTGGGTTACAGTGGCAACATTCTTCGGCCGCTTGGTTACTGGTTCCTTGGCAGCATCCTCATCATCATCTGAGTCTTCTGAAGGTCGTTGGCGTTTAGCCTTTTTTGTGACAGCTGCTACTGTGGCAACTAATTCAGTTCCCTTTGAAGTCTTTTTCGCAAAGCATTCTAAAGTATGGTGGCTGTTACGGCCACAGCGCCAGCAGGAGGCCTTGTCTGCTTTGTGTTGGTCGATTTCAGCCTGGGGGACCCCAGCCAATGCTTCGCGGTTGTTTTGGAATTTCCTTTCTCGGTCGCCCTTGGGTGTGCGAGTGGTCTCTTTAGTTTTACCACGGTTGGATTTTTTGTCTTCATCTCGCTTTCGCTTTTCCTTCTCCTGTTTAGGTTCGGAGGAGGCCTGATAAATGTGGAGCAGTGGCTTTTCATGCATGTTCCGATGTTCTTCTTTCGCGGTTGCAAGCTTGATGAGTCTGGCCTTGAAACACTCATACTTTGGGTCATCCAAGTCTTGAACATCTGTCCATGCCTGGCAAGCCAGATCCTCTGGGAATGCCTGATCGTAAATTTCTCTCAGGACCTCTCCTTCAACTTGGGCCTTCTCTTGGTAGATGGCCATCCTGATTCCCCATTGATCTGCTGGGAGGCCAGTCTTATGGCATCCAGGTTTGTACTTCCAATGCAACCTGGCCATCTTGTTGGTGTAGTTGCGCTTCTGGTGGGGGTCACGGAAATAGTGGTCCATTGCTGCAGTGTATGAGGGCCAGGTGTCAGGGCGTAATTCCTTCTCAGTAGTATCGACACGGTTTTGGTGCCATTGGCGGGCATCTCCTTTTAGGAGGGAGCCCAACCAGTGGATTCGGGTGTAACCGGGCAGGCTCGAGGGAACGTCCAAGGTACGCAGCAGGCAGGGTGCAAGGGGTCAGGGCAAGAGATGAGAGGCAGGGCAAGACCGGGCAGGAGACAGGACTAGGACAAGAGAAGGTTGATCAAGGTAGTTGTATTGATAACTCGACAAGACGTTCTGTAAAGAAGAAAGGAAAAACAGGAAGAGGATGGAGAGAGAGCCCTCCTTTTACATAATTCATCCTCTCACGAACCCCTACCCTTAACAAGGGTTTGATCAAAACTCAAACTGTGCATAATTTCTCAGAAAATAAAACCCATATCTCAGAAAATAAAACCCATACCCTGAGCAAGGGTATAATCATGAAAAACCTGATTTACGAAAATGAGTGAAACAAAGAAACAGGAAATAATGCTCGTGCAACCATACCTTTCCTCCAAATCCTCGCCGCTCATGAAAACCTGATTTTTGCAGAATAGAAAGACACAAGGAGATAGGCCTCAACGTCATTCTTATTAACCAAACATCCCTTACATAGCCCCAGTGGCTATGCCTCATCGTCAAGCCACTGTGGCTGCCTCTGATCCCTAAGTCACTTCATTGTGCTGAATAGCAGAGCCATGACAGTAACCCCCTCTTCAGTCTCGAGTTCCTACGAGAGAGGCCGTGGTTTGTCAGGGTATCGATAGTGAAAATCGTCCACTGCTGCGACTTCCTCTAAATATTCTTCTGGTTCCCAGGTGGGTGTAGAGTCTCCCTTCCATTTTACCAGGTATTGTAGTCTTCGTCGGTACCATCGGCTGTCCAAAATCTCCTCGACTATCCATTCTTCTTCTCCATCCACAACAACTGGGAGTGGTGGGGGAATACGTTGGCCTGGAAGGGGATCAGATGATGCTGGATTTAGGAGTGAAACTGGGAAAGTCGAGTGATTTCTCATGGTATCAGGAATGTCAAGTCTGTAGGCATGGGTTCCGACTGCACAGATGACTCGGTATGGTCCAAGGTGTTTGTTTTCTAACTTGCGTGAGGGGCGTTCGGTGCGCAAGTTTCGTGCATCCAGCCAGACAAGGTCATTTGGCTTGAACAGGGGAGCTGGAATCTGTGAGCGATCTGCATTTTCTGTGTATCGTGCTTGCGCATATCTCATCTCCATCCGTAGAACATCATGGATATGCGACATTCGTTCTGCCAATACCTTGGCATCAACTTCTTCTGGGTTGTCTGTTCGGATATCCAGTTCAAAAGAGCACTTAGGATGGTATCCGTGTAGTGCGAAGAATGGTGACAGGGAAGTGGTGTCTGAGACTTGATTATTGGCAGCAAACTCGGCCAAGGGGAGGTATCTTTTCCAGTCATCCTGGAGGTAGGAGACATATGCCCGAAGGAATTGTTCAGTAATTGCATTGATCCGTTCAGTCTGCCCATCCGTCTGGGGGTGGAAGGCTGTACTTGTGGCAGTCTCAATTCCTAGGCATGCTGCCAGGTATTTCCAAAAACGGGCGATGAACTGGGGGCCACGATCAGAGATCAATACTGTAGGGAGGCCATGGAGCCTAAAGACATTTTCGATGAATAGTTGGGCAAAGCCTTCGGCATCAATGGTGGTATGACAAGGGATCAGGTGTCTTTGTTTGGTTAACCTACAGGCCACTGCACAGATAGCATCAAATCCTTCTGAGACTGGGAGCCCAGTCACGAAATCCACGGATACACTTTGCCAAGGTTGGTGAGGAACCGGCAGAGGTTTCAGGGTGCCGAATGGTGCATGTCTTGTTGCCTTAGTTCTTCTGCAGGTATGGCAATTCCGTACAAATCGTTCCACATCGCTCCGCATAGTTGGCCAATAATATCGTCGAGCCAAGAGCTCGAATGTCTTTGCACGACCTGGGTGTCCCATTGTTGGGGGGTCATGGTGATCCTGGATGAGTTGGAGACGAACTGGGTCATAGTGAGGGACATAAAGGCATCCCCGGTACATTAATCGTCCTTGGTGGGTTGCACAATCAGCTAGCGAGATATCTTTCGATGCATGGGTACCATCTGCTAGCATCTGAAGAACTTTTTGTGGAAATGGGTCGACCTTGTACCCCTCATCAAACAGGGCCTGGAGTGGAGGGTGTGTCGTAATCAGTGGGTTTTCCGCTAACAGGTGTTGATTGTCAGGCAAATTTTGTGGTTTCAAGACTGCTTGTTGATTGGCTAACAGACGTTCATCCCCCTCCTTAGGAAGGTCTCCAGACCTTCTAGTGAGAGCATCAGGTTTTCCAGTTGCAGTGCCCGGGCGATAGATGATTTTAAAGTTGAATCGGGAGAGGAACTCCGACCAACGAGCCTGGCGCCGGTTTAAGAGTTTTGTTGTCATGAAATATTCCAAGTTTTTGTGGTCTGTCAAGACTTGTATCGGAAATGCTGATCCTTCCAGATGGGGGCGCCATTCCTCAAAGCAACGAACAATGGCCATCAATTCCTTGTCATAGATTTCATAATTACACTCTGCCGGTGAATGCTTCTTGGAAAAGAAAGCAACAGGGTGTAGAACTCCATTATCATCGTATTGGGAGAGGATGCCGGCTGAAACATAGTCTGAGGCATCGGTTTCCACAACAATTTCTCGATCGTAGTCAAAGTGTCGAAGGATGGGGGCAGTGGTAAATGCCTTTTTTAGAGAGTCGAAAGCATTTTGTTGCGCTGGACCCCAAATAAATGGCACAGGTTTGCCATCCTCTTTCTTGGTTAATGCGGTCAAGGGGTTAACGACTTTCGAATAGTCGCGGATGAATCGGCGGTAGAAATTTGCAAATCCGAGGTACTCTTGAACATCTTTCAGGTTGGCTGGTGTTTGCCAGTCCAGAATTGTTTCAACCTTCTTAATATCCATCTTGATACCCTCTCGTCCCACAACTAAGCCAAGGTATTTCACCTCGGTTTGGTGAAACTTGCATTTTTCTGGTTTAAGGTGGAGTCCCACTTCGTTGAGTGCAGAAAGGACTTGTCTGACATGGGCCTTGTGTTCTGCCAAGTTTTCGGAATATATCAAAATGTCATCGATATAAGCAGTGCAGAATCGATCAAGAAAGGGGCGGAGTACATCGTTAATGAATGCTTGGAAATCGGCTGGTGCATTGGTTAATCCAAAGGGCATTACTAAGGATTCAAACAGTCCATAGCGGGTTCGAAATGCCGTTTTCCATTCCTCCCCCTCTGCCATGCGGACCAGGTTGTAAGCTCCTCGGATATCCAAGGTCGTGAAGTATTTTGCTCTTGATAGTTGCAGTAATGTTTCTTGGATAAGCAGTAGAGGGTAGCGATTTTTAATGGTTCCCTCATTCAAACCCCGGTAATCTACACACAGGCGGAGGGATCCATCGGATTTCTTGACAAATAAGATTGGCGATGCGGCTGGTGAAGATGAGCGCCGGATAAATCCCTTGGACAGGTTCTCCTCTAGCCAATCCTTGAGAGCTACCAACTCCGTTCGAGAGAGTGAATATAGGGGGCCGAATGGGGGGGTAAATCCTTCCTTTAGAGGGATTTTATGGTCGTAGGGTCTGTGGGGAGGTAGCTTGTTTGCAGTTGTTTCTTTAAAGAGAGGGAGGAAATCATGGTTTTCAGGAGGGACAAGGTTTCGAAGGTCATCCTTTGCCTCTTCATTTCCCAAGGCTTTGTTAATTTCGTATAGGGACAAAGTAAATATGGAAAGTTGTTGTTTCCTTGCTATACGACAGAAGGAGGATGCCTTGAGTGAAGCAATCTGAAGTTTTGCTGGTGCAGCGGTAAGGGCTTGTGGAAAAAGTTCTGGGGGTTCCTCACTAAGGCCAGAGATAGTTGTTGGGACAGGGTTACAATGGGCCAGGCAATACTGGGAACCAAAGGTTAAGGTTCTGGAGCTGAATCGAATTGCAACATCATGTAGTTGAAGCCAGGGTATTCCGAGGACAATAGGATAATGTCCTAGCTTGGTGACGAACATAGGGAGTTGTTCATGGTGTTCGTGAATGGTACATTGTACTATGGCTAGGTGGGTGATGTCGCCAGAAGAAATGGGACGACCATAAATGATTTCAAGGGCGCGGGGTTTTTTCAATGGTTGTAGGGGGATTTGATGATGGCGGGCAAAGTCTTCATCTACAAAGGATATACCAGTTGCTCCACAGTCAATCAGTGCATGAGTACGAATGATTTTATCATTAAAGGATAAGGTACAAGAAATGATAAGATGTTTTCCTTCCATTGATACTTCTTCCATGACTGTGTCCATAATTCCAACAGCTGACAATTTGAGACTAAATGAAGACAATACAAGAGACAGACCAGCAGCAGAGCCATCAGTGTGCGGCTGGTCTAGGCTTTTCCCGACTCTTCAGTGGTTTCCGGAGTTTCAGGAGTGGTGGTGACAGCGGCAGCAGCTCGGAGAGTAGCTGGTTTGTTTGGACATGCAGCAGCCATGTGACCATGGCCACGCCAGTAGAGGCAACGTCCTTCGGCAAGTCGGGCTGCTCGTTCTTGTGGGGTGATTTTGCGGCGGTTGGCTGAGAGGTCCATGGGAGTAGGACCGTACTGGGTGGTAGTAGTTTGTGGCTTGGGAGCTGGAGTAGGGGCCGGGGTCATACATGGTACTGTGGTGGCCCGACCCGATGGGCCAGACCGAAGTTTGCGGAGGTTCTCGACTGCACGGATCTGGGAATCAAGTGCTTGGCATTGGTTGACAAAGTCTTGAATGGTATCGGGGGTAGGTGCACCAATAAGTTTCTCCAAAATCTCGATCGAGAGTCCATTCCTGAGGGCATCCATGGTTGCCCGTTCGTCCCAGTCCAGTTCAGAGACAAGTTTAGAAAACTCAGCATAGTAGACAGAGAATTCTTTATTGCCTTGGCGGAGGGCTTGGAGTTTGTGTCGGGCTGTAGCTGCCCGGTCCGGGTCGCCGAATGTGGTCTGTAGGATGCTGATAACGTGCTCAACATCCTCGAGATTCACAATTTGGCCATTATCCCGGATGTATGGTAAGAGCTGTTCCATGGCGCGTCCCTCCAGTCGGCTGATCGCATACGATACTCGAAGGCGGGCAGTTGGGAATCGAGAGGCGTCGCTAAAGAGTTTAAGGCGTAGCTGGGTAACGAAGGATCGAAGTTTATCACGGGTACCATCAAACATAGGGGCATCGGGTAGTTTGTCACCCTGTCCTTCATGTTGATCAGGTGGTGGTTGGGCCAGTAGGCGGGTAATAATTTCCCTTTGCCGGACCATCTCTTGTTCTGCTGCATTGGCCCTAGCTGTTTCCATATCCAGGGTAGGTTCATCAGGATTTATTTCATTTATGTAATCTGGGGTATTAAGGACCTCGGCGCAGATTCCACGGATGTATTCAAGAGGGTCAATAGCATCCAGGTCGGTTATGGTGCTGGCAACCTGGAGACGTTGCCACAGGTCGTCGGAGAAGGTTTTGTTGACAGGCATTTTTCTTAGTGGGTGGGGACAGGAAGAGATAATGTCCACCCAATGTTCCACACACGTTTAAGAATAGAAGAGTGAGAAAAATATTGTCCCCAGGAAACTGATAAGTAACCTCCTTCTTCAGCTAGTTGGCGAGCAATCTGTGCGTCGTCGTAGTTGATCTCAATAGTATCGACAATACTATCTTCCAATTGTTCGTCGTCAAGGATGCGGCCAGAAAATACACAGGCAAGTTGGTAGGTCCAAACACGAAAGGTCATGAAACAGAAATCTCCGAAGGAGCAGACAATCTTTGACAGGCAGTGTCAGGAATTCTTCAAATTGGCAAGCCAAGATCAGAAAACACAGCAACAACTCGGCAAAGATGACGCTACACTAAGTAAGAGTTCTTTTCCTCAATCAGTGTGTCAGGAACTGCGTAGGTTGGAAATGAGTTCGACAGAACGTAATGTAACCGGGCAGGCTCGAGGGAACGTCCAAGGTACGCAGCACGCAGGGTGCAAGGGGTCAGGGCAAGAGACGAGAGGCAGGGCAAGACCGGGCAGGAGACAGGACTAGGACAAGAGAAGGTTGATCAAGGTAGTTGTATTGATAACTCGACAAGACGTTCTGTAAAGAAGAAAGGAAAAACAGGAAGAGGATGGAGAGAGAGCCCTCCTTTTACATAATTCATCCTCTCACGAACCCCTACCCTTAACAAGGGTTTGATCAAAACTCAAACTGTGCATAATTTCTCAGAAAATAAAACCCATATCTCAGAAAATAAAACCCATACCCTGAGCAAGGGTATAATCATGAAAAACCTGATTTACGAAAATGAGTGAAACAAAGAAACAGGAAATAATGCTCGTGCAACCATACCTTTCCTCCAAATCCTCGCCGCTCATGAAAACCTGATTTTTGCAGAATAGAAAGACACAAGGAGATAGGCCTCAACGTCATTCTTATTAACCAAACATCCCTTACATAGCCCCAGTGGCTATGCCTCATCGTCAAGCCACTGTGGCTGCCTCTGATCCCTAAGTCACTTCATTGTGCTGAATAGCAGAGCCATGACATCGGGTTGCATCGGTATTAAAGTCAATAGATCGCACAGTCATATATTCCTTGACTGCTTTCATCCATGGGATGTAATTTTCTCTATCCCCATCGAAAACCTCTGGTTCCTTCATCTTGGGAGCTTTTCCTAGAACAATTGCTTCTGGTCGCTTGATGATGCGATTCTTTTTGTCCTTCTTCCGTAGGGCACGAATGAGTCTTGATATCTCCTGCCCTAAATCCTTAGGTCTATCTGATTCTGAGTCTGAGCTGGAGGAGCTGGAGCTACTTCCTCCAGGTGGAGGCCCTGGGGGAGGTATCCTTCCTCCTGGTGGGCTACTGTCTCTGGATTCGGTGGTCCTTCTACTTCGGATTGAGCCTCTTCCCGATTGCTCATTTTGTGGGGAACGTGGGAGGTCATATTCTGACTCTGGGTCATCACTGTTCGGGAGGGGAATTCTTCCCTGCTGGGCATGTTGCTTTAGGATGCTATCGATGACCGAGGGTACATCGATATCCTTGCGGGACTGTTGTGCTGATTGGAATTGGATCTTCAGTTCTTCTCCAATTGCATGGAGTTCTTCTCGAAATGATCGTCGCATGTCTTCTCGTTCCTGTTGGGAAACAGCTGAGGCATTGATGTGATCCTGTTGTAGCTGTTCCTGGAGACGTTTCAACTTTTGTAAATCCTTTTTGACCTTTTCTTGGTCTACTCTGGCCTTTGCCTCTCTGGTGTTCATCTCAGAGGCCCATCGTTGACAGTCGTTGTTAAATTTTTCTTGCTTAGCTGCCTGATCCTTGTGGTAATCCACCCAGATGTTCTGATTTGCTTCCATTTGTTGAGCAAAATCCTGGAGCACTTTTTGTCTTCGTTCCTCATTTTCCGCAGCATTTATGGTAATCATTTCCACATGCCTTCTCAAGGCCATGTGGGCAGTAGCAACTTCTGCAAACTGGGTTGTTGTGAGGTTGAAGTGGGCTCCTGTAGCATCTGCCGCATGTTGCTGGGCTTGAGAGATTGCAAGATTGAGGTTGGATTCGATCTTGTGATAATCATTTTGCATTTGCATAAAGATGCGGTATGCTTCTGATTCGTCATTCTGGATTTGTCCACGGAGACTGTTGATTTCAGCAGCCGTGTGGTGTAATTGACTCATGAGAGTGCGTCCCCATTCCGGGACGGAGTGAAGCTTGATCGGTTGGATAGGTGGGATATTGTCCATTTCACCAGTGTTGGTACTAACCAATGCCCAAGAAGGCATGGGTAAGAAGTCGATTTCCATGGACTCAGGCATTGTTCTTTTTGTTTTGTGGTTCTGAAATTTTTGTAGGACGTTTCTCAGTATGCTCGGTGAGGCGTTGAGTAAGATTATAGTGTTAACCGGGGGTTGTCTCGTGACCGACGGTAGGGTAACTCAATATCTCCGAAAAAGAAAAATGAGAAGTAATAATTCCAATGATGGGAATTATGTACTTCTCTGGGGATTCTCGTAGGGATGATAAGTAATAACGTGTTATAATCTTAAACTCTCCTGCTTATCTCAGGGAGCGTTTTTGAGATCGTCGTTCTTAATTGCGTTCAAGTGTAAACAGCAATCAGTGAGGGTCTTAGGTATTGAAGAGGGTCTTGGTTGTATGGTCTTTCGAGTATTGTGTAAATAATCGAGTATAAGATACTAATATCTTTCTGGGACTTGGTCGTAGTTGATGGGACAATTGTGGGTCTTCTGCTGGATGATCGCTTCTTCGAGTGGGGGCTTTTGGGATATTTTATATTTTCTGACTTGAGCTCCCCACTCATATACCCACCGGGTACGTTGCGGTGGTCGGAACGCCAAGTACTGGTTGACGTTGGTAGAGAGCATGCAATCATGATATTTTTCGCATACAAATTCCGTATTTCGATTTTCTCAGCACAAACGCCCGAAAATGTTCCCAAACCAATCGGATGACACTTGGTGATCCTCTCGGCCGTATCGTGCATATGTCGCTTCTAATCCTGTCATTTGCCGATATATTATTTCTAATAATATCGGCTTCGTAGGGCATTCGAGCACGTATCTCATCTCATGCATATGTCGTCAGCTCCGGTGAAGTGTTCAACTTTGTTTGCCGGATCTCTTGATCCGTCCTTATCTGGGGCTGCGGCTTCCTGTGCCGTCGGTATGCCTTGCCAACACTCCACCACGGTAGATGTCATTCGGGCTGCCTGTGGCTTCCGATAGGTTTCATCTTATCTTTCCGTTTGTCTGTATGCATCCAGTCTCGTCATATCGTGCTGATCGAAGGCTGCCTTTGGATAAGGTTTCCTGTATTGTCGGCTGCCTCAGGGTTAATGCACCTCGTATTGGTCTTTATCGCCTAAGACAATCCTTATCTCCTTCGGCCGACTAGACTCCGCTATCGCATGTGTTATCATAATGACGTTCGGTATGATTCCTTCGGGTTCCGATCATCTCCGCTGAGCTTCCTCGGTAACATATGATTCTTGATCTTGGACCTGGCACTCAGTCGTAGTGTTCATTTAATTCATTCTTAAATATCCTACAATCTTTCCTCGTCCATCAATCCTTCATCCTCATCATCGACCTTGACTTCCTTCGACCTTCCTCTATCCATTCCGGCAGACTCAGTCATATATGGCGAACTCCTCCTCCTCGATCTCAATTCTTCTTATTCATTCTCCTCCTGTTTTCTTGTCCCAGCCCCTTCTATGCCTGCCTGTTGGGGTGGTCCTGTGTGACACGGCACAACGTTCGAATACGGCAAAGCATTTTCGGCGGAGGGTAGTCCTCTTGGACTTGTGGCAAGTAAGAACCACAGTTGCCCAGGCTATAAGTATTCCAGGTTTTTGGCAACATCAGCGGTACGTTCCCCAGGATACGGCTGGGCATTAGAAACCTCAGCCGTTGATCGGAAACTGTCCCTCCTGAGGCTACCCCGGGTTCCCAACCCTTTATGATGCTGACTTTTTTCCTGGCCCCCCATTATCCTACTTCCTGCGGGAAGTGGATGAAGGGTGGTTAGTAATGGCTCTTGCCTTATGGCTTGAGTCATTACTTAGTAAGAATCCCCATTCTTAAAATGTGTCTTAAAGGTGGGGTATGACACTGAATGGATGTTATGACAGAATACCAAGTCCAATTGAGAATTGTATGTTACTGAGGAAGCTCAGTGGAGATGATCAGGAAATCCAAAGGAGTAACACTAGATGTCAACAAATGAATGATATACAACAGTGGAGTCTAGCTGGCCAAAGGAGATAAGGATTGCCAATGGGCATTAAAGACCGATACATGGTGAAGTGGCCCTGAGGCAGGCAACAATGCAGGAAACCTTATCTCAAGACAACCTTTGACTAGCATGATATAATGAGACTAAAGTATGCCATTACATGGACATAGATGCTAGATCCTATTGGGGGCCACAGGAAGGCCAGATGATATCTACCATGGTGGAGTGTGTGCAATGGATACAGATGGCAAAGGAAGCCACAGACTAATGCAAGAACAGATCAGGAAATCCAGCAAGAGTACATAGACACTTCACCAGAGCTGATGATGTACATACTGAACATGATATATACTCAAATGCCCTACTGAGGTGATATTTTTACCAATGACACATCTGTAAATGACTGAGAGATTACCAAGAGCCATCTGATTGGTTTGGAAGGTTTTGAGAGTGATTCTAGAGTGTTTTCCAAAATGTGGAATTTGTATGCAAAAAATATCATGTTTGCATTCTCTCTAGCAATGTCAACCAGTACTTGGCATTCTGACCACTGTAATGGACCTAGTGGGTATATGCATGGGGAGCTCAAGTCAGAAAACATAAATAAGGAAAAAGCCCCCACTTAACAAAGCTATCATGCAGCAAAGATTACTCAACTGTCCAATTGAACACAATTACATCCCAGAAAGATATTATTTAAAGAACCCTCATAGGATTGCTGTTAGTTATTGAATACAATTCCTCTATGAATTACAAAGACTCTCAAGACTGAAGACCCTCACAGATTGCAGTTCAATCTTCAATGCAATACCTAATGACCTCAACCACCCCCTGAGATAAGCAGGAGTTTAAGATTATTATGTTTCTTACTCATTCAAGTCAAGAGAGAATCCCCAGAGAAGTATATAATTTCTATCATTGAGATTATTACTTCTCATTTTTCTTTTATGAGGATATTGAGTTACCCTACTGTCAGTCACCTGATAGCCCCTGGTTTACAGCCAACTTCTTCTTCTACTTATTGTAGTAATGGCAGGACTGCTTGGACGAGTTGTGGTTGAAGCTGCTGGTGGAGCTCTGAAGCTGGGGGGCAGAGCTGCAAGCTGGTTTTAAGTGCTGAGCTAGCCGGAACTTTCCAGAAACTAGCGCTGACCGAAAGGGGCTAGTGGATGTTCATAAGCGGTTTAGTAGATTTCGAAATTCAGCCTCAAATGTTTACATAAACACATTTCAGAAATTATGTACCGCTAAGCCGCTAAACCATGATCCCTGTTGCGCTACCTCGTCCAAGTGTCTCCAACTCTAGGAACAAGAAATTTCTCTGTTGTTGCGAATCGGAAATATATATGCCATGTAAGTTAAACTTGTTGCACCACCTTACTCTACCGGTGCAACTAACCGTTCGATTGGAAACAGACACCGCTCGCCACATGCCAGAGGAGTTGGTCCAGATTAAATGAGCAACAGGAGTTATCAAAGGGTTCTACGATAAAGACCATTCAATCGACAGGAAGTTCGATAAATCGCGGATGGATTCTGTCATAACGGATCTCTGTAACGTATTGGCTAGGCAACAAGCAGAACTTGAATTACCACAGGCGCAAGACGACCCAACCCTTCCTAGCGAGTTCGCTCTAGCAGGTTTCAAGTTAGTCGTCGCTTATGAAATACCAGAGAATAGCGAAGACTGCGATACAACGCGATCCGTCGTCAAGAACTTGATTGCGGTAACCGAAGGGCGACAGCCTCAGCACCCGATGTTCATCAGCCCGTGTGAGTGGTTTTCTCAACAGAAAGACAACTGCAGTGTCGGAATATTTGTAGGGTGATCAAACTGCTATTTTTTTAATGTTTTTAAATTTAACGCGTAGATTAGTAAGAGATCCAGCCAATAGGATAATACCTGAAATTCGTCCAGTTTGACTGACCCCTACGGATAAGTATTTACGCGATTTCAGCGCCCAACCTCCAGCCAACCAACCTCCAACCAACCTCCAACCGAGCTCTCCAAACTCACGATGCCCGTCATAACCGAGCGCAAGATTTAACCGTATATTTTCCGTCCAACGGTCCAGATTTTCGCGTTTTAATTTTTCTCATGGGATGGATACACCTCAAAGATGCCCCTGTAAGAGTTTCATGATGAAGTCGCGATGTTTATCGCATTGTACGGTGGTCGCGTCAGTTTTTTATACACACCCTCGCTAATGAGCTGCCACGAGCGCGCTTCTACGTTGAATGTGGTTTAGTTGGCCCGGATTTAGCGTCTTTTTTATTTTATTTAATTTTCAGAAACCGTGGGTGGTTTTTTACCTACGGGTTCTACGGTTTTGAAATTATTATAAATTATTCTCAAGATTTTGCTTGGTAACAGCTATTGGCTAACATTTGACGCCAGAGTTTTTATTTAATTTCCACCCCGTATCCGTAGAAGTTTGATCTCCCCTATTATAGCCTTTAGGATGGCAGTGGATGCCTCTTTCGCTGGCAATAACTGGAATTTCCTTTGTCGCCGTCGTCCGAGGGCGCGATACGGGCTGAACGCGGGAAGCGACAGCCTAGCGGACGGTAAGACACCCGCTACCTAGACCCTTCAAACCTCATCGAAACTGCTACAAAGAACGTGCTCTCATAAAAACGAGCGATACTCTACTTCGACAGCGCTCGGAAATGCTGCCTATCGAAAAGACCAACTCATTGCTATTTATTGAATGCTGGTTGGTACTCAATTTGTACAATGAAACCCCAGGTTCTGACAGTTGCACTTCACAGATCCAGACCTATGCGGAGCGGGTAATTCATCCACAATTTTCTAGGGTTACGCAAGTCTTCTTGCATTGGTGGTGCTTGATAGAATAGGCTACTCGGGCTTGAGTTACACTGAACAACAAAATCCAGGCGGTCGCGTGATCGTGCAGATTTCGGGCCGAGTGGATCTTTATTCAAGGGTATTCAAGTCAGACGTTACTCGCCTGCCTCTGATATCGGAAATTAGGGCGCACATTACGGGCTCGATTCGGGTTCAAGGTCGGCAGAACACGCTGGGGGTCGAATAGCGCATGCGCTTGAAAAAAGGTACGTACTCTGGCGGCGCATTCAACTCTCCAATCAAATAAAAATCTCATCCAATCAGGGGCATAAGTATGCATTCAACAACGGCCGGTTTCATCTTTCTCGCAGTATCACATACAAGACCTAGCCATTCGTTGGACGGTATGAGATGGTGCTAGAATATTCTTTTTGGACCGGGAAAGCAATAAGCACTATCTTAGGTACTGGAGTCTGGCCGTGGAAGCCGAACAAGCGACATCTAAAATTAATTCCGAGAACGACAAGTAACACTGCAAGTTAGCCCAAGCGGCGTGTTACTAACTCCACGGTTTCTGATCCGTTAAAATCCACTAGTGATGGCAACAATACTGTTATAAAGGCCGGAGATGTCCCCAACAGTAGGAGTTCCTTCCTAGCATCTTACCTCTCGTCTTCCACGCAACACGCAGCACGCATCACGCCCACGCTCATTGTATTTCCTTTGAGTTATCTACGACACATTCCCGCTCATTTAAATTTACGATCATTTATAATTCACGATAAAAAAGACTTACATTTTTTTTTTATACACGATCGAACTACACTTACACACTCGTTTACGCCTTGTCGCCAGCGCAATGTCACCTGAGATGCAATCTCTTTTCCAGGAAGCTGACGAGGCTGCCAATGAGCTCGGCGACGGTTCGCATATGCAAATCTCATGTGCAGAAAAACGGCCAGAACGTGCCAGAGGACCTCGCGGTAGCTCTCCAAAAACTCTCTGAGGAGGGTAAAATTCCTGTGGGCTTTTACAATGCTACATCGTATGTGTACCCCAGACGCGTCTTGATATATATCTCAGATCTAATTTCCCTGTCTAAAAAATTTATTTCGAAGCAGCTTCTTGCATTCAAGAAAAGTAATTACAGATCCGACCATGTAACGGTCGTCGGGGGATGGAAGCATGAGATGAGAAACGGCGGATATTTTGGCAGGTGGTGGGAAGCGGGAGATCTATAAAGTGCATTCGGAAAGAATTGTCCATATAGAAAGGGATGTCAGGGGTGTGGAGTTAGTCGGGTGAGTGGGGAGTGTTGGCTAGCTGGACGCGCACATCGGGTTTCTGTAGGCATGTCTAGGATTAGACGAAGAGATGTTGAGTTCTTACGCGACTTGAAAACGAAGCACCACACAATACTTTGCAGAGCGTAACTTGGAACCGAGAGTTTGCACCGCCATTCTCCTGTGTGGCTGTTCCGTCTGCTGCTCCATGGCTGTGAGTTCGGATGGTAACGTTGGTTGCGACCCACAATCATCAGCTGCGACTCTCAAGGCTTCAACCATATACTTGCATGATTCTGAGACAAAACCTCCACCAAAAGAATTTTCTAGAATAATCGGGATAGCCGTAAGGGTTGCGCTGGATCTTTCAGTGGCCCATCAGATAAAAGCGTTGCATCCGCTCTTTTGTTTCTCTCAGCTTCTGACACCTCAGACACTTTGTTGTCACCTTCCATTTTTGTGGGAACAGAGTGATTTGCATTCGCTTCAAAGTTCTCCCTCCTTCCCGACGCCACCGAAGTTTATATCGAATGCGAACTTCGTCTGTATCGACTGTTGCGGATGGCTGATCCCCGGCGGCATTCACTCAACAGATTACGAGTGAGAAATTACGGGGCTGCAAGCACACACCGCGCGAGTCTGCACTAAAACACGGGCCATTTTCTATGTGTTGTTTACTGGGCCATGTGCGTGTACCCGATACATAAAGAGATTACTGTAGAAAGTCCGGTCTGGGGCGCGTGACCCTCACGGACTGTGGCGAACCGGATATGCCGAACATCTGGAATACAATTCGGCTCAAATACATAACATTGACTGAAATCCATGAAATTCTTTTGTAAGGCGCGTGCCCTACATCGGAATTTTAACGGTAGTTCGGAATAACATGGTCCCATAGTGGTGTATTCCCGAATCACAAAGCAAATATCCTACACGGTCTCCTGGTTTTAACGTATGTTGAAAAACCGATAGTACTTACTGCTAGCTAACTAACAGGCAAATAAAGATATGGAATCTTACATGCAACATCCGCGTGAGCTTACCGGGCATCTTCTGAAACAAAGATGTTTCCGGTAATTGCTGGACAATGTGACCATACCATACCCACCTGCCTTGCCTACACTTACACTTCCCCTGGCCATGTTACTTTCTGTCCATCCATTGATAGCAGAGTTTTTACGAAAGGCGGTCTTTCCAGGCATTTCCGGTGTCTTTCGTGAGGTGCCCTAGCTTTATGTCAGAAGAATACGCTTTTGCAAGAATAGGTATGTTACAAAAGCCTCCCCATGTACGAACCTCCCTTCTTCTATCGGAAGCACAACAATCTTTGTCAACTAACTCCGTTCTCAGACGTAAAGTTTATAACTGTTATGTTACACAGCTGTCGGCATGCGGTATCGGGTCCAAAACATCGAGAAAAAAAATGACGCGATAGACCTCTTTTCTCGCCAACCACCGCCCGCGCTACATTACACCACATCAACATCGAGAAACGAGGTGATTGGTTTCGAAAATATAGAATGGAAGACTTTGTACAGTAGCATTATATTGCGCGAAGTAAAATAAGGCAGAGAAGTAGCTCATGTTTAACCACTTCTATAATTTGCCAGCCTTCCTCACGCGACAGCCTGATCACGAAACGCGTCGATGAAAGCCCCCGGCACTGTGTGTCCGTTCTTCATTCTTACCTACTGATCAAGCGAGACCAGCACGCTTTCTCTTTCATCGTCTAACCATGTAGAGTACGTGACTCTCTGACTCCTTCGCCTGGACGGAGCAGCGAACCCTCCGTTCCGCACGATTCCACTTCCACCTGCGGCTTCAATCGAGAGACGTTATATAAGACACCACGGTCGCTGGACCGTTGGATTGGCGACGCGAAACTAGAGATTTGACGCGCTGAACAACAAAATATACATAAAGAAAAATAAGTACTCACTCGCGTCGCTCTTCAGCAGAATACTCTACGTTTACTTTTGCTAAGCCAATTGGTGTTTACTCTAGGGTCATATTCACGCGTTTATATCCCGGCGGCATCATGAAAGCTGGTCTTTCCTACATCGCACATACTCGTCCAAAACTAGTATCATGCGCTACACCACAAATCATTATGTGCTCTGGGATAAGTTGTGCTTCTTTCCCTTAGGCCCTCTTAGCATCCGTCATGGTTGTCAATGGAGATTATTCGGCCGTGTTAGTGCTACGAGATCCCCTTTGACTGTGCTATGTACCTGCGATTACGATGTTCAAGGACCCTATTCAGAAATAAGGGTTTAGGTTTGGGGTTTGACGGAACATTGCATTCAGAGATAAAGAGGTGCCTGTGCGGCCCATCCCTCAATGTACATCCTGCACGTCTAGAGTACGGCCCTAAGAGCGATGAGGCCAGGCTCCGTTGGCGATAGCAACTAATTGCTAGCTATATCTGTCCTAACTACAGCTTCACAGCTTCTTGATCTAGCCCATTCTGACACCGACAACGCGTCGAGATCCTTGAGAAATCCAGGGTATAGAGAATTATCGGAATCTCAAAGATCGGAGAGTGTCGCAGATTTACGGGGTTCGTCCTCGGATCAAGCTACGCGAAACGCCTTGGATGGCTCGGCTGTCTTTGTATCTCTTCCTAGCGACGCGTACGACGTGTTCGACGTCGATTGTGGCATACAGCACGAATATTATGTACGTACCAGATCGCTCGTGTTATTAGAGGAGACGAAGGGTTACTGGGAGAAGAATTGCGAGTCGGGGAGGGTTATAGCGTGCTACTGCCACTCACCGCGAACCAGATATGAGTCAGTAACGATACACCAGGGTGGCTGCTTATATCGGTCGGTGAGAACTTCAGACGAAAGCTCCACCTGGCGTACCGGGCTTAGCCCTTGGATACATGTTTCTTGAAGCTACTCATTACGATGTTTACAATAAAGACACGGTTATAAACTCGTTTTCACGTCCCAAATACACGAAAAAGAAACACGGTTTGACAAGCAGATAACATAGCGATCTCGAGTACGAACACGCATCGTTGCAGTTAGCCGGACGACCCTGGGATGGGCCTGGTTCTTCTATGTCCAAAACCCGGACCTTGCTGCATAGAAATATAAAGCTCATTTATGACCTACCACCTTATGTCTCTTGGCGTGACTATAGATTCTAGCTACTTAATTGACTTAGGTTTATGAGGTTCCTTCGAGAATCTACGGATATCTATCGTGCTTAATAGCTGGCTGTAAATAAGTATGTATTCGCCCTGGCCCCTACCCATTGACATAACAAGGAGCTACCTATCTTCCAATGATTACATGTATTCTGGAGTGGTTTTAGGTTGCTTTTTGGGGAGGCGTACTAGACTGCGCTAGAGGTGCAGACCAATACTGAACCAATGCTTATTCCGGCGCGAGTGACGTACCAGAGACCGGAGCATGCAACAATTGGGTGCACATTATAGAAGTCCAGACTGTAAAAAATTGTAGAGAGGTATAAGTAGACCATCTTGCAATTTTGATGCATCACTTCTGCCGACAATAGGGCCAGCAACCATGATACTACTGTACCATACTCTAGATGAAGGATGTTTTCCGTTCATGTCTTTTAACAACATTGTATATAAAGCATCAAGGCTTCTGGCCGCTTTAAAGTGTAGCAGATATTGTAACGGAAGCCTTAACTATTCAACTTCACGGGTATGAATGAATGTGGGTGGATCTTATTATGCCGCTGGGCTAGCTTCATCACAACTCACTCTTCCAGGTTAAATCGAGTGATAAGTTGTGCGTTGGGGCCATTTCACCCGGTTCGGTGTTGTCTCTTTATTAGTTATTAACACCGAACACGTCGAGGAACACAAATATGAAAATACAGAAATGTTTTGGAATTATTCATTTGCCGGAGTGATCATTGTGTCTAATCCGGGTAAGTAATGTCAACCTGTGCCCATATAGGTGACACACTCACAAGCCCCACCATCCCGCGCAGCCCTCGTCCTTTCAACCCAACCTATGATCTTTGACCATATCGAACATCCGCAATACTACCAAGTTACGAGGACCGGATGCTTTCCCATACTTATCGAACTTATCGAACTTATCGCAGCTGTCTCGCCTGCCCAACTATGCTACGCCCTTTTTACGGCCCTCTAAACGCGTCGCAACCCACCATCGTTCTCGATCATTAACGGCAACGGCGGTCATTGATACGCGGCTTCCTTCGATTGTTGTGGTCAATCACTCAATACAGTTCCTTATGGAGTTATACACAGAATATGAAGGAGAGTTCTAGAGATAGCCAACTTTGATGAGCGACTTCACTGACAGGGTCAAGGAGTAAGTATGGCTATGACATAACCGTTTTAGATAACGAACCGCTGAAATATTTCGCTATATACTCAACTACGCCTACTTATCTCTATTGCCCAAACCTCTGTTACTTACCTACGGCACGACTCGATCTCGCTTGCGCAAGCTTTTAATTGCATACAAGTCAAGTGCCGATACTACAGATGGGAGGTCGCGGGATGCGAGTATTTAGTCAGATGATACAAATTGATGCCATAATTCCGTAAAAGATCCCGGGATACGATAATGGTGATGCACTGTAGACTATACACCGTATACACCGTATATCATTGGTTATTCGGTACTGGTTGGTAAGAGGTACTCAGCTGTACTGGATCTGACTGGACTCTTGGTCATTCACTTGCCAGTTATCACTAGAGTACAGAACTGGTGGTAGAATCTTGCACAGGTCATGATTATGAGGATACCAGAGGGTGGGCTCGCCAACTTCCTGGGCGGCCGTCGTGTTTGTAGTTTCGGTACGAAATTACAATTTATGACAAGTGAATCCTCTCATGGATAAGCTATGATTTCGCGCGGGTTTGATTGTGTGATTATTCCACTTCTGCTGGTTCGGGACATCATAGAATGCTCCGAGACGTTAGATAGAACTCAGCTAGAACACTCCTAGAGCTCCCCAATTTTAGCTACCAACCCGTCTATCACCTTCCAAACACAATTCACAAGTCTCCCAGTGATTTCGTTTCATTCAATATCCCCGATGAATGCGCACGCGCACACTTCGATCCCAGCTCGCGCGGACCCCTGCAAGTCCCATCTTCATGCACCCACGCGTCCCCCCCTCCGCGCTTCCCCTCAGCTTCCCTCACCTCGCGAGTCGCGATGCCACCACTCCTTTTTCACCCCCGCCCACCTGCCTCCTCCCCACGAAGCAGCAAGCGCCGACGCCTCTCCCCCGATCTCTGGCCAACCTCCCAATCGCTCCTCACCCCCGCCGAATCTCGCTCACTCCTAAAAGCTGCCGGTGTCCCCTCGTCCCTCCTCTCGCAAATCGACCTTTCCCTCCTCCAGGCACATCATCTACAAATTCCCAAAGGTGGCATCCCTTTAGAATGGATCTTAAAGCAGCTGGCGAATCTTGGTGCGCTACCAAAGGACTGCGAGGAAATGCCACTGGAGTTATTTGAGCTCATACCGGTGCGAACGAAGGTGGGGATACCGGAGAGTGTGGGCTATGAGGCAAGGCGGATGGGGGTTAAGGAGCTGGGTTTATCTTTACCGACGAAGCAGGATGTGTGGACGATACGAATCCCCCGCGCAACGACTCCACAGGAAATGGCGGTGGTTATGAGGGGATACTTGCCCACCGGGGAGCAGCTGTTGTTCAGGGGCATGGACCTACAGACTCGAGGATTTTTGGGGACATCTACGCTGGGAGGAACTACGGAGTTTGGGCAGGGGGTTTATACTACGACGAGTTTAGAGTTGGCTACACATCTCTTGGGGACGGCGGAGGGAGCGGTTTATGTGTTCAGGGTGCCGGATGTGGCGGGGATGAAGGTGGTTGAGGTTACGGGGAGAGAATGGGAGAAATGCGTGGGGACCCAGGGGAGGAAGTATTGGAGGACTGATGTGGTAGTGGGGGCGGTGTCTACGATAGAGGGGAATAAGAAAAGGGAGGATAGGGAGTTGGTGCAGTGCGTGTGGAGGAGCGGGGAGGCCTGTCAGAGACTGGCGGAGATGTGTGTGGCGGTTTTCTTTGTCGGTGCTTGAGCGGTGGGGACTACATTATGCCGTTATTTTTGAGGGAGGATACATATTCTTTTGGTTATTGGGGGTGTTGTTTGACTTTGCAAAGTGGCACACGACGAGTCTGGTCGTATTTCTTTAGGAGTTGGGCGTATATTATTTTTGGCGTTGGATTATTTAGGGCTAGAGTTTGTAATATCCAGATGGAAGTGGATGTAGAAGTTATCAAAGTTTTTCTCCCATCCGTTAACTAACCTCTTCTCTCAACAGCAGCCTCCATCTCCATCAGCCTCCTCATCGTTCGGGAGCAGCCAGCATCCAGCGGCCAACACAATGTTCGCACCCCACCTCCGCACCTCCCATCTTGCGACCCTCCTCCAGCGTGCCCCGCTTTCTCTCCGTCCCTCTCCCGCACCGCTCCCAAACGGCGCCGATATCATCCTCTTTCCGCTCCTCAGTCTCCTGGTCCTCTTGAAGCCAGACGCGCACGACCCCATCATTATCGCACCCAAAATAGACCGTATCCTTTCATGTAACACCAGCTCCGCCCTAATAATCCTGGTTGTTGGCAAAGCCGAGATCGCCTGGGACTTACAGCTTTCTCTTCACACCACCTTCCCGGAAGTCACCATTCTGCCAGTCGACCGCATTGAGGAGATTCCAGGGATGTTGGCGGAGATGGTGAAAGGCTCACGGGAAACAATACCATCAGAGGCTGATAGGGGCAAGGATAATGTTGGAACCAATGTGGAGGAAGCACTAAAGGTAATGGGGTTAAGAGAGCATTCGAGGCTTGTGCTATTGGATTTGTTTGGTGGGTTTGGGGAGATGGCGGTGGCAGCGAAGATGAGGGATCAAAGATTAAGGGTGCTGGAGGAAGGAGATAGGATGGAACTAGAGGGGTTTTTCGCGGAGGAGAGGGTGGTGGATTTGGACGCGATGATGATGGGATGAAGATAAAATGCAGTTGGAAGGGGTTGATCAGCATGAGATGAATATGGATAGGGTTACGGGTAGGGCTACTAAATGGACATGATGAGATGAGATGATAAAATCTGATGAGCAAAGGAATCTAGACCGATGATTTCTCTAGTACGATGCGGCACACCGGCGGCAGCCACTTGATCGGACACCGCTTGGCGCCCGCTCCTTAGTGCAAATGCACACCCCAAAACCTTCTTTCAACCACATCTCACCAATTTCCCTTCATTCATTCGCTTTTCATCATCACGCTGTTTTTCCAAAAACGCGCTTCTCGAATAAAAAATCGGAGTTTAGCTCAACCCATAATCTACTCCCTATCAGCATCAATCCCTTTACCAGACTAGGAATAACACATACATCCCGTATACTCCCTCCCCGTACCCTTAAAATCCGGATCCTTATCCCACCCCGCTCTATAAATTCCATCCCCCGCTTTCGGCAGCACCTTCACCACCGTTCCCCCACAGTACCCATTCCTCTTATCACACCCCGGCATATGCTCATGCACTCCTGCAGGAAAGATCGCCTTACAATCCCAGCAAAAGTACACCCCACAGCCCCCCAACCGTTTTTTACACTCCATCTTATGACACTCGCCCGTCTTCTCAATCCAAGCCTGACATCCCGCACCTGGACACCTCTTATGGGTCTTCTTAATAAACACCAGCGCCATAGGATCCTCCCATAAGCCGGTGGTGTATTGCATACACGTCTGCCCTGGATGCGCCAAATGCTTCTCTACCATGCAGTTTTCAGTCCCGCATTTCCGGCATGTCCAGATGGATGTGCCAGCATCCTCAGATTTGTTGGCGGCGATGGCTTCAGGAATGGTGGTGACGATTTGGCCCCAGTCGCATTTACCTTGGCGGCCTGAACACCAGCGGAAATCGGGGCGGCGGGATAGAGAGGCTTTGAAGACGGCTTCGTCGTATCTAGAGCGGATGAGTCAGCGATGAAGGGATATGGGGTTATGACGGAAGGGAAAGGGGGACGCGCTTCCATAAGGTTGCTTCATCCGCGAAGGCGGCGACGTCGGCCATCTGAAGAGGAATGCGACAAAGCGGATCGGGACATTGGAGAGTTTCCCAGGTTCCCGCGTTAACGGCAGAGGAAATGTGTAGCGCCATACACGGGGCACATGTTGCGGGGTCGTGGAGGCATCTTTCAGTTGCTTTACGAGCTTCTTTTCCATCCTTTGAGACGAAGGGAACTAGGTCTGAGTGGATATTGCATTCGAAAGTCTCGTTCTTAGCTAGAAACTTCTCCCATCTTTACCATAAAGTCAGCTAAAATTCTATAATCTCCGGTTAGAGTTCGATACCTTGCGCGCATTTTTTCATCTTTAATCTTCTCTTTCACCACCTCAGGCTTCACCATGAGGTTATGTCTACACTTTCCCCACGGATCAAAAAAGCATTGTATCTTCCTTCTCGATATCGCGAGAACCAGTCCATCTTCGCACTGGGGACAAAGATTTCTCGCCTTCTGCCCAGGAGCATGAAGATTAGTCGGACATCTTACCGCTTCGAGAATGAAAGTAGACCGGTAAGCATTCCTCCACTTGCTATCGAATTTTCCACATTTGAAGCAGTGAGTAGGGCGGCGAGACTTCTTGCGGAAAAAAAGGTCGACTTGATAGCAGAATTTCCAGGCTTTGATTTCTGCTGCTGCTGCTGCTGCTGCTGCTGTGTCGGCCATGGTGGTCATTGTAATGATGGGAATGGAGTTGGACGTTGTCGTGGTTGTTAAGGGTTGTCGATCTGACTGTCACCGGTTGGGGATAGGGCAGCGATAAGAGACACATACGCAGCCCCACATTTTCCCCAGATTTCCGCATGCTTCACTACTTGCACTCGTACTAACTCTTCCCCGGATTTGGATAGGATTAGATGTAGATGGGTGCCTCTGATTCTAGGCTTCGGTTTCCTGCGGATAGTCTTGGATGAACTTAGATTCGCTGCTGCTTCTCCACGTCCTATGAACCTGCAGCCCCCATCTGCAGTTCTTCTCTTCATGATTTCCTGGTTTGGTTCGAACTTCGGCCGGGATACTTGAAGATACTTACTGCGCGTTACCGTCTGATAACCTGCAGCTCACGCCGAGCCTTTGATAAGCTGCACAATGCAGTCCGCAAACAAGATTGTGGACTTCGGCCGCATTTGTAGGTCTCCATCCAATATACAATACTTCATCGATCCTCGCCGTTTCATTGGGATTTGATAGTTAAGAGTTCTTGTACTTCCACACTTTCGATACATCATTGTTTAGCCTTGAACGTTGTGATTCTAAGGCTGCCGTAACTCGCGAGGAGTTCCAGAGGTGAAAATACATAAATAGTCCCATGTGATCCTTGAGCAATACGGTATTTTGATCAAATTATCGGCTCATCATAAAACGAAACTAGCGGAACCTAAAGCACGAAACAGTAAAAACGAAATCCCGCTACAATGTCCGAACCCGTCTACGAAAAACTCACGATAATCTCTATCGACGGTCTCGAGACTGAGCTCAGAGATGTTCCCAAGAATATTACATTAGCGCAATTCAAGGCGCTGATATCAAGGGAGATGGGAGCTTATGCTGCTGATCCGGAGTATATGATGCTCCAATATCTGGGGAGTCAAATCATGGGCCAGAGTGTGTCTCTTGCGTCCTCTTTAGCCTTCGCCGAGCTAACCCCAAAAGAAGACCAGATTCTCAGTAACTTCTCTCTTCGAAACAATGCAATAATCCGCCTCGTCGACCAAAACCCTCGTGCTGGCTCTCAGCCCACCATAACCGCTATCCCGCCTCCCTACAGCCCACCTTTGTCGGATCACACCTACTCGCCGGACATCGAACCTCTAGACGACGGAGAGACTCTTCGCAGTGTGTTTGCGATTGAGGCGGCGAGGACAAGAACCCATACATTGCAAAATATTCCGTTGAGTATGACGGTAGGGCAGTTCAAGAAGCTAGTGGGAGAGAAGATAGGGAATGGGTTTGATGAGATTAATTGTGTGTATGGAGGGAAGAGTTTGACAGATAAGGATAACCTCACGTTGAGAGACTTGGGGATGCAGAATAATGCGACGGTGCATTTGACGTTTCGGATGAGGGGTGGAGCATAAGCAAACCATGTTAGTGAAGCTTGACATTGTGGAGGATACCGCGTTGCATTTAAGTTGCTGTTTCGAGGTCTTTGTATTCTTAATGCAGATCAACACATATGAAGTTATTCAAATGTCCATGTCTTCGTCGTCACTGCAAGCTCAAGCTTGCGCTTGAACATCAGGTGCCGGTGCTTGTCTCCTCGCGACCACTGGCGGCACCGGATCCTTTGGCCACTGACTCAAATCAGTAAACTCTTCCCTATGTTCCCTGGGCGCATACTGATCCCACTTCATCCCCCATTTAACCATCGCCGCTCTCACTACATGTTCCACCGGCGTGACCACCGCCCACAATATCGTAATTCGCTGCACCGCCCAAATACTCGGACACCATCCCGCCCATGGATACCTCTCTGTCAACATCAGTATGCCCGTCCATATACACAAACAAATAAAATGCACCAATATCCCAAGTATCAACTTCTTCGGTCCCCATTTCCAATCCAAATTCGACAAATAATCCATTCTCAATATCACAAACAACATCATAACAACCAGCGACAACTGCCCAATCACCGACCCTGCTTTAACCATTCTAAAAGCCCGGTTCCGGAATGGCTCGTCAACATATTTCATGGCGTCGGGTTCTTGACAGATCCTTGCTGTTTGTTGATTAGGTGGGGCGTGATGGAAGATTTGTGGATACAGGGATAGAGTCGGATGAAGAAGCGGTGGATTAGGTTGCGGGCACCGGATGAACCGAGGATGAAGGCCCAGAGGAGCCAGATTATTATAAGAAGGAAAAGCCAAAGGATGGCGGAGGACGTGGGGAGGCATTGGTTGGTTGGGTGTTGCGGGCGAAGAGTCCAGAAGCGGACGACGGAGGTGATGGAAGGCATGTATTCCACCATGGTTCGGTCCGAGAGGTGCAAATTATACAATAAGGTCGAATACGGGATTTCTGAATTAGCACTGAAGTCGCAAAGGATGTTTGAGGATTAAACATAGAAATACGTAATGTAGTATGATATCTCCTCACCGGGATACTCCGCATCCTGCCGCAGGCTGCAGAAATCTAGAAACTCTCGGCGTCGCTCAGTGCTGGAGGAATGCATGTCTGTATGATGTGTTGTAGGGCCGGAATTGTACAGAGCTGCCCATCATCCACCAAATACCAGCCTGATTCGACATCACCGTGAATGCCGTGTGACACTGGGAGCAATTCGTGACACAAAGCTCCGCAAATTGACGATACATGCGCAATACGCGCATTTGAAAAAAGATTGTTTGCCTTGTCTAATCTGCAGCCCAAGAAATGGGGCTGAAGCACATGCGATGTACCCCAAGTCTTCAGCTTGTACCCCATGTGTACCATTGGCCGTTGACAAAACCAATCCATCACGGCGATCCTGATCCTCTAGGGTCCAAGAAACCGCTCATGAACCAACTTTAAAGCAACTCACGCGTTCCGCCGCCGCCATGTATCGTCCATCACTGTTCTCTAAGGCACTCGAAATGCACGAAACCATCAAAGCACGAGCGACCGTGAGTAGTGCCTCAGTCTCAAAAGCCCCGATTATCACGCCTCCAATACCTCCAACCTTAAATGATCCCGTCATCTTGCACCCTGAGAGAATGTACGCAGTCCTCGGCTTGCTGTTTACATTGTTGTTCCTGGCGCCGATATGGGGTTTCGTGAAGCATCTTCAATCGAAGGCCGATAAAATGAGTATGGAGCAACAACGGATACAGGATCTTGAATGGACGAATCGAGGGTTGCGGCAGGATGTTTCGAAATTGGAGAATGAGAAGAAGAAGATGAAGGAGGAGCACGATACTCTGATGGCGCTGCCTGGGAAAAAGATGGAGGTGCTGGATAAGATGGTAATTGAGTTGAACAAGGACGTTGATAAGTACAAGCCTAAATCAAGGGGGTGCCTTGTGTAAAAAGCTGTCATTGTGCGGGATTTATCAATCCGTCTGTAGCCGGGAATTGTCAATGGGGTATAAGTAAGTAGTTCCTGGGTTAGGAGAATGAAGACCCTCTTAATATATCTTTTTCGTGTAATTATCGTGCTTCAGCTGAACCATCCTGTCCCTCGCGTCACGTGCGTGTTTGCTGATAGGCATCATGATGCATAACTCAAGTCCAAATATATAAGAACTTGCAGGGCTTGGCGGCGCTGGGATGGAGAGATGCGCGTGCGCTTGCTAGACGTCATGAGCAGGGTTTCGGTGAAGATTATTTGAAACGTCCTTCACAATATCCTCTTGGTAAGGCCTCGGCATAGGTAGGGCTGTTACTGTGAAGGTTGGTTTGGTTGTTGTAAGTAAGCGAGGCGATTTTAATCTCGATGTATATATATTTGATGCCCTGTGACCTTCGGTGTGTGTTTAGGTAGTGATTGTCATCAGTTTGGGAACGCAAGTATTGGCGCTGTTGGTGTGGATATCAATATCCGATCAATTTCAGATGATTGTAAACGATGAAGCATGGCAAAAAGTACAGGAGATGGTACGGTTTGAAGAATATTTAGGCATAGCGTTAAAAAATCTGAGTCAAATTCTCCCGGAATCATGGAAAGGGGTTGTATGATGAGCGATGTTTGGCGGGAAGTGCGACGCGTGGTCCAGCGCTGAGAGTAGGTTGAGATTTGTGTTTAATTGTTTCGCTATGGATATTGATACTCTCAAATACACGTTATCACAAAGGTGGTGTCGCTTGGGGCGTGTGCTATGTCTAACATCAGTTGGGCGGGCGAAGTTAGAAGGGTTGAGGATTGTGCGGCCTGCAGGTTAGGTTAATTGGTAAAGTATACATGGTATCACATAATATACCGCAGCATATGTATTACTTGTTATATATACAAAACATACAAATGTCTGCGTGGTGTAGTGGTATCACATCTCACTCTTAACAGACCTATTACTAGCCGACTGATGGCAGGAACAGCTGGCTTAGATCTGGGAAGGTCGCTGGTTCAACTCTAGCCGCGGACATCCTTTTGCTGCTCTGCTTCTGCTTTTTTGTTATTGGCTGCGTTGATGTTGGGGCAGCACGGATGGCGGATGGCGGGTTTTTTTATCACGGGTTCATGGGTACTCACTCGGATAAGTCTCGGGGATTTTGAGCCTCATCGTTCTAGCCTGTGCTTTAACACAAAGCATCCTTGAACATGTATATAATTATACGTTTATCCTTTTCTTTGGATAGGGTTTCAGATTTTGAGCGATGGAACAAAGTATAAGTACATTCTTTACTACATTACTGCATGAGAGATCACTCGTGATCGTCTTTGTTTCTGCACTAGGTCATGTCGCCGGTTACACCCATGTTAGTGTTAGAGGAACCGTATTTGTATGGCTCCCATATACTCGGTGAAGAGTACATTCACATGAGTTTACAGTATGCATGACGATATTCATGCCGTTGACTCGCAACGCGGCGGATTAAGAATAGGAAAACTGTATGTAAACTCAAGAAAACACAGGCCGGATGTACCGAGTTGTTATGACTGAGCAACAGTACTAGTCTTTAGAATTCCTGAGTGCAATACTAGGATGCTAATTACGAAATACGTAACTGCTCAGACCATCTCTTGAAAAGGCCATCTTCCAATACCCAATTCCAACATTATCGATCTCGGTACCGGATAACTACTCGAAGATTGAAGTTGCGGCTCTCCCAGCACAATTACGTCACCACCCGCCACCCACCACCACGTCCCTCCCGGTGCCCCTCAGAAGGTCAAGTAGCAGTTCTGCCACGCAATCTCACAACAGGGGTTTGTAGATCAATGGTGGAGCAGGAACATAGCAATACGCTGTGATCCGATGCGAGTTCGAATCTCACCAAATCCATTCTTTTTTGCTACTTTTCGCAATGAATGTCAACGAAAGCTTTTGACTTGCATAATCGACAACACTCTATCTAACCACAAATATAATGTACACTCCCAAGACTAGCTAGTTCTGTTCCCATTCCCCTTAATGACCACTGCAAGTTGCATAATTGTCTTACATCGTACGAAAGTTTTAAGTACCACACGTTTGAATGGAGACGATAAATAACGGTAGGAAATGTGAGAATGAAATACATGAGCTGGTTAACATTAATGCTGAGCTAATATGGTGGAATTGGAATGTGTTTCGATGATGAAGTAACATCACTAATGGCCGTTGTTTCTCACGTTGGGTTCGCAACAGAGGCCTTCAGATTGAATTCGGCGCAAAATTCATGCTCGGTTAGGCGTTCTAGTGACGTAGCTTCGTTGACTTTCGTCGAGCTCCGCTTAATGGCTGTGAATGTCGCCTGAAACCAAAAAGCTAATATGACAGAATTGAAACCACAGCCAATCATATGCATAATTATTTGAGATCAGAGCTGTAAGTTTTCTGGTTAGATGTCTACATACACGTCGGACACATACGCGCGATATTTAGAAGCTGTCATAAAGAGCTCTAACTATACAGCTCATCGTTAGAGCAGTTCTCAGATCAGCTCAGCAGAGCTATCGCAGCCGTCTTCCCTTTCAGTTTTTAACCTCCGATTCCTCTGTCCCCATTTCGTTTCACCCCTCAACCGCATCAACCCTCTCATCATCATCCGCTCTCAACAGCAATAATGATTCCTCCTACCACCCTTATGATGACTCCACTCATCTTTCTCTTTTATCTCTCCGCCATCGCTACAGCCGGCCCCGTCCCCACAGTTGGCACCCCTCTCAACCGCCGCGATGCTCGCATCACCGCCGGTACTAAATATGAGTATACCGACTTTACTTCACCTCTGTCATGTTTGTCATGGATTGTCCCCCTCGTGATGGTTTGCGCAAGTATTTTTTTGTCTCCTTAGTGTGTTCAGTACGTGTAACAATATTCCTATTTCCAGCAAAGGACTCGCCTCGCCGCTCTTATTGGCATCGGCTTCATAGTTGGTATCCAGCTCGCTAACCCGTTTCTGCTACTTAGCCACGTCGGCCACTCGCCCTCGATATCGAGAAGAACAAAGTCCAGAACGCTGTGAACTCAATCTACAACGATGCCAAGGGCCAGGACGATTTGCGTTCCATCGACGTTTATTCGCCTGCTCCTCCCCCTTATGACAATAACGAGAAACACCATTCGATCTATGACGAGAAGCACCAAGATGAGGACGACGACGACGAGCTCGACAACATCGATAAAGCTGAAAAGAAGTTTAGCTGCGTCACTATCGACGTTATTAACTCCCATATCACATTTTATGATAACAAAACGGGACACACTAGATCGGTGCCGCTACAGAAGGGGGAGCTTTGTGGCTGTTATATTAGGGGTAAGCTAGAAGATGGAACGACTTTTATTGCTAGGCCGGGGTTGAAGGAGCCTTGGGTTAAGGTTGATATGTATTGCTACGAACCCAAGTGCGGGGAGGATTGTACCGTCAAGGAGGAATACAAGAAGGAGTAAATGTACGATATGTACGCGCGATATTTATGTACGTATGGTTGATTATATATAATACATGCATTCTGTATCGCGATAAACGTTCGTGTTCTTTGTGTCATTAAACTACTCCAAACTGAAGGTTTCTCCTGATGAGAGGGGAAACACTCAATCGACACGTGAGAAAGAATGAAATGGAGCTCTACCAGCTCTACGTGACATCACGATGACGAGCGTCAAGAGTTAAACAAGAGGGTAACACTAACACATGATTCAAGTTAGCCACCTTAACGCTCGTCAAACTTTTGCACAAACCCCACCCCGACAACTTCAAAAGTTCACACTCAGGCTATTGAATCTTTCTTATTTGTAACGGCATACAAATCATGAAATCCATAAAAAAAGTAGATGTACTTATTTTGACTATACTACCATAACAAAATACAAGAATTATAAATATCCCTCTGAGTCGAGTCGACCACTAGTTTCAAAAACACAAAAAAAACGGAGAAACCCCATAACACCCATAGAAAACAAGTCAAGTAAACATAATCCCATTCCATGGTCTATCGGATTTAAGGCCCTGCCTTCGTTTCCCTAGCTATGGCTTGATGCCCTGTTGCGTGCGTTGCTTTGTCTTTGCCTTTGACTTCGCCCCTGCTGTTTCCGAGTTTGTTTTTGATTATGCTTTGAACTGTAGCTTTTGCCTCAGCATCAATCTTGTCTCCAACTTTATCCGTAACAGTAGCTTCGCCCTGGGTTTTGCCAATGGATCCGCCTCCAATTCCGCCTACGGCTCCGCTTTCAGCTCCGACAACCTCGCCAGCAGTCCTAGGAATAACTGGCAGCTCCAATACCTCCGCGGTTCTGATCGGCATGGGAATGTTCTACAACTCCCGCCCGGATACGACGACTGCACCATTGACGTTTTCGACGTTTTCGACGCCATTGTTGGCTCGGTCGGCTTTGAGTTCTTCTCGGTTCCAGGAGAGCAGAGTGTGGTCGCCAAGTTTTCTGTGGGAGGTCAGATTTTATCCCAACCATGATCTCAATCCCCAATTATCGCAATATCTTTCACTTTATCCCTCCCCAGTACTCGCTACAACCTCCGCCTTTTGCTCGTCCGCTGGGACTCGGGAATGAGAACAACATACCGTGGTTTAATCAACGTCCTTCCCGTAAACAACAATCCCAGCATGATACAGACTCCACCAACCACACAATACGCAATCCCCAAAAAGGAATTCCTTCCGCCCATAACCGTCCTGGTGGAAATAACCAAACTCTTCGTCCCCCTGTATTCCCTAACCGGGAACCTATAAAACACATTCACCCGATACTCTCCCGCCTCCATAACCTCCCTATCATTTCTCAACGCCAGTTTGCTGAACGTAGGAAGCCCTGCAGCTCTCATCCAAACCTGGAATTCCTCGTCCTTATCCAACTGCGGCATTGTCTCCTCGGTATATCTACCATCCTCAAACCTCTCGACCCAGTTGGGAGGGGGGACGACTTGATCCGATGTGTATTTCGTCCGTCCATACCGCTTGGCATCTGATTCCCACGCAATACCAAGTGAGGTCATGTTGTACCTCCTCGTCACCTCCTCATCTCTTCCCCCAAGTAGCAACGGGGCTTGGAATGTATCGTTAAACATCGAGTTCGCAATCAATCCACAAGGGTAGTAGGGCAATGATCTGTTTCCAGACAGGGGAGCGCAATTTTCCTCCTTCTGTAGTCGCTCCAGGTTCACCGCCTCACCTCTCAGCTGGTCTTCATCCAATGACTGTACATAACGACGATGGTTCTGGTAAAAGTTGGTAAGACGATAGAACAGCAACACCGGTGGTTTAAGGTTGTTGGGGATGGTGAATTTTAAGCTGCAGACATGTTTCTCCAGGTATCGAGGGTTCGTTAACTGCATCTTCGGATCGCTGGAAGCGATGTCGCGTGTGACTTTCCATTCTGGCGGAGGGTAATAATCGTCGGCGGACTTTACAGTTTTGAAGACGGCGTTGTAGGATCCCTCTGGAATGGGAGAAAAGACCTCGCCGGCTCGGTCGCAGTGTGTGTAGTCGATTACTAGCTCTTGGACTTGGGACGAGGCGTAGAGCAAGAGCCCACCGATCGGGACAAGAACGAAGCCGATTATGAAGAAGAGCGGGAGGGCTTTTTTGGGCGTGATGATGGGCCTAAGAGGTTAGAGATGCGGGGATGTAGGACGGAGAGAGACGTACTGCCAGGCTTGTAGGCGCTGCTGGCGGAAGGCTGTGTCTGTGAGGAAGAAGCGTTAGCTACTGAGACATGAAGCACAAGCAAGCGCGCCGCGTAGACGAAGCTGGTGAGAGATGAAGAAGACGCATCGAAGCTTCGCAAAGCCAGTTCATCCTCTCAAGCGCCATCTCACCGCGTCGTCGGAATCGGGTAGCTACAACGCCGGATCTGTAGGTGAAGCCTCATCGCGGACTTCGTATCCCAGCCCCAGTCCTTCCTCCAGTCCCTGTCTCTGTCTCAGAGTGAAGATGCGACTTACTGCCGGGTTTCCTGTTCTTATCCTTCTTTTTGCTCCCTAAGGTCTCCATTGTTGCTTGCTGTTGTATGTTGTTGCAGTTACAGTCGGTCGATCTCCCCTAGATGCTCCCTCCCTAGAAAGATGCGACGATGACGCGTGACTAAGCTGAAGCGGTTTCACTCAGATCCGTGGTACCCGTCTTCTCGGTACTCTAGTTCAAGGCGGCAGTCGGTGGTACGCGTATAATTGGTATGCGATATGAGAGGACTATGAGGAATTAAAGTCTAAAGGTATTATTGGTCCCGTGATTTTTGTGTGGAGGATATTTATCGGAATGCAGGTCCACGCGTAAAGCTTCATCATCGCCGAACAGAGCTGCCGCTGGGCCTGATTACTATTCTGCTCTAGCGTAATGAGGCTCTTTGTATGGCCATGGGCCGAGTAACGTATGAAACTAAAAATACATAGAAGGAATGCATATATTGTTTCGCCTTTAATATGAAACATTATGAAAATTGCATGATTTAACACGAATATACTACTAATTTCTTAATAGGTTTACTGTAGAAACTCAGAGGCGATACATGTGAACATCAAAGTATGCGTAAGTACTCTACCTTCGAGAATGTCGAGTGATTGTGAGTGTTGCCTCTCGAATTTCATGCTCGGTAGATATGGTTTTCCGCAGAGGGCTGAAACTGTGAGAGTGGTAAACTATCATTAATCATCACACTACCCGCACTGTGAGCTTTGAAGATTCAGATCTGATATACTCGGTGGCGTCGGAACCTAAACTGAATCAGTTACTTTGTGGGTGGTCCATGGACCATTGGGGAGATGCACGAGGGAAACTTCTTGACAAGGCTAGGTAGAAATGAGTGTTGTACGAGATCTGAACGGTTTAGGAGCGTGGGAGGTAAATAATGCCTTGCCTTTTGCCGCAGAATGTGCCGTTGTTTGAACTCGACTGTATCACTTCCCCGCTCGCTTACACCTATCTCTTCCTTTGTTTTTCTTCGAATCATGTATGGGAGCCATACATATTCATTTCGGTCTGACATATGAAAATCACAAATACGCTAGCTAGTAAAGACATAAAAGAAATTCCAACCAGCCACTGACAGATTCTGAATTCACTCTTGATCTTCGGATCTTTGTTGCTATCGACTTGATATTTATTCGTCGTGAATAGAGCTCTATATATACATAAATAATGCCTTATCGGCCAAATACAGTCGGAGGAATAATCATATTCTTTCCGATAATAATCCCTTAAACAGTAACCATAAACAAATAAACTATCCGTGAATAATAAACCCAATAAATTAATATCAACTGATATCTTCCATTATCTCTTGATATCTCGCCGGATACCAGTATTCCGTCAGCCGCGACCTCTTTCTTCTCTCTGTTTTGTAAATTTCAGCTCTCCGCTATTTCACTACATTTTCCCTGCGTTCTGTTTCCCGCTCTCCTTTCTCGCCTACCGTGGGATCATCCCCCAGACTCAGCCTTCTAGTTTTCTAATCCATTCAGGGCGTGTTAAAGAAATCCTCCTTGATACTCGCCACGCCCGAAGCCCCAGTCTTACTATCACACCGCCAGTTTCTTTCCGCCATGTAACGCCTGTTTTTCTTCCTAGTGCTATCCTTTCGCCAGCATTGCTTTTTTTCTTTCGTCTTCAATCTTCTGCATTCACTTTAGAGAAGAAGAGCGGGACGAGAATTTAGGATGGAATGAATTGATAAGGGAATTGGAAGAGAGAGAAGAAGATGACAGGAGAGAGAAGGACGAAGAACGAAGGAGAGAAGCAGAAGCGTTTATAGCAGAAGTATTAAGAGAAGCAGAGGCAGGTGGATACCTCGAAAACGGATAAAGAAAGAAGAGAGCAAAGAACAAGAAGAAGTGTAACAGGCGGACGGTGAAACCCCCTGTAAATGCCGGAGGATATGAGACAGATATACAGAAGGCGTCACGAAGAGACAGAGAAGAATGCAAGAATGGAAGAAGAAAATGTAAAGTCAGACAGACGAGGACAGAGAAGAAGAGGTAGAATTAGCATACCCCGAGCCGGGGTCCAATAATATGACAAAATCAAAAATCTGCATTCACTTCTCCATCTCTCTCCATGAGACATCTTCCCCTACAGTTCACAATGCCCTGCGTCTCGCTTTCAAACTTGTTCCTCCTCTTCTGTCCGGTTCCCAATTTCCGTGCTCTTGATGTATTTGAGCACTGTCTCCGTGAACTTCCGGTGGAATATGCGATTGATGTCATCGTAATCCAATGCGGCCAATCCAACTGCACGTCGGAGTTTGAGTACTATCCCTTCCTAAGCGTGCTGTCTATCCGTGATTAGAGAGTAATCAGTGCCTACTACACCCACTCGCTCCTCTATTATCTATGGGCCACGGCGTATCGTGGCAGCAATGACCCGGAAAGCACACGCATGATTGTGGGGTTGGTGCAAGCTAATAGGGTTCAGCGGCGAAATCTGCAATGTTCCGGATGATTCTGGGGGCTGTAGCCAGTCGGTGACTGCTCGATGTCACTGTCTGGCGCTTTGCGACCCCGAACGGCTACAGGGTGTCCAACGCATTTACCGTGCCCAATGAACGAAGGGAGTCAGCTACCATAATTCACCGCCGCTAAGAAGTCCGAAGCATAAATACCCCCTAAATCCCCTGCTTTACTCAACTTCATCAGCACAACACAACTATGCGGCCAGTCCAGCTATAAGGACAACTATTCAAGGGTCTACCTCTTCGAGAAATTACCCTCATTTACAACTTCAATATGAAAGGTCTACTCGCTCCTTTGGCATTCTGCACTTGAGGCTCCCCAGAGCCCAAGTCGCCTAAATTCCTGGTCTCTCCCCCGAGCTCTCTCGGGGCCGCCCCAGAGGGGATGTCCCACGTGGGACATATTCCACTCGGAATACACCCGACTCGAGTCCCGCCACCTCAACTCTACGTTACCAACCTATCAACCTGTTCCCCTCCCCTGCCGCCTGGGGAACAGGCAACAAACGCTTTCCGGGTCTTCCGGATTCTTCCAAACAGTCTCTACACTCCTCCCCCGAGATCTCTCGGGGCCGCCCTGGAGAAGGTGTCCCACTCGGGAAATATTTCACGTTGGGTAGCCTCCTTGCGCTCTTTCGGCAGCCAACTACACTCGGTCTTTTAAGCCCTCATCGTCGAGGCATTCTCTGACATTTTCGGAGCTTTCTCTGGGGCGTACGGCCTCCCATAAAAGTACATCACGAGGCTGCGCATCTCAGCCGCTCGGGGTCTGAACTAATCAACTGGATGGCCTCCCTTAGATTTTCATAGGCCATTTGTTTGGACCCCTGAGCTTTCTTTCATGGGCTTCCCCGGAATCCACCGCTACATCTTCGGTGGCTTCTCCAAGCTCCTTCAATGGAGCATTCCTTCTGGATCACCCCGGTATATTGACCGACGTTCTATGGCCCATCCCTCTGTGGCCGCATTACACAGCACACAACAGTCTCTACACTCTTCCCCCGAGCTCTGTTGGGGCCACCATGCAGAGGTTGCCCCACTGAGGACATATCCCACTCGGTCTTCCAAGTCCTCATCCTCTGAGGCATCCGACATTTTTGACACTTTCTCTAGAGCACGCAGCCTCTCTTCAGACAATCAAGAGGCTGCGTGTCAGCCGCTCGGGGTCCGAACCCACGTGTCTGGATGGCTTCCTCCGGCTCTTTATAACGCCGCCCGTTCGGACCCCCAGGCTTTCTTCCATGGGCTTCCCTGGATTTACCACCGAATGTTTTGCGGCGTCTCTCAGATGCCTGCCACATTACACGAGGCATTTGCAGACTCTAAACTCCTCCCCCGAGATCTCTCGGGGCTGCCCTGGAGAGGGTGTCTCACAGGGGACTTATCCCATCGGGATCCATGCCACTTGATCCCGCGTAACTTGCGACCCCTCGATCCGGAGTCACGACTAGACACCTCAGATCAAAACCAATGGCTTCGAATCTGTCATCCTCCAGACTTTCTGGAGCTACGAATTCTGGGGCACGCAGCCTCTAATCAAACTATATCACAACGCAGCGTGGCTCAGCCACTCGGGGTCTGAACCTATCCTGTCTGGGTAGCCTTCTCAAGCTCTTGATGAGGCTTCCCGTTTGGGCCCCGAGCTTTCTTTCATCGGCTTTAATTGGAGTTTTTGGAGTTTTTGGAGTTTTTGGAATACTGTTTTCTAGGTTTCTGTGAGGGTTTAATCAATAGTAAAATAACGAAATTAAATACATTAAAACAATGCAAATGTTAAAAAAATTCTCTGCGCATTGATTGATTGTTGATCGTTCTTACTGTGGTGATTGGTCTCGTTTTGTGATTCGTGATTCTGATTCTAAGCTCGGAAACTGAAAACTGAACATCCAACCATTGATCCAGAAACGTAACTTAAAAACAATCAACTCTTAGACAAGCGAATCAAGAAATGATGCTGTACTTAGTTGAAGAAATTTTCCTTCCACAGAAACAAACTCATGTGCTGCCTTCCTATCACTGCGCCTGGTCGCGCTGTTTAACCTCACTTGCCGAATTTGAACACCACCCTAGTGCTCTTACCCAATCTCTGCGACAAATAACTCTAACTCCCAAATCAAAGGCCTTGAGCAAGTACGGAATAGCATAAACAGTGGCTACTTCAGTCTCATGTTATCTCGAATTAGATATCTCGATCAACGATGTCCACTAACCGATAGCAGTCCCTAGTAACGAAGAGGTCTTATTCTATTCACCGAGAGGAGAGGAAGCTTGCACGATGAGGAGTTTATTGACAGGATTTACATGAGTTTAAATAGACAGAAAACAAAGAAATAAACGATACCAATAATATGATCATCCCCCAGTTATCCTCCAAATCACTCCGAATCGGCCCGATTGTTGCGTAAAAGCATGACGTGGCAACTCCGATTTTGTGGCAACCCCGAATGTCATTGTCGCAACTCCGAACCTTACATGGCAAAAGATGAGAGCGCCAGATGAACGATAGCGAGAGCATCGGAGAGTTGATGACCATAATGCCATTGGTTTCCTTCACCTAGAAGAGTTGTGAGTCCGAATGCTTACAGACAGTCCTGACTATCTTAGTCGGACTCTCTAATCAAAATCTTAGTCGGAGTGTCTGGTGCTTCCGCGCTTAGATGTGGAAGTAAAGCGGTGAACCCCTAGGCACGACCCTTTTGAAAATTGAAATTCTACAATAAAAAATACAGGCTTACTTAATGAATGTACTTATATAATATAACAGAAGATGAGAGTATAGCAATATATATTGAAACTTTAATTCATAAATTAATATTATTACAGCATGATTGTACGGCATTGTTACATCCTCTGATCTGTACTGCTACAAGTACTATGGGTATTATAGCCATGAGCAAGTTGAGCCGGTGCAGTTGATGGTACAGGCTTTGATGCTGCTGCGCCGGCCCGGACAGAGGTGGCGCATTAAGAGGCAGATCCAGAGGCTGTTGGTGCAGCTACATGTGCGTCACCTTTGGGCACAGACATCGGGATTTGTCCAAGAGGTATTTGATCGAGGGAGTCCGAAATAATAAATAACTCTGGAGGTATGTAAGTGTTATTTGTTGTCGATACACTTCTATTGACGTGGTAGAAGACCATGCATATATATACACATATATAAGATACAATATTCTTCAACTAGAGAAGCACATTGTTTGTGCATTGTTCTTTGACAAGATGATATGGACAAAGGTAGAGCAACAACAGAAAGGCTCATGATTAAGACAAAAACTGATATTGGGCCAATTTGAACCATTAGCATACTGGTCTGAACTATCAGGACTGTCTGTAGTCATCCACTGCTAAGCGCGGAAGCGCCAGACAGTCCGACTAAGGTTTTATTTCGACAGTCCGACTAAAATAAGCAGGGTTGTCTGTAAGCATTCCGTTGTCAGTCGGTAGATGCTAGTCCTTAGAATCGTCACAATGGGACCAAACTCGGTTGTTTTAATTCCAGGGTGGAGGGTACTTGTGGATTTGGATACTTACTCCGCTGACTGAAACCCCCACTGGCTGAAACCTTTACTGGCTGGATACTCTTCTTGCCCAATAAGAGAGGTTCTATGTCCGTGGCTGCACCAGGAAGCAATCCGAGTTTAGGGAAAGGCTAGCAGCGAAACTCGTCTGTTACGGTGGCTAATTTGTGTGAGGTGTTACCCGCTTGCTCAATCCCTGGCGAGCACAAGCTTGTGGCGTAGCGCTGCTGCGGCACCATCGAATTCTTTCTCACGTGGAGATGTTCTTCCATTATCCACCAACAGCCTTTCTTTACTGTAGAAGGGTTTCGCAACATATCTGCAGTTTCAGAGGGAGTGGGACATATCATTGCATGACGCGACTGCAAGGTATCTGCTCTGATCATCAAGACAATTGGGGGTGCAGGACGCGTCGCTTAGTCAGGAGCTGGCAAGGTTTTGAGTGGTGTGTGCTGAGGTGCCCATCTTCAAGCACCAATGACGATGGATGCTGATGCATAGTGTGTATTCCTACAGCGTTCATTATACGGGTTGTGTTATACAAATGAATTGGATGTGTCACCAAGATCCTACGACTGTATAATGCAGGTTTCTCTTTGCCTCAGCTGGATTGAGGCTAAGTATGCGTAACCCAAGAATGCAATCAGGCGCGCATTTACAGTTGTTCCTCAGACATTATTTGAATCCTACGACCGATTACTGGGATCCATTGATGCGGCATATGCGGATCATGTTACCAGGGCATTCTATCTCACAGTTCACACTCGTCATCCGTTGTCTTTGCGGCAAATATGTGAAGGCATTGCACTCTTCGATGAGATGGGTCGCATTGACAGGAGTGCAAACTGTATGACGGCAAAACTTCTTTTACAGAAGTGTAAGGCACTACTGATGCCAGACGACACCGACAATGGCCGAATACTTCTCTGCCATTGTTCTGTTGAGGTATGCTAAGAACTGCTTCTAATGATTCTTGGGGGCAGGAATATACGCTGATTACATCCCGACCTACTTTGTTGAATTCATAGGAGTATCTTACTTCGGATTATCTGAAGACCCTAGTGAAGCTCTCGAGATATTTTGTTGAGCTGAGGTGTTCAAGCAAAGGAAAATCCATTATTACAGTTATGATCCTCAAGTATATCTGAGCCACAGACTTCATGGGGTTCTCTGACACCTTTCACGGCGAAAACTGCAATTTCCAAGGCCACGCCGAAGCAAATTCGTTCTATAGATATTGCGCAACCCGATGGTCCGAACATGTTGCCTGCATTGAAGAATACGATTATGAAGTCCTAAATCTTATAGAGAGATTTGCTTACACGAGACTTGGGAATATCAGATTTTACGAGGCAGTTCAACTTAATATTCATCAGGAATCGCGACCGGCTGCCAGCGAACAGCAAGGAGTCATTATGTATCGAGAGAGTAAAGATACGGAGGAGCATTCGTCCACGGCCCTCTTCTTACATTTGATGTTGAAGGCTCCAGCCTGGATTTCCCTGTCACTCTTGAAAAATGAGCCGGAATTACTGCACACTGACATTGTAGGGTACGGGACTCCATTAAGAATTGCTGTTTGGCAGAGTCGGCATGATCTGGTCATGAAGTTCATAAAGCTTGGAGCGGATATCCATCAACGATGTCACACACGTATTCCTGAGCTTAAACACTCCGAGATGTTATCCGATACATTATCGAAGCTTGAACCTGGAGAATACATATTTCAACACAAACCTGTATGGCGGTCGATTTTTCACGAAGTCGTCCTCTATTCTGAAGATAACCGACATGGTGTCCGCTCGGAGATGTTTCAGTATTTTCTGACAAATACCGTTGATATAAATGTAAGGGATAGTGAGGGAGCAACGGCATTGCATTGTGCGGCTTTGAGTAATAACTCCAATTATTTTGAGGCGCTAGTAAGGAGCGGGATGGACATACACGCAGAATCAACCTTGGGCAAAACTGCGTTACATACTGCAGTTTATATACTCTCTTGAGGTATTGCTGAATATATTCTTCGATTGAGATGGTTTCAGCCTCCTTCTGGCATCCCTGGAGAGGTTTTAAGATTGATTACAACGCATACCGCGTGGGATACTGTAATGGGGGTATCTATGCTGAGAGTGGCAAGGATGGATGGAAACTGTGATAGGTGGGCGTCATAGGGTATGGGAGCTGTGATGGATGCCTGTAATGGATTTCCGTTGTGGAGGACTGCGATTGATGAATGGTCACGTTCGAATCAATGGTTGCGATGGTTGATTGCTAAAAATTATATATGGATGGCTGTCATAGATTTCTGTGAGTGATGGTTGTGATGGTACCGAACTTAGTAGGGGCAGCAGTGCCGGGGAGAGTTGCGATAAATGGCAGCGATGGATTTAGTTTGCTTGACAATGGATGGTAACACTGAAGGACACAATTTTTGGCGCTGTTTAACCGTCGCGACTCTTCGAATGTTGTTGTGACCTGCATGCATTTCCGAGCTGATAGATAGTTGAAAATGTGTTGTGTGCAAGCGCTAGCTAGTGCGATGAGGCTCCACAACTTAGTCCCGTGACATAACCGAGTGAGTCTTCATGAACCCGTGATAAAAACCCGACATCCGCCATTCGAGCTGCCTAAGACCAACGTAACCAATAACAAAAAAGCAGAAGCAGAAAAGCAAAAAGATGCCCGCGGCTGGAGGGGAACCAGCGATCGTCCCAGATCTAAGCCAGAGCCGTTCCTGTCATCAGTCGGCTATTACTAGGTCTGTTAAGAGTAGGATGTGATACCACTACGCCACGCGAACATTTGTATGTTTTGTACATATTAGAGCTAATACATAACCTACAAAATGTTGCGTGATATTTGTTTACTTACTAAGCTGATTATGTAACCCGCATATTCCTCAAGCCTTCTAAAGTAGAGTAGCTGCGCCTTCGAAAACTCGTAAACATCATCATTAAAATATCTACTGAAGCCTACGCTGCACTAAAATACAGTACACTCCCAAGTAAAACATCTCCTCCCTAGCAAATATATGCTATACTATATTAAGTAGCTACAGCGTCCACAAATCAAAAAGTTAAAACAAAACGTAAACTTTCCGCGAGGTACGAACCACGTGCAAAAATCGCCCATCATGTTACCCCTTTATTTCCGTATGCCCGCTCAATATTGTAAGCATACATTTACGTCCTCCGCTACACCTGATGCCTAGAAGCGGGGTCCATAATTCAATGAACGGTCAAGAGAACTCTAGATTCTAGATTCTCAGCTTCTCGCTTTAGCTTATTGAACGCTACACATTATAACACCTTGTATTACATTCAATTATTAAACAAATACCCCGAGTCCCGGGTCTCATCATCAATGGCAGCAGCATGGACTGTCTTGGGCTGCGGTTCTAATTAGTCTTTCAAATCTTCAGCAATATTTGCTACAAAATACAAGCACAAATGATACTGACTTCCTTAAATTAAGGAAATGTGGTATTGATAAGTTACGTGACTCGGAGATGTATATTGAAGATCCGGATAGAATCATTGATCCCGTGGGGCCCAGGGAGCCTGGGGAGTTCACAATTTTGAAACATTCGTATGTTACGAGTTCGAAATCAGGTACACAATATCTCCATCAGTGCGAGATGTTGACTTTGTGCATCTTACGCATGCCGCCCAGGCCCGCCCACTGCTTGGCGCTCACTGCCATATGCTGGTGCTGGGCGCCGCATTCTTATACCGTCACAAACTATCACACGATTCACACCCCGTCGCTCCTTCCCCGTCCCCTACTCACACCATGAAAGTAGCCCCCCACTCTCTCCCCAATGTCCTTAATCACATCACAATATCCACACCTCACAATTATCACAACTCATAACCCATACTTAATTAAACCCATTTATTATCATCAAACTAACCATATTCACAGCCATAGCCAGCCGTCCAAATCCTAATCTAAAGTCTCATAAACTTTATCCTATCCTATTCCTGTTTGCCAAAAACATACAACCCATTTTCTGTTTTCCATTATTCCTCTTAACAAAAATAACAAAAACAAACGACACAATAAGGTATGCCCCATCCTCAACCACAGTCAACAAGAAGCCAGTAAATAAGTGTTTCAATACAAAAGATAAAACAGAAGATAAACGAAACCTTCGAAAACAAACGAAACGAAAAAACAAGTTACAAAAACAAAAACCAACGCCATAATGCACAGCTAAGAGTTATACAAGTTATATACCCGCCATCCGCCAGCTTTCCCATACCCAACCTCCCTGCAGCCTCCCATAAACCACCCTCTCCTCACCCCATAATAGCAACCACCAGCGATAAAACAAGTCAATAATTCAAAAATCATACTTCTCATCCCTCTTGAGAGGAAAACAAAAAATATCTACAATAAAATAAACCCCTCGTCCCGATTATCTCCCTCAACTACCTCCTGGCACCATCACCGTATATCACCCTATTACCCTTCCCCTCCCTCTCTTCCCCCACCCAAGCACCGCCAAGCACCCCACTACTTCCCCCTTCTCACCTCTTTATCTTTCCCACCCTCTTTCCCCTTACTACTGAATCGTCTTCGGATACTGCCTATTAGAGTACCTAATCCTTTCTTCTCTTTTTTGTCCTGTTTCGGAGCTGTGGATGGACCAGCAGTTGGATTAGTCTTTGTCAATGAATCACTGCTCCCAGAAGGTCCTGCCAACGCTGCCTGCTCGCTCGTTCCACCCTCGGCACCCTGTCCGCTACTCTCACCCTTACCACCCACCAAGGTAGTCTCATCAAACGTCACAACCTTCGATTTCGCCTCCGTCCCTTGCAACGGTATCTTCAACATCTTAATCGCCGGTAAAACGGCCGCCGAAGGTAAAGTCGAAGGCAAAGTCGACGGCAAAGAAGTCGACCGTTTCTTAGCCATCCCTTCCAAAGGCGACAATTTCTTGGCCGACCCTTCCACAAGCGTCTTCCTCTCAATCGCCGGCGAAGCCACCGGTGAATCCACCGCCGAAGGTACATTCGAAGGTAAAGCTGATCGATATCCCGAGTCTAGCGGAGGAGGTAAAGCCGGACGTATCGAGTCTTGCGAAGTCTGCGAAATCGATGAAGCTGCCGGAGAACCCAAAAGCGGCACAGTATCCTCACCCGGAGAAGGTAGGGGCCGATATCCGTCACCTAGTCTACCCGACGAATGCGGTGAACCAGGTGGATGTAGTAAATCAGCGGGTGTAAAATAAGAGGTTGGATCATGTTCAGCAGCTGACTCGTCAAGAAGCGGTGGCGCAATCCCCGGCGAAGGTAAAGGTGAAGCCAAAGGGGATATAAAAGCTAAATCCAGCTCCCCAATGGGACTGATCACCGGTATCGCAGCGGCCGAAAGTGGCGGCGCACTTCCCGGAGAAGCTCCAGGAGAAGGCAAAGGCGAACCTAATGGCGATACCAAGGGCAAATCCCCCTCCTCAATCGTACTCAACATCGGCGCTGCAGCTGCGTGACTAACCCTTGAAGCCGGTAGCGGCGCCGGTAGTTCATCCAACCAACCGCTGACCGGACATGTTGCCTCGGGCGAATTCAAATGCAAATCAATAGACCGATACTCACCATCTATGCAACGGGTAGCAGTGGCTGATGACGCCGATGACGCCGATGACGCCGACGACGCCGACGCTGGCCCATCCTGCTGCCATCGTCTCTCCGCATCGGCGGCAAGATTCAATGGCGTTGCTCTCGACAGAGCAAACCTAATCAGCGAATCGGCGGACCCGGTGGACCCGACCTCAGAGCTGGAGGGAGCAGTAGTTAAAGGAACCACCGGATTGAGGACGGGCGAAAGTGATGTGGACGATGCTTTGTCGGGCGAATCGGGGGAGCGTAGGGTGTCTAGTAATGTTGGGTGGTCGGGGGAGTTGCCGAGAATCGAACCTAAAGACAACTGCGGACCTTCTTGTGTCTGAGTGGCCGGTATGTCCATAGGCCCCGCGGAACCAATAGCATTAAGTAAACTTAATGCCACCTCTCCCATCGCATCCACCTCTGCCAAGAATTCTTCCGCCGTAACCACAATATCCGGCACCCGGATCCTGCCCAGCTCCGTCCCGAAACCCTCACCGTCAGCTTCCACCAACCTCTCATCCGGCGTCTTCCTCAGCTCGGTCAAAACAGGATCCTCTTCCATCGCCCCCCTAATCTCCTCCCCAACCCTAGCCACATCCTCACGATTCAGCATCTCGTTCCCCACCTCCTGCCCGCCACCATACGCCGCCATAAGCACCCCCTCCCCCTTCTCCTCACCCTCCGTGGAATTCTATTCCGACCCCAACATCTGCGCCTTCTTCCTCAGCCCAAAAATGCTAGGTCTACCACTCGACAACTTCTTCCTCCCCGAGCCACCTGCGCTACTCTCTCCTGTTGCCGGGTCCGGTTGTGTATCAGCGTGCTTATCTGCCTTCTTAAGTTTCCCAGACTTCTTGGACTGCTCGGGAGGTGCGTTTTCCTTTAGTCGAGAGGAGCTGCCGGTGATACCTAGACCGTGTCCGTTGCTAGTGGTCTGGCCGGGAGCGGTGGAGAGCATATGCGTAGGGAAAGTTTCGGAGTGCTGTAAAGTAGGACTAGTGGGGGGTTGGTGGTAAAAAGTCGAAGTGCCATTGAGATTCGGACTCGAAGGCAGCGGGGGTACTAGAGTTCCATCTTGTGAAGTAGGACGGGAGTAAACACTATTGTTCCTACCATGTGGTCCCTGGTGTCCTTGAGTGGCAACACTTCCCCGGTCCTCACGGCTAGGTTGAGACTGAAGGACATGGTTGATCTCATCTCTTGATCCTCTCCGCTTCTCTTCCTTTTTATCTTTATCCTTACTTCCACCACCGAGCCATTTGGGTGGTGCTCTCAAGCTTCTTGAGGTGTTGCGGAAACGGGACATGCCGGTTTTGGGGGGTGATCCATCATCAGGAGTAGCGGAAGCGGATGCTTTGGCAGCCTTACGTTCTGCCTTCTCGCGTTCCTTCTCTTCTTTCTTCTCCCGTTCACGCTCCTTCTTACTCTTGACTACTGGCGGGTGCTCGGCGGCAATATTCGCCGGCATACGAGGGTCGTGAGGATGGTCTGGAATCGGGATGGGGGAAGAAATAGAGGGATGAATAGCCTCCATGACTTCCACCTGCAGCCTCGTGACGGCTCCATTGGCTGCCACGCCAGGTAGCGGCGAACCAGGTGGTGGAATATCTGAAAGGTTCCTCGCCTGCTCCATAGCTGCCTGCATTGCTGCCGTCGCAGGGTCGGTTTTCTCGAAGAAGCCCTGCGATAAGCTATCGAAATTTGTTTCCTGGTAGAACAAGACATAGGCGGTGGCCATGTTGGTTGCGTTGCCGCCGAAGAAGTTGCGAACGTAGGCTTCGGAGACAGACTCAACAAGCTCATCGTCGAAGAGGAGCCAGCCTTTGTCTTCGGTCTTTACTACGGCGACGTAGTGACCATGGAGAGGACCACCTCCGATGTGGATGACGACTGCATACAACTCGTAAAGCTTGTCAGGACAGTCGGCTTCGTCGGAGGTGTTGAAGAGGCGAAGGGTCATGGGGTAGACGACTTTGTAGTGGAGTTTTTCGAAACGTCCGGTCGCTTCCATATATTTAAAGCGCTTCAAGTGCAAAGCCAAAATTCGGGGGAGGCGTTTAATCTTCATCCTCTTCTCGGCTTCCTGAAGACCTCCGCAGCCATCACAGTGGAACTTGTTACGTTCTGTTAGCATCTCTGAAGCGGAGAAGTTGCGGAGACATGAGGTGACGGAGGTATGTTTCTCCAAGTCGATAGAAAGATCCAAGAACTTCTCATCTCTTCGGGAAACTCTCTCGCAAGTCAAGCATTTAGTTTCAGAGGATAATAAGCCCTCAAATAATTCATGAATCCAAGCAACGGTCCTGTTGGTCGCCGCCGATACAAGGGATTGTGTCTCCACCGGTGTGGAAGTTCCTGAATTCTTAGGCGGCGTCATGCTCTGCATCTTCCTCTGATGTTCCTCGACATTATCGATAACCTCGTTCAGAACATAGTTCAAAAACTCATGAGCATCTTGGTGTTGCTGGCCGCTGTACATATCATTTCCTCTCCTGACCAGCTCGAGGAACTTGTTAGGCTTCACCACACCAGTTCTCGCTGGGTGAGCCATTACACTCTCAAAAATGTCCTTCAGCGCAGTGAAAAGTGATTCCTCCATTCCATAAGCCTGGTGGTTTCCCTGGTCGATATCCAAAATTGGGCCATTATCCCTTGCCTTCTGCTTCTTGTATTCCGATGTATCCTTGTTGAGCTCAATATTAATCGGCATTTGTACCATTGCTGTAGCCGGCAAAGGAATCTTCTTCTCCGCCTTCGAAGGACTCGCCAGCTTCTCCCGAGCCTTCGCAGCGGCAGCTATCGAACTTGCTGAAGTCGTTGGTAGAGGCTCGGTGTTTATTCGTACAAGCGGTCTGTTGGACCCGTCTTTAGAACCAGGAGAGGGAGGCTGATATGGCGGCTGTCCACGCGCAGGGAAGTTGACGACATTTTCCCGGAATGGTTTCGAGTAGAAGAGACATTGCAGTATCGAGTTGCAATAACTATATCGCCTCGTATTAGCCTTTATATTCTCTTCATAATCCGCCGCGCAGAGGTAGTATTAGGTACCAGGTGTTTCCATTCTATTCCCCAAAAATTAGTTTGACAAGGTCCGACAAAGTCCAAAAGGTGTGGAAGGATAGCAAGGTAAACATACACTATTACTTACAGCGCCATCTCCATTCCTCCCCTGGCTAATAATATTCTCCATACCAAAATAGCGATCACTACCATCCAACCTCGGAGGTCCATCCCCAAACACATCCTCTAATACCGGTGGCTTTTTCAATTTCTTTTTCGACTCTACGTCATTTTTGGAGTCGCTCTGTATTCGCGATAACAAATTGTTAGTAAACCGACGCCAGGAAGAATGCCCCATCGCGAGAGCTTGATAAGATAAGGGTAAGAGACGGTTAAGGAATAGACAGTGACAAAGCGTGGGAATGGTGCGAGACCACAATGCGGGAGACTACGTCAGTCCTGGCGCTGAGACAACGCAGCGAAGGCAGTGGAATGCCGCGAGGCGCAGAACGTTAAACATGAAAAGTTAAGCGGCGTAGAGCGTACAAAACATGAGGGCAGGGCAGCGAAATAGAAATATGAAGGGCGTTCGACGGCAAGGTGCCATAATAGGGTGAACCAAATGTAACGACCACATTGGATGACACAAACTGAATTATAAGTATGTAGCTCATCCGTTGTATCGCAGTGTGTGCAGTGTAGTGTAACCTCTTGGAAAGACGAGACAAAGCAAGACACATGCCCAACCCGTTGGTACAAGGTGCAGTACAACAGAACAGCCAACAGTTCAGTTCGGTTTGTAGCACCTGTAGAAGGAAAAATGCAGAAACAAAACTCATGCCAATTTTTTTCAAACAAACGCATGCGCATGTAGACCATCCATAGAAACGGAAGAACTCAAACGAGGAACAACAAAAAGGGATCAATAGGGATCACTAACCGAACGATCCCCACCACCCCATCTAGTCACGCTCTTGAACTGGTTAAACATTATCCTTATCCGTCACTCCTTCTAGTTTGCAGTCTTTCGTTCGTTCTCCGTCGGCTAGAGTAGATGGTCGTCGGCAGGTTCCGTCCTCTGTAGATCAGATCACTGGTTCGTGTGCGAAAGTCCGTGGGTTGTAGGAGTTAGGTGCGCGATCCGGTGGGTGGTAACGTCAACCTGAATAGTGGTGATGTAGTTGTTGGAGTGGAAGACGGATGAATGTGCCCTGGAAGGGTGAATAGAAGTGGACGGTGGGGGCGAGACGGGTTGGAGAGTGGAGAGAAGGTTGAGGTAAACGGGAATCGGTGTCGGTAGCGGTGCTTGTCAGGTCCAGGTCAGTCAGTCAGTGAAGCGGCTCGAGGCTCAGCCGTTCGTTCGTTCGTTCGTTCGTTCGTTCTTTCCTTCGCTCGTTCCTCGTTCCTCTTTCAGTCGTCCCTGAAGTCCGTCCTGGAATAGATCTGAAAATGTCGCGTTGCTGCCTGGGGCGGTGTCAAGTCTCAGTCAGGGAGATCAAGGCAGTCAGGCACAGGGCGGCGTTGGGCTATGACGAGGTAGGTAATCCGTCGAGGGGGCTTCTTTCTCTGGCGCGCGGAATCTGGCAGATTGATTGATTGCTGACTGCGTGCGCAACGTAGAATTGCTGGCGACGGTATCTTTGGTGATCAATAAACTTCTTCTTCGGTCGTGTAGTTGTGTGAAGCAAGATAGGGTGTTGGTCAAGTCGAATGAAAGAAACCAAACTCTGGGATGGATCTCACTGACTTTCTTAGCCGCCGCGCAAACCAGGCATTTAGACGGTAAACAAGTAATGCACTCATTACGATCGCCAGTATTAAACTATTCTACCGGGCTACTGAACTACGGACGATGCTATTAAAAAGCCGCGGGGCTATCAAGGTCTATCGCGGATATGCGCATTGAACAAACATCGCTATCTATTTATTCTACGCACTCCGCATTTCTCATTCCCGGGTCGCGCCCCATGAATCTGCCTCGACTTCCCCAGCTTGTGGGGAAGAGATATATCCGAGCCCGACAATAATTGTGACAATAATTGTCAACGACGACACTGGCATTTCGTCCCTGGCATGGCCAAGCTAAAGGCGGTCGACCAGTCAGTCCCTGGTCATTCAACGTCGGCCGTTTCAAGAGCTGCGGAGACGTTGCATCTAACACGCATGGTGAACGCCGCTTTCTTTAATGACGATGGGGGCGGCCGTGGATTCGTTTTCCGGCGTCGCGCTTGTGCAAATGTTGGTTTCGCGTCGAAATAGGGTTCGAGATCCAGTTCACTTCACGATCGACTTCCAAGCAACGAGTTGTCTGCAAGGCATGCACTCCACCCCTCCCGAATACGATCCCACTCTATCCACACACACCGTAGCCAGGGTAAATTCCAAACGGATGGTTGTACAAAATTGCGAAAATCCACAAACAGTTTTCTGGAAGAGTGCTTTTCTAGCGTGGAAGCGAAGTTGCTCCGTCCATCCAGCTGCTTTAGCGCTGTCTTCACCCCGCATTTTGTGACCATCAGCGAATGAGAGGCCGCGAATGTCACATCGCGATCATGGATCACAGCTGCTGCTGGGTCGAAATGTATCTGTCATCCACCAAAGTACCTGTACGTTTGTTTAGATTAGCCGGTATAAGTTTTGTTGAGCATGACAAAGCCATCTGGGTGGTTAGACTAAAGCACTCGTTGTAAGGTCGTGAGCGCGGGGAACGGCAAAAGGTACGCCAATCAATTCAAGAAACAAAGTTGGCTATGTAGCGACTTCAAAGAAGCGGTGAATAAAACCTCAACAATCAGTGGTGTAGAGTCAAAAACTTCAGCAAAATCCTCCTGTTAAAGATCAGAATCAAAAGTCGTGCAACATCTCCACGCTGCCATCGCGCGATGTTTCAGTAGCTCGAAGGCCTTCAAAACATCCACCAGTCGGAGGAAACGAAACCACTTCAACAGCGCGATGTAGAGTAACACGTTCATGTAACCGCAATTCCGCGCCACAATGTTTTAGCACCTTTCACCGTTGTCGCGCAGAACCGTTCGCAGACGGTAGCTCCTAAAGCCCTAACGAAAGAATCGAGAAGTCGAACGTTGCCCTGTCGCGATATTTGAGACCTGTAACCTGCAGCTTCATCAATTCAGACAGCAGAATCTGCCGACACCGGAGATAGCGACAAACACGGCATACATAAACGAACCCGGGGAACTCAGGGCCGGGATGTTTCCCATAACCACGGTGCACAACTTCTGGTAGTCTTATAGAACTCTAGAAGCCTTTAAGCTCCAGGCGAATGGATATGGTGGTAGGGTTGAAAGATCTGATCATGTGATCGACTCCCACAACTTGATCCTGGATTGGTTGATTGCACTTTATGTAGAAGTTGATCCTGGAGCAGTTTTGACAATCAAACATTCATCCTCGTTCACTCGGGATGTAGTCGGCATACCGATTCTTGCTGTGCCGAAGCCGGTTGCCTAGTTTCCAACACTCTGTAACACGGGCACCGGTACCCGGTCAGATAAACAAGTTGCACATTTTGTCTGATATCCACGGCCATAGAGGTATCCACTTGCCAAGCTCATTAAAGCCCAATACATACTCTAGGGCACTGAAGGCTATAAACTCATGGCGATTGAAAGCCTAAAGGTCGGATCAAAAGATATCCGGATGGAAGTCTACTGGACTGTGGAGCTTCCAATGACATCATAACCCGCACCTGTTAAGCGCGCGTATCCAGAGTGACCCATCGACCCTTCGCCACCACCACGAGACCAGTCGTGCTTACTAGATGCACGACATCAAAAACGGGTGCCTGTGACGCCACCGGAGGTCTGTGTGAAAGTTGGTGATCGGTAGATCGACTGCGCGTATCTACGCATGGAAGTCAACGTCAGTCATAGAGTCGGTCGATCATTTCCCGAATGCTCTGAATCAATGTATTCAAAATCAGCAAAAGGTACCACAGGTCTGCGCGACGGGATCCGTACGTACCAGAGTCACCAGTCTAAGAACCTCCCCAGAGTAATTGTTCTCTCCTAAGCTGACGAGGTACCAGGGTATCGATGATCATGAGTCGTTTATCCACTCACCGGACCATGTGACTTTTCAGTCAGAGTCAAACGAAACATCCTCCGATATATGTAGCGAGATAAAACTGTAACAGAATGATATCAGCTGTCAATCACCCGAGTCAGTTCCGTGAACTGTGGAGGAGGACAATTCTACACCGCTGGTACAAGCTGGCCTGACTTGGTCCAGTCACCATGATCACGGAAGTCCATAAGCTTCGACCCCACGATCCCCGGATAATCAGCCGTATCTGGATATTTCAACGGCCCCACCGATGTCGTACGGTTGCCTGCTCGACAGCGGGGAACTGGGTTACGTATGCGAGGGAAAGGCGTGGAAGAAGCATGATGATCAAAATTGGGTAAACGTACGTAAATGCGTGGTTTTTGCACTCCGTTTTCTCCCGTCCAAAGAACTGTCGCGTGAGCAGAATAAAGAAAGGGACTCAATGAATTCCAGTAGACGAGGCCACGAGATGAAGCGGGTGTTGAAAGTGGAAAACACAGAGAGAAGAATGGAATGGAGAAACGGTGGAGGATTGGGTTTTTTGTGTTGTTCCACTTGCAAGCGTGAGCAACACCGGTCGAAGTACATACAAGAATCTAGGGCTTGCTCATTAGCCCCGCCTTGGCCGCATTCAACCAGGGAGCTATGAAACGATGTGGTGAGAGTTCGTGAGTAGGGATAATGATTAATGAACGTTTATGCGCACTGCGCGGTTTCAACACAGAGTCACGGCAAGTCACTCCGAAATTGTTAAATTTCCACTGCTTAACCTTTCACAGAGCAGAATCAAACATCGACATTCAAAGAGATCATTTCCATCGCATTACCTTGCCGCCCTCAAACCAATTACGCACTATGCTACAACTAAAACCAAGACCTTCTTTCCCGAACAGCTACTCTATCACCTCCCACCTCTATGCCCGCCACTTCCCCTCCGCCGGCGCCCCAGGCATCTCCCTTACCGAGTCCCTACCTGCGCCTAGCTCATACCTCTCTACATCCTGCGGTAGTTCCTGGGCAGGTACCACATGCTGCTCATTCGCCAGTTCCTTCTTACTCCCCCAAGCCTGTCCTGCTCCTGCCACCCCCGCACCCCCCGAGAGCTCCGGCTTCAAATAAACCGGCTCCTGCACCGGCGGTGTCTGTGCCGCCTTTCTCCTCCTCATAATCATAAACACTCCACCACCCACCAAAGACACACCAATCAGAACCCCGATAACAGTTCCCGCAATAGCCCCACCTGACATCTTTTTCTTCGACTGTACAGCCGGATCTTGGCCCCCAGAACCACCAGAGCCGTCGTTAGCACCCCCGGTTGGAGCTGCGGGAACTTGCTCCAACGTAGCATTCTTCAGGCCAGCGTTGAGGGCCATGACGTATCTCTTCCCGGGTACACTACCGACGACCCATAACTCATCACCAGCGGGTTTATACGCGATTCCCTGCACTCCAGGTGGGAAGATAGCTTGCCCGTCTGTTCTTTCCCCGGGAAGCCATTGGTATAGTTCTCCCTTGACGTTATCGCCGTCGTTGCTGGTGAGCCAGTAGTTTCCGTTTGCGAAGGTGGCGCCTTCGGAGTTGAAGAGGAGGGCTTTATAGGCCCATGTTGCTACTGGTTTTGTTGGTGAGGAGGACTTGGTGATGGAGAGGAGGTTCGAGGTGCTGTTGAGGAAGAAACGGGCGAAGGTTGCGTTGGTGCCGTCGGGGGTGGATTCGCCGAGGAGGAGGCAGGGGGGTGTTGTGTTCCGGTCTAAGGAGGCGGAGTGGGGGGAGAAGGAAACGCCGCGGGGAAGAGATTTGGTGTAGGTGCTGGGGATGGGTTAGTAGTTTTTATAGGAGGGTCTGATTAAAGGAAATAGTGGTGAAGGAGACATACTAGGCTTGGGGGATCACGTAATCGTAGCCGCCGCCGGAGTAGGTGTTGCCGTTTTTGCCAACCGAAGCATCGTTCTTGACTTGGTAGATGTGTTTCAGATCGAAGACACGAAGGCCGAGTTGTCTATCGGTGATGTAGAGATAATCGCCTCGCCAGACAATGCCGCCGCTGATGACATTGTCAAGAAGTCTGTAGTCTGCGTTTTGGCCGTTCATGAAGGGCTCTACCAGTAATGCATGTGTGTATGCACGGTTTACCGGAGAGACGCCCTGGGCAGTTGCATTGCGCAAGAAAGAGACTCGGACACCCTTTCCAGCCTCTGAAGAGGCTCCAGTTTTGTTGCGCTGGTCATTCCATGAAACAAGCAAGATATTGTCTTGTCCATCAACTGAGCCACTGGGATAACCAGAATCCCAGCTCGTTGTTAGACCTTGCGGGGACCATTCAGTGTCGGTTTCATCTGCTGGATCTTTTTGAGACCATCGGAAGCCTTTTATGAAGTATGGCGTGTCTCGCATCCACTGTGAGTAGTCGAGAGGCTTGTATTTTGCTGCAGTGAGGACATCGCCGACTGAGACTTTCTTGAGGACTTTGTCGAGTTCGGCGATGGCGGAATTGTATGCAGATATCGAAAATGTATAATCCGTCTCGTTCAAGAGCGCAGCCTGTGTCGACAACAGGAGCGATAGCGTTAGTATTATTTTGGTGAGCATCGCAATGGCCTCTAAAAATTCCGGTTGTCAATCGAGGAGCGAGAACAGACAAAAATTTGGAATATGAATACGAAAGACGGTTAATATGAGGGATCTTCCTGAAGTTGTTACACAAAGAAACCTCGTATTCATCCTTGTGCACCCGGACTAGCCGTGATGGTTACACTGGTAAAGACAGCGATACTAATGCAGCTAACGACTCCAAGATGTTAGAGGAAGATGAAGTCTGACAAAAACCTTTACTTTTTGGGAAATGAGTACCGGCTGCGGAAAACGCTGTCTTATGGCTATGACCAATTGATGAACTTTGTCTTGCCCTTCGCGAAGGCTAAAGACACGAATGTCGATCCGTCGGTTATCGACGAAGCGGAGCGGTTCCAATTTTGAACAACCCTCCGTTTTCCCTGCAGACTGTATCAACAGTGTGTTCATCAAGACCGGTGAAGTGGCTGTGATAAAGGAGCAGTAACCTGTGCCGACAAGGGTACAGAATATTCTGTAAACAACCCGTTACATAGACGTCGTAACACATGCCAACAGTGTTCCGATAGCTGTGTTTCCCACTGATCTTTAAGACCTGTCAAGATCTGGTGGCTTTCTGATGCTGATGGAATTAGGTTTGCCCCGCTTTGATGGCGGATCTGCGTAGGAACTTATGCATAAAACTAGCGAAGGGGCTTTAGGCAGCAGTCGCCAAGAATCAAGTGTCGGAATGGATTCCGGCAGCCATGAGCTCGGTTTTCAACTCTCTAGAGACATCACGACTCAAATCCGAGTTAGATAAATTCCAGGTTGGTAACACGTGTGTTTGAAGGATGGAGAACTTACATAGGACCGATATTTTGACTTACACGGTATTATAAAGGCTATCTGCACATCTTTAAGCGAGGCAGAGCTGTATCACACCGCGTGTGGAAACGGTATCCTCGAATACTTACATCGCCCATCATTTACCACTGCCCCCACGAGTCCTGGGGTCTGTATGGTTGCAGCAGTGTCGTCAGGATTTCGGGCTGAAGCGATTTCGGTAACATGAAACGGCAGCTCATAACTCAGGGTCTGATGTAAATGTCGCTTACTAGTGCCGATGCTCGAATTGGCAGCTGTTAAAATCTCCGCGGAATGAGTCGCGCCACCGTGCGGATGAACATTATGGGTGCAAAGTTGTAGAGAACGAATGATTTCAAACGTGGAAGATTAGGTGGAGAGTGCGATGAATGAAAGGCTGAGTTATCACACCCCAGATTATCGCTCCAAGCCCAGTACGGGAGCCAAGACCACGGGATGCGCTCACTCTAGTCTATACCCGAGGGTGCACAAACGCGTCGGAATCCTGAGACTGCAAGAGCCTCCATAGGCTGTCGCTTGGTCCATTCCACTTGAGATGTATCAGATTTCGGGCAGCATCTTTCTGTTAGGACCCTTCTGTTGTTGGGTGGGTCTAGGCGGCGTGCGCTGAGACTTTCATTGCGCGTCATCACTCGAATCACTAGCATCCAAGCCCTACCCTAAGCAGCATACATGAAGACTTCGTGTACGTTAAGTACATGACTACCTCGCCTCACACGGAAAAATGAGACCAGTTCTTATGGATAATTTATGTATTTATGATTTAACAGAGAATAGCAATCAGAATTGTCCGGTAGGGGTCTATATTAAATAGCTTTTGAGTACCGCCGACAGTCACCAACACCAATAAGTGCTGAAGGCGGGCGTGGCGCAAAAAACACAAAGGAGACCACGGAGACTGCCAAGGAGGGTGACGGTCTCTCTGATCAACCCAGCCGGGGTACTGCAAGGCGGGGCCGGGGATACCAAAGGCGGGCTACCTGGGCGTAGGTAGTTGCAGCGGGAGGTGTCAACATACCGGCTGTGATGGATTTACTTGGGCTCAACGATGGCAAAGTGGCGCACCACTTAAGAAATAGGCGGCCTGGCACTGCACAGAAAGGAAGGACGAATGAGGGAGAGGAGGAAATGAAAGCACAACCTTAAGGCCATTAGCGTTAGATCTCATCGGAGAGGCGAGCATTCATGGAGCTGCATATACACATAGACTGTACTAATTGTTTTTGATTAAATCATTTATTATTCCGTCCCAGGTATGGGGCGCGCTAATTCAATATTCTTTAGGCAATTCTTGCCTCAAGAACCCATTTGGCGGGGGTAAAGGGAAAACCTGTCTGATAGTCAGGTTCAGGAAAACCTTTGCCGTTCTTGTTGACAACAATTACCTCCTATAGACTGTACGAAGAAGGAAGGGGATAAGGGGACGTTCTGGAGATAGCTCCAATTGCCTAAAAATCTCACACGGATAGAACAGAAGGGCTTTAATAATAAAATAAATAAATAACAGTCACAAACACAAAAAACAAGCCATGTGCAACCATCGTGATTGTATTAGCACAATCAAAGGTCCTATCTGCGCTGCTGTTGTTGAACACGATAGTCAGGCTTGCCAGTCATACTCCGGTGTTTTTTCGTCCCTCGTGCTTCCGAGTTTCCCTCACCCTTGCTCCACATATCTATTAGCTTCTCCCTTCCTTCTCTTTTATAGATGCTATTCAAGTTTTCCGTCAACAAAGTCTTATCGTCTTCCTTCACCTCTGGAATGAAGCAGCCCTCGCTATATCCCCCTTCATCGTCGCTATAACCCCCCTCATCGTCGCTAAACACTTTGTACCTGTCATAGATAGTTTCCTCCTCAACCTCGCTGTAAGTAAGGTTTTTCTTTCCAGCCTCCATCTTCAGATATTCCACTGCGCGTCTCAATCGAGATGCAAGACCTTGATCGGATTCAGTTTCCTCGGCGGGAGAATCGTACCAGAGGTAGTCGGATGGGTTATGGACGACCACAACAATTAACGACTTATTTTCACACTTCAGAATATCCCAGCTTTCGCCCATCGTGAGATTGAAACTGTCGTCCTCGATCCATGCTGAAACAACCGCTATTTTATCCCAGAGTTCAGAAAATGATATCTTAGTATATTCGAATGTTCTCCGTGTTCCGCCTTCAAATTCGAACGTAACCTGCTTGCATTCACCGGGGGCGGTTTTAGGCACAAACTCGACCGTGACATTCCAGTTGGAGAGGTCTATCATACGGCGAGCGGGTGCATCCGGTAGCTCGAGTTCATCTTCATCTGTGGATTCATAAGTAGACTAAATGAGCGATCTATCAGTATTTGACGCATAAAACATACGGGCGGGGTGTAAGATACATTTGCGACTGGCGATGATGCTTGCTCGAAGTCATCATTAGAGATGGAGTTGCCTGCGGAGCCTGTTGCCATGTTGTCTAAAGATAGCGAAGTGATTTCGGGATCCGTGGTGCGCTATTGGCACGGTCACTATCGACAACTGGAGTTTGCTGATGGACGCAGGGTGGTTCGCAAGGCAAGGCAAGAGGGAGATCTTGGAAGCGTAGATGAACCGTATCACTAGCCGTCGGTTGAGTGTAAGAGTCAGATAAGAAGGATGTAAGTAATGGGAGATTGTAAACAGGTTACAGGGGAGTCGGCTTTCTTCCACCGTAGGGCGTAAGTGGGAAGAAAAGGCATCCATTCCGGTGGTAACTGAGATATTCTATGAAGCGTCTGTAACGGTGGGTCATGGGATCTGGTTCACTTTGAATGTTCATAAGTCTCGCCTGATTACTCGCCGGTCAGTGTTTTGTCCAAAGGAGCGATGCGAGATCTTTCATGAACTGTTTGCAATCGGACAGTCACGGCGGTAAGCCACATTGCTGGTTAAATACATTGGATTGTCGTTAGTGAAGCAAATGTAATGGACGTGGGACATTGGCCAACACCTAGAGACGTACCGGAAAAGAGCAAATCTCTAGTTCTATGTAGTTATTTTTTTTCTGGAGGTATCATCTCTTAGGGCATAGTGGAGGCTGATGCGGTAATCATGTCGATGATTTGGTCACCAGTGGAAATAGCTTGTTGATGTAATCGTCAGCCAGAGTAGTCCGTACAAGCGACCGAACACTCCGCAACTTCCAACGCCGATGAATAAAGCCTCAAATTGGCGCCGGTCGGCATGATGCATGGAAATATAATACTATCAGGGGTTTCCCTGTGGTACAGACGGTGTGTTTAAGTAGGTGTAACATATCACACCCCATTATATCCGAAAACCGGTGTAAGAGAGTGTAACAACTTGCCTCAAGCTAGAGAGGCCTGTTACAACTGAATAACATCTCCTTACACCTCGTAATACCTTATTACACCTTCATATACCAAAAAGTATACCCACAGACACCCGGATCCAACCATCTTACACCTGGGGCACATGAGGAAGGGCACGTGATGTATTCTTGGTATGCAGTTATAGGCTAGTTATTAATGATAGTTACGCACGCTGATAGAAACTAAATTCAAATTTGAAGATTGATTGATGGTATTTATTTATTTAACTGATTGATGACTAATGAACTATTACATTACTTATATGATTCATGCTAAACTACATGTGGGGTATCTTGATGGCCTTCGGTTCAGTTCCTCTATAGATAGATCCCATCACAGATGAATTGCTTCGTAGATGTATTCCTTGCTAAGCGGACATCCTAGATAGAGCCCTTTGCAAATAGCTTTCTTCGTGAGTACTAGGTAGTTTCCTGGTATGTAGTAACTAGAGTCAATGGTTTGAGAACAATTATCATTAGCAACTTCCAGCGAAATGTGTAGTGGGAGAGTCTTAGCAATGTGGGATTGTTGAACACGTTGAGTCATGTAAGGCTGCAGTGATCACCAGGGATTACATGTTTGTGAACTGCTGATTCTAGTCAGTATGCTCTACAAAATGTTGGCAAGATTGAAGCCAGGGGTGATCAGCAGAGCCTCCTTTGGAAAGGAATTATCTCTTGTGCATGTATTACCTCTTGTCAGTCAATTGCCTTTCATAGACTTGTAGATTTATTGCCTCGTAGATGGATTACCTTGTATATAGATTTCCTCATGACTAGATGGATTGCCCTGTAGATAAAGTTCCTCACTGTTATACCCCTCCTAGAACATAATTTAAGAGAATGGGGATTCTCGCAAGTAATAACTCAGGTCATAGGACAAGAGCAATTATAGGCTGCCCTTCATCCAATTTCCACAGGAAGTGAGATAATGGGGGGCCAGGACAAAGAATAGTCAATTATTAAAGGTATTACCTTCTGATCTTGTCAGGCCACTGGTGCCTTTCACAGGAGACACTCCTGGTCATCAGTAACTGACTAAGCAAAACCTGGAATACCAAGAACCTTGGGCTCTGACTCAGGAATGTCTCGGTAGTGTCTGTGAGAAAAGGGGTAGATTACCTATCATAGTAACCCCTCTCCAACAGCCTCTGTGGTCCTTACTAGCCACAGTCAGAGTGGGACTACCCTTTGCCATATTTGTACATTGTGCTGTGTCACACAGGGCCACCCCAACAGGCAGACAGAGAAGGGGCTGGGGAAGAAGAAAGGTACACCAAGGGAGGAAAAAAGATATTTGTTTAATAAAGTAAAAAGGTCACCGTATATGGAAAAGAGGGAGCTTGTGTAGTATAGGAGGGCACTACACTACCAGACATAAGCAGGGTCAAAAGGGAAAGATGCACCTGGATAGATGACAGGGCATTCAGGGTGAGGATGTATTCAGTGTTGATAATGAGGATGAAGGATCAAGGAACTGGAAGGACACTGTCAGATATTTAAGAATGAATTGAAAAGGATGTTATGACAGAATGCCGAGTCCAATTGAGAATCAGATGTTACTGAGTAAGCCCAGCTGAGATGATCAGGAAACCCAATGAATGACACTAGACATCAACAAATGAATGAATGTGCAACAGCAGAGTCTAATTGGCTGAAGGAGATAAGGATTGTCATGGGTGATAAAGACCAATACATGGCAGAGTGGCCCAGAGGCAGCTGACAATACAGGAAACCTTATTACAGGACAACCTTTAACTAGCATGATATGACAAGACTACAGCATGCAGTCAGATACACATAGATGTCAGATCCAATCAGAGGCCACAGGAAGGCCCAATGACATCTCCCATGGTGAAGTGTTTGCAAGGCATACAGACAGCAAAGCAGGCCGCAGAGTAATGCAAGTACAGATCAGGAAATACAGCAGTAATGTACAAACACTTCACCAGAGCTGATGACACACATATGAAACACAATATATGCTCACATACCCTACCAGAGTGATATTATTAGCAATGATGTATTGACAAATGACAGGTTCAGTGATGACCCATCTGCAAATGACTTAGCAGATTACCAGGAGTCACCCAATTGGTTCAGAAGGATTTTGGAGTGATTCCAGAGAGTTTTCCAAAATATGGAATTTGTATGCAAAAAATATCATGTTTGCATGCTCTCTACCAATGTCAACCAGTACTTGGCATTCCGACCACTGCAACAGACCTGGTGGGTATATGAGTGGGGAGCTCAAAGTTAGAAAACATAAATAAGGAAAAAGCCACTACTTGACAAAGCCATCATCCAGCAAAGATCACTCAACTGTCCCATTGAATACAATTACATCTCAGAAAGATATTATTTAAGAGAACCCTCATAGGATTGCTGTTAATCATTGAATGCAATTCTTCTACAAATTACAAAGACCATCAAGACCAAAGACCTTGATGGATTGCTGTTCACCCTTGAATGCAATAACCAACAACCTCAATGACTCCCTGAGATAAGCAGGAGAGTTTAAGATTATTACATTTCTTAAACTCTCCTGCTTATCTCAGGGAGTCATCGAGGTTGTTGATCATCTCTGCTGAGCTTCCTTAGTAACATATGAACTCAATTGCACTTGGCATCCTGCCATAACATTCATTCAATTCATTCTTAAATATTTGTCATTGTTCCTCTAGTCCATTGATCCCTCATCCTCATCATCAACACTGAATATGTGCTTGCCTTCAATACCCTGCTCTCTACTCAGGTGCATCTCTTTACTTTTGACCTTGCTTATATCTGGTAGTGTAGTACCCTCCTATACTATACAAGCTTCCTCTTTTCCATATATGGTGACCTTTTTTACTTTATTATATGAATATCTTTCTTCCTTCCTTGGTGTGCTGTGCTTCTTTCCCAGCCCCTTCTATGTCTACCTGTTGGGGTGGTCCTGTATGACATGGCACAATGTATGAATATGGCAAAGGGTAGTCCCACTCTGACTGTGGCTAGTAAGGACCCCTGAGGCTGTTGGAGAGGGGTTACTCTGATAGGTAGTGTGCCCCTTTCTCATAGATCTCACTGAGTTGTTCCTGAGTTTGGGCCCAAGGTTTTTAGTATTCCAGGTTTTACTTATTCAGTAGTACTGATGACCAGGAGTGTCTCCAATGACAGGCACAAGTGGCCTGACAAGATCAGAGGGTAACACCTTTTATAACTGACTATTCCTTCTTCCTGGCCCCCCATTATCCTACTTCCTATGGGAAGTGGATGAAGGGCAGCCCATAATAGCTCTTGTCCTATGACTTGAGTCATTATTTGTGAGAATCCCCATTTTCTTAATGTGTCTTCTAGGAGAGGTATGATAGTATGACAATCCCCTGCTATACTGACAATTCATCTGGGTTCCAGACCACAAACCACTCAAGCTCCACCTGATGCAACAATGCCATGAGACCCTGGCTGCAGGACATCCTGGAAGATCAAAAACCTTGGAATATCTATCAAGGACATATATGTGGCCTAAGATGTGAGCAGATGTTAACCACTATACATGCAACTGTCATATATGTCAATAGTCCAAGTCTAACAGGCATGTACCATTTGGTGTCCTACAACCACCAGCTGATTCCTCACAGACCATAGTAGGACATATCAATGGATTTTGTCACAGGGTTACCATGCTCCAATGGATGTAATATAATCTGGCTTGTTGTAGATCATCTCGCCAAAGAATGCCATCTGGTACATTGCTGCACTAATGTAGATGCCAAAGAACTTGCAAACCTGTTCATTGCCCACATCTTCCATCTTCATAGCCTGCCATTCACTATCATATCCAATCATGGTCTGCAATTTGCAGCATTGTTCTGGAAACACCTTTGCTACTAGCTCAGAATTGAATTACAACTCTCTGCTACATTTCACCCACAAACAGATAGCCAAACTGAATGCATTAATGCTATGATAGAACAGTACCTCTGTGCCCACATTAACCACCTACAGGATGACTGGGCAGAATTGTTGCTGCTGGCTGGATTTGCTGCAAACAACCAGGCCTCACAGACTACAGGTACATGCTGTTCTTCAGCAATAAGGTTTGGAACCCATGATGTCAGTTTGACCTTATACCTGCCATAGCAAATGATATCAATGATTGATATGCACTAACAATCTCAAAAACCCTATCTGAGATACACAGTTACTTATGGACTGAGATCAACACAGCTAACCTTCAGTACCAGGATAATGCTGATGTACATTGACTACCATTACAACGTGACTAGCTAGGGGACCTGGTTTGGTTGGATAGTTGGAACTGGAAGACATAACACCCATCCAAGAAACTTGACAACCAATGACATGGACCATTCAAGGTTCTTGCCAAAGTATTGCCATATGCCTACTGAATCCACGTGCTGCCAACAATAAAGTATCAGCATGTTCAACATGTGTTACTGCTGGAACCAGCAGCCAATGATCCCTACCCAGGACAAAGATCTGACCTACCTCTCCAGTCCAGATTGATGGGAAAGATGAGTATTTCATTGAAGCTATACTAGACTCCTGAATGCATTGATAGAAGTGTTGAATGATTTTCTTGTGTCTTGCACATGCGGTGTTCCGGAGGAAATAGCCGAGTGAGATCACGTGATGGATTTGTCAAGAAGGTTCTATCACCTTCAAGGTGGAACAGGATGTGGCGCAGGAAGTTCTAGGTAGTGCATGTGAATTCTTCTCGTTCTAGATGTTTCTCTACATTTGTCAGATGTTTTCTTTTTGCTTCTATTGAGTGATGTCACTCATTTGTCAATTTGTCTTGGGTCCTGTGTATATAAGCTTCGAGATATCTCCGCTCTTTCTGTATATAGTAATAACAATCAACAATTATCTCTTCTTTCATTTCAACAAGAATTTATAGTACTTAATCAAGTGGGTTGGTTATGATCAACAGGAGTGGCAGCCAGCTGAACTACAATCCCAGAGCAAGGCTGTTGATGGATTCCATGAGAAGTACCCAGAGAAGCTGGGGACACTACCTGGTAGTTCATAATAACACTTCACCAGAGCTCAGCCCAAGTGGGGGGATCCTGTCATGGCTTGACTTTCCTCTCTTGATTATGTTCTTTATTTCCTTGCTTTCCCATTCACTTTCCTTATTTGGCAAACTTGTTTTCACCCTTGACCCTGTCATATTTATTATGTCACATGTTTCTGTGGCTGCATACTTATCTATGAGTTATGTATGCTATGACATCATTGAGTTATTTTTTCAGTGGCTATGAGTTACATTTGTCATAAGGGGTTTCAAGATGTTGTAGAAGGATCTGTTAGTTTCTATAGGGTTTAGGGTTTTTCTCTTTGGTACCTTGGCATAGAATGAGAAAATGTATATATAACAGGACTTGTCCTCCCACTGTTCTATTTCCTTTCCTTTTTTCCTTACACAGTTATTAGTTTATCTTAACTAAATAAATACTTAGAACCTATCCCACCATTGCCTGACCTCTACCCTCCTCTCTGTCCTGGCCTCTGTCCTCATCTCTGTCCCTGCTCTCACCCATGTCTCTACTCTGTCTTTGACATTGCCCCTGTATCTCTTCTCCAGTCTTCTTGCTTATGTTCCTTGGCTATTCTTTAACTTCTAAACATGGATCCTCTTCAGTTGCTTCTTGACACAGCTTTAGAGATCTCACATTGAAGTTACCTATCAGAACATTCTATTGTCCATAAGTCTTGATGACTAGTTTAGAGCCCTCAGGTTACCAATGACCACCATGACAATGTTCAATGATACAGGCAAATTGGAAGATCCAAGTGGGATTATTCGATACTGGAATCTAGTGAGTGCATTACCAGGCCATGATAATACAGATTGGAAGGTGTTGAGGAAGTGCCAGCAGGACTAGGGTATGCCAACTTACAACCTTATCTTGGTAATGATGCCTGCATATGATATGCATATGAACTGAGGAGTCAGTTAAGAGAAATCCCTAGCATCAGAGAAAGTACATTGGCTAGAAGAAGCAGCAAGTGGATATGCAATCAGCAGGAGCCATATGACACATATCAGATGGTACATGCCAATGACTCATGTCACATGTGGCATTTATGCCAAACTAGTTTCTTCCATCAATGATGTGATTGACTCATGGAATGAGTGATTCATGAGGTCATGAGACAGAGCATGAGCCAAGGCTACAGATCAGGATTGATCCGCTGAGACTCCGCACTGTTCTTTATAAACCTCAAAATCCTCCCATTCACTGCTCATCATCATCACGATCGCATATCATGGCAACCACATGCTCATGGCAACACAGGAGCCTAATTGATTATTCCACTGTAATCAGGGTGAATTTTTAGTTTATCTTATCAATATACTTTGTACCTGCCTTCTCATATCGCAGAACCTTACACATAAAATGTCAATTGATAACGAAATTCATGTGATCTCCTAGTCCCCCGACTAAGAATCATTTTTAGTAAGCCAGTACTAAGAAAGTCAAAACCTTTACACTCTTTTGGGTGCTGGTTTTACCCCCACCCATTACAACATGCTACAATGGAATCGAAGTAAGCCTCGTAAATGGCTGCCTCCGATGACTCAAAGAAAGAGGAAGAGAAGCTAGTAGCGGTAAAGTTGGACAACATTTTGTGATTTGTGATGCCGCCATTCGATGATGATCGAGATACAGGTACCACTTCAGGTATGGCTTCATTTTTTTTATACACATGTCCACTAACATCTCTGCTGCTATGTTGAATTTGGCTTAGTTGACCTGAAAGTTGATTGTTCTTGAAACTCGACAGACTGGACAGAAACCCGGCAGGCATAAATCCTCTCTCGGGTTTCTGTCGAGGCTGTCGTGTTTGTCGAGTTCTGTCCTGAGAAACAGCTACCTTCCAATTGGCCAGAGTTGTGACGTTAATGCAGTTTTTTCAATTATATCGCCAACCCGACAGGAACCCGACAAGATTGATTACTGCTATTGTCTGGTTTCCAAATTACACTCGTAACGCGAAGCTCTCCAATGTAAAATATGTAGGTGTTCAACCCTACTGAATATTGGAACAATTCAACAAAGATCATAGTCTACAGAATTCCGAAGTTCGTTTATAGATCCATAGAATTGTAGCAGCCAGGCATCATGAGAATAGAGCCTCACCATTCCTGGCGCAGGTGCGTCAATGGCTACATGCATGGCAAGATCACCTCTGTTGCAGGTTTGCTACAAGCCTGCAACGCCCCGAAGTTACTATCACCTAGCGCCTTCTAAACACCGGCAGTTGTCACAAACACTTTCTACTTGAACCTCGTTTCCGAAATTGCAGTGCTACTGTTTCAACGTCCTACGGTTCAGCACTCGTTCTACGCTAAGTAGTTAGCTTCACCTGCACCCCATACGGGAGCTAGTCGCACAGATCTGATCATCCTAGAAATCTAGTAGCTCTTGCCACTTCTATTTGTTTTTCTGGGCATCACCAGCCGCTCAGCAGGTGGTTCGCCAAGACATTCCCCAAGAAATATACTGCCAATATCAGATCATGTGGCTTTCTTTTTTCGGTTGACTACCATCGGGCAGGCAATAAAGTGCCAAACGGGAGACAAATAATCCAAAAACCGAGATGGTGGATGCCTGATAGTGGGGTGCCGGAGCCTCTGGGTGATCGATCGACCATCGGAAAAAGACCCGTCACACGAGACCGTTCCGGTGGTGCCTCAGACAGATCTTTTTTATTACACTTTTCATTTTCACCACTTAGTCATCGCAAAGGATGGCCTATCCCTGTGTCGAAAAGCTAATCGGGTTCCTGCACAGACATGCATAAATGTATGCGCAAGCTGTGCAAACCCTATACGGATGCTGAGCGAGCGATGCCCTATGGTTCGCAACCTCTAAGAGCTCGAAACCCCATGAGGGTTCTCACTCTGAAGGCAGTCCCAAGGTCCAAAGCGGTCACTGCACGTTCGCATGCCCACATACCGCGCCCAATCAACGCTAGCAGCGGCCATAACTAGAAGCGTTCGGCCGCTCTTTCATGATAGATAATCATTCAATTTAACACTGATCTTTACGCTTTATGACCTTCTTTTTCACATCCTTTCGTTGCCTTTCTTCACCGTGGATCGGGACTGTGCATTGACAGCAAGAGAATCCCTTGAGACCTTGCCTCAGCGGCCGGTGCCCTTGCAGGGCCTTGGGCCCCGAGGATCGAACTGTGTAGTTTGCTAGCTTTTTATTTTTCAACTAGGATAGGTAGCGCGGTTATTGTTGTGGGAGCCGAGTGCAAAATATCACTAGATAACATCACTACAGATCAGCACTGCAGTCGGCGACAGCGCTAGGCCCGGCTCTAGCCCTGGGACTGCGAATGCAGCCCGCCACGCCTTGCGCCATTTTATATCACTCTAATAACGCGGAGCATCCCGCCGCACAGCATGGAAGTAGTTCTTGTCACAAATTTGGATAGAAAGTACCAAGTTACAGTAAGGAGGAAGGGTTTTTATTGAGCTCTAAATTTGTAATTAATTTGTAAGATGCGCGGAAATACAAGCGAATAAATCCAAAAACAAAGGAATAAAACGTGCCGTCCCAGCATCTAGTGAAGTAGATAGATTGTAGAGGTTTCTCAATTTATCAAGAAAGTCAATTATCCAAGCGTCTAATCTCAGTTTCCTGTCGTTGCGGGAGGTGTATCGCTGAAGCTCCAATGGAGGACTTCCCGTAAGGCTATAGCAACGCTTTTGCAATTGCGTTTTACAGCAAAACGCAACCATAAATTGTTTCGAATTTTTTTTATCTTAATTGAAGGTGTCCCTGATTTCTTTGCCTATGTAATTTGAGAGTTACAACTCTTAAATCGATCGGTTGGTGGCGCACTGAGGGAGTCATGGATGTTGCTATAAGCCCGAATAGCGCTACGGGAAGTCCATGAATATCTTTCGGGAGTTACGTTCTGATATTTTACCAAGATATCCTCCCACTCCCGTACCATCCCTTCTGACTCTGCCCTACTATCTAGCCCACTATTATCGCTCTCTGTGTATTCTCGCGGGCTATGATAGACTTCAGAATCCTGTAGTTCCTCTCACTCTTCACTACTATCAGATTCATAAATCCCATCACAAATGGTATATCCTCCTTCTTCAAAACGTATCTGTTCCTCTTTCACGAACAAGCATAGGCGTATCTGACATTCCAGCTTGTCGTTTTCAGGTGTAAGCCATATGTCCAGCACACCATGAACCACCGTAACCACCAGACATTCTGAGTTATCATATTGACAAGTCCAACATCTCTAGTTGAGCCCAGACTCCAGTTCTATGGCACCTTTGTTTAGGTGGTGGGCAGTGACACGGTCTCGGACAGCTTCTGACGATTGTCCGTCGGGATGCGTATGGAGCATAAACGTGCGCACAACTACCTCTTCGAATGGCAAGGGAGACGGACTGCAGCTAGGCGGTCTTGCAACTTTATATGGATAAACTGCTATAAATTCTGGTTTGATGAGCTTCACATTCGTGTTGTCGGAATAGTCGATCACGATGTCCCAGTGTTGGAGGCAATCAGACATGCCGGGATAGTATTTAGGATCTCTATTTTGCACTGATAGTTTCCTAAAATAATATCAGTATGCAGTAATCTATATCCGGCGCCTGAAAGCATAAAAGCACCTTTTGGACTCCTGGCATTGGGAGATTCAAAGCTATGGATCCGTCCTCATATTCCAGTGATCGAGGTATCTCACCAGCGCCGAGGTCCGGCACCCATTTAATATACTTCTCGGTCGGCGTCTCCCGCCTGCTGATAATGCTACGTTAATTATAATATCGATACCAGTTCCGGATGGCCTCGCACTTGAATCTTCGAATCTCGCGCCTTAAACGCTTTATCATAAAGTCGCTAACCTTTATAGCTTTTCCTTGATATCTGTTTTGAGTTGCTTGAGTTAAAAGATAATCTTGGGGATGAACGACAATTGTAACCTCCAACCATACATCGCTAATGGGTGTATCGGTAGTGTCGAACTTCTGAGAAATCCAATAGTCCCAGCTTTCTCCCAGCATGAGGCTCAACTCGGTACGTGACCCAGTACATGCGTAAACCCTGGACGGCGGTACTATTTTGGTTTCATCAGTGTATGGACCAAATCGAAAATATTTTTACTGCGGGAAACAAGACTCTCTTAGCGTCATAGTCCACGTTATCTTCCAATTTCTGTCGCCAGGAAGGCTTTTTTGAAGGTAGAACGTCGGATTGTGCTGGGAAGTCGAATACAATGTGCCACTTGGTAACGTCTATTTGCACGCATTTGGGCCCGAAGATGTTCTCTGGATAACATATCAGTATTTTGACTTTCAACCATCTGTGCTTAAAATGTTGAACTGAAGCTCGGGGGTTGAGCTTAGACCTCCGGTGTGATCAATTTGACACTCAAACAAGATCTGGGGGAACATACATCTTTGCTGCTGCCCGTGGTCTGGAGTTGCGACCGATCTTGAAGACTGTTGCCGATTGGTAGTATCACCAAAGCTCTTTGTGCTCCCTCTGGCATGGCGTTGAAGATGGTATAAACTGATGACTTTCGGAAGCGATGTGATCAGTCGTGTTGCACAGTGTGTCGGATAGCTATCGGTCAGTGTATATTGTCGCAGCTGAGTGATGACCGATGTTCCAGTTTTACTTGAGAGTCAGGCTGAAAGATGGGGCGAGCACGGCACTATTTATTTATGTAATCAAAGAATTTTGGTTATGAATCCGACTATCTGTTATAGACATTGAACGGACCGCTTACTCTGAAGAGGACGGGTCACGACGTCGCTTCAACGGTTAGAGTGCAAATACTGCGCTAGCCAGTCCTGAAATCTACTTCAGATTAACATCAGTGCCTCAAATTTGAATTGATACCAAAATGAAGTTCAGTGTTTTGAACCGTAGTAATGTTCTTTTGATAGTTCCATAATAAAAGGGCTTCCCGGACGTTAGAACGGAGTCTCGAACCTCGAAGATTTGGTCGTTGCGGAGGAAGTGCATGACGAGGGGGGTTTAGATCTTCTGAAACAAACCAATCAACTGCCCTCACATTACTCGCAGTATATTGCTTTATCAAGTAGATTTTGATGGAAACCAATCGTCAAATAAACGCCATGTACCATCACTCGCTTCGTCGCTAGGCTCCGTCCGGCTGGGCTCCAACCCTCTCTGCACCTGGCATGTGAGTTGGCCACAGAATCTTGATCGCCACCAGAACCTGACACTTCAAAACAAGGCTCGGGAGCTTAAAATATCATAAGTTACCTTGTGATCGCCAGCGATAGAAGGCTTAAACAGAAAATTAACGCTTTAGGGTTAGGGTTGCACCATCTCATTCTAGACTAGAGTTGAAAATGAGCCGCGTATCGCGTCGCGCGGACCGTTTTGATCCATTTCCCGTCGCGCGCCAACCCACCACCCACGAACCGTCCAGATCGCAGTCTTCACCACCAAAATGATGAGCACCAGAAAATCACTAAAGCGCAAGCGGAGTATGTCTTCTTCGCCTTCTCCAGCGATACGAGAAATCCCAGCCCCGGGAGAAATTCCGTTCCCCGAGGACGAGGAATACCCCGCCCCTCTCCGTCTTCAACTCCCATTCCAAGAATGCCCGTACAGCATTCTGCCGAACTCGAATCCACCAAAGACTACAGAAAAAAAAACTATCAAATATGTCAACCCCCGGACTATCAACCTCGATATAAAGGAGTACAGGGTTTTCCCGGAATCTTGGAATGAAGTTCAGAAGTTCAGGAACTGTGTCGGTAAGTCCCGATCTTACTACAGAAGCTGCATTTTTTTGAGATGATGTCCGCACTCAGACCCAATCCTCGAAAGTGCGGGAGGCACAACTGCAGAATACTATCTTCAGCCGATTCTCTTTAGACTTTACTGGAACAGAACGAACCGGTAGCTAACAAATAGGGAAATAGTTGGCAAGGAAACTTTTGGTATCGGCGACTACCTCCTCATCAATAATGCCTCTACAAAGCCGGTAGAGCAAACGGAAGAGAACTTCTGGGTAGCCCAGGTCCTCGAGATTCGTGCTAAAGACGAAGAGCATGTGTACTTACGTGTTTACTGGATGTACAGACCTGAAGAACTTCCTCAGGGTCGGCAACAGTACCACGGCCGTGAGGAACTTATTCATTCAAACCACATGGACATTATTGACGCTCGGACCGTTGGTGGACGTTCTACCGTGAAACGCTGGAGGGAGCACGATGACAATGAGGAAAATCCATCGGGGTCTTATTGGAGACAGAAGTTTGATTACGATGAACAGACGCTGGGAGCACTGCGGGAGCACTGTGCCTGCAGAGGCTATTACAACCCGGACACGATTATGATCTTGTGTGATTGGTGCAATATGTGGTTACATGAGCACTGTGTGCTGGATAGCGTTAAGAAGTGGACGCTGATGATGGAAAATCCCTTAAGGAAGAGGATAACGAAGACAGACCTCAAAACGGTGAAAGTAGGGAAGTGGGATATTGCTTCCTCGACGGTACTAGTCAAATACAAAGGAAGAACATGGCACGAGCATGCTAGATGCTTAAAGTGTGATCGTCAGATCGATTAGGTGGCTTATCTTTGCGGTTTGAGGGTTTTGGTGTTTTGCACGGGCCTTTCGACACGCATATTTTTGGCTTTTAGGGCGTTTAATTGCGTATATGTTTGTGAATTTTGGAGCGGTTTTTAGCGTCTTGGTGCTTGTTGATATTTGCGAGGTGGTAGTTTTGATTTATATCTTGGTGGTGGACGACCACTATGTATGTTTGCTACGGAGGAGCGAAGCTATATCCTGCTGCTTATGCTTTCAATTGAATGTGGGGAGATTTACGTGTGGCTATTTACGATTTTTACATCCTGGTGTTGATGCATGACTACTACTGATGGCTGTTATTTCTGAGTGACATTTTCTTGCTGCTTTAGTGCGATACCGCATCTACTCGATTCTGCTTCGGCTACGTATAGGCGTTTAGGCGTACAAAATCACTTGAACTATGCTTATATTAGTTCGTGACCGCGTAGTGATAACTAGGGATAAGCTGGAGAATAATGTTCGTATTTGCGTGTGGTTGCGCTATCGCCTCTATGCTGTGCTGCCGCTGGTGTTTGTCGACCTCCACTTTCAGAATCCTCGCTTACGACCGTCCTCACAACCTCTGCAACCTCACTCATCCTCCGGACCATTTATCCTCCATCTCTGGAACCAACCTTTTCCTTAATGCTAATCAGCAATAACATATTGTTTGATCATATTTTCTATCGCATCCGATGATATCATGCTGGTACGGCTCTTGCAGTTGCACGCCATCGATCACGATAGGTAACCATTATTGAACGATTCGAAAACCTCAGCTGACCCTCACAGTTTTACCGCTTCCGATTCACGTCGAATCCACGAATTCTCGAAATTGACACCATGCCTTCCCTCCATTTTGGGGATTCGGTTGTTATAGAGCTGGTTTCTTCCCAACTTCCAGACTCCACCCTCCCAGGCTCCGACCGATCACTAGAAGTAAGGTTTCAAATCATGATGTTAATATGCATCAGCTAATTAAACCAAGTAGGATCTTCGTTGAACTCCGGGCAGGATGCCTCCTCTACGCACTCTCCGCAGTTCTTTGCAGCGAATAGTGCAGCCACTTCACAGTCGGCATCCGAGCGTTACAATGGAAGGCAGCAAGGGGCTCAAAACTTTAGCAAGAATGACAAGATGAATAACCTTTTCACTCGGAGATATTCTTTTGCGGGTTGTCTGGTGATCACCGTGGAGGTGGATGTGATGGTGGATGTGATGGTGGTGTGTTTTCCCTTTATTCATTCTTTACTTCGCTTGTTGAATTTTTCAGTACGGACATTGTAGAATGTAGCTTCCTTCATTTTCAAGACAGCTTTTACTACAGTTTACTGGATCAAACCAGTAAAAATTTCCAGTTCAAATTTCCCGTTCAGTTCAAGATCCAACAGTCGGTATTTTATACCGTGACGTGCAGCTCGGCGCTGGATTTCCACCGATTGGCACTATTGCAATGCCTGCTTAATTCTTCAATACATTCGCTTCCTCCATCTGAACCGTGCTTTAACAGAGTGTAAGTGAGTAACTACGTAAGCAGATTATATGCCGGTAATCAGTAGCGAACAAATAATATTTTGTAATCAATAAGTCGAGTCGGGTATAATAAAACTCCAGCAAATTCAGCACGATCGTCACTCGTCCATCTCACGAACCTAAACCTCCTCCACAACAGTATCTTTCTGCCTCCTCATAATCCACACCTGCTCTTTCATCTTTATCCCCACCCACCACCCCTTCATCAGCGGTCTTAACCTGTCCTCCAACCCCTCTACCTTCCCCATCAATCCCAACCTCTTCACGGCCCTCTCCCCCTCCGTCCCCGTCGGCTGTCCAGGTTTATAAACCCTTGCCCCATCAAACCCCTTCACCACCGTTTCCACCTTCCAAGCCCCGGGTACGCGCTCAGGACTCTCGGTCACCGCCCAATCCACCCCCTCCCAGAATTCCGGGCTTAGCTTCGTCTCCTCATCCTCCGTCTTATCCCAGCTTACTCCCGGGAGCTCATCCTGCAAAAAACGCGAAGCCCCCGTCATGCAAGTTAACGTATCTAGATGGACCCTCTCCCCCTTCTGCACCAGCCCCTGTAGGCTGTGGAGCGCTACACCACCTGGATAATTCTGCGCCGACACCGCCGCCATACCCGCCGCAGCCGCAGCCGTAGCAGCGATAGATCCCACCGTCGCCAAAGTGAGGAGCATATAAGCAGCAGACTTCCCCCTTCTGTTCCAAACCCAAGCCGCGCCCTCTGCCGCCGCTGTTGTTAAAGTCGGGATGGAGTACACAATAAACCTCCATTCTTTATGTTTCACCAGCACGGAATAAGCTGCGATGAATAACAAATGCGGAAATGGAGCCAAGGAACCGGAAATGAATATCAATGGCTGGGTTAGGGGGTTTAAGCAGAGTTTTGGGAGGGAGGAGGTGAAGTAGTAGTGCCATGGTGATTCGCCCCATAAGGAGGCACCCGAGAGGATCGTGTTGAAATAGAAGGCGCTGAATTCTGGCCAGATGAATCCGAGCTGGGAGAGAAAGGGAGTTGTGAATGGAGTAGAGGGGCTGGATGAGAGCCAGAAGTAGCTATCCACGGCGATGGTTGAGATGAGGCCGATTATACCGCCGAGGAGACCGGAGATGATGATGTGCCGCAATGGGAGGCGCCGGGTTAGGAAAAGCGTGAGAGCCTGGAATGCGAGTAGCAGTGCCACTTCGCTACGGATTGCGACGGCAGTAAATGTCATCAATCCTAACGCCATCGACTGGCTTGTGTAGGTGCCGCTAATTAACCCGGCATCGGCGAGGAGCGTCAAGATCAGTGCGAAGGTATTGGGGAGTGTTCGGCTGGCATAGAAGGGAATGTGGAATTGTGTTAACTGTAGCAGCTGGTAGAAGCGTGCGACAACGGGACCTTTGATACGCCGGATACGGGTGGTGTAGAAACCTAGCGCTAGGGAGGATAGCAAGGCGAGGGTGCCGCGGACGATGAGTTGTTCGGAGACATGGCCGCGGAGGAGGTGGATGAAGGGGGTGCTGATGTAGGCGAGAACGAGCGGGCCGAGGAAGGAACGGGGAACGGCGCCGGGGAAGGTAAGGTGGTCGTAGTGAGTTGTGAGGTAGGAGGTGATGTTGGAAGTAGGGAGTCCGTAGTGGAGGATGTCGTGGGTTGCTTGGAGGGAGAAGGATTCTTCAACTTTGGTGTAGGGGGCGATTGCGAGGTGGCCTAAAGTCACAGCGAGAGGGAGGAGGTAGTCTGTAGTTCTTAGCGATGGCGGAGGAGGGAATTGGGGACAGGAGGATGGAAACAAACCGAGGAACCCCATCGTGTGTAGTTGACGTTGCGCGTTGGCGGCAAGGCGGGTGCGCGCGCGGTTGTTTAGGGGCGACAGGTTGTTGCGACGTCGCATCGATGACGTCAGCGTTAGCGAGTTTATCCGGAGACGACAGGGGTAGCTTTCCTTAGTAACTCCAGCAATTCCAGTCTTCCCCTCAAAATCACCATCCAAAGCCCGATATTTTGTCTCGGGATCTTCAGTAAACGCGTATCAAGCTTCTCTGTAGATCTCCCGGAAGTTTCGGCTTCTAGAAAAAGTCCTGTTGTGTCGCATGAGCTTTCCGTATCATACCCACAGTGACGTCGTTGTATCGAGATCCAGGTAAAACTCTCATGGATGATGGACCATTTCAGGTTTCACAGACAACGACGCAACATCTTATCTCCCTGACTATTCTACCGATATTACCGAGCTCCGAATAAAAGTCCTCGTTTCCCCCGTCTTATCTCCCTCATTTCCAACACCCTCGTCAATTGACCTCATCCATCGCCGGAGTTAAATGCCTTCATCGCCGATCACTCGAATACAGTCAACTACAAACACCGCACCATCACTCGAAACACACGACCACACCGCAACCATGTCGCTCTTTCCATCCTCGCAAACAATGAACAAAACCTTCCCCTCACCAAGCGACTTCTGGATCGCCAGCACGTCGGATAAAGCACATGCGCTCTCGGATAAAGCGAAAGCCGAAATCGCCGCCGCCAGTGCTCTAGCACAGAAAAAGACAGGACATATCGAGATGTATTCACCAAAGTTCTACGCGGCTTGTACTTTTGGAGGTCTACTAGCCTGTGTAAGTTAACCTACTCTAGCCTACCATCCCTACCTGTCAATCCCATGCCCCCGAGTGGCACGGAACCGACAGAGATTAAGAGGCGGTTCAAAATGATTGGCGCTAATGCAAATGGTGATACATAGGGCGTAACCCACACTGCCGTAACCCCTCTCGATCTCGTAAAATGCCGTCGCCAAGTCGATTCAAAACTCTACAAAGGCAACTTCCAGGCATGGAGTATGATCTTTAGAAAGGAGGGTATGAGGGGTGTATTCACTGGATGGTCACCGACGTTTTTTGGTTACTCGGCTCAGGGAGCTTTTAAATACTGCGGGTGAGTCTTACCAATCCTGATTCAAAATAACATCATCTTCAATGTTATTCCCATGCCGGGCCATTCTGAGGCCATCGCATCCCCGGTATCTCATCCTCCCGACCCCCAAGCTAACTGTCACCCGCTAGTTACGAATTCTTTAAAAAATTCTACTCCGACCTCGCGGGTCCCGACCTAGCCTCCCGCTACAAAACCGGAATCTACCTCGCCGGCTCAGCCTCAGCCGAGTTCGTAGCCGACATATTCCTCTGCCCCTTCGAAGCCATCAAAGTGCGGGCCCAAACCACAATCCCCCCTCCCTTCAGTAGTACCTTCAAGGGGATCTCTACCGTCGTTGCCTCTGAGGGTGTCGCCGGGTTATACAAAGGCCTCACTCCCCTCTGGTGTAGACAGATTCCTTACACCATGATGAAATTCGCGTCTTTCGAAACAATTGTAGAGAAGATCTATCAGCGCTTGCCTAAGTCGAAGAGCGAATATGGGAAGGGTATTCAAACAGCTGTTTCTTTTGGAGGTGGTTACCTTGCGGGTATTTTGTGTGCGGTGGTGTCACATCCTGCCGATGTGATGGTTAGTAAGTTGAATCAGAACCGGAAGGGTGGGGAGTCAGCGGGACAGGCTGTTAAGAGGATTTATGGGGAGATTGGGTTTGGGGGGTTATGGAATGGGTTGCCAGTTAGGATTGTGATGATTGGAACACTCACGGGACTTCAGTGGTTGATTTATGATAGTTTTAAGGTTTTTGTGGGGCTACCTACGACGGGAGGTGGGGAGGAGAAGAAATAAATAAGGAGTAGAAATTATGGGGGAGTGATGGTTTAGATTCGATGGCTGATTGTAGAAGCAATTGTCTTTGAAGTTTATTTTGTTGCATACTTTGTTTTCGTGCTTATATAGCGTTGCTTTTGAGATCTCTTCAGAATTGTTTAGTTAGTCTAGAAGTTAGAGACAAATTACGATTATTCGTTTGTTTTCGTCGACAAGAGTGAGCGATTATTGGCCTCAACTACCTGTGGTCTATGGCGATATCTGTCGTTAGTGATGGTACGCTTCGTACTGGAACAGAGCCGTTCAGAATCTGCGGAAATGGGGGGTATGGTGAAGATATAGTGATCCGAGTGACCAGGCATGAAAATCCTCACAGACACTGATGGCGGTATACCCAGCTTCTGAAGTTAAGAAAGTGCCGTTTTTATCATTTAGCTAGCAGAGTCTTCCCCCAATGGATTCCTTCCATCCTTTGTTTCCTCTCTCCTCTACACAACACAATGTTCACAGCCCGACAATGTCAAACACCACTCGGTGTTTCCACCGCCATTATCAACTCAACAGAGTCCCAACGCTGATTGTTCAAACATCACGAGAGTTATCCAGCACTTGAAGTAGACATGTGCAAGTAAACTCATCTTTCCTACACGCGCCGACGCGCTTCAAACGCGATGGCTAGCATGGGTTCGCTGACAATCACTCTAGCTCAGAAGCGTCGGCCTCGGCAGCAGATTTAAAACCGTCCTGTCAACTACATCTATCTTCCGAACTTGGAAATAATGAACTAAGAAGATATCCACAATGGTAATAAAATCTTAACCAGCTCAATAAGTAATTATCACTCTTCTATTACTACTCCTCTGTCCCCGAGCCCGTGGAGAAAGGGTAGCCGGTATGGAAAGTTACTAACACTAACACAGATTCCGGGCAGAGGAATAGGGAACCATGAATCAGAACCAGCATCAGCAGTTCGACTTTGTTGCCTGTCTTTGTTTCCTTCGTGGCTTGGCCTAACCACCTCAAGAGTGAGGTTTCAAGGGTTTTTTTGATCGGATGTCTGGGGCCCGGAACACGAAGATGAGTTTGGTTCGATGCTGCGACAGGCCTTATTACTAGAAACATCATGCTCTGTGACAGAGGCTACTCGATTTTTCAGACGAAAACACAGCCGACAAAACCGATCAACTCATCAACCGCATCAGGGAGCTGATACTACGAGAAGCGCCAGTATACGAAGTTCTACAGCATCATCCTCATCCTAACATCGTCAAACCGCGGCTGCAAAGTTGAAGACGGCATGATTGTTAGGTTTTGTCTATCGAAGTACTCCAAAACTCTAACGCACCTCATCTGGACTAATGCGGACATTGATGTCGACGCCTGCTTGGACGGAATCAAAAAGGGAATCGACCATCTTCATAGTCTGGGCTTTATCCACGGCGACCTTACTACCAGCAACGTCATATTCTGTGAAGGGGATGATAGAGCCCAGTCTCCGGTTATTATCGACTTTGACGCTTGCCGTATAAAGGAAGGGGAAAAGCTTGGACTTCAGGAAGAGGAGCGTGTTATGGCCGAATCTTGAATTTGAATTTTACATGATATATAATCTAAATTGAATTTAATTACGTGTGATTAACTCCCTGGCCGGCCCATGATTGCAAATAGTAATTTATAATACACGCGTTGATCGGTGGTGCTGCATTACTGGTACGAGGTAGCAGGTTAGAGGCGAAAACTTTAAGCAGAAAGTCCTGCACACCTGTCACCCACTACGTAGGAGTCGGTAGGACGGTCATTGACCAGTGACTCCTCAGCTTAAAGCCATCCCAGTACTTGGAGCCTCAGCCGCCAAGGATGCGTCCACGCAAAGAATGTGTTAGGTCAGCTTCACCATCACACGAGATACTGAGTAGATAATGATGTGCAGGTGTGTGATCGCGCGAACCATATTATGAGCTTCCGGGTCCTACGCATGTAGTACAACTCTCTCTTTTCGAGGAACGAAATTCCTACAAACCGTCATAAGGTTGATGCCCCAAGAGCTCGATTTCCTAAATTCTAAAAGGCGGATCGTTGGTAAAACTACCCAGTCTACTCGGTTGCAAGAAAAGATCGTGTAGATGGGACGAGATCGACCACAATGGATGCTGTTTGTGTTTAGTGAAAAGGAGTGGCGAGTGTTTGCCTTTGTTCTCCAGTGGGGATCTTTACTTCATCTGACAATTGGCGCTTAACGTTTGGTATTCATCGCTAGTCTGGTCTACAAAGCTCTTCCGAAGTCTGAAGTGACAGAGGATAGAGTCGAGGAAGAGGCGGTAGACATTGTTGTAGCAGGAACTGTCGTTGAATAACTCGAATCTAGTTTCATGGGGGTGCAATTAGCTGCGCGACCATGAGAGTGGGTGACAATAGAAGAATGCCAGATAAAATGCGACGAGTGTTCCATACCAGCTAGCAAAAAGTGTTGTATTTGAAGGATTGGCTGTTCAGCTCCAAGCTCTGGTCTTCCGAAGCTTCACATCGAATTCTGAAGCTCGTTGAGATAGTCTGGGCTCTATTTGCGGCGTGGGTGCTGTCACTCAGGAGTCCAAAGCTCCATCAGCTTTGCTACAGCAAAACCAAACCCCGGCAGCTATGCAATGTATGCATGTCCAATTCGAACCCTGTTAGCAGACTAAGCCAGCAACTTGTGGTCATAACTACCTAAATTTGCATACAAACATCCCTAGTCTGTTTGGCCGAGTAATGGGGTGCTTTAAGTGCTCAAGATCCGTCGTTGACCTCCAGTTGCTGTTGAGCTCCGCGGTTCGATTCGCGCAAGCCTCTCTAGATGATGATGGGAGCTGGCCGTTGTTGCAATAACCAGTGTTATGCACAATCTTATATTTCTTTTGCCGCTTTCGCGGACTTTTTATTGAATTGTGGCGCTGTGTTAGAGGTGGATTTGTTTTGGCAAGCTTGTTATCGGCATCGCGAGGGGTGCCAGCTCGTCACCCGACCCATGAAACTCCCCAACCACCCTATTACCAATCTACGAGGTGACCTCTACTCTAGAGTAACCCCAGCCGGGACAATCCACAACCACCACACGGAGAACGCTTTCTATCCCGCCGTGGCATACGCGTGTCAAAGATACCGCCGTTTCCCTCAGCTTGTCTCGGTGTCAGAAAACACCGGTGATTCCAGAAGCCCGCTCATCCTACCTCTCGCCAGATGTCCACGCTGTTCTGCTGATTGGATTGCCTGCGCTGCTCCAGGAAAATCACCAAGCAAAGAATCTGGGAATTTGCAAGAAGTACTAACAACTAATCGGCCTCAGTCTTCTACAAACACAACAACCACCTTGCTTAACCCACGCTTTTGTCAATCCCGCATCACCTTTAGCTTCTTCTTCATATTTAGCTTTCTGTTATCCCCAAACATGCCGCAGCAAAAACACCATCAACCCGCCGCGAAGCTTGTCGAAGTTTGTCGATATTTGTTAGATTCTCTCAAGCTTCCGGTCGCTGTGACTTGGTGGAGTAGCGGTTGGCAAGACTTATCAAAACGTCAACAATAGTCTTTCAGCTCTTTCTTTACGCTGAAGCTTGTTGTTAATGGCTATTTCGGCTGGTTTCTCTGTCAATTTAACAAGGAACGAACAACCCGTGCAATGCGTCATCAGATATCCGCGAGCAAGTTACCGCGGTTCACTTGTGCCGGTTTCTTCTGAGGACTTTCACTATGGCTTTGGATACCAAGCAGTGTAAACCGTCGGACTTAGAGCTCTTTGTAGACTGTGCATTAGAGAGTTCTTCCTAGCGATCGTCGCATATAAAGCTTCTTTAAGGGTTACTGGAGGGTCGTAGTTGAGCTGTTGGACCCTGATGTCAAGTTCGGTGCTTGAGTGGAAGTACGTGGATGCCAGGAAAGATACCCGAGCTCCGATGCTCGTAAGATAGATACTTGATGGTTTGTGTCTTCTCAGCCTTGTTTAATCTCCATCGAATGACTGAGAGGTAGTCGAACAAACGGGTTACTCGAATTCCAAGGACTGCTGAACCTGCTATGGTTCAACATCCCTTAGTATTCGAGTAGCCTATTGATTTGAATACCCATTAGCCACTCTACTCCCATCTCTGTTGTACTTCCTGCTCAGGAAGTACAGCAATATGGGAGCCAGGGGAAAAAACATATCGAAAACCCTGTAGGCGGAGAGAGTGATGGAATATAGATATCCGGCGCGGTATCAAGGCAGAATAGTACGACGGAAGATATCCGTCTGAGTTATTTATTCACGGGTTTTATTGTACGCATTGAGTTAGTCTTGAGGGATTATTATCGGAAAGAATATGGTTATTCTTCCGACTGTACTTGGCCGACAAGGCATTATTTTGTATAAATAGAGTATGATTTAGCTACGAATAAAACCTTAAGTCGATAGCAACAAAGATCCCGAGATCAAGAGTGAAATTAGAATCTGTCAGAGAGGAGGTGATCTCAGAGGCCGCTCTGCTGCACGCGAAGTGCCCACCTAGAACCTTCACCAGATGCTACCCCTATGCAGGGCTAATATTGTACAGGGGAGTGCGCTCAGATACTCGAGGTCTGCTGGTTAAAGGTGGTGAGCCAACTTCTCCACATCCCCCCCCCCCCCCCCCCCAGGAGTACCGGTCCTGGGGGGAGTGGACTCAGGCGCTCAAGGCCTGCCGCTTCCATGGACTTGTCAATTCTTTGCGCAGGGTGCCACCCCTCGTGATAGCTCGTATTGAAGGAAAAAAACGAAGAAGAGGACTGAGGAAAAGACGGGCTTATTTATAATGATTGGGATTGGCGCTAAGTTGGCCGCAACCCGTGATGAGCCGTATTTTTTGGGATGACAAATGGCGCGATAACCTTAGAGCGTGTTCCGTGGTCTTTGGATATGAGACAGAAAATTCCTCATGTAACCTTCTAGCAAAACACATGGTCTAAAAAATATTAACGGAATTGACTCATGTTCGGGCCGGGCGTGAAGAACAATTATAATAACGATGATTCGCGGGAGAATACTTTCATAAGCCCTTGGATCACCGGATTAGAGAACCTTTCACAACGGCAAAATGACCAAAATCCTTACCCACTGACAGTTCTCCATGAAAATGTGGTGCCAGCTGAAGGTAGGGGTCGATATTCGCATGCCAGAAACCAGGCCGTCGATTGACCAAAATTAATCAAAACACGTATTTCTTTAGGACTGAAGATTGATGATGTTGGGAAGCTCAGAGTTGTGAAGACCTTGGGCACGGTAGTCCGAGGAACAATGAGCTTCATAGTGGAGTGAGCCTTGACAATCGTGAGCTGTGTGACGAGGTAGATTTAAATGGTGGTGGTGATAGCGAAGGCGAACGCAACTGTAAAGTTAAGGTAGTGAGGTGGGGATGTCGAGGGTTGAAAATTGAGTGTTGTGTTGTGAGGATGGGGTGTATGACAGCTCTCAAAGGGTGAGGAAAGAATGTTCACCGCACGCGTGGTATTGAAGCAAAGAGGTGAAGAGCAAAATACCTTCTAAGTATATGAAGCACAGTGTGGCGGAATCATTGCATGTGTTGCATTAACTCACTATGAAGGTATATTTTTTTTTATCCACTGCCTAACATCGGGGTAAGGGGGTAACTCAATGGTATGATGGCTGTGGTTTGTACCGGCGAGGCCCTGTGATTAGCCCCGACCCAAGTTCAAATCCCGGTATGGACGTAACTGTCAGCTCCTCCTGTAGTGGGGAGGGCAGTGAACCATCTTTTTGCAATCCCTCAGGGTGATCACGTGGCTGGTCCCCCACCACCGCACTGATAGCACCGACTTTCACTTTTTACCCATGGCTCATCACGAGAATACCGCTACTCGTATTTGTTATAAGGTTTAGACAGTTACGGATGCCTTTAAGTTTTACTAAGCTTCTGAGCTATGAATAACCTTCATCTTCAATCTTCACTCCTCGAAGCTGAAAGTTGGAACAAACTTGGGTTCCAGTTCCACCCTTCGCGCAGCACAGTGAGAAAATCGCCGGTGTTTAGCAGTAGGTATCCTGTTGACACTTTCCTATCGTAGGAAATAAAACTCCAAATCCTATTCGCGATATGGTTAAGCACTCCCAGGTGAGCGACTTCATTTGCATCATAATATAAAACGCGGATTGTCAGCTTCTCCTGTACGTAGAGCAGAGTAGTGGGGAGGGCAGCGAATCATCATTTCGCTGTCACTCGGCTCGGTCACGTGACAAACTGTTTTCTTTCACGGCTTGTCGCACTGCACACGCATACAGTTGATAGAGCAGATTAACAGGAGCGTGATGAATATCTATCGCTAGTTACAAAGATATCACGACGCGTTTCGGGGTGATAAAGCTGCGCTGTCACAATGTTATGAAACCACCATTTTACGTCACTCCCAATACACCGCGGTTGCAGTATTTCTTTTTTGTTTACATCATTTATCATCCTGTCACCAGTGCGGGGCATGCTAACTAACGTTCTATCCAATACATGCTTTCCTTTTCTTTTACATATCTCATTTACAGTCTCTTCGTGTCACCCTTCAGATACCTAGCGTTTTGCTTCCGCTGGGTTTATGCTGGTCCTCTTGTCTTTCCTTTTTATATTTATATTGAGGTAAATTGCGTTCGTCGAGGATTTGTTCTATGAACTCGTCGGCTTCTCGCATTTCCCGTTCTCCCCATACCCCTCTCTGAGTCTGTTTCTCCTTAACTTGTATATGACCATCTCCTTGCTGTTCCAATAGCTCTTTTCGTCGTCCTCAACATCCCATTCTTCGGATTCTTCCCATCCATACAGCTCATCCCTTCCCTCTTCTCGCTATTCTACTTCCTTTCCGGCTGTCCTGTTTCCTGCTTCCGTGTCTTGTATGAATTTCAGGATGTGTTTGTTTAGATGAGACTCATGTGGCGGCCATGAGAAGGTTGTCGAGTCAGCAAGAGGAAGAGAAAGTCAGTGCTTGCGGTAAACGTGATCTAGTGTTCCACGGTCATAACCAAGCAATTGATTAATCCCAACTATTTATCTCAGCCATGCTTCATAATCCCAATCTCGAGTTTAAAACACGCCACACAGAAACCTGGCTAGAACCATCCTATACCTCTGTCGTCTGTTTTTGTACACTTCCGATCTCTTAAATTGAGTCGTCCTAGTTTCCTTCACCGACCTTCGAATTCCACTTCCCATTGTTGCTAACTTCGGTCCGGTGTGCTGCCTCTGCCGGTAAAGTCGATAACTCCGTAACGTTGCGGTGGAGATTCTTATGCCAAAGAGGACGACGCCGGACAGGACGATGCCGAAGGGGATGAAGCCAAGAGGGCGGTTCCAAAGAAGTCCGGTCATTGTTGCCTTGTCTACAGGCTCGAGCACGCTGTTTTAATACTGACGCAAATTAGATTCCAATTGGCGATATAAACACAGATTACTTACAGCGCCGCTGGACTTCTTTAGAGACGACCATTGCGTAGGGATTGAGAGTGGGTGGTAACGTTGGGTTTTAACGTTGGGTGAGAATGATGGAGATTGAGCAGGTATGTGGAAACGGTGACGGTATCGTGAAGCGAGATTGCCGGGTAGAGACATGAAGCTAATGGAAAGCAAGCTGCGCTCACGGCATGGTATGAATCTGTGTCTACCATGCTGCCGAACACGGGGGGGTAGGGGGCGAAGACCGGAAAGAGTCGCACAAAAGAAACCCTTTATGAAATCGGGGGAAGGGGGGGAGAGGAGATGTAGCCTGTAGGGAATTATAACCATTGTCGTCTATGAAGATACTGATCGAGCAGGATACTGCAGATGTTAGTAGTTCTCTTGATCCATGGATATATGAGTGGGGACTTACTATTGATTATCGTGCGTGCATTTCAGTAGTTTAGGATATAAGTAGTCTGTATAATCGAGGAGAAAAGTAATAATGTCGGGCTGCAAATTTGCATCAAAATGAGAGAAAGCCTGATCTGATATATGTATCCTTCGTAGGATTTTCGGTATTCGTTCGATAGAGAATCGGTAGTGGATAGGAGATAGGTAAGGAGCTGTTTGAGAACGGCGTATGTTGCGAGTCGCGACCCTCGAGAACCAAGCGGTTGACCGTTGGAAAAGAGGTGGAGATAGATGAGTAGTAGTTGGACAGCACTCTACCCCGCACGCCGCACGAGAGCACAAGAAATTGACCTGACCATATGCAGCAGCATATTCCAAATGACCATCGTCATTAGCCATGCCACTGCCACTGCTGCCTGATGATTACAGTATTCGAGTGATCTACAGCGAACGAGTGACGCAGCACGATTCGGATGTCGACATGAGCATCTCCACGTGATGTCGGATGGTGATTGTTCGATCCTCTGAATCCAGCCTCCGATCATGATATTCCGATATTCGATCTACAGTAGAAACTCAGTCTTGGGGCTCGCCATGCACATCCCGTGCATCGTAGTGGTCCAGATGCCGATGACGACGCCGAGAAAGATGCGGGTCTGGGATTGTCTTGACAGCTCGGTGTGTTCGGCGGGCTAAGATCGGTGCTCTCGGCATGCATAGAGTAACGGTCGGCATGCACCGTCGATAAACACCGGGATGCTTGTGAGTGATGAACGCTGATGGCTTGTTGATATTCGGACAGTTCGAGCTTCGGTCAGTTTGTAATAATCATCATCGGGATTGAGATGATAGTCGGCTCGCGTATGTAGCTGATGATATCCGTTGATTTGGTCCGCATCGCTCACCACCACCACCGGGATTTCTCCAACCGATCAACCGCCGACATCTCATCCTCAAGGTTCTCCACATGTACAGTCTCGCATTGATGACACACGGCCGGGATAAAAGCAACCGATGCCGTTCGGTTCGGTGCTCACTGCTTACAATCCCGGTATCCATCCCAGTGAGGATCTGTTTTATGTCTACCACGTCTATGCGAACTGTCTGTAGCCGAGCTTGCTATTTATCCCAGCCGTAACCATTATCCCATCCCAGCCCGTACATTTCTCAATCCGATGTCCAATTGATTACACCCAGGATGCAGCTTGTTTGTTCTGTTTATTCCCGACCTCACACAAACTCCATGATTACAGGCTGTGGGATACCAGGTAACATCGGTATCGACCGAGACCGAGATAAGTATCTGCAAATCTGTAACCGATATCAATCAATGACTGAGGCAGGGTTACTCTGCAGAGTTTCTGCTTCAATCGTCGCTGCAAGATGATCAGCGGTTGAAATCGCAGTTAGAAACGATTCCCCGCCGCTGTAGAGCAGTAGGACAGATTCGCATGTGAGCATGTTAATCAATTGGATATCAGTCGGAAGCTCGCATGCAACGCCGATGATACGGCCGCCAGCTTCCGGTGATTCCACTTCCAGGTCTCTCTGAATCTCACAATAGGGAAGTGTCAGGCCTTCTGTATTCCTAGCTATGCCAAGGTAAAAAATTGTGGAAACATCGGAGCTGTGAATCCATCAGTCTGTAGCAGATCTTTGAGTTATTTCTGGCACCATCTGGCTCACGGAAAAACCACCCATCTTTGCATCCGATACCAGTCAAATCCGCAACCACCGCAACCACAACCACCCCATCCCCATCCCTCACCTTTCAGCTCAGCTCCCAGCTCCGGCCGGCACCGCACCTCCATCCAATTCCATCTCAGAAGCAACTTTAAGCAAGCCAGATGACGCGTAACATACCACATACCAAACCTACCGTATCCCCACCTCCCAGCCCCCGACTGCTTGAAGCCAAAGGGCATGGTGATCTGAACAAAACAGTTCGCAGCCAAGACGTGGGGATAGCATCTGCGGGGAGGCCGCTAAAATTAGTTGATTCCGAGGTTAGCTTTGTTATGATTCCCTGTACCCTGTGAGGACCCTGTGAATCCCTTTGTGGGTTATCAGTGTCATCGTGTTCAGCACAACAATCGGTCGGGCTCGGGTTGGTACAGTAGTTTATGATCGGCTTCGCTTGGGGGATGAAAAGTCAAAAAAAATATCCATATAGATTCAAACGAACTCTTCCAGAACATACAAGCCGCAGATGACGGTATAAAAAAAAACACAAAACACAAAAAACAAGCAGACATAATACATACGCCATTCAATCAAGTTACCATCGCATCGCACCGTAAAAAAACATCCCTCCAGATTTCCAGATTTCCAAGCTCAATTAAGCACAACTATTAGAAGTAAAGTCGCATGTGATATTAAATGCGCAAAACCAATGACCCAAAACCTAATGCACCACCATCAAATTTTCCCATCCCCATCTCTTTAGAATCCAACCAAAGCCGCACCAGCAACCATACCCGCCACCACAACACCAAAAGATCCATACTTAAGAGCGGTAGCCTCACTCTTTGACGTATCGGCGCTTTCTCCATCACTTGAAGCAAACCCGGAACCACTGTCAGAAGACCCAGTAGCAGCAGCACCATCAGTAGCAGTAGCAGATGCCATCTCCGTGGCATTGTATTGCTTAGGGTGTGTGGCTCCGCAAACCCACGTCTTACGGCATTGGTCTGCACAGGAGTTTGCTCCGGGTCCACAGTCGGTGATGCAGGATTGCTGCTCGCCTGTGCAGAGGTACCAGGGAATAGTCTCGGAGTACCTGGGTGGTGTTAGTGATTGTTCAAACTTATCTGGAAGGCGGTCACAGCAATGACAGCCGCAGAAGCCCCAGCCGATGGAAGAACAAGGTGGACTTACTCAGTAACATTTGGCTTCAATCCATCCGAGCAAACGCAAGCATAATAGAGGTTATCGGGGTAGCACTCATTAGTAATCGCACTTTTCTGGTTGTCTGCGCAAAGGGCAGGACACTGAGCGACCTGTGCTCTGCACCAGACTCTACGGGTAGCGAGGGCGACATTTGAGTAGTTGAAGGCAGCGTTTGCGACGGATGCTCCGAGGACGAGAACGGTGGTGAGGGTGAGGGACTTCATTGTTGTGGTGGTTGTGGTGTTTAGGGGTTGAACTGGATCTGGATGGTTGGACGCTGGGTTGAAGAACGAAGGTAGAGAGGCTGAAAGAAGGGGAGTTAATAAATGTCAACAAGGCGATCGTCGGATATGGATCCAAGGATATTGGGGGAGGAAGGACGCGCGGGCTAAACAGAAGAATGGCGAATGATTTGTGGGCTGGGGAAATGCTAATAGACAACTCTAGCACAACATACCTTAGTCAAGCGAATGTAGAGTCAAGTAAATAGTGAGTGTCTTTAGGCCTCTCGGTCGATCAGGATCAAATGGTCTGAGGAGGCTGGCTGGCGTTGGGGGGTTGTATATATCCACAGAAGATAAGCGAAGGACTTCTGCACTGCCTGGTAGTTATGGAAGACGGAGGGAGGAGTGAGAGGGACAAGCAGAATATCTAGCGTAGTGATAGCAGCCGACTGTAGCGGCTCTAGACATCGAACTACTCTAGCTGCCTTTTCAGGGTCTTTGGGGGTTGGGCCTAAGCTAGAAGAAAGCTAGACTCGGCTGCAAAATAGTTAAAAGGGGGGGGGGGGGGGGTGAAGGGGTCTGACAGGAGTGGAGTAAAGTATCCTGGCAAGCCATCAATAGGGCTAGCGACAATAAGGTTAAGTTCAGTACGTATTATGGCTAGTCAGACTCTAGAATAAGACGAATGCGAGAACTCTGTGATGGTGTAAATTAATCGAACGCTTCCAAAGACCATACACAGCCGTACTTAACCGATTTTACCAGCTTGGTTTGTAGGAAGCAGCAAGGGAATTTACAAACAAAGGATAAAGGACACGAGGGATAATATCTGTAAGACCGTTCTGCAACAAAGTTCAATATTTGTTTCTCCTGCCCTGTCTGTGTCAAAAGTTTCTTTGACACATTCCTAATTGAGCTTCGCGGAACGGGCACTGAGGAATCAATTCTTCCCCGCAGAATGGATAAAATCATCCGGAAAGTCCGTTGACTCGTTGACTTTCCCTATGTGAGAGCACGCGCGCCGTATCCACCGTCCTTCCTCATAACCAGACAGGAAGTTCAAATACCGGTCGTTCGTTGATCATGTTTCGTCTTCAATCGTCCGGAGGTCCTGAGATTTTCCGAACATGAATGTACTGTGCATTTTCCTCTGTACGCAACCCGCGATCGACAAAAACTCATCTCGTACGGCACGGCGAGCGACTGCAGTGAGCCACCCAGCTGCTGTTGTGAGAGAAAAACTATTCCGGAAGCCGGACCGGACCAACACGAGAACTTCCCAAAGCATCTCTAGCTGCGGTGGAGTCACCGTGCGGAAAGGCGGTGTGGAACGGCGAGCTAGAATTCTTGCCACCGTAAAGAAAGAACCACACCACGCACCACGCACCACGCGAGCAGTGGGGTGGGATGGCAGTGATGTCCGGTGAATCCGAGCTCGAGCTCACTTTTCAGATATTCAGATATGGGCAGTATCGTGATATCGTGCCAAGTTATGTATCCGTCCAGCGTGCAAGATATCGGACCGATCCAAGCCTGCTGAACGTGAAGCATCGCATGCGCAGCCCAAGCCCACAGCCCACAGCCCGCAGCCGGTACTATCCGATTTCTACCGTCTATCATAAAGTGCTGTTACAACTCAAGCACCCCCAAGTTAATTTTCGGCATCAGGTAGTCATCCCGATGAAAAGAAAAAGGGAGAAGGGGTCACCATATCGTAAGCTCCAAATTCAAATGCGTCCATAATCCTAACGGCCCTAAGTACACGTAGGAGACAAAGCCCAAAGCTCAAAGCCAAAAGTGCGAAACTACAAAACTCCATCGCGATCTCGCATCGAAATGGATCGTGAAGAGATCGAGAGGGGCGAGAGTACATAGGGTAATCGGAGCTTCAGACCTCGTGCGAAAGAGACGAGATGAAAGTAACGGACGTGCGCCGCTGTTCGCATGGTTTTGCCGAGCCAGTGTGCACGTCCGTTGCCTTTGGTTCGTGAAGATCTTCGGGGCCGATGATGGCAAGGTCGGTCGGCCTTGGGAAATGTCCAGCCGGTGTTTCAAAACGCGACCGGCTTTGCTTGAATCCACGGCAACCCGTGGCTTGGTTTAAAGTTTGCCACACCTAATGCATCAAGCGATTTTTAGACCAGCTTTGACTTCGTCACTCAGGACCGGTATTGAGGCAGAGAGGACAGAGAAGGACTGAAGTTGAAATAACCTCAACCCGCCACCACACGCCGTAGGGGAGCCCGGGGAGCCTGTACGGGAGCCCGCATCTCCTAGAGTATGATCGATTTACCGTAAGTAACCGTGTACATAGCCCGAGGCCTATTTTCTTTGAAGTTTCCACCCGTTGGTACATAATCCCATCCCGAGCGCGCGGCACAGGTGTTGCATGTTTCCAACATCAACGGGACCGGGGAACCCAGGAGGCACTCGGCGTCCAGAAGCGAACACCAACTCTGTGGTTCCTTGGTTCTCTTTTGCTTCAGTCTGGATCTAAATCTTGAAGTTTGGTTTTCATAATTAGAGATGTCCAATCTATCCAACCCGTCTACTCTATGCATAGGTGCATAGCTAAATGATGGTGATATATCATGAACCGGGAGGGGAGGAAAGTACGATTAGACAAGTACATGATGAAGTATTGAGTTGGTATTCAACATAGGTATTCAGTACCTCGATATTGATAACCATAGATCGGATTAGCTATTCTCAAACTTCATAATGGAGGTATGTACAAATGTAGAGGATCAGTGATTCTCCATGACTCCCTACCCCATCAACTCGAGTTTAAGGCATTCTCGCGTGCAATGGGTCTACGTTTTGAGAGCTCGCATGGAAGTCGGCAAATGTCTTCGGTAAACCTTAATCGAACTCAAGAATCCTCTTTCCGTGGCCCGGAAGAATTTGAGTCGAGTTGATGGGGTGCTACTGTACTGGTTCCTACCATGTCCGATCCCGTGATTCACTCTTCCCGTCACTCGAAATTGCTCTGTGATAAAAGCAGCCCCCACCCCCCAACTGACAGCACGGGGCCTTTGATGGACAAGGAACCTGGGATATTAACAGACACACCTGCTCACGTGAGATGAGCCGCAACCTTAATTCAACACGTGCCTGTCAATCACGGCGCCAAAGAACGTTCGATGCTGCTTCGATACTGCTTCCATCAGGGTTCTTGGATGCTGACATGCTTCCATCCCTCAGTCTAGCTTCCACTATCCTATCCTTCTCCCGCTGTTCTTTTCTTCTGTGCGTTTGACTCCACCTCCACCTCCTCTCCTACCTTATATATGCAACTCCGCATTTCGCTCCAGTCGTTTGAATTGATGGAATTAATGGAATTCCCTATCCTTCCCGCCTCCTGCAATATCACAATTGGTTGATGACAGCGGATAGATTCCGGACCGTGTTCCCCGTGTCTCCCGGAATTTCGACCGGACCAGGACAGCGGTTACCGGGCATGCAGCTTTAGAGTGGATTTTAGCATGGTGATAGCTAGCGTGGCATAGAGTATCTAGATGGGATGAGGTCGAGATGCGCTTGGTATCCATGCTATGATAGATGTTTGTTGATGGGAATTGCGATGGTATAGCAAGAACTCATCATTCGTCAATTTTCATTATCTTCACTGGAGATTGGAGATTGGAGATAAATACGAGATACTACCTAGGATTTGGTGTGTTTCGCCGCAGCGTTCGATAGCTGCAGAGTGCCATCGACTCACAAAGCCAGCGTTGAAACAATCTTGTGACGTGTTTTCTTTGAGGTAAAGTGAAATAGCTTCACGAGTCCCTTCATTTCTCCCGCCTTATGTATGGATATTTTACCTTTGTTAAGCTATGTGAACTCGTGTTGCCATCACCCATCAGATGGCGGTACATGCACCTTGGGAGTTTGCTCAGATGACCGCTAGGCACTTCTCACCAGAGCTTCAAATCCACAAACCCAGATCACGAGCTCCACAGCTCTTCAAACAGACTTCACTGCGCTTCACCTAGTGTATCCAGATCCATCCAGACCTACATATCAAACAGCCCTCCCAAGGCGTCGCCATGCCTGCCAAAATCCGCCCAGCCTGACCTGACGCGTATTGGCCCATTGGCCCAGTCGATCGTACCAGGATACCAACATCACTTTCCAAGTTGCGCATCGCACCAACTTTAACGACTTGACTTGATCTAATCCGGTACCCAACAAAACTTAGTTATCGCAGTGACTACGGCGACTACATACGGCGACTACATACCTAAAGATTTCACGTCCGCGTCCGTGATCTTCAGGAACTTACAACTCACGACCTTCGAATACGGTACTCTGCTATAGAGACTGACGATAGTTGACACCACGACAAGAGATAGCAGACAGCAGACAGCAGACAGCTTCGACAGCAACATAGAGCAGCAGCACAGAGCAGCACACGCAACCCTTCAGCTTGAATACACACCGAATATTACACGGTACACAGCTTCTACAGCCCTCAGCCCACCGATATCAGCACAGCAACAACTGCAACAATAGCTGCACTTACCAACTTGCACCTGGATAGATACCCAACCTACGAGCAACGAGCAACCTTCAACTCCAGTCTCCGCACTTCAACATCTTTTACCCAACACCGCACCCCACAATCTTCAGCATCACCTCACACAACAATGTCACCGACCCCCACAAACCGCACCCCCAGTTTTCCCGTCTCTCTCTCCAGCGCTCTGAAGCGGCGCTCCACAACCTCCTCCACCGTCTCCCGCAACTCAGTGCACTCAGTTCTCTCCACAACATCCCACACCAGCAGTAATCTCGGAGAGCTTCAACACCTCCCACCTATCCCGATTACATTAGAAGACCATACGGAAATACCGGGGAAGTTAACAGCGGGTTTATGGGCTAGGAGTGCGGCGGTGGTGGATTATACGGTTGTGGAGGGGAGTGGGAGTAGGCTGGGAGGATTCGGGGGATTAGGTGCTGGCAGAGGAATATCGAGGGGGGCTTTTGTTAGCTGGACTTGTGAGATTGTTACTTTTGAGGTAAGATTTCTGGTGGACGGAGGGAGGGGTGGGGATTGGCGGGGAGGGGAAAGGAGAAGGGAATTGGCGGCAGGGGAAGGGGAAGGCTGAGTGGATGAGTTGGTGGGGTGATGTAGAAGGCTGAGACAGAGTGGTTTGTACTAAGGGCTCGAGATGTCGGCCGAACCTCAAGCTCCAGCTCCAGCTCAGCTCTTCAGCCTAGCCAGTCTTACCTCCTCTCCTCCTCCTCCTTCTCCTCCTCTTCCTTCTCCTCCCCCAAAGCGGAACAGCAGGCTGACATGCCACCACAGGGAGCGCAATTTACAGTCCGTAAACGCTACGCATCATTCTACCAACTCCGGGTAGCATTGAAAGCTACATTCCCAAGATCAGTCCAGTATCTGCCTGCGTTACCGCCTAAGAGTTTGATCTCGAAATTTAGACCGAAGTTCTTGGAAACCCGGAGGCAGGGGTTGAGTTACTTTTTAGAGTAAGTTTCCTTTGCTTGCTTGAGCGTTGTGAGGGGTGCGGCATCTGTCCCACAAGGCTCCCAGGGCTCCTTTGGGTGGCGGCCGAGGGAGGAGGGATACGGCGAGTGGATATGCAGGAGGAGAGAGAAGGGAATATGTTCAAGCAAAAGCTGACCCAATTATAGGAGTGTGCTATTAAATCCCGAGTTTGCAGGAAGCCCGATAGTAAAAGATTTCTTATTACACTCTGACAATTAGGCCCCTTAGCTATGAGAGGGATGCGATGAGATGAAAGATACATAAAGATACCACCATGGTTGCTTTTGCTTTTTTCTTTTTTATGGGTTTTATGCGGGATGATTTCGGCGTTTTTTTTTTTGTGGAATTGATATTGGATATAGTAATGTTTTATGGCTTTCTAGGTAGTAGCTGGACTTGGCTGAATAGTGGGTTTGATATGATATGATATGATAGATGTCTTTGAAACTTTGATAATTGAATCTTGGCTGGCTGGACCAATCTCATCCTCCCAATCCCTCCCTGGTAGTGTTTCCCAGTAATGTTTCTCTTTCCCCCCCTCGTCCCTTGTCTCTCGTCCACCTCGTACAAATTACGTAGAAAACATCGCTTAAATTTTCAAAGATTTCAAAATCCCCCCAACCTCGTCATAGAATTATACCCCATTCGACCATCGCCAACTATCGGGTTGTAGTGTAGATGGTGATTTCTATTTTATACCCAAGCGCGCAGGGTTCGCGGCGATGCATGCGCACAGTACCCGCCTTCCTTGGATTGGAGCCTGTGATAGCACCCCTCGAGTCCTTTGAGCTCAACTGCGATCCTGCGATCAATACGAAGCGCGACAAGCTCTCTCTCTCTCTCCTTACATTATTGTACCTTCATTCTTTACCTCCGAGTTTCCGTGCCTTAAACTTCTATCAGCGCCACCCCCACAGGTAAACGGAGACTAGCTATCGCCGTCACGTCGCGTGCTTGTCCCTTTTTCACCCGCCGCGACGACGCTCGAAGCCTCGCAGGTCGAACAGCAGAACATCAATCCCAATCCCAATCCCGCCGCGACAGAAGTGAACAGCGACACCACACCGAACACCCCCCGCTACTACAGCCCGCTGGGTTTACTCTACTCGTATACCTACCTATCCACCGCGATCCACCACGATCCCCACACACAATCGCTTATGCGAAGAAAGAAATGAAGATGTTACAACAGCAAAGACCTCATATCATCTTAAGATTCAGTAGAACGGTTGTGGAAGAGCCACCACAGCAACATACATCGACGACGCGTGGGACCCCGGATACTGATGAGACCCTCACGGATGATGAGGAGGAGAGAAGGGGGAAGAGGAGGAGGAATGATGTGAGTTTCTCCTGGGTGCTTAACCCCGATCTGATGCGCTTGATGCGCCTGATACGGACATGCTGCAGAGGCGGAGTTTGAGGGCTGTGGGAAGGGTGGCATTGAGCTTTGTAGACTTTGTCAAGCTCTGCGGCCTTGGACCGCAAGCAGCGCGGATTGGGAAGAAAGAAAAGAGCTGACACGGATATAACTATAGACACCTACCACCCACCGCCCCCCGCAAACCTCCCTCTCACAACACCAAACTCCCCTCAGCCAGACTCCTCAAACCAACAGCAGCGAACTGAAGAGAAAGCGAACGATACCCAAAAGCATAGGCGGAGGAAAAGGGAACTTGTTATCCCCCCAGCTGTTTAGAGAGAAAATTGAAGCTGCGCGGAATGCGCAGACTTCACAGAGTTTTGGACATTATGGCGGGAGTTTGGGATTGAGTATAGACGGGGACATGGAGAAGAAGGAGGCTGGGAGAGTATTAAGGTCTAAGGATATTGTTAAGACCACGGAATATGAGGAGTGGTTTATGGACCCGACTGGGGAGTATCGTGAGTTTATCTGGTTCTTTTTGAAGAAGTTGGTGGACTGCGGGGGAGATTTTACAGTGGACAATTCTCGAGCTTGCGCATAGCTCTCCCAGTGCCACCAGCTGTTTTACTGCTCTTAGGAAAGATATACTGACGAGTTAATAGCTACCAATGACGTCCCCCTTCCCATTGACTGCAAACATCTCTCCACATCCTGTCGACACCTTCACCCCCGTCCTATCCCGGCACCTTTATCCCACCCCATTCCCGAGGCGCCAAAGACCGAAGACCCGGAAACTCTCCGCCGCCGCTTACAACCCGTCGTCCCCTTCAATATCGAGTCCGAGATCGCTACGCTCTCCGTGCGCTGCCCGCGGTTCCATGAGGACCCATTGGATGATTCTGTGTATCTGCAGCAACACCTGAGTGCTGAGAGACGGGAGAAGAGGAATAGGAACATTGAGCGGGATCTGTTAAGGCATAATGCAATTAAGATGGAAAGTGATTTGGAGAAGCTTAATAGTCCGGACTGGATTAAGCTCATTGGACCGAGTCAGGGATTGGTATCAAAGGTTCCGAAAAAGATTCTAGAGGCTAGGAAGAAACCTTTGATGGAGCATCTCGAGGTCACGTTGGAGAAGTTTAGGATGTGGAGTAAGAGAGAGAAGAGGAAGAGAAGGGGGAGTGAGAAGGATAGTGCGGAGAGGGACACGGAGGAGGTTGAGACAGGGGGTGAGGAGGAGGAAGAAGAAGCGGAGGAGGAGGAAGAGGAGGAGGATGTGGAAGAGGAAAGCATAGCCAGGAAGGGAAAGAAGCAGAGGACTTCGCTGCCGGAGGCGTCACCGGTGAAGAAGGAGCCGCCGAAGCCGGAGCCGGAGTTTGTGTCATTCTATGATAAGCCTTCACTACGACAGCAGGCGCTCAGTAATCGGAGAAAGAGCTCCAGGGCGTTGACGGCGTTTGGACAGCCGTTGCCGACGCTGGAGCAGAGGGATTTCCAGCTACCTGAAGAGCTCATGAATGATAGTGTGGCGCTAAGACACGCAAGAGCAAAGAGGAGGTTGTCGAAATAAGAGTATCTACTTATGGTTGTTTGTGTTTTGTACTTTTCTTAGTTTCATTTCTTTTGTTTGGGTGGCTATGGATTCTTTTTCTTGTCATAGTTGACATTGCCGCGATGGGAGTTACTGATCTATTGTTTAATCGGTTAAAATCCCCAGTGAGGCTGTTTTTGCATGGTGCGGAGGGATGATTTCTTTATTCTGTGTACAGGGAGCTTTGGGGTGTTTTTTATCATTTGAATTGTACTTACCCTGGGTTTTGTTTTTCCATTAATGGAATTGGTTTGGGGATGGCAATAAATACCAAATACAATTCTTTGTCATCATATTTGTTTCTCATTTCATTGAATTCTTCTCGTGTGTCGCGTCGCAAACAAAAGCTTGTCCTTCAACCTTACGTCACCTCAAAGAGCCGAATAAGGCTAGCGTAGCACGAGCTTCTTCGCTGCCGCTGTTTCTGCGACAGAGCCGCCATTCATGACGCTACAACCGTAGTTGCTACTACTGAACCTACACGCCGCCCGTTACTTGTCATTCTCACGTCCCTCGTGTCCGCAAAAGCCCGTCATTTCATCGTCGCCAAACTGAGAAAAGACGACTTTTTACGCGACAAATAAGAAGAATCCAACATCTAGGAACTTTTTTGGCGCGACCACGGCGCGCGAAAGATAACCTGCAACGAGGCAGAGTCGAAGCATCCCGAATCCAACGACGACCCAACCCACGACCGCGCTTTCGATACACGAAACTCAACCCCACATCCAACTCACTGTTCGCTTAAGACTACCGATAAAGCGCGACAAACTACTGCAAGGGGAGCATAGAAAGCCACAGACTGCAAAACTACGGGGAAGGAACTGCAAAGTGAAGGCATAGCTATCTGCGGGACCCGGTGGAGGATGAAGACTTTGGCCGTTGGCCATTAAGGAGGAGCTTCTTTCCGCCATTTAAGGTTGTGGGGGGTTAGAGTGCTGGATTGTGTGGGGATTTGAAGTGCTGCAAATCACCAGAGATTGTTACAGATAGAAGGAAACTACAAGAATGCCTTCCGCCACTGATCCGCTTATGACCCCGGGGGTTGCGACTCCTAGTCAACCATTGATGATGGGGAGTAGGGGGTTTAACATATAAGTTTTTCCATGCTTTTGGTTTCGATAGGAGCGGAGGTGGCGTAGGATGCCGAGCTGATTATCAGTGCACAGGTCATCAGAAGGTCGGATTCGATGTCGATTTTGCAAACAGACGAATAAAGGTGTGGACTACATTTGGAGGCGGATCTACAGTGGGGCGATGTGTGGCGTGGACATGCAGCTAATGGCGCTGTGCTGTAGGGATGGACCGAAATCACGATTAATCCCACGGATCAATTCTTACGAACAATTCGTCTAAACGCACGTCAGCTTGGTATGCATTCTTATTACTATACAATAATTTCTTTGGTGGCCATTGGTTCATTTGAGTTATAGAGGTTATGAAATGTACCGTCAACGGCAAATCCTGCTCCCAGGTAAAATACGATAATCCTTACTCGAAATTCTCAATTCATAAATCTGCTGGAATACATCAACACCATATGCTACGGAAAAAGGTCGAGGGTCTTTTACATGATCCAGCGGAATTCGAACTCGTTATCACCCTTCCTACTAAGATCAAGATAGAGAACGCAGTTTGTCTCTCTATCCAAGCTTTACCGAAAGGCTACTAACTCGGAGAAAGGATCCTTTCAGTGTCGCTGCACAACACGCTCTCGCCGCTCGTACCTCTGCATCGCTACGTGGAACCCCCGACGCACCAGATGGAAGTGGCGGTAGAACTCCTGCCCTCACAGCAAGACCCGAGAACATGGCCAACCCCTTCGTTCCGCTACAACTTCGAATAGAGTACATCATCGAGAACATTAGAGATGGGTTTACGTTTGTAGGATGCGAAGCAGGAGACCCACGGTATCCGCACGCCTACACGACAAATTCTCCGTTACCCGGAGCGGCATGTTGCTTGTTCCCGACACTGGACGGAATTCACGAACGGTGGACTTGGGAAATTGAAGTTACAGTACCAAGAACAATTGGCGATATCGACAATCCTAAAACCCGAAAGGAAGGATCGCCGATGACGAATGGTGTGAATGGCAACCGGGAAGGTTCTGATGATTCGGACAACTCGGGAGCGGATGAAGACAGGGATCTTGACATGGTGGTGGTCTGTAGTGGAGATGCCGTGGATGAGGAATTTCCTCTGATGGAGCCTTCAAAAAAGATCGTCAAGTTTATGCAGCCCCAGCCAGTGGCGCCGCAACATATTTCGATTGCAATTGGTCCGTTTGAGGAGGTTAATCTGTCTGAATTTCGAGACCAGGAAAATGAAGATGCTATGGCGGCTATGGCTGTGGATGTCATGGGTTATTGTCTTCCTGGACGAGACGCAGATTTGAAAAATACGTGTGTATTTATGCCAAAGGTAACTTCCCTTCTGAACGGGGATTAGGGTTGCGCTAATAGAATTAGGCTATTGATTATATTGTCAAAGAATTTGGTCAATACGTGTACACAAATTTCAAATTGTGCTTTGTGGACGACTTGGCATCAGATACTGTCGAATCAGCATCACTAGCAATTTGTAGCAATAGCTTGCTGTTTCCAGAAATGATTGTCGATCCATTATGGGATGTTACCAAAAAGTTAACATATTCTCTTACCGCACAATGGGCCGGTGTCGGGGTTGTACCGAAGGATTGGTCCGATATCTGGGTTATTATCGGAATGGCATATTGGATGACTGGATGTTTCATGAAGACGCTGATGGGAAACAACGAATACCGGTTTCGATTAAAGAAGGACGCTGAGAGGATAACAGAGCTTGATATTGGACGACCTTCATTATACGCACAAGGCTTTCAGGTTCCAATAGATCCCGCTTCGTTGGATTTTATTAAGCTGAAAGCGCCGGTAGTACTGACAATTCTCGAAAAACGACTATGGAAACTCAGTTCCTCAATGGTTTTGCATCGAGTTGTACGAAAAACCTTTCTTTCAGCAGTAGCCGGTGAGCTGAAGAATGGTTTGATGAGTACGGCACACTTTATCCGATTATGCGAAAAGAACTCTCATAATAAATTGGATCCTTTCTTTCAGCAATGGGTTTTTGGTGCTGGATACCCACGATTCGAGGTTTCACAGCGGTTTAATAAGAAGAGAATGATTGTGGAAATGGGAATTCGACAAGTCCAAGCAACGCATACTCCCGTACGGAAAGTCAATGAGGACGAGTTTCTTAAAGATGCATTGGATAGGGAACGACATGTGGTGGTTGGACCAACGCAACCAGTATTCACGGGGCCGATGACAATTCGAATTCACGAGGCAGATGGAACTCCGTACGAGCATGTCGTGGATCTAAAGGAAGGATACACGAAACTCGACATTCCATACAATACCAAATACAAGCGACTTAAGCGGTCCCGGCGACAGAAAGAGCGAGCAGCAGCAGGAGCCGGTGTTGATATTAGTATTGATGCACAACAGAACGACGACGTATTGTTGTACTGTTTAGGAGACGTATTACAATCAGAGGAAGAAGTTGATGACTGGCGGTTAGTCGATTGGTCAAGGGAAGACGAAGAACGAATGGCTCAAGAATCTTTCGAGTGGATTCGTATGGACGCCGATTTCGAGTGGATCTGCACCCTCAACATAAATCAGCCAGACTACATGTTCCTGTCACAACTACAACAGGACCGTGATGTTATTGCCCAATACGACTCTATCAAGCACTTCGCACATGCTACCGAATCAGCTCTCATCTCGTCGATATTGGTCCGGACGCTTATGGATCGTCGGTACTACTATGGTATTCGAGTGGAAGCTGCCATGGCGTTAGCGCGATGTGCAACCGCAGAGCTCGACTGGGTTGGGCAATTCCATCTCCGAAAGGCATTCCAAGAGTTCTTCTGTTACTCAGGCTCCCAAATCCCGAAGAGTAACGACTTTTCCGACCTAACCGCCTACTACGTCCAAAATGCGATCCCGAAAGCCATGTCACAAATCCGAAACATCTCCGGTGTTTGTCCAGGTCACGTGCAAAAATGGATTCTCGACGTATTACGATACAACGATAACTCCAACAACAGTTACGATGACTGCTACTACATCGCGAATCTCATGAAGTCGTTAGCAAATACTTTATCTCCCCAACAGAAATCAAATCCCTTTGGCTTCGACCTTATGGAGGAAGATGAATACGAGGAGGATGATGAGTACAACGAGAAAAAGTTGCATGCTATGGCGCTTGATGAGATTGAGAGATATCAGAGAATGGACCGGTGGCAGCCTACGTACCGGAATATCGTCTCTGAAGCCGCGTTGGAAATTCAGAAAGATCTCATGCTCAGGGGAATCAAGAATATCGACTATCAATTCTTCCTTGCCTACGTCCGGGAAAACACCCTGGACACTCTACGATCCAAGGCTTTCGAATGCATGATCGACCTAGGCGGCCTCAAAGTCCGACAACTAGTAGGCTACTTACTTTTCATGCTCGGCCACGACCCCTCCCCATTCGTTCGACGGCGTCTTCAGGTGGCTTTCGGAAAGGGGTTGGGAATGATCGCAGTCGGTTCTCAGAAACCAAAGGAAGTTCCGAACGGTATGAGCTTTGGTGATATGATTATTGAAGATGCGTCGGCGGATAATTCAGCGGCGAGAAAAGATGAGTTGGCAAAGGAGACGATAGCGGGAGCTGTGGATGCGTTGAAGAAAGAGGTGAATAGCGATTCTTCATTCAAGAAGGGGCTATGGAAAGCTGTAACGTATGTTCCGGGAATCTTTGCTATGGTAGTTTGGGATAGGAAATGCTAACTTGAAGATAGTTCACCAGAAATTGGTATCCTGGAGCTCCGTTTCCTTCTGGATATCGCTTCCCTACTTTACGTCACCAAAACCTCCCTCGTCGTAGTAATGAAGCAGAAAAAACACCTGAAATGCAAACATCTTGGCGGGGTATGTAGCTATTCTCCAATCTTATCCTCCATATGCGTCTTTCTCCTTGCTAACATCCCACAGGGTAAACTCCAATTCAAATGGGAATTTAACCCGCTCCCCACCACCCGCAGCGCAGTAGTACCACCCATCTACACCCCCGCTTCGACTCCCACACCATCTGCAACCCCCGCGCCCACACCAGCCCACCACCCTCCTCCTCCCCCCATCTCCCGTACCCCAAGCGCAAGCATCACCCTCAACTCCCGTGAGCGGTCAATCCCCCGGGAAACCCCCCTCCCTACGGCGGCTCGAGAACCCCCTCGTTCCATGCCCATCAAACTCATCACCAACCCCCGTGGCAAGCTCCCCAACGGCACCACTAAAAAATCCAGCTTGGGGAGCTCTGCAACCTCTGGGTTTAGCAAAGAAGGCAAAGAAAAACTCAGCGACAAGCTAGATAGGTATTCCGACGAGCCTAAACGGGTTGGAGACCTTAATAAAGGGGATAAGTATGATAAATACGGAGATAGAATGCCGGTGGATAAGTATGGCGACAGGAGCGATAAATATGATAAGTATGGTGAACGAACTATTTCTACTGGTGCAACTAAGAGGGGTCCAAGTATACCCCCTCACGCGACTACTCCGGCGGATCGTGCGGCGCCGGCGGGTCATTCTACACCGGGGACTCCGACACCCCAGGGTCAGCAGGATAGGCCGAGGAAGATTATTTTGAAGCTGGGGAAACATGCGATGCAGAATGGGTTGGCGGGGGCGGGGGGTAAAGATGCGGGACGATAGCGGAGTCTAGGGTGTTTTGTGGTGGAGCGTGGTTGGTACTTGAAAACGCTGGAGATGGACAGAGACGAAGTTTACAACGAAGTGGCATTTGTGTATATTTTTTTTACTTTTTTTTTTTACTTACATTATATCGATATGGATACTTATTGGGGGTTATGCGTTTTTTTTTTTCTGACGAAATGGTGACGAGGCTTGGCAAGGCGTAGCGAGGGTGCCAAGGGGTGGCAAGTTTGTTTTTGTAGGATGTGATGTGTTTGTGTTTTTTTTTTTTTCTTATCAAAGGGATTTGAATCTGGGTTTGGCGTTTTGTTTTGTTATTGATTTTTTTATTGATGGGGGGATGTGCGATGGAAGGGGATATTATCTATACTTAACTAAAGAATGGAAGGAAATTGATTTGGTTGGTGATTAGGAAACTGAATTCAGTTAAATAAACCGCATGGATCAATTCAAGTGCGACTGTGCGAGTGAATCTATATCAGAGATTCAGAATCAACCGACTCCCGAGTGAGATTGAACACTTTGAAGTATCAGCGCCGGCTTCACTCGAATCTAAACGCCGTGATCACCACTCGTGTGAGGTCAACATAAGATCTGTGCCACGCATACGTCTTAACGGTGGCCCGCAGGAACCTTCGACATCGACTAGAGCTGTGCTTACGTCACCCCGTAAACGCTCAACGGGAGGCAACACCCAACGGCATGTTACATACAGCAACCCATACCTTCTGTCCCGTAAGATCGATCGCGGGTGCGTTTCATGTGCCACCCCTAGCGTTTACTAACCTTATTCTAACTTCCATCGAACTGCAGTTCGGCAACCACATGCCTGCAACGGACACCGAGACAGTGGCCTTTCCTTGCCCAGGGTGCTTGATGTTGCAATAACCCTTACCTTTCGTATTAGCCTCATGATGTGCTGAACCTCCGTAGTGAGTTTGCGTTGTATCCGAATAGATGCGGTAGGGGATGAAGTTTCGAATATGATTGTTTTCTTTTTGCCGTTCTCTAGCATTCGATTATTATGTATGTACCTAGTCATTCCTAGTCATTCAATCGTTCCCCAACTACATGAGACTGCATCGAGTTTCGTCTTTAATGGTGTCTTCGAAATGTTGCATACCAATAAGTATTCGAACCGCGTCGTATCGGGACGTAAAACGTTGGTTTCATATGGTTTCTATTCTATTCATCAACACTCGGTACAATACTTAGTGGATATCTTGAATATGGTCAATGCTCCTCTACCCTATGGCGTCTCATCTCATAAGTAATCTTCGCTTGACGTTAATACCGAATGATGACCTATGACTCGTATGTGGTCATCACAAATATCATCGCCGGACCGAAAGCGGAAGAAGATCTGGAGCACGATTGACATGAGGTCGGTTATTATGAGCCGGATGCGGACTTTCTTATTACGCCAGGCGTGCCAGGATCGGGAATGAGTGAGTATCTGTGATGAGCGGTGTCGAGGAATTAAATGTCGAGACTAGTCTGACTAACTGAGAAGTAAGTATCAGTTAGATTCAATCCCGAAAATTTCGCAGTTGGAACAGCTGTAAGAGCTGATGCCCCGAAGATACGATTACTGGAGCGGTCATGTTTTTCTTGCGACATGTGCGCCCTCCAAGACGACCGCTCGGCACAATATGGGTTGTGTTTGTCGGTGAAATTCTTCAACGCCTGGCAAAAGGTGGCGGCCCAGCCTGTATGTATGTACAGCTCACGCTGACGCCCTGGCTCACCAACAATACAACCGCAGCTCCACCTTCCACCACTTCTGTCGATCATCAATCAAATATCACTGCTCCCCACTAGAGTTACCCATTTTGTGCCTTCCATTCCGTTTTACTTGATTGTAATTTAATCCTTCTTTATGATTCGAATGCACAGTGCTAACGGTATCCTACAAACGTCCCGAGACTTCACAAAAAACGCATACCTATCTCGTACTCTACTACTGGGGCAATATCTAAATGTCTATTCACGGTGCTTGGGAATATTTGCCACTGAACGTGATGGGTTACTGCTCTGATGATGCCGATATGGAGGCAGCGGGTGGGAAAGTTAGCAAAGAGTCTCTCTGATCGGACGGTGGCGGCCAACCTGGGTCCGCATTCCGATAAGACTAAGATACTTCGATTGAGAGGCTACGCAGTACTGAGGCTAGTTATTTATCCTATCTCGATGTTCATTCGTACGAACAATTATTGAAGGTTTTCATCTCACCTTGTGTTATGTACACTCAGAACTAACGTCTAGTTATAGGGCTCGAAGCGTACACTGGTCTACCATCGATTCCTCTCCCGCTACCACTCGAGCAATCTCCAAACCTGTGTCCACGGTATTTGGGAACGCTGGCTACCAACTGTGATGGATCACCGCTCTGACGATGCCGCTAAGGAGGCAGTGTTTGGGAAAGTTAGAAAAGGGTTTCACTGATCGGGAGGTCCGGACTACGATATGATGAATTTTGGGCTTCGCGGCAGATGTGAGTGAGGATATGGATGCAGTATTGGCGAAAATGAGTATTTTCTGGATATATCGGTTGTTGGAGAAGAGGATCCTCTGGATGTCGCGGGTAACAACGTGATTGCTGGGTTGTTGCATCCGACGCTTAATGATGTTAGCATGCAGTCTCTTCCAAATTTGGCTGACGAGAACACTGTCGCTCTGCTTAAGGATATCGAGGAGCCTCTTCCGGTTGTGGTGGAGTGCCAGTGCTGCGGTGGTGACGCTTCGGGATATTGAGCTATGTCTGTTATGGATGTGTTTCAGGCTCTCTGTTAGAAAGTCGTTGAGGTTGTCGATATGTGGGCTACTTAGTGGCGAATATAATTCATCCATGCAAGTTTTCAGTCTTCCCGCTGTGAAAGTATCATCGTCAACTCGTGCCAAAGCCCGTCGAAAGTTTCTAGTCAGTGCTCTCTAGATCTAGCATCCTGAATGATCTGGCCTTCGGTGCTCCCATCGTTTCAGTAGTTTGTCTTGCCGGCTTCTGTAGTAAGAGTGTAGCAATCGTCGAGGATCATAAAATCTCATCATAGTTGTTGACTATGACTGTACACTCTGCAGCAATTGATTGTTGTTCCTGCTCCAACCCAGCACAAGGTTGATTGCCTCCGTCGTACATCATACGCTAACCAAATTTTGTTTTGCTTAAGTACAGCCAAGGCGCTAACAGCGAGAAGCGAAGCCCCCTCTGCCCTGTCCATTGGTCCTTCTACTTCCTTCTTTCGTCTGTACCTTTGTTTCAACACGTTTGCACTCTCTTTTCATATTCATCTTCAACTTGCCACCCTGGATTCCGTCTCTCTTTCCGGCTTCTTTCACCCAATTCGACTTCGGAATCTTAGACCGTAAAAACAGTGTCTGCGCTAACTGCTCCTACCGCGGACATATCGTCAACTCTGTCAAGACTTGCCCTTATGCACTCGTTCAGGAGTGCAAACAGAAAATTGAGACTGGAAAAGGATGGCGCCATGATATGGCGAAATATCATACGGCTGCAAAGCACTTGGAGAATATTGTTCGTGCCTTGGACGATGCAGGCCTTCCTCCTTCGGCCCAGGAATCCAACCTTGGATCTAAAACACCACCACTCACTGCACTAGCAGCGGCCAGCCTCACGAGTCGGCTATTTTCCACCAGTACATAGCATTTTTGACTATGCTAGTCGTGCAGACTAAATACTGTGCAAGTTGCCAAACTCCAGTCAACGGCTTCACGTTCTGGCAAGAGATATTCGATGCGGATAATCCCCATGCCCTCGGAAGGCGTTACAGTTCACTACCGTCAGTGGGTCGAACACATCACGGTGCATAAGCACAAAGCAAAGTTGAAGATTCAAGTGGATGAAGAGGAGAAGAAGTGGGTTCGTAAGTACGCGACGCTGTCTCTGCGTCTTCCGAGAGAGAGCTATGTTCCCTGTGAAATTTTCAGATGTTGTTTGATAAGGGTTAACACTAACATGACGTAGGAGGCTTTTTTGGCGTTTGATGCTTCTGAGGTAACTAAAGTGGTGTTTCCTGCACCTGATTCCTCTGAATAAATTGAGTTCTCCAGTACTGCATTTGGTATGTTTCACAAGGTTGGGTGACGAAGCATAACTGTTACTAACACTGCATAGTGCTAAAATGCTCTCACTTAGGCCTAGAATAATCCCATCTAGGAAGTCCACTTGCACACCACGCTTCCAGCCCAGTAGAAATAGGAACTGAAGTGAGTCTTTATAACCATGCTCCCTACTACCAGTCATAACTAACCCTCCATCCAGGATGAAGAAAAAACTCAAGTCTTTCTTTCGCTCCATCAACTGCTTCCGCCCCGGCGGACAGACCGCAAGGACAAGAAGCAGCGGGCTTCAACGTTCAACGTGATCTCAGTGACTCAGTCACAGTTAGAGCGAGCCAGAGGCAGCTCGGAGATCTATGTTTGTCAGCTTCCAGCACGAAGCTGACTCCGAGGCTGCCCTCTGGCTACGGTTACAATTTATATCTCCCACACTGGGAACATCGACTTTCAATACCGTTGAGGAAGAAACCCTTGTAGCCGGACAAATTTGTGCTTCAGAATTTGAACGGGCACCGGGGCACAGCATGACGTGCGACATATGCGGCAGCTTTTGGTGTGCTTTGACGTTTCGGTTAGTATAATTTGTTTGCTATGGGAATATATTATTGTGTGAGTCTACGCAATTAGGGTTGAAAATATAACAGCGTTCCAATTATAATTCGTTATTCGTGGTGATGGAATCATTAGATTGACGTGAGAACCCCGATTCATTTAACATCTTCCAGGAAGCAAACCTTGCAGCTAGTAAAATTTGTGCTTCTGACTTTGGGCGGGAGTAAAGACGAGGGTTGAACACTTCCGGGGTGGCGCAATATAAGCGGCCAGGAAAGCACTGTTTGAAGTCAACAGTGAGAATAGGGTGATACCGCATCTACTCGGATACAACGCAAAGTTACCAAGCAGGTTGTTGGCCTGCTTGGCATCAACAGTACGCATAGTTCCGCACTAAAGATATCAAACATTGGCTGCATCCACACAAAAAAAGTGTGGAGAGTGATGTGGAAGTGCTCTTTGGGCCTGCAACAGGGCCTGCAAAGACCACCGAGACACTAGCCTTTCCTCTTCCAGGTTGCTGGAGGTTGTAATAACCCTTACCTCTTACAGTGGCCTCATGTGTCGGACCTCCTTAGTAACTCTACGTTGTATCCGAGTAGATGCGATACTCCCTTGAGGTATCCATGAGACAAGGCTATGCAGCCTCAGCCTCTAAGTTAGCAGTGTACCATAACATTCCTCAATATGTAAGTAGAGAGCCCTAAACACCGAAAAGCCGTGGCGACAACTAGCTACAGCTACAGTGGTAAGTAATAGCCCCATAGGCATTGCTCATCCGATGGTCAAAACGACCTAACGCAAAAAAGCCCAGCTTTTTCTCAAACAGGGGCGCAAATCCTAGTAGGGGGGTGGACCATGTGCACTAAAGATAAGTTAGCAGCTGTAATAAAGACGAGTGATATCCTGAGATGGTATGGAGCGGGTGATATCATGTGAAGGCATATCGGAATGAGGATGGGATACTTACATACCGTGGGTAGATTTTACGTCCTCCTTTCCGTCGGCCTCGGCTTCGGAGTCTGTATTCTGGTCAGCTCTGTCTTTTCTAGCTTCCGCCCTGGCACGCCGCTAGTCTGTGGTTGGTTGAAGACTAGTGCCAGGTGGCATAATTCCTAGTGGAAGTTCTTTCAAGTTGAAGCTTTTTTGCGCGGGTCTTCTGGACAGGGCCACTGGAGTCTTGGAGATAGCTGGCAGGAGTGCTCCGGCGACTTCACCATCAGCAGCACCAGGGGTAGGCTCGGAGTCGGTAGTAGTAACCTGGGGGGACATCCGCGCTTCTTTAAAGCAGCAGTAGGAAGAGAACCATCTGCAGAAGCAGCGACGGAAGAAGAGGCTGGAAAGGAAGCAGAAGCCGTAGGGTACTTTCGGATATACTTTCTCTTTGGCTTCATTGGAGCGACGGACTGCAAGGGGAGAAACAGCGGCCCCGGGGACACCAGATAGCAGGGCAGAAATATTCACCTGCGCTTCACCTGGTCTGGTAGAAGTAGCATCGGCGGCGGTGAGAAAATCGGCAGCAGCAGCAGCTGGGGACGCTAAAACGGAACCGGTTTGTGGGAGGTCGAGCAACAGCGGATCAATATCCACGACGGGCGCGGAAGGGTAGCATTTAATAGACCGGCTCCACGTTCCAAGCGGGCACGACAACTGGGTCGGTGGTGATGCCGGGAGGGAGAACGATCAGGCACACGGCTCGTTCTTCGTACAATGCTTCAGAAAGCATGTACCGAACATACTCGTGCCTAATACAAACAGTTAAAGCGATTCACGACGATCAGCGCGGGATTAAAGAATAACTTACGTCTTGGACTCGTCCATATACGGAGAAACATTGGATATGTGCATTTCGTTGAAGGGATATTGCATATCGTAGAAGACTGGGGATATGGCTGCGTGGTCTTGGTGATCGCTAATCACCTCCATTAAAATAATGCATGACTGTCATGGATTGAAGCATAACTTACTTTAACATATACTGAATCCAGAAACAAGCTGTTCGAACGGAGAGAGGGAAGAAAGGAGAGAGGGAAGAAAGGAGAGAGGGAAGAAAGGAGAGAGGGAAGAAAGGATTGCAGAAGAATCGAAGAAAAGATTCGAAGCGTTAGAGAACCGCTATTAAATTCGAAACGACAATCGAAAGACTATGGTTGAAAGCTTGGAACGGCGCAGTGCGTCGAGAAGGACTCCGTCATTTGTTGCCGTAAGCAGTCGATAGATGTTGCAACGGGGGACATGATACATCTGACGACTTTGTTGTAGCCCGAGTGGGTTTTCCCCTGGTTTTCCATAGTAGAATTTCCAATTTCGTAACGATTGGCGTTATCATAGTAGTTGGTTCTAAGCCCGGTGGCTTTTTGCTTCGTCTAGCTTGGAGCCTTCACTATTGAGTAACAGCCTCATAGCCAGAAGGGTAATATCTCCGTTGATACGACGGCAAATCATGAGTCCACGACGGTCTATCTACCACAGTGCCATTCTAGAATCCATCCATAATTAGCACGTTGAACTTCATGAAGCGATTATTATTCCAATCGATTGAAGCACATTAAAACATTTGCACTTACTTTATGAACCCAGGGCTCATCCGGTGATGTTGTCGTAGGCATACACATGTGAATCGTCGCTGATGAAGAAGAGCATGGTGCGGGTGGGAAGATATGGTAGGTAAGTAAGTCGTGTGTAGCTGAATGTTATGCTTGTAACGAGTTCGAGTCATGGGGGAGCAGGGTTGAGACCGAGGCCGAATCATATAAAGTCACCCGATCGATGACAAAATACGTACTATCTTTTCCGATTGGAACCTCATCTCCTTTAACACTGTTGAGGAAGCAACCCTATCCTTGCTGCCGCACAGACTTCTGTTCCAGAATTTGGACGGGAGTATAAACGAGAGGTGAACAGTTCAGGGCTTTTGCAATACAAGCGGCAGGGTAACTTGCAAGTATGAATTGAGACTCGAGATTAGCTACGTATGCAGTGACTGAAGCTGACTCTGGCAGCCAAGCTTGCTGAATACCCAGGCTCGATTGATCTTGAATCGCGGCTCGCGAGCTTAGGCTCGGGCTTGCGAAGCTCGTGAGACGCACTACTTTTTTGAGAAGACTTGCACCTACGTCCTCCTCATCGCCATGGTAAAACCTGAAAGCTTTATCTAACATTCCCAGTATACTTATATCGCTTCCCATAGCTGTATCGAGGATAAGACTCCTCTTTCTCTTTGTCTATATACGTAAAACCACCGAAAACCAGCGCTTTTTTTTAAAAAAAAATACTGTACAGTACACAAACCCACAAACCATCTCTATTTCTTCTCAAACTCCACAAACTCAGCCTTTTCCTCCTCCTTCCTCAATTCTTCCTCTTTTTTATCCATCCCCTTCTTCTGTATCCCCGCATCCAGCACATCATCGAGTGTCATCTCCCACCCACCCCCCACATTCCCGGCCTTCGCCCAAAACTTGGACAAATGCCTCGCCCCCGAATCACAAAGAATAGTAACCACCCTATGTCCCTCCCCCAATTTCTTAGCAGCTCTTACAGCCGCCACACAATTCACCGCACTTGAACTGCCAACAAACAGCCCCTCCTTCTCCACCAAAAACCTGGCCATAGCCATAGCCTCCTCATCCGTAACCCTAACCGCATCATCCACCAACTCCCTCCCCGCCTCAAAGTTATGCGTAACTCGATTAATCCCTATACCCTCAACAATCGTATCCACCTGATGTCTTCTTCTCGTTCCTTCCCTTTCCTTAATATCAAACATAACCCCATACTTAACCCTATTAAACAACCCCGACCCCGGCGGATCAGCTAACACAACCCTCATCTCAGGTAACCTCTCTTTCAGGTACCTAGCACAACCGGAAATAGTCCCCCCCGTTCCAGCTCCGGCAACAAACGCATCCACCCTCCCTCCTGTTTGCCGATATATCTCAGGAGCAGTACTGGCATAATGCGCACGCCAATTTCCATCATTCTCGAACTGATCTGCAAAATACCCTCTTCCTGGTATATCCTCCCTCATAGTATGTTCCAAAGCTAGGCTACGAGCTTTGTTGACGAATTGGGATTGGTCGACAATTGAAGCTGGAGGGACTCGGCTGACTTCTGCTCCGAGTTTCTCGAGGAGGGAGGATTTTTCGATGGATTGGTCGGAGGGCATGACGATGTGCGCTAAGTAGCCACGAGCTCGGGCTAAATAAGCTAAGGAAACACCGGTCGATCCTACAGTGCCTTCGTAGATTTTGTCGCCGGAGTGGGGCGTTAATAGCCCATCACGTTCGGCGGTGGTGAGGAGGTGGAGTGCGACGCGGTCTTTGACGGAGCCGCCGGGGTTGAGGAACTTTGTGAGAGGAGGGAACGTCAGCGAATCTTATCTCCAAATCTCCAAGCATAACAGTCTATGATCCCAAGTTTAGGCCCGGGGGAGCACGATGGTGCATAAGATAAGTGCATTCATACCTCCGCCTTCCCCAAAATCTCGCACCCCGTAGCCGCACTCAAGCTTTTCAATAGAATCAACGGAGTATCGCCGATACATTCCTCCAGCCCATTCCTGATATCTTCCTTCAGTTCCACCTCATCTTCCGTCTTAATCTTCGAGCTCTTCGACTTCGAGGTTGTCGTCGGTGTCGAGAGGAGATGTTGTGCAGCTAGTGTCGCGCCGACTCCAAGCAGGGCTCCGGCGGTGGCTATCGTTATGGTCGTGTTGCGGTCCATGGTGTGGTGGACCGGCTTCGCGGGTGTGGTGGTGGACCTGTGGTGAAGCTGGGAGACCGGACCGGGGTGCGACAAGATTTCGCGGCTTGAAGCAGAATGATGATGTCAACGCGCACCACTGTGGGGCATCTGGCCTCGGGCTACTGCTACACGCTACTGCTAGTGCTGGGGAGATGTCGTTAAGCCCTGGGAGCCCGGGTAGCCCTATGAGGAGACGCGATAAGCGCTTCTCGACAGGGGATTCAGGAGGAGAAACATCACATGGATAAAGTTCATGGTCATACGGGAAATGAATTACGCGTATATAAGCTTTGTTCATCATTAACTTCATTATTTTTTACAGAAAGCTTCGACTTCGTTATTCATCATCATCATCATCATCATCAACCGGCTCTTTCTCGCGAATACCAAGTGCGTCGCCTAATACTCGCTTCGCTTTTTCGATAGCGGCTTTTTGAGAAGCTATTGTTGCATCTTTTCGGGAGATTGTAGAAAGGAGGGAATCGTTTCTGGACATTTGCGGGCGGGGTTAGTTGGGCTGGGCTCAAAAAAGCGAGGGGGGAGGAACGGGAAGCAAAAAACGCGGAGGATCAAAGAAAAATATCATCCAGCAGCGCGACCAAAAGAAACTTGGACGAAGCAATCGCGAAGCAGTCGCCAAGCAGCAAGAAAAGAATCGAAGAAACCATCATCCAACAGCGAAAAAACAGAAGGAAATATACATACATCATATTCAGCGTCAACAACACCTTCTGCAACTCCACCAATATCTCTTTCTGCATCTCCGTCAATTGACTTATCGTCTCTGTTAGCCCTGCATACCCCACGCTAGCGCCCGTCGCGCCCTACGCGTCGCGTCTCACATACCTTTCATCCCCGACCATAACCTCACCCAACGTCTCCTCCATATTCGCCATTCACAATGCTCCGACGTCAACCCACAGCAATCAAGCTAACGAGCAACGATCTCGCCGCTTACGAAGACTGGAAGCGGTCGCAAGAGCAAGCCGCTTTGCTAGCAGCACAACAAAAGTCGCGTAGTAGTAGTGCGAGTGCCTCTGCTATTCACCAAGGGGCTTTGAATCCACTGGATGCTAGGATGAGACAGAGAGGAAGGGATGAGAGGATTGGGATTAGTAGTGGGAGTGGGGGAATGATTGGTGCGAATCCGAATCCTAAGAGGGGGGAGGTTGGAGAGGAAGAAGAAGAAGAAGAAGAAGATCAAGAAGATGAAGAGGACGAGGATGAAGATGAGGAGACCGAGGAATCTGAACAGAGTAGTGGGACAGGTTGAGATACTGGAGGCTAACGTAAATTGAAATTTAGGAAACGCTAGGGATGTTGGTGGGAATGGAAGTTTTTCTGGAAGGTTAGGAGGGAGTTTTGGAAGTTTCGGAAGCTTTTGTTGTAATGCGGAGGAGGATATTGAACACAGTGAGATGGAAAGTGAGGCGGGGGAGAGTGAACAGGGGGGTGGTGCTGGGGTGGGGAGGAAGTAGAGTAGTAGTGGGGTTGACGCGACGACGCGACGCGACCGTGATGTGAGTGACGAGTGATTTAGTGTGCATGCTTAATGTGGAATGTATTGTATCTAGCTATGAGATTTTATTTTTAATTACTTAAAAAAAATAGGGGTGCTTATTCATGGAAATAAGCAGGACCAAAATAAGCGAGGGCGGATTAAGCAGAGTAGATAGCGCGCGATCGCGAAGAAACCCCAGCGAACAGAAGAAGTCGTGCCAAATGCGAAGACTGGAGTTCATTTGCGATGCTACGCATGACGGTGAGATTGTGGATGTAAACGGGTCTAATTCCACGACTATTCAGCCCTATTTGGTTTGAAAGTATCTGTCACTCAGTTCCTGCTGTCAATCATTGACGAATAAAACGAAAAACATCGTATTGAAGATTAAAATAAGTAACAAAAGTAACAGCAACAATAACGCCGTGAAGTTCAAAAAACAAAAAAAAAAGACAGGTATGTAACGGTAGGTAAGCGTACAAACATGATAAAATATACCCGCAAACCAAAACTGCACCAAGAGTTAAGAGTAATAAAAACATCTACTACAATGCAAAAAGAAAAAGAAGAAAAACGTGCGCCAAAACACCAACAAAAAAGCATGTAGAAAAATCGCCAACTAGCCAACAAATAGTAAACAGCAAATATACACCATCATATCCCTATCACATCCGCAAAAATACACCCAATCATTCCTGCTGCTTCGTTCCCAAACATTATTTCGCCATGCTGCATGCATATCCCCCCATTCCTCGAGCTTCGTAAGATTATCCCCTCTCATCCCCTCTCAAATGTCCTCCAATTATCTCACCCATTCTCCCACTCGCTCTTTTTCTCCTATTCCTCCTCCTCCTCCTCCCCCTCCCCCCTCCCCTGCCTCTCTTGACTAAGCATCCTCAACCCCACCTCCATCACTTCCAACGCATCACCCAAGCCCGCCATAATCCTCTCCATCTCCCTAGCCAACTCCTCCCCGCTAGTAGCTGCGAGCATAGCTGTATCCAATGGCGCAAGTTGAGGGAACGAGAATTCCGCTAAAATTTGCTTTACCCCGTTGTTTCTAGACATATGGCTCATAGCACTCATCGAGCCCGCAACTCCATTACCGTTTGAACCAACTCCATTACCATTCAAAGCAACACCGTGTGCCTGTGCATGCGCCATACCCGCACCGGGTAAACCTCTCGGACTCCCCAGTCGTGTACTCTCAATAAAAGCCCCACTCCCAGCCGACGCAAGGTTTAAATGACTAGGTCTAGCCATTTTCCCAGTGCGACTGCGACCAATATCTTGACTTCTTGCTTTCTGGTGGGGGTTTTGGCCGGGACCTAGGAGGGGGCCTGGACCGCCTAGGGAGTTGAGGCGTTGCATGCTTTGCCCTGCTGGGGCGGTGGTTATTGCTTCTCCAGGTCCACCGGGGGCGTAGGCAGCATACCCACCATTTGACACAGCGGAATCGGCGCTTCTAACAATGCCTGGAATCGGGGGGGGCTCTTCCCGTTCTCTACCCGCACTACCAGCAAAGGTTGGAACACTTTTGCTGGAGAGATGGTGGGGTTTATTCATTCCCAACAAACCGGTTCGTGGTGGGGATGAAGGCGCTGATGATGCGACTGCAGGTCTATTGGGTGAAACTGAGCGGGCGGATGCGGGGGATGTGAAGGAATCTGGGGATCCTGTGATGTTGCCTGCTCTTGTTCTTGTGATAGTTGGGTTCTCTAACCCACCTGCGGGGACGGGGGTGGAAGGAGGAATTGCTGTTAATGGGCCCGGTGTAAGAGATCGAGGAATACTTGCCCCAACCCCAGCAACCCCAGCAACCCCAGGGTTTGGCGATGCTGGTCTAGCTGTGGCTTTGGCGAGTGCCATCGCCATCATTTCTTCTTCGGTTGGCATGGAGATCATGCCGTGGGATGGGCTCACAGATCGTGGGAAGTCGGGGCGCGGGATTGGACGCGCTGTAACGGGGCTGTCGAGGAGGATATTGCCGTCGTCGTCGAAGGAGGGTATGCTGATCATGCCGAGGGGGGGAGGGTGTATAGGCGCGGGAATTGGACGGGATTGGCTGGTGGAGCGACTACCTGGTCCTGCTGGGCCGATTCCGGGACCAAGGCCGCCTTGGTTCGTCATGCTGTTCATAGAGTTGTTTCGTGAGTTGTTGACGGGGAGGTTGTTGATGGATAGATTGGTCATGCTATTGTTCCGCGAGTTGGTGCGAGAGGTGGCAAGGTTGTTGTTGGAATGAGCAGAGTGGACTGAATGAACGGAGGGGGCCATGTTGCTGGTCATGCTATTGTTGCGGGAGGTGCGGGCGTTTTGAGTACCGCCTGAAACGATATTTCCATCATCGTCGAAGCTTGGGATTGAGATAATCCCGATGCCGCCGCTGAAACCTCCGCCCTGTCCCCCACCGTAGCTGCTGCTTGGTTGGAAGTTACCGATACCGCCCATGTTGTTATGAATGCTACTTGACATGGAATTATTCCTACTGGAGGCGGTGATAGTGCCACCGGTGCTGACGATGTTTCCGTCATCATCAAAACTCGGTATCGAGATTATACCCCCAGGACCACCACCGTAGGAAGAACTTATGGAGTTCATGCTGTTATTCCGCATGGTGGATCCGCCGATGGTACCACCAGGCCCACCACCGTATCCCATGATGTTGCTACCCATGCTGTTATTCCGCATCGATTTGGCGCCTATGGTATCACCGGGACCACCTCCGAAACCACCCATCATCGATTTACCGCTTATTGTATCTCCGGGTCCGCCGCCGAAACCGCCCATCATACTGCTACCCATTGAGTTACTCCGAGGGCCTACCGTGTCGCCTGGGCCACCGCCGAAGTTATTCCGTGATGTACCGGGTCCTATGGTGTCGCCGGGTCCACCGCCAAAGTTATTTCTTGAGGTAGCGGGGCCTATTGTGTCTCCTGGTCCGCCTCCAAAGCCGCCCATGGAGCTGCCCATGCTGTTATTCCTCATCGTAGAGCCTCCTATTGTATCTCCGGGCCCTCCTCCAAATCCTCCAAGGTTACTACCCATACTAGCACTCCTCATCGTTCCTCCGGGTCCAGACATATTACCATCATCATCAAAACTCGGAATTGATATCATTCCTGACCCTGTATAGCTGCTTGCTTGATACCCGGAATCCTTATCCTGATTCTGCGGCGGTCTATAAGTCGGCACACCGGCTTCATCCCACTCCTCATCTTCATCCGCCTCATTCGGATCCTTAAAGAGTCTAAACAACTTCTCGGCACCCTTTGGTCGTCCTCTTCCTCCCAGCTGTGTTGGCCTTGGAGGATACCCCCTCAGCGTGCCTCCTGATCCATAACTCGCCTGTCGTTGTATCGAACTCAGCATTTCAAACTCCTTAGGCACACCACTGACTCTGCTCTTAACAGTATCAAAATCCCATTCTGGATCAGCAGGGTCATTTCCTCCATCATCATATCTACCGTTTGGATACATCATCATCATAGATACTCTTGCGCCTCCGCCACGTTCCCAGTCTGCGTGTCTTAAACAAAGATCCCTCATAGCAGAAGTTGGAGTTTTAATGCTTTTAACATATTTCGTTTTCATCAACTCCTCTGCTGTTGGCCGCTGGTCGGGAATTTCATTTAAGCACAAGGCAACGAATTGCCGCAAGGCATCACTCCAGTTACCGCCCTCTAGCCGCGGGGGTGGGATACGTGGGATCATGTCGATAACTCTGTCAGGGTGGTATTGATACAACGGAGGGTTTTGCTTAGCGAGCTCGATTATCGTAATACCGAAGGACCAGATGTCGATTTTGAAGTCGTACATACCCCCGGTAAGAGCTTCTGGTGCCATCCATTGAGGGGTTCCGACGAAGGTGTTGCGTTTATTTGCCTTATTTGCAAGCTGGGCACTGACTCCGAAGTCACAGAGTTGGACGCGGCCGTCGGCGTTGACGAGGATGTTGGCGGCTGGGGGATATTAGTATGTTGCGGTGATTTTTGTAGGGCGGGAAAATGGAAACCTTTGATGTCGCGGTGAATAATTCCCTGGGCGTGGAGATATACCAGCGCCATTAATGTCTCTCTGATAACAATGGCAATATATTTCTCCTCAATTGGACCGGCTTTCATCTGTCAGATTTCATCAGCATCATAACTCCACTATTAATCAATCATAATAACTCTCGGCTCTTTTTAAAGCTTCATGAGTATCATCACATCATCATACCAGAGTCCTCATACTCCCCCCACTACAAAAATCCATAATTATCCATAACTTATGCCCAAGCACATAACTTCCATGGAAAGCGGTGATATTTGGTGCATCACCCTTTGTGAGCTGGGATAGTAGGTTGATTTCTTTTTGGATATCGCCGATGTCTTCATCGGTTTGTTCTAGGTCGAGGGATTTTATTGCGAAGACTTGTTTTGTCTCGTTGTGGATTCTGGGAAGAGGTTAGTATGTGATATGAAAAACAGAGGTAGAAAGCTCGAGCGGGATATAGGCCAAAGTTCAAGTTCGGTTGCAAGATCCAGTGATGATGAAGCAGCAGTAGTAAGTAACTGTAGCAAACAGTCGACGGGTACAGAGCTCCCCTGGGACACTCAATTAAATCTCTCCACCTGGTAATCCAGTGATTTCGCACTCGAGATGTAGATTCGGCATCGGTCTCAGTCTCGCAACCCACAACCCCACCACTCAAACTCGAACATGGCCTCTCCGGTAGATATCATAGCGTAAAGAACCATCACCTACCCTTTAAAAACACTCCCAAAGCTCCCCTTCCCCACGAGGTCAACAACCGTGTATGGAACATCATCCGGCACCGCCTCCATTTCCGCTTTACAGGTTTTCTCCGCATCTACCCGTCATATCATCATTAGCTTCTGTGTTCCGCATCGGTATTCGTCCCCTGCCAGTAGGTATTGAGGTATCGAGGTATCGCGGGGTACCTACGTTCGCGCACCAGCTTAGCTTTATCGACATCTGCCATTGCAGCTAGTTATTCCGTCGCGTCGCAATCTCGTCACGTTCGTCGCCTTGTCGCCGTTTCTCGTAATCTCGTAGCTGATAGCGGCTTCGGGTCGTGTTTCCGTCGTGCGGTGTGTGAAGATGCCCGTGAAGATAGGTGGGGGAGACGTGCGCCCGTAGGCGTGTGGATGTTACGCGCGTGGGGTTTCAAGTTTGGCGCGCGCGTTGTGGTTGAATCCCAGCCGAGTCCAGATCCCCAGGAACCCAACAAGAATTCCAATTTTTGTCGGGTCGAACAGTATGTATATTTATTTTCATAAAGCGATACTTCTGATTGTAAAGTATCTCGACTTTGGCTTCGATTATGAGGGGTTCATCAGCATTGTTCGGGTTAAATTAGAGTACAAGGCGTTCATCAGAAACGCCGCACGAGTTCCTCTCATAGCTGAGTTGAACCCCTCTATCAAAATCGCGCGCCGAAATTGCGGGGGAGGCTGAAGAGCTTATCTTCAAAGCGAAATGAGATTTATTCTAGAAACCACGCCAAATGTTTCGGAGAATAAACCTTAAATTATGGCGCTTTGTTTAATGAATCCGGCGAATGTTCAAGGCGCGCAATTGACGTCACAACTCACACGAGCATAATAAAAAATCAGTTTCATCATTTCAAAAGTCGGCGATGACCACATCTCTATGCTAATCCACACACAGCTCTCGCCATTTTCTCGACTTTTGTCCTCCCCTTTATCCTCCCCCTCGCCGTAAAAAAAAACCAAAGGATATAAAGAAAATGCTAAACATCAAAGATACTGAAAAAATATCGAAGAAATCAAAAAAAAACGAAGGTAAACGTCGTACGGTTGCAAGGAATCAGCAACCATTCCAAAGAACGCCAGCGCCCGCCACCCTAACTATCAGTTGTCGTTTGTCATCCCCCCTCCATGAAAGTCGTCTCAGGTACATATTTACAGAAGCAGAATAAATTTTGCGGGTGTCGCTGGACATCCATCGCAGATTCGCCAGACTTGCAGCGTACTTTCAGCTGGCCTCCTCCGCAGGTTCCTTAACCTTAAGATCAATCGGCGGCCACCAGTTAAGACTTTCATAGCTCTTAATCATTTCCCTCAGTCCCTCTTCCGTGACTTCGGGGATCTCATATTTAAATCCCGTAACATCAATAAACCTGCTTCCACTCAAGCTTAGATCCGAGTCGCGAACCAATTCCTGTTCAAGGTAAGGATTTATCGGTCCAGGTCTTGTGATATTGGCCTCAGTCAAAAGGTGCCCCCATGGTTGAAGGAGTTCATCGTTTTCTTCATCCACCGCTGAGTTGAGGTTTAATTTAGCAAAGTTGGAAACAATGGTTCCGTGGAATCCTGTCTTGATGTTGAAGATTTTCGAAATGATGGCTTGCATAGAACCCTGGTCTTTTGGTAATTCTTAGTAGGAGCGCAATGGTTTGGGGTAAATATGAAAACGTACTGGTGTCGCCGGAATCAACAATGTTGAATATCGGAGTGGTTCCCATCTTATCCGCATCCCAGTTCTTCTTTCCTCCGGCGTACCAATCTGCGGAATGCCACAAAGCGCGCGCAACATCCTGGACGTGAACAGTGTGGGTGCGCAAGTCCTTAGTCCAAAGCCATTTCATTTCCTCGTCGAGATACTGGTAAACTCTTGCCATGCAGAGCATAGTTCCGATAACCTTTGAGCAGTAAGGGCCGTAGACGTTTGCGAGACGGAGGATAACGAGGTTGAGTCTAACTCATCGCGATTAGCATCTGACGGAACTCTAGAGCTTCACGCGCTTACCCTTCAATCTTCTTGAGCTCCTCCTCTGCCTCCAGCTTGTATTTAGCAAGGCGCACCCAGGGGTCAAGCTTATCGGTCTCTGATCTCGGTTCGCGCTTTGGTTTGTAGACAGCGCCAGAGGAAAGTTCGACCCAGCATTTTACGCCGCGCTTTGCAGCTTCCTTTGCAGCGATGACTGAGAGCTGTAGGGAGCGCTGCTTGTAGATTTCGTCATCCTGGGAGAAACGGTTGTCGCCTCCGCAGTTAAAGACGTAGTCGAAGGTAGATCCGTCGGTTCTTGTGAGAGCCTTTTCTGCGGTATCTATTGGGTTGCTGTTAGCGACGAGTGGTGATGCGGGGATTCTTTAGAGGTGGCCTTACGGTCCCGCGACATGTCTCCCTGGACAAACTGAGCCGCACACGCATCCTCGAACTCTGGAGCCAACCAAGCAAGCTGCGGAAGCTGTTTATCGACGATTCTAATTTCTGAGGCAAGCTTGTTTTCGTGAAGATACTTTGCGAGGAAACGTCCAATGAATCCTAAGTGGTGATAATATTAGGGGCTGTCGCCATAGGGAGGTACAAATGCAACGCTCACCCAATCCTCCGATGATCAACACACTCGGGCGGCTGTCTGCATCGGCCATTTTGTCGCTAGATACTGGTGATAGTTGAAGCTTTCGGTGATTCGATTTGATAGATTCCAGAAGACTGCGAAGCTAGGCGGATGGTGGTTGCGGTTGCGGTTGTCCAGGTAAACCTCGGGGTTAGGCGACGAGGAGGAAGAGCGGGAGAGGAGATGGAGAAGTATTCGGATTGGGGAGGGTACGAAAGGTGGGGCGAAAGCAGGACATCCTAATTCGTTTCAGTGGCTAGGTTCCATTGGTATCATGCACGTTCATCCTGATGGGTATATTTTGTAGCACTGCTGCTAACTGCCACTGCCACCATTTACGCCGGAACTTCTGATGCTAAACTGCTTGCTAAAGTGCAAAGCTGCTTCTCTGTCTGGGAACTGCGGTGCGGAAACTCCACTGGGCCGCCCCCGTGCTGATTGGGGCCCCAGCCCAACCCACTGGGGTCCATACGGCCTGGGAGCTAGAGTAGAGAGAGTCCCGTCTGAGGGCTAAAGGAGTCCCAGGGCCCACCGGCTTTTGCAAGAGGTTTGGCGATGAAGAGAGAGGGTCTGATTGGCGAGTTACCCCTGTTTGACAGGGCCGCCGATGCGAGGCTGTGGATTTCAGGTATCCTGATCGAGCGCGAACCAGTCTGAGTATTTTGGGTTGAGTTCCTTTACCTTTACGATTCCAGTAGATAACCAGATCATCCAGAAAACCACTCGTATACTGGCACAATATTCGTGTCTGCAGGGCCAGGTCCGAACGCCCATCATCAACCAGGTATCTGTGCTTACGAAAGCGGCTACATATTGCCCTTTCTCTCCTCATCTGGCGTATGACTGCATCCTTTTCTGTAGGTACATGTCCAACACTATTCAGTGCCGTAATAAGCGTCTTCGGCAAAAGCCAGGCGTCAACTCGATCCTCGGTACCATGATTAGGAGGGTTGAACCTTGGAAGCTACCAGCGCCAGTTACCATACTTGAGCTCTCTGGACCTGTAGAGAATCCACGGCGTGAAGAATAAATTTGGAACTTCCACTCGCAGGTACGATCCTTCCTCTTTCGAGTATGGATATGAGGCCTCCGGTTCCGCGAAACACAAACCCGTGGCACACTGTACGATTCGATCATGTCTCAAGTAGAGAGTTCAACAGCTTGGCAAGGTTGCTTAAATCGTGCACAATATTCCATATTTCTCTCCAATCAATGCCGTAGGAATCCCAATTCTTCGCACGGTATTAGTCAAACAGCAGCGTCATAGCAAGTCCTTGAACCACATTTTGTTCCTGCATTTGAATCTTTTTGTGTGTGCCGCAGACATTTGAGGGAGCACGTTCTCCTCGTGCAGAGCTCCTTGGATCCTGGTGGTTGCTTGAAAAGAAACGTGGGTGAAAATGAGGGGTTCAACAGCAGGTGACTCGCACCATCATCCGCCTATTTGAGGCGAGGAGACCGGTTGTTTCAATCGCAAGCGCTTCAGACACAAAAGGTCCAGACTCCAGACTCCTAACGAATTGTTTGAACCTCAGCCAAGAAGTTTGGCGCTAATTCAACGAGCTCTGGGTATTCCCGCTGAAAGGTACGTCATTGGACGAACGCGGGATTAAACCTTCTCTCTCCTCCCATTCCGGTATTCAATGTTGATGTTTTGTTAGAATTGTGTTGGAAATGTGTTGACAGTTTGTAACAGCAATACGCAGATAACCGGACTGGCCCACATTCAGGCGTTGTAGTCGGACCCGACCGAACGATGACTGAAAACTTGCGTCGGCCCCTCAGTGCGGATGCACTCGAACGCTGATGCAGCTTTCCAGCCAGGATAGATGACTAGAACTGGGTGTAATAATTTGTTGCCTTAGATTTAGACCGTTGGGCCCCTACTCGAGACAAGGAATGACTTGAGATGGGTCAAGCATGGCAACGGATAGACATAGCGCTAGTGTCCACATGCATCATTGAGATGATCACTTGTACAGGTTGCCATGCTCGACATATCAAGTCATTCCTTGTCTCGAGTTGAGGCTTATCTCGAGTAGGGGCCCAACGGTCTAGGACCCAATTGAGTTATGGCGATGTAAGAAACCCCGTTTGAATTAGTTGTTGACTGATCCCGATAATGATCTTATCAGTAGTTTGTAAACAAAATATCAACAGTAAACCTGGGCCCGAAATATCCGACGGAAAGGTTGAATTCGCCATTCTTCTCCTATTGGCAAGCGAAACGCTGTTGGTTCTTCGTCCAAAAAACGGTTGCGGACTCAAAACCGGTCAGTAGGTTTTTTAGCCTTACTCTAGCTAGTTATCGATATGTACCCGGGAGCACCGACGGTTGTCCGATGCAAGGGGCACTTTTCTGCATCCCTTCTCAACGCGCACGTGCCTCAATTTAGAGCTCCGGCAACTTCCGCCTCCTGGAAAGCTCCCATGAAAATGCGGCTCTTAAGTGGGGGTGTGTGGCTTCGGGGGTACCGAAGAGTATTACCTGTGGATCCTGAGGATTGTTTCTCGTACATAAAATGGGACAAGTTTCTTGTCCGAATCCGCGAGCAAGGGAAAAACTATCGAGATATGGAAAAGGGGATTTGTGGCTGCAGGTTCTGCGAGATTTCTGCGTGGTTGGAAAAGGTTCTTGTAAACATGAATTTGTATCCGTGCTGAAAAGAAGAAAGACCCAATGCGGAAAACAGTCAGCCGAGCGCGATTGAGAAGCATAAGAATGCTAGGTGCCGTTGATTTTCCTACAAATGATCTCCAGTAACCCTGTATCGGAAGTTGGATACTGCATCTTGAAGCATCGTATACATGTCCTGGCGGACCACGAAGAACAAGGCGGAGCAGCGGGAATCCACTATCGGGTAGACGGAGATTCTGCCCTAAGATCATCCTGATCACCATAATCATATGTTGACGCGGAACACGAGGTTTCGGTTTCACATTTTGTCACGGCTCGACAGTCTGACAGAGTTTGACAACGTCTGACGAAGTCCGCGGAGCGTTGAGTTCGGGAAGCCCGAGACTCGAGTCAGATTTGCAGCCGTCGCTAAGACTCGCTTAACTGCCAACAACCGGCGAATCATCCACCGGAACTGTGCACATTTCAGGTGGGTACTATTGAGAGAGTGCGCCCGTGATGTTATCCGACCTTGAGCTTTCATTAAGCATCGGTTTCAAAGCACCTGCAGTCTGCGTATTGTGCTTGATATATCGTGAGTGTTCCGTTAACCGTCGTAAAGAACCCTTGCTACGAGGTGATGACTGCAGCAGCGCGGCTTCTAGAGTTTTTCGAGAAGGATATGTAATGAAAGTCCAGGCCGGAAGCTTTGTGAGCTTTGCGAAGCTTCTTTGGTCCGCATGAGCTAACTAGACAAACTAGAGATCCCTGCGGTGGCTTTGGGTTAACCCTAGAGATCCCTGCGGTGGCTTTGGCGCTAGACGCGCTTGGTGAGCCTGGCGATTGATATAAGGCGGACAACTCACAATTTCTCGAGGTTATTCTTCCGGATTTTGCATGGAAAGAGATTTTTGTTCGATGATGTTTTGTGGTGGAAGAGCAAGGTGGAGGATGTGTTGATATTGGAGCTGCTGGGTCGGTATCACGGGAAGTCAATAGCAGAGCTTGAGTGCCGAGACGTGGCATGATTATGTCATGCACAATTAAAATTGTTAAATAACCAATACATCATCCAAAATTACATTCCATTCAACCAAATGAAAGAAGATAGGAAAGGAAAAATGTGATGCTGGCACCCGACTGCCAGCATAACTATCGCGCCACACATGTCCCGCCCCGAGATCACCCGCCACCACAACTGTTACCACTAGCTCCCTCCAAACCCCACCAGAAACGGTCGCCTAAAGAAAGAAAAAAGCATAATCTCCAACACACGTCTAGCTGCCATTAGATGATCTAACATGACCCACTTTTCACTTACACGCCCTCACAAATGCTACCAACAACCCCTATCCATATCTACTAAGTAGAACCTTTGACCAAAGAAAACCAAATAGCAGCACCCCGGACTCATGCCGAACTACCATCATGACCGCAAATACCCTGCTCCAAACCCAAACAACACCCGAATTCCCGCCAATCCTTACCAATGGCCTCTCCAAAATCAACCAGAAACTCTCGTAGCTCCTCAGTCCAGGTCTCAGTATATTCGCGTATCTGATGTATATCTGCTCCAAGTTCGACAAGCGCGATAGCCAAGTTTTTCCTCTTGTTTATAATTGCTATACGCAAAGGAGAGCCAAAATTAGCTATGCATATGTTCACTAATTCTGGCCTTCCCTCAAAAATAGAAATAGCAATCCACGACGGAAAAGATTCCAAGGCCGGGAGAAGAAACCTGTGCAAGAGGTCCTGGTCAGATAACATGAGATGGCCGTTGATCCTGTCGCTGCCATGGCAAAGCCTTCCTAATTGCACAGCTGACCTTACATTTCCTAGAGAATTAGCATATCGGCAGAGAAGCTTTGCAAGCTCATTATCCTTCTGTCGAATTCCACGGAGAATATATTCCCAAGAAGATGCACAATCGTAAAAGAACGGATGTTCTGTAAGTCGTTTCTTCAAATCGGCCTCGGTTAGACAAGGCGTCGAGAAGTCTGCAGCAAGAAGATATTTGAGCATCCATACTAATAACTGTATCCCACGTTTATATATGTCAGGGGTAACATAGTATGACGCTAGTTTCTCATGAGTTCTCAAATAATTAGATTGAAGGTATTCCTTAATGGTGTTCAAAGCATCAAGAAGATGATGAATTAATCAGCATTTATTCTTTTATCTTCGGGAAACCAAAACACATGCAGTGACATACCTCAACAGAATAATGGCATGTCTGAAAATAATCTCCGTTTTCCCGTAAAAGCACTCCGCATTCTTGTAGAAGGATTCGCGAATCCAGAAATGTTGCACTTCGGTCGATGTAACCTCTCTCGTCAATGGGTGAAATTCCGTCCAAAATGGTGTGCACGGGTAAGGATGGAGCGACGGTTGGAAAGACAATTATCAGATGTAATACTTTCAGAACTAGCTCGGCGTATTTTCCATCAATCAATTCCAGCAGCCTGTCGTACGACTCGAATAAAGTTTGAGGAAGAACCGTAAGAGCGTGTCTAATTTCCTTTTCTGTTCGAAGTTTGTTGATAAGCGCCAGCTGACATTCAAGCCATCGAAACCTATTGAGTATCTCTCAATAAGTATCCAGAAGATCGGTGTAAACATTAATAACGGCAAACAATGACTTACATATTTCTTCCAGACCCAAGTATTAAGGCCTCGATGATATGATCGCGCAGCCTTTGGAAAGAGGCACTCCATTTCCTGGTGTTTTGAAATTCCTTTTTGATGAATATCACCATATCTTCTTTGAGATTTTTTTGCTGTTCTTCCAAAGATATTGCTGGGTAGGATTTTAGTTCATCCATAATGTCCACCTCAGGCCTACTCAATACCAAAATGTTGACATTTTTGAGATCTTGCATCAAGCTGATGAACTCTAGAATTGAGGCCCTTGTATCCCGATGGCATTCGTCCAACCCATCTAAAACGAGCATTACACGCCGGTGAAGTCTAGCTATATGAAAAACTAGCATCATAAGCTGTTTAATACCGTTCGGTGGCCCTTCTCCTCTCGACATTTTTTGAAAAAGTATTTGGACAGTCTTTTGCTCCCAAACGATGCTCTGATTAGGAAAGCTGCTCAGTAACTGACAAATAATTGACCTGAATATTGCCGGAGTGCTTCTTGTTTCTTCCTTATTATATTGACAATAATGGTAAGCCAGGACAAAACTTGAATGACGAAGTTTTGCTGATTCCAATCTCTCAATTACAGAGGATCTATTTATAATCGCAATGTTAGATATCAGACCAACCAACTACGATTCCAGAGTTATTGAAATATTAGGGCGTACGCAAGAATTGTTTTGCCACATCCTGGAATGCCGTAGATCCACAGTAAGGAAGGAGCCCGAGTTTCTGCTTCCCATCTTTGGTATGCTGGATTCTCAAACAACCAATCGCCGGTACCCTCTTCGTGTTTTTCCCACGATTCGTCATGTTTATGGTTGTAAGATAGTGGTAGTAACCATGCGACGAGTTTATTGATATCTTGGCCTGTGAATCAAAACGTTAGTGAAGTTGAACATTATTAATTGGTAACGAATTGAAAGGCAAACTTACGAAGATCGATCAAATCCCTGATTTCATTCTTTTTCGTTTGTTCATTGCGAACCGCCAGAATTACGTCTGATACTCCGTGTACGGCTGTCTCGGTTCGTAAAGCAACTTGATGACCGTCTGAAACGGTTTCCAACAACATATTCGTAGACGTATGTACAGCCTGTTCGGTTCTCAATGTAACCTCCCTAGTGAAGCTTCGTCAGGCCTTAAAGAAGCGGCTTTCATGGCGCTGTATACTTACGCAATATCCAATTGAAGTGTTAATTGGAATGTCTGTTGATACCTACTCAAATCCTGGATGAACTCTCTAACCTTTGGCTCCTTGATGGGCCATTTAAGCCTTCTTCTGAACCTGGCTCTAAGTCTGTTTGTAAAGTGACCTTGCAACTGAGTCGATATATCTGAAATAGTACTCAGGCATTCAGATATACTCGCACTGAGATCCGATGTCGCCGATAGATTTTGCGCAGGTTGTCCAGCCTTGGTGGCTATATCTAGCTTTTTTGCAATTGGCACAAGTCTTTGTAGCGATACCTGAACTGCCGCCAGTTCTTTGTGAAGTTTTGATGCTGTCTCGGGGCAATCTTTGGCGGATTTGATGTAGCTGTAAACGGCGTTCCCCGCTTTGTTGGCTAGATCCACAACGGCTATTACATTGGCTGCAATTCCTATTATTTCCAGGCCGGACATGATGCGTCGATGCTGGGTAATTTGTAGAGTAACGAAGTCTTGGGATGAATCGGTTACTTCGAGTGTGTGTTGAAGGGACTTTGGGAGGTGAGCGTGAGTTAGAATCTTGGGTGGGGAAAATCGAACACGTTGACAAGATCATGAAACTTGACGAGCGGGGTAAGTACCCATGTCACGGCCAATCAAGTCTGCAGTAGAGTACCGAGTACACGAACTAGAGATTACCTAGTTTGTGCAACATCCCCAGGGAATTGATTGTGCTTCTAGCTTTGAAGAATACACTCCAAATATCTTGTAAATTATGCGTTCATGGGGATTGATGGGATTTTGACAGGACTATCCAAAGGACCGAGGAATTAATGTTCCTTTAGTATACACTCCTTACATCTCTCAACTACTTATGGAAGTCAGCCACAAACACATCTATCATTAGTTATATAAGTCTCTTCATAAACATTGGGATATCACTTTCACGCTGTACTCTCCATCTTCCTTTAAATCACCAACCCATTAACCCAGCCTCTTCATCTTCTCTTCGATTTCCTTAACCCATCCCTCAACCATTTTAACATTCTCCTCCACCTGGCCCCTGTTCTCCTTTACAACACCCTCCATGTTCACCAACGCCTCTGTCCACTTCTGAATTTCTGCCTCATTCTCCTCTATTCTCTCCTCCATTTGTCTGATGGTTTCACTCGCTCTTCCAGCATCTGCGTGGATGGCTCTTAAACTTCTCAGCCTCTCGAGCATAGCGGGCAACAGTGGTCTCATCCCCTCAATAGCTGGCAACACTCCATACAGAGCATTGATCTTTCCCAACATCTCTTCATTCTCCATCGGATCATCAGCCACCGCTGCCTTCGCAGCTTTCCTGGCCTCCGCAAGCTTCTCGGTATCCTGAGTAAGCTGCTTAACCCTCCTGGAAGCACTATCGAGGGATGAGGTAGTAGACTGCGAGAGCACAGCGAGTTGACGAGATAACTCATCAAGCTGCGGCAACATAGCTGGGGATAGCGGGGTTGCATCGAGAGTAGAAGCAGAGAGACCAAGTGCCTTTTCGAGAAGAGCCAAACGGTGGTCGAAATCGGCAACCCGTCCGAGGGTGTGCGAAGCTTTATAAGCCGGTGCGTAGGTAACTGTGTACTCCGCTGATCTTCCCTTCTCCACGATCTTATCGGCTTCGGTAGGTTGTGCGGTAGCCTCTCCTGTAGCTTCAGTGGCCTCCCCTGTCTCATCCGCAGTCTTCTTCACCCTTCCTACTGCCCCTAAAGACGCGACCATCTTCCTCGCCAATCGTTCCTGTGCTCCATCACCCCTGTTGAGTCCTTCTAACGCGGTTGCAAGCTCCTCGACCCCTCTCCTTTCCCCCTCTTTGGTCTCCTCATCCTCACCCTCGCCCAATGCGATGTCAGCTCGGAGCTCCTCTATCTCCCGTTGGAGTCTAGCGAGTCTGGCAGAAGTTGTTTCGCTAGAGCTTTCGACTTCGGAGGAGACGGCGTAGGAGGCACGCTTTGCGGTTAGACGGTCGGAGAAGTCAGCGTGGGTTGCGTCGACGCGGGAGTTACGGAAGCGGTCGGCGGCGGCGCTGGGGACTAGGTGAGAGCTATCGATATCGTGACTTAAGGGGTGGTCGTCATCGGGAAGAGTCGTTATGTCGGAGGCGAGGTCGGGGGTTTCGTAGACATCTTGGGAGGAGTCCTGGGGGGGTCAGTTATTGAGATGCGGAGCAGGGCGGCTGGAGAATGGCAGGAGCTGGTGATCAGAGCTTAGCTAAGAGGGAATTACCAAGTCAGGAAGCGCAGCATATTTGGAGGTCATCTTGTCTGTCGTAAGCTGGAGCTCGGGGGTGTGGTGATGGTTGCGGGAGCTGTCGGGAAGCTTGGCGGATGATGATGCGGAGGTTTAGACAGGAACGCGTAGAGAGGCGGCTACGCGTGGTTTGGTTTAGCGCCATTTTTGAAAAAACAAAATCCATTAAGTTTTAACCAAGTCTTGATGTTACGGAAAATACGTTATGAATATGGAGAAATTTAGTGACTTGACTGTGTCATTGACGAAATTTTACTTTATTTGACTGCGTTTGTCATGAAAACAAAAGCACGCCGCGCGCGAGTTCAACAAACGCAAACCATATCAATGATTCCCGGTCCAGAACACTCCCCAAAGTATCTCACATAAAATTTCGTGCTCAATTTATCTAAATTTCTCATCGTCTCCTTCAGAAACTTGCCATCCATGCGGTGCCCCCAATCGAATAGAAACACCAGATCTAGCGCGTCATCACATTCTCTGAAAAACAGCTATCTAGTAAATTCATGATCACCCAAAATTTGACTACTTATCATTCATTTATAATAAAGATCTTCTTACTCGATACAACTAGCTACTTAGCTTACCCCTCCTCACAATGCTGAATCAATCGGTCGGTTTCCCGTCTCCACGGCTTCTCACTCGGTTGTTCATCGGATCTCAAAAATTTCGAAGTTTGTTGTGTAAAATGCAGAAAAGAAGATTTGAGAAGCAAAACTATAAATCAAAAATATCTAGAAATCAAAAACGACACCATGTTCCGGCAACCAATAAAACCCATCGGCTACAAGTCTACAATTGCCATCAATTGATCAACCCTAAACGAAAAAAAACCCGCCTTGCAAATGCTTAATACAGCCTTCACGAGCCCAATGCATCACTAAAATATGGCTCCATATCAGTATATCGATTAATTGTGTCTCTAGCCGACCATGGCCCACAACAACAAGCCTCATTACAAGGCCTGCTATTCTGTGCACAGATATCTACAGTGAATAGTCCTGCACAAATAGGGCACATAATTATTGACTAAAGCTAGAACACATACTTCAATACGTTCATCTTGACGATCCGTTATTGGCATAGACAATCCTGGTATCCGCCTTGATGATCCAGGTATCGATCTAGACGTTCCAGATGTTGATATTGACGGTCCCGGCTCGGCGGTCCCGGTATCCGTCTTGACAGTCCCAATGTTCATCTTGAGAGTGCGACCAAGATTGTGCTGTTTAGTGTATTTGTCGAAGAATTGTAAACTCATCCCGTTATTTCTACAACAACAATTGACGTTCATATCGGGCTCGCGAAAACTTATAGCGCACCTGACCAGGCAGTCACCACATAGCTTCCTCAGCCGGGTCACCTCCTTCAAATCCCTGCTTGCTATACAAAAAAGGCGCTAAGTTTTGCGGGTCCAATACGAACGTCAATCAGCGCTGGGGATGCATGTGTTCACAGGGGAGATGTGCAATAGATGATGCCAATATCATTTGGCGAGGCTTGCATGATGAAGGATGGGTGCGTGAGTAGGTGAGTAGGTGAGTAGGTGAGTAGGTGAGTAGGTGAGTAGGTGAGTAGGTGAGTAGGTGAGTAGCAGGTAAAGAACCGGGTTTGCATTACTCTACCTAAGTACTTCCAGTATGTACTTAACTTTAGATTGCAACAGCTAGCTAGGCTGCTAGCTACCAGACGAACTTGGAACCTTAGTAGGTAGGTATCGCAATCAGACTTTTAATTGATATTCCGTTTATCCCTTAATTATTACCACCTCCAATCCGTGACAACATCATTGCTCAATCTTTGATCCGATCTTTAACCCAGTCTATATAATTTGCACCTCTTTCCCCTTTCCCACGCCACCCTCCCGCCCACGTCTTACGCCTGATATATATCTTATCGATCATATCTCATATCAACATCCATCATCACTAGTTAGAAAAAATCCGCCATAAAAAATCTTTAAGAAATAGAGATAAGAAATCTGTTACAACCCACCATTCGTTATTTTACAAAGGGGAGCCCCACACCCACTCGCGTACCAGAAACTCCGATAACCAAAGTATGAAAATGAAAAAACAACCAATATAAGCCTCTTTTTAAACATCGGGTGGTCAATAGAGAAACTTATAACAAAAGCTAAGAAAAGAGAAAGAAGAAAAAAGCTAAGTTTACAATTGAATCCAAATACATAACGTTTGATCCTATCCTAGTTAAGTCTATCGCATATCTGATGATCCACCACTTGAAAAAATTGAAAACAGGACATCAAACGTAAAAGAGGAAACAAGAAGGTTGTGAGGGAACAACGTCGCCAACAAAGGGATTAGAATTCCCAGTCTTCGTTGGCACTCTCCAATGCCCACTTGAACTTGTCGCGTAAGGTCTTGGTGAAGAGTTTTTCGATGGGGACATTGTATTTTTTGCAGAACATGACTGTTAAACGGGGGTCGATGTAGTTCTGTTTAATTTCGTTAGCAATCTATCCCAATTCCCAGCTTCGCTCGCAGGAGAAACTTACGATCTTCGACGTTCCCAAAGCCACAGTCTTGTTATCATCCTTCACTCTAACATCTGCCTCCATCTTCTTAATCCTCTCCTCCATTTTCTCAATGGAAGCCTTAATCTTCTCTACTGTAGCAGTCTTTGACTTAGGCTCTACAGTTCCCGTCTTATTTTCCTTCTTAAACTCATCCTCCATTTCCTTGAGAACCTTGAGCCTATCTTTAAGTTCTGAGGGTTTCATTTCCTTCTCCTTGTTTTCCGCAAGTTTTTCGTTCTCCTTCTCGAATTTCTTGGTGATCTTTTCTTCCTCTTGGGTAATAAGCTGTTTCTGATGCTCCTTGATCCATTCCTCGTCGTCGATTTCAGGATCAGGCTTGAAGTATTCAGGATTCTTCTTTTTCTGCTTAGGTTCCAAGAAAAGAATCTGTCTCTTCAAGCGAAGCTTCTGGTATCGTAGTGCCTTGATTCTGTCCTGTGCCTTTCCGAGAGACTCCTCGTGGGTGGAAGAAACGGTACGTTGATGGTTACACAAAATAGCGACCATTCTGTTAGCCTCGTTGTAAGCGAGGTATTTATCGTGTACAGACCCAGAGTTGGGAATCTTCATCATCTCTCTCTGCATAGTCCAGGAAGCGTTGTAGGTACGGAAAACCTTGGCAGATAATCCCTTCATGTATGACTGGAGTTTTTTGTTGAGATCTCCGGTGTTGACTCGGTCGAAGATTAAGTCTCCATTGGTCTTAGGCGCCTTCTTGAAAATCTTCATGTTCTTGAAAACTTGAGGAGATACTTCGACGGTGTCGTGGTATCGGATGGAATCTTTTCCGAGGAAGTCGAAGACGAGCTTGTTGGGTTCCTCCAAAGTGACGTGCTCGTAACGAAGGGAACAACAACCAACGGTGTCGGCCTCATCTTCTCCCTTTTCGTTACCGGCTCTGAGCGCCAACACGTCGATCAAGTAAATGGCAGTAGCGCGCTGACGATCCTTCATAATTTGTGACCTGAGTTCTTTGTTGTAGTCGTCACGGATTTGGCCAATGTATTTCTATCTCTGTTAGCCAAACCACCCACTAATTTAACCCCGTGGGAATAATTACCTTGAGTTCACGGGCCTTCTCAAACTTCTTGTAATCCGACTGGCCCTTCAAACTAGAATCCGCAGCCAGCATAACATACTTGATATTTCCGTTAATGTTTTCCTTCCAAGTTGCCAACCAGGTAACCTTGTCGTCATGGTTAATACCACCCCACTTATGACCCTCAGGGGGAGGGGGGATCGCCGCTCCCTTTCCGATGTTCAAAGTAACCTGCTCGGGCTCAACCCTAAGCTTGACCTTTCCAGTCTTGGGGTGATCACCACGACCTCTAAAAAGTCCCGGAGGTTCGACACGGAAGTTACCGACGCGCTCCTTGCGACCGTCCAAAAGACAGGTGGTGTATTTCTTTTCGGCTTCATCCTTCTTGTGCTTTTCGGCCTTCTTTTCGGCGGGGGTCATTGCCTTCTTCTCGGCCTTGCGAGCTTCGAAATATTCAGCCATGGGAGTGAAGTCGCATTTGTCGAAAGTTTTAATCGGGATTTTCTATACGAAAAATTAGATTATGACAACACCAGTAATTTTCAATTAAAACGTACCTTGCCAGAAGGGTCTCTAGCTCCTCCATTTTTGGCGAGAATCTCCCGAAAGTCGTTGAAGAAGTTTTCGCAGAACTTGGGGTTGCTGGCGTGAGGTGAGTCAAGCATAGCTCCAAAGAAACCCGCGACTTCCTCAGCCTGAACCGGCAAAGTAACTTCGACTCCGTTGTACTTCATCTTCACATTCTTTGGCAGAGGCTCGTATGGCGGGGGAAACAAGACACCGTTGTGCTCCAAAGTGGTCCACTTAATGGTGTTCATGGTGTCTGGGTTTTCCCACCACTTGAAGGTGTCATCCTCGTCGTCCTCCTCCTCCTCCTCGTTCTCCTGGACGGTCGCTGGGGTTTCCGACTTCTTGGCTCGGCCTTTACCCTTGACTTCCTTCTTGACAGCGGTGGGTTCCTTCTTAGCAGCGGCGGCCTTTTTAGGTGCCGCAACTGCCTTGGTAGCGCGTTTCTTCGCCAAAGGAACGTCGTCGTCGTCGTCGTCGTCCGAGGGAGTGGGCTCCTTCTTGACACCATTCGGTTTCGGCTTTCCGACCGCAGCCCTTCTCTTGCTCAAAGGAACATCGTCATCACTTTCCGACTCCTCCTTCTTCACAGCCGGTTTCCTCTTCTTGTCCTGTGCCTGAAGTTTGTCGGCGGTCTGCCTCTGCTCCTTCATGATCGCAGCCTTTTCCTTTGACAACTTTGCCGCGGCGAGGGGAATATCCGAGTCCGAATCATCGTGACCGCCGGTAATTGTTACTGGCATACGAACAACGGTCGGGGACTTACTCTTAGACAATGCCGGGGATCGTTTTTTCGCTAGTGGCACGTCGTCATCTGATTCTACCGGTGCCTGTTTGGCCGCTCCGTTTGTTCTGCGTCTCTTGTTCTGCTGCCGTCAGTAAACGATGCAACAAAACTCCTAGGGTCTTCTAGCAAAGCGCGGCAAAGCCCAACTCAGCTCCCACCAATTCCACCCCTTCCGTCACGTACCAAAGGCGCATCGCTATCACTCCCGCTCGCACTTGACTCCTCCTTCACAGTCGGCTTCCTTCCTTTCCGCTTAGCGTTGCGTCGCGAACCATTCTCCTCATCCGACGAAACCTGGGTGACGGGTCCGTTGCTGATTGAAATACCCTGCGGTACGTTCTCTCCAAGATTGTCCACATCCATCGCCTCGTACTCTGCGTCGACTTTTTTGTCGGTCGCTTTGGAGATCTTTGTGGGGAAGATGGGACTACGGCGTTGTGAGGGTGATGTGCCTAGACGGTGGTTGTTAGTGACGGAATGTCGGGGGACTTGTAGAGGCGACATGGTAGGCGAATGCTGGGGAAGTTCAAAGACGGGGAGGTAGGGGAATATATAGAGACGTATTAAGCGTGGCAGTGTATCGTCCTGTAAAGTCCGTACATGCCAGCGCAGACGGGTCCCTGACAAGACAAGCCCTGTTAAAGGGCGTAAAGTATCACACACGTACCGTTGACAGCCTTTCTCGTGGCGAGCGGAACGTCATCGTCGGAGGAAGACATTGTAAGGGCGATTGAGCGAGACGCCGGGGACTGGTACTGTATTCTGATCTTTCCGTATTTTTTCGCGTTCTTAGAGTAACTCCGGATGTCGTAGCAGGCGAAGTTGAAAGGTTGTGTGCGTGTAGTCAGATGGCGCAAAAGGTCAACGCGAGATGTGCTGAGCAGCGACGCTGCAGACCCGATGACGCGAGAGAACAGAACGCCAGCAATGGGAGTAATGTTCGTTGTAGTTGACCGAGTGGCTACGGACAGAACAAACTTCGAAAGTCAAAGGAAAAGGTAGAGAAAGGAAAGAAAGATTTGTGAGCCGGGGGCGTGTCTCTCTTTCGTAGTGGTTGATTTTTGGCCGGGCTGGGGGTGGCGATTGGTCGTTCAGGATGTGGTTAGGAATTTGGAATTTGGATGGTAGCGGTAGATTTCGTGGTTACTGGGATGGCCAAGGGAACGGATGGCGAGAAGGGGAGTTTTTGAAAATCGGAGTTGTCGGGAAATTTATTGGACCCGTTGTGGCGGTGAGGCGGTGGTCGGAAAGAATTTTGGGGGAAGGGAAGAGTTGGGAAAGAAGAAGAATCTTGGGGGGAGGCCGTCCGATTTCACTTCGTCCTCGTCTCGGTCCTTGTCTGGCTTCTCTGTGCTCGTTCTGCTCTCACGCACTCGCCTTTGAGCCTTGCAGGCGAGGCGGGCACCAGACTGAAAGTGGTTAAATTATCGGGGCTTAGTCATATTACTTGGGGAGATCTGGATTAGCTGACAGCCACACTTGGCAAATTCTGGTGAAGCGGCGCAAAGCTTGGCAGAGCCCGCACAAACTGAAAAGCCTGGCAGAGCCACACGGAGCAGGAAAGCTTGGCAATTGACAAAGACCGAACAATTTTCGAGTTACGCACTAAACTTACTCCAGACTAGTGTCACAAACTGTGGCTAGAGTAACTCTAACGCCTGCCAAGCTTTCTCTTTACGGCCAATCACATCGTCTGACGCGCAGACTTGCAGATTTTAATCGCATCTCGATTCTGGCTCCGAAAACCCGAAACATGGGTCGGGCGAGCAGAGAAATCATCACAACACGGACCATACTGGGGTTGTGACACGGGCGGGTGATTGGGGAGAAAGAACACACAGCTAGCCTAGAGATCCGGGTAATCCACGGAACGACCAAGGGAACCAGGAACCGGAACCAAACGAACGGCTGTCGCGTGATTAGATCCGATAGCAGCAGGGAACCGAAGCAGCCATACGAAGCGTTCCGTCATTCGTGATCAGAGCAAGGTCGACTCAACAAGGTCTGCAAACGAAGAATAAACGACATACATTGGAGCGGAAACAAACGAACCTAACACAATCACCTTCGTTTACCTTTTAATCACCAATGATGTGATAGATAATTTATAAATGTGCCCTTAAACGAAGTTAAACGAAGGAGATAACATTGTCCTATTATCTGGGGAAAGGCGTGCAAATACTTTACTTATTTCAACACTTCGAAATGCGGCTGAAAACACCTGTCAGGGACTGTTGTACCTGAGGGGTACCTGAGTCCCATCTGTTTACCAGCTGTAGCCGCAGCTGCCAGGCACCGCGACCTTCAGCTGGCGGCTAAATTAACTCTGCACATTCCGCACATGAATCTACTCTAGACATCAGGTGAAACAGATGTTGCGTGCTGCCGCACTGTTTGTACGACCTCGCATGTCGAGTTGATAGGTTAGGTAGGCTGTGGCGGATGATGTTGTGCTTTGTTTTGTTTTACGGCATGGCAAGCGGGGCAAGCGATGTCTCTGTCGGCAGAAGAGGGATGCCAAGTCGGAGGTTGTGTCAGTGTCAGTGTCAGTGTCAATGTCAGTGCCGAGTACCGGGTAACGTTGGAGTACAAGCGGTGTTTTGTTTGATTTCTTGCATGCCAGGTCACAATTGTACATGTCGCCTGTGTCAATATGAGTGCCAGGAAACAAGTTATGCAGAACTAGCACAACTAGTAGAACCCCAAAAACCTCTAACCTCTAGGGTTGCCTAGGGTTGCCTGAGTTGTGCCGTTGTGCTAACTAGTTGTGCAGCAGGTGATGTGCTGTGTCCTGTGGTCTCTGCAACGTAGCCTCAGGTAAAGTAGGCTACATACAAGGCTGTGCCCTATCAACCATATCAGGAAAAGAAAACATCCCGTTTCATTTATCCTTCGTATGCCTGGACTCTGGCGTCTGTGCGGCTATCTGTATGCACAAAATTTCTCGATCAACAAAACCTAAAGGATCAGCTACTTTGATTGGTTATAGAAAAGCTTCTACTTCCCCGGTCCCCGCAGATGAGATCAGCAGCAGCGGGTAGAGATATTCCTGGGGCATCGGATTTGCGCTGCTTGTTTTGACTTCAGTCTTCGCTTCTCCAATCCACAGAGACTAGAGTTCACCTTTACGGACCTGGAAATCTTGAAGCGAGGATGATAAAGAAAATATTCCATTCATTACTTGCGAGATTTGGAACAGGAATACATTATTCGCTGAATGATGATTCGCGAGATCTTTGTTCCCATCGCTACATCTAGGGATCTGTAACATCGGCTGAAGAGTCGCTGCGGGGTGCGGTAGATAGATGGTCTGTGCGTGCCGGATGTAAGTATGTTTCAACTGTGCGATAGAAGATTTCGGATTTTCGGACCAACAAAGAAGTGCCCCTTGGGTCTTTTGATCATCTCTATAGAAGATGTCAGCTAGTAAAGTGTTGTGTTGTGGTTTCTCGGCGACTCAGCGTTTACTCTTCATTTCTTTCGGGTTCGGTCCGTTCGGGGAAAATTGAAATGCGGGGCCCCGCCGCCCCGAGCAACCAACCGGTGCGTACGTTTGTTCTGAATGTGCAAGGTTTACTAGCGCATAACACACGGAATGGGTCAAGATTCAACAAAGAGTGCATCTTTTTATTGGGTGCTGAACTGCTGCTGAGATCTTAGATTTTCCCATAGATGAGGTGGTAAATATTTTCACACTTATTTACGGTGCAATACGAAGCAGCGTTTGTACTGAGGTTTGAGGAAGTCACGGGGAAATACTTGATGAATGACGAAATAAGCGTTTGTACCTCCAGGTGTTTTGAATTTCTCTAGCAAGAGCATTTAACTCAAGATTCAATATGAAAGTGCCATTATTCCGTATTTGAAACGTCACTTTGCCTAAATATCTGGGGTTTGTGCATTTGTAATCCAAAGTTTTAAGCATCTGCACAACACATGAACCGCACTTAAATGAAGTGTCGAATTGAGGATCAACATTTGAAGAGCTAATCTACGTGATTGGCTCTAGTGTCTTAGTGAATTCCAGTCTCCAGATTTTCCGGCAAATGTGATCATGCATGCATGCAGCGGCTCTCATAAAATATTCAACTCCTCGACTAGATATCTCTCCGATCATATTAACAAGTTTGTTTTTGCATGACTTGTTTCAGAGAGCCAGAACCTAAAGGTCCGAAACTATGTAGATGGATCTAGCAAATAATAAAGAGCTTAGGCAGGATAGTTTCTTTGTGCTGATCACTCGTAAGTTGTAACCCAAAACTATGGCTGATGCCTTGTGCAGTGTGTGGCTTATGCGTAATGCGCCTAGCTCATCCTTGATGCCGTGGCTTTATGGGTGATGTGGTTATCCCGGTTGGCTGCCATGCTTGTCGTGCCTGTCGTGGTTGACCCTTGGCACGCCCAGGTGATTCCCAGTCAATCCTGATCTCAGATTCTTAGTTGAGCCCAGGCATTTCCTAAGCAAACCTAAGGCATACCTCAGGGATTCAAGTGATTCCCAGTGATTTCCAGTCAAATCCTCAGATCAGACCCTTGGTTGAGCCCTGGCATCTCCTTGGCATTTCCTAAGCAAATCTAAGGTATACATCAGATTTCAAGTGATGTTTTATGATTCCCCTAAGACCTTCCCTTGTCTTAGGGTTATCGGTAACCGAGTTTGTTGAATGTTATAGCTCTTCTATGGTCTGTACATAAGGCACAACCTAAGCATCCTAGGTAATTCTCACACAAGCCTCAGAATTCAAGTGATGGTTCATGATCCCGCTACAAGCTGGTACAACATGGAAAATAAAGCTAATGCAGTGACCCGGGTCCTGGAAAGGGATACCCAAGATTCAGCGAGTCTTTGTTTCTTTATTTGCCCCACAGATGGAACTGACATAGTAAGGACAAGGCGGACCAGGCGAAAAGCATGGCGGTCCCGGGTGAGGCAGGGGTAAGGCAAAGCGGGGAAGTGATATTTTATGACTAGCCCCGTCACTACCGAGTCTCGACAGGCAGCGTCACGATGAACACCAGGCTTCAACTTTCGAACAGTATTTTAATACGCGTTAGCGTATTTCTCCCACATCAAAAACAAAGAGGCTATCCTGCCACGTCGGTGATACTGTACGGCGTGGGAAATAGATCTTGTCACGAGACTACACCGAGTGACGGCAAAATGATGGTTCACTGTCGGCGTATACACCACGATTCAAATAAATTCAGTGCTTAACTATATCGCGAACAAGATTTGAAGTTCTATTTCGTACCATGGGAAAGTATCAATATGGTATATTGCTAAATAAGTACCGGCAGTTTTCTCATAAAACTGCTCTGTGCTGCGCCAAGAGTGGAACTGGAACTTAAGTTTGTTCCAACCTTCAACTTCGAAGATCGAAGAGTGAAGATGAAGTTGATTCATAGCTCAGAAGCTTAGTAAAACTAAGAGACACCCTTAACAGATGCGAGAGGCGGTGTTCTTGTTATGAGCCATGGGTAAAAAGAGAAGGTCGGTGCGGGCAGCAGTGGTGGGGGACCAGCCACGTGATCACCCTGAGGGATTGCAAAAAGATGGTTCACTGCCCTCCCCACTACAGGAGGAGCTGAAAGTTACGTCCATACCGGGATTTGTACTTGGCTTGGGGCTTATCACAGGGCCTCGCCGGTACAAACCACAGCCATCATACCATTGAGTTACCCCCTTACCCCGATGTTAGGTGGTAGAAAAAAAAATATAGCCTTCTAGCGGGTTAACTTAACGCAAGCAACGTTTCCGCTACACTGTGCTTCACTCAGAGAGTATTGCTCCATCTCTGCGCTTCAATTACACTCGTGCGGTGCAATTCTTTCCTCATCCTTTAAGAAATATCTTATACACCCCGGCCCGTCCAACCAACACAACACTCAAGTTTCAACCCTCGACATCCCCACCTCAATCTTGACTTGAGAAATTGCCTTTGCTATCACTATCAGCATCGGCGGAGAGTACGGGGGTGGCCTGTGGAGAAATCGGCTCACCACCTTTAACCAGCAGGCCTCGAGTGTCTGAGCACACTCCCCCATACGATAGTAGCCCTGCGGGGGGGTAGCTTCTGGTGAAGGTTCTTGGTGGACACTTTGCATACAGCAGAGCGGCCTCTGAGACCACTCCCTCTCTCTGCCTACAGGGTTTTCGATATGTTTTTACCCCTGGCTCCCATATTGTTGTACTTCCCTCAGGAAGCACAACAGAGATGGGAGTTAGAGTGACTAATGGGTAGTCAAATAAACGGGGCTACCGGAATACTAAGGGATGTTGAACCATGAAAGGTTCAGCAGCCCTTGTAATTGGAGGAACCCGTTTGTTTGACTACCTCTCAGTCGCTTGAAGGAGAACAAACAAGGCCGAAAAAAAATATAAACTCATACAAGCAATGCTTCCATGCATTCTACCCACACCATGCTCTACAGCGCTTAACCTCTGCTGTACATATACATTATTTTCTCGACCCTTGAAGCTCGGCGTTGCACCGTAACAATCACAGCATCGCTGGATGTATTTGAAACCCCACATAATATCACCGCGAAAAAACAATGGTACTTGATCTATCACTCAACCCTCGAGTGTCGATATCACCACCTCTACGTTGAAAAATTTCTCGGCTACTTTTGCTTTCTCTTTCATCTTCAATGACACTCTCGAGGCTATTGTTGACTTTAAAATCCATGGAACGATCATTTTCGAGATCTTGGCATGTTACACACGCTATACGCATCATGCATCATGCATATTTCTACAACTGAGACATCATCCGGAGGTAACAGACCTTTGCCCACAAGTAATACATAATTCAGACTGAGTGTCCTCAAATTACCACTAAGTAATAGAGATATGTCTGTCAAGAGATGGCCTCTGTAATTCTATTGATCTATTTACAACGATTTCATAACAAACTCATGACGTCAAACTCGTCAAACTGACGCAACTTTTTATCATTCATTACTTTCATCCACAACCGTAGATTCTTTTTCCATGAATAACTCACGGCTCATGACGTTTTCACATGTAACTATGCATCTGTTTTTTTTCTTTCAACTCCCAACCCTATTCTTCACCACCCCCCTTTACCCTCTTTTACTTTTATCAACATGGTAAACTTCCATCAAAATAGATCCAGCCCCCTCCACCCCAATTTTTATGCCCCCTGATCCTTAAATATCGCCAGTATGTATCGCCTAGCCATCGCCCTCCCTCTCTCTATCATTTTCAAACCCCCGAAACCCATCCCAGAAAAACAAAAGACAACCCACCAAACACCTGCAATAACGACAAAAATCAAATCGATACAAACCCATTACACTTACCTTTAATTTTTCGTCTTCCATAATACTCATCCACCCCCCTCAATCGAGCGAGGCACTCTGATTCTCCCCTTGGTATCCCAATCTCCGTACTAATCTCACTCTAACAGAGGCGGAAAAGATCTTTAATACTCCTCCTCCTCCGAATCCTCCGCGTAACCATTCAACTTCCTACTCCTCTTAATCTCCAATTTCTATCCTCAGGTTAGCCTCTTGTTCGTCCTCCCCTTCTCCTCGATTTCTCGAAACATACCTCCATCTCCGCCAACTTAATCGTCTCCCTTTCCTCCTCCCCGGGTTCCGTAGGATTCTTCTCCCTCCACTCCTTCTTGAACTTTACGGCGGCAGTATCCCAATCCTTAACCCTCTTCTTAAAATCAGTAATCCCCTGTGCATTACTCTCCTTATTCTTCTCCGTCTCACTGAGATAAGGTCTCTTCTCTTCATCCGGAGCATCCCTCCACATCTGTCCTAATGCCGCCCGGACTTCATTACGAGTTGCTTTCGCCTCAGAATTACCGGTTGCTTTACGTCTTGCTTCATCACAACGCGCTTTACAGATGAACCAATGATCCTTTTGGTATAACAGGAAGGGATTGGCACCGCTGCGGCCTGGTTTGGAGGGTCGCTCTCCGAGTGATTCTATGAGGGCGGCATTGAGAGAAGTTTCCCAGGCATCTAAACGAGCAGCCTTCAACTCCCGCGCTCTCTCAGCAGCTGAACCCTCAGCTTTCCTCTTCCTCGCCGTTGTCGCCTCCAGTTTCGGCTTAGCAGGGATAAGCGGGCTAGGAACCCTAATCTCACCCAACATAGCATCCGCAACCTGCCCTGCCGCTCGAAGACCGGAGATGTAAGCACCATGCACAGTCGCAGGGTGTGACTTGCATGAAGCTTCACCACCGAAGAATAAGTTTCCAATAGGCTTGGCCATGAGATCATAGTCCTCTGCCGTGGCTTTGGGGCCGACGTAGGAGTAGGAGCCACGGGAGTAGGGGTCCTTTCGCCAACGGGTGATGATGCTCTCCATCGGTGGAGGGACAACCTTGGTGGGGTACATCTTCTGCAAAGCGGTGGTCGCTTCTTGGACTAGGACGCTGTCGGGGGTGGTTTCGACTTGTGTGGCGGCGTCACCGGCCATGAGGGCTACAAGTACAGGGCGGCCGGAAGAGGCGGTGCAGTTCCAGAACATGTAAAAACGGCCTGTATTGCTTAGTCAGTATTTGGGGGGTAGGATAGGGTAAGGGAACGAGATGGGAGGGAGTTTGGTTAGAGATGTTTTGGGATGGATAAGTTAGGGTAAGGAGTTGGGGTTACATACCGCGGAAAACATGGTAAGATTCCTGAGCCACGGGATCGCCGAGAGGATCACGAAGGAGCCCCACCATGTCATTAGTAACATCCCAGAATGGCTCATCATATGCCAAGATGACTTTGTTAAGAAGACCATATCCAAGTCTCTCGATTGCGCCGGTCTTCCAGTCTGGAAGAGGCGGGGAGAACTCAACGGCACTAGCCTTGAGGACTCCAAGGGGGAGGGTGACGACTACTTTGTCTGCTTGAATGACGGTGCCATTCTCACACTCCACGGTGGCGGCACCAGTGTCGTCGGGTGAGTAGGTAACCTTCTTTACTGGGTGGCGGACCTTTACATCCAACGGCTTAGGGGAGAGTAAAAGGGCACGAGGAACCTGCATGTACCCTCCCAAAAGCTGGGTGTGGGGTCCACTGGGTTCCTGGCCATCGTCCTGGTCCCAGTAGCTGAGCGAGAGATTATCAACGTTGGTGGCATTGGCGTACTCGAGGTTTGCATAATGCCAGTTTATGATTCTGAGGTCCTGGGGGGTAAGGTCCAAGATATCCTGATATTTCTTCAAGACATGGTCCATAGTTTTCCCGAGGGTAGGGAACCCGGAGTCTAATCCTTGGGCCTGAAGCTCGATGGTTTCATTACCCGTGCAGTCCGCCTTTAACTGCCAGCCCAAATTACGGACATGGTCAGCAGCCGGCTTACTGGCCGATGATCCAGTGGCAGTAGCAGGTTTGCCGGTGTATTTATCCATTCCGGCGGTGAAGGGGGCGTCTTCGCTAATCAATAATTCGGTGTCGTCCTTAGAAACCTCGAGGTCTGGGATATCGACTTCGCCATCTTCAACAACAGAAATCATACGACCTCCTTCGCCGGCTGGGTCTTTTCCGTTATCTATTAACTCGCGGTCACCGTAGACTAGCTTTGGTGTGGGCTGTCTCTGCTTGAATATCGACACCCGGTCAAGGATATCATTGAAGAGTTTCTCGCATAGTTCATCACGCTCCTTGTTCACAATGCTACCATTGCTGTCGTATAGGACTGATTCGTCTCCACGGAGGTTGTGGTATTCTAACGCAAGTTGGCCGCGGATTAGGACACCGAGTGGGTTGCCATTGTCGAAGCCGGTGATGACCTGTGCTCCGAGATCGGCGGTGACTCGTTTTCCTTCCGGCAGGTTTTCTCCATTTTGGTTTTTGAGGGGATGGGAGTAGACACGACCTCCGATACGTCCCCTAGCCTCGAGAACAACAACGTGTGGTGGAGGCTCGTCCTGAGGAAATTTATCTCCAAACTGGGCAAAGAGACCCTCGAGTTGACGAGCACATCCAAGACCCGACATTCCAGCTCCAATAACGACAACAGTCTTTCTCCGCTTTGTAGGATTGGCTAGGGTGATGCTTGTATTTGGTACCTCAATGCAACCAAAGTTGATATATCCATTCCTGACCAACCAGTCGTAGGCTACCTCTGCGACATCGAAAAATCTATAATCCTTTGCACATCCAGCTGCTTCTTCCCTGGTCACACTAACAAGAGGGTTTCTCTGCCAGAGACGGAGGATTCCATTTCGGATGTGAAGATATGTTGTAACCTGGACATGGTTAATGTGCTCCCGTAAAAGCTGATGCTCACCGGCGTGGAGGTGGTATGGTGAGAGACGGGAAGCAATGGCAGCTTCGTTACACTGAGTCGCATATTCTTCCGCGGTAAGGTCCTGGGGAATAGCTGTCTTTGGTCTAAAGTCGGATCGGCTTTTAGTAAGAGTCCGGTCAGGAACAGTCCGGACAGCGGAGGTAAGCTTCGATGACTCGGCCCCGTCTGTTTGTGGCGAAGACACTCCCGAAGACTCGGTTTGAATGGTCGGAACAGCTTGGCCAACTGCAACAGCAGCTTGAACATAAGTTTGCAGCGGAATTTGCTGAGGCTGAGGAGCCTGGGATTGTTGCTGGGGTTGTGCCTGGAATTGACCATGTTGTTGCTGTTGTTGCAATTGCTGAAACTGAGCTGCAATAATTTGTCTTTGCTGCATTGCCACAAATGCATTAGGATCTTGACGATTTGCAGGATATTGTAATTGACCCATTAGCTGTTGAAAATCCATAGCTCCTCCAACTCCCCCAAGCTGTTGCTGCATAGTCTGTCGTAATTGATCCGCCGTAGGATATGCTGCTTCAGCTGCTGGTGCATAGTTTGCTGTAGGGTAGAATTGTTGAGTCTGATGAGCCGCTTGCTGCTGCTGGTGATCGTTCAGGTAGAACAGTGGATCAACCATATTTTGCGCCTGCGGCTGTGTGTAAGCTGTGGCGGTAGCGGGTTCTTGGTTTGCCTGAGCATGGGCAGCAGAGGCCAGAGACTGAATGTTGTCAAAATAGTTTGCGCTTGTAGCCGTAGCGGCATTCGCATTGTTGTCGACATTCTGAGCATCCTGAGAATTGCTCCCAGCGCGGATTGTGTCCGTCATCGGTCGTGAATGCAGCTCTATAGGCAGCCAACCGGCGGAGGACGTCGAGACTGGGACCCTAAAAGGCGACTCGTCGAAAGATGAATAAAGACGGCTTGACCGAAAGCCAGGTGCACGCTGGAGACGCCTGGAAAAGTTCTGAGGCGTTTCGCGAAACGAGAGACTTTGCGGCCAAATTGAAGGTTGTCAGTGGATGGTTGATGCTGGTTTCGCGATCGTTGGAATTTCCGGGACGCGCCAAGCCTTGACGAAGAACCCAACTAGCGTGAATGCTGAGTCAGGAGGGTAACGAATGGGGTTGCTCAATTGTGAACACAGGATCTACGGGCCTCCCCAAAGCAGTTATCCGCGTTGACAGGCTCGACTTTAGCTCCACAGAATAGCGGGTTTCAGGAAGTTTTCTGCGGGGAGAATTTAGTCGCTTGTCTGGGAAACGACAGCGGGGATCAGGGCTTAAAGTTGGAGTTTGAGTCGCGTGGTTGTCTTTTTGGGATTGTGATCATGGAATTTTCATCAAATTCCCCGAATCTACAATTCCGAAACATCACTGATGACCAAGAATGTCTACAGATATAAAATAGAATCTGGCAATACGACAACGCTCACAGATACATTCACAAACTACCACTTCACCCCCAAAGAAACACAGAAAATGACATCATTGGTACCGTATTGAAGTTATAAGAACCATCCTATCGTAACACTTCATACTTCATTGCCCGATTGCTAGTGTATGCCCATGCGCCCATGTTGCAAAGTAAAAACGCCGTTTACAATTCAGATTAAAAAATATCGCAATTCTGATTTATGCCTGGAAATTCTTTGGCCGCCTGGTGGGGGGGTTAGTCAGAACTTTACTAATAAACATAGAGTACCCACTTAAAGAGCAAAATGTGAGGTTCGGGTGCGTGGATTTCGTAGTGTTGCCACCCCAAACTCTGAGTAATACCAAGGCCTCGCCATTCCTCCTCGTGCAGAATCTTGAGGGTGCCCGTCTCACTGTCAAAATAGTCCTTGGGGATTTGCTTGAGCATGTTCTTGGGTAGCATCACGTGCCTGCAGCACTGATCAGTATTGCTTCGTAGGAGTCGCACGAGGTTCACACGAACCTGTACTCGTAGTTCTTATCCGAGTAACTGTAAAAGTGCAGTCAGTACCCAGTCTAGTCCAGCTACCAGTACCCAACCGCGACGGAACCTACCGGTCAGAGTAGTGGATAGAGTCTGTAAAGTCGTCGAGCCGGCTGCGCTCCTCGTCGGTGAGAAGACGCGGACGACGGGTGCGCTGTTTCTCCATGTTTGTCGTAGGTGTTTAGCTGTGTTGGTGGAGGAGGGAGACGGTTCTTAAAGCTGGAAAGAGACGAGAGTCGAACTTGGACCGAGGTGGACCTATAAGTGCACCGTATCAGCACTTGATTCGAGTCGAAGTAGGGCGACACCAGGGACGTGGTGGGCGTGTGTTAATGTGGATGCGGAGGAGAGGTGAGGGTGGTCCAAGCACACACGACCACAGAGGGTGTCGAAGGAGTGTTGTCGCGGGGTGTTGATGTATGGAAGATGGGCTTTCGCAAGCAGACTGGAATTACCTTGCTTCAGCTCAGTTCGAAAGGGCACGGCGAGAACAGTCGTCTTCGTCGTCGTCGTCTTTGTCGTCGTCGGTGGTGGAGAGGTAACTGAAGGTGTTGGTGTTGTGCGCACAGAGACGGTAGCGGTTGTTTTAAGAGTCTAGAGTAGAGAGGGCAGAGGCAGATAGGCTTCCGCGCCCACCAGCCACGCAAAATAAATCACAAAATAGCAATAATTCGTATTGTTGAACAGCAAATACAAGCTTGTCACGAGAATCCCAACAATAACACGCGTGCCGTCGCAGTCATTCCCGTCTCACGGCTCTCCCCTCCCCGCATCTCCAATTCCTCGTCGGTGTTTTGATCAAAATCAAGATAAGATAACACAAGGTCACGGGACCACCTCAACCCACGCTAGACTGCTCAGGTCTAGAGGTGTGTGAAACCGTTGGCTACCATCGCCGCAAGTGAAAGCCTCACACCAGTTGAACGCGACAGGCAAGTATCTCAACGTCCGGCGTCGCGCCTATTTTCGCCTTCGATTTCCTCACGTTCCGGTCAAGAGTCGACATAATTGCCAATTTTGCGACACCCAAACCGCGCGAATTTTGTTGCACCTCCAGGCTCTTTTTCGAAGGCAATTTAACAACAATATCGCCTAACAATGGACCGGCGACGAGATGCTCAGGAACATGGTGAAGACGCGGATCGGGCGAGGAAGCGGAGAAAGCAGTCGGTGAGTACGCTTTGGTGATGCTGCGACGTAACGAGAGACGAGACGTGGATGGTTGGTCGGTCGGGAACATCGAGAAGACCCAAGAACGCGCGACTCCCCCTCCAAACCGCCTTCTCCGGTTATGGCCGACACCAGCGGGGATCGACACAGTTGAAGACAAGACAAGCTGACATTATTGCTGGTGAATTAGAACGAGCCCAAGAGCTCCGCTGCCCTAAACGCGGTCCTTCGAGATGTCTTCGATGCGATGTGGAATTACCAGGAAAGGTAGTGGACCTGGCGTCATTGCGAACGAACTCCCCCTCCCTGAGCTAGTCGCTTACCGCACGATTTAGGAATCGCTACATACGCTTGTTATTTGAAGAGCTTCCCAGCCAGGTAGAAATAATAGCTACAAACAAGATAGACAGTTACTGACATGTAGAAGGATGACTACCCCGACTACTACGCGAAGATTACCAGCCCAATTTCGTTGGCAGAAATCAAGGTTAGTAGGATCAAATAAGCTTATTCGGTTAACCTGGCTAATTATTGTACCTGCATAGGCCAAAATCGACAAAAACCTATATGCTAGTCTTAACGATATGAAGAAGGATGTCTTCCTCCTTTGCGATAACGCTGCCACATACAACAAACCCAAGAGTCAAGTTCACAGCGACTCGATACGTTACCGAAAATTGATGGATAACTACGAGGAGCCAACTCAGTCTGTTGATACCAGCACCAACTCTACCCCAGCTAGAAGCTCTACCAGAGGATCCAAAAGTGGGCCTGCAGCTCAGCAACAAGCTATGTTGAAAATTATTGATGGAATGTTGAGTCTGGAACACGAAAGGTATGGAATAATTTTCCGTTTGTTTCTCATCAGAATTGACTCTTGATGATTCAAAATGTTTCACAACACCTACTAACAACAATTAAAGTGGTGGACTCATCTCTCAGGCATTCAAGAATTTGCCCAGCAGAAAATTCTGGGCCGACTACTACCACACGATTGAGCGTCCTATTTCGTTGAACCAAATTCGCACCAGAATCCTCAACAGCGGTTACGAAAACTGGGCGGCCTTTGAAGAAGATGTTTTATTGATCCGCAAAAACGCCGAAGCCTACAATGCCGAAGGTAGCGATATTGTTGAAGACGCCCGTACTCTCGAAGTAAATAAAATAACCCATCCCCAAATCGATACCCCACCTGCTAATTAATATGTATAGAAATTCTTCCTCTCAAGACTCCACGACGAAAAGTCCAAGATCGGCGACCCCGCTCCCAGCGGCATTAAACTGCGCCTCAACGTCCCCTCAGCCTCAGCGGAGACCCCCATCACACCGGCGCCCAAGATTAAACTTAACATCAAGTCATCCTCTCTCAAGCCACCTCCTTCCACCAACGGTAAGCCCTCACGTTCAGCCAAGATTACACCTCCGGCTCCGACCCCAGCTCCCGAGCCCGTCACTACCCGCACAACCCGTCAGCGTGTAGTCACCCCGACTCCTTCAGCAACTACATCAGTGCCCACCAGAGCAACCCGCTTGGACAGTATCCGTAGCAACGGCAATCCAACCCCACCACCAAATAATTATGCGGAGCCTAGAAGATCCGAAACTCCTCAGCAACCACAAATTCCTAGAATGAGCCAACCCCCTCGGAATGCTAGTTTCTCTCCGATGCCGAATCAGCTTCCGCCGACGTCCGTCTCCAACCAACAGCAGATGGGTTATGGTCAGCAACCGGCTTATGCCAGTCATCAGGAACCCGTGTTGAGAGGTGAAGGAAAAGGTATGTTCCAATCAATATCTCATTCACTTAGGATAGTTACAATCACAAGATAGCACGCGATTTCTAACTATTACGCTAGACTCTTCACACGCGTTAATCAGCTCCCTCACCCTCACCTCCTCCTCCATCATGTCCCCATCAAAAGTCTCCCAAATTCTCCTCCCTTCAGAAACAAAAGTCACATCTCAATACTACGTCCACCTTCCATCGGAATTCGACACCCTCACCCTAACCCCCACCTTATCCCAAGCCCTAATCGCAAAAGATATGTACATCGTCCGTGTAGTCCACTGGTCCACACACCCTGGAAACCCTGGAAATCCTGGGATTAGTAAGATGATCCCGCCAAGTGGTCAGAAGGGTAGGAATGAACCGGTTTATAATGTTAGACTTCATTTGGGGGTTGTTAATACTGTGGAGGTTACTGCTGTTACCCAGGCAGCCCCAGGCCAGGGCAGGAATAACGGTGGGCCTAATGGTGTGGAGAGGTGGGAGATGGAGAGGTTTAGGGTTTTTATTAGTAGTTTGCAACAGTAAGTAGTTGCTCTGGCGACGCTGGCGGTACTGGTGGTGGTGGGGTTGTCGGGGGATGAGATGGCTATGGCGGATAAAAAAGATGGTAGGCTACCTTGGGCAACCGAGATAAGATGGGTGCAGGGGATGAGATGAGGGAGATGTTTGTGGTGCCAGGATGTGGAGATGGCATGTGATGGGTATGGGTAGGCATACCCGGAAGAATTAGAAGAATATGTTATGGTTACTAGGATGTAATCAGGAGAAGTCCGTGTGAATCGGTTACAATATAGTGGGGGTTTTCTTGGGATTCTGTGATTCTGGGATTCTGGGAACTGGGATGAGGAAGATGGGGGGGGGGGGTATATGATGATGATGCCTTTAGTGACGGGTTCAAAATTCGGCTTGTTCGGAGAGTCAAACTTGAACTCGGAACGAGAAGAGATGGATAGTTAACTTTAACTGAACACAAACGAAACTCAAGGAGAAAATGGATAGGGAAAGGTTGTTATGTTATTGGTCACATTGGTAGAAGAAGAAATGGTGTAGGGCTTGGTTTTACTTTTTTTTATGCTTCTGTATAACGGAGGGTTTTTAGGCGTCTTTGTTTTCTGCTTTCTGTTTTCTTGTCTTTGATTTTTCAACGTTTTCTGATTTTGAGTCTTTTCGTGTTGTAATTTTCTCGGCATTTTTTTTTTTTTTTGCCCATTCCTTTTTTGATGCAGACTTTTTTAACGTGTCGTGTGCTTGTGCATTCTCGCTTTTGTTTAAAAAAACGGAGGACTTGTAGTTACGAATGAGGCCTTAACTTACTTTTTTTTTTTCCATTAATTTCTGTAGTTTAACGCGTTTAACGCTTAAGATTTTTTTAAGACCCATCTTCTTCTCCTTTGCAGCATTTTTCTTATGAGGTCTCTGTGGTTAGTTACGTCTAGACGATGATGATTAATTTTCTTTGTCGTGATGAGTGGAATGGGCTATGGGGCTGTTGGAATTATCCCCCATGATAGGAGAAATAAGATAAAGAATTGCGGAGTCGGGAGTCGAGATGAGACATCGATAGTGGATGTGCAATTGCGGGGCCCCACCGTGGGGTATGGTTGACGTCGAGGTGCCATCGTGTGCATCCGCATCCACTTTTGTGCACTTCTTGACCGTTAACCATTGACCGTTCTCCGGAACTTTGCGTGCCTGCGATGTAGATATGTACCGCGGCAATACCACACCGGTATCTTGGAGTTTTATTAACTGCCTCCCCGACACAAGATCCCCAGACTGATGCAACCATCAGCGGCCCCAAATCCGAGGCACCACGTGTGATCAACGCGCACCCTTACCCATACAGGACCTATGAACCCCTCTATGCCACCATCTCAGGGGTGAATACTATTTTCGGTTGCGCCGAGACGGACTCCCCGGGCTTCTCCATGTCTGGATGGTCGTGTTTGACGAAAGGAAACAGCGGGACCTTGCGGCCACCCGTTGTCTGGCGAGCCTGGCTGAGCCTGTGATTCGGACAAGGAGAGGGGAGCCTCTGTCGGCCGTATCTAGATCAAAGTAGGAGCGCAGGTGAGGTAGTATAAAGCCCCCCTCTTCTCGCGACCCGTTTCCACTTCTTCTCACTACTCCACTTCCACTCTCTACAGCAACGAGATACACGATACCTACTACCCCTCAATCCTAATCACCGAACGAGACACAAGACACCGAAGAAACAGCAATCATGGCTGCCCCAAAGGATATGACTACCCTGGATATCACAGGAAGATGGATTATGAATAAGACATTGAGTGAGGATACTTCTGAGATCTTGACGCTTGTAAGTACACATCGTTTTATCTTACCTTGACATGCCCCACCTGCCCTGCACCTGGCACTTGTGCTGTGCTTCGACTACGCGGCAGTCACGACGTCATTTGCTTCCGTGTCACGACTAGAGTTTTCTAGTCTTGACGCCAAGGTTCCAAGCACCAAGCTTCACTCCGGCCCGTTCCTTTGTTCGCTGTTCCTTGGCTCCTTGGTGTCTTAGAGGAGCTCTACTAGTTTCACATCCTCACCGGCTTCGGAACATTTTTCTGCCTTGCGATTTTGGCTTTTTACCAATGGTGTCCTTTGGTACGCTAACATGCGCACCCAGCAAAACGTCAGGTGGATGACGCGCACAGCGATCGGTCTAGCAACGATTACATTAGACATCAAGCACTTCAAAGACAAAGAAGGTGTAGAGCATATCGATATCCAGCAGACTATGACTGGAGGGATCAAGGGTACCGAAGAGAAGCGGACTCTTGATTCCGTTGAACGGGGTCACAAAGATCACATCTTCGGAAATGTAGTGGGAAAAACAAAGAGGTGTAAGGTTGAGGAGGTTGAGGATGAATACCTCAAGACTGGATGGGAAACGGCTATGGTGGAGGAGGGGGTTATTGATAGTTATGTCGTTAATAAGGAGGTGGATTGGGTTGCGCATCAGGTGGGTTTAATCGCTCCTGCTCCTGAGAGGATGGCGGATGGCTGTTGGAAAGGGATTTTGGGGTTACTTGGATTATGGCTGACTTGACTGCGCTTGATACAGATTTGGGGATTCGAAATCATCAATGGCGAGAAGAGATATGTCCGCCATGTAAGATTCGAGAAGAAGGGAAACAACGCAAAGGTCATCACCAGGAAATTGGTGTACGACTACATCGGACCTATCCCTGAGTAAATATGCATTTCATATCTCATTATCTCCCCTTTGTACAATCGATTATCCTTAATCTTATTTCCATAGCTCTGTGCGCGGTATGTTATGTAGTAAGAAAACCAAACAAACAGATACCATATTATCAATCTTTCATCATCATTATCGTATCATAGACAAGTGCAACTTTCAAAACGTGCAAAAAAATCAACCCCCAAAATCATGATCTCATCTCATCATAACCCTCATCGCGGCCTTGGCTACCCGCTGGTTTACCTCTTACCGATCATAATTCACCACCCCCTCCACAATCCACAACTCCCCATTCTCGACCGCATCCTTCCTCTGCCCCACCCTAATCCCTCCTGGCATGATGAACCTCTCACCCCCCCTTTCCTCCCACCAAACCTCCACCCCCTCCACCGTCTTCCTCCTCTCCCCCTCCTTCCATTCACCTGCGTCTCCCCACCTCACACAATGCGCCCCCACAAACCTCCTCTCATTCCTCCTCAGTCTATCATCCCCTTCCAACTCTCTATACTTTTCATCCACCACCGCATCTTCAAGCATCGTATCCTCCGGCTCTTGCCACGGTGGTCGGGGTAATGATTGGATTGCCCGGTTGCTGGGGGCTAGGACGGTGGTGTTGATTGTGCGGTTTGAGAGGAGCTCGGAAATGCTGGCGACCGACCGCGCTAATGAGGAGAAGACCGCGATTTGTTTATCCATAGAGATTATGTCCCCGAGGAGGGGGGAGCCGGGGGGCTTGTCGGAGGATGTTAGAGACATTAGGGGTTGTTGTTGTTGCGCTTGGTGGGGGTTGTAAGGGTTTGGGAGAAGGTCGTGGGGTGAGGGTGATCCGAGGGCTTTCTGACTTGCGAGGGCGGTGGTGATGAGGAAAGGAAGCGTGAGGGAGAGCTTCATGGTTTTGTAGACTGGACTTCCGTGCCGTGTTGTGCCGAGTTGTGTTATGTAGATGACGAGGTAACAGCAGACAGGGCGAGTTTCTTGATTTTTGAGGCGAGCTTAGTGGAGCTATGATGGTTCCTGATGGTGATAGGCGGAGCTTACGGGTGCTGGGGAACCTTTAGGCGCTGGGACTAAGATAAGTAGTGGGGATAGGTGGGCACGTGCCGATAGGTTGTGTAGGGTTCTATTTTGGAAGGTGCCAAGAGGGCTTGTGCCGACGAGCGAGAGCGAGATGCGAGTGACAAGGTCATGCTGCGGTTGATGCTACAACTCTAGGTTCTTATTGAACGGTTGGTTTTCATATTGGGTAGAACTCTTTGATCTTCTACTTGGTACGGTTCTCTAGAGGGGCTCAAGCTGTGGTATTGGAACTTGTTTTATAAAGAGCTTATGAGGCCGGGGTTATTGTGATGGTTTAAAGTCCAGTCCCAAGCTTCGAGACAGCTGAACTGATTACCGCTTCCATGTACTTGGACACAAGGAAAGCTCACTACGATGTAATTAGCCTGCTTATCATCAACAGTGTGCATAGCTTCGCACAAAAAAAAGATCAAAGATCGGCTGCACTCACACAAGAAAGTGAGTCGATAGTGATGTAGAGGAGCCCTTTGGGCCTGCAACAGGACCTGCAACGGCCGCCGAGTCAGTAACGTTTCCTTTCCCGGGTACTGGACATCATGATAACCACTTCCTTTAGTGCTTAACTCATGTGCGGGTTAATAAGCTTTCCTTGTGTCCGAGTAGATGTGATAAGTAAGTAGTTAAAAGATGATGAAAGTGCAGCCCGCGGGAGAAAGAACAGGCGAAGCAAGTACTTACCTGGCAGTCACAGAAAGAGAAGGAATATTTCTTTCTCCTTTTTTACCGAGCAGGTCAAATTATATTAGCATCTAGCCTCAGAAAAAATCGGCGGTACGTAGACTCGTAGAAATACTTGACTCAATGGTATGATAGCTGACAGGTTGTCAGTGTCATAGTGATTGTAGTAGTTGCCTAAAATGCTTACGAGCTTCAGCCTACTCCACTGGCAGCTACCTATTGTGGCGTAAACCCTATTCCACCCACGCCTGCCATCATTACTGCTAAGCATCGAGATTCGGCCTTCCTGATGAACCTTTAACCCACCTTATTGTTCAACATGAACCAAGTCTTTCCAGAACTTTCTTGGCAGCTGATCGGCGAAACATTTGAGCATCCTGCTCAGAGTATAAAAACCCCCCTCTTCGGCCTACCATCTTCTCTTCTCATCTGTCTACAACAACACCGAGCGTGGGCAACGTTTGTTGCCCGCCTCACATAACAATTTTTGACTCAAGTTTCAAAAGTGCCTTGTCCCTCTTACTCCCTCTCATCTACCCATTTCTAACCATCTACTCATTTCTACCCACCCCTTCCCTTCCTTTCTCCGCACCGGATCGCCTCATACTTACCAACACAGTGCCATCTGAGGGTGTACAAGAGAACCGTCACAGGGACTCGACAAATGGGCAGGTTCACATGGTTTGCGTGATTCCAGACATGGTTTTCCACGGCAGCCTCGGGTTCGAATCCCGGAATGCCGGATGTTGTTGCTCTGCCCACGGGGAGAGCGCTAGATCCAAATGTTCTTCCTTTGGGAGTTGAGATGTGGTAATAAAGGGTCTAGGCTGAGAACAGTTTTAAAGGAAGGGGTTGTGCTGGGTTGATCATGTGATCGTTGGGGTCGAGGTTTGAGAAAAGTTGTAATGGAAGGGGTCGAAATATATGATGATCTTTCGTCATGATTATAGCCTGCATACATTGGTGTGTCTAGGGAATCGAGATTCAGTTTTAGTTGTCCTAGGTCGAGGACAGTGAAAATTTGAAACGACGTTTGACAGCCTCAGGATTCTGTAGGCCTATCAGGGTCGTAATGGCGTAAACGTCATGGAAGACAAGGGAGAAAACAAAAGTAAAGTAACCGTAAAACTTGGCAAACATAGAGGTGGTGATTTTGACACTCGAGGGTTAAGTGGTAGATGAAGTATTGTTTCGCGGTGATATTTTGGTGGTCCGTCAATCCAGATACATCCAACAATACTGTGATTGTTACCGTACAATATCGAGCTTCAAGGGTCGAGAAAAGAATGTATATGTACAGCAGAGGTTAAGCGCTGTAGAGCACGGTGCGGACGGACTAGAAGCATTGCGTGTAAGTATTACTTACCCTATAGTGTTTTAAGTTTGCTATCTGACATCGGGGTAAGGGAGTAACTCAATGGTATGATGGCTGTTGTTTGTACCGGCGAGGCCCTGTGATAAGCCCCGACTCAAGTTCAAATCCCGGTATGGACGCAACTGTCAGCTCCTCCTGCAGCGGGGAGGGCAGTGAACCATCTTTTTATCAGAAACCCAAGTCACCACGTGACTGGTCCCTCACCGCTGCACTGACTAAGACTTTCTCTTTTACCGATGGCTCATGACGAGAAACAAACAAAACACCTCTCGTATCTGTTGTAAGATGTAGAGAGTTATGGGTGTCCTTTAGTTTTACTAAGAGAGCTGTGGATCAATCTCATCTTCAATCTTCGGTCTTAGAAGCTAAGATTGGCACAATCTTAGGTTCTAGTTCCACCCTTCGCGCAATACAGAGCAGTGTTGTCAGAAAATCCTCGGTATTTAGAAATCTACCCTATTAACACTTTGATATGACGAAATAAAACTCCAAATCTTATTTGCGATATGGTTGAGCACTCCCGGGTCAGCGAATTCATTTGTATCATAATGTATTACGCGGATTGTGGACGTAGCTGTCAGCTCCCCCTATAGTGGGGAGGGCTGCAGTGAACCATCTTTTGCTGTCACCCGGACAAGTCATGTGCATTTGTTTGTCCTCATAACCTTTTTGTCTTTTATCCCAGTGTATCAGTTCGCTGCCCATTATCGTTGAAATTTAGTTGAAGGTGGGAAATACGACGCGTTTAATCGGAATGGAGGTTGATAGAGGCCGATAGAGACCAGGGTCCATTCTCTATCCACCATCTCCCTCCGCCGCAGCAAACACGCGTGAGGCGCGGTGACGCGGCGAAATCGCTACAGTCAAACAGAGCCTCAGGCTTGGCGGCGGCTACACCATTTAACTCGCCTCACCTCTCCGCTTCCTCTTCTCTCCTCAAGCGTCTCCCATCAAAGCTGCGCTTCTTTGCTACAGAACAGACACTTCCCGGTCGCTTGCGACCGGTGCTCGTCGTCAATCCCCATGCAAATGAGAAATTCGGAGGAATCTTCAAAGCATTACACCGACTTGTCGGCTGCCCTCGAGGGCCTGGCGTGAACTCGCGTCTGTATCAGGCATCAGAAAATCAAGGACCTCTTCGTGAGGTATCCTTTGGAAGTCTGTACGAAGATTGTGGGTTGTGCCATCTTAGTGCAATGCGCGGCGTGCCCAGCAATGGGCATAATTCGATTCCGATTATTCTGATGGGAGACGCTTCACCTTTTTTCCCCAGGTCGGTCGTCACTTCTTTTGCTGAAAGGAATCTGCTAATTGTGGGGTGTTTGGTAGGAGCTGGAGAGGCGGTGAGGGCGTGTTTGAGACGCGGGGTTGGTTTCAGGAGTTTAAATAAAGAGAGTGAGGCTTTTACAGATTGTTGGATAGAATTGATTTTGTCGTCAATCAACTTTGCATCGTGTTTGCTCTTCATTTGTTCTGTTTTTTCGTGAACTTTTTTGCTGTAGGAATGACTGCGCCAAAATGACTGCGCCGATCTCCCTGATCGTCTGTCCGGATATCGCTGCAATCCCGGTATGACGTTCCTTCAAATCCGGCATGCGGGGCTCGCTTCTGCGCAGCCGCGGGGTGAAAAAAAAGTAACAAATCAAATGAGAATCATGACTCAACCAACTTCCGACCTAAAGACTCTCCGCCACCCTCTTCTACCCTCGACGCGACCAATTGAGGACGAAGACCAACATGGAGATCAAGGACAACATGCAGCCCCGCCTTGAGCGATGGGAAAACAGACTTCGCTCAATCACCACCCAGTCCCTCACCACCGATTATGTCCGCCCCACTGAGGAGACCCGAATTGTCGAGGCCATTCACAATGTCGCCCTTCCCGAAGCGACGCGGACAGCGCTTTTGCAACTCGCCATTCTCGATGGATCCCACAGCGTTTCGCCTTTCACTGTGCTGCTGGCAGCATTCGCAGTTTTGGCTGCTCGCTTGACCGGTGACGAGGACATCTCCATCGGGACCTCCGGCGAAACCAAGGAGCCTTTCGTTCTCAGATTGCCCATCGACCCTAAGACTTCCTTCGCCGACTTGTTGGAAAGAGTCAAGAATGTACTTGGACCTGGCAGATATTTTCCCGCGCGCTTTTGCTGATATCTACACAGTTGGAGTCCGAGGGAACCGCCGACGCCGTGCCTCTTCTTGAGCTCATCCAGTACCTCCAGAACAAGTCCAAGGCACCCAAGCCCCCCAGACTCTTCAACCTCTCCCTCTACTACGCTCCCGACGCTCCTTCCCAGCAGTTCCTCGCTTCCCACGAGCTCCAGACCGACCTCAGCATTTATGTCGAGCTTAACAGCCCTCCCCAGGTCACCAACTCTCTGCGATTCGTTCCCCAAATTCCCGAGATCACCTTGAGCGCACACTACAACCAGTTTATCTTCTCCAGCAAGCGCATTTCCAACATGATCGACCAGTTGATGCAGATTGTGCAGATTGGAGCTGCTGACCCCAAGATTGAGATTGGATCTATTCCCCTCATGACTGAGCAGCAGAAGGCTATCCTCCCCGATCCTACCAGGGACCTTCACTGGAGCGAGTTCCGTGGACCTATCCACGACATTTTCTCCGCCAACGCTAAGAAGCACCCCGAGAGGGAGTGTGTTGTTGAGACTGCTGATCCCCACAACCCTGAGGGAAAGAAGAGAGTCTTTACCTACCAGCAGATTGATGAGGCCTCCAACCAATTGGCTCATCACTTTGTCGCCAAGGGTGTCAAGCGTGGAGATGTTGTTATGGTCTACGCTTACCGTGGTGTTGACTTAGTTGTCTCCGTTATGGGAGTCTTGAAGGCCGGAGCTACTTTCTCTGTCATTGACCCTGCCTACCCCCCCGCCCGCCAGAACATCTACCTCCAGGTCGCCCAGCCCCGCGCTCTTGTTGTTATTGAGAAGGCCGGAAAGCTCTCCAACACCGTCCGTGACTACTTGAACGAGCTCCACATCCTCACTGAGGTCCCTGCCCTTGCCATCCAGGCCGATGGAAACCTTTTGGGAGGTGAGATTGACGGAAAGGATGTTCTTGCTGAGCAGGTTGCTCTCAAGGCTGAGGGAACTGGAGTTGTTGTCGGACCCGACTCCAACCCCACTCTCTCTTTCACCTCCGGATCTGAGGGTATCCCCAAGGGTGTCCGTGGACGTCACTTCTCTTTGACCTACTACTTCCCCTGGATGGCCGAGACCTTCGGATTGTCCGAGAACGACAGATTCACCATGTTGTCTGGAATTGCCCACGACCCTATCCAGCGTGATATCTTCACTCCTCTCTTCCTTGGAGCCAAGTTGCTCGTTCCCACCGCGGACGACATTGGAACTCCTGGACGTCTTGCTGAGTGGATGGACGAGAACGGAGCCACCATTACTCACTTGACTCCTGCTATGGGACAGCTTCTCTCTGCTCAGGCTGAGCACCCCATTCCTTCCCTTCACCACGCTTTCTTCGTCGGTGATATCTTGACCAAGCGTGACTGCTTGCGTCTTCAGGGACTTGCCCGTAACTGTGCTGTCGTCAACATGTACGGAACCACCGAGACCCAGCGTGCCGTCTCTTACTTTGAGGTTCCCTCTTTGAACGCCGACCCCACCTTCTCCCAATCCCAGAAGGATGTCATTGCCGCCGGAAAGGGTATGCTCGATGTCCAGCTTTTGGTTGTCAACCGCCATAACCGCCAGCAGGTCTGCGGTGTTGGTGAGATTGGAGAGATTTACGTCCGTGCCGGAGGTTTGGCTGAGGGATACTTGAGACTTCCTGACATGACTGCCACTAAGTTCATTAACAACTGGTTCGTCACTGAGGACCACTGGAAGGCCAAGGATGTCGACAACGGAGAGGCCTGGAGAGAGTTCTTCATGGGTCCCCGTGACCGCATGTACAGAACTGGAGATCTTGGACGTTACACTCCCGACGGAAACGTCGAGTGCTCTGGACGTGCTGACGACCAGGTCAAGATCCGTGGTTTCCGTATCGAGCTCGGAGAGATCGACACCCACCTTTCTCAGCACCCCTTGGTTCGTGAGAACGTTACTCTTGTCCGTCGTGACAAGGACGAGGAACCTGTTTTGATCTCCTACGTTGTTCCCCTCCAGTCTGGAGACCTCGACGACCTTGTCTCCGCCGATGAGGGCAGCAAGAACGAGGACGGCCAGGACGACGAGATCGTCAAGGGTCTCCGCCGCTACCGCCGTCTCATTACTGAGATCAAGAGCTACCTCAAGAAGCGCCTTCCTTCCTACGCCGTCCCCACTGTCGTCGTTCCCTTGGCCAAGCTCCCCTTGAACCCAAACGGAAAGGTCGACAAGCCTGCTTTGCCCTTCCCCGACACCGCCCAGCTCGCCGCTGCCAACCGTGGACGCCGCCGTACCGGTGTCAATGAGGAAGGTCTCCAGCTTTCCCCCGTCCAGAAGCAGTTGAAGGAAGTCTGGCAGGAGCTTTTGCCCCATGCCGCCGGATCTGTCTCCCTCACCGACAACTTCTTCGACCTCGGAGGCCACTCCATCCTCGCTACCCGCATGATCTTCGAGATCCGTAAGCGTTTCATCACCGACATCGCCCTCGGCGCCATTTTCAAGCACCCTACGCTTGCCGGTTTGGCTCAGGAGATTGAGCGTATCCGCACTGGTGGAGCCCACGAAATGGGAATCCATAACATTGCCAACCCTGAGCTCGCCATCGAGGAGGAAACCCCCGTTGAGGACTACGCCGGAGACGCCCGTGAGCTCGCCAAGGCTCTCCCTGCTTCCTTCCTTCCCTCCCACGACGTCATTGTCTCTGGAGGAATCACCGTTTTCTTGACCGGAGCTACTGGTTTCCTCGGTGCTTACCTCATCCGTGACCTCCTCCGTCGTGTAGACCCTCAGGTTAAAAAGATTATCGCTCACGTGCGTGCTTCCGACGCTGCTAAGGGATTGGAGCGTGTCAAGTCTTCCTGCAATGCCTATGGTGTTTGGGACGAGTCCTGGGCTTCCCGCATTGAGATCGCCACTGGATCTCTCGGTGATGATAAGCTCGGAATGAATGATGCCGACTACAAGAAGGTTGTTGAGGAGGTCGATGTCATCATCCACAACGGAGCTCAGGTCCACTGGGTCTACCCCTACTCCAAGCTCAAGGGTGCGAACGTTAAGGGAACCATCGACGCATTGGCACTCTGTACCGAGGGCAAGCCCAAGTCTTTCGCGTTCGTTTCTTCTACTTCCGTCTTGGACACCGACCACTACGTCAAGCTCTCCGACACGATCCTTGAAGCTGGAGGAGCTGGAGTTCCCGAGAGTGATGACCTCGAAGGATCCGCCACTGGTTTGGGAACCGGATATGGACAATCCAAATGGGTTGGAGAGTTCCTTGTTCGCGAGGCTGGAAAGCGTGGTTTGGACGGTTGCATTATCCGTCCTGGATACATCACTGGAGACTCTGAGACTGGAGTTACCAACACTGATGATTTCTTGATGAGAATGGTTAAGGGATGTGCTCAGCTTGGTAAAATGCCAGACATTGTCAATACCGTCAACATGGTCCCTGTTGACCACGTTGCCCGTGTGGTTGTTGCTTGCGCTGTCAGCCCTCCTGTCACCCCTCTTGCGGTCGCCCAGGTTACTGGTCACCCTAGGCTCAGGATGAATGAGTTCCTTGCTACCCTTGCTACCTATGGTTATGATGTTCAGACTGTTGATTACATTCCCTGGAGAATGGCTTTGGAGAATTACGTCATGGGAGAGTCTAAGGACAATGCCTTGTCAGTATCTCTTCTGAACTCGCGCAGCGAGGGAAGCCCTAGTTATGATACAATTGCTAACATACTCACAGGTTCCCGCTCCTCCACTTCGTCCTCGACGACCTTCCTTCTGGAACCAAGGCTCCTGAACTTGCGGACGGTAACGCAGTCACTGCTTTGCTTGAGGACGCTAAGTGGACTAAGGAGGATTGGTCTAAGGGTGCTGGTGTCTCCGTTGAGATCATGGGTGTTTACATTGCGTATCTTATTGCTATTGGGTTCTTGCCTGAGCCTCAGGGTAAGGGTGAGAGGGAGTTGCCTAAGATTCAGTTGACTGAGGAGGCGAAGAAGAGTTTGGCTTCTGTCGGAGGACGTGGTGGTGCTGCGTAAATGGGATGATGGGGGGACTTCACAAGCGTGGAGTAAATAGAGTATAGGGGTGATGGGAGGGGTGGTTTACCATTTTTTTTTTGGACAGGATATCCTGATGTCATAAAAAGGTTCGTTGATATATATCTAGTTTGGGTGTTGTGTTGTTTTGTAGCGAAAATTTACCTACTACCTTGGTTTCTTTCTGGTAATTTGGATCAACTGTGAATTCTACAGTAAGCGTAACACGTGATTTCGGGGCTGTCAACTTGGATCAATCAACTTGTCAAACCCCGAACCGATGACTGACTCGAGTCCTGAAGTTGACAGTTGACTCGACGTAGCACGTGATACCGGTAACTTTGACTCAGTTCCGGAGTTACTCCGGCTCCGAGGTCACGCGTGAAAGGCGCACAACCGCACAACTCCGTTAGTGCTTGGCGGGTCCGGTGTTAAAATAAAGCTTAATTTTGGATGCGGGAAGGGAGGAGGTGCGGATATCCGATGTCCGATGTCCGATATCGGAAGGAAACCTCGAGGACCCAAGATGAAACGGAGGCTGATGACTATGTATGCTCCGGATAAATCCTAAACACTCTATTTCCGGGTCTAGATTTTTTAGATTTATGCTGTTTATGTACATGGTTGGGTTGGGTTCGTTTGTACATGTGTAGAGTAGAGTCTCTAGTAAGCGGTGGGTGGTTGAGTTATGCTTAAACATACCGCCTCGCCTCAAGTAGCTGGAATAGATTTACTTCGCGTGCTCGAGATTTTGTTTGTCAAGTTGAATGTGTTTAATCGGACGTCTTAGTGTAGATGGAGGGTTTTTGGTTTACTGGGATTTGTTTACAGATAGTGCTTACAAACGAATACATAACTGACTGTCTGGAATGTGCTTCTAGAAAACCACTTCGTACCGGCGTCCGTGTTAGGAGCGATAAACGCAGGGCACCCGTAACACGAGTACTCAATCCATTGTGTCGGGATATTTTGTTACACTCCGATGATTGCAACGTTTGAGTGTGTACAAGCTCAAGATGTTTCGTTTGCTTCCAGCTCCCAAATCGAGTTGATTACTCTAGAAGGCTGACGAATACACGAGATATGATCACCGCCTCTGTTGAAGTGGTCCTGTGTGTATTACCCGAGTAAGGTTTGGATGCGAATTATGTACCCAAGTATAGACCTCCCTTGAAGCACATGTAGTCCCCGTGAAACTCCATGCTAAGAACTACACTTGCACTCCGAGTAGGCTCTGAATTCGTATCTCATGGCTTGAGGTTGGCGAACACGACCGAGCAACCTGGCGAACTACACCGCCCGCCGTGCATGGTCGGCCGCAGCAACTTGAAACTCGGATTAGCTTGATGAGGCTTACGAGAAGTGCTGCATCGCGTGCGGTCCTCGGTAAAACTCGTGCGAAAGATTTGGTGGAGTGGATGTCTCAAGAGTTCAAAAGACCAAGAAGTTAATTGACGATCTTGTCAATCATTCTGGGTTTCCATCAACCTGCAGTTCATGACGAACGTTCCCAATTAGATGTCTATTTCGATTTCGATTTCGATTTCAAAAATTGTCGATTCGACACCCTGTCTGTCAACACAAATCTCGGCACGTCGGCATCATCGGCCCCTTCTCTTTAATTCCCCGTGATTCTGCCGATGCATGCAACTCCGCTTACCAGTACCATTGCCACTTACCGAGACGGATGACAGATTAGTTAGCTTATTCTCATCCTCCATTACCAATTCCCCACTAATCCCCCGCCCTTTCGCAGCACCCCCACTTACCAGTCAAGTCAGCCATACTGCATACCCGGCCGCGATCATCACGCAATCCACAAACCAGTACTCTAACCAGCCGAGCAACAACTATCACCGAGCTACCTGCAAAGATCCAGATATAAACACCCAGCCCCAACCATGGACGATCAAGACCCTCCCCTCCCCTCCACAATCCAGCATCTCCGCCGCGAAGACTCCAGTACCCACCTCCCCCTATCACCACTCAGCATGCCGTCCGTTTTATCCCCTCTTCCTTCCCTTGGTTACCTTCACGACCTTTCCGGAACTTTTACTAGCCAGTCTAGTCGCCCTTCTACCCCGGGATCCCCTGGAGGTTATTCCGTCATGTCACGTACGAGCAGCTTTGGTGGCGAGGGAGGAAGCCATGGACACGGAGGAAGCGGTTTGCCTAGTATAATTTCTCCGGCGTTCACACCTTCTGCGGTGCCGGGAACACCGAATTTGGGACCCATGGGGGATCACATGGAGGATAATAAGGAAACAAAGGTCCCGAAGAAGCTTATGAAGGAACTGCCAGAGGTGCAGTGTATTGTTAGAGCCAGGATTCCGACGTGAGTATATGACATCATCTTTTGTTGAAGATCAGGGGAAGTGGTGGGGAGGGGAGCAACAGGCAACAGGACAAACCTGGGGAAAGTGAAGGACTCAAGGAACTTCCTTACCTCCTCCACAGAACCCGCAGCAGTTTCCCATTACCGCAAGATCCCACAGCTCCCGGCACATTTCAAGCTCTTATGAGTCAATTCCAATAACTGACGCGATATCTCCAGAACCACTGGAACCGAGATTTTCCTCCACCTCTACCAAAACTCCATCGACACCAAAGAGCACTTGGCCATCGTTTTCGGCGACCGTATCCGCAGCAAATCCCTCGACGCCGTTCGCCCCGGCGAGACAGAAATGGACCGTATGATCCGCGGCGCCTACACTGGACGCTTACGTCCTGGGCGTACCGACTCCAGTGACCCGAACCAAGGGCTCCAAGGCAACCCCGCCCACCTCCCCACTTGCGCCAGCTCAACCTCCGAGCAGCGCTCCCAAGCACCCCTAGTCCGTATCCACAGCGAATGCTACACCGGCGAGATCGCCTGGAGTGCACGCTGCGATTGCGGAGAGCAACTCGACGAGGCAGCAAGACTGATGTCACTCGACCCAGCTGGTGGGGCTGTTGTTTATCTCCGTCAAGAAGGGCGCGGTATTGGGTTGGGAGAGAAATTGAAGGCGTATAATTTGCAGGATTTGGGAAATGATACAGTTCAAGCGAATCTCTTGTTGCGCCATCCGGCAGATGCAAGGTCGTATGGGTTGGCGACGGCGATTCTTATGGATCTTGGGTTGAATGAGGTTAGACTACTGACGAATAATCCGGAGAAGATTGCGGCGGTGGAGGGAGGGGAGAAACAGATCAGGGTTGTGGAGAGGGTGCCGATGATTCCGTTGGCTTGGAAGAATATGAAGGGTGGGGTTACCGGGAGAGAGGTGGGGGAGTATTTGAAGACCAAGGTATGTGATTCCGGGGTTGGCGGCTGAGTTTTGGGATGGGGGTGATGGAGGGGGGCAGTGGAGACAGCGGGAATGGTGGGAACAGTGGGGGAGGGTGGTTAGCCGCTGTTACCACTGTTCTGCTGTTGTTGCCGCTGCTGCCACTTTTTCACCGCCAGGAACCCCACCTGGAAAGATGTTGGAGTGCTTGAGAATTGAAGCTAACAAAAGCCACAGATTTTGCACATGGGCCACCTTCTCACCTTACCCGAAGACGAAATGCCATAAAACACCTTAACATCCTTCAACTTTTAATTTCCTCCTCTGTCGATTATGGGATATGTACGATGGCGTTTTTGGTGTCCTCCTTTTTACTTTTTCGCGGACTTTTTGTTACGATCTGCTGAAAAATTATGTTCGGTTCTTGGTTGCATTGTTTTTTTTTTGTTCGCTGTATTTGTTTTATTTTTTCTTGTATTTTTAGCTAAAAAGCATTTTTACTCTACCTTTTGTGGGATTACTCGTTTTTGGCGAGGAGCGAGATTGTGCGCATTGAGAGGGGAGGTATGTGATTTTGAGAATGGGAGTAGATGCAGTAGAGGCAAATACGAATGATTTACAGTGACTTCAAGGGCCCGGTCGGATAAGTCAATTCTGATGAGCAAAATTAAACGGGAGTAAAAATCTGGAGCAAATGAAATCAATGAAGTGATTTTTGTAGGATAGGTATAGATACTCCGTTCACTCGTCCATACCCCTCACGCACTAAGACATTGAATATTTATATGGGCCTAAGGCTGGAGATAAGGGTTATTGCAACATCTAGCTCCCTTAGAAATGAAAGGCTACTGTCTCGGCTGCATAAGCGGCCTTTTTGCAGGTCCAAAGTGGAACTCAACATCACGGTTCGCTCTCCACTCAAATTGCATCCTAGCATTGATGTCTTTAGTGCGGAACTATGCGCAGTGTTGATGCCAAGCAGCTTAGCAAAGTCTTAGTGCGTGAGGCTTATGAACGTTTTGAGGCTAGACGTTGCTGGTCGACTTGGCATCAGTAGTCCCTGAAGTGAGGCACGAAAAAACATCAACATCCACGCAAAATTGCGGGTGGAGATGGGAGTGGATGTACTCACTGGCCACTTCTGCTGCCCAAACATTTGAAAAGGCCTTAGGATGTGCATTAGGGCCATGCAGTCAACGTCTAGCCTCAAAACGTTACGAACGAGTGAACGGGGTAGTATACTACAGTTATACCAAATTGAGAAAAACTCCATGCAACATGAGGTATCGAAAGTTTATTTGAATTCAGCTAAGTACATGCTATTATTTATCGTAAGAAATATTCCTAAATCTTGCCTATGATGTTTGTTGTTGATCGATTCTGATCGGAAAATGTCGGGAGGAAAGACTGGTTTTGGCGTCATAGGAGCGGGGAGAGATTTGTGGTGGGATTACCGAAATCTCTTCTCGCGGGTGTAGACCTTAATTATCGCAGTTTATCAGGTGTTGGCCGACACTGCTGCTGTGTGGGGTGATAGTGATGCGTTTAAATTTGCGATGATAACTAGGCCAGTGGAAGGTGTCGTAATTACTTGATTCTCCGTCTATTTTGTAAGATCCCTCGTAAGGGTTCAAATCAATTCCCCACACGCTCTTGATCAACATTTTGAAATCCTAAGATTATTAGCTGGTTTTCCTACATGTAGCAAGACTTAATAAGCATTTTGACGTTTACTTACATCATATGTTACGATTTGGTTATGCTCTACATAGAGACAGCCTCCGCCATATGCACCGGTGATTTGAATCATGTTTTTCGGCATTTTTTTCATTGGCTGTTTGAGTTAGTTCATTTGTAATATTACTCAAATAAAGACAAAGATGTGGAGTTCTCACAATCATTCTGGTGAAATAGCCCTGTTCATTGACGGTCTCGCCCGACAGTTCAGCGATGCTTTCCTTGATGTGCTGATTATGTTTGGTCTGGCTTTCCTTAATTTTCTGATCATGCTCGGCGATGCTTTCCTTGACCTTTTGCTGAATCTGCTGTCCATGCTCACATATTTTGGCCTCATTTACTTCGAGACGTTGCTGAATATTCCTGTCATTCTCTGTAAGGCGTCCCTCGACTTGTTGTTTAAAATGATCTTCAGTCTCTACAAGACGTTTCTCATTCTCCACAAGGTGTCCTTGAACCAGTTGGACAATCTTCTTCTCTTTCTTGGCCAAAACGTTCTTCACATCTTGCTTAATCTCTTTTTTCATCTGTGCAAACTGCTCCTCCATTTCGTAGTATCTCTTGAGGAGCTTTGCCATATCCTTAGTAGGTCCATCCTGGCCGGCCTTGTCGAGCTCTTTCTGCAGTCCTGTGTTCTCCTTACGCAGCATCTTGAGTTCATTTGCCAAAACTTCCTTCTTTTCTGCAAGTTGTCGAATCTCCATGTCAGTTCTGTTCTTAGGTAGTGTGCAGACTGCCGCAAGCTTTTCGTTAAGCTGGTTATTCTCTTCTTGGAGTTGCTGGATTTGCTTTTCCATTTCGGCGGTACTGTTAGGGGAATGTTCCTTGAGCTTGGAAAGCTCTTCCTCTAATTTTGTCTTTTCATCGACTAGCTTGTTAATCATGTCCTGCATAATCGGTTGATCCTTGAGTTGTTCAATAGCAAACTCACGGGCTTCCTTAAGTTGGCCATTTTCAAGGGTAAGATTGTCGATAAGTTTCTGTGTCTCGGGGGTATTGGGCTGCGAGTTGGCATTGGCGAGCTCGTCCTTTAGTTGATTGTATTTCTCCTCGAGCTGATGGTATCCCAAAACAAGGCGACCATTTTCCTTTGCGAGAAGATCCTTCTCCTTCGTAAGTTGGTCAATCTCTTGTTGGAGGCAGTCTTGTACATTTTTGGACTGATCATTAGCAATGACTATCGTCTCAGCCAAATATTTGAGCGCTTTCAAGTTTTGCATGTCCTGCTCGTGGTTGACGGTAGCCTCTGGAGCAGACTTGAGCTCCATAGTTTGGTCACCCAATGTAGCCATGGGAGGCGGGGTCTGTGGGGAGTGAGGGGCCGCCGGGTGATGGTGAACCATAGGGAGTTGCGAAAGTGAAAGAAGAGAAGTTTGGGTGAGTGAGTGAGTGAGTGAGTGAGTTGGTGACAGATGCAATCAGCGGGAGATGGAGGGGGTTTAAATATGGCGGGCCAAGACAACTTTTCATGAGCAGGGGTCAAACAGTACAGAGGCGGGCCGACAATGGGAAAAGGTTTCCCAGTTCCACCTAAATGTTGTGCTAGGGGTTTGAAAGAAAACACCTCGACCAGCGCATTTGAGTTCCTCAACCACCGTGTTCTGAACAAACTTAATCTTGGGTAAGTCCGGGTTGTGTGAACACGTGACGTGGAAGAGTAATTATGTCAAATATTGTGAGATTTTGGCATGCTGCTGAATTTTCAGAATGCAAAAACTTCATAGTTCGGTGTTCCATAAACCCATACAATAATCAGTTGTTTAATCAAGAAAACGAGGTTTTAACTCGATTAAGGTCTAACTATTTAACCACTGATTACAGACTGTGTACCAGACATCTGGTATCTATTATCACTGTTTAAACACTGATTAAGCGTAATGTTTGCTTAGATCTGATTAAAACCTTGCATTGCCCGGAAATCACCACCCTGGGTCCCTTCATTATGAGCTTGGTATTTTAGATTGCACCTAGCAGCAGGCTGCAGTTGGATGGGCGTGGAGAAATGCAATAAGGTATGGCCTTACTTATGCTAAGTAGCAGATAGATTGATCTCCGATTGATGTTTGTTCAAATACTAGAATGTTGCATAGTTTTAGTATGTTTAGTTTGTACCGGGTTTGGTGCGCATGCATGGAGGGGTCTATGTAGATGGGGATGGTGATGGTGATAGCATATTGCGCAATCGAGTAGGCAAGGTTCGCGATGGCGGTTATGCTGACATAATCTGTTGAAGTAGATAGTTGTTTGATGACTGTTTAAGTATTTGAAACTAGAGAAATGTCTCAGTGAAAACCAATGTATTGCAGAATGAGAAGCAAATAAAATATTGTTGCCATGAAAGATGCGAAACATATCTATGTGCGCGTCCTCGCGCTTAGAATCAAACCCTTTAACCGCGCACTGGTGCAATTTGCAACCCACCCATCTCAGCCTCACCATTACTCTCGCCCCCAAGCTACCCACTGTCAAACTTGCAAAGACAGAATTCAAAACAAATTCTGTAAGAACAAACGGATGCAAAGTAAGCAAAAGTAAAAACATATGAAATTTCTTAGACTTCTGTTTCAATAACTGATAATGATAATAATAAAACCAATACAGAAAAGTAAAGATGCAACAAAAATAACTAGTAGACTTAAGAAAAACAAAGGAAATAAATGTTGTGTAAAGTTGTAATACAGTAAAAATATCTGTAAACGTATTCCTCCTATTCCCATTTCCAATATCCCGCTGGATCTTTGTTCCTAGGGTAGCTTCAAAAGCTTTAATCCCTTTCACACATTGCCATTGCCATTCCCTCATATCTCCCACATTTCTCGATTTCCTAACTTTGCTTCGTATGCCGGCACCATATATCCCTCCATCTGTTCCAAATCGCGTGTATATCCCCTTCATTCCCACCCTCATTCCCTCACATCCCTCCCTCGTCCTCCCCCTTCCCCCGCTAGCCTTGGGGCACCTTAATACCCCCCACTCCCACCCCCATTGACACCCGCCAACCCATCGATGCCCTGATCGTAGTACCCATTCCCGACCTGAATCTGCTGTTGTTGCTGTTGGATCGCATGACCATTGCCATTCACATCTCCATCCATTCTCGGGGGTGTCAACGTCTGATTGGTTGGCCCTGGTACTGAGCCGTTTGCTGTAGATGGCCTCTGGGTTGAGGATGTTGTTGATAAGCCTGATGGTGGGGCCCCGGAACCTGTTGTGGGACCTGCTGTTGGACCTGCTGATGGTGCGACACCCCCGGAACCTGAGGGACCTGAGGGACCGGAGCTTGTGGCCCGCTGCTGCTGGTGGCTCCCCCCGCCGCTGCCGCCCTCGGATTGGTTCCTCTGAGATTGCGACTTCCCATACCGATCAATTGGGGTGTTCAACGTTTTGCTTTATAAATTTGCGGGGGACGATGGTTGGATATAATGATAGATGTTTTGAGAAAACATATGAAACCTCCATTTGGAGGGGGTAAAATAGGGAAAAGGGGTGGGGTAGGGTAGGATAAGGAGGGAGAAAGACAGAGGGGTGCTTACTTCGCGGTACTTGGCGAGATAGATCTTGAGTGCTTCGGCGTAGTTTTCGAAGCCCAGGGACGTCATGGCGAAAAGGATGTCTTCGCCGTTGACGGTTTTGCGCTTCTCCTGTTGACATTTCTCGGATGCTTATTGGTGTTAGCGGGTCATGTTTTACATTGTGCGGATATGGTTGAGGTTATTTGGTGTGGCATGGGGCCAGGTTCACAAGGAAAAACGACCTCTTAGAGGAGCATCGAGTTTCCACTGGCGGGCCCGAGTCGTTCTTGGTGAAGGGGTGGTGGGGGAGGCCCTCCTGGCGGAGGCCCGGACAAGACGTACCTTCGCTCGTAATGAAGGAGATGAACTCGGAAACACACTCCTGCATGCATTCCTTTGCTTCCTTGGCGATTTTTGCATTCTCGGGCAAAGCAGTTTTCATGATGCGCGCGACTGGAGCAAAGTTTCCAATGTCAGTGTCTGCTAGTGGTGATGTTGGGGGAGTGTATTGTTGCATGGTGAATAAACAAAGCAAAACAAAAGTAATAGGGTATCAAGAGAGAGATTGATGTGGTTGATGTTGGCGTCTGTCAAACCACGGAGCATATATGTGGGCTGTGTTGGTGTCCCGTTGGTGGTTGTTGGTAAACTTTGATGTTGCTTTGACGATCCCCACAACTTCATAGGGCCACAAACGAACCATATATAAATTATGTTGCATGGGGGGTATGTTTTTCCAAAAACCAACAAATAAAAGATGACAGGTACAACATACCATTTGCGATGGGTAGCCATCTGTCCTGTTCTTTGACCTCAAAATCAAACACAGGTTGTTGTTGAGCTTCTTGGGTTCCTCTATCCATGAGCTCCTGGTGATCCTGTTCGTCGGTTGACTGTTCTCGTTCTCCGACTTCCTGCTCCAGTTCCTTTGAGGGAGAAGCGGACATCATGTAGTTATTTCAAAAGCAGCCTACTTGCAACTAATTTTTGGGGGAAATTTGCTGTAGGGTACCGCGCACTCGGGTCGGGATGTGATGTGATGGGGGTGGTGGCAGGTTCGTGGATGGTAGGGGGCCTGTTGTCTGTCGATTCGCTGGCAGAACACGTCACCCTTCGGATTGGGTGGTGTATAGATAGTGTATGTAACTTGCAGGTAGCTTTTTTTTTATCCAACTACTTTGTGAATGATGCGTTGGGGGGTGGGTAGAGATGGTGGGTAGGTAGCTTAGATTTCCTGGTCCAGTGTGCTGGGTATAGCTGTGTATAGCAAGATACCGAAAATAATCCGGTGGGTATTTCCCTTCTGCCCCACGGTAAAACCGGTCTAGGAAATCAAAGAAAGCTTGGAAGGTAGCTTTTCTTCTTTTGATGCAATAGATATTTTGAATGGATCAACGGCAGGATAAAACTACACACACACAATCCGTTAATTCCGTTGTACAGTTCGTTCAATTTCGCGATAGATCTGGAGAATAACGTGTGCGTGCAGACTGCAGCTGCAGGACCACCACGGCCAAAAAAAAACAAGACACTAGCTAGACAAGCAAGCAAGGCCACACACACCGACAAACAAGCCCGACAGATGACAATGACACGCAACCGTGTGGGTTGACAGATTTCGTACTTTCTCTGGTGCGAAACTGATCTTCCCAACTTTCTCAGCTATGAGGTAGACTCACAACAACCAGCTTTGGGGCTTTTAGAATGACCTCCGATAGCTTTCCACACAAAAGTAGAACGAGAGATGACACTTGGTCTGAATTGCTGGGTAAGTCGGGGGTGCTCAGGTTCGCCGGTGCTACCGTAATGCACGATGACCACAGATCAATGCAGCTACGCGTCTTTGTGTGTGGTTCTCGGGGAGATGTGTCGTTCGATCGCGACGGGGGGTCGGATTGACAGGTGGGTGGGCAGCAAGATGGAAGGGAAGGAGTGGGAGAGGGTGTACGCGGGTGTGTGACCTTTGGTAGAGATGGTTGAGCCAATGCGGCCGCGAGCTTTATGAGGCCAGTGGAATGGCTAGGTGGACGGGCGTGATGATCGGACTACGTGCGGGCGGTGCGGACGGATATGCGTAGTGAATTGATGTGATGTGATCTGATGTGGAGGTTGTGGATGCGGCAGAGGGTGCGCCTTTGTTGATTGGAAGCTGAAGGGTGGAGAGCAGAGGAAACGCGACGGTCCGGTAAAAAATGATGCTGGGATTGGTTTGGTGTTGGTGTGATGTGGGCTGGCAGCTAGACACGATCCAAGCCAGCTTCTCTTCGTACTAACAATGTCAAGGCAGCAGCAGAGGAGATGAGAACAGGAACTGAGGAGCTGAGGATGAAGTCTGGCGGCTTGATGTTGACAGTCTGGCGATGAGGCGGGCAATGAGAGGGGAGGGAGGAGGAAGTTGAGATGTCCAACGAGCAATGGGCAGCACCACGACCTTCTTCCACATCGATCCTCTACCTGCAGTCCTCTACCTGCAGTCCTCCACCTCCACAGGTAGGACAGCGGCCTGGCGGCTGCGGGGATCGATTGTCTCTCTCCTGAGCAAGGCTCATTCCCTTTTGCTATTCCCGTGAGGCTTTCCTCAGGTCTGCCCAATCGGGAGCTGGTTCTGAGCAAGTGATCTCGAAATGAGTTTCGGGCTTCCAGAAGGTCCGGCATCAAGATGGAATGACAGTTGTTTCGAACCGGGAGCTTGTCAAAGGGGCATGAAAGACGAAATTACCCTCTGACCTCTCGGATACGGGCTTCGAAAAAACAAATCATTGTTGTTCATTCCAATCTCCGTCAGGGCTTGGGATGATGCCCCGCCTGTCTGTATTCTTGCTGGGTACTTTGAACTCGAATAATCATCCGTTAGGGGGTATCCCGTTCTGGCATCGAAGCTGGTAAGACCGAGGAATGTCTTTTTCTGGCATCATGGAATGAAGGATTCGTGGTGAGCTGTCTGTAACACCAAACAGGAGTTTCTATTGGGGCGGCATAAATGGAACATCTCAATCACCAGGATTAAACGGGACGTCGTAACGTTTCGAAATTGTTTACCCAATCCCCAGTAACGGGATCATACATTGGTTCTACGAAATCACTGACGTTTCTATCAATTTCCTTGGGTACCATAGGGGGGGGGAGTATGCATATTCCTCAGGGACTCTCAGGACAGAGACAGCCTTGTACGCCTGGCTGCCAACAGCGATGGGCCAACAGAGATGCGTCCACCGTAATTTACCGAGCGATGATGTTGCAAAGTCAACACCTTTTCTTCTTCCGTAAACGCCTGCAGATAACAACAGCTAGACAGCCCGATGTTGATGTTGGCCTTTGAGCGCTTCTGATGTTTCTTGCGGACGTCTGTTCATCGTCAGCGGCGGCGGCGCTAAGGGATGGCGGGGACGGGGGTTGCTGTCAGTGCACGGCCGGTGTGACGTCGCAGGTCGCGCAGGTGCCAGTGTGCCGTAGCGAGGCGGATGCAGATAGATATGATGCATCAGTCGACATTGGACACGTCAAGAGGAAAACATTTCCTAATTTCACAAATAAATGATTTTAATTATTCATTCAATTATCTATCGAATAAAAAATGGTTGACAACACTTTAACCAGCACAGTAATTTCCTCGCATAAACAGTACAAATTTGATGATGGGATTTGTTGTTTCTAAACTAAAGCATGTAGGCATTAAAACAAGCGGTTACGGTATGTTGATGAGATGACCAACTTTCATTTCTGACCCCATCAAACCCCATCGTTCCATCACACATCATCGTTCTTAGCTTCATCACCCCCACCTACTTGGCCACGCAATCCCCATGATATGCTTGATACCCATCTTGAGAATGTCGAAGCCGAAGACAAGTAGCTAGCAGATGTTTATCATTTTAGCTTCCCCAACTAGCCTTATGCACGCCATAAGCTGTAGCTGTTTCTGTGGCGGTGACCAATCGGCCGCTAGACACATCATCTAGCTCGGTGGGATGCATGCAGCCTGCCCCCAAGGCCACGATACGATAGCTCAGCCTTATGACAGCCCGTGCTCGGCTGGCATCTTCATGGCGTCCTGACGGCGTGTTCAACCATGGAATCATTACACTTCAACCGTGGTTACTCAAGTTTCGGAGCGGGGCCGGAGCCAAAAGTTCCAAAGCCGCAAGTGCTAAAGAGAATACACTGATAGCAAGAGTATCGACTGAGAACCATCGGGAACTACAAGCTTCTGCACTTCTGTTCACTGCTGTTTCTCCGATAGCGATATCTCGTACCTCAACGCCTCCTCGTAAAAAGAAGTCCCCGAGTCGACTTAGAAAATCATAACAGATGTGCTAAGACCCATCAAATGCCCGCAAATGCAACAAATGCAGCCACCTTCTTGTTCATCGTTTCATTGTCTATCTAGATATCCCGGGGAGCCCAACCAAACCTGCCACTGGACTCAGTGTGGTTGACATACCTTGCCCTCGACTGCATTCTCACCACGCACTTTACTTGTGGTGGGGGTGTCACAGACCACCAAACGCATGCAGGCGGTCGATCATCATGCCATGCAAGTTCCCAGTGGCATCAGGGGCAGTGGTCTACCGAGGATACCGATGTTGCCAGTAGAGTAACCTGGGGGGGTTGCTGGCAACCAAACAAACAAAGATTGTTTTCCCAGGATGCGAACCTTTTGTACCGGTGGTATCATTTGTGTGGCGGCCAGCCATAGAGACGGCATAGATATTTAGAACTCTTCCAGGGATCGCTGTTTGCTGCCGTTTCATACATGGCTTGAATCCAGGGCTCTGCATTTTAATAGAAACCTATGATTTTTGGCCAAATCATATATCATACGGCTTGCTTCATTTTTCTTTTCCCTGAGAAAAGAAATTTTTAGAAACCGAAGGTTTATTTAACTACGACCGGGCATGGTCCACTCGTGATTTCGGGAAGTGAATGGAAGGGAACGGAAGGAAATGGTAAGAGTGAGGGAGATATGGGTCGCTCTTCTGTTCTTCGCTTCGGCACTTTTTCTTTGTCATTATGACAACGCATAGGTCTTTGTTGTGATGCATGTAGATGACAGTGACGGTTCGACTTTGGTTACACGCACTGCAACATTTCTCAACAGCGCAACAGTTGAACAACCCATGAACAACAAGGACAAGCAATCCTCTCGCTTGTCTTTGCCTGCTTGAATTGTTGCGTTTTGGCCGGAAATTCATCATCATCATCATCATCAGTTGCAATAAAAGCAATTCAAGGCAGTTTTTCAAGGCAGTTTTCCCAGGGCCCCAACCCTAACTACTCTAGAGTAATGACCAGCATAGCCAACAAGCTATGTACGATAGAATTACATATATACTTTACCCTTAAGCTTAGGCCAACTCATACTCTGTCCTCTGTCAACAAATCTCTGCCTGCATCAAATATACACAGCAAAAGAAGACATACATATGCTACTCTACACAAGCTAGTCCTTTCCGGCAATGTTCCAGAACCACGGAGGAATTTCCGTCACATGGAGGTTGGTGGTACAGCAGGGACAGTAGTCAGTGCAGTTAGATAACGCATTTCGCAGGAGGGTCAGGAGCCAACGAGAGCTTGTTAAGGTGTCCATATGGTGGTAGGGTGTGTAGTCTACTAGACTGGATGGGTTGGATGGGTTGGATGGCATGGCAGGTACTTGGTTATGAGATGAGCATCTGAGAGCCAGGCTATGGCTCGCAACTGAACAGACCAAGGAATCAAGCAACCAAGCAGACAGGCAGGCAGGCAGATATGGCTGAGTAACTAGGCAAGCACCTGAAACGTATCAATTAGATCCCCAAGGAACACTATGTACCGTACACAAGAAAAAAGCAAATCTGGCATTGTTAAAAGTAGATTCATCATTTAAGAAACCAGGTGATACGGCAGATAACTGTGTTTCTCTGTGCTTCTTTGCTGGGAGTGTGCGGAAATGCGCTCTCTCCACAGTGCATTTTCAGTGACTAATATTTCTGCGCTAGCTGGAGCTGGCTGGATATTTTGTGCGGAGGTTGTCTGACGTTGTCCGAAGCTATTAGGCGATGCCGCATAGAGACATGGGCCCCAGGTGTCCGGCGAGAGATGCGGACAGGCCGCCGAGCTAGAGTAGAGTAGAAGCCATCGATAGCTAGTACGGCTCGACGCAAGATTGCCGGATGGTGGTGGTGAACTTCGCACATTCCATTCGAAACCGGTGGACTAAAATCTTCAAATTTCTAAGCCGATATTTGGGGTTCCACAGTATGCAAGTACAGCTGTACTCTAGATGCTCTAGATGTAGCCTTCCCGACAGGCTGTTTAAGCACTAACAAATGATATTATCGCTTTGTAAATAAGACAAAAAATATGTACTATGAAGAATTCGGTATCATGATTACTGCTGGACCACCTTGATGTTATTTTTGGTCTAGATGAGGAGCAAACGTCAGCTACTAATTCAACAATATCGGCACATGGAAAGTTTCAAAAGGATCCGAGGTTGCATAAGCTCATCGAGTGCTCTGTATGTACTCCTCGTGCTCTTCCAGCACTCGTCGAAGCCAAGCAAACAACTTCCGGGATATCCGTTTCCGAATTTCATATAGATTTCATATCGGACTACCGAAATAATGCAAACGAAGGACCGGAAGTGGAATAGACGTACCTTCCAGGTCTCCATCTCCTGCTGCTTGTCCTTGTACTGCTTCACCAATCCTTCCAGAACATTCTTTAGGCCCTCGGCATTCGTTTGCAATGCAGGTACGACGTCTGCAACCGTTCGCTCCATTAAAATACCGTTGATCAGACGAAAGCATTTACGATCCTTGGGAACGGGGCCGAGGGTCTCTAGCACGAGCCTGTCGATTGTACAGTTAGCATCCAATCCACATCCACCGCATCTCAATAGATAGACTTTAACGCGTCCTGCAAATCGGAGGAAGCTTTATAGAAGCCATAGTATACGCGCCATAAGAAGCACAGGTATCACTGCAGCAATGATGCGCTGCCAGCGCTGCGGAATATAGTGGCCGGCGATATAGCACTTCCTTTCGGAGTAGGTGCCGCACGTACGCGTGGGGAGAAGAGTGTTCTGGAAGCATTTAGGCGCAGATGTAGATGGGATGAACTGACCTGTGCTCTTCTGCTTCTTGCTCCACGTCTCCGATCTTCGTTGCGAGTTGTTGTAGTAGGTTCTTGTAGTTACCGTATTGGATCTGGAGCTCTATCTCTCAGGTGTTAGTAACTTCCCCATCTGATTTCCATCCATTTCAACTGGTTATGAAGCTCATTCTTACCCTGTTGCTTCTTTGCTGCAGCTGCGTTAGAGGTCGACATGATGAATTAAAGGTTGGTGGATTCGGGAACGTAAACGGAGGACGGAATCGGCGATGTTCGTGATAGTTGGCCGGGATGGAAGCGGGGCCCAAAGCACACAGCAACGACACCTGTACCTAAATTTTAAGCCTCAATTTGAGCCCCACCACTAGCGCGTCAACCTTGAAGCTCCACGATATCGATCTTGAAAGTTCAAAGCTGAAGCACAGCTGAACGCCGCATTCCCACGCCTTGCCAGCTGGATCTAACCATCAACATCAATAGATGTCCCTGGAATTTCAATTAGCCCCCTACAACGTCATGGCTTGCGGGCATGCAACTCACCAGCCATACAATTTGGCACGCCCGAAATTCTCGTCCGATTAAACCTCCGGAAGACATCATTCCTTAGCTGCTAGATGAGTATAGCTTGCTTCAGCAGAGCCAGCATTTCGCAAGCAGAGCCAGCATTTCGCAAGCAGAGCCAGCATTTCGCAAGCAGAGCCAGCATTTCGCAAGCAGAGCCAGCATTTCGCAAGCAGAGCCAGCATCTTGCAAGCAGAGCCAGCGCAGAGTTGTTGAAGTAATACTGCTGTAGCTGTATGTACGACAATCCCTTGCGAGTGGATACGCAGTATGCAATGTTTCAGTCATTCCATCGGGAACTTAGCCGTAACGATAGTTGATGGTAAGATTCAACATCCTGAATTTTCCGAATTACATTGCCGAGCTATCGATAGGGTTCCTTGTGATAATTGAGCAGTTCTGGTTGCATTTGTAGCTTTATTCCTTTCTCAGGAAGCTGAACTTGTAACTTCTCCGTGGAAATGTTGACTTCTGCATGGCCTAATTAATTCTCAAGTAACAGAACACTGAAATGTTTCGGATGAGCCGTAGCTTACCCTAATTATTAGTTTTTGTTAAGACAACGGTGTTGATATCGGTGTTGGATCTTCACCGGTGCCAGAGAAGAGCATCCTTTCACGCGGGGATAAAGCCAGGCTAAACTAGCGTGTCATCTTGGGGCATTGCGGGGTGCATAAGCTTTGACTGGGGTAAATCTTTTCAACGTCATGTGAGATGCAAGGAGGATTTTGGCGTGAAGAATTTGAAGAGAGAAGAAAGATATCGCAAAACTCGCGTAAGATATCAATTTTGGTTGGTTATTCCGCGGAGACCCGGTGAGTTGAATGCTTTTTTTTTCTGGCTGCTTAAGGCCACCGTTTGCAAATGCTGTGCATCATGAGAATTTCAGCAGCATGGGCAAGTAAATTTCGGCATCTTTATCTTCAATGTGACACAATGCGTCTCTTTTAGACGCCGTACCACAACCTAATCAATCGTTGAGATGTACCTAAGGGTAGCTAAGGCCATCTTGCTTTTTGCTGTGGCGATGAACAATCATATCTCATATGCTTGGCAACAAGAGTGCATAAAAATTGATGAGGAAAAGAAAACTTTAATCGAATTTTGTCAATTTTAAGCGGAGGACAGAGAGATGTGAAAATTTCTTCAAGTCATAGTCGCGGCATTCAGGTGCATAAGCGGCATAGCCGATGCTCCGCTTTTGAGCTTTGATGCATCGTGTGATGCGATGCAAGGCGAGAAGATGCAGAACTTGGAGGAATTTCTGTGCACACTCTCAGTTCGGCGATTATCGCTGCGAAAAATTGCTATGAGACCGGCTATGGATCCTGGTGGCTAAGGTACAGAGCAAACGTACACAGAGAAGATACTTACAGGTACTTCGGTCAACATTGAAAGCACACTTCTCACTCGCACAATATGGTGCAATGGCTTCAGCTGGAAGGACAACCATGCATTTAAGCTTCTCCTTCCTCCGAGAGTATAAGAGATAGAGAAACTTGGAAATAAGCAACGGCTGTATTGCTAGAAGGTCACAATGTCACGTATTCTTGCAACTCAACGGTACGCGTGCTTGGAATGTACTCCAAGACAACGATGGAACCAGTGAGTCCGTAGATGAATCATGTATTTTTGCATATTTTCAATGAAAATATTGTGTTTACAAAGCAATAATAAGTATGACTAAAAACAAGGATTTCTTCTCTCCGACGCGCAGTCACGTGTCTCTTAACGCGCTCGGAACCGGAAAACGCCGCAACGGTACCAGGGTCTGTCTACCCCGCGCTAATCCGTGTTCGTGTTAAACATTTTCGATCGCGCCATACCTTCAGTCTCCAGCTCCCCTCACGCTCACTCACTCACTCAATCACTCACTACACCACCACCATGCACCCTCATTTGCACACGAAAAACAGCGTAGGTTAGTTTCCCCTCCTTCTCAGGCGGTCTCAATGCTAATTATCCGGTAGGCTGCGAAGAGGTGATGCAGGCCCTCGAGGCCTGCCACGCGCGCGGGTTCCTTTACAAGGCTTCCGGAATGTGTAACGACGCCAAGCACGCAGTGACGCTGTGTCTACGAGCTCAGAGGAAAGAGAGGACAAGAAAGAACCGCGAGGAGGCAATGCAGAAGCGTGCTGAGACTAAGGCGTTGTGGAAGGATATTGAGGAGAACTCATAGGAGATTACGAGGGAACGGGAAAGAAGGTATGTTGTTTTCTAGAACTTGGGAAGGCAATTTCTGACACGAAGGAAGATGAATAGATGTGTATTATAGATACGGTCTACAGAGACTGATTTGAACGGCGTTTTGCTTGTGTTATGACAATCATAAAATATCACCACTCACTCCTGCTTGAGATGAGATGACGAAGCGCATAGATATCCTCCATACCACCCGCACCACAAATCCGCTGAAATATTCCACCAAATTTCCAATTTTGCCTAGCCTATTAATATCAGAATTAAAAACCATTCATCTTTGTCACATGCCTGGCTCAGGCTTGCTGAGGTTTACTTACCATATCAATGATCCGCTGTGACTGAATCCCAAACTCTAGTTCTCCCAGTAGATATCAATCTCCATTTTGAATACTTGATTCATGTATTCATCCGCGGCTCGTGGATATACCACGATGGTATCTCCAGGTTCAATGGAGTGTAGCCATTCTTGGACACCGGGGGTGGGTAGTTTAGAATCCCAGCATATGAAATGATACGAGTCCCTATTCCACATGTCCGTATTTGCTTGAATATACCTGTGTGCCATAGCAGAAGAATAATCTAGGTCTTCTCCAGACATGGTGACTTGAGTTGTCGTCGCATGCTTTATCACAGCTGCCTCAAACCATGTGCGCGAAAATTAGTATGGATCCCGTTGAATGTAAACCCTATTTGAAGAAGAAATTGCAAATAATTAGTACAGAATAAAATATGGATATGTATCACATTATGGCGATTAAATTTTAGAAATAACTATTTTAACTTACAAACTTCCGCTGTTAGTGATCATGGAGTAAAACTTGAACTCGACTCTTCTTAACAGTGAGCCTTCGAATACTAGTGAAAGATATCCATTCATAGAAGAGTATTGAAACTTGGCTTTATGGCTGGCGGAAAAACTCGCTCGCTTCCAGTCGACTAGGATATCATCGCTCTCCCCAGCAGTTTCGCCGATGCTTTTAGCTTTTTCTCGCAGTAAGTCGAGGGTTGCCTCTCTTTTAATCTTTGAACCTCTGCCCCAATGGCCTAATTCAGCCCATGTTACGACATTCAATAAATGACCACGGTTAATATCCGGAGGGAGCACACCGTTTGATTCAAGTAGATATCCAAGTACTTCCAAAGAATGGGTGCTGATTGCAACATGAAATGCTGTTTTTCCAAAACGTGTTCTAGCATTAAAATCCGCTCCAGACACCACTAATGCCTTAAAAACACCAACATTATCGCATAAAGCAGCATAATGAATAGGCATAGCCCCATCTGAATCCGCTTCATTTATGCTGGCACCTTTCTGTATGAAGTAATGATATAAATTCATTCCTGGATCGTCGATTGATTTGCAATGCTAATACATGAAGAATACCCGGGCGAACAAGAACATTCTCGTACTCGGATGGGGTCAACTGCCTCTGCGCCCTCGGCAAAACCAGGACTGTCTGAAAAATATCTGCTCCTTTTTTGATCAGTGCGGCTGTCAAATTTTGCATGTTGTTAACTATTGCTATGCGCAGTGGAGGGTCAAGGTAGCTTATCGTGACGTTAAGTAGCTCTGGTCTTTTCTCAATGATGTGCATAGTGTCCCATCTCGGTAAAATGTTAATGAAAAGGAGAAACACAGCTATCGATTGCTCCGATGGTTTGACGTTGTCGAAGTCCACCACCCAATCAGGCGTTCTGTTGCTTCGAGCTTTATGTATTTGCACATATGATAGTATATTTCCTGGTGCATCAAAAATGAATTCATCCACAACCGAGAGAAATTCGCTTCTTTTTTGCTGGACGTATTCAGATCCCCCCGGCCCCGTCTCTTTGCCATGTTCTAAATTGTTAATGTAATCATAGACGTGGACCGCAAAATTAGTATAAAATTTATACTTCTCGAGGCGTTCCTGGATTTCCTTTTCGGTACGACATTGCGTCATAAAGTCTTTTGCCAGAAGACGACGGAAAAGCCGTGTAAAGAATTCCAACTTCGTGGACTCCCCGGGTGGCTCGAGGAAATACTTCGATAGCTGCTCGTGATTTCTCAAATAATCAGATGCGAGATACTCCTGTCAAGTGAGGTAAGAAACAAGACAACACATGATCATCTTAAGTTCAATTATTTACCAGTGAATTATCAGGAAAGTGTGATTTGCTTACTCCGACAGTGTAATGGCATGGTTCAACGTTTGACGTATCTGTGCATCCCAAAAGTAAGGCTCCGCATTCTTGTATAAGAAGCTGCAGCTCCAGAAAAGTCGAGCTCCAGTTTACATGCAAATCTTCGTTGATTGTTGCAATTCCTTGTACCAATGCCTTTAAACTTAAGGAAATATCTGTGTGCTTGTGAATTACTAGAAATAACGCTCTCTTAACCAGCCCCGCGTATTTCTGGTCGATGGACTCTAGAAGCCTGTCGTATGTTTCGAATAACGTCCGTGGAAGAACAGTGAGAGCATGGTTAATATCGTTCTCCGTGCGAAGTATATTGAGTAACACAAGTTGCCAGTCAAACCAGCGGAACCTAAATTTATGCTTTATTAGTGGATGTCAAATGTTTTATAAGATAACTATAAACTCACATGTTCTTTCCAGATCCACGTATCAATGATTTAATAATCTCTTCACGTAATGTTTGAAATTGTGTGCCCCATTTCTTCTTATTTTCGAATTCCTTCTCAATGTGCAATACCATATCTTTATTGAGATTAATCTGCTCTTTTTCCAAAGACAGCGTCGGAAATGAACCTTTTTCGTTCATAATATTTAATTTTGGTCTGCTGAAAACAATTATTCTTGCATTTTCAATGCTCTACATCGAACTAATAAACTCGAGAAGTAGATCTCGTAACTCGGATTTGCATTCATCCAGGCCATCCAGGACGATTGTCAATTGGTTATAGAGCTTTGAAAGACCTTCGATTAACTTCGTGAGCTGTTTAACGCTGTTTGATGGCCCCTGTCCCTGCATCTTGTTTCTGAAGAGTTTGTTGACGATGTCGGAATTTCCGGCCGTGGGTAGATCTTGGAAGCAGACTAGAAGCTGAGAGACGATTGTCCTAAGGATACTTGGAGGATCTCTTGTTTCCTGACGACTACATTCGCAGTAGTGATAGGCCAGTGCGGAATTCGGTTGCCGATGCTCTGTTAAGTATTCAACAACGGTGGATCTGTGTTTCGTTGTTAGTCTTACGTTTTCTGACTAGGAAGAACGGCGCACGCTAGGATTGTTTTTCCGCAGCCTGGAATACCATGAACCCAGAGAACCGCAGGAGTGGAACTCTCCTAATCCTTGAAGACTTTCTTTTCAAACAGTCAGTTCTCTGTGCTGTCTCAGTGCTTTTCAAACGAATCTCCGTGCTTGGAATTGTATGGTAACGGTGAAAACAATTTTACGAGTTGATCGAGCTTATCGCCTGGTAGGAAGAGGGAATCAGCATAATAAAATAATTGGTAGAGAAGCGATAAATGTACGTACGGGTAGCATTCAAAATCCTTTCCTCATTTTCCTTTTCTGGCTTGCTTCGCACATCCAGTATCACATTCGCGGCCACATTAACGTTAGCTTCTATCCACAAAACAGCCTCTCTGAACCTTGTCAGTAATTTACGCTATGCCTAGGACACCAGTGTACCCGCGCAAGATCCGACCCCAGCCCCTCTTGGAAAGTTCGCTGGAATCTAGATAATTTCTGTATGAACTCTTCCACTTTTGGCTCTTTCATCGGCCACTTCAATTTTTGCCTCAGTCTTCTCCTGACCTTGATCAGAGAGGAAGAAAGAGACGAGATACTGGGGTGGAATGAAATGACAAGGACATCGGAAGAAAGAGAGGAAGAGGAAAGACTGGAGAATGCAGAAGAAAGGAGAAGAGAAGTTGAAGAATTTATCGCGGAGGTGCTACGAGAAGCGGAGGTTGGCGGCTACCTCGATGAAAACGGATAGAAAAAATGAAGAATAAAGGAAAAGAAGAAGTGCGATAGTGTACGGCGAGGTGAAGCTAAAAACCTATAAAATCCGGAGGATAGCTGAGTTAATCTGAAAGAGGCACGAAGAGATAGAAAGGTGAATGTAAAAGAGGATATAAGAGGAAGAATAAAGATAGAAAACGACAAGAGAAAAGTTAGATTAGCATACCCCGTGCCGGGGTCAAATAAAATGACAAAATCAAATCAAAATCCTGACCTTGTTCCCAAAATGACTTTCCAAATTGGCCAGAAGCTCTTCGATTGTTTTCTGATAGTTCGAAAGAATAGGCAACAGCCGCGTTGTGACTGATAAATCCAGGGTTGCCCCAGGGCTCGCTGCCTGGGCTGCAGAATCTAACCTCTTCGCGATCCCGTCGATGTTTACGAGCGATAATTGAACTGTTGTTAACTCCTCGTGTAATTTTCTCGTCACCGTAGTACTTCCTTTGGCAGAATCAATGTACGAGAGAATCTTGCTGCCGGCCTTCAGAGCTAGGTCGACAACTGAGAGAACGTTTACTGCAGCCGACAGGCCGTCCATATCGATGGATTGTAATGAGTCGCACTCTGAAAGTGTCGGAAGCAAGAATCTTGTGATCGCGTTGAAAAAGGAAGGGAGGAATAGCGGTATGAAAGAACACGACGAGCAGCCGAGATTTGCGGGGTAGACAGCACAGCCAGCTTGTAAGCTTACGTTTGGATTGACATTGCATGCCCAATAACATCCGCATGAGATATCACTTGCAAAAACCTATCACATCCCGCAACGTGTAAGGGCGCGTTAGCTAGGCCACCTAGAGGCACGCATCTTAAGAATGACGCCATTCTAACTCTGGAGAATAAGAATTCTGGAATTGGCGTTCGTTTGAACCACCCCCAAGTAGTTAGGGATGCAACTGATTAAGAAATTACCTCTGAACATCAAAACACGCCGGCTCTGCGACGTCCACCAGATCACACACACAGAGTCATAACAACACAACGAAATTTATTGTAAAAAAATGATCTAGAGCATTTTGAATTAAAAATTTACTGTGCAAAATCTTAATTGAGTTGCGCGCTCTGGAGCTGTCCATTCCGTGGCTGCACGCGTGGTGATGGATAACTAGCCGAGGATTGTGTGTCAGGGTGGAGGGTGTTTGTTTTAGCCGCCATCCTGGCAACCAGGATGAGAAAAACATTTGTATGTAGAGTAAACACCATAATACGAGTATAATTACTCACTCGATGGAATGGGACTACTCTCGTGGCCTACCAAACGCACCCTGAATCTTATCCAATTGCTTGTGTATATATCTACGTAAACAAAATGATCACGTGCGGTTTTTCCTGCGTCTCTCAGGGCGAGCCGCAAATTGTCAACACTAAGTAGCCTCGGGCGGCTCTGCTTGGCGCTGTTTTGACTCTACCAACTAACTATTACGTAAAACAGAGCCGCACTAGACCAGTCAACACCAAAACTCTGCGCATTCAATACCAACGGCCGTAGTTTTGGTCTTTACACTGGACGGAAGTTAGAACATGATGTGTTTATTGCTATTTCTCCTAGCGCTTATCCAAGTCAAAATCCCCTTCAGTACATTCAAATCCAAATCATTATATATAATTAGTCAATTCCAAACCACAACAAAATTCCATAATTGTGTCCCCCAAGACTGCAAACACGACAAAGTTGCCTAAGTGCACCATCAACAAATCCACCAAACCCCACCACGATGTAACGTGGGAGGGAAGGTGATGACCGGCGCTCCCTGAGCAGAGACAATAGCGCGGGCACTGGCTCTCTGATAGAGCCACTCGTAGGCGGCGTCAATCGTGAAGACCGTGAACACAGCCGTCCCCTCCACCCAGTTACACGTAGAGGTCTGGCCCCTGTCTAGTGCGCTCCTGCGATGATACTTGTCAGTTCCACTACTGCATACATCAAAAGCGGACATGCCGCGGGAGTTCTGCAATCGAGAGTACTTACAGCGACGCAGCGGTAGTACCAGGCCATCCAGAGACGACCCTCAGAGATGGTACACAGGCCCGCAAAAAGGCCGTAAAACTACAGATAACTTGTTAGTATGTATACGACGACAAACTAGCAATTGGAACATTTGTACAACAGAAAGATAGCAACAAAATTAGGAAACAATAAATGAATAATAGAGAGAACATACAGTACTGCTGGCTACGTTGTAGTAACAACTTCCGGAAGTCGAGAAGGAAGAAGAAAGAAAAAGGAGCATAGCACAGAGACAACTGTGAAATCTGTCAGAAAAAAAGGTTAGCAACTTCAACATCGAAACCGCTGTCATTATGCAGACAAAAGAAGAATAAACAACAATAAAGAGAACATACGCCTGTAGCATCGACTTGTCCCGGCCCTAGGGCCCGAAAATCAATCGCGGATCCTCCGATCTATCCCAGCAAGTGTGTCAGTTTCGAATGTATTGAAGTGCCCGTTGGGTGCCTTACGGGTATCGTCAAAACACTCATCAGGAGTGTATGAGGCGTGTAGGTGGTCGAAAAGAGTACCCTGTAATCAATTAGTCAATAAACACAAGTCAATGGAAGAATGTTTTGTTACTTACAGATGTGAACAAGATGAGCAGAGTCATCGGAAAAATCCCTGAACTCCAGCGAAGAAGAGACGACTCAGGAAGAAGAGGAGGAGGCAAAAGAAGACGAGGAGAAGAGGAGAAGAGGGGGTCAGGAGGAGAAAGAAAGAGAGTCAAGGATGGAAAAACGGAGCAAAAAGAGAACCAAGTGGCTTTCGGGGATAGTCTGAACGAAAGGAAGAAAGGCTTTTTTTTGTTTTAATCATTAATATTTCTATCCCCAGTACGGGGTACGATAGATCTTCTACATGCTTCCGCCTTTGTTCTTTTGTCTTAACCCTCTTCGTTTACAATCTCTTCGTGACGCCAGGTGTCTGCGTTTGCCAGTTCCTGGCATTGAGGGGCTTAATGCTCACTCCATGATGCTCCCCTCACATTGGTCGCTTTTCCCTTTAGATTTGGTTTCCTTTATCCATTGTCGGGGGCATCGTCCCATTCTCCTTTGTACATCTCCTCTAACAATTTCTCCAGCCAGTCTCCTGCGTCGTTACTCATTTCCTCTAAAGGAAGGAAGGTCCGAAAATCTCCGAGTCTTTATCGAACAAGGAGAAGGAAAGGAGCAAGGAGTCGAGGCTGACGACGATGTTGATATCCAGAGCCAGGTGGCTTTCTGGAAGGAAAGGAACAAAGAGAAGAGAGGTCCAAAGTTTTCTACGTCCTTGAGTAGAAAAGCAAAGCGGAAAAAGAAAGTCCGACATTCAACAAATTCCAGAATCGGGGGAGGAAGGGCGAAAACATCGACGCCGGGAGGGAGAGCAGGAAAGACAAGCCAAGAGGTTTTGAGGGAGGGGAAGGAACAGAGAAAAAGGATCCCGAGGCCGAAGCGATGTACAGATCGCGCCCCCCCTCGCGGGGGGGGGGGGGGGGGGGGGGGGGGGGGGGGGACAGGAGGAAGGAGTCGTAAAGTCCAACGGCGACTTTCAGAACTCGCAGCCAAGAGAGAAGAGAAACGAAAAGAGAAAGGATCGGCCAAAGCTGCCTATGTCTTCAAGGGAGAAGAAGCGAGTGCAAAAAGGAGACAAAAAGGCCATCCCTCGACAGAAGGAGGGGAAAAAAAACTTGAGCTCGAAGCCCCACCAACGTCCCGAAAGAGAAGGGAGAAGAAGGGAGCCAAGTAGCTTTAGTATCGAGTGGGAGCGGAGGCGGAAGCCAAAGTGACGACCACAGAGGAATGCATGACGAGAAGCACGGTAGGGTGAGATAACTGAGGAGTGTGGAGGATGAAGAAAATGGTGGGCTGAAAGGGCGGGCTATGCGCAAGCGGCCGCCGATAGCGCTGAGTGACAGTGTGTGCGCGAAACAATTACGAACACGGAAAAACGAGTCACAGCTACCTTTACCCTAGGGTTTCATGCCGCTGTTTGCTTCAGTTTTCGTCGGCTGCTGTATCAGGCGCTGCATGGTAGAAGGCGGAAGTGCGGCGTGGGACGTGGAGGATGGAAGCCCGATTGGAGTTGTGTGGATGGCGTGCTATGATCTTGTCGAGAGATGTCGGTAGGCAGTGTTTTGCAGGGATAAACTGAGATATTAGAGGATTTGAGCTTGATAGAATATTCGGAAGTTCTATCGATTTCTGTATCAGATGGATAATGCCAGCTGGGCATTAATCCGGCAAGTGGTGGGTTTTTAAGTGCGATTGTCATAAGATGTCACTGCAGAGTTTATTTCAATAGATTTATACGACAGTTGTTTATTTGTTTATCTATCGTCTGGCAAAATATTATACAATAAAATCAGCATTAAAAACTAAGTATCCTAACATGTACATGTCTGGATAATCAAACCGAAAGCAAATTTGATATCTGAGCTGAGATCAACATTAAAATCATTCACACGTTAAAGAAAACCCCGAAATAAAAGAGCTGCTAAACCCAACCCCAAACAAATAATTGAACGCCCAAAATGACCCAAGCAACAGTACAAAGTCAAAACCTTCAAACCCCAACCAACGGTCACCAACTTCTACCCCTGCCATCACCGTCTAGTCAAGCTGCAGGTAACATCCGACCCGTAGGCTTCTGGGTCGGTGGAATAAATCGAGGATGCATCATCTCTAGCATGCCCGCGCCAGGAGAAATCGTAATCAGAGCTGATAACAGAGTCCGAGTCCGAGTTCCAGCCGAAGAGCTCGTTGGTGGAGGGAGGAATGGGGATGAACCCACGCACCGGCACATCGTAAGGATCGTAAGCGTCGGGCAGCTCGTCATCTGAGAATACCTCTTCGGCTTTCATGGGGGAAACAGGTTTAGACCAAATGTGGTCGTCGTTCCAGATGGATCCGTACTCGGAAACAGCGTCGAATGTCACGGAAGAAACAGGCTTTGACCAGATGTGATCATCGCTCCAGATGGAACCAGCATCAGAAACGGAGTCGCTGTCGTAGTTGGATTCCGGGAGTTCGGAATCGTGGCCGTAGATGGAAGAGGAGTCGGGGAGCTCGGATTTGAAAGATAAATCGGAGTCGTAGGTAGGCCGGATGGACTCGAAATTATCGCTGTGGGAGAAATCGAAGCTGTATATGCTGTCCTGGTCGTCATCGTCGTCCTGGAGGTTGTCTACCCCTGGGGTGTACTGGACGGCAGTGGGAGAGGTGATGGATGGTGCGGAGTTGCCGGAAAAAGGAAGGAAGCCGTTGCCGACGAAGTTGAGTGATTTGTCGGTAAGGACCGGCGCCGTGGAAAGGTCATTGTTGTTAGGGGTATAGCCTTTGTCGAGATGGTTGAGCACAGGTGGAGGAACTGTCGCCGGGAGAGTGTTTCCATCCATCACGGCAGGAAGAGACTCCTCACCAACAAAGCTTGCAGGAGGAACCGGTACACCGAGATCATTATTGTCCACCACGGCCGGAAGAGACTCCATGCTAACGTCATCAAGCACAGGCTGATACAATCCGGCGAGTTCAGTATCATCTACCACTTCCATGGGGGACTCCTCTGCAAAGCTTCCCTGGATAGCCTCTCCACCGAACTCACTGATACCTTCAAAGCCCTCCCAAGGAAGCAATCCCTCGAGCTCAATCTGATGTCCAATCTTATCTGCAAGACCCGGATCTCCGAGCCATTGGGGCATACCATCCTCATCCAGAGTCCAAGGAACCTCAGCCTCATGTGTCCAAACCGGCATACCATCCTCATCCAATTTCCAAACCGAGCCATCATGTTGCTTTGCTGAATTATCGACCTCGGCGGGCGGAAGAGTGTCGACTGAAGGTAAAGGCATATCCGAGTTCGGGGGCGAGAAGGGGATCTCAGAGGGTGCAATCTCCGGGGGTGCGGGCATCTCGGGCATATCCTTCATTGAGCCCGCAGGATCAATGGCCTCAAAGTTGGGAATAGGTAGATCGAAATCGGGAATAGGAATTTCAGGAATCGCCACCTCGGGTGATTCATTGCACTTCCACCAGTTCTTTGCCTTGGATAGCCAGGACCATTCGCTTTTGCCGTTCTTAGGTTCCTCGGAGATCTCGGGGACCGAGGGGATATCGAGAACTGCCGGAGACGCAGCAGCAGAATCACCACCCCACCAGTTCTTGAAGGAACCCCAAATTCCAGTATTCGTAGTAGGAGGAGCAGGAGCGGCGAAGTCTGGAATGGAAACAACAGGAGCCACCGTCGCCGAAGCCGCAGTGTCACCCTTCCACCAATCCTTTACGCTGTCCCATAGTCCTCCATTCGCCGGAGTAGCAGGAACCATAGGCTCCATAGGAGTATAGCCAGCCATGGGCTCAACCACGGCAATAGGAGCTACCTCAGAACTCGCATAGTTGTCGCCCTGCCACCAACTCTTGGTAGATTCCCAAGCACTGTTCGTGGAATCCCAAGCGCTGCTGACAGTGGATGTCAACGAACCCCATGCCTCGCCCCAAGTAGGTGACTCAACAGTGGGAGATGCGTTCCAGCCGGACATTTTGGAGTAACCATATGCCTGGCGTTTGAAAATACGCGAGACGGGGGCAGCGGGCTCGTAATCATTGGAGAGGATGCCAGATGGGGGAGAAACTACGATGGAGGGGATGCCGGAATACTCGTTATCGATGGGAGGAGAGACCACAATCGAAGGAAGAACCGACAGAAGACCCTCGTTGTCGTACTCCGTAGCTTCAGAGGATCCAGCGTAGGGAGGACGCTCTATGACCTCATTCACAACAGGGGGAGTCACAAACTCTCTTTCTGGGTAAACTTGGTAGATTGGGTGAATGGAGGAGTCTAGCGGAGAGAATGTGTTAGTAAGTCTACCATACACACGGTACTAGAGATGGTGGGGCATACCGTAGTCGCCTTTGAACTCGGGGATTACGTAGCCATCAACGTAGGTAGCGATACGAGGGACGGTGAGATGGGGGGTCTCGAAAAGAGGAGGAGTGATAAGGGGGGCAGCAATCGTGGCCGTGGACCAGGCGATGCAAAGCAGGAATTTACGGATTATTTTCATGGTTGGGTTCCACGTAGATATACATAACAACAAGTGATTCGTGAAACTTCAGTTGGGGTTCCGGTTGGTTGTGAAAGTGAGAAGTCAGAAGTCAGAAGGTGGGAGGGTGGGAAAACTTGAGAGAGGCTATTCCTGCGGACCAGTCACAACTGTGGCTGTGACTGCTACCTTCGACTGACGGGTTTTCCGGGCCTCCGAGGCGCGAAAGAAGAAAAAGAAGTCACAAAATTGCCGCTCATCGATACACGGATTCTCACTCGCGTTTGCACGTGCGCGATCGGGGTTTTGAAAGAAGTAACGAATCAATCAACTCACTCTACTATGATTTCTAATTCGTGTATGCAAATTCAGTGAATAAAATTTCATTTTTGTATCTATACTACATCCTGAAGTTCACCCGTGGACCGTGGTATCCTTTTCCAGGTCGCAGGTCGTCAGCGCTGCTTGAAGTTGTCGTGACACTGGCAATTACGCCGCTCGTTAGTCTGGCCGCTCGTGTGACGTAATCCCACTAATTAGTATTCAAGAGCCGCATTTCGCTTGAGCTAAGCTGAATATAGCAGACCTAATGCATAATACGGTTCTCTGTGTAATCTGTACTCTAGATCCTTACATGCATAGGCTACACGCGGCTCAATTGCGCTTCCATCTCACTCGAAATCACGTGTAGCCATTCCCCTGCGCCATCAGCATCATGATAGATCCCGCTTGTAAAAAACTCCATAGCTCCACTCCATAGCGCCACCTTTGCGCCCCACCTCCAACAGAAAAATTTCACCTGGTTAAACTTCGGTAAACGGTCTCCAATATGAACGGTCCGCCACCGCCTTTCCAACGTTCTTTCGAAAACTGTGTGCCATGCTGAGAAGTCTGAAAGAATAGTGTCTTTCCACGGACCTAAACTCACCGTTCAGATTGCCACTGGCTTCGGAAGTCTAGTTACAAGTTACAGCCCGACAGGAGGAAAGTCGTTGTTTCTACTATCCCTTTGGAAACCCCCGAAGCTGAGTGGGATGCCGGGGTTACTTGCTCTACTGAATTTCTGGAGGCTCCAAAAACCGCTACAACTGTTGTTCGTTTTTCACACCTCAGTGATGTTCTACTATCGAAATTCTGCGAGACGGAGAAATCAGTCGTGCCCAGATCCTTCAGGTCACGCACATTCATCTATCGATTGGACTTGAAAACATTTTTCACATTCAGAAAAGCTACCTTTCGAGTTTAACGTCTCGTCTATTATATGTGAACTTACAATTAGGAGGAGATACATTGCCCCAAACCAGCCCACACAATCAACTCTGTTTATAAAGCAAAAACCTCTTGTGCTCGGATATGAAAAATTCAAATCTACAAGATCATCCATCATTCTTTTCCAACTTGCCGATCTTTTTCCAAGCCTATCCGGTACTTACGCTCAAATCAAAATACGATAAACCTTCCGACCAATACAAAAACCTAAACGCCAAACACCTGAAGTTCAAACACTATACCCGTCCTTTAGGATACAAACAACGTTACTATCTATATCTATGTGCTGGGGAAATCTTCCGGACTCCATAGCTTTGGATCCACATTGTCTCGCCAGTCAACAAGTTCTTGCGGTATGAGGACATTGTCGTCGAAGAAATCGCCATCAATTTCATAGCTCATCAACCCTTGGCACATCGGGTTGCACTTGCGGTTCTGGGTATTGATATAAGTGACAGGCACTGGCGTTTCCGACTTCACCAGGTTCTGGAAGTCACTGATCTCATTGTGCGTTAACTTTTGGGACACGGGAGTACTTCGCGAGGGTTTGCTAAGAATGCCCACAATAGATACAGTCGGTTCCGAAACAGGCAGCTGCTGGGAATTGGTGAGGAATCAGCGTAATTCAAGTTTTGTATCTGATTGCTGAACACCGGTTCGGGCGCCATGGTTTCGGGCTCCTCCAGAAGGGATATTGCTCGGCGGGTCCCACTGCAACTGAGAGATGTTCGCGGATTGTCAGCACCTCGACAGGTGAAATTTCCCCGGCTTCCTCGAAATCCGCGCTCGGCATCATCGCCTCCGATTCCCACAAATCCGGGTCCAAGCTCTCTTGCCAATCAAGGAACTCCTGCGGAATCGGCTCTGGATCAACATGGAGTATGTCTTCCCAGTTTATCGGTTCCGGTTCCCACAGTGCGGGATTGGGTGAATCGCGCCAGTCGGGTTGCTGTTGGGGGATTGGCAAAGGGTCGGCACCGGGCACGTCTGGTACCAGCCGCTGCGGGATTGGTGCGGGATTGACATGCAGTACCTCTTCCCAATTGATCGGTTCGGGCGCCCAGAGTGCAGGATTGGAATAATCTCGCCAGTCGCGCAGCTCTGGGGAAATCGGCGAAGGGTTGTTGTCAGGAACGTCTGCCTGATTGTTTTGTCTGTGCTCAGGCTCCGTAGTTTCAACTTCATCCAAGGTGGTAGTTGACTCAACCGGCCCAACTTCCGCTGCAGGCTGTTCGGGAATCGTTGATATCGCCATGGGGGAAGTGTAGGGAGGTCCCTCGAAGTCGATACTTGGACCCACTGGCGGAGAGACTCTCCAATCCCTATCATAGAAGTCCCGCCAATTCAGGAGCTCCTCGGGAATCGGAGAAGAATCTATCGAATCCATTCTTCCCGGTTCTTCGAAAAGAATGTTCCAATCCAGCATGAACCGACCGTCTTGGGATACGTCGCTGCCAGGCTGCGATGATTGGGACTCTTCCAAAACGGCTAGGAAGTCAAGGAGCGGTTCTGAAATCGTGGGTACCCCGATTAATACATTCTCTGCAGGTCCCTCGAAGTCAGTACGGGGTCCCGCTGGCATGGACTCCCTCCAATCTGGATCATACAAGTCCCGCCAATTTAGGAGCTCCTCGGGGATCAGCGAGGAATCGGTAGACTCCATCGACTCCGGCTCTTCGAACATCATCTGTCGATCCAGCATGAACCCACTGTCTCGTGATACGTCACTGCCAGGCTGGGATTCTTTGGGCTCCTGTTCTAAGATTGTCGATACCTCAAAGTCGTAGCCTGATACCGCTGGTGGTGACTCTTGTCAATCCCTATCATAATAGTCTCGCCAATTGATGAGTTCCTCAGGGATGGGCGAAGAATCGGTGGGGCCAATTCTTTCCGGCTCTTCAACAAAGATATTTCGATCCGGGAGACCAAAACTGTCGTGATCGGTAGCACCTCCCTTCTGCATATCCTCGCTGACGGAATTCTGAGGAGCTCGTAAACCATCCCAAGGACCGCGAAGAATTTGTAGCCCAGCAAAGGAATCGCGATATCCCTCGATATCCTGGACACGCTCTCCCTTATAGACGTACTCGACCGATCCCTTGTCCTCTGGAACCGAGACAGGTCCAGCTCGAAGTCCTTCAGCGTCCTTGGAGTCAAAAAGATAAGATTTGAGACCAGCCAGCGAGTTATGCGGTACGTCCGGAATACTACTGGGACCGGCAAAGTCATAAAGGTTCCCATGGCTGTCGTATTGGGCAAACGAACCCGGTGGGGCTCTCATACCATCTTTAGGAACTCGTATCGCTTGGAGATGAACGACATTCTCTAAATCCGCAGAATCATCCATCGAGACCTCTCGTCCCTTGCCTTTATCCCGTGGTGCTTCAACAATGGGCATAAGATTACGATCAGACGCAACTTGCTGAGAGACATCCATTGGACCTGACTCTCATAGATTGGGGTCATAGAAATTGCCCCAATCCACTAATTCTTCGACCAAGCCATCCTGCGGAGCTTCGATAACAGGCTGAGAACTAGAGGTATCTGACGCGGGCTTTGAAGGAATTTCCAAGTAGGTATCGGGCGAGAGGCTGAATCCCGACTGTAAAGAAGATGTAACGATATTAAGGGAGTCGGAGATTGGACCCGAGGGCCCTGGTCGAGTCTCGCCGGCAAGGTTGGGGTCAGCAGCGACTTGCTGCGAGATATCCGTTGGGCCTGACTCCCAGGGATCGGGGTTATAGGAATTGCTCCAGTTTGAAAATTCCTTCGGGATCGCGACATTGCTGTCCAGATAGTATTCCTCTACTTCATCAGTTACCGACTCCTGATCCGCACCGTAGATATTTTGCAAGTCCACCAATACCTGAGGCATTGCGGTATTGTCGTCCAAGTAGTTCTCCGCAGCTTCATCCGGCACAGACTCCCAGAGATCTAGATTATATATATTACGCCAATACAACAGTTCCTTGGCGATCGGGTCAACAGATGGTGAAAAGTCTCCAACAGTAAATCCAGGAGGGGGTATTGTGGGAGACAGGATTGCCGGAGGAGGAATTTCGGGAGGCAGGATTTCAGGAAGGGTGATCTCTGAAAACGAATTCTCCATCCAGCCATCGGGAATTATGATTTCGGGAATGGAGATCTCAACGGGGTTACCAGGTGTCGAACTTTAGTACTGGAATATCGGGCATTATCAATTCAGGAACTGACATGTCGGGAGCGGACACCGATTGGCCATTCCACCAGTTTCCCAGCCTCGAAAGGAATCCGTTACTGTTCGCCGGTTCCGACGGGACTGAAGAGAGGACGTCGATAGCAGGAGTCGAAAAAGTTGCTACCGCCGTCGAGTCACCGTTCCACCAGTTTGTCACCGTGGACCATAATCCACCTTTGGTTGAAGCGGGCAGCGAGGGCATGTCCGGCTCGATAATAGCAACGGGGGCCGACACAGTAGCAGACGATCCGCTGTCACCATACCACCAAGACTTTGCCGAGAAAACAGCGTTGCTGACAGATGAGGTAACGGAGTCCCAAGTGTTAGACCAAGTAGGGAGTTCCGAAACCGTGGGCGAGCTCCAGCCTCGACGTTTGAGAAAGCGAGCAGAAATAACTTGCACATCGTCGATACCAGCATCAGAAGGGGTAGACAAAATGACATCAGGGTATTCGTCGTTGTTGTCGTTAGTATCAGGGGAGTCGATGTTGACACAGAATGGAGGGCGCTCTAGGGAGTTGCAATCCGTGTCAATGAGCGGTGGAGCGAGGAAGTCGTTGTGAGTTTGAATGCCTATTGTTTCCACTGTTATTAACGCTCACATCATAGGTAAGGGGGGATTTAACACACCATTTTGATTGGTATAGGCATTTAGCGGGGAAGTGGGGGCGGCGATACTTGAGGCGGCAAAGAGGGGGACAGCAGACAAGAAGGCGGCCACCAGCGAGGCAGTGGTAGCATTAACAGGGACTGCAATCGCTTGCAAGGCGATGCAGAGAAGGAAAATGGAAACGTGAAACCTCTTCGAGGATTTCATCGAGGTAAGGTATCAGTGGTCGCTGTTTATCAGAAAGTTCGTTCAGATCACGACTGGATATTGGGGCGGTATCAGTATCAGCACGTTGAGATGTCCTTTTAAAAGGGCCATGACGCTAATCTCAGACAACAGTCACAATATCGGCGCCTGCGTTCGCCGGTGTACGTGTGACTTGCAGTTGCCATCAAAGAAAAGAAGTCACAGCGAGATCGCGCAATTTCGCTGCTGTGTCCGGCGCCCGGGATGGAAATACGCGGAAACACGAATAGCCCACGAATTAAGGACAAGTACGAGTATGGCGTACCTCATGACAGTTGACTTGTCGAATACATCTATCCAGCCATGTTGGCATCATTCACTGTTCGGAGTCTTCTCGCTTCGAAAAACAGCATAGGTACTCTATCACAGCGCGCGGTTGGTTCGGAGTAGCTAATGTCGTTTAATAGTTCTAAGATATACGTCACGCCTCAACCGGAGCTGTGAGTTTCATATTAATTGCCCGTTATTTCTATCTTACTTCCTTAAAAAGTTTGATACAACTGGAATCACGTCCACACGTGTCTGCTGTTTCATATTTGTTCCGTCATTGGCTTATATTACGAATGTTGAAGCTTAACGCTGGTAGCGAGCCTCGAATCTGGGAGCCGTGAACCAGATAAACACGGGTTCTGCTTAGGTTTCAATAAGTGCGTTGCTGTATCGCGTGTGGGGAGCATAGGAATGACGCCAGGCTCTCAGCCCTATCGTATGGGCATGCTATATTCAGCTTAGTGCGGCTCTCGTGCCTTTGTGGTGCGGGCCTGTTACTCTAATTCAGCTTAGTTCCCGCTCTCGTGCGCTAGTGGAACGACGTCACGCGAAATCGTCACGAATGCACGACAACTTCACGCTTACAATTTCTCAAAAGATGCGGGGGAAAGAGAACGTAGCATTTAGAATAGAATAGGATATTTAATCAAAATCTAGGTGCATGAATGCATTCTTGAGGAGTTGTTTCGAAATCAACCATGCTCACACTAGCTCGCGTGATACTTCATATTCGCTTCAACGCGCCCTGGTGAACTTGTAACAATTGCTACGACGAATGACGAATTCGTTAGAACATTCGTGCTGTGTGTACCTCTTTAGGCCTCGTTACGTCACCGGTAAATACATGTACGCTCAGAGACCTCCTACTAGAAAAAGACTTCCGCGGAATTGCTGGGATTTTCTCAGAATCAAATCTACGCCATATCCATCTCCGCGCGTTGACGTGATCATATTCCCGTTTCCACTCGGTTTATCGTGTGACGATATACCTAATTCATTTTCATGACTTGTATACGCGACTTCTTTTTCTCTGTAGCAACGTCCCGGGTCCCCTCTGTTTCCCATTGCCTGTGTTTCGGTTTCCGGCATCCTCAGCAACGAGTAACGGGGTAATGCACATATCACATACCGCTCGCTTCTGTGACCGTTACTTTCCTCTGTTCCGCTTTCGGAGGCCCGGAAACCGAATATCGAGGACCTATCGAGCACGCAATTTCGAATCTCGAAGGGCCCCGAAGCCGAAGTGGCAGCCACAGTCACGAATCCGGACATTCCGCAAACCGAACAAGAAGTGACAGTCACCAGCGTCCGCACAACCAGCGTCACTCGCCCTCATCTCCATACTTACCCCCAAACTTCCCACCTTCTAAGCTTCCTTCCTAACTTACCAATCACAACCCAACCATTATTGTAATCTACTGATAGTGAACATGAAGATCCTCAGGACCTTTGTCCTAGCTGTCGCTTGGTCGGCGACTACGCTTGCCTTTCCCATCCCGTTTCTAACTTCGCCGGTTAGCGATATTCCTCATATCGTTTCCGAGGGGAATGAACACGTTGATGGCAATGAAGGATATGTTGGATACGTCGGTGGCTACTTCGACACCCCCGCGAAGCATCCCGTTATCGAAGACTTTTGTAAGCCACCCCGTCCCCCGTGCTATCGTAGACGCGAGAGTAGTTACTAACACCCCCCTCCAGACTCCCCTGGCCCCAATCTCCTGCTCCCTCCTCATCTTCCCCAAGACACAGAGCGACCACCCTACTCCGGTCCCCCCATTGCCCCATCGTATGATGACTTCTCCTCCCCTATTCCTGAGATCATCATCTCCCCCCCTTCTGCGGATCTTCCTCAATATGGCCCTTACACCCCCCCATCCCCACCTCTTACTCCTCCCCCTTCCCCGCCTCCTTCTCCTATTTATGATCTTCTCCCTCCGGGCCCTCCCCAGCACGGGTACATAGAGCGTCCTCCTTACTCCGGTCCACCTATTGCGCCTGATTATGATGATTTCTTCGCTGGTGGGCCTGAGATAATCATCTCTGCACCCTATGACACCCGTGACTTCCTGGCACCTTACACACCCCCATCCCCACCTCTCACCCCTCCCTCCCCGGTTCATGATGCGCTCCCCCTGTCACGTATCCACAAGCGTCAAGCAGACAACTACGGATTCAGCGGCTGGAATGCAGGGTATGCAGTAGAGTTCCCTAGCTGGGGTGAGGCTTTTGGGGAGTTGACTTCCGCGGTTGGAGGTGTATATGATTCGGCTAGGTCGTGGTGGAAGGGTGATGCGGCTGCGGCGAGTTATGATGCTACTAGTTATGAGACTATTGGTGCTGGTGTTGGAGAGACTGTACCGGCTGCACCGGAGATGGTGACTTCGACTCAGCAGGCGAGTGATGGTCTATGGGCTTCAGTTAAAAACCTTTGGCAGGGTGATTCATCTTCCACCGTTTCTGCTCCTTCTACGGGACTCTGGGATAACGTCAAGTCATGGTGGCAGGGTGTTTCTGCACCGGCTCCGGAGGTTCTTGATATGGAGAAGGTTACGGATGAGCCGGATAATAAGGGGAATGCGTGGTCGTGGCTTGAGGGGGCTAGAGGGTTGTGGAGAAGTGATTTTGAGGGGGTTGATAGGACTGAGGTTGTTATGCCTGAGATTGATGTTCCGGTTATTAACGTTGAGGTACCGGATCTTGAGGGCTCAATAAACGAGGCTATGGGTGAGATGCCGGAGATGCCGGGGATGCCAGAGATTCCCGAGATTGCGATCCCGGAGGTCCCGCTCCAGGAGAATCCCCTCCCCGAGATCGCAGCCCCCGAGGTTTCCCTCCCCAAGCCAGAGCCGCCCCTCCCCTCAATCGCCACGCTCCCCTCAATCGCCCCACCATCAAAGTCCGCCCTAAAGCCCTGGATCCGAAATTCCTACCAGCTTTCCTCCAACGCCGGTCCCCTTAACGACGAGGAGATATCCGCTGCCAATACCGAAGCGAAACACAACGGAATCGCTAACGTTATGACCAGCCACCTTGCCGAGCCTAAGAGTGTACGTTTCGGTTACATCACTTCCTTGGAGGCGGATCCGATGACTTTCGGTCAGTGGGATTATGATGAACGCGGGCATTCAGATTCTTATGATAGGAATGAAGGGAATGGGAGGGCTTATTGGGATACTACTGGTGATGAGGATGATGCTGGTAGTATCCTAAGTCAGGATAGTGATGAGGATATTAATCAGGATTTGGAATACGATCCCCCCGCCTGGATTCTGGGTGAAAATGAAGATACAGTTCGGGTACATGAATCTGCTGAGCCAACTCCAGAGGTAGCCTTCATTGTGGATAAAGATGGGCATCCGCAGTGGACCGGAGATCCGGGGTTGCAAGAGGCCGTGGAGTGGCAGATTGAGTTGGAGGGATTGGCGCCGTGGGTGGGGTTTGCGAATGAGGTTGAGGATCCGGATGAGGGGGAGTCGATTATTGGTGAAGACGAGGATCTTGCGACTCTAGTAGTTGTTGCCGGGGAGCATGATGAGGCTGGGGTGTGGCATCCGACGCTTAATGATATTAGCATGGCGTCTCTTTCTAACTTCGTTGATGAGGACACTCTCGCTATGCTTAATAATATCGAGGACCCTCATCCAGTGGTGGTGGAGGATAATGAGATTAATTTATCGGTTCCCACTGGAAGCGTTGGCGGGGAGGAACCTCTTCCGGTAGTAGCGGACAATAACGATATACCCGTTCTGGAACCTTCTATTCTGAACGATCTCAACAAGTCTCTTCCTACTGTTGAAGATAATGCTTCCGATACACCGGCTCCTCCTGGAAGCTTTGGAGAGGAGTCCCCTCTGGACGTGGTAGATGATACTGAACTCGCTGCATTGTATCAGCCTTTGCTTGAAGATCATAGCATGGAGTCTCTTCCCGCCGTTGTGGACGATGTCAACCTCAATGCAGCGCTTCCTCCTGGAAGTATTGTCGGAGAGGAGCCTCCTCCTGCCGAGATGGAGGAGAACTCTCTCCCGGCAGCTATTCCTCCACCTGTGGTTCCCGACATCAACGAAGGATACACCTCCCACGGAGGCAACCTCTACACCGCACCAGTTAGTACCGACAAATCCCTTCCCGCCTTTGTAGGCCATGGTTTCCTCCCGCTCTCAGGCAAGTCCGCACACCCGACCACCTCCCCCACTACCGTCAAATACGCCTGGAAACCGAAAGACACACTCCCGGACAACGATGATTCCTTCGACCGCAACACAATCTACAGCTTCGAGTCCTCCGGCAGCGACAAGTCGTCGGATTCCCTTGGGCTTTCCTATGACGCCTGGATGAATTACGAATCCGAGTCCCCTGTCTCCTCCTCCGATTCCTCCGTCTACAGTCTCGATTCCACACACCTCCGACCCCACCCCAGCGACGACGAGCTCCCTGATTCCTCCTACGAAAGCGACGCCTTTTCTGACGATGGAGGAATCTGGAGCGATGAGGAAGTTTGGACGCCACAGAAACCTTTTCCTCGCGATGATGAACTCCCTGATGATTATGATCCTTATGATGAATCCGGGCGGCTTAAGCAGCCTGGCTGGGGTGATAGATATCATGCATATCTCTTTGGTGGCAATGGGTTCCTAGATCTTCCGGCCGATGATGAACTATCAGATGACTACGATCCCTACGATGAATCTGGGCGGCTTAAGCAGCCTGACCAGGCTTATAGATCCTTTGGTAACAATGGGTTCCTACCTCTTCTTGCCCCGGCCGATGATGAACTCCCCGACGACTATGATCCTTACGATGAATCCGGGCGGCTTAAGAAGCCTGTTTGGGCTGATAGATCCTTTGTTGACAATGAGTTCCTACCTCATCTTCCCCCGAATGCCGATGATGAACTAGGTGATGATTATGATCCCTATGATGAGTCAGGAAAGCTTGTGCGGCCTTGGCGTGATAATGGGCCCCATCGCGAGGTGTACATCGTCCCAGCCCAGGGAGGCCACGGCGAGCTGCTAGCATCCGGCGAAGATTTCATCTGGCCGGAAGACGACGATTCCCACGCACCTAAATTGCACCACCCCAAGGCGACCTCCAACTCCAACTCCAAGTACCGACCCTCCCCGGGCCGCTACAATAGTATGGACCTCGACATCAATCCCCCCTCCTTAAAAGATTACCTCAAATCAGAGGAACGAGCCCGACGGCAAGCTGCTGCAGAGGGTAGACGTTTTAAAGATAAACATAACTATATCTATCCAAATGATATATTGAGGGATTCTTATCCGGGGTATAGTGATGAGAAATGGAATATCCCGGTGTTTGGATATGAAGAAGATGGTTTGCTTACAAATTCGAAACTGGATCGGTTTAATAGAATTGAGAAGCCTAGAGGGCGCAGGGAGGGAAGGGTTTGGAAACGAGAGATAACCTGGGAAAGGTCGGCTTCCATCGATGATGTTGATTCCAACGAGTTTCCTGGATATTATGAATCTTTCCCGGAGTTTCCGGAGTTCCCGGACGAATACCCACCCTATCTAAGACCCGGAGCACCGGCCGGTTGTGGGATTTGTGAGTCTTTATCTTCTTTGTCGGAGTTATCGCAGGATAGTGGGCTTGAGTCAGGGGTTTGGGATGATGCGTCTTTAATTCACTCTACGGACTCGGAGGATCATGGGTTTGATATTTATCTGAGCATTAACTAGATACTTAGTGGAAGGGTGGGATTTGAGGAGTTACGGAGTTGAGGCGTTCAGGATTTGAGACGTTGAGGAGTTACTTAGATTGGATTGGGATGGGAGTATGGTATCTTCCTGGGCGTTTTGGGCTTGATAAAATTTGGTTGTCTTGGGATAAGTGCTGGCTTTTGACTTTGGAAGGATTTTCCTCTGGCGTTTGGGATGGGTTTTGATGGCTTGTTTGAACTCTATTCAACTGAGAGGTGTGATGCTACAGGTACTGAAGGTGTTAATTAAAAGTTTTTGAATTTCTTTTTCTTCATTTCAGTTTTAATTTGCAATGTTTAATTTCCCATGTATCAGCCTTTAGCTATTCAGTAATTACTGTATAACCGCTTGTTAGCTCTGATGTATGAGAAGACACGGAGATAGATCGATCAATAAATAACTGTCGTCTGGACCTATGTACAAAGTGTGGAATAGAGTGATAACCCATGATAAGTTTACTTCGTCGTGAAACGTGTTTACGTAATCGATCCAGTCTATCCAAGTCAAACTACACCAAGTACATCAAGCACGCCAGACAAGGCAAGATTACGCACAGACCACTATCGCTTATCTGTAGATGTCACAGTAGCCATGGTCGAGACTCGGGATCATCGATGACGGTTGTTGGGCACGTGGGGACTTGCCTTGGGCGTGGGCTTTGGAATGGAGTTTCCAGGGTGGGATGGTCTATGCGAAGAAGGAGAGAGAAGGTTACTGTGAGTATATTGTGAAGTACTGGTAAGTATATCTACCTACTCTAGTTGACAAAAAGATCTTATTCTGTAAGCCGCGCAATGGCTGAGCGTGATGTCGATCTCACAACTGTCAACGTGAGGAACAGAAAATCGTATACTTATCCCACTATCTTGCAACAATAAATAAGTAGTTGATGTCGTTTTAGAGTTTTCCTCCTCTTTTCATCACAGCCTCACAGGTATTTTTTTTTTGTTCTACCACATAGTCCATCAACGAAGTATCGAGTGATCCTCATGAACCCCATGAATCCCTCGATCAAAAGTCACCTTCATGATCAGCTTGTCGACCCTCAGCTAGGCAAGCGTTCACTTGTGACCGTTTAATATCCCTTCCCATAACCATTTTAAAAATTCCTTTCTCACTAAATAAATAACGAACCCTATATTACTCGCATCACCATCACGCTTATCGCGATGCAGCCTGCATTTAAACCTCCAACCTCGGTTTATCCGAACGAAGCATCAAGCGCATCCCTTACTATCACTATATCCACACCCCGTGGACATTTCCATGTTCTAGAAGCCTTTTCAACATTCCCCTCAGTATCACTAGCCAGGCAGACACCCCTGTCCTGTCAGTTCCCCATCAGTTCAAGTTCAACCTCAACCCCCCTTCCCATGGGACATGGGCCCGCAATATATTCATATTACACAGCCAGCTAGGTGCGTGATACAAGGCAAATTTTCTCGATATTAACAGGCACGTACCTAGGTTTTCCCTAAGCACAGCCCTGGATAAAATGTTCGGATTAAAGGAAGAATTATGGCTATGGCTCCACAAACACAGTGATGCAAAGAAGATCGTTTATGGAGTTTCGATAGAGTAGCTTGCGAGGCACACAAAATTTAAATTTGCTGGTTAACGCTCGTCTCCCAGGCCCCCAGTGTCCTCTTGCTTTATTCCTGTCACTGGTTGATCCCCACTTGAAAGTTGCGCTCCTACTACTCTACGTCAGTCACATGGAAGGGTCATGCAAGGCTATGCAAGGAACTTTTACTCTAATTCCCGCTGGGGCTTGTCACCATGACACCTTGTTGCGCTTTCCTGCATCTCATTGCGACTGTCAGAGACTGCGACTGTCAGAGACGGCGACTGTCAGAGACGGCAGCTAATGCCTAAGCCTAAGAATCAGAGCTGTCACCGGTACTTTCAATCTAGTATGCGGGGAGATCCCGCCGCCTTACTAGTGTGTAGGTATGGACTATGGACCCCACTTTGTATCGATAAGTTGGTGGTGGCAAAGACAAAGAAAACTTTCGGTCTAAAAAGTGTAAAACTAAGAACATGTACCTAAGTACATGCAAATTTTACATTGTCATGTTTAACCGACATGACACGATAGATCATTCCTTTGTTTTAAGTTGAGGCTGACTCAAGACTTTTCCTTCGACTTTGTCCGGTGAAACAAAACAGCGCGGGTTCACTTTCCAGCGAATTTTTAGCCGTAACTAAGCATGAACGTATTCGAGACATTTCGTTTACAAGCGCCTTGCTACATAACAACCAATGGAAGTTTTGGCAGCGACCGAGAAGTTATCAAGGATCCAATTTATATATAGTCCCATGCCATGTGCCCATAATTTTTTTGTCTTCCCGAAGCCGCAGAGATGATGTTGAGTAACGATAGGCCTGGTCGGTGTCAATAATATCGGTGACGGATGCGCATGCCAGGGGTGGTATGAAGCATCGAGGAGGTAGGATGACGAAAGATCATTTCATATCGACCTATTTTAGTTTTTTACGAGGTAAAAAACAAACGAGTAATGCGCTCTTTAAAATCAGTTAACCCAGAGTGAAAAAAAAAAAAAACAGCTGCAATCGAGAGATTTTTTTGGAAATAAGCCTGCTATTCTAGCTGCGGTAATGCTCGTATATTTCTGATGCATACTTAGTGTACTTCGCTTCGAGATACTTCTCAGCCGTTGTCAGAGAAGAAAACAGAGTCCCGGCTTTCTGACGGACCGTAGGCGAAAATCCCCCGAGAACCTGTCAAACAACTACCGAACCCGAGTGACGGAACATGAGTTCTATGTCCGGGTTCGTTTCGGCGGTAGAAAGTTAAACCTAGCTTGCCCAGCTACATAGCGTCCAAATCCATCAGGCCTTCGACCCGATGTCAGCTCTTCCCAGCTTTAGCATGATTTCCCCCCTTGTCGAAGTTTCCGCATTCGCTCTTCAGGGCGCTAGAGAATCGTACCCTTTTCTCAATCAGGAGTTCTACCCACCCTCTGTTCTCCTAAACCGGACTCAGGATAAACAAACAAGTTAAGTTCATCTAGGTGTCAGTTGGTCGCCAATTCCTACAAGGTTAACCAACACAGCTAGCTAGATCCAATCCATCACTCTTTGCATGCTTGCAAGGCCTAAAATACGCCACCAAACCTTGGCGTATCGATCGAAGTTCCGGGTTCGCGACGTTGGTGGTTGAATGGTACTTTCGGAGTTTCACCCAGGTGAGGTTGCGGAAATTTTTCGCGCCGACGAAAGTCCGAATGACGTCGTCTTTGTCGTTCAGCCACAAAAAAATCGGATGATGTGTTGTAGGACGCGCCTTGATGTGTAATCCAGCCGACCTCGCCCTTTAATCGGCACGACAAAGATGCCGAAGCGTGAAACGCGCCCAAAGGAAATAAGAGAGAGTACCCGAAGCGACGGGTAGAAATATTGAGGGTTTTACCCTTTTGCCCTAAACGTTCGGCTTCCGAAAGTGCGAGAAATGAGTGCATGTTCTTGAGGCGCTGAGGCGTTCGAAATGCGTCTTGCTTCGGTCGAGGCGTAGAGGCGGGAGTCCAGGCACGGCAAATGCAAAGACCTGATGATCGCAGATAACAACCTCGGCAGCTAAGTACCGGGACCCTAATTCCATAATCCATTATTGTTTGCTTTCTAAGGCGGAGGGTATGTCTGTGTTTAAGGCTTCGGTTTAGTTTTACGGCATTTGACATTACGAAATATTTACCTACCTGGTGATGCCAGGGAACGCAGGATAACGTTCACGAGTCGTCAAAAGACTTCTGTGGTCCGCCAAGGTGTCGAGAGCTGTCCATGAGCCGCAATAATGTAGGACTGCAGCTTTGAGAAACACACGGCGTAGGGATCGCGAGTTATCCACCGTTTCCAACACCCGCCACCACCGGAGAATCGGGTAACATGCGTATCACGCTGTCAAAAAACCCTATCTAACACCTCCAGATCATGTCGATTCATGCGTTTATCCATATCTCGATCAACTGCGACTAGCAGGTCATGCGGCAACTCCCAGGAAGAAGCAATTATTCGGCAAAGGCACTTTTTTTTTTTTTTTTTTTTAAAGCCACTTTAATAGGAAACAACTAGTTAGGGCTCGCCCTATTTCAAACATGCCCAACGAACTGACGGGGAGAATCCGGGGATCGGGGCTGCCGAAGGCTGCTGTGGTGGAGCAGCCGTCAAAGCTTCAGAAGGTGATCAGAAGCCCCGGCGAAGGTTCTGAAAGATTGTTAAATCCGTTGACAAAGGTTATGATTGATATATTCAACGTTATTTTCCGCGCACTGAGCATTCATATTAGCAGCGGCAAAGCTTACGCAGTGCAACGGCCACACCGGGACTTGGCGGGGTGCAAGCTGTTGATGAATCGATAGTGGGCCACTCTAAATACTCATGATTGACTCTTGGCCTCAACTCACGGACCTTTTCTGCCTCTCAGATCAATCTTTTGCACCTCCGGCCCGACCTTACCCCGACTCACAATAATCGACGGATGAACCGCACTCTCGAACCTCGGGATCCCAACCTTATACTTACTTCCGGCCCAAAGATCACCCCTTAACATCCAGCCCTGAGCTTGCTCGGCAAGTTCCCTCGCGTGGCAATGATGTGACCGTCAAAGCGCAGATCTGCCGTTAGCGTGGTGCGTCCCGGACCGTCGGTGCTGAAGGACCACGACTTCGAATCCCCCATGCCGAACAACCTTAATGATCGCGAACAACGCGGAGTAATCACGAAATTGGCGAGTAAGAAGCGGAAGTTCGGAAAGATGGAGGCGGACGATGTGTTGAATGGAGGACCGAACGAGCAGGAAGGAAAGGACCCATGGCAACTGATTGACTAAACAAAACTACCAACCCATGTCATGTTATCCACCTTCTTCCACCGGAATTCCTACAATGCGCACGTTCGTTAAAATGCGGGCTATGCGTTGCCCAGGCGGTGACTGTGCGTTATACACGTCCACGAAATTTCACTCGTTGGATTCGGAGATTGCGGCACGGGATGCAATGTAGCCGCGCGATTATTGATAGCTGCTTCTGGTTGAAGGTGATGATCGACAAGAATGTGAAAAGTGATTCATACACGGGAAGCTCGGGAAGGAAGTTTGTGCATAGCATAACCATAGCTATGGTAGGAGACACACGAGGTCAGTGAAGGAAAAAAAAAACTGCACGCGGATGGATGATACGATGGCGGTGAGCCGAAATGTTGTCTATATGGCTGCTTCTGTAACTCGGCGAGCAAATAAGAAACAAACGGAGCAGTCCGAGGACGAGGGTTGTTCAAATTCGGGGATGGGGTTCTACGGATAAGAATCATTCCACGGAATCGGCCGATCTTTTGGGCCTGCTTGTGTATGTATTGTGCATCATTTTATATTCTCCTTTATCTCTTCGCATTATTATTTACTAGCTGAAATATGTCTAGTTCGATCGATAAAGTCTGATATTTATTGTTTCTTGATTGTTTTCCTTGTGAAAATTAACATAGCTAGTCAGAACTAGTCAGAACTAAAGGAAATAGCGTGTTTAATGGAGTGGTTTTCTACGTACAGATGGATCTCATAATATAATTTTCCCTTAAAGTACCCTATGCAGAACTGGATCTTCATGATCTACGACCTAATAGCATCCTATATCAAAGAGAGAACGCTAATGCAATATCCGCTCGACTGTATACTTCCTCTTTAGGTCCCTTTTTGACACGGGGTGGTTGGCTGGGGATGATGGATCAGTTTATCATGGTCTGGTTAGTTAACCAGGAGTCCACCCTGTGCCCCGCACTCCTTCCCAGTCTGTCACACGAACCACAGGGGGGACCGCAGAGGATCGCAGGGAACGAAACGGATGCAAAGACCTGGCAGAGACCATCTGAAGCCACCACCATGCCATCCAGATTCCGGTGAATATTCGGAGAATTATCACGAACCCTCTAGCTAGCTGCTAGTAGGGGGGACACATCAGTAAGATATTGGGCTGACGGGGACTGGTCAGGGAAAAGCGAATCAGGATACTTAACTTGCCCCAGACCAAGAAATGGTAACTGGTGGCGAGGTTCTCGCGAGGTGATTGTCATATCGCGGCTGCGTTACCGTGCCGATCACATAAAACGTGGGGTTTTCCTATGTCTGCAGAGTACTGTGGAGTGAAATAATCCAAGGCTTGCCTGTACACCTGCAGCTAGTTGCTTCCGCGTGTAGAAAATCATGTTTTGCATGTCATGTAAAAGCAGAGTGCTAAAATCACCCCACATACCATCTGATTCCCCCAGTGAAAAAGAGGCAGCGGGCCCATGATGTTCTACATAAGGGTAATCTATGCTGTACCACGGCTCTTCCCATCTTATCGACAAGCTAGCAAGCTTAACAGCGGCTGAGCAACAGAGCTCCACAGTTGAACTTCGTTCCCTAGTCCTCCAGGGACGCATTCCGTCAATCGACAGCAGGCAGCAGCAATACAACATTTGCTATTATTTTGGTCCCAGGGCTCTACTCTAGCTAGTCATTAGCTATTGATGTTTACCAAAATTTATATCCTATCCCATCCTATCTCATGGCCTTTAAACAATGGATGTGTAAAATCTGACGTGTGGGACCGGGGGCATTTAGTTCTGCAACGATGCTTAGGCAGGTGGACGTGCAAGATCTGCAGGTCAGACTTTCTCGCTGTTGCTGCAAAGCCGTTGGAATTTCTAGCATGGGAAGCATAAATAGGGAGCATTTACTGGACTAGGATTCCGAGTTTGGATGGTTTGTCGCACAGTCATGATAAGTGTAGACGATGTTGACACGATTTTGCGGTGTTTATATCGAACCGACGGAACAAAGTTATGGTACCTTGAGGCATGCCGCTTCACTGCTTCGCCGCTTCGCTTCAGGCTTGTAGACACCTTGTCATACTTTGCTAGGAATTACGCTTAGATACACTCGCATTTGGCCTGGTCCTAGATTCCTAGGTCGTGCCAGAAGAAACAAGGGTTATCCGTGAAGCTTTTATATGAGATCAGACCTGGAAGGTATGCGCCTGTGCATGTGTACACAGCATCCACAAGGGTCAAAAGATACATGCCAAATCCACGACAGCGACTTGCTACATTTGAGGATCTCCAGCATCCAGCGCTATGCGCTTAAATTCCTAGACGAGTTTAGGTAAAGGATGTTTTCGTAGTGACAAATGCATCCTGCGCATTATTTTTGTGAATCGAGACAGGGATCAACTTTATTAGGCAGCGTATACTCTAGTTTCCCATCGCAATTTTGGATGTTTGGTTGGTAACTTTATCAGCCGAACACACAGACATGATTAAATACGCAACATAACAGGGAACCAAACAATTTCCATCGTGTAAAGATTTAGAGGCGGAGAGATACCCGTCTCCTGGGGTTATCCTGCGGCTCTAAAAGTATTTGTAGGTATGTACAGCTGTAGTTACGTCGGCTGAACAAATATTATTGGTTGATGATGAGTGGGGTTCTTGAGTAACTACTCTGTAGCTACTAGCTAGCTCGAGTTGAGTTGAGTTGGTAAACGACGGAACCAGTTGACAAGAGATGAAGACCGTGGATCTATTTTCAGACGTGGATTGTTGGTGGGGCATAGTTGAATCCATGGACGACGTTTGGTTGGTAGATCAAGTATCATGAGATATCGCTTGGCGTCGCTAGCAGCTGAGCTCTCTTTTGACAGCGGCAGGCGCAGCAGGCTGACCAGCGACCATGGACGAACGGATGCAACATCCAAATCCAAGTCTAACTAAAGCAGCGATTTTAAATTCGTTCATGGTTGAATCCCTAATGCAAACATGTACTACAGCAAAACCAAACACAAAGCACAGATCGATGTGTACGGGTACAGTAGATGAAATTGTGAATTCGAATCCCCCCGCCGTATGCGTACTGCGCACCATAATTAGTCGCATACCACAACACGCGTAGAATAGCAGCTCATAGCGAGGTAAAACGCGGTAGACGCAGACCAGGTCGCAGACGGGGTCGTTGACAACAAGCCTTATCGCGCATGCTCATGCAGCCGTAAATAGAGACTTTGCACGCTTCACAAGCTCTTAAGGATGAAACATGAAAGGTAGCTTCGTTTTTTTAGTTTCTCGATTCGTCGATTCAAACGTCTGGGTCGTCTGTTATTGCTGAGTTTAGCTTTGTCTCTAGAGCTAACCGTTGCTCCTTCCTCGGCACGTCCGACACCGGGTATCTTTAGCACCGAATCACGAATCACGGCGGAATAATGTACAGCAAATATTTGATTCCCTTGGTCAATCATCTTGATCACGAATCACTGTTTCCCAGCACTTCTAGCAATAGCAACCAGCAACCAGCAACCAGCATGCCAGCTACGACGGGGTCTTCGACGGGATGCAGATTTGATTTCACCACAGGCTATTACAGGACTCTAATCTTCACCTGGGGTATGTATGTACAGTAGAACCAGGGAACAAGGTAGATGTAGACAAACCTACTCTAGGATCCGATCCACCCATATCTAAAACTCAAAAAAAGGGATGAAGATTTTTCTTCTGTGTTCCATGAGATTTCCACTCTCGCTAGATGTAATCAAATCATAGATTGTACATTTCCTTCGATTTCGCGCAGACTATCACAGACTATCACAAGGCTGTGCTATGCACAAATTTAACATTATTCGCTCGTGAAGAATTTCGTTGCCAGACCTTGTCAGACCTTGCTAGACCTACTCTAGTCGGACGTTGTCTCGTTAAATTCATCTCATACCAACAGACCTAACAAGGTAATTTTCCACGACTCCTCAACCAAGAGAGGAAAATCGCTCAAAGACATAGAATAGTCTGATGCTCATCGCGAACCTGCAAGGGCAATTGGTATCCCTATTAGCTGCGTTTCCAGCGAATCAAATAACTACGTTATCATCAACAGGCTCTGATCATATTTCTCCTTTACACGTCAAGTAAAAGGGGTTCGCGGGAAGCCGGTAACGGTGCTGTACTCTATGTACATGCAAAGGAGTAAACCGAGTTACACAGATAAAGGAGTAAAAAAACTTTGTTCGACTTTCCAGGGTAAAGTTGCGGCTGTGAAGTTGCCGTGGTTCCTGTATTCGCGTACTAGCAGTTGATCGAAGCAAAAAAATGTTCGAATTTGACGTTCAATGACGAATGGTATGGGCCTTGCGGGGTTTAATCTGACTTTATCGGACTTTGTCTAGCCCATCGAAGCTTTCGCAACCCTTCGGGGGCCTTCGGTAGGACGTTTTGGATGTCAGCCTTCGCACAAGTCTAGGCATACGAGGGGCTTCTCCTGCTTCACGCTTCCGTTTCAGAATCACCCCTTAGAATTCCACCCCGCTTTTCGCCGTTAGAACAAAAATTGGTAACCTGTGATCTAGTGACGCCGTGAGAGCTATGATGTAGGCTGCAGACGACAGCACTTCTTTACCGTCACTAGTCAAATTCAACATCGCGGTATCCCACCGTGTTCATCAATAAGCAGCCGACGCAGACCCACACGACCCGACAGACCGTGCAGCACCCCACGGACGCTGGATGTGTGCTACCAAGGATTTACTGGATTTTGAAAATTGATGGTCCAAGGATTTGAAAATTGATGGTCTTTGACGGATGATGGATCCCCTTTGACGAGCTTAACGACGCATAACCACCACAAAATTCAACGCTTTCAAAGAGAGCTAAACAGTCGTGCACGGACCGTGTAAGGAAAAGCGATGCACCTTCTTCAGGGTGGTGGTGACGATATCTTCTCCTGCACCGCCGGCCTTCTCCACCCTGCCACTGGTATCCTACTCTACCCACCGCAATCCAACTCGGAGGAGAATAGTTCAAGAAATGCTGCAGAAATAGTAGAAATTCCAGGAAACACCACGACATAGCTCTGTCCACCGTAGCACAACCAAAGGGCTAGTAGTGGATTTCTTGCGATTAGCTGGCGCTACGGAAAGTAAACAGACTTCGCGAGGGCTGCACAAGTGTTGTTCAATTCACTGGAAATCATCGTATGTACTAGGCAACCCACATATGCGGTACAAAGTACTACGAGCCGATTCAGTCCTGTGGCAGCACGTCTGTGGATTGATTCCCAATTCGCAGTGCAATTCTCAGCTGAAATAGAGTGCCAAGCTCGGCATTTCCATCGACATGTCTTTCCCGAGTCCGAGGGTTGATTTGATGAACGTCAATTGACGGGAGATACGAGCAATGAGAAACCGGCAGTGTACGGCAAGTGAGATGATAGAGATATCTGCCTGTAGAAATTTGTGCAGATATTGTCGCTCGCAATCGCTTTCCCTCGTCATGTCTTGTAGATCACAACGTGAAGACGGCTGGTTTGTTGAAGAGGCACATCATTCTTCCAACCCCCTTCCATAATCGTGATAGCCATGTTTCTGATGCCGACCCGCCACACCCAGCTTTCGATAGAGAACAAGAACGAGATGATAGAGGCAAAAATGTGAAATATTGATGCTGGGCATTGGTACATATTAGTTGGACACCCGTCTGGACGACGAGTGCATCAGACGGGGACCCATCAGACCAGAGGAGAGCAAGACGATCAGTGCTTAATTCACCAAGCTGTGCCCTGTACCGCATCACCGCATCACCGCATCTCGGCCACAGCAACCATCTCGTAAGAAGATTGAAGGCGGGACAGCACAGAGCAGGGCTTCAAGCGTGTCGTCCAATTCGATAATCTGGAACTGCATAAGATTAATCGAGAGGTACTAGTTGCACCCCAAGGCAGACCGGGGGAGAGCGTAGAGGAGGTTGTTGGAGAGGGTGCGATAGCGAGCAGAGGCAGCAGGGCAGCAGAGCAGCAGGGAGATCGAGTGGTAGCAGACAGGCGAGGCCGTCCATCATAGCCATCATAGTCACCCATCATAACCCAATGTTCCGACCGCTACTCTACATCCCACCTAATAACCTCAAAATACCCACCTCCACCTCCACCTCTCCTCTCTCTCTGGCTGCTGCTACCACCGGAAGGCCACCCTCTGCACCCGCCCGAGCACCACCCAGCACCTCCCAGTACCGCTCCCACCCCAGCAGCAGAACCACCAGCTCTAATCCCCTCCCAGCACCATCTCTAATCAATCCCTCCCCCCCCCCAGCTGCCATCCACCCCCCTCGCTCCCCCACACCCTCCCACTGCATAATCCCGTCGGTCCCAAGCTTCGAGACATAAACCACTTACACATCATTAATTACAACCAAAACCACAGTCGGCCATCGAGCGTTAATCAATCTATATCGTCCCATCCGCTCCCATCCTTTCTACCAACGCGAGATCTCTCACCTACAGTCCAACCATCCAGAAACACCTCACCGCTTTTATCTTCCTACGCCCCGCCTCCGGCAGCTGGCATCATCCTCGCTCAACCACACGCTACACTGCTCGCTCGTAACCACAACCAGCGTGTAGGCTCCTGCTATAACAGTCCGCCAGCTTCATTCCCTTATTTACCTGGCCCGCCCAAGCCGAGATAGAGCTTCTCCAGCAGCAGAGACACTCGGCTGCCGCCATCCCAGCCTGTCTTTATTATTATTTACATTCCTAATTGGAAGGGATTAACCCATTCATTCAGACCGGCACAACACACACAGACCAACGTCGTGCTCAAAGGACCCAGTGCGTCACACTGATCTACGCGCAGGACCTGGTGCTGCAGATAGATCACGGGTACCAAACGTCCGAGGTGGGGAAGTTTGGGCAGCAGTAGAGGTACGTGGGACTACAGTAGCTTGAGGAATGCATGGCCATCGACAAGCACCTACTTACACGCTCGTCGTACTTATAGACTGAACGCGATCTCGCCTACCAACTTACCTCCGGTTGCACAACCTTTCCAACCGGTCCTATCCTTCACAAGGCAATTACTGCGGTCGAGATTGACGTGCGTGGAATTCAAAGTGCAAAGTCCCCTGTCTGTCTGTTGGTTGCCGCCTGATTGGACCTGAAGAGCAAGAGCTCTCGTTGCCGTCGATCCATCAAGCCACGCTCATCGTTCATCGCCGGAAGTCACGCCCCTTTACAACAACTTTACAGCCTTATTAATAGATTCGACCATCGCCCCCGCTCTACACCAGCGGACTCGCCTATCTCTCTCCCGTCAACTACCACCAGCGACCTAGGAGGGGTTCACCGTGGCATACTCCCAACCTCCGCCTGTCCACCGAGCCCTCGTCGACAGGAAACACCTCTACCCGGGCTCAATCTCCACAGATCGCCAGTCTATGCTGTCTCAGGTTGCCGTAGATTCGGTTCCTAGACGTGTCGGTAGCATGCAGCAACTTTGTCCCCCGGATCTAGGCGGCCCCAGAGAAATCCACAAGAGTACGGTCACCCGCCTTCAGCTGGTTCGGCGCAAGCGTTGTTGACAGGTCGGAAATAGATTATGTGTTTGTCGATGAGCATAATCGACACAAGCGGCTGAAGGGTGAGTTCGAGTTTGGATCCGAGCCTGTTTAGCTGCCGGTGCCCAGCGGCGGTGAGATTGGCGATAACATGGTTCCAAAGACGGCTAACTGAGGTTACAGTGATGCGGGCATGCGAGGGATGTCGGAGAAGAAAGATAAAATGCGATGCAGCTACCACCAATACCTGGCCGTGCTCGGCGTGTACGCGCTTGAAACTACACTGTGTCCCACCTATGCTACAATATGACCGCGATTATACCACATCTACGCAAGTTATGGATCAGGGGCAGGATGATGGATTCAACCACACGAACGGTGTAGTGGAGGATATGATGCATCCAGGAATGATGGGAAAGAGCAATAGGCCATCAATGGCTCCTTACCACCGCGAGAACGGAGCTTACAGGACGTTATCGGCTGCCGAACACCATCCACAACAGCATCCCCACACGCATCCTCACCCCCATGGACACCAGCACCCGCAAGCAGCTCAAATTCCATACAATAATGTGCCAATTTCGGAACCAATAGAGACTCCAATGGGATCTGTTCATTTCCAGACGCCGGTATTCCACCAGCCAGTACAGCAGGTTTTGAGGCAGCAACAACAGCAGCAAGCGGATTGGCATGCGGATAATGATTACACTACGGCGCTAGTCGGAAATTTGAAGATCGACGACGATGGTGTTGGTAAGTTTGCTGTAGGAGTTCCGTAGATCGTCCCGCCGTACTGATACCCCAAAGCTGGGTACATTTCGGCCCAAAGTAGGAGACTTGCAGATGCACCCGCCTACGAGCCATGGAGCGACGAAGCCGAGCCCAATAACCCTTCGTTTATGCCGGGGCAGCATGAATTTGCCGTAAAGATTCGGCCAAATGATATGCCTTCAAATGAAGAAGCTGCTGAAATGTTCAGCATATTTTTCAACCACATTCATCCTTACATTCCGATTGTCAATAAGGCTGCATTCTACCGGTTGTGGGAAACTCAAAGAGAACAAATTTCTCCGCTTTTATTAGAAACTATATTCGCATGTGCAGGAAGACTGCATGACCAGCCCCAAAAAGGCTTAAAATGGATTGCAATGGCAACCAGTTAGTAGCACCTATGCTTCCCGTCGGGTACCTGCTAATATTCCGTTACCAGAGCATCTAGATTGCTTTCTTGATGTACCGCGACTCAGCACAGTTCAAGCTCTTTTGCTCCTTTTGAAGGCACGGGAATCCGCGCCGCAGCGAGGTTACTTCTTCCGGTCATGGATGAGTATGGTACACATAATCGCGATGGCGCGCGATCTCCATCTCGACTCTCATTACGAACTTCACCGATCAGGACTTGGTTGCAACGAAAGCCCCTTAGAATGTACGACACGTACGCGGGTATGGCAAGCATGCTTTGCATACGAGTTGATGATCTGTGCCCCCCAAGGTAAGCAGGACTTTGTGCTTACAACATTTTTTAAAGTGCTGACAAGTACTAGGACGTACCAACATGCAGTGCGACCCCACTAGCATAGATCTTAACACTCCTTTGCGAGGCGCTCCAGAACTCGACGAATCAGAGGTCATAGTCCACCGAAATTTTGTTCATTTTGTGCGGCTTATTCACAACATTCGTCGGATGAGCGATGTCCATGCAAAACTCAAATCATCTCCAAATTGGCGCAATGACCCCCAGTTTTTGCAGTCCGGCCCGAGTCTTGAACAGTGGTCTTATGATCTCCCGGCTGGTTTGCATATCGACGTAAATGTAGACTTGAATCAACCAGCTCCTAACATCGATTCGCATTTGTCCGGTAATCTCCAGGTTTATTACCATCTTGCGAGAATTATGCTACACAGACCGGCACTCGCCTTTGGAAAAACTTTCTCGACGGGTGGTGAATGGAGACGCCATATGATTGTGTGCACGCACGCTGCAAAGGCAATTTGCAGACTGGAGGAGATTGTTTTCCAGCTCTACGGAATGCTCGGTTTGCAGTGCATGTCCCGTGGTGTCAACTTCTCAATTTATTCTTTGCTAAGTGGAGCAATGATTCATTTGGTATGTTGGAATGGGCCCGTAAAAGTATTTGGAAGCTAATGGTCTAGATTGCTGCAACATGTCCTGACCCAGAGTTTAACCACGACGCCAAGGAATATTTCACTAGAACCATGCGATTGCTCGAGAACTGTATCGACAACTCCGCGTCTTCCGAGATGAAGGGACAAATCGAAACCTTGCGCGAGGCATTTTCTGTCGATATTAACCGACCTTTCGTTCTCAACCCCAGCTTCCCCTTCTACAACGGAGTTGCACCCGGCATGGACCCGCATCTCGCGCGCTTCACTCAAGCTGAAGCAGTTGCCTCCACCATGGCAGCTAGTCAGGTGACGTATGCAACACAACCCCTATCACCTCCTCACTCCATTGGAGATATGGAGTCAAAGGGTGAATCACCGGCAGCAGTTCAATCACTCGTAATGTTAGCAGCAGGGCACCAAGGTGGCGCCGCGACCGCACCACTAGTCGAAAACTGGAATCCAAGTCGATTATTCGAGTACTTCCCCTCTCTCCCACCACAATCTTCAACCCGGAGTTCTGACACAGCGACCAGGAATTGGAACACAGCCTTTGGAGTAAATGGTAGTGTGGGCAGTGTAACGGCGGCTTTACAACCGCATCCTATGCCACATCATCCAGATGATGGTTTGGCTGTGGATTTACAAAATGCCGGTGCGCATACACAAAGTTCTTATGTTCAGACAAATACTGCAAACCCGCAGGTCCAGAATATTCAAAACTCATTTGTGTCTCCCGGCATGTGGCAAGACTCTGTAGCTGCTGCAACAGGTTTCTCGGAAAATGGAAAGAGAATGTTCCATTTCGGTGCGGATGACGCGGCTTCGGCTTGGTCGGGCCCTCCGCCAAACCAACGTGTCATCTCAGCGGCGGCGGTAGCGAACGCGCAGCAGAATCGAGCGCTTCAAGCGGCGAATGGTGCTCAGAGGGGTCATTAAAGCCCGAGCGTAGACCCCAGAAAATGATGAAGATGAAAGGGTGGGAGTGTGCGTTTCTTTATCTTCGAATTTTTGGGATGGAGCGCGGGGATTGTTTGGGGGGGTACTGAGCCGATGGAACCTGCAATCCGCGGCCGTAATCCTCATACAATCCCCTTCATATTAACACTCCCATCCTCTTCTCTCATTTCGTTGTCGCATAATTCTGCATTGCGTAGCTTACGCCGTTGCTGACAGCCGAAGTGGAACTGAAGGAAACCTAGGGAACCAAGAGAATCAAGAACCAACAAAAGGAAACCACGGTACCAGCGTACTTTTAGTTTCATAATCACCCTGCATCAAATATCTTCCTCCTCATTTACACCCTCCTCATCTATCTACTAATTTTTGGATTATTTATGGGATATCCTATTTGTTTGGCGCGCTTTGTTTTGTCTTGAGTTTTGTGCTATTTTTGTATTTTTATTTCATATATGGATACCGGGTCGTTTGTCTCTTGTTTCTTATTTGTGGTTGTGTTTACTAGTTTTGCAAAGTATGGCGTGCGGGATCAATTGCTTTTAAGTCTTTTGTTACTTGTTTTGTTTTTACAGCTTTTGTTGTGGATTTTATTAGTAGCTCGCGAGCTCGACTGAAAGACGGATAAGATTATTACTTACTTTTGTCATAAAGGTTGGAAGTGCCCTGGTCGGAGCTTTTTTTTAATTATGTGCGTCCGGAATATCGATACCAGAGATATACTTACCCTGAATATTGATTGTCGTTTTTATGTTTTTGTTTGCTTACCCTCTTGTTTCTTTGTTGCTGATTTTTGAAAGAAAATGGATTGGACAATTGGGCAAAACCAGGGAGGGGTGTTTAATTGTGGGGGTTTGCATTGGGTTGAAGGATTGAGAGTTTGGAAGAGGGAAAAGGAAAGAGACATAGGAGGAAGGGGGATAAAATTTCTATTTCAATTAATTATTTGCGAGAGTTCGTTTCATCGGGTCCAAGTTCTGCAGTGTGAGAGTGCGTGAGAGTGCGTGAGAGTACATGACCAACACAACATGACCTACCCACCATTAGTACCATCCCGATCCACCACCAGCCAAAGCTGTCTCTAAAAGTACGTTGCCGGTAGCCATTTTGATCTCAACGTACTAAGCAATCGATAAAATCAAAATATACCCTAGTCCCACGGCTTAAAGCCTCTTAATTCATTACCGAAATGAGCATCGGGTATACTTATTGCGCCACCAATCACGCGCGGTGGTTTATGGCGCTAGGTTAGGGCCATTTCAAGAGTTACAATCACGTGCCCTACTCCAGTTCATTGGGAATCACTCACATTTGGCTGCGAAGCGAAGCGAGAAGGCCACTTGTGGTGAGACTGGAGCGCAAAACACCAAATTTCCGCCCGGACTTGCGTCGTATACGGAAGGAATTGGCGTCACGATATTACCAGCTTATGACTGGGCATGCGATTGTTGCGCCCTACCTCAAAGCAAGACATCCGACTCGGACACCTGTTGGTGGTGCGAGAAGAATATCAGACAGACTCGGGAACACCTTTTCAAGGATTGTGTGCATTGGAAAGAGGATATAAAGATTCTATGGAGGTGGCACGGGATGTCGGGCCGGCATGGAAGAAGTATAAATGGAAGCCGATATCGGCTCTGTTTAATGAGAATAAGGCGACGGCAGCGATTTCGGTGTTCCTAGATAGGATGTGGGTGGGTAAGAAGCCAAGAGAGAGGCCGATGGTGGAGTACGAAGGAGACGAGCCGGAGGAGAGCATGTACGGGGACGATTAAGAAAGTGTAGGTTACGGCCAGTATACGGGGGTGCTTTTCTTTTGTCTATTTCCTTTGTTATTTCCGGGGTCACGACTTGGGCTACGGCCAGAGTACGAGACGCGTTTCCTTTGTTATTTCTATATATGGCGGTCACGGGGTAAGCCGGGGGTGCCACACTTGACGTCTTTATGATTGTATTATTTAGACGGTGGACACGACCTAGGGGAGACGCAATGTAAGGCCCCTACGGGGCGGGCCCTTCGGGCAAGCGGCGCCATATTCTAACTAGAATGCATGCAACGCTATAGTAAAGATATTGATTCAAAAAAAAAAAATTTGTGGTGAGAGGTTTGAGGGAATAGGGATATGTATACTCGTGTAGTTACTGGGTTGGATTGGGGTTTTGCTGAGGCAAATCACTTGGCTTCGCTGCCGGGCTCTAGTAACCACGAATCTTTCAAATTTTCAATAAGTATAAGCAGCTACGCAGGGGTCAATGAGAACCTAGAAATTTGGGATTGAAGGATTGAAGTGAAACTATAAACGTGTTGGTTGAAGTGGCTATTTATACAGTATACTTCAACTTCAACTGTCGAGCCACACTTACCACTTACCACTACGTCAAGTTCGTCTTGATCATCAAACAGGAGATTCCATAAGCATCATGTCGTTGCAGGAAGAGCAAGTCGGGCAAGCCGAATCACGAAAAGAGCAAGTCGAATCACTGCAGGATCCAGTAGAGTCGTCAGAATACTGTGAACCGGAAGTGTTATTACAGCAAGAAGAGTTATCGGAACTAGAAGAACCAGAAGATTCATCGGAATCAGAAGAGTCATCAGACTCAGACGCGGGACTGGAAGTTGAAGCATTAGTGCCAGGGTTTGCGGCATTGACGTTGGAGAATACTGAAGATGCCGAAGAGTCATCCGATACCGAAGACACCGAAGAAATCGAAGACGCAGAAGACCCAGATGCGGATACCGAAGAACTCAAAGACTCCGAAGACCCAGATGTACCCCCAGCCTCGCCTCTAATAGTTCCCGATTTCAGCACCGAAGAAGAATTCCATCGCTGGCTATGGGAAAAGATGAACACATCATTCAACCAGTCCGATTGGCCATCAGTTAGTATCAAATCCCGTCAATGGTTATACAACAAGATGATATTAGATCTTCCTGTATTTGGTAATACCAACTTTCAGGATTACTGGGAGACAACGAGAAGATTTGTGTGGTCGCATTTTAGGGCTACACAATCTAGGTCGAAGGGGAAATGTTGTGGCATGCATGATCACTCGAGAATGGGACCGCAGATGGATGATGATCATGATGATTAAGGGCCTGGTTGAAGGATAGGTGCGTACGCTAGGTCAATTACGAATAAATGGAAATGTCTTTTTATAGTATGTTGATCTATGTACTTCTTTCTAGTCTCTGCATTGTAGTCTTTTCTACGTTGGGTGCATTGCCCCGGTGCCTAGCCAACATGGCTACCGGAAACCGGCAAATTTCAACACCCTTACCCAATCAGAAGCGAGCTTCTGATCTCCGAAAGAATCTTATCTATGAGCCAGTCCGCCTCGAGCTCATCAAACCCTGCAGCGGGACAAAGCGAACGCAGCCAGTCACCCCTTCCTATACACACGTAACACTGGAATGTTGAAGTAAGGTGCTGCACAAGTGCACCTTCGGTACCTTGATGCCGTAGAGTGCATACCAGAGTACTTTACATCCACTCCGAGGAAGTGTAAATACTTTCCGGGACAAACAGTACTATCAAAAGTGTTAGAACAAAGGTACCAAGCCGCGTAGTCTACAGGTCAGAACTGGCGGTGAGTCTTTGATTTGGCTACCCGAAGACGTCTCCGGCACGATTCACGAAGTGCAGTTTTACTTTGGAGTCACTTTCAATCACTCGTTATCCATATTCACACATTGCTCAGCAGTTTTGGGTTTTCAAAACATTTTCAATTTCCTCCCGGCCATTCATTCTCAAAATTCTAATTATTACAAAATATATCTCTCTGAACAAAATAACCACCACCTATTACACACTGAATTTAATCCTCCACAAATCGCTTGCTGTTGCCAGCCGCGGAACCCGTGGTCAGAGCTCAGGGCTCAGGGCTCTAACAGAACCAAGCAAACTCCGGGCAGCCAGATGCCTTGAAAACAGTGTTTCCCTTGTACTTCATAGTTGTCTCAGCCCATTCCTTGCAATGTCCATTAACAATTTCCTCCTCCAAATCCTCCTGGGCGCAGAAGCGGTCGGTCCAATGAGCCAAGTTCTGGAGGTTATCGTTGGCCTCCTTAACATCCGCGGGGGGAAGTCCAGAGCAAGCCGGGCATCCCGGGACACCTGGGCCCTCGACGTCGTTCAATCCGCTCTCCCCATTCAACCCGTTGACTTGGTCGATAGTCAAAAGAGTGAAGGGCTTGGCCATGAAGGCGAGGATGGTCTCGGGGTCTGGCATGGTGACGGAGTTGGAGGGTTTGGCGATTTTGGCGATTTTGGCGGATTCGAAGATGGGCTTGCCGTCGGTGAAGCCGATGTTTCCGGGAACGGTGGCGATGGAGGGAGCCGCAGGGAGGGCGGAGACAGCGAGGAGGAAGGGGAGGAGAGTGAAGATGGTGGTCTGCATTTTGATAGATGAGGTTCGGAGAAGATTGGAACTTGAATAGATGTTAAGCGGTAGAGTTGTTGGATTGTTGAACTGTTGGATTTGTGAACTGTGGATGAGCTGGATGATCGATATTCAACGGAGAAATGGGGGTTACTTTATACTATTGATGGATACATTTCCAGCCGTCCAAATTGTAGAAATGAATGTTAAGTTGCAAAGGAATGCTACATTTTTACATTCCCCAGCCAAAACATTTCAGGAGCGGGAAGATTTTGAGTAAGGAGTTCCGCGCGGCTGGTATGATGCGGGTATCGATCCACTCTATTGCCCTGTAATAGTTGCACCATTCACAACAATGCACTTTTTGGGAATGATAACACAAGCTGAGAATTATTGACCAGAGTTCTCTTGATATGTAAATATCTACCCATGTGCATATGCTACTGGGAAACCGGAAAACGGAACAACGCGAAAGCCAGAAGTGGAATTTTGTTTTGGATATGTAATCTCATCCCAATACAGTACATAGTCGAGCAGCTGGGAAGCGGAGGAAAATAGAAAATGGGCATCCGCCACTTCAAAGAAAGCCGAAGTCAGGAGTTTTGGAAGTTTACCCTACCTAATCATTAATTCCACGCGCGACTTGCCGAGTTATGTCCGCACCAGACTCTCCCCCCACTTGACCACAAACCTCATCGTTGCAACAAGGGCTGCAACCCATGAAGGTTATGTTAAAGTGAGTGGTAATTCGGATTGAATCTGTATGCCAAACTGGAATGGCCCTAAACCACACCAATAGGCCAATCGATACTGACGGAATTGACGCAAAAATGATGGAGAACAAATCGGGCGAACTATTTCAGGTACCCTTTCTTTACGGACGCGATACTGTATTGATTGGTCCAAGGGGTTGAAAGATATCTACTGTGGCTTCCTGACGCTCGCGGCTCAGTAGGACTAATGAGGCTCCACAAGTGCCTGTCAAACTAAACGGTTCAGTCGCTACCGTGCATACGGATCCCGGTCGAGATGAATTGAGGTTCGTTTCTCTACAACTGGGGAATATGACACAAGCGCTTGGTCGTAGATTAGTCCACGCGTCGCCAATCACGCGTTTGCTTCATGTAGAATGGTTCTTGCGTACATGTTACCCCGCCTATGCATGGCCAACGCATAGAAAACGGCTGCCTAGCTAGGCGCACCTCTTTTAACCATCTCTTCAACTCATCGTTCCAAAACCTTTTCGAAATTCGCAGATGTTTCAGCATCACCGGTCACAACATAGAAGGTCTCGGCATAGCAGCAAATGTGATAGCTGTTGTGGACTTGGCTGTGAAGACAGGAGGAGTGATCGGCGATTACATTAAGTCTGCTAAAGGATGCACCGAAACAACTACACAACTGCACAAGGAACTAGAAGCGGTCAAGTGAACGATATCGCGAAGAGCTTGAATGAAGCTTCACAGAAGAGGATCATCAACAACAACCAGTTATCTACCATATCACAGCTTTCAGAATCTTTACTCGAATGTCAGGAAACTATCAATGTTCTTCTTACCGAACTGGGAGATCATTTTGGAAACACGGTACGAGGAAAATTTGGCAGAAAACTGAAGTGGCCCATCAAGGAGCCAAAAGTGGTATCCTTTATCCAAAAGATAGGGAGATATCAACAGATATTTCAGCAAGCTTTGCAGTCCAACCTAGTGTACGTAAAGCCCACTTCTACTGTCTCAATCCTATTAAAACCGAATAGAGAGGTTGCCCTACGTACGGAAATGACAGTGAATGAGACTTCGGAAGTCGTCAAACAAGTCCGCAACGAACAATTGGACGAACAGGACGCTAGGATCATGGAGGCTACTCGTATAGATTATTTCCGCCCTAACCATATCTGATCGGCTTTGATAATTTGATTGATAGGTAACAAGATCAACGAAGTCGCGAGGTGGTTATCGGAGTTTCCATTCAATACCAAACACGAGGAATCCTGGGAGAAACACCAAGATGGGACAGGCAATTGGCTCTTTGAAAAAGAAATATATCGGCAATGGGGAACTTCGAAGCCTTCGGCTGTTTGGATCCATGGGGATTCCAGGCTGCGGTAAAACTATTCTTGCGTATGTTACATCTGGATTACTCGCTACTCCTAGTCGCCAGTATCGACCCAAAGTGTTGCTGAAACTCAAATAGATCATCGATAATCGACCGTTTATATAACAACCAATAAACAATCAAATGCTGGAATTGCGTACTACTACAGCCAATATCATCGTGAAGGAATGAAATTCCCTGCAAGCATTATCAGGTCGATTATCGCTCAGCTTGTTTTCACTGTTCCAGACGGCAAAGACACCCTCCGAATCCTCGATGAGCTTTATCGCAAGACGTCACAAGGCCAAGGACCACCAAGTGGCATCCAGCTACTTGGTAAACTATTGACTGATGTTGCTACGCTGTATCTTAAGGTGATAATTGTCATCGACGGCCTAGACGAATGCACCATCGAAGCACCAGAGCAAATTTTGGAGTTTATCAAGTTAGCGCAGAATTTCGGAAATACTAGCATTCTAGTATTGAGCAGACCAGAGGAAGACATTAAGAAAGAGCTAAATTCTTTTCCAACCGTCTCATTAGAGAAGGAAGAAGTTAATCTTAGAGAGGATATGAAGCTATTCATCGAAAAGGAATTCCAAACACTAGAAGATGGGGTACCCATTTCCAAAATATGCGTTCTGAGATTATTCATGCTCTGAATCTTGAACCTGGAGAGAATATGTAAGCGCTAAAAATCAGTAGAACTTCTTCCAGCTCTCGCATGACCATTCATGTGAAGAATGTCAGTAAGAATTTTCTGGCGCTAATAGGGGCTAAGGGAACGCCAAGATCAAGGAGGGATAGTGTTCATGGCCAGCAATATCAGAAGCGTCGAAAAACGGAGCACAAAACCTTTATCCACTGCGCTAACTCAGTCTTGTTAGTCTTTATTGGCACCAGAAAACATTCTCATGGATACTCTCCACATGTAATTGTCATGTGGGGATAATAAAAAAAAAAAAAAAAAAAAAAAAAAAAATTTATTTTGCTAGGACGCTAAGATATCATCACGACTAGGTTTCGATGGCTAAAATGTCAGCTTACTCTTCTCAACAAACTTTGTACGGAAAGAGATGTCCGAGAGACTCTCGCGGTTCTTCCACAAACGTCATTCGAATCCTACGATAGATTACTGATTTCGATTGACGAGAGACATGCGGAGCTGATCAGAAAGGCCTTATCTTTGATTGTACACTCACGCGAATTATTAAATCTGAAACAAATTACAGAAGGAATTGCACCAATAAATGAGAAAGGCTATATCGACTGGAGTGCGACCTTTATGGACCCGAGCCCTCTTCTACGAGAGTGTAGAGCGCTATTAACAATAGACGACTGGGGTGACAACAACTATGGCGATCCAGCCGTTGGATTTTGTCATTACACTGTTAAAGTAAGACCTCGTGAATCCTAGAGCTTCTAGTCTGTTGGTTATCATCTTGGTTTAAAGATCACAGCTTCGGTTTCATGAATAACGTTTTTGCTATGAATATCTCATCTCTGATTATTTGAGAAATCATAAGAACCTCTCGAGATATTTCGTGAACCCCACAGACTCAATTCGAATCATGGCAATACGGTCTCTAAATTATATACTGGCGGCAGACTTCTCGATGTCATGTCTTCCCGACGATAAACTGGTTCAGAGACATTCTTTCTACAGGTATTGTAGCGGTTGGTTGCATCACCTACCAAAAGCAAAGGATGACGAGATTTCAACCTTAGTTTACTTGCTTGTTTTTCACTCACCTGGACAAGCAAGGACATACCAACAAATATACCCCATTTTACATACTGTACGGTACAGACGTAGTCTTGGTACGGCTCCAGTATTCACACCTCCAATTTGCATCGGCGAATATATTTCTTATCAACTATCTATGATTGTTTTTACTCATATAATCAGGCGGAGCTCGGACTTATGGCTCATAATATCCATTCTGGAGAAGCATTTTGAACTACTCAATATCGACCTTCTGGGACTTGGGCTGCCTTCATGTCAGGATATACTGCTTGCTCTTGATATACCGTATGTTAGTGCTCATTTGTACATGGCACCCGTCAATCGGTTTGTAATCCACCAAGTTGTACAATACTTCGAAGACCCGGATTCAACTTTGGATCCTTTCTTCCTTCGAAACAGAGCTCTTGTCAATACAGAGGATAACTACGGAGCAACGCCTCTTCACTATGCTGCGTTGTCCGATAACCTAAGTATCGTCAAATTATTAATCAACGCTGGAGCCAATATAAACGCTAAAAAAAAACCGGAAAGACTGTTTTACATGTTGCACTTAGCACTGGTTCTGTGAGAGTGCTTGCTTATCTTGTGTTATCAAACGCCCAAATACCAATGGACTCCATCACTAGCCTCATTAACATGTTTCGCTTATTGAAATCAGAAGAGTTGCAGGGCATCAAGGAATTCATAAAGAGTCAGAATGTTACAGTTTTCTATGATTGTCGTGGGGTTAGTGATTATCCAGTAGGCTGGAAAAGTTTGAGTTTCTCGTGCCGCAGAAAAAGGCAGTTTGAAATCTTATCTTCGGAGGGCTACGTTGCAGGGCCATTGAGAGGCACAAGGTTAACAAGAGCCGAGTTCAGAATTAATTCATCGTTTAAATTTTCTTCGTACGTAAGCCAAACACCTCAAATGCGTTTAGAACTGATCATTGAAAACTCTATCGGATACAATGTTCCGTGATCAGTCGCAGCGATCCATATAAATGGTCGAACACATGGTTTGAGGTGGCTGTAATCAAATATGCAACAGAACCACGGGACGCTAGCCTCGCGGACGCAGGAATGGGATATGAATCTGCAGTTGCACACAGATACATAGAATCAAACCCTGACCACTTTGCTCATACATCGCTACCAATATACCATTCTGTAGCTTCGGATATAAGGCGACCTGCACCAGGAGCCAAGGAATGGCTAGAGTCAGTCCTACCTGGCGATCTTATTGTGGTATATCCACGTGTCAATGACGGATATTTGAATGTAGTATTCAGCATAGAAATGACTCTGCATTGGGAGGATTGAGTAGTTAGTTACAGGAGACACTCCAACAGCAGATGTAAGTAGATTTGTCATTCCAACATTGCTTTCCGGTAATTCTAGCAAGCAGATGAAGCAATCTGTATTTTCGGTGCATTCGAGCAGGAATTGGATTGGGGGCTGTCTTTAATCTAGCCGATCTCCATCCTCTATCTTTTATTATCTCCTTCATCTTTCCTTCATCTTTCCTTCATCTTTCCTTCATCTTTCCTTCATCTTTCCTTCATCTTTCCTTCATCTTTCCTTCATCTTTCCTTCATCTTTCCTTCATCATCTTTCCTTCATCTTTGCTTTTTCTTTCCTTCTTCTTTCTTCTTTCCTTCTTCTTTCCTTCTTTCCTTCTTCTTTCCTTCTTTCCTTCTTCTTTCCTTCCTCTTTTCTTTTCACTTTTCTTTTCACTTTGCGACAGCATGTACTCCGGGGAGCAGGGGATGGGGAGGTTCTGATGTGTCCTTTTCTTTCTATCTGATATCCGTGTACTTGTCCACTCCACCGATATTACAACCGACAACCCAACAACTAACGGTCATAATTATTTGCACATCACCACTTAGGTACGTATTACGACAGCCCCAATATGCCTATCTATGTAGCTGATCATGAAGCGAGGCTAGAAGCCTGTAATTGTGGGTTATAGGTTGTGCAGCGGAAGCGATCGATTTGAGGATGTGCGGTATTGGATGGTGCGTTTGATGGGTTTCTTAGTGCTTTAGTGGGTTTTGGTTTTGGAAATGGCAGGATGCTTGTGATTCCCGGGATTCTCGGGAGTCTTGGGGAGGTGTCAATGGATCATGGAAATTCATATTGCTGTTTGATAGAGGTTATCGATCATCGAGTGCATTAGTCGCCGGTTTCAAAGTGATAGAAAAGGAATTTTGGTTCTGTGGTAGGGTGGAGACGTTGGGGTTCTTTGTTGGTTTCTTTATGATTTATGAAGTGTATTTGTGTGTAGTAGTTGTGTTCAGTATGCAATGTTGTTGATTGTGCTTCGATTATTAAAGCCCCAAATCCCAAACCGTGCGCGCCAAACACTGCGCATTCCGAGCCCTCAAAATTCCAAAAGATACCAAATCCGTGCCATTAAACTCCAAAGTCCCCAATCCCAATCCCCGAGCCAAGCTCCAAAGCCTCACTCCCTCCACCTAGGCCTATTGTGTCTTACAATCCTCACTCCCACCAAGCTCCTCATAACCACTCTCATCCGAGGAGCAATCGTCATACCCCTTCTCATTGTTGCCCTCACAGTCATGTCTTGTCATTCCCTTCCTAACACAATCGTCACAAAACTCCGAACAGCATCTCTTGCACCTAGCATAGATGCGGCCGGGGACGGGTTTGAAGTGGTATTCGCGGGTGGTACAGTGAGTTGCGTAGCAGCAATGGCTTCCGGGACTGGGGGTCCAGGTGTAATCGAGGTCGGAGGTGCTGGAATTGGGGGGTTTAGGGGGCTCCGTTGGAGAAATGGTGACTGTGACTGTGGCCATGATTGGATATTGTATGCTAGTTGTGTTGGAGGGAAGGTAGAGATATTTGGTATGCGAGGTTGAGGTTCTAAAATGTGCTATCTAGGGAGCGGGATAAATTGATTAATGATGGCGTTTGCTTGCGACACAGACATAGATGAACAGGGCGTAACTCACTGTGTTTATATCAAAAAGCCAGAAATGTAGCGACGTAAATCTAGTGATCAAGTGTGTAGAAAGCTAGAAGGAAATCTGGTAGAAGATGGATGTGTAGGACGAGGAACAAAATCATTTAGAGAAAAGAGGAAGGTTGAAATGAAAGTGGATCAAGGTGTAAAGTGAACCTCCATCTAGCCTTAAAAGTAGATCAGACGGGGTTTCTATCGGCATAATTTGGTGTATTACTTTGCATATTGCCATATTCCCATCTTTATAATTCCAAAGTAAAACATCGCACAAAACGTAAAGCCCTCAAAATTCCAGAACACCCCCAACTCGAAACCAAACCTCAGCCTATGCACAACCCCCATCACCGACGACTTTCCACACCCCGCCACCACTCTTCCCCTTCACCTCTCTCAATCCTACATTTATGCCCCATATCCTTCCTCGCAACACAATTATCACAAAACTCCGCCGAACATTCGTTGCACATAAAAGGTACACGACCTTCCACCACAATAAAACGATATTTTAGGGTTGTGCAGTTGGTTGCATAACAGCAATGAAGGGATGGACTGGGAACCTCAAGCCTGAGCTTGTGGTTGTCACTGTCCTTGTTATCTTCTTTGTTTTTGCTGGGCTTGCTGGAGTTGCGGGACTTGCTTGGCTTCTTAGTCCTTGAGTCGGGTTTCTTCATGGAGTTACTTTTGGACTTGCTGGACGCACTATGCTTGTCTAATAGATTTACCCTGGGGGAAGTTTTTTTTTTTTTTCTGGGGGGGGGGGGGAGGTTGATGGATTTTGGCATGATGGTGGGCCTCCAGTCGTTGCACAGAATGTTAAGGAAGAAGGAAGGAGTCTAGAAATGGGGTTGGTATAGTAGGCGAGCTTCATCATGAGAAGGAGAAGGATTCGATGGAAGTCTGATAAACAGAGAGAGGAAACAAGTAGATGTACAGAGATAGAATCAACAGGGACTATGATGAATGATTAAGAGGAATAGACAGAAATCTAATGTAGATAATCAGGACTTCGCAACATACCTAGATCTAATCATATAAAATGCAGCTGTCTTGTTGTCCTTACCAGGTGTCTATCAATTCCGCATCGTTAATGAAGATCGCACAGCTCTAGATGCCAGGACGGCATCACACGCATATTCACTCACATCTCACGAAAAACTCTAACCCTCTCAACCTCAAATCCGCATAGCAGCATCAACTTTGCATTCCAAAAATCTGTTCTACTTTCTTTTTCTCGTTTACACATTCTCACATCAAGTGAACAGACCCATAAAAAACGCAAACCAACACAGCCTTGAGTGAAACATAAAAATCATTATCGCTCATCTACTCCCCTTGATATCACAAAACTTCAACGTATCCCCATTTATTTCCCCTTGCCTCATGGTATCAACTTCATCCGATTCCCCCCCATCGTTTGCCAACTACCGCTCCATCAGTCTCCCGACCCCGCGGCCAATCATCACCCAATTTCCCGCTTATTCAACCTCCCTACTATGTAAAAACTGATAAACCCCCACTGGTAGTCTAAACTGAATCATCCCTGCATAAATCAGCGCAGACTTAGTCCTCATCTTAAGCTCGGCAAGTTTCTGCTGTTTATTGGCATCGGTATACTTCGAGTCCTTAAGCTCTGCGCATAGTCTAGTACAAGACTCAACAGCCAATGAAAGAACGATACCGATGTTACGGCTGACAGTTTCATGGAGGGAAGAGAAGTTTGTGGCGCTGCGACGGATAACACCAATGTCGGCGTGGGGATCCAAGGGGATGAGGTTGAGACGGTCGATAATCTATTGCCATGATCAGGTTAGTGAAATTTCCAAAGGGACAAGGGACCCAGAATTCCAAAGGCACCCGAAGACAGGGATAAGGACAAAGAAACAAAGGAAACTTACAGCCAAGCATCCCTCGAAATCACCAGCAGCAAATGCCTCCTTCGCATCAGCAATCTGAAGCAAAACACCACAAGCCTCCCTATTCCTCAACTGAATCTTCCTCAACACAGCGGTGTTATTATGGTACATTCCCAACATATTTCTAGCAAGCTGTACAGGATCATCGACAGCAGCTAAGGAATCACCTGGCTGTGCAAGCGACGCCGGCATAGGGCTTCCCCTGAGCACACCTTCATCGAGAGCAATATGGTTCGACAAGTTCTTGTTAAGGATCTGGACAACAGTATCATAATCCTCAGCAAGATGGTAAAGGAGAACAGCGTCAGCAGCTCTTCCATCATCGTCGGCGGAAACGGCAGCTTGCTCGGTGATGGTCCGTAAGTACTCAGATTGGTCGCTGAGACGGATAAGCTTCATGCGCTTCTCGATAGCTCCCTTTTGGCGGGATCCATCGGCGTGGACATCACCAAGGAGGGCGGTGAATTCCCTAGTGCTCAAGACGAGCTCTCTGAGGGCCTCGTGGCAAATCTTAAGCTGCTGGGCGCCGCGGTCACCGGGAAGGTCTCCGTTGAGAGAAATCAAGGTGAGGTAATCGACAGCCTCCTCCGCGTTGGGGGTGCGAAAATCAGAAGTGTAGTAACCAATAAGTCTAGGGAAGTTGAGTTGCTTCTCTCCAGCAGCACCAAGGGTGATAAGCTCCTGGTCATTCTTAAGAGGGTTATCGCTAGGTCTCAAAAGACCGTAGTAGGTGAGTGCAATAGCGAAGTGAACACCATCAACATACTGGAAGGAGTAAAGATAGTGGATAGCATCTTCGAATAATCCGCACATAAGAAGCATCTGGAAATAGAGACCGAAGTTGCTACCCTTGGCCATAAAGTGTTTGGCACCGAATTGGGTGACGGATTTTTGGAGGTCGAGGAGGGTGAAGACTTCGTGGGCAGGCTCGGAGGTACGGTCGATTTCTCGGGAGAGGACCAATTGCAACCACATCCAGTCTTCAGCGGTGGGCATGACGCTGGGGAGGGAACGCTTGGCCAACTCGCAACGACCGAGGATCTTGTAAACCGCAGGCTTGAATGGGTCCTTGGTGTCCTCCATGTGTCGTACACGGTTGTTGTATTCTCCCTGAATTCTGTCGTGGAGCTGTCTGGGCAAGCGGCGGTCCTCGTGGGCGCAGTATGCGTGAAGGTAAGTTGCGAACCCTCTGTCAAGTTTCTGGAACTGTGACTGGTTCTGAGAAACATATGCATCCGCCTCCTTCAAGAGACCAGCACGGATAAGGTAAAAAACCATAGCCCAACAAGGGACCTCGTTAATGTATTCGAATCCCTTAGTATCCCAATCAGACTTGTCATGGTTCTGTGACATTTTGACGTTGATGAATCCTCGGAATTTGTTAAGAACCGATGGTATACCACCAACACGTGCGAGCGTGGGAAATTCGACAACGGTCTTCTCAACAACCTGGTGGAACTGCTTTTCTAACCAGCGACGAGATCCCTTCTCGATTCTCTTTCTGATCCGAGATGCCTCTAGGCTGTCGGGGTCGGGGTTAAGGATGTAGTCCTTCATGAATTGCCGCTCCTGGGCACCACCGAAAACGTCACTACTGTCGGCCTCGCCAACAACAGATGCCAACAACTTCCAAGAATCCTCCAACTGAAGCGTCAACATATCCTTTCCAGAAGCCGCGGTGATGTCCGCAAAAGTCTTCATCAAAGGGAAGCTTCCCTGGCTAGGATCCTGTCTGAGCCTAGTCTCGTTGAGCTGCTTAACTGCGCCAGAGAACCTCTGTTGTCTCTGCTGAGTCTGTTTGCTGAGCTCGACCTGCATGGAGGAATCTACATCTGAGAACAAGCTTCCTTGGTAGGTGGTGCTGCTAGCCTCCACCGGCTTGATAGCCATACTCTTTCCAAGTACACTCTGTCCAAAGTTTGCCTTAGCCCAAACAGTGTTCGTAGGAAGACCATTTCCTTGCGCGGCCGGTCCGGTAAGTCTCGAGCGACCGAAAGAAGAAGCGCCGAACGCGCTGGTACCCATAGCACGCCCATCACCACCAGCTGCAGGAGTAGACTTGGGCGCCAATCCGAAGTGTTCGAATATCCGGTGCTTTTGTGCTTCCCATTCTGTGGTAACGTTTTTGGCGACAAAGGCGTCGAAGTCTCTGGCGGTGCGACGCATACCCTCTTCGATCGATGAGGCGACGTTTTGGTCTTTTCGGGAGCGGAGGTAGGCCTGTTCTTTGTCAGTGGGCGAATACGCGGGGGTCTCTAGGGGCCCTCAAGGTGAAAGACGCACATTGATGTCGGTGTCAACGGGAAGGGCGGGCTCGTAGGAGGTCTGGAAATCGATGGCTTCGAGATCTCTCAAGTTCTGGTCTGCGTCGACTCCTCCGGCTCGTAGAAGGTAACGTCTTCAACAAAGAACTTCGTCAGTAGGCGCGTTCAAAACGTAAGAAGAAGGTCAACATACGCCCGCGCATCCGATTGCTTTCCGGCAGCTGACTTCTTTAGCTCTTTGGCGCGTCTTTCGATTTCACCAAGACCAAGCTGAATGGATGGTAAGTCGGCGGTGTCTGTTTCCTGGCGAAGTTTGCGGGACTGTTCCAGCAGGGAGCTGAACAGTGAGGTTGTCGATACGTGGGGAGGATCGGAGGTAGCCATGATCTTGATCGATGACGTGTATTGGTGTAGGGTTGCTGATTTGTTTGGGTGATTCCTTCCACGGAACAACGAAGACTGTTGATGTCGAAATCCCAAGCTTTTGGCGAAGTCTACCTTTAGCGTCGCCAAGAAACAATGGAGACGCGCTTGTCACGTGGCAATGTCGATCATGAACCATCACTTTGATTAAAACCGCGAAAATTTCGCGTTCTTTGATAACTTTTTGAGCTATGGAAAAGTCTAACTAGCTCATACAAACAAACCAACACCCGATTATATATACAAAATAAATCCAAAAACACCGACCCAGGTGACCATTATTCATCACTTCCTTCCTCTTGCTGCAGCCTCCCTCTTGTACTCGTTCGCCGCGGCTCCCTCCTCGCTCTGGATCATTGCTGTCAAGCGAGCCATCTTCTTGTGGTAGGCCTCGCTGTTGGCACGGTCCTCCTTCAGCTTAACGGAGGCAATGAACTGGTTGTCCTTGCGGATCTCTCTTGTCGCTGCCTTCTTCTCCCGCTTGTGCTCCGCCTTCAACTTGGAAGCTTCTCTGCGCTCCGCGTTGGGGTCGTAGTGCTTGTCCATGCTGTAGTCCTCCTCAAACTTTGGTACGTTGGATGGGAGGGGGAGGGGCTTGTGGTGGTGCAGCTCTAGTGGTCGGCGAGCGAGCTTCTTCTGTGCAAGCTTGCCCTCCAAGTCCTTAGAGAAAGTAGTAACGTTCTTCTGTGGGGTTGTTAGTACGAATTCTTGAATAATTTAGTGGAAAATAATTACCTTGAGCTCGGCACCGAGAGGAGCAGTGCAGGCCTTGGTGGAGAAGTGCTTCAAGATGCTGAGAGCAGGCTCAAAGATCTCAATGAATGCAGTGCGGTCGCCGTACTGAGCAATCAAAACATCCAAAAGTCCAAAAAGAGTGTGGGTGATAGCCAAGGGCGACTCGACGGTAGGAGCGTACATGTCGGCAAAAGACAACTTCCGGGGTTTCCAGTCCTTAGGAACGTTCTTTATCCGAAGAGCATTGGAGGGGGTATAAGAGAACTCTCCGGGCACCTGAGCCTGAGCAACAGGAGCAAGAAGAGAAAGAGTCTTGAGAGTGAAGCTGACGGACTCGGGAATGTAACGCTTAGAAAGTCTCTGGTACTGCGCAGCGAGAGTGGCAAGGTAAGTTCCAATAGCCATAACCTTAACAGAGTTGACATCGATCTGACCCAGCCAGCGGGCAATGAGGAGCATGGAAGGAGTGACAACGGGGTGGAAGTGGTCAGAGGTGGGGAAGATGCTAGCAACCGCGGTAAGCAACATAAGATCTCCTGCGTGGATTTCGTCGTTCATGCGAGACTCGTTGATCTCCTTGAGCTTTGCACGGAAGGCGGTGGAGACGGGCTCGGGGTAAGCCTTGGTCATGGCGTGAAGGTGACGGATGAGGAAATCAATCTCAGAGAAAGGTATCCGGGGGGAGGTGAGGTTGGCGAGGTAAATGATGTGGTCGAGGAGGACAATGGCAAAATTCTGAAGCTTTCCCTTGTTCTCGGGCTTCAGCTTGGCGTGGTGAAGAGCACGGATGCGCTCAACAACGGTATGTGTGTCCTCCACGGCAATTCCCTTGGTGATCTCCAACATCTCTGCATGTGTTTGGGGGCACGGGAAAGTGAATGCAAGCTTGTCAGAGCAAGCCTCTCCCGATGCTCCCTTAACAGCAACACCTTGTCCCGGCGCAACGTCCGCAATGAAATCATCCTCATCTGAGTCCTGCTCTGCCTCACCCATGTCGGATTCGTCGTCAGATAGCTCCTGGTCACCATCAACCAATCCCTCCTCGTCCACATCCACATAATCGTCGTCTGAAAGTGCATAGTCTCCATCAAGGTAATCCTCAGGGTTCTCCTGTACTCTTGACGAGGACTGAACACCCTGACCCAAACCATACTGCTCGGCCTCGTTGACTCTGTCACCCTCATCCTCCTCATCCTCCTCCATAGCGTCGTCATCCCTTGGCTTCTTCTCCTTCACCTTCTCCTCCTCAACCTCCTCTCCTCTCATTCTCTTTAACCTCATCTCCTCCATTCTCTTTAACCGCTCAAACTCCGCCGCAGCCTTCTCCTCCTCCGTCTTTTCTCTGTCTGCCGGCTTGGATCGCTTGTCGAACATCATCTCTCTAACAGCTTGGTCGTAGTTCCTAGAAACCTTCTTCTCCTCCGGCTTAAACTCCTCCTTCTTAGACTCAGGCGCAGGTAGACCGGGCTCTCCAAGGGGAATATTGTTGGATCCAGAAGCATTTCCAGTAGTCGAAGGCTGTCGTACACCCAAAAGGCCCCAAAGCTCTCCCATCTGCGCATCAAGCTTCTCTCTCTCATCCTCATCATCCTCCTTAAGCTTCTGCCTCTCATACTTGTGAAACTTTGACTTTGAAATAACCTCCTTCATAACCTCAGCCTTGCTCTTCTTCTTCTCCGGCTTTCCCTCGTCGTCGGATCCAGCTGACTCGTCACCATCCTCAAGCGGTCTCTTCCTGGGGTTGCTGTCGGCGACCTCATCATCAGACATCGCAAATCCGTCCTGAAGTTTTCCGAGTCCAAGCTCACGCATAGGAGCGGCGGAAAGTGTAGCACCAAAATGGGTAAGCTCGTCATCGTCCTCAAGGTTGAACATGGTTCCTCCGCGAGCACGCTTGGTCTTTTCGTGGGTGAAACGCTCGAGCATACGGTCCTCCGGGGCCATGGTGGGATCATTTTCTCCGATACGTTTATCGACGATTCCTCCGGCTTTGTTACGCTTCTGCATTTCGACGAGGAGAGTTTTGGTGCGCTATTTCCCGTCAGCAAATTATTTTCCCGGCTCCAATTCCACAGCTCGCGAACTCGAACTCAAACTCAAAACTTACCAATTCCTGTCCAACAGTCTTGCTCAAAGTCGGTCTTCCCTCCTTACCCTTCACTTTACCCATTCCAGAGATATCATGTTTAGTTTTAGTTTTCTTGACCTCGAATGGGTTAAATTCCTCGCGAATGCTCTGAAGCGCACTCTCTTTTGAAAGTCGTGAATCGGCCGATCCAACAGCGCGCTTGGTCTTTGCTTTCTTGGGCTTTTGTTGTCCAGTTACTCCGGCGGTACGAAGCGACTCTTTGAGACGCTTGAGCTGGGATTTGGCCATGGTTGAGGAGGCGTGAAGGTGAGGTTTCGCTGGTTGTCGCGGAAAGTTGAGAGGAACGTGAAATTTCAAAAAGTTACGACGCTAAACGAGTGGAAGGCTAGCTGGAAACGGGTTAGGGCATCAGGGATGTCCCCACTTCACGCGAGCGGCGAGCTGAGCTTGATGGGCTAGTGGCGGTTCTCGTGAGCGCGTTTTAGAGCTTTGATTTCGGAAAATAAGTACGATTTGTAGAAGAGAACTTGGGAATTTTTTATTGAAAACGTCACTGTTGTTACAAAATCCTTTAAAGGAGAAAGCGGGGTAATTCCGGGGTTAGGGTGGCCTTGACGTGAGCTTCATTCCACTCAAGTTCACCATTCCCTCTCATCTCCACCGCAACCATGAGCAACTTCAAACCAGCACCCAACCTCCACCAGCTTCACGATGTCCCTTAATGGCACATCAATGCACAGCGACAAGCTAACCTGGACTCTCTGCGGTATGTTTTCCCCATCTCCTCCTGTTTTACCTTTCCCCTCAAAACCCCCTCGCTGACTTGACTCCCAGGCGTCGGAACCCTCATCGCTCTCTACACGACCTACTGGCAACTAACCGACTTCAAACGGCGCACCATCCTCAAACCTTCCTCCACCCGTAGTGTCGGTGTAGAACAAGCCACCGAAGATGGTATTCCCTCTGGTGACCTTGATCATGGCATTCGACTAAGCACCGAGGCAGCTATAAAGCTGTCGACACTGTCGGCGCTTGCTAGGGGGGTGAATCCCGAGTTACGGAACGCGTAAGTACCCTTCTTCATAACCCCTCTATATCTTCCGTATCCGAGACCTATCGCTAACAGTCTATATTTGGGGTATGTAGAGCACTTAAGATCCTATGCGAACGCTCCCTGAAAGACGAAGCCTTCTCCGAACTCCTTACCAAAGCTGAGGCACAAGACCTCAACGCAAACTACCAAGCTCTCCGGGTGTTATATCTCCTCTCCAACAACGGTTCATTCCCTCCCCTCCCATTCATCACCTCCGCCTAGTTCTAATTTAGCCCCCTGCAGTTTCACCCCGCCGCCTCGCTGTCCCCAGGGTCTTCGGCGCCTTGGTCGGTATCCTACGGCGCACGATAACACTGTCCGTCGAGCGCCACCACAATGCACTCCGCTGCCAACGGGAGGCGATCTCTTTACTTAACCGGCTGATACAGCTCGGTGATGAATGTCAACAATACGCTACGGACGCAGGGTTGACAGAATGGTTTAAAGAATGTAGGGACGCTGGGTATTACAATGTGCTGGATCATCATTTGGATCAGAGTTTGTTGGAGTTGTTGGCTACTATATGTAGAAGGGATTCGACGATGAGGGAGGAGGTTATAGAGTTGGGATGGAATATAGGAAGGGATGGGAGGGGGAATTTAGGGTTTATTGTGGGGGATGCTAGGGGCACCCTGAGTAGAGAGAGGGATGATGGGGAGGACTGGGTTGAGGTGGTGGGGCTTGAGAGGGGGGAGGTTGAGAGGGGGGAGATTGTTTGGTAGATATACCTGCTGGGTAGTTGGTGCCTTCGGTACGCCGTTGGTAGGCTTTGGCGAGGATGGCCTTTTAAAGATACTATGAGATGGTATGTGAGCAGGTTGATCAGGTTGATCATGAAATCCGTTAAAAGTATTGTATGTATAGTTATAATCACAACGCCATATTCCCCGCCTCTATTGGTATTGGTATCAAGTTCCTCGTAATCATGTCATAACGTCATTATCTCCCCCCTGTGCTACTCCAGCATTCCTCTCATCCGTCCAAAATCTCCTCGTCAATAAATCCCCCTCTCTGTCCCCTTCTCCTTCACCATGCCCTTCTCCTTCGCTATCAACTCGCCGCCCTCGCCGCCTCCTTCAACGCCGCCTTATACTGCCCCGGACTAACCCTAAGTCTCTTCGGCTGTTTCCACAGACCCATCTTGGTCGCCATAGCCTTCCTTTCCGTCTCCCTATATACCTCCTCCTTTTTCTTCCCCCCAAACTCAACATTCGTCTTCCCCTCATAAACCACCGCCATACCAGCCCTCAACATCTCAAGACTAACATCTCTTCTCGATAATCCTCGCCATACATAGACAGTTGCAACAACTCGGTCATATTGGTCTTTGCTGTGAACGTAGCAGCGTACCCGGCGGTCGCCTACGTAGGATTTTAACCAGGCTAAGGCTTCGGAGGAATACGGTTGTGCGGCGTTGCCGAAGTGGCCACATTCTGGGGCGTCGATGCCCGCGAGGCGGATGTGGATCTGGGGTGGATGTTAGCAGTCTATTGTTTCCGATGAGGCGCGCGGGGTGTGAGGAAGAGCGGGCTAGCTAGCTGATAGCAAAGGCGGGGCCGCCATCACCGGCCGAGCGAGCGCACTTTATCCCCCCGCACCCCCGCCGCTCCCCGACATAGTTCGAATACATACCGTCTCCCCCCTCAGTTTTCCCCTCAGGGTCGGGACCTTTCTACACCACCCCCAGCCCATTAATCTTCCACCAGGAGTATGAAAGATCCTAAAATTATCCCCATCCCCAACACTAGTAACTTTTCCCAGTAACCCCCTAGTTCTTAGAAATTTATGGGGGATATGTGCGGCGGTTGGTATACGTCGGATATAGTTTCTATATATATGGGCGGAGCTCAAGGCGATTGTGGAGACGGATAGACAGGTTATCAGGAATTCGGGGGTTGTGTAGAAGGGGGGTGGTTGTGAGGGATGCCGGTTAGAGGGGGGGAAGGGCCATATCATTTCGTTGCGGGGCGGCGGGCGGCGGGAGAAGGTTGGGAGGAATTAGAGCGAGGTGCAAGGGAAGCTGAGGTGAAATGAGAGAGGGGCGGGGATGACGCGGGAGTTCGCGACACCCAGGATCTCCGGAAAGCGCGCCAAGAGATCTCTTGGAACTCGGGTGCAGCGGGACGCAGAGCAGCTCGATGACCTCTGGTCCCTGCAGCTAATTATGACAGGGGTAGTAGGCGCCATCGCTAGGGATGTAGGGCTTAGGCCTGGGATGGGCTGACGGGCTGACGTCGACAGGGCCATCGACAGTCTATCATGCTGGTGGCCGATGGATTGCATAAAGTTGATGCCTTAGACACGGGAAGTAAACAGAGTGAACTGAGCAAACGGATATGCGAAGTGTAGATTAGATTGGAAGAGGGGTTGGACTGGACGGGTAGTTGCGTGGGTAGCGATGAAGTTATGCAATGCGGCGAGGTTGGAGTTGGTGGAGTTGCTTTTTACTCTAGACGATGGGATTCATGGCATTCATGGGATTCTCAAAGAAAAAAAAGACATCTGATTGCAGTAAAGAAATTCTTCTGGCTGTCTCCTGGGTATACTAGATATACAAAAACTAAAACGGAGGACATACTCAAATCTCCACCTCCGCCTCCAAATCCTGATCCAACAAATACTCCTCCCCCTCCGCATCCGAATTCTGATCCACCAAATACTCCTCCCCCAACGTATTCAACAACCTAGCCGCCTCCAACTCCCTCTGCGTTCTCTCCAACTCCCTTTGCGTCCTCTCCAAATTCGCACTAACATCCCTCGTTTTCATCCTAGCATGATACAACATAACAATAACCTCCTCCTTCTGCAAATTCCCGAGCCTGTCCATGAGAATACTCCTTACAATGCTATTTGGCACTTCCTCCTCCTGTTCAACGCCCATAAATTCATCAACCACAACCCGTAACAGGTCCCTCTCCCGTTCTGCATTCCTGATAAGACTAAGATAGTGTAATCTACTATCATCAAACTCCGCTATCTTTTTCCTTGCCTCCTTTAATTCACTTTCTGCCAGTCTTGTACGACGCGTTAGGAAGCCATTACATGTGGCTAGCTTTACTTCAAGAGGTATCATGGGTCGAGGTGGATACAAGAGACGCCAGAAATCGGGTCCAGTCGTGTCCACATCACGCGCAGACTCGTCTTCCGATTCGGATTCGGAGCTGGACCAGCCTTTGTTGACAGAAGGCTCCGAACCAGTAGTATCCCTCTCCTTCTGAGAGGAACTGGTGGAAGACTCCTTTGTCATCCTCACCCGCCGTGTACTTCTTCTAACCTTCTTCTCCGGTGGTCTCTCTGGTTCCGCTGGTTCCTGTCCCGGCGTCTCGGCATCTGGTTCATGACCTCGCTTTCTCGTCCGAAGTCGAGCATCCATAATCTGTACTTGATCCACCCGACGACTATCCTTCTCCTTCTCCTTCTCCTCTACATTCACCATCGCTTTCTTTGGTCGTCCTCGTCCTTGCTTGGGTGGTGGTTTTTGGGTTGACATCTCCTTATATTTGGCTTCCTCTTCTTTCTCCTTCAAAGACCCCTCTTCCAACTCCTTTCTAAGCTTTGCAGCTTTATCCCTTGGCTTTGTTACCTTCGCTGCCGCTGCCTTCGTCTTCGCCGCCATCTCCTGGTGTGTGGTATTCTCCTCTAGACGGCGTTCCAAATCGGTGATATTACCGGTGTCCACGGGGGCTGTATCCAGTGGGACTGGAGCTGGATCATCTTGAACATCGTTCTTTGTGTTCATGTCGGTCGTGTTAGGATAAGCGGTGGCGGCGGTGGGGATGGAAACAAGAGCACACCCAGGTCTGGAGGTTGCCTTCCCGATCATACCAGTTGCCTCGCCGGTATCTGATTTGTATGAGCTCCAGGCATGATCGTCGAGTTTAACTTCTGGATCCACGGTGACGGCAGTGGAAGTGGCGGCGGCGGTGTCTAAGCTAAGGTCCATAGCAGTGGTGTTGTCCTGATCGTCCGCATCATCATCATCCCCTGTAAGGTCAATGTAGTCGTAATTATGCCCATCCCTCAAGGCGTGGTGGCTGGGGTTGGTAGTTTCTTTAGAATCTCTAGAATCTCTAGAAACTCCAGAAACTCCAGAAACTCCAGGGAGCCCGCCGAGGCTAGGGAAGGAACCAGATCCAATAAATCCAACAGATCCAATAGAGCTCCTAGACGTATCCTCGTCCATACGAGCTGGAGATCCATTACTATCCCAATAACTAGAATCAAACGAGCTCAAAGAGATATCATCATCAGAGTCATAAACCACCGTGCGGCTAGGCCATGGGGTTGTAGAACTTGTGCTATCGGAGGCTTGAATTACTGGCATTTCTGCTGGCATTTCTGATGCTGTGGGGGGTGACTGAGGAGGTGAAGTTTGGGGAGGTTGAGGAGGTTGAGGAGGTTTAGTAACGGGGTAGATGATTTGGGGGGTTTGGGTATATTGAACATCCTTTTGGATATAACTGATCGGGGAACATCTTTAGTCGGCTTGGAAGCTGATGGGGCAGCTGCTGGGGGACCATGTGCTGCTCGTCGAGCTTTCAGTTTTGGGTTGGGTTTCATAGTAGACTTCCTGGGTGCCATTGTGTCTGTTGTAGCTATTTCCTTGGAAGTCGTGATTTCGGAAGTTGTGGTGGTTGTGGTAGCTGTGGATGTTATGGCGTTGATGATGTCTGAAGGGATGGTTGTTGATGCTGCTCAGGAAAGAATTTGTTAGCAAATGATTTTTTCCTTCTAGAATCAGAGGGGGTTTATATTGTGATGGGCTCCCCGGGCTCCCTGGGCTCCTCGGACCCCATAGGTGACGTGTCAATATTCTCCCAGGGCTCCTGCAGGGCTCCCAGGTGTTTGTTGTCAAGGGAAGGGGGCTGAGTTATTATGTGGGGGTTGAATTCTCACCTTCAATGTCAATTTCCTTTAAAGCTTCACTAGCTAATAGTTGTAATGTCGGTATTAGACCGGTAATAAATTTCTGATCTCTTTTTAGGAAATCTTTTGCATAGACTGCGGTGGGAGTACTAGGCGGCGGCGGTGGGGGATAGAATCCGGAAACTTCTGTTGTGCTGGCTAATGCTGATGCTGTGTCCCCTAGGTTCAGGTTTCTATGGTTTTCATGCGTTTCTCCATGGGTTTCTCCGTGGGTTTCGGACTGGTAGATTATATTCCGTGGGTCTATGGTTGATGTTGATGTTTCTCGGAGGTTGAAGTTATGGTCACAATAGGTGATTTCGTCGGGGTTGCTTAAGAGGGAGTGGATAGATATTGACATCTTGGGCTGGGGAATTTCTGGCGAGCTAAAGATTATGGATAGACGAAAGTGGGTAGAAAGAATAGAATTGTGGGGCGCAATGCTGGAGGGGCAAGAATAGATTATTTTGCACTAAATTATGGGGGAAACTTTATATTACATATTTACAGAGAAGTGACCATGTCAATACCCATACCCAGGGTGTTCTGATTAAGAAGCCTAGTAGAGAAGAGGCGTTGGTACGTACGGAGGTGGCACAGAACAACTTCCATTCCAGGATTTCCAGGACTTTTAGGTAGTCACTAGGCTCCCGATATATGGAACTGCACTTCTTACGGGAACGCATTTCTTGTGTTTCGGGAAGCATTAACTATGCTACGGTGGTTAACTGACTAAGGTCAAGTGATGACGGGAGTGATAGAACAAGGATAAGATCCCATGCCAAGACGGGATGAGATCAACTGGAATGAGGCATTAAACTGTTGATGGAATGAGAATAGAGGTTGGTGGGAATAGATGCTGCGGATGGGTTATGGGTAGCTTCGGCTTTCTATTGTGTTCGACGGCAGGATGAAGTTTTAGAGAGGCCCTTTGCAGAAAGTGCTGATTGGGATGGATAAATGTTGAAGACACTGAACGGTTACACAAATCGGCGTACTTACATACAGTACAGACTGTATTTTCTGAACTGCAATGATTCTCGTTGAAATGAATCAAAGATCGATGCAAACTACCGCGTGGATTGAGAGCGAGCTATCGAAATAACCGAAACCGTGTCCAGCACATATCCACCGCTCCACTTCTTCGCCCTGCCCCATCTAGTACCCCATTTCCCCACACAACTCCCCCTCTCTTCTTTAACGTCCAGTAAACATCATCCTCCCCATAAACCTTCCCGCGAAGCCCGATACCATTCCCCCGACACCGGAGGACATAGCCTGACCCGCCCAACCGCCGACATTGGCGAACTTATCCGCCCTTCCGAAAGCAACAGCATTTGTCGATCCAAGGACCATAGCCACCACGACCAAACTGAGCCAGATAAACTCAAACCTCACAATCGCAATAATCGCCAACACCGTCCAGAAAACAGGTGCAGCATATAGCGACAACCAGAAAAATCTGGCATCCGTCGCGTTGATTTGTCTCTCCTCAGGAGGGGATTCGAAAACCCAGATTTGCTCCCCGGTACTGGAATTGGTTTCGTTCCACCAACGTAGGCCGACTAAACGACGTCCGGCGATGTTTTTGCAGTAGTAAAAGTCGGCGGATAGAAGGAGGATCACGATGATGAAGATTAGGACGCTGGAGGGTGGGTTAGCTGGATTCGGGATGGCAGAGGGGTAGCTCCGGCAACGGGCAGGAGGGACATACAAGTTGGAGGAGAACCAGAGGCCGAAGAGGTACATTCCGATGGAAGCTGCTCAGTATTAGCTTCCGGATATATCAAACATGGGAGGAATAGGCATCGCAAGTCGAAGCTCCGGGGTTCTGGGAGCTTGCGCAGCTCGCGCAGTTGCAGCGGGGGTAGTACCAAGTCTGAACGCGAGGAACATGACGAGAGTGAGCGGATGGGCGGATAACCGCCAATTCAGTGGTGCCTATTGACATCATTAGCTGAAGCTCGTTAAAAAATGAGGGGTTGCGTACGTCGGGCATCGTGATGTTGTTGTGTGTGAAGCTTGAAATGAACGGCGACGAAGCTGACGTAGCTCGGAGCTCTCGTTAGGCCGGGGGTGAGTGCATAGTTCGGTTTCAGCCGCAAGATGAGCTAGGAAGGGTAACCCTAACCCCCAGGTTAAGCTTCAACGGAGTCTGCGATGCTGTACGAATAGCGATTAATGGCTATTTGAGCGCCGTTCCTTAATACAGTTGATAGATCTTCCATATTTCATTGCTGTAGTCGCAAGAATTCTCCACCCTTCGATGCATCTTTTCATAGCATATCACTCTCTCGAGTGACTTCGTGACATGTCCGACCCAAATCTACACAACCTCACCGAGGCGACCACAAACGACGGTGGCGAGTAAAATGATAACACCGAGAATAGAATTTATTGTGTAAATTATGAAATTACATTCAGTTTGTAAATTTATATGTTCTCACTTCGTTGGCGCCAACAAAGGAGGGTAAAGACCCCAAATCTAGAACGCTCGCCACTTGCAAGCGAGAACTCCTCCACTTCTGGCTTCTCCCATCTCCACTCCCTCTTGCCTTTCACTCCACGACAATCGCCACGATGACAAGACTCTGCTAATTACAACGAATTCCGTTAACGTCCTGAGATCCCTCAAAACACCTCTACCTATTGCAACCACATGCTGACATCGAAATCCAGCCGACACTCGCCACAGCTTCGATCTGAATGCTGAAACTCTTGTAACCCAATTCGCTCCGGTCCGATAATCACAGTTCCAAACATGATCGAAAGCCCGGTATCGTCGCTCTCGAATAGTTACTTCCATCGATGAGTGGTTCGGACCTCCGCAAATTGCAGAATTCCGCTCAAAGCTCGCACGGCTAGAATGCCAAACCCGTGCGTCATACACATCCCTTTCGTTCCAGGGCGATGCAAAGGGACAGGATTCAAAATAAATGGTGATACAGACAAATCTCTCTATAAGAATACTGCATATAAGAATATCCTGCATATAAGAATACGGAGTCCAGGTCCCGCCAATTTTGTATGGGAAATAAGAATATTTGCCCTATAAGAGTATTCTTAGAAATTCAGAGACTCTCTCACGGGTATGATTACAAAAGTGCGACTTGGCACGACCGAATACGGTTAGCGCATGGTTTGCACTACACTTTTGGGCTAGCTTGCGGTGGTGAAGGCAGTTGTGCAGCAGATGGGCACCCCCCTCCCCGCCCCCTCTGTGCCAAGCCCATTGTGCATAAGAATACCCAGCCTATAAGAATGTTGTTCCACAGTCCCATTTGTCTGTATGATGATACGGTGGTTACGTGGGATTTAGCTGTAGTGAAAGGGTGAGGGGAGCATAAAGAATGCGATGCTGATTCGACATCATCCTTTATTACAAAGCCTACATACTTAGCTATGGGCTTCAGTCTATCTCAACAAGCGTCTACCTATACCATGGAACCTTCAAAGCACAAGCCAAATCAACCAAGATCATATTGCGTACTTACAAATCATTGAACTCAAAATAAGCTAAAGATTTCTACATCACCCGCTGGCTTACGGGGTGTAAAAAGAGGCGTTGCAGTATGGCGAGACAAAGCAGAAATTTCAAGAGCGCGGGAATCAACATTTGCCACGATATTCACATCAAGCAAATCTCCAACTCGTTACCCGTTTAAATCGAGCATACGGCCTAATCTAATCACTTGAGCAAGCATGGTTGCACTTGGATCATTTCGAAAATCGTCTTCATATTTGCATAATCAACCAGCTTTGGTTTCACACCAGCATTAATAGACATGTAATAATAACGATTCTATTCAAATTCATCTGACTTAAACACTTCGTAAACCCACCGCAAGACCAGATTTCATCTACTCTCAACTTATTGACGCGCGCACAACCTCCTGACAAACCAGATTACAAAATCTTATCCCTGAAATACTTCTTGCAGAATAAGCAATAGGCGGTTATGGTAGAATCATCCGTAACTGAACACCACGTGATCAGGAGCTCACTCCCGAAGCCGAAAACGCTTCGGATCGGATCAAGCACGGATATGTCAGAGTTTGGCCGATCCCTGTAGGTTTATTGGTATATAAGCCTTATGCTTTCTCTAGAATAAACCTTTATCTCTCTCTTCAAAAACTCACACATTCGTTAATCGGTACCTCAATCAGTACTCGTCAAGTGCAAATGTGACCGGTTACTCCTGCAATGATCTGATAAGCTAGGGTCCCCCTGGTCATCCTAACCCCCATTGCATGTTTGGTTGCATGTCCAGCGCGAATTGATTGGATCTCATCAGCACTTCGGAGACCCACCATGCCTAGTCAAGGTTGGACTCATTGTGTAGTAATCCAGCAGTCATCCAAAGCTACATGGCTAGCCATTGGCTGTTCAATGTACGCTAAAGATGACCCTCCGGTCGCATTTGCACTTGACGAGTACATCCACCGCTGTCCCCTCAAAATCAACACGGTATCTCGCCTGCATGGGACGTCCTCCAAATCCTATCACAAAAGTCTGTGACATTGCGGGGCCCCCTCTGGAATCGGTAAAACATCACTTTAGTCCATTCTATCTGGCTCTTCGAAAACGATATGCTACTCCGGGATAAGCAGACCGTGTTGTGATATCTTAGTGCTGGACTGGGATCCTTTGGGCTGAAGCTTCTCCAGAACGGTCGGCAAGTGAACGGGCGGTTGTTCCAAAATCGTCGGTACCTCAATGAGCACATTCTCCGCATGTCCCTCAAAGTCAGTACCCCGTCTCGCTGGCATGGACTCCCTCCAATCCGTATCATAAAAGTCTCTCCAGTTCAAGGGCTCCTCGGGGATCGGTGAAAGGTCGGATGAGTCCACCGTCTCCGAGTCTTAAAGAGATCACTCATCTAGTGTACTTAGCAGGCAGGCCTCCTTCTGGGAGATAGGAGCACTTACCTGCCTGTCGCCTTGTCTCAGACTGTCTTGTGATATGTCACTTTCCGGCTGGGATGCTTTGGGCTCTTCTAAAATGGATGGTCTAATATGACTGAGACGACGATGTCATCGTGGAAGTCTCTAAAGAAGTGTTGTGATTCCTGATGGAATTAATCGTCAATAAAGAAAGAAAGTAATAAATAATCCCAAGATCAGAAGTGACGGATATTACGGTTATCCGGAGATTACGTCTCAGAGCTTCGGCATACTGAGAAGGGTTTGAAAGCATCCGCTCAGGATCTTTTACGTGGATATGGAATGGTCTATCGGAATTTTTATATGTATTTGGGATAGCTATGAGGGATTTATGGCATTGTATCGGATCAGGAGTTATTGATCCGATGATTGTTTTTGATTTGGCCAATTGGCAATTTCTGTGTATTTAAAGAGCTCTGTGTTCTGTAGTGAATCAACCAAGTCGATCGATCACACCAAACCAAGTCCCAAGATCACACAGTGAAATCAAGATTCTGTCAAGAAGACATCGAGTGGCGAGGTGAAGTAGTGAAAGGCGTCTCCTAAATAGAGGATGTAATGAAGATGAAGCATTACTGATAGAACGCGGGAATGTGGTCGATTTACACGCGCGTTGCATGCTCCTGCAACGGCTGGCGATTAGCTGTAGTTGTCAGTTCCCTGATTCGCCGCTCGGGCTGTGAAACGTTTACCGGAAATCTCAACGCTGTTGCTGTTGCTGTTGCGGTACATGCGCCGACTCTTCCCTTGTTTATCCGTCCATCGGCCAAACGATGCTTCGGGCTATCGTACACGTAGCAAGCGTTCAATAATCGGGTATTCACCATGCTCCCGCTATCGAAAAGTCATGTACCATGTAACGAGCCCGCTTGTATCCACCAAACTGTTGTGCCGAATGTGTTGTACACGATGATGCCGTTTGACGTTTATGTGATTAATACTGAAGATTTAAGTCGCATCGGCGTTGGCTCGCAAGTAGCGTTTCAATCACAAAGACAAAGATACTGGTTATTGTTGTTACAGACAATTGTTCGAATATCCTTTCATCGAGCCTTTACCAAAAGCTATGGAACATAAAAATAGACTTGAACATCGACAGTCGAACAGACAGAAAATCAAAATCGTCAATAACAAACAATACGGCCGCACCCAAAAATACCCGACAAAGTCACCAAACATAAAACATGTTATAAGTATATCTCTCAACCTCACGAAGCGGTAGAATACATCATATTAAGCGACGCTCTTAAAGCTCATCATGACGCGGCCTATATTTGGGCATCTCAACAATCTTTGCCACCGCTGATCTGGTAGCTGCATCACGCTCAGGTCTGTGCTCAGGCCAGTCTTCTTTCTTAACTCCCAGGATATCCCACATAATCGTGACAGAAACTGGGATAAACTCTCGGCCGTTGTTTTGTTCGTCCAATTTAGGAAGAATTACCTTCGATATAGTGCTTTCGAGCCACTCATCCGTGTTGTCTAGGGGGGTCTCGATACCCAGGTCAAGGTATTGTAAGAACCTCTTTAGAGCAGGATCTGCTGGCATGCCTTTGTACATGTTGAGAAGAACCTTCCACACAAAAATGTTCAAAGGCCGAATCTGTAGCTTGTACTATGTGGATGTTAGATTCGATAACACCCATTACTGATGCGGTATACATACGGTTGCAGTGATCAGTTCGAACACAAGATCATTGTCGACCTCATGCTCAAGGGTGTCCATAAAGTCGCGGTCAAATTCCGTGATATCATCGTTGTCCCATAATAGGTCCGTCTCCTTCACGACGCTGGTGCCATATCCTTGCGTGTGATACCTACACCACCCACTGAACTTGAGAGAAGCCTTCCCGCCTGTCTATGGTTGTAAAACCGTTAGATATCTGTTGTAGTAGTGTGGGGAGGATTGCCAGGTCTTACAAGAACAAAGTTTGGTAAACGGTTCATATCAGGATCTAGCTCTGCAAGACTAGGGGCAAGTCTTCGGTGGATACAGCGGTGGTATTTGATGTCGGGTTCTATATAGCTGTTAGTCTCATATCACAGATTAGGTAATGGATGCAGGGGGTCAGTAGTTGACCGCATCCCAATACGCCAGGGATTGTTGTGCCAATCATCTTGAAACTGGAGGCCATTTTTAATCTCTTCCTCCAAGGGGATATCGACAACGTTGTGTGGTTCCATCTGTCTGCCAGTGATAAAATCATAGTTCATAAGAACCTCGATTCCGGGTCCTACTTCTCTTCCCATCACTGAGGTAGCATACAGTGAGAGAAAGCCCACAACAACAACACCTAAAATCCGGGAAAAGATTTTGTAGCAGCGAGTAATCCTAATCTTAGACAGATTCTGCGTCGAGGAAATTGAAATAGATTGAGCCGGAATGTAGAATGAAAGAGATTGGAACGATTGCAAATGTCGAGATGGAGATTGTAATGACTGAGGTGACACAAAGTGGAGAATCCGTGGAAATTCGTATCTGCTACTTGACTTGGGATGCAGTTGACAGTTGAGGTACGTATATCCCGGCCTGGGACGTGGAATCAGGGCGCCAAGGTTAATTAGGTGGAGTGGTGGATGGAGTGTCGTTGAACAGCAATATTTGAGGAAACCGCCAAATACAGCTGATGATGGTATGATAGTAACTTGAAGCGTCAGGCTTCAAGAAGGAGTAAAGCCTCGGACAGAAGCAGCGTACACGGCGATGAGCGTTGTGGTTGCGCGGGCTGGTAGTATCTAGCGCTGTGTCAAGGACGTATTATTTTTACCGCAGTATGTAACATCGGCGGTAAGGGGGTAACTCAATGGTATGATGGCTGTGGTTTGTACCTGCGAGGCCCTGTGAGAATGCCGCCGACCCAAGTTCAAATCCCGGTGTGGGCCTAGCTATCCGCTCCCCCTGTAGTGGGGAGGGTAGTGAACCATCTTTTTACCATCAGCCACAGTGATCACGTGGTTTGTCCCCCACCACTGCGTGACCCATCATTTTGCCGTCACTCGGATGGGTCACATGACAAGCAGTTTTTTGTCCACAACACCCTAAGGCACAAGCGGGCCGTTGAAGTTGTGGATAAGTTATCCACAGAGATATCCAGATGGGATGTATGAAATCTATATAAAAATCCGCACAAATAAGCATCCATTTATTATCCATCGTTATCCATTTTTATCCTCGCGGGTTGTTTGGCACTAAAATGATACGATAAGATGGTGGGTAAGGGTTGCGGATCGCGCACTTACTATCGTAGCCCACGTGTGGATGCACCCTTCCACCACCGCAAATGCCGCTTAAAGAACGCCAAACCAAAGCAAGATGTTCTTCAGGTCCCCTAAAAGCGCACTAAAAGAGCTCTGTCAATCAGTGCATATCGACCGCTAGTGCCGAACAATCCGCGAGAACATTCTCCAACTCGAATGCAGGTGATACTATTTTTCAGAGGGACCCCTTGAGCCGAAGGCGAAAGAGGGGACGAAGCCTCCAAGCGAACCGGAGCGGTCGCCATACGAGTGACCGAACACGAAGTGTTCTCAGCAACTGAAGACCTCTGCGAAGTAAGAGGTAAATCGCGATTAAACAAGTTGAGGATGGCTTGGCGAACGTTGTGGCGTTGCTCTAGCGTTGTCATGGCGTATGTTGGCCTGCGAGTTTAGTTCGACTTCAATATCCGCTATCGGAAGCTGAGATAGCGCAATTGTACAGTGGTTGTAGTTTGTAATACTCACGCCCTGTCATGTAACACCAAGAATTGACTACCAAACTCAAGGACTTAAATCCAAATTTCAATGTTCATTAACGGATTAATTAAGTGAAGTGGAAGGCAACCACGTCATCATGTTAAACCAAAGCCTCCAATTAGTTAACCATACATTTTCAGTTCCAGCTTATTTAAAGCCATCAGACACAAAGTACTGTACAGTAAACTAACCTGTACATCACGATTCAAACCGTGAAAGCATCAAAATCTCCCGGAAAGGAGACTCGTACAGGCTTTTAAAGACAGATAAAGACAAACATTAAAACTTCTACAGTCATCAATAGATAGACCCAGCAGACGTGTAGCATAATATCTTAGTCAAAGAACGCTCAAAGCTCATCATGCCAACTCCTATTCCGAGCTTCTTCCGTCCCTGATAAATCTTGCATGAGGGCACTCGATTCAAAAATATACAGAACGGGTTCATCGCCAAGCTCATCATGCCAACTCCTATTCTGAGCTCCTAATAACTCTTCCAGAAAGGCACTAGCTTCGAGAATATGCAGCAAGGGATCAAAGGGTTCATCGGCTTCCTAATTGACAGAACGCCCCATCATCATCTCCCACATAAAGGTAGATAGAACCGGTAAGAATTCCATCTCCTCATTTACCGTGTGCTCTTCAGGAAGCATGACTTCGGTAATTACTTCTTCGAGCCAGTCATCCGTAACCTCTGGTGGGGTTGGTACCTGAATACTTAGTTCGAAGCTTGCCAAGAAGTCCCATAACGCCGTGTCTGCGGGTTCGTCCTCGTACATGTTAAGGAGGACTTTCCATAGAAAAACGTTGAGGGGTCGAGTGCCAAGATTGTGCTATGCAGATTCTAGACTTTAGCAACCAAGCTTCACTAAGAAACGGAAGGGTTGCGTACAGCCAAGTCGATAAGCTCGAATACCAGATCTTTATCACCCTGTGCCTCTAGGTCCTTCATGAATTCCCGGTCAAACTTTGTGATACCGTCATCATTATTCCACCATTTGTCCCAGTCTTTAACAATGAAGGTGTTATTCTCCTGCTTATAATGACCACACCACGTCTGAATTAGGTCGTAAGCTTTTCCAGATGCCTAATGATATACATATCATGTGTCCATCATTAGTTATCTGTCCGAGTATTAGGATTAAGAAGAATCAGAGCTCCTCACATCGTACATGTTTTCGTGCTTCTCGGGATCTGGCCTGTTGGCTATATTGGTGTAGTTCGCGAGTAGATGAATGCAACGCGGCATAGTATCGTTCCGGACTGACTCTGTTAGTTGTAGTATAAAGTGGGGTAATCAAATCCAAGCATACTGTAAGGTCTAGTACTGATATCTTTATAACTAGCGTCTCTCTGCTCAGCCCCGAAGAAACTGAATCCCATCGCAGGAGCAAAGAGCTGCAAGAAGGAAAGCCAGAAGAATAAGAAGCCCTGAGACATCATTTTGCGGTCAGTAGCGGAGGTCGTAGTCCTTTGGTTTAAGGAAGTGGTAAGGAGTAGTTAGAGGGGTGGAATATCTGTTGCGGTTCGTGTTTAACAGAAGTGGCGCACGGTGGAGTACTAAACGGTGTGATAAATCGTGTCAGTTGACTAGGCTATATTCATTAGTTCTTTAATCCCTGTCTCACAGTAGTAACTCTAGTCACTGACATCGGTTTCCCTTACCATCTATTTAGCGCATAACTGCGTGAACGCCAGCTTGCCTCTGTCCGTTTAGTCACCTGGTGTCACTTGCTTTTGTCAATTACACCATCGATCCGCGTCACTAATCTATCACAATTCACCGTTATGCAGAAAAGAGAATCAGGTTACAGGAAGGTTCTAGTATTCAGCTTAATCTAAAGCTACCAAACATACACAGAACAATATGACAACACGCATCTTAATACAGCCCATTCCAAATTCCAGTAGGCATTGAAAAACACTGACACAGATTACACAGTTCCCAAACTACAGCATCCCACATCGATCTACAGACATATGATGCTGGCATGTCCTAGATCCAAACAATCATCTCTGTTCATAGACAAGTCGAACATTCAGCTTAAAGAACTCGTTATGTTAAAGACTCATAAGTAGTGTAGCGGAAGAATATTCTCTGTAAGTGGATATATAGTTGGAAACATACCATGTTGATCTTAGCGGAGGTCATAAGAAACCAGAAGTATCTTACAGCATCCTCCCAGAACACCCAGGATAATAAGCAGGTAAACAACCATTATAATAATGACAATGGCCAGGGCCCACGTGAACCAGCACTGGAGCCGCCTCCAATTGACCACTGATTTCTCGCGTTCCTCAATTCGGCGAGCTTCGGCGGAAGATCGAGCGCGAAATTGTTTTTTGTTCCATCCCCTACACTCACCGGTTTTTTGACGATGAAAACTTTTGTAGCCATGCTGACGACCCATTGCGCCGTACGTAGTGTTCGAAGTAATCCTTTAATGATAAATAGTCTCCAAAAAAAATAATGACCTAGAAAAAGGCGGAAGAAAAGTTGAGGTGGAGTGTTCGTTGCGATAAGATGGGAAGTCTTCCACCCGCGGAGAAACGAACTTCGTGATATACCCTACCCAACTGTCGGGTTTGTCGCTACACGTTGCTCCAGCTTGAGATCGGCCAATAGGCTACCCAGATATGCAGTGAATGACTGTGACATCATTTTTATACATAGCGTAACGCTTCACGGTTTTTTTATCATGAAAAATAAACCAGGTTACAGGAAGGTTCTAGTATTCAGCTTAATCTAAAGCTATCAAACATACACAGAACAAACTTGACAATACGCATCATAACACAGCCCATTCCAAATTCCAGTAGGTATTGAAAAACACTGACACAGATTACGCACTTATCAAGCTACAGCTTCCCATAGATTTTCAAACATATGATGCTGGCATGTAGAGTCGTAGACTACAGACATGTAAGACTAACTCGTAAAATCCTAGAACCGAGGACCTGCCCATAAACATAAAACGTTAGTTTACAGAGCGTCATATTGGAGGATACATAAGTAGAGTGACAGAATGAATTACTAATCAGGTGGAAATTATTGGAAACATACCATATTGTCTACGGTAGACATTGGGATCAGGAGCAATGCTAAAGTCGAGGCATCCTGCCAGATACGGGCCCAAAACGCCCTGGCTACAGAGTACGACAACGATCACTATAAGCACGGCACCTCCAATGAGCTTCCACATAAACTGGCGTTGAGACCGCTTCCATTCCTCCGCCTTTTTGATACTCTCCATTTCGCGAGCTTTGGCGGAATTTCGGGTGCGATTGTCGCGTGCGTTCATTTTGCCGGCCATAATCGCTGTCATACGGTGATTGACACCGATTGTCGGCATTATTCCGTACGCAGTACACTCTTGTAAGGATGGTTTCCAAAAAAATGACTTAAGAATAGGAGGAAAAAAGGTCGAGGTGGAGGATCCGTTGCGATAAGATCGGATGTCCACCAGCTGCGAAGAAACGAACGGTACAATATAAGTACCGGCCATGCCTGCTTGCTAAGTTTACCGCTACACTTCGCTCCACCTCGGCGTTGCATGATACTCGCTACCGGATCATTAAATCGGTTATGCATGTACGCCGTTGATAAATATAGGCCATCCTGTCTGCGCATAGATTGAAATTTCACAGTTGTTGCAGCATGGAATATTCGGCGATGGGAAAGTTACATCTAGTATTCAGCTTATCATGAAGCTATCAATGAAGTACAAAATACACTTAACAATGCGCATCAAAAAACCAGCTATCCATATTCCAAAATTCCCACGAGCGTCACAACGCTGAATCCTGTCATCTTTACACAGTCCTCAACCTACAGCGTCCTAAGTAGTTGTATTGAAATTTGATACCCGTAATAGTATCATTGACTTTAGGGACTGCCCAGAAACGTTAACGATCAGCTTCCATAACTTGTGAGTTTGGAGTAGAGTTAGACATACGCAGTGTGACGAGTGTTTACAACTCATCCAGCAAGGGGATAATAAATAATACACATACGAGATGACAAATTTCCATTGCATCACAGCCGGAAGCATACCAGATTGCAAGAAGAATAACAAACATCCAACACAGAAGCCATGAGTGTTCTTCGAACAAAGTCGCTACGTATTCTAATATGTCGTGGTTGCCCATCAAAATAGACCGCTCCAAATTACTGTCTTGGGAGTCGCTTTGAGGAAGACAATCTCTCAACTTGAAACAATAGATCCCGGCTTTGTTGAAATTGTTATTATACAAATTGCCGTCTTGGAAGTCTCTTTGGGGAAGACAATCTATAAGGTATAACACCCGGGCCGAGGCATTGTTGAAATCATTATTGTCGGTATCATTAATTCCACAGTCGCCAAGTATATCGGGATCTTCAGCTTCAGCCAATTGTGCTTCATTTCTGCGATTGCGTCCACGAATCCGATATGGAGCTAACTGTCCGTGGCGCGCATGCCCGTTGTGGTAATGGCGCCCCCTTTTTATGCTGTGGCGAGCCATCGTGCACTGTCGAAGTCTGATAATAATAAGGATAACTTCCAAAAAAAAAAAAAACTTAATAATGGGCGGAGAACAGAGAGGTGGAGGATCCGTGGTGATAGTATGGGATGACTACCACCTATCAGGAAATGAACGGTGTGACATACTCGGCATGCTTTCTGAGTCTCTTTTTCCACTTTACTCTACTTCGACATAGCATGATACCTGTAGGCTGTTGCAACTTGCAAACTGGTCTAGAATAGATACGGAGACCCACTTTACTCGAAATCAAAATATTTTTGTGTTTGTATTACATACTACTACAGTACTCCGATCTTCAACTAACAACTATCACCAGCATCGGAGCTGGCGTACCCTACCCACTTCTCCTTGAAAGGCGCCGCCTCGTGATTCAAGTCGCGTCGTTTGCGTGTGAAATCACGTGCCCGAGTGAAATCGTATGTTGTTTACAATCGCTCGCTTGCCATGATCCTAGGCTAGCCGAGCTCGCTTCGACACCCCATGATTATACCGTCTTCACGAGGTATTGCGTCTCCGTGGGGTCTACCCCCCAGCAAGTGCTCTCCCTCCACGAGCTGTCCCTGCAAGAGAGGCTCCATCCAGTGGTCCACACAAAGGTCGTCATTTACAATGAGCCTCTGTTAACGAGAACAATAGAAAAAAAGCCCTCTACACAGAAACTATGCATCGTGGAAAAAGCCGCCTGAGTCTTAAGTTAGATTCTGAAATCAGGTCCATCCACACCTCCCAGCCATCAGTTCTTTAGAAGACTCGTCGAAGCTAGCGATCTTCTTAAAGACAGCTCCTCCAGCGTTGAGGTTGACTCTCGGACCATCATGGATAGAGTCTCCTGTTCGGTACGGCTCTGCAGCTGAAGCTGAAGCTGAATGTTTGAGGCCAAGGTTAATGGCTGTGTGGACTTCGAACTCCTGACAGGAATCGTCGAATATAGAGCTCTCACTTGGTCCCTTATCAGAGATCTCTGCACAGTGATTGTCGAGTGTAGAGCGTCTTGTACGGTAGTTGAAGGTAGGGAAGGGGCCGATATTCACGTGCCATCTCGAAAGAGAGAGTCGATTACCAAAGGGAAATCAATCGAAAAACGCATGCGGCATTGCTGATGAAGTTACTTTTGGTTCTAAGTATACCGTAGATTCATGTGATCTCGAGATGTTCAGAGCTGTGGATGCTGTAGGCACGGTAGTTAGAGCAACAATAACTCGCAAAGAGGAGCGAGGTGAACATGTCGGAGATTCTGAGATTCTGCCATGGTCCTCGTGAGTTGTGTGACGAGGTTGGGTTAGATGGTGGTCGTGGTTGCGATATCGAAGCTACTGCTTGTCAAGGTAGAGCTGGTGATGCCTAGGGTTGAAACTTGAGTATTGTATAGATCAGACGGAGCGTTGTTGAGCGGTGAATTTCGCGCATGAAGGATGATGAAATGAAAGAATATGAACCACACAAAAAGTATCAGATCGCGGAAATGGAGCGACACTTCTTGTCCGTGGAGCTCGGTGTGGGCGCAATGGCAGCATTGCGTGCATTACGGTAACCCTTTAAGTCTATGAGGTTAGAATTTTTACATTTTGCTCCATAACATCGGGGTAAGGGGGTAACTCAATGGTATGATGGCTGTGGTTTGTACCGGCGAGGCCCTGTTGTAAGCCCCGACCCAAGTTCAAATTCCAGTATGGACGTAACTGTCAGCTCCTCCTGTAGTGGGGAGGGCAGTGAACCATCTTTTTACCATCAACCAGAGTGATCACGTGGCTTGTCCCCCACCGCTGCACCGACTTTTTCTTTTTGCCTGTAGATCACCACGTGACATGTGGTTTGCTTGGCGCTCATTACACCTCACGTGCGTCGCCTCTTACTTAATCTGTAGTACTAACCCCCGGCTTGACATTATCAATAACTTTTGAGATTAGAACTTTTGTAGCAGGAATCAGTGCAGTTGAGGCCACGATCAGTTGGATGAATGACAATTCCATTGTGTTGACGTCAGAAAACATCACAATGTAAGGAAGATGTTGTTTGTATGTGCAAGGGAGTTGCATAAGAAGATATTTGGTTCAGCAAAGGATTTGCGCTAACTAGATGCAAATACAAGTTATGCACAGTGAGAAACAACTTTCGTAATCACAACAAACATTTGTTCTTAGATATATATTGATAGCATATCCTCTATAAATAGCCCTTTTGTTCGTAAATAATATACATTATCGTTCCAACACAATAACATTTCCCTCCTGCCTATTCAACACAACGTAGATATTGCCGAAAATCAGCCCTTCGTGTTCAAACTTGACCCTCTTACTTCTCAACACAGAATCTTCCATTGTACAGTGCAAAAAAAATTTTATGTTCTTTTCTGCCCTCCTTTTTTATAATGTCAGTCGTTTAAGAACTGCTGCCGGCGAACTATCTCCTAGCTCAACCCACCACCACGCACCACACACCCTTTTTCTCTGCTCTATTAATGTTGCTGTTGTGTTGTTATCCCTGGGGATTATCTGTCTGTAAAAGTTAGTCCCAGTTATGTCACTATCCGCGTCAAGGTCGTGTACTTACTTGTCGCTCTTTCGAGGAGCAGAGGAAACACTTGTTGGGTTTCTCTGACCAAATCTGCTGGTCAAAGGCTGTTGAACATCGTTAGCATACAGCCGAATTAAGTAGAGGAGATGGCAAATAGAAGAAATGCGAAGGATGGATAAAGTGTGCCACGGACCTTGAAGTTGACTTAGCTAAGTAGCTTTCGGAAGACGCACGAGAACAGGCATGACTGGAAAGTACGGGCTGTTGGTTGGAAAAACGTTGACGGTTATAGGCAAAGTCGAGAGACGTATTGTAGAAGCGAGATCTGTCATTGTCTCCGCGGCGGGCTTTGTTGATTAGCACTTGAACTGAAGGAATCAAAGCGAGTGAACTATGGTCTTACAGTGAATTGAAAGATCAAACCACTCGCTGCATCCACCCGGCTGCATCTCTGTGTTCGTAGTATAAGCTCGAAGTCTGTCGTCATGTATCACAGCTCTCCAAGGTCCGACAATCCGTGCTGGAATCCGAGCCCAGTGGCTTTGACAAAAGGTGGAGGGAGATGGAGAAAAAAGAAAGAACGCGGAGCCCGGTAGCGAAGCAGGTGTACTGGAGCGAAGGGCCAATATATGCATGATGCACCATGTCGGCCAAATACATCAGCTCATGAAAGCGCATCATTACCAGGGTCATCACGGAGATATCCGGGTGATCTTTGATGATCCGGGTACTCCCGAACCCCAGTTTGTTTCCACATAGGCGGTGAGAGCAGCCCCATCCGCCCCCCGGATGACGTTTTGTTGAATCTCGCTACGATAAACGATAAACGAACCGCAGTTCCTATCGATAATAAAGCTTACTTTGACCTCGTTTAAGATTTCAGGGGGATAAATAGAGGGTGTACTCGAGTCAATTGCTGTTCATCTGAGGCACTATGACAGCCGGAAGGTAAATATGTTTACAACTATCACATGTAAACAAACATACAATCCGTGTCAAATAAATAATCCCAAATAAATGTCCCCAAGCCCGGCCGGATCAACCGGCACATCGCACCCGCAATGTTGACAGCGAAGATCAGAGATCAGATCATCATTGCGGGGGGCGGGGAAACAGCCGGGCGATATATCGACATATCTCAGCCCTTATCGCATACCCTAAACCCGTATATCGATGATACTTATTTGTTGACTGCAGACTCCGCTCTAGCCGCGTGCCGCCGCGTCAAGACAGACGAGCTACCGAGCCAAAAATATAGACGAGCTTGGGATCGTCACAAAATCGTCTGAACTTTTTTTTCGTCCGAGTCTTGAGTCTTGGTATCCGGTGAATCGAGCGTTGCACCGAGCATTAAGGTTTATTCCGGTGGCGCCATGGCTCTGCTCCCCGCCTCATTGAGGTTTATGTGCAGAGATCGGAGTTTCATGTTTCTTTAACAGGAACCCGAGCTCTTGAAAGGGCAAAGTCGAACCAGATCAATGTAGCGTCTCGGCATGGCACTCGGGGTTTCTATCTGCGACTTTGCGACTTTGTGGCTTTGTGGCTTGCTGCTTTGCGAGCTCGGGCTGGGCTCTCGGTATCGACGTCTTGGAAACTCTTGAGCCTTGGAAATTCCCGTGGTCCCGGCTGCATAGCGACGATTGCGGGGACCAATAGGCGATTTTCTTGACAAGCATCAGTACCTGCCTCATTTGGCGCTCCCTTCCAAACATCGTTCGATAAATATTTTCTATCAACCATACCCAGCATGTGAGCCGGACGAAGCGCGGCGTTTATGTAGGCTGATTGCGCCTAACCCAAGTTGATATGGTTGGATATGGTTGCATAGGCCGAAGACGACATCATGCATTGCATTAGGATTCGGAAGTTTTGTGATGAAATGGAGGAAATGGATGGAATGGATGGAATCACTGGTCGCTGTCGATGTCGGTGCCAGACGGCCGAGGATGCGTCGGAGGTCGAGGATACATATCAGAGGCTATGAAGGTAGATTGATGAAAGAGATCTCGGATGATGAGAATGACGAGGATGCATATCAGAGGCTATGAAGGTAGATTGAGGAAAGAGATCTCGAATGATAAGAATGTCGACCAGTTGATTGATATCCAGAGAGACAAAGCCACTGTCCAAACAAGCTGTCGAAGAACATGCTTTGGATGTTACTCGGGTTCTATCCTCATATTGCTCGTATTGTAGCTAACTTTGTTACCGTCCCGCCGACCGTCATTGACATTATGATACTGTCGATAAAGTTCACTGCTTCAAAGGACCCCTCATCGTTGCATCGTTTTTTCGAGTTGTAACCACAAGTAATAACACTCCAGTAATAACCTCCTACAGTTCGTAATCACCGTCATGTCGTTGGGATAAATCCGTACCCCCTCAACCCCACCTGCATGCTGGGATTATTTTAATTAGCGACACAGTCGATCTTCTAGAGTGCAGCCATACTGCGTCATTATCGCTCGGCTGCGCAGGTGGCACAACTTCGACAAATGTGCTAAGAAGTAGTGTTAGGCAGAGTTGAAGTCTACGGCTTACCGATGTAGAGTAGTTGAAGCCATGCGAACAGAGCTGCGGTGGTGTCTGTCTACTCTACTACGTACCGTTACACCTACTAGCTACCACTCCACCTTCACGCCGCTTCAAGTCCGCCATCCACAACATCACCGACCATCCACAAACATCACATCACGTTCGTCGTGTCGAGAATATCGCAACTACAACTGAGATCTTGAAGATCACCCGGAGATCTACATCACCGCCTCCGACCGACAGACAACTCCGCTTGCTCCGTCCACGACAACACCGTCGAACCCCGCGTCGAACCACACAGGCAACCCCGCGCCCCGCGTCACCGCGTACTTCGCGTCAACCTACACCCTTCATATAATCCCTCCAATCAATGACCCTTGCCCTACCACCAATATAAATGTCAGACCTAGAATCCACTCCCAGCCGGCCACCGGCGCGTCTTCCCAGCCCTGTGCGGCCATCTTCCTATCTGCGGCCTAGGAGGTCGCCATCACCTCCCCCGGCTGCGGAGAAGCCAGAATGGAAACAGAAGGAGCCGTTGACGCAGATGGATAGAGAGCAGTTGGAGGCTTTGGTTTGTCTACCACCCCCGGCGTAGGGTTCAGGTCCATGAGTTGGGACGGTGAGAAGTGAGACGGGGACTGGGTTTAAGGGTGTTAAGGATGAGGGCTAATATTAGAAAAGCACGCTATTAGGGAGTTTTTGAAGATTAGAACTAGTTATGATGTTCTACCAGTTTCGTTTAGGTTGATTATTCTGGATACCGGGTTGTTGGTGAAGAAGAGTTTGTTGATTTTGCTACAGAATGGTAGGCTATCCCTCTTTTTGCCACATACCGCAGTCTTGGGGACTTAAGAGACTTGCTTCTCAGAATCTGGGACTTCGGGACTTAGGGATATGGCCTTGGGTATTTTGCTAACGAAATGGGAGTAAATAGGCATCGTTTCAGCCCCCCTATGGAACTCGAAAACCAGTGCCTTCGCCGGCCTACTCACCAGTACAGATTTCATTAACGTGATTCAGTACTACTGGCAATTCCCTGATAAACTCAACCAAATCGATGGGTTCCGGTTAGATTCTTTACGCGGTAAGCCATTGCCGCACCCATCCACTCCCCTGCCTATGCGCATTCTAATCCCGCCCGCCAGAAATTGAACAAGCCATCGGCGCCACCCAAATCGAGACCGTCAGCGTTCATCCAATGTCACCACTCTACGATGCCTGTACCCAAATGCTCAGTTCGCGTGCTCGAAGAATTCCTTTAATTGATCACGATGACGAGACCAATCAAGAAATGGTTGTCTCGGTTTTGACTCAATTCCGGATTCTTAAATTTATTGCGTTTAATGTGCGAGAGTGTAGACAACTGAGGAAACCCTTGGGGGAACTGGGGATTGTTAAAGAGAAGGACATTGTTACGGCTATGATGAATACTCCGGTTATGAATGTTATACATATGCTGGTTAAGGCGGATATTTCAAGTGTGCCGATTGTGGATGAGAATGGTATGTGGAACTCTTGGGGTGGTGGTGGAAGCGGACTGGAACCGTGGAACTGTGGACTCATGGGGGGTGTGTGAAAACAAAGTTGGAAGAAGACTAACCATCTGGTCAACATTTAGGAATTTTACTCAATCTCTACGAATCCGTCGACATCCTAACCCTAATCAAAAACGGCTCCTACCAAGACCTAGCATTGACGGTTGGGGAAGCACTTCTAAAACGACCTGACGTAAGCCTTCCAATTGCCCCCTTATACCCCCTATACCCCCCCCCCCCCCCCCCCCCCCCCCCCCCCCGCTACGCCCACCACTAACACACCCCCAGGATTTCCCCGGCGTCCACACCTGCAGTATGAACGACTCCCTAGACGCCATCTTCGAAACTGTTCGCCGAAGCAGAGTACATCGTCTTATGGTTATCGATGCCAATAAAAATCTTAAGGGTGTACTTACTCTTAGCGATATTTTGCAGTATATTCTGCATCATGATGAGAGGTATGAAGGTTAGGAATATGGGTTGGGCTCGTCAAACGTTGCGGCGGGCTGGAGAACAGAGGTGGGAGAGGGCTCGTCGGATTTTGTGACGGCGGGCTGGAGGGCGGGTTGGGGTATGGGTATGGCGGACGGGGAGGCGGTAGGGGTGAAGGAGGGGATGGGGAAGAGACGTATGAGGAAGGAAAAGAAGAGATATATGGAGAAGAGGATGATGAGGAAGGATTCGATTGTTGAGGAGGTGGATGAATGATTGTCTGTCACAAGAGGGCATGATCATGAAGCAGCTTAAGAAGAAGAAGCTTAGCTTAACACGACAGTATGAAGAATGAGGCGTTAATACCGGGGGTGGCTTGCTATGATGGCTATGATAGCGATGATGGCGATGAATTTTACATATAGAAGGAACAAGGCGTACGAATACACAACGTTAACAACGTTAACAACAACAACAGTCATGGTGGAGTGGCCTAATGATATAAGACGACGAAACATGCCGACCGATACCGACGGACGACGACAGAACAACGACATGAGTGACGAAGAGACGGTTCTTTAGGTTCATGACGGAAGTCACGGAAGAAAATGGAGAAGGGTGGCGGGCGTTATTGTCTGTTTTTTTTTTTTTTTTTTTCTGTTTTTTAGTTACCCAGATTATTTTAGTTTTGCGTTTGGGATTTTTATTGCTGTTTTTCTTTACTAGTACTGGTATCTACTTAGGATTACTCTTTACGGAATACATACATTCTGAGAAAACCTGCGCCTGCAGCTTCCCGATCATATAAAATCACCCGAGCAGCGAGTCTTAGTCTTAGTTTCATTCACGTGTCAGTGTTAATGCACACTTGAAAAAAGGGACATAGTAGATATAGTGTCATTATAGACACCAACCGAACTTTCCGTGCCAGTCATTCTCAGACTCCACGTTCCACTATGAATCTCCACTTGGTACTCGTTTTCCCCGAACTCTGAAGCCACTGGGCTCATCCTTTACGTATACCACTTCTTCCAAATATGGAAATTGGAATTACACTTCTATCTTACCTAGGCTACCCTTCTTTTGAAATCTCCCACCGAATTACGAAGCCACTGGCTCGCGTTTTACCACCTCGACGAAGTTCATCCAAACATGGAACTAGTTGAAATTACATCTCCATCCTACCTACCCCTAATTGGAAGTCGCAATTTCAGGAGCATAAAAGCAACAAAATCCCGGCTCCAACATGCAATAAGCGTGAGTCGGTATGACTGCGGTTTTGTCACATCTCGTCTGTGTCTCGATACAAATTACAATCACACATTAAGTATAGATCGGTATGTATATAGAAATTTCCTCCTCTGCCTCCACTGTCTCCTGAGATAGTGTGCTGACTGATGACACCAGACGGATCCTGTCGCTTCTGGCGTGTTTTGTTGCTCCAATGGTCAACCTGAAGCCATCGGGTTTAGAGACGGCAAGTATATCATCAAGCTTCCAGTTTTGTTACCTTGGCTTGACTCCGCGTCGTTGTCTACGGACCTGCAGACCTGCCGTTCCTTGTCGTTCAACAAGACCTCGTTATAAGGGCTTTCGGTTACTGTAAGGGTACAGTGTTAAGCTTCATGGTAAGCTTCTATCTCTGATTCCGGGTACTATGTCAATGCAAGATCAAGACTAATAGTTGAGCGCCTTAGACATCTTCCATTCGAAACACCTGAACGGCAGTAAGAACGCCTCAAGGAAACCAATGAGACAATACTGTACCTCTTGCATTCCTAGCCAGCAATCGACTCAACTTAATCAATACACGTCCATCACCCCTCCTGCCTCTCGTCCCCCATTAAATTAGGACAACCCGGGGATGTGGTTGCTTGCTTGCTCGCTTCAAAATCCATTATCATTGTTTTACATCGGTCACTGAAAATACCGGATCCGGCTGCTATGGTTGCGAACACCAGCCTGGTCCAGCCAAGCTTCTATCTCCCGGTCTCCATAACCAACTTCAACTTCCCCCCCTCTCGCCTTCCCGTTTCAAATTTCTCCAATCATTCGCAACAGACTTGGTACCCGAGTGCAAGCACCTGTTGCTCAAACTAGACAATACCGTTCAAAAGAAAGAACGTGCCGAATACGAATATTTCTACATATGTCTCCCAGGAGGTGTATGTTCCCCCATACGCCGGTTTCCACGGCTGTAACCTTGTTTTTATCTCTGGACTCTGTTAGGGTGAAGATGTTGAATCAGAACGAGTGCTGTAGCGTGGTGAGTTCTTTATCAGAATGAAGATGGATTGTTGATTTTAGTACACTACTGATTGTTGGCAGTTTTGGTTTTCCGCTTTCGGAATACGGTTGACGAGAGATTGCGAAGCTTTGGATAATGTATAATGGATGATTTTGCGTTGCGCAATAAGAGGTTTGAATACAACAGATCGGTCGTCGGCAATATCTACAGAGTAAATTAAGAGATTGTGAGACATTGTGCTAGCTGGGCTTTTAGAGATAGTTGATAATAATGACATATGGGTTGGAGATCTTGCAAATGGTTAAGATAGGGTTACGAATTATGTTTCGAGCAATTCTAAGAGAAAGAGCATACTCACGATGATCTTGAGGACTGGTGTACGTTGTTCATAGTACTAAAAGAAGACACAATGGAATTGTCATTCATCCAACTGATCGTGGTCTCAAATGCAGTGATTCCTCCTGCAAAGGTTCGAGTCTCAAAATTTGTAAGGCAAGAGATTCAGAGGCGGCTCACGCAAAAAGAGAAAGTCGGTACAGTGGTAGGGACCACTCACGTGACCAGCCCGGGTGATGGTAAAAAAGATGGTTCACTGCCCTCCCCGCTACAGGAGGAGCTGACCGTTACGTCCATACCGGGATTTGAACTTGGGTCGGGGCTTATTACAGGGCCTCGCAGGTATAAACCACGGCCATTATACCATTGAGTTACCCCCTTGCCCCGATGTTATGTAGAAAAATTTATATAATACAATCTTTTAGCAGCACGCAATGCTTCTGCCCTACCGGGCTCCCCGGGCGTCACCGGGCTTCACCGAGCTCCACCTTCTCCTCATATCCATCAATGCTATGCATTTTCTTTCCGCATCCATGAATCACAACCTTTAACGGTAACTATCGGTGATCGCGGCATCGGTTTTCCCCATAATATCACCTCTCAATCACATTCCAGTTCAAGTTCAACACCCGAACTCACCAGCTAAATCTCAAGTTTCAACAACCTTAAAGCTTTTCTATTCCCTTCCCTATCGCCTTCGCCTTCGGTGGAGTCTAGCCTAACTTCACCTCGTCACACAAATCTCAAATGTCTTCTACATCTACAATCCGGCTTTTAATCGGTTCGCCTTGACTGAAGATCTGTTGTCTACTTAGGAGCACGCAAACATCGATCCCTACCTTCGATAAGCTTTACGAAAAACTCTACATTGCTTAATCGCTACCAACATTTCACGGATACGAGACCTACGATGCGCTTTATCCGACGATTGCTACAACTCAGCATCTAGATTCTACAGCAGCCATTAGCGTTCGCCTCCTTCACCTTTAGAACCGCAACTTATCGGAGAACTCTATCTGCGACAGCCATCGACAGCCATCAACGGTCTTCGACGGTCTTCAACAAGCTCTCTTCACCACGAGTCCTCTCCACGCTCTCACTCCGACGCGGTACTTCTACACAGATCTTTCTCTCCAAATGTTCTACGCCCAATGAACTCTCTCCTGAACCCTTACTGTCTCTGGCGAGCTCCCAAGGGAACCATTCCTCACACGCTGAATATCGAGTGAACACAGCGTCCATGCTAGCCCTCCATCGACGGCTTTACTTATAGTGGTACCCGCTGTAATTTGACCAGTTACTTATCCAAGAGTTATGAAACTTCTCCTTGAAAAAGTTCCCATAGGTGGGATTTGTGGAAATAAGGATAAGGAGCGGCGGAATGGGAAGGATTATGAGGACGACCATGACGGTACTGCATGTTGCAGTTGAGAAGTTTGATTGCAGACTTAAAGATATTATGGCGAGGGAGGCGAGGTATAAGAGAGATGGTGATTCGTGAGTAAAACCCGTTAGTTACACGTAAGCGAACGTTAGTCCGTTACGACAGTCAGGAGCCTCCTTGGGTGTGATGGGTGAAAATAAGCCCTCTTATCGATAAGAGATAGCTGAGTGCTTCGTTTATCGTTTAGCGAGCTTTCTCGTCACACGATTCTCGCGCTTGAATAGATTTACCAGAGGCAGCCAGAGAATAAGTACTAAAGATAGCCCAGATTATCGCGAATCACTCGGATGTTCACGCGCTTACTCAAGTTCATAGCCCATAGGTTCGCTTACTTGCACAAGAGGGCAGGCAGACGGACCCTTTGATAATTCCATATCCAAGTGTTTCTGTGCCGGAGGTTTGTTGAGACGGATACACGGGCCACTGAGGGCTAGCATCTGAAGACCAGCGTGATATCTTTGGATTGGTGTTCCATCCTTTCTACTTACCCAGAAAGCCGTCTTCTGTCCAGGCCGACGGGGAGACCGTCGCAACGCATGCATCAATGTTGATGTGGTGTGTTTCCAATTCACGGCATCGGCTACGGCGAGTGTCCAACCGTCCAAAATGCATGAGATTGAACTAATAAGGTGAAATCAAGGAGATAATTAAAGACACTTAAGATGATCCATTGCCATTCGCGTTTGCCATGCTATTGAATTACTTGGTGGACTACATAAAATTACTAGAGGACATCTCATTGAGCTATTCGCGCGCTTTTGCTATTGCGTTTTGCTAGAAAATGGGATCATAAATCGTCTCGAGAATGTTTCTGTCTTGATTAAAGGTGGTCCTGACCCTCTAGCCTATGGAATTCGAGAGCTATAAATTGTTCATCGATCACTAGGCGGCGAATCTGCATGTCGTTGATGTTGCGATTCGCCGGAATAGCTCGACGGGAAGTCCTCAAATATCCTCCATCATATTCGTGCAACGACAGCATGATTATCCGACAGATGGCATCGGGTACCAATGCCAAAGTGGAAGACAGCCATAACCTGCAGCGGAGGTTAGGTTTGGCCGCACCTGGTATATCAGGGCGACTACTAGGTGCCAGGTGGTGGACACAGGTTTCAACCGAATCTCCATTTCCTTTGGCCCAGCGCCCCAGATTTTGGACATCACCCAATCGCCATTTCACTTTAATAACATCAATCTTCTGCTATCTTGTCCATTCCACGCCCTCTCTCAATGATTTACCTTTGATTCTTTCACCGACTAAGCCATGTTGACACAAAGTTTTTTACTTGTCTTGGGCTTACTTGTCCCGCAGTTCCTTACCCCTGTCATAGCAGAAACGATATCGATAGACAAGGAGAAGTGTTACATCGGAGAAACGATATTGATAGATAAGGAGAAGTGTTACATCGGAGAAACGATAGATGAGAAGATATGTTACATCAATATTTACGAGGAACCCTATGGTGCGTTTCGAATTATTCCATTGCTTACGCAGCTAACAGTTCAAATTATTTATGAATAGTACGCAAGCCTCTGATGCCCCGTTGTTATCATCGAACGAACACCTGGCGCAAAGGCGCCTTTACCTACTTCAGTCACGAACACATCAAGTACCTCCATCCTAACTCTTTCACGGTAGGATCCCAAACCAGATATTCAACCTACTTATCTAGCAGTTTAGTAGTCTATCAGCCTAACGAGCTTGAATTCTATCCAGCCACTATCACTGACTATTCATCACTAGGCAAACCACGACGCTTTCACAGCACTTCTCGGCTGGTGCTATGAACACAAAGATGCAGTGCCTCATGGCATCAGAAAAGAATGGGACCAATGGTGGTACTCCACCGAAGGTAATGCGTGGTTCGATGATCTCTTGGTCAAGTGGGGCATTCTTCAGAATCCCGCGGATGAAACTGAGTCGGAACTTAAGGGATTTCAGAGTCTTACCGAGGGAGTAGTAAATGCACTTTCAGTCATGTGGGACCTTATGTGGCTACGGGATCCTTGGAAACAAAACAATCTGAAACCAGGATATGAGGTACATATGAGCAAAGTATTTGATCTCATCAAGTTGAGTGCAAGTCCTCTTTTCCTCGGTTGATCTACGGGCCACTGTAGATATCTGACATCACTAGGGCGAACTTGACACCCAGCCACTGAACGTCATTGCTTGGAAAGCCCTCATCAGACTCTACCATGGCAAACCGGGCGATCAGCAACTGAAAGATTTCCTAGCTTCTTATGACCACCTTAGTATCTACATCCCAGAAGACAATCGGGCTACGGAATTCTGGCTTGAAAACATGGTTACCGGTTTAATTCTTCCGGCGGAATTGAAACTGAATATGGAGCGGAAATTGGTTCCAATCCTGACTATGCCTGTATGGGAGATTTTCGGTCTGCCGAGAGAGATATTCTCTTATGTGGATGGGAATGAGGATGCTGATAATGTAGTGACCACGAACTATGAGTATGCACATGGGCATATGGTGGCAAACATGCAAGAGGGGCGGAATTTCCATGATGAAGTTTAATTGACGATTACAGTCATCGTTACTCTTTTGTGGGAGACAGTAGCTGGGGAAGTCGTAATTGGATTTGTCATTGGATGGAGCAGTGTTTTTGAGTTTGAATATTTTATGGGTTTTCTGGTTAAAAATTATATGATACTCGTGCTAGGGTCTATTCTGTTGGTAATAACGTAATAATAACTTTATAAAATAATGAGGAATTCATAAAAGACAGGATCCACTTTTGAGAAATATACCCATAAAACACTCAACTCAAAAAAACTATCCCATACAAGGACAAATCCAATTACAGACTTTCTCAGCTACTGTCTCCCACAAAAGATAGCAGTAATAAGATAACCGTAATAATCGATTAAACCTCGTCACAGAAATTCCACCACTTTTGCATATTTACCACTATATGCCCATGCTCATACTCATAGTTCGTAGTCACTGCATTATCATCATCACTCTTATTCCCATCTATGTCAGAGCGTTGCTCCTGAGAAAGCGGTTGCGTGCTTTAGTTGGATGGCTGGCATGACGCTAACTTGAGTAGCGCAAACTTCGTGGCGGCAAGCGATCCCGCGGAACCCGCTAACCATGCAACTGACGTAGAAGCTAAGCATGAATCCATTTTTTCAGTAGCAACGCTCTTTCAAAGTGTCATCACAGTTCTGCGTTGGCTATCTAGTTTGGGTTATCACCTGACTAGAGGGCTCGATATTGTTCATAATGACTCACTCGTCCAACTCGAAGCGAGTCGTGCTAAGAGTGGTGTCACGTGCGCAAAAGAGAAGATGGGTCATGATGTCACTCTAGAGTCTAGATATCACTTAAAATTAAAATCCATGTCCATGACCGATGTAAACCATTTCACTAGTCAAAACGTTATTCAGTTCCCATAAATAGCTTGAACCCAAGCATCCTAATGATCAATAAGAAAATACATCCAAAATTCAAACCATGAACACTGACACATAAGTATTTCCAAACTGCGCTCTTGCATAAACCCGTAGCAACACGATGGAAACCACAGCCGAAACTTAAAGCTCGTCATGTCTATGATTCGCGTAGACACCAAATTCAACGTCATGAGTATGATCCTTCCATGTGGCTTCCCCATCTCCACGATGATCCACATACCCATGCCACAAGTATTTGGCAAACCTCCAAGATATCGATTCCTTCGACTCACCCCAATACTCCCAGTCTGGAATCGATAGAACAGGAGTTAATTTCCGCTCCTTATTCCGTCGGAGCTCCGCAGGAAGAATTGATTCGGTAATCACTTTTTCAAGCCACGAATCTGTAGACAGATCACCTGAAATGTTGATATTTAGGTCACCATAGTTCGTAGTTAAAAAATCTTTTAGTTTCTGATCGGCTCGTTTTCCGCGGTAGAGACTGAGGAGAACTTTCCAAGTGAAGACGTTGATGGGTTGAGCATCGAGTTGGCCCTGGCGATGTGTTAGTGAAGTCGTCTTAAGTAATCACAGACACCCGAATTTGAACTTCTAAGAAATGAGTAGAGATTGGATAGGCACTCACAGTCAAAGTGATAAGATCGAATACTTGATTTATAGCAGCCTTCTCTCCAGGATCCGGATCAGTTACTTCCAGCTTAAGACCCCCCATATAGAGGCGATCAAAGTCCGTAACACCTTCAGTAGCGTTCCACCATTGGTCCCATTCTTTACTGACGGGATGATTCCCTTGGGACAGATACTCGCAGCACCAACTGAAAAGGGGCATATGAGCTTTATGGTTTGTCGTAAAAGAGTTCGGGTACTGGCTTTTGATTTTGTCGTGGTCAAATTCGAGTTCGTGGTAAATCTTCGTGAAGTGATGACAACGTGACATCACAGGCTTCCATTCTACGAGTATAACGGTAACGGTTAGATTGCGGATCTTTATACAGCTGAGGAGATATAGTAGGACGTATTGCTTTGTAACGAAGGTTTCTGGCGGCATGGCTGGTTGGAAACATACCGTAAGGTTCATTGTACACATCCGACCCCTCTTCCGATGTAACGAGTTGTAGCAAAAGTAAGCCAAAAACGAACAGAAACCCCCGCTTCAACATTTTTGTTCGATATAACGATTAGAATTCGACAGAACGTCCAATCAAGAGACGCGAGAGGGAAGGCGAATCAAACGATGTCCAAAATCAAGGCTGGGCTTGGAAGTTGAGGAAAATGAGGTGGAGGGTCGGTTTGATTTCACGTCTACAATCTGGTACGTAGCGAGGCTGTGATAACTTACATGCTCCACTTCGGCGTTGCCTCCCGCTACATTGCATCGGCTCTGCTCTAGCGCCATAGACACCGAGTGATACTGATACCGTGAGTGATATCCCATGTTCGCTGGTTCGACGTCTTACACCACAACTCGCTTTGAGCCGCACCAGTGACAACACAAGCTATCCCCTGGATAGCCGTAGACTTCAAGAATTTCCACGCGATATTTGGTGCATTTTTCACCTATAGCGAGCCATTCTAGTTACTTCTTAGATACTGGGCGACTACCGCTGCGAGCTACTAAGTAACTGGCCACCCGGCGGCCGCCGGGGCGACCAAAAACGCTGCCCCCGGGAGCAATAATAGGTATTTTTAGGTGCCGTTCGTGTACATGCATCTGCCAGAGGAGCTCCACCATTATGGTGATCGTCAAAGCAAACTATTATTGTATTGTTTGGTGGGTGGGGTGCTAGCAGCGCAGTGTGTACATGCTTATACAAGCTTGTACAGGGCAATTCAAAGCACCAGAAAACGCTGCCCGAGAGAGCAATATTAGGGATATCTAGGTGCCAATGCGAGTACAGGCATTATCTAGATGTGCTGTATTTACTGCACGGAACATATGTTTATAAGCCAATGACCAAATGTAACAGTATTTTTATTTATTTCTTTATATTCCCTACTGTTCTATCCGCTGAGGATTTTGGGCCTTAAGGGCTTAATACAGTAATCGTCGTACATCTAAAAACGTCCCCTAAATACAGTTTAATCTCTAATGTCTACTCCGCTTTTGCCAGGGCAGCCCTCCGCCCCCATTCAGGCCGTCGTCTGACGATTCCCATAAGGGCGTGATTTCCTTATACATACCGTGAAGTGACCGGCGTGTTTTTCTATACTCATTCTCATACCCTTCCTTCTTGCTATATAAAAAGAGAATGGAGATTCTCGCAGATGATCGAAATGATGAATCCCTCCGAGCGATTACCGATGTAGAGGTGAGTCACGAGCCGTGATCCCTGTGCCGAGATTCGAACCAACGGCCTCTGAGCCCAGAGGAACGATTGATCGGTGATGACGAGATTGACATGGATGGTTGGTGCCGGAAGATTGATCGGCGGTAATGCAAGTTAGACCCAGGCGGTTAGCGCCGCGACAGTGGACGGCTGGAAAAACTCGACAAGCTCGCCGCGGCTCGATGAGAAAAACACATTTTTTGATGAAACTTGGAATACTAGGAACTTATGCGATGTATTCAGTGTTATTACAACTTACCACCACCATCAGAGCGCAAATGACCCTCCATCGTATGCACTCGTTTTGCCGCGTCACACGGGACCACTCGTCAGGCAGGCAGCGAAGGGGCCGGGTCAGAAAAGAGAGTCCGGGTACGATCAATGGATCGTCAACGGTCAAGCGCAGGGCGCAGGTAAAGATTGTGTTGCTGCTACAGTGGGGGGGCTCGGATACTGCAGATACCTACTGTCCGGGTCTAATTTTTCATATCTGCTGATTTTTCTCCTCCTGACCCGCGGAGATGTCCTCTCTGTTTAGAGGGACGGTGCCTTACCCGGTATGGTCTCAGGATAGCTGCCCGCGGGTACAACAGTATTTTAGTAGTTTACTGCTCCCGGGAAGCTTAGTAAAAAGATCAACCAAGAAGTTGGTAGCAAGTTTCACTTATCAATGAAGTCCTGACAAGATGGCGAGGCTCTGTAAAGCCGCGGTAGACGAGACTTCCATATCCCACGTCCCCTTGCACTTCCGCGTAGAATCTGTGCGCCAATCGAGACGCGGGTCCAGCTTTGAATATACCAACTGTACCAGGCATAGACTTTTGTACGGTCATCGGCGATGACGCAGTCGTACTTACAAGGGCGTTATGACGATGGCAAATTTACATTTATTTCATACCTGGTGACGCGATGACGTACGAACATCTACGACCGGTATCCCCAGACGTCGATTGAGGCCCAGAACTTGGCGCCCTTAGCGTGCCTCATCAGAAAATCTCCACATACATTCCTCAGCCGGGTCATTTCCTTCAGACCCCTGCTTTCCATACAAAAGGGGCGCTAAGTTCCAGAGGTCCAATAAGATTTATTTTTAATTTGAGTGATGTGACATGGCGAGGCGTCAAGAAATGAGGTTGCAGGAAGAAAGAGTTGTGTTCAAGTTCGAGTCCTGTGTGACTGCATGCATGTTAGGGTTCGAACCCTATGAGTGCTCAACTATGTCTTGAGAGCATATTTCAACAAGGCGAGAGTTCATTACAGATTGTTGGATGTTCTAGAACTTTTCGGCACATCATGGTACCAATATCTTGAGAAAGCTTTTCAGGATCTGTCCCAGAAAAAAATAGTCACGGGTGAATAGGAGTAAACAGAATTCCAGTTATGATCTTCAATTCTTGGAGTACAGGATATGCGGTAATACTCGTTCTCCGAACACAAACTCGAACCGATACAAATCCATCCATACCACATAGACGCCATAAGATATGTCATCACATACACTTCCCCTGCTGCCCGTCTCGTCAATAAAGATTCTCCAGATGCCACCATCAGATTACACCATACGCCATGGGCTTGATTCTCTTACCCTTTCCTCTTCTGGTCTCTGCTGTCCATATTCAAACAAAGTAAAAACAAAAGGCAGAAGGTATCTTAAATATCCATCCATCAGCTCATATCGTCGTAGAATCGTCTCGCCGTAGCGTGTTACCATCGTCCCACTCCAGCTTAATTGTAGTGGTCTGCCCAGTTGGCGTCCGTCTTCTCATACCCGGTAGTACCAGGCAACTTCGGCTGGAACTTCGCCTTCTCGCCCAAGAACACCTCCATTCCGATTTCCGGGTTCTCCTCCCCTCTCTCTAGTAGCAAGGTATGCATCGTGTACCGGTCGCCGAGGACCTCCTCGTGGTGGAATGCATGAACTGTACAGTTCTTACAGTAGTACTGTAGAAGTTAAAAATCTGTAACAAAAGTCAATATACGCAACGCTCTCCCACTGACTTCTTTTTCTGAGTCAGAAAAAGAAGTAAGTGGGAGAAAATCCAAAATGAGGGATACTGAAGTGAACTAACGCAGTGAACTGGGTTTCCGCTCCCACCAGAATAAGTATATTCTCCCATCATATCTTCATTTAGAACCTTGACGTGATTCTTTCATCCCAAATTTCATGTCAGTCACCTGTAATACTCGATCAATGAGATTCTGGGATGTTCGTAAAACGGATAAAAACGAATAAAAACGGATATATGATCTCTGTTGAAGGGTAAAATCTTTGTTATTCCTGCAATATACCAAAGATGGGGTTTTTTCTAAGAAATCCCGGTGCTCAAAACAAAGCTCCTGCAAAACTTTGTTTTTCGCGTGTCGATGCTGAAATGCGAACTTTCAACGCTGGTGCAGCCATTCACTCCACGTATCTTGCTTCAACCGGCTGAGTAGGGGGAACGAGAATCAAAGAAAACCATGTTGGGCGGAGTATATAAAAGTCGTATAATCGTCCTCCGCTCAACATGGGCCTGCGACTCAATGAAACCCCTCATTCCCTAAAGACTCGGGGCCAGTGCATGTATCAACTCGACAAATAAAAGTGGGGATAAAATCGGAATGGTAGACTGAGTTCGATACGAACCTTAGGAATAATTGCATTCACCGAGTAACCTCCCGCTCCAAATTTCCGGCAACTCTCGCAATGACACAAGAAACTTGCTGGCAATTTGTTCTCGGGGAAATGCGTTATCCACTTCAACTTGCCGCAGTGGCATTTTCCTTGGACGTCCACGGGCCCGCTGTTTGTGTACGCCGATGTTCGTGAGGCGTCGTTATTGTCGTGTGTAACTTGTGAGGGATTTGAATGATCGGAATGAGAGAACATGTTCATGATACCAGACATTGTTGTAAAGGATGAAGTTAAGTTGAGAAGCAGAAGAAGTAGCAAAAGTGTGGTACTTATTGATAAAATTAGGAAGGGTTACGTTAAGTCGGCGAAATATCTGTAGACACGGCAGTTTATTATTCCTTGGTCGAAGTGCCGCCGCAATCCGATGATCAAGGCTAATTCCGCTCAGCCTACTTCCGCCGTGATTCTAAACCTATTGGAGATAACGGCCGCTAAGTCGCGGGGTGTCAATTTTCCATGTCGAGAACACTCCTGCATTATATAACTTGGAAGATGAAAGAACTTTTCAGGCGCATCACAGAATGGCGGAGTCGGCTCTCGCACTTATCGGCTTTATATATAACTCGTTTGTGTTTCCACCTCTTGGAACAGCACTGTGATGTCGAAGGAAACGTCGAAATCTTGGCGTTCACAAGAACACATTATTGTCTTATAAAATTCCGTGTGGCCTTCTTGCACTCTGATCACAACGGGAACGTTGAAAGTTTATAGCTAATGAAAAAGATATTATAATCCTATAAAATTTCTAAAGAAGAAAAGAACCGTCTTCTCACACTTCACTAAATGACACAATTTTTGGCATTATTTTCAACCGCTGCGAGTCTTCAAAAGTTGTTGCGACCTGTATGCATAAACTGATGGCATGCATGGCCGCTAGTTCTGTGGTCAGCTGACTGAATCAGCACAAACGGCACACTGAGTAATCAATGCCTCACCAAAGCTAACCATAACAATAGCCATGCATGTAGGCTGCAACAACTTTTGAAGAGCCGCAGCAGTTGAACATGATAAGCAGACCTGATCTTTGATACAGGTCTTCATGTGCTGAGGGACGGTATTGCCAATGTCAAAAATTGCGTTCTTCAGTGTAAGAACTGAACCTGTTTTGGTTTCTGTGGGCTAATCCTCTCCAAATATGTTGATCGTGGAAAAACGTAGGTATCGTGGTAAACGTGGTAATTGTGGTAAACGAAGTTATCATGGTACACGTAGTTGTCGTGGTAGACGTAGTTGTCGTGGTAAATGGAGTTGTCGTGGTAAATGGAGTTGTCGTGGTAAACGGCGTGTCTTCGGAAGTGTCGTAATCTCCGAGAGCGCACGCCTAAAGGAAGGTCAGTTCATTTTATCTCCTGCCATGCCCATTACTTCCCTATTCCCTTGTATGTACGATTTTGCTGCGTAATGCGATAAACTTCTGAGGAGATGTCGGAAACGTATGGGTATTTGACAGGAACTCAAGATCCAGCACAGGGACTTATGTAGATGCGACCTTGGACACGAAGATTCGCAAGAGACGAATCACATGATACTAGCTTCATGGCAGCCTAAAAACAGGTCTTCGTTCTCGTAATACTAGTAAACCTGTTGCATAATAGATAAAGTGGCCTTTAAGCGAGCTCTCGAGCAACGAATCAGGAATGCCACGGCTATAATCGGCTGCCTCATCGAAATCCATAGAGACTTATAGTAAACCTTGGGCGTCATTTAACGCGATAGCCGACCCTATCCGACCTCATTCTTTCCGAATACGGAATGATCTATAGCTCTCGCTGGCTTTATACAGCCCGGTGATTAAAAAAAAAACAAGAATCTTCGCCGCTAGTACAATAAGCGAAGAGGAGCGGCATTAAGTTTCGTTAGTTTACTAAAAATGTCTTGCCTTTCTATGGCTCTCGCCGGCTTATACAGGCCGGTGACTAGAAAAAACTAATCCGAAGTGGAATTCGCTCTTGAAAAAGGAACACGAGGGAAGATCATAGAATCTCACGCCATAAAGCCGCCCGCTTTTTAGAAGCCTATGGAGGACGTACGGACCCCTCTACTCCTAAACAATTAATGAAACCCTAATCTGGTGGAATCCTATAGTCTAGTATGGCTACGGGCTACGCAGCGCCGGAGCCGTACTAGACTAGGAATCCTACAGAAAGTCTTCTAATTTCATTTTCAGCAGCGAATCTAAGAACTTTATTTCCAAATTCCAAGCTCTAAAGGCCAATAATGCGCATGGTCTATTGTAATTCCTCAAGTCCACTCACTCGTTACTCAACATCTTCACATCATTTAGGTATTCCATTCATTATATTGCAGCCTATCAGTGGCTAATTAAAATCCATTGTTTATCCTTCCCCTCTAGTAATCAATAATAACCACCAATTAATCAATATCATCCGACTTTGCTTCCTCCTTCTTTTCCGTCTCTTCCGTCTTCTCAACGGTAACCGTTTCAGATGCCGAGAGCTCTACTGGCGCTACTGTAACCGCAACAAGCGCAGGCGCGGGTTTCTCCGGCTCCGGTGGGAACAGCTCCGTTTTCAAATCCGGCAAAAAGCGTTCAAGCCTCTTCCAAGTCTGATCCCAAAGCTCCTTATTACCACCATCACTCTCTGGCCTGACCAAGAATCCACCGGAAGACATAACCAACAAGATATTCTTCAAACTCTCGGGTACAGCCTCGACCTAAATACGCAGAATCATTAATTAGCACCCATTTTGAAAACCAGGGTTAGGGAATCGATTATGGGAAACTCGTTGACAACTTACCAAGTGGTCCGCTTGCCCGCTGTTCATCAACCGATCCATAATATCTAAGATCCTCAACCAGAGATCTAACATGCCTTCCCATTCGGAAAGCATCACTAGGTAGTGAAGGAAAATCTTGCATAGCAAGGTAGCGGCTTGGACGCGAGTGTCGCTCATGCCCTTGGTATCGCCTTGGAATACTTCGGGTTTGAGGAGGCGGTGGATAAGCGGGAATAAGACATCGCCGAAGATGGCGGTCCATTCTTGGTGATCCCCAGAGGTGAGCTCAGGAGACAACAAAGACTGTCTCAGATAACCAAGAGAGAGGTTTCTAATCTCTCTGCAAGGGTTTGTACACTGAGTACTCAAGCTCTGGAAAATAGGTAACCAGTACGTAGTCCAGGCCTCATTCTTCTCCAAATGAGACTGAGTAATCAACCCGGGAACTCTAGTAGTCAAACTGTAGATCATAGAAACCGCCTTAGTTCCTCTAGCAACCACCTCAACACCGGGGTAATCAGTCGCCTTCTTTTGAGGTTTGCCCTTCTTAGCAAGCTTATCCTGCTTCTGCTCATAAGCTGCCCCTACGCTGCCTTCGTTTCCGAAATCATTAAGAAGGGAGATCACGGCGACGTAGTTGTCGGCTGTAACGCTGGTCTGAGCCTCGGATACGATGAGCTCAAGGATACCGAAAACATCGACTACGGCTTCTTTGTTGTGCAAGAGACCGCGGAGGATAACCCAGAGGTCGGGGGAGTTGATGATCTCGCTGCGGAGAGCAGAGGGGCCCTTAATACATTTTGAGAGACCCTTAATAACCGACAAGGCAGATTTGTCGAGAACCACCTTGTCCAAGGCGGCAACGGAGTGCAAAGCCAAGGGCGGGCGGAGGAAGGAGTGATCGTGGCTGTGCTCAAGGAGAGAGAACATGTAGTAGATAGAGCGGGAAATAACGAGAGGGTGTAGTCGGTGAGCGTTGCGGAGGATACCGGTCAGGGTTTCGCCTAGGGCTTTGCCATGCGCCAGAGTCGTCTCGGCATCGCGCAAGACAAGGCAAGTCGTGAACTCAAGAATGTAGACGAGCTTGGGATCGTACTTGGGGGCACGACGGACGGGGCCGTTTATGGGGGAGGCAGGGTATTCGGGCTTTACAACGACGGTGGGGTCGGTTTCGTCAAAGTCGGGAACCTGGCGGAGGAGAGCATCAATGAGAGGCTTCAAGGAAGCGGCATTCAGTTCCCTAAGCCTTGTTAATATTGTAGTTCAAGATTTGGAAACATGGAACTTACATAATGTTGGCAAAGACATCACCAAGATGACAGGCATTGACACAGTCAACGGTGCACAGCGTACTGTCGAGCTCCTCCTCTGAAGGCTCGGGAGGCTCATCACTAGCATAGCTTGACAAGTAGGACGAAAGTGTTGAGAAAAGACCAACATCCTTCGAAGCCTGGTTCCTTTCGATGACAACAGCAGGGGTCTGAAGAGGGATCGGTGGGATATCCAATCCACTCTGCGCCGGGGAGAAGAAAGGAGGTATTAAAGAGTTAACGAATAGGTTCAACCAAGTCCTTACAATCTGTCATAATGTCAGTCACCAGAAAACCACTATAGAACCAGAGGTCTTACATAGTCCCATCCCAATTTCACATCACCCTCATTGCCAATCAAAATACGGAACATGACAACAGTTCCAAGCTGGGCCTTGAATTCTCTACCGAACCTAACGGCGAGCTCACTGACCATAACGCTGTTTTCCTCGACCTGGATCTCTGTGTTAAGCGCAGTGCTGGGGGGGTTCTCAGTACTCAAAGTACTGATGGTACTGAGACATCTGACAATGTTGTCCAAAGTCTCGGTGTGACCATACTTGGCCGCAATACGAGCACACTGGTCGAATCCGGCAATCACTCTCGAGTATACAGCTTCGTCAGTGGCGGATAGGAAGACGTAGCCGAGAGTAGCAACAACGGGTCTCCACGTGGCTGCAAACATGTCGGCATCGTAGATGTTGGTGTTGCAGATGGTTAAGTCTCCGGCTGTGTTGGTCTTGTGGAGAAGCTCACGCCAGGTGTAGTCGAAGGCATGCTTGTTGTCGTGCTCCTCGGGGAGGATAATTTCGTTGTGCTTGATTGTCTCGTAGATGGCACGGAGGTATTCGGGGTCGAAGTCCTTACCGCCGTTGGTGCCACGAATGTTGCGGGCGAAATCCTCGAATTTCATCCGCGAACCGCTCTAATGTCATGTTTAGCAACGTCCCTTCAAGATGGGCGGCGAGATTTTACCTTCATGTTGGGATTATGCTGATCGGTGTTCAACATAATAATTGCATACGACAGAATAAACACAGCATCCTTATCGGCAACATCCTTAAGGTTGACCTCGTTGTTACAGTAAACCTCCGAAAACTCACTAACAATACGTTCAATAAGCTGAGATTCTCCAGGGAGACGGAAAGTCTCGAGCATCTCTCTCAAACCCTCGTCAACACGCTTTCCGGTAAAGTCAAACATGCTCATAAAGGCCTTCAAGATTTCTCCATTTTGCTTCTTAGAAATGTACTCTCCGAGAAGCTTCTTGTCAACTCGGGTTGTGCCCTTTAAGAAACGTGCAACAGATACTGCATTATCCATGCTGTCAATAATGCCCTGTTGAACCAAGAAGATAACGCCCTTCTTGGGGTCCTCGTTGAATTTCTTGATTCCCTGGATGACGACCTGCTTGAGGTGCTTCTTCTGCCGGAGCTCAACGGGGTCCGTAAAACCTTCGGTTATGGGAGCATCATTGAGTCTCTCATAAAGAAAGTTGATGTATCCTAGTAGTGCATCGAGACAAAGAGGCGGAACGTTGGTCGTGCTCCAAGTAGCCGAATCGGGGAAAGCATTCTATTGACAGAATAAGTACAGTAAATTTATGGAGACAAGAGGTGATGGTCTTACCCTTGAAAGAAGTCCAACAACGTCCTCACAAAGATCGGTACGGTCAACATCACAGTCATAGTTGACATAAAGTTCGACCATGAAGCTGGGAATACGGGACAAAGCTCCGATACATTCTACCATGGCCTCTCTGGCGTCAGGTTTCCTAGACCCTCCTTCAAGTCCAAGCTTTTGTCTCTCTTTGACTTGTACTGGAGTCGCGCGGCCACTTCCATTCTGTGTCGGGGGTGGCTTAGCCAATCTTGGTGATTGCGGTACACCCTCATACAATATCGGATCAACTCCAGGTTCCCGGGGAATTTCGACTTGCGGGTGTACACAAGTTACCACATATGACAAAAACAATTCTTGCTGAAGTTTTAGAACGCCTCTTGTAGTTGCAAATAGTGTCCCGGTGACTCGTAAAGATTCCTGTAAGATACTCATGGTATCTGATCTCACAAGCTGAAAAAGGTAGCGACACAGATTATCCCTCGCAAGATCGGCAAGACTAGGGTGTTTAGCAATTGAAGGACCTGCAACCTCAAAGGCAACATCAATTATTCTCATAGCCATCACACGCATAGTATCCGTGTGGGTCTTGTCATGAGGGTCTAATAGCTCGACCAAAACTCTGAGAAGCTCCCGGATGGACGGCAGAGAGTACGGTTTTATCGTTGTATCCTCTCCATCATGTGAGCTCGTTGGTTCTGCTCCGGCAGGTACAATAGTCATCTCCCCTCCAGAAGCATCCAAGCTAGCAGATCTCCGCTCAGTGGTCGTTGGGACCGCCAAGTTTTCGCTGTCCGTGGCTGGGGCCATCTTGACCTGGTCCATGTCTGCCTTTGCCTCTTCCTCAAGATTCTCTCCGGCCTCATCTGCTCGGAGCTCAAGGTGCTTCAGTCTTTCGAAAACGGTCTGGCACATTCTAACCATGCAGATTTCGGCGGACCTTCGTAGCATCTCCGAAAGGCGCATCTGACAGCACATGCTTAAGCCAGTCTCCATCATTTCACATACACTCTCGTCACCAAGTAGCTCACCACCGGGACCGGATATCATCATCTCCATAAGCCTCAAAATGCGCAGTAGTACGACCTCGTCCTGGGCTGAGTCGGATGCCTCGAATCTGCAGTGTGTAATGGCCGAGGAGAGAAGCTGCATAGCGTGGGACAATCTTGGAGAGTTCCGGTTGATTAAGTTGTAAGAAAAGAATTTAGTAATAGCAATTAGGGCGAGGGAAGTAATAGGACCAGATGTCGAAGAGGACCGAATAACCTGCAAAAATGGATGTAGTAAACTCGGGGTATCAAAAGTAGTAATATCTGCAAGTAGACGTCAGTCTCCAGCGGGCAGTGGAGTGCAGGTGTCATCAACCTTTGCAGCCCTGTAGATCACCTCTCAATCTTGCAAAGGCAGCCATGAGCGGGTTGTCTTGTATGCTTTTTCCCTTCTTGCCCCGCAATCCCCATCTTCCTGCTAATCCGACATCGGCGTCAAGCTCCCCTTCGGCAAGCTTTCCTCTCCGTGTTGCGAGCCCGGGCCTAGGACTGCCAGGTACGGGGGTGTTGGATCCGTTACTATCGTAGCCAGAACCCCCACCCCCGCCTAAGATCGCTGCAACTGAGGATTGTGCCCACCGCGCATTCTTGCGCATTGCGGAGGTAACAGTAATGCATTCTGAGGTAACGAGGGCGACGGGGTCTATGGCGACCGATATGCTGGAGGGGGCGTGGACGGTTACCGAGTTGACGATTGGTGTAGCGGTAGCAGCTTGGGGTAGCTCTGGTGTCGGTGCGCCTTCATGATATGCGTCGGTCATGGTCTTCTGTGCTCTCGTCCAGAGCTATCCGTGGATGTGAATCGGTGTATTTCGAGGGGTGAGATAGGTTGCTGATTATTTCAAGTGTCAAAAGAGGAAATGAAGCTTTAGGGGATGTCCAGAATAGCAAGATTATCCACTCCAACTCGTTTAGGGGGAGTCGGCGATGTGGGTTGGGAGCTGAGATAATATGGGCTTCTGGTGAGAGCGGCGACCCAAGTGGCCAGAAGTAAATTGTGAGGTGCTTCCATGTTACACAAGAACCACGTGACTTGAAATACTGCTAGTGCTGTGAAGAATAAACCTAACCTCGTGAGCTGTGAGCTGCCCCGCGACGCGATTTCGCGTCAATTTACAGTGGAATGAAGGGCAATTTGAAACGCAAAAGATGATTGAGCACTTGTTTCACGCGTTGAACTCATGTTTTTAACGAATTCCCGGGCTTACTGCGGGTATTGACCGGTCTCGAAGATTTACAAAAACCAATCCTCCCTGCTGCGCCAGCTAAAGAATACTCCGAAAACAAAAAACAAATATTGCTCCTATACGCTGACCAAATAACATAATCTTCATAAAAGCATAATATCAGAGACTAGGGCGGCATAGGTCCATCCTATACGTCTAGAATCCAAGAGAAAGTGCAAGAAATACAAAGAACACCATTGCCCAGGGAATCGCTGCGGAAGGTACAAGACCCCCACTTCCTATAACGTAATAGCCGCAGAGATTTCTATGATACAAATTATTGTAAATTAGGGGCTTGGAAAGACTTTCTGCGTGTGTCTTTTGCCCCATAGATGTCGGCTTCCAGGTCGATTAGATTTTTATGGTGAGGTACGGGTACTTAGCCCACACCGAACCTGTTCTCCGACGCCGACCGTATGGATTTTTTTTTACTAGGAAAACTGATTTTTCGAGTTAGTAATCCGCAATCCCGCAAGATGGTGCAGAAATTACATACCTTCCACATGTGACCACAGTTCTCGCAAGTACAGAAAGTAGTCATCGGTTCGTCTGCAGATCTGGTCTGGGCCTGAGTGTACGAAACCCGCTTCTTTCCACACTTTCCACACTGGAGCTGATCACTGATACTCTTTTCAGCCTTGGCGACCATGGACTCTCTCAAGTTCTCCTGCTCAAGACGCTCGTTCTCTTTTTTCATCTCTTCGGAAGCCATTTCCTTGGTTTCCATAGTGGCTAGGCGAGCAGTGCTAATGTCTCCTGAGATAACACGAGCTCGTAGGTTGGGGTTGGACTTGTTCTTCAAGTTGAGGAAAAGGGCCTGAATCCTGCGCTTGTACATGGGGTCGATCTTGCGTTTGTAGTTTGCGAAAACAGCGTTTTCGAGATCCTTGGCGACAGACAAAATAAGGTCAGGCGCTACACGAGATTTGTTAGTACTCAAAATCGTCCCAAAATTTGGAAAATTCTGTACATACAGGCATTTGATCCTATACACAGTGCGTCATATAGAATTCCAACCATGCTGTCTCTTGCTTTGTCACCAGTAACACTGCAATTGACATTGTCGGCGGACTTGTTGCGCTGCATAGGATCGGAAGCCGCCTTGGCATTCGACTGAACGGGCTTGCTGCCTGCCCTGGTGTCTGGAGTGATCGGACGCTGAGATGTCGTTGGCGAGGCAGCCGAGCGAGGCTTATCTGCTGCTGCGCGAGCAGAAGAAGCCTTGTTCTTTGCAAGGTGGACGTCGTTCTTCCACTTCGTTACGATCTCTTTCGCCAACTCGGCTACGTTCTTGTCGGAGTTCGCACGAAGTTTGTTGACCGACATTCCGACTTTGGTTTCCTGTAAACATAATGTTAGAGAGATGCGCGCTTTGTGAGGCGTCTTGAACGTTCCGCGCTGGAAACGACGGTTAGCAAGCAAAAGGCGAACTCACTCGTAGGAGTTTTTCGGTAGCGACAACACCGGATTGCAAAGCCTTGAGTAAATCGATCAAGTGGTCAGCGGGCAGCTTGTCCCTCACGGCCTTGTCGATGTTGGAGACATGCGTCATAACATCTTTGGCGTCCATGGTAGCGAAGTGTTGCGTGGGATGACGCGCTGGGAGCGTTGCGGGCGTGAGACGAGGCGGGTTGTTGAAATGGTAATATCGCACGTGAGGAAAAGAATGCAAGTGGTTTGAGTGTCGCGGCTGCGATCAGGTGTCGCGGGCGCGGGGGGGTGGTCGATTTATGGGGGTTGATGTGGGTGGGCGAACGTACAACCCTTGGGGAGACAAAGGGAGAGCGTGGGTAGAGTTTTGAATTCGCGAAAATGCCCTCTTTGATTTTCTGGCGATATTATTCCATTTCGTGTTGCCAAAGCAAGCCAGTCTCGGTCGGGTTAGGGCTTAGGTCCTGACTAAAGATCTCAAGTTCTGAGGCGCATGCTAGCTGCCATGACTTCACTCCGACAGAAACATCACCATCTGTCAGTTTGATAACGAGTCGATTCTGCGTCCTGGTACGGTTCCCGGTGATTTCGAGCTTTTACGCTACTCGCTACCGCTTGCAAACCTGTCGATGTCTAACTGTTGGTGGTTGTAGGTTTCATCACGACGCGTTTTCCACCCTGTTACGAGCGCGCAGTCCGCCACTCGCTCCCGACAACCCTCTTTAATAACGACCACGATATCCATCCCCGAATACCCAATACCATTAATTGATTAAAAGCAATTCGTCCTTTCCCGCCCATCTACACCTCTTAATCCCCGTTCCAGACCTCCCGGAGGCACCACCTGCCCATCATGGCCGACCAATCTCAATACAAGTATGCGGCCATGTCCAACTTGGTCCTCCAGCCCGACAAGCGTTTCTTCAGCCGACGTACCGATGAGCCTACCGGTGACCCAGAGACTCTTGCGGGCAAGGTCGACATCAAGGAAATGGGTAGTCGAGTAATGCGCGACTCGGCACCGAAAGAAAAACTGAAAAAGAAGAAAGGAACGGAGAAGATCAACTTGGAGGCTATGGACGAGGGCCGGGAGATTCTCGAGCGTGAAAGAAAGAAGAGGAAGCGTGGTGGAAACTCGGCTTTTGGAGAAAGTATATTATCGGCAACGGATGATGTGCTGGACCTAATCTATCACCCACGTACGGCTGCTACTCGGGAGACCTACTCTCTAATCTTAACCTTAACTGCTGGAATCTTGGGAGATGTTCCTCACTCAGTGGTACGGTCTGCTGCGGATGCTGTGTTGGAGATTCTTAAGGACCCGGATGGATCAAAGAAGGACCTTGACAAGAAAAGGGATATTGACGATATTCTGGGTGACAAGATGGAGAGCAAAAAGTTCTCGGAACTCGTCAGCTTATCAAAAAAGATTACCGATTACAATGCCGGAGATGAGGACGAAGAGATGAAAGAAGCGGACGGTGAGGCGGAAGAGATTGACGACCGTGAGGGAGTTGCTGTTGTTTTCGAAGACGAGAGCGACGACGACGAGGATGTTGGTCAATACGAAGTCCGTGACGAGTCCGACGATGAGGCAGCAGCCGGAGATGACGATGAAGCAACCGCTGACAAACCCACCGGTGAAGACGAGGAGGGGGAGGAAGATGGTCTAGTCATCGGTGTCGATCGACGGAAGAAAGACAAGAAGGAGTCAGCAGATAAAGATATCGTTGCAGCAAGTGATATCGACGCCTTCTGGTTACAACGACAAATTACCAACATCTATTCGGATCCTCATCTTGCATCGATTAAGGCCACCGCCGCGCTCGACATTCTCTCAGTACCCGAATCAGAACTCCAGGTGGAAAACGACCTTATGGAGCTATTCGACTTTGAGCACTTTGAGCTTGTCAAGGTCCTCAAGAAGAACCAGATCAAAATTGTCTGGTGTACCAAGCTTGCTCGTGCTGGTGAAGGATCCGAGGAGTATCTTGCCATTGAAAAGGAAATCAAACAGCAGGGCCATGGCAGCATTCTGGAGGAGCTAGCTGGAAGAAGCGTCGAGTCGTCAGAACGCAAGGCTACCAAATCCAAGGGCGATGTGATGGAAATCGACGTACCTGCGTCCGCCCTCCCCACTGGACCCGAGAAGCAGGTTGCAGCGAATGGTCTTACCGGAGGATTGCAGCCACGGAAAATCATCGACCTTGACAACTTGACCTTCGAGCAAGGAAACCATCTCATGACAAATACCAATGTCAAACTTCCCCAAGGATCAACCAAGAGGACCTACAAGGGATACGAAGAAATTCACGTCCCTGCACCAAAGAGGAGGTCTGACGCCAATGAGCCAAAATTGATTCCTGTTTCTACCATGCCAGAGTGGGCCCAGGCACCTTTCAAAAGCAACCCCACTCTCAACAGAATCCAGACCCAGTGTTTCCCCACAGCTTTCGAGGATGACGGAAATATGTTGGTCTGTGCTCCTACCGGATCCGGAAAAACCAACGTCTCTATGTTGACCATTCTGCGCGAGATTGGAAAGCACCGTGACCCCGTTAGCGGTGTGATCAAGACCGACGACTTTAAGATTGTTTACATTGCACCCTTGAAGGCTTTGGTTCAGGAGCAAGTTGGCAACTTCGGCAAGAGATTGGAGCCCTATGGTATCAAGGTTGCTGAGCTTACTGGAGACAGACAGCTCACTAAGCAGCAGATTGCCGAGACTCAGATCATTGTCACGACACCTGAGAAATGGGACGTCATTACCCGTAAGGCTACTGACTTGAGTTACACCAATCTTGTCCGATTGATCATTATCGACGAAATCCACTTGTTGCACGATGAGCGTGGACCCGTCCTTGAGTCTATTGTATCAAGAACCATCCGCAAGCAGGAGATCACCCTCGAGCCCGTACGATTGGTTGGATTGTCCGCCACTCTTCCTAACTACCGCGATGTCGCAACCTTCCTCCAGGTTGACCCCACTAAGGGACTTTTCCACTTTGACGCCACTTTCAGACCTTGTCCTCTCAAGCAGGAGTTCATTGGTGTCACCGACAAGAAGGCGATCAAGCAGTTGCAGACTATGAACGAAGTCTGTTACACAAAGGTTATTGAGCAGGCTGCTTCTAACCAGATGATCATCTTCGTCCACTCCCGAAAAGAGACCGCCAAGACCGCCAAATTCATCCGTGACAAAGCCTTGGAGAAGGAGACAATTCAGACAATTCTCAAGAGCGATGCCGGTACTAGAGAACTTTTGCAGCACGAAGCTGACCAGGCCTCTGATGTAAACCTTAAGGACCTTTTACCTTATGGCTTCGCTATCCATCACGCCGGTATGACTAGAGCTGACAGAACTACTGTCGAGGATTTGTTCAACGACAAGTTTATTCAGGTTCTGGTCTGTACTGCAACTTTGGCGTGGGGTGTCAACTTGCCCGCGCACACTGTTATCATAAAGGGAACTCAGATCTACTCTCCTGAGAAGGGAGCCTGGGTTGAGTTGAGTCCCCAGGACATGCTTCAGATGATTGGACGTGCTGGACGACCGCAGTTCGATACATATGGAGAAGGTATCATCATTACCACACAGTCGGAGATACAATACTGGCTCAGTTTGTTGAACCAACAGCTTCCCATTGAGTCTCAGTTTATGCGAAAAATGGCCGACAACCTCAACGCCGAAATCGTATTGGGAACAGTTAGAACGCGAGACGAGGCTGTGGAATGGTTGGGATACACATATCTCTATGTCCGTATGCTTCGTTCACCCGGATTATACGGTGTTGGAGCAGACTACTCCGACGATGTATCGCTTGAGCAGAAGCGTGTTGATCTAATCCATTCAGCTGCGACTATCTTGGAGAAGTGTAATCTCATCAAATACGACAAGAAGACCGGAAAGCTTCAGTCTACCGAATTAGGACGCATTGCTTCCCACTACTACATCTCACACAACTCCATGATGACCTACAACACCCACCTTCAGCCCCAGATCTCTACTGTCGAGCTCTTCCGTGTCTTTGCGCTTAGTGAGGAGTTCAAGTACATCCCTGTACGTTCTGAGGAGAAGTTGGAATTGCAGAAGTTGCTTCAGCGTGTCCCCATCCCGGTCAAGGAGGGTATCGAGGAGCCTCAGGCCAAGATCAACGTCCTTCTCCAGGCTCACATCTCCCGTCTTGGTCTTGAGGGATTGGCGATGATGGCCGATATGGTTTACGTTACCCAGTCTGCTGGTCGTATTCTCCGTGCCATCTTCGAGATCTGCTTGAAGCGTGGATGGTCTTCCGTTGCAAAGCTCGCCCTCGACTTGTGTAAGATGGCCGAGAAGCGTATGTGGCGTACCATGTCTCCTCTCCGACAGTTCCCCCTTCCTGCAAACCAGCTCTCTCCTATCGTCACCAAGGCTGAGCGTGCTGCCGAGTTCACTTGGTCCAAGTACTTCACTATGGATGTTCCCCACTTCACTGAGTTGTTCGGTGGTAGCTCCAGGACCGGAAAGTTGGTTCACAGCTTGGTTGAGAGATTCCCTCGTCTCAATGTCCAGGCTCAGTTCCAGCCCATCACCAGGAGTATGCTCAGAGTCGAACTTACCATCACCCCCGAATTCATCTGGGATGACGCCTACCATGGAGCCGCTGAGCAGTTTTGGATCATGGTTGAGGACTGTGACGGTGAACAGATCTTGTACCACGACCTCTTCGTCCTCCGCAAGACCTACGCCGAGTCTCAGAACAACGAGCACTTGGTTGAGTTCACTGTCCCGATTACTGAGCCTATGCCTCCCAACTACTTCATTACTGTTATCTCTGACAGATGGATGCACTCCGAGACCAAGTTGGCTGTTTCTTTCCGGAAGTTGATTCTCCCCGAGAAGTTCCCTCCCCACACTCAGCTCTTGGACCTTGTTCCTCTTCCCGTTGAGGCTTTGAAGAAGAAGGACTACGTTAAGCTTTACCCCGAATGGCGTCACTTTAACAAGATCCAAACTCAGGTTTTCAAGAGCTTATTCGACACCGAGGACAATGTCTTCATCGGAGCTCCTTCTGGAAGTGGAAAGACCATCTGTGCCGAGTTTGCTTTACTTCGTCACTGGATGCAGCCTGAGGCCGGACGTGCTGTCTACATTGCTCCCTTCCAGGAGCTTGTTGACCAGCGCCATGAGGACTGGAAGAAACGGATGTCGAAGATTGCTGGTGGAAAGGAGATTGTCAAGTTGACCGGCGAGACCAGTGCGGATCTTAAGCTTCTCGAACGCGGTGACTTGATCCTTGCTACCCCGTCTCAGTGGGATCTCATCTCTCGCCAGTGGCAGAGGAGAAAGAACGTCCAAACTGTTGAGCTCTTCATTGCCGACGATGTCCACATGCTTGGAGGTGTTAACGGATTCATTTACGAGATCATTGTTTCTAGGATGCAGTACATGGCTGTTCAGACTGAGAACGCTCTCCGTATCGTCGCCCTCAGTGTCTCCCTGTCTAACCCCAGAGATCTTGGAGAGTGGATCGGAGCCGACAAGCACACCATCTACAACTTCTCCCCAGGATCCAGACCCGTTCCTTTGGAGATTCACATTCAGTCTTTTACCATCCCCCACTTCCCCTCGTTGATGATGGCCATGGCGAAACCGACCTACAACGCGATCTGCTCCGTCCCTGCTGAGAAGCCCGTCATAGTATTCGTACCCAGCAGGAAGCAGTGCAGATCCACCGCTGTCGATCTTCTCTCCTACTGTGTGGCCGACGATCAGGAGGATAAGTTCAGGAACGTGGCTCTCGAAGATATCTCCGACTACTTGAACCGCATTGATGAAGGTGCTTTGGCTGAGAGCTTGTCTCACGGTATTGGATACTACCACGAGGCGCTTAGCAAGAAGGATAAGGGCATTGTGGAGGGACTCTTCGCTACTGGTGCTATCAAGGTTTTGTTGGCTTCCAGAGATGTTGCTTGGGAATTGAACACCCCCGCTCACCTTGTTATCGTTATGGGTACCTCCTTCTTCGAGGGACGTGAGCACAGATATATCGACTACCCTCTTAGCGAGATCTTGAAGATGTTCGGAAAGGCTTCCCGCCCAGGTGAGGACAAGTTTGGAAAGGCAATTCTCATGACGACTGCGACCAAGAAGGATTACTACCTCAAGTTCCTCAACGAGGCACTTCCTATCGAGTCCCACCTTCCCGCTTACCTTCACGACGCCTTCGTTACCGAGATCAGCACAACCACCATCGCTTCCACCCAGGATGCTGTCGATTGGTCTACCTACACCTACTTCTACCGTCGTCTTCTCGCCAACCCCAGTTTCTACAGTTTGACCGACACCTCTCACGATGGTCTCAGTGCTCACTTGTCCGAGCTTGTCGAGAACACCTTGAAGGACCTTGCGGAGGCGAAGATTATCGACATGGATGAGGAGGACGACACTGTTACTGCCTTGCACCCTGCTATGATTGCGGCTTACTACAACATCTCCTTCATCACTATGCAGACCTTCTTGTTGTCTCTTACCGGACGTACCAAGCTCAAGGGTTTGTTGGAGATTGTCACCTCTGCTACCGAGTTCGAGGCAGTCCAAGTCCGTCGCCACGAAGACCGTATCCTTCGTCGCATCTACGACAACATCCCCGTCAAGATGTCCGAGCCTAATTACGAGAGCCCTCACTTTAAGGCTTTCGCGTTGGTCCAGGCTCACTTCTCGCGCATGCAGCTTCCTGCGGATTTGGCGAAGGATCAGGAGATTGTGGTTAGCAAGATCTTGAACTTGTTGAGTGGGTGTGTGGACGTTCTCTCGTCCGAGGGTCATCTTAATGCTATCAATGCTATGGAAATGTCCCAGATGGTTGTGCAGGCTATGTGGAACCGTGATAGTCCGCTTAAGCAGATTCCTTACTTTGGACCGGAGCTTGTTACCAAGGCTAACGAGGCTGGGTATGTTTTCCCCAATTCCTTACTTCTGATTATTCCTTTAATAATATTCGCGATAGTGTCAACGATATCCTTGAGTTCATGGATGCTATGGCGGATGACGGATCTCGCGACGGCTTGTTGAAGGCACTCGGTCTCGGTCAGCGCCAGCTTGCTGACATCGCAAACTTCACCAACAACAAGTACCCCAACATCGATATGGAGCACGAGCTTGAAGACGAGGCCGTCACCGCTGGTTCGCCTGCTTACATCCGTGTCAAGATTGAGCGTGATGTAGATGAGGATCAGGAGGTTGATACCACTGTCCACGCACCTTTCTACCCTGGTACTAAGATGGAGAACTGGTGGTTGGTGGTTGGTGAGGAGGAGAGTAAGAGTTTGTTGGCGATTAAGAAGGTTACTATTCAGCGCAGGTTGGAGGTCAGATTGGAGTACACTGTGCCCACGGCTGGTCATAAGAAACTCACTTTGTCTTTGATGAGTGATTCTTATGTTGGTGTCGATCAGGAGCAGCAGTTTGAGGTGGATGTTGCAGAGGGAGAGGATGAAGATGAGGATGAGGAAATGGAGGATGCGTGATACCGTTGTTTTTGAAATATTTTGTTAAATGCCTGCTTTTCGTTCAAAGAGAATTTGGGATTTTTTCAGTTTTGTAGAAGTGTATAATTGGGGTTATGATTTCATGTTATGTATGATTAAAGCGCACAAGTATGAAAGGTGAAAAGAGAATAGATTGGTTTCTGTAATGAACTCCGTTGCTTTGCCGACAAGCGCTGTCGCCGAGTCCGTGATCACTCGAGTCTGCTTCAGGGCACGGCCGCCACCTAAAACCTGCGCCCAAACCCTGAGCCCTGTCAATAATAAATCCAACCTCAACGCTGAAGCTCAAAACTTGCTTCGTTTTATCGGTCCTCGATGGAAAATCCAATTAATTGCCCTGCGGCATTCAGTCCTTCCCAGCTATCACCGTAGTCATAACCCATGCTCCACATTTGTGTAACCCACCCTAACACCAATCGGTGTAACAATCCACCGCTTGCTCTAATCACCCCATGATGTCACCATCGTTGATCCCCTCATCACCTCATCCCTACCTTTAACCTTCAACCAAGAAATCTTTGCCATCAACGTCAACATTCCTCATCTTCCCTCGACGATTATCGCAATTATCTAGTTACACATATGAACCCTCCCTCGCAACCCACATGAGAACCACCATGTCTGCCAGCTTCGCTTCTATTGCTATATACTCCGATACCATCCCCTCGAGTATTCTGCGTTGCTTATTACGATCTCTTCCATTTTCTATCCAACAATTCCTTCAGCCTTATAATAAACTCGTCGAACGAGAAGTGGAATCAATCGAACTCACCATCCTCGAACCCGAAGAACCCCGCCGAAGAAATATCAATTCAGCAAAGCCCGCAAAGCCCTCAACACCCAGCAAGACCGCAACATCCACAGCATCCACAGCATCCACAGCATCCACAGCATCCACCCACCACCCCCCACTCCCACCAAAACGATGCCCTCCCAAACCCTCCCACTACAAGACCGCCGCCGCCGGAGCTTCGGGACCCCCGGGAAAGTGGTAGAGCCCTTCCAGCATCCGCCTCCAAAGCTAGTAATGGCACCTCCCGATATGCAACCCTGGAAGATGACTCCTCCCACCCTATCTCCTCTCCACATGACCCCTCCAAACATGGAGCTCCCTAACTTCTCCCCAATTCAAGATCATATGCCTTTACCAACTTTATCTGCTTCAACTTTTATTCCGCCCCAGAGCTTTTTGACACATGGTACTGAACAGCCGATTAGTACGGTGAAGTTTGGGAGGTATGATCCTACCCTGATGGTGACAGGTGCTTGTAGGGAAGATCCGGATGAGGCCACCCCGAATGCTGGGCAGGGGAAGGTTACGGTTTGGTGGGTCGAGGATGTGGAGAGGGAGGTTAGGGGGGATGCGGAAATGATTGCTAGGGGGGTTTATGAGGTTAGGAAGAAGGTTAGACCGAGATTGTAAGTCCTTTCCTAAGCCTTACCCAGTCTTCGCCATGGCTTTCTTCGGGTGCCGGGAAGATTTATATCGGGCTGTGATGGGCTAATACAAACCAGACATGAAATGAACTCCATCGAAACTCCTTCCGGAGTCCTAGATTTAGTTTTTTCGCCCCATAAAGAAGAATTGTTATTCGCCACCCTCGCATCGGGGGAGATCATCGCCTACCGTGTCAGACCAGGCCGATATACAATCAAGGAGATTACATCTTTTACTCTCGCCGAAAATACTCCCGTTCAAAGCCTTATCTTTCATCCCTCCAACCCCACTTTGGCTGCGGCGGCAACTTCAGCGGGTACAATCCACCTCCTCAACATCCCGCGCAACTTATCCAGCTCCAACGCCATTTCCCAAATCTCCGCCCTCAGAGCCCATAATGCTCCATGCCTTCGAGTCCGTTTCAGCGCCGACGGAAAACGCTTATACTCTGCTGGAGAAGACGGCGTCTTAATTTCCTGGAAATGTACCGACCCCGAAAACCTGAAACAGAAATGGACCTCCGATGATATCCATCACAAAGGAATCACAGAGATTCTTCCGTGGCCGGCTCCGTTGGCTTGTGATGTGAATAAGAAAAGGAAGCTATTGCTGTCTGGGAGTTATGATGGGAAGATGAGGGTTATGGATATGAGTAGTCATGTTAGACCGCCTTATGTCCGTCAGGAACTGGATTTGAAGGGCACGCCCTGGAATTTTGCTCCCTTGCCTCCGTTGCCTATCTATGAGGAGATTAAGAAGCTAGGCGCAGGGGTTTTTTCGGCGGCCAGTAGTCCGGGTGTGGAGTTGGATCCAGAGCAAGCGGGACTTATCGTAGCAGCAGGAAAGGGAGGTGCACGCATATTGATTCATAAACAGAAGTTTGAGGAGGTTTTTTTGCCGAGGAGGGATGGGTCGGATATTGTGGATTGGACTACGAGTGATGGGGTTAAGATGGATCATGAGGGGAGGGAGAAACAATATTATTGGTATGATCTTGCAGATATCGAGGAACATGGGGATAGTAAGGTTTATGCGACGGATGCGGTAGCGATTGTGGATTATGATCCGTTGTTTAAGGATGCTGGGGAACAGAGGTTGAGGAGGGGGTGGAGGTTGTGTAGTGTTAGTAGGGATGGGACTATGTGCTTTTGGCAGGTTTATATTGAGTAGAGGGAGATCGGGAGTTAGGTTTTAGTGGGGGGTTTATATTGACTTTGTTTCTTTCTGTTTAATGTAGTAGTTTGATCTGTTGGGTCATCTAAATTTGTCATGTTAGCTATACTCTTAATTTACCAAGATTTGATTGATGCATAATTCTTGTGAAGTGGCGATGGGGAATTGCAGCAAACATCGAGCGGGTTTGCTTCAATCTAGCCCAGCTCACGTGAACAGCCTTACCATCGGCAAACCCCGTCGCCAAACCCGCCCTACGCGACTCTTGTCTGCCGCGCGCTATTTTTTTGATCCCCGCCGACGTGCTTCGCTTGACTGCAGCAACAGTAACAGCGACCGACTGTTTCTGTTGCACTGTAACTGACTAACCACAAAACAAACTTGTAGAGTCAACTTTTCCTTCCTCTGCTTTCACTTTGACTGCCTCCACGACATCCATTTTTATCCCCTCGTTTGGTATTGCCACCAAAGACAACATACCAGTTGGTTGCTTTTTGCTTTCTTTCTCTACTTTCGAAGTTACCTCTGAAAGCGTCTACATTCGAATCTTAATAGCTGCATCCATCTTGAAAGAGTTACATATCAAATGAGTGCCACTGCCACGACTTCCTCCGCCGACTGGTCCTGCATTTTCGTTCATGCCGGTGCTGGTTATCACTCTCAAGCAAATGAAGCCCTTCATCTGGATGCCTGTGCACTGTAGGTGGACTGTCTGTCTATCGATGGGATAACTGCTAATTGCTCAACAATAGGGCATGCAAAGCTGCCATGGCTCTTCTACGGAACGGCGGGTCCGCCGTAGATGGTGTCGAGATGGCCCTTCGAACCTTGGAAGACAACGAGATTACAAACTCTGGATATGGGAGCAATCTATCCTTAGATGGAACAGTTGAATGTGACGCATCGATAATGGAGGAGAGTGGAAGGTCTGGTGCTGTAGGAGCGGTGGATAGTTCGTCACTCCTTTCTTCTCGTGTCGATTTCTGTTAACGAGCTTCAAACACAGGCTTCAAAAATCCTTCCGCACTCGCCCGTCTTGTACTCGATAACAGCCGGAAACCAATGTCCCTGAAACGAGTACCACCTATCCTTATTGCCGGTCCCGGCGCAAGAAATTATGCTATACAGTACCACTTTCCTATTATCAGTAACGATCAATTAGTAAGCTACAGTGCACACCAACGATGGCTTCGATGGACGCGAGATCTTCAAGCCCTTCGATCATCTGGCCGTAGTCATTCTCGGAGTCGATCAACCCCTCGATCTTCTTCAAGATCCAGAAGTCAAGCACGTCGTGGATCTGATGATGGGGTCCCTACTAACCCTCCTACTGTAAGGTCGAGGAGTCATATCAGACATAGCTCCGATGATCCACACCCTCCTAACATCTCAAAGTCAGGAACAGGCCTCACTAATATACCACCCCCGGTCAAGGAGGATGAAGACCACGTCACGGATACCGTTGGAGCTATATGTGTCGATAAGTGGGGCCGTGTTGCTGCTGGCAGTAGTTCGGGAGGAATTGGGATGAAGTACCGGGGCAGGATTGGTCCTGCGGCGTTGATTGGAATTGGAACTTGGATTAAAACGGATGATGAACAGGCTGTGGCTGCAACTTGCTCAGGTTAGTTGTCCGTTCGTTATAGGTTGAATGTCACTAACCAGACGGTCCTAAGGTACCGGTGAGCAAATGGCACACACTATGATTGCTTCCAAGGCTGTCGATCGGATGTTCGGAGACGAGGACGAGCTTATGGGGTTACAGAAAGCCATCGAACAGGACTTTATGGGTAACCCTACCACTTACCGTGAGCCTTACCCCCGTGGCTAACCCTACCCTACCCTACCCTAGGATCGAATATTGTTCGAGAGTCCAGTATGGCAGCAGCGGTAGGCATCATGGCGATTAAACTTGACAAGACGGCCAATGGCAAAGGTCGCATTCATTTTATCTTTGGCCACACAACAGACAGTATGGTGAGTTACTTTATACCATCGTTTTTTTTTTTACCATTCTGAACACAGTCATAGGCACTCGCCCATCAGGGGACTTTGATGAAGGAACCTATAACCACAATGTCACGAAACAAGAGAAACCCTAAGGCTTGTATGGGAGGATACCCAGTCCCAGTGGCCTAATAACATAAGTCTATGCCCTCAAAAACAAATAAACCCGCTCAGTACATGCTATGCTTTTCAAACAGTCCAACTCCGCGCCCAACTCCAGCCAAAACACCCAGCGAAAAAAAGCTGTACCACTTTACTGGAAACAAAAGGAAATGTGAGCAAATCCCAAGTCTCTACACTCTACATATTCCTTCCAAAGATCGTTCTGACTAACTACCGCCCTAACTTTATAGAGCGCTTCTAATAAGTCGCGTTGTTACAGTACTTGTCGTCGGTAAAAACTGGTAATAGAGGAAAGGTTTTTGTTTTTGTTTTTTGTCGAAAGGAATTGATTGGTTTCATGTCGCTGTAGCTGGTGTTCCTGGCATACTGCTTGATGCAGAATCGTTGAGGGCCTTTTTGGCTTTTTTGGTCTTTTTCTTCTTACCAGAAATAAAGGCAGGCTTGCCTCCGTAGTTTCCAAGCGCCGTAATGTCGAGTCTGGTATTGCAGGTGGTACATAATGCTCCTGGTGGTGGGGAACAGAAAACTGTTCAAACAATGGCAAAAACAAAATGCCAGTCAGTCAGTGTTTTTTGCCCCTTGCCAAACTTGTAAACTTAGCTAGAAAGAGAAACAGATGGTAAGAAGGAAACAATTTTGATTTTGCGACTGGGATAGAGGTTGTTGATGATGTGTAAATGTCCTGCCCTCCTTTTTTTGTGATCCTGATCCTCAATTTTTGTTCCCTCCTTTGTAATGATTCGTCGTATGCCCAAACAACTCCGAATGAACTACTTATCACTCCTGCCATATACTTCACGCATTGCAAACTAAATAGCATAAAACAAAGGGATAACAAGGGGGACAACTGACTGGATAAACATATCGAGCACACAAACCCGATATCCACAACTTTCTTATGACAAAAACAAGCTGCGCGAAAATCGACATTCACCTGGCTTGGGGGTACTAGATGTCTTCTCGTTGCCGGGTCTGCGATGAATGCCGTCTATAGAAAAGTTAGCAATCACATAACCTCATCATCCTCCCTCCTAGGATTGGGGGGGGGGGGGGTCCGGGAATCAGAATCACTAACCAATAAATACTGCAACAACGCCTCTGGATGTTCGAGTTGCATATAAACACCCCCCGTCGCATCACTAGCCTGCTGCAAGAAAACAGTATCTCCTGCGATCTTGCAAATGTCCACCGCACACCTCATCCTCTGCGCCGCAAAAATAGAATTCATAACAGAAACATACTGATTCGCCAAATCCCCAGAAACAGATATAACCAAAATCCTAGCCGTCATAGCTGCTTGATCCTGCCTTGGAATTTCTCCCGGTCTGGGTGCGGTGCTGCCAATGGTGGAGTTATCAACGTGGCAAATGCGGTGGATGTAAGACAGCGCCAGAGATAAGGCGCCAGCCATCATGGTTTCGTTTGTGCCGGCGAGGGAGGAGGCGGTAGTGGAAGCCAACAGCGAGCGCAGGCTGGTTTGAACGCAGCTCTCGATTTGGGAGAAGAGGCGGTATTTGTTGGAGGGATCCGTGGTAGGCTCGGGGGTTGCGTGGGAGCGGGGGTAGAGGAAGAGGGCTTCTTTGGTGTGGGAGGCTATGACGGCGACTCGGTTGGCGTGGGAGAAGCTGAGGTGCGCGTTGAGGAAGAGGAGGAGGTGCGCCAGGGCTTTTTGCAGAGGAAGAGAGGAGCTGAGGGTGGACCAGGCGAAGGGGTTGGTGTCGAGGATTAGGACTAGGAGGGAGGGCTTTTCTTCTGGGGGGTGTTAGTAGAGGAACGAGAGAGAGGTGGGTAGAGAAGCAGAAAGGCGGAGAGGTGGGGAGGGACGTGAATGGAGGGAATAAAGACAGAGGCTTGACGTACCATTCGTAGTAGCCCCATAGTGGTGACTAGCATCAGCGGTATCCATCGTAAGAATTAGCAATCGTAAAGCTCGTTTGCCACTCTTGGGCGTGTCGTGATGTTGAAGTTCGTTCACAAAGGTGACGTGCGTCGGAGGTGAGGTGCAGCGCTGGGAAGGGAACCTAAAGCTATGGCGCGTGTTTTGGTATCACGTATCAGCCATAGCCCCACCAGAGCCTCAGTTCACAGTTCAGCTTCAACTGTACAACCTCAACAATGAATCCCGAAGAACTAAGAGCCGCCTCTTTAGCCACACAAGCTCTTGAGCATTTCCAAGCTGATAGGAAAGACGTATGTTCTTAATACCCTCTCTAAAATCCAAAGTTTCTGACGATGGTTGCTCATTGATAACAGGATGCAGTCCGCGCCCTTCGTGAAGCCCTCAGCTTAGCTCCCCGTAACCCGGTGGTGTTATCAACTTTCCAAGTCTTCCAAGAAGACGCGAATACACCTCCCATCGAGAAACTTATTACGAAATTCGCCGTTGAGAAAGATGAAGCCGCGGGAAATGAAGCTCATCGTCTATTGAAGGATCCAAATGTTAGCTTGAGGACAGATACGGCGGTGCAATGCATGCAGCTGCTTGAATCTAGGGTCGATGAACTATCGAAATCAATCGCCGGAAAGCTAGTTGGGGAGATGCTAAAGATCTCAAAAGGAGCACGGGAATATTTGGCGGAGAAGATTGTGGATGGCTACAGTGCTGTGTTAGAGCTTTACCAGAAGTTGGGGGAGGAGGCAGTTGATGCTGTTGTCACGACGTTACTCGAACCCGCCGCTTTCAAAAACAACGGAGAGAACCAAAATAAAGCCTGCAGAGAATGTTTTAAATGGTTTCTTGCCCGCCTGAAACCGGAAGATAACGCAAGAGCCATCGCCCGATCAGTATCCCGTCTATTATCAGCAAAGGGAGAGGAGCTACATTCTTTCGTCAACCAAGCTGGTCTCGAACACCTACTCGCTCTACTCGATTCCAACTCGCCGATCGATCTAAGAAGTCATGCTACGTTGGCTATTGCGAAGTTTGCGGAAACTTCGGGGGAGACGGGCCAGAACATGATTGGGAACTTTATGATGTATAAGCTGGCTGCGGATACAGATGCGGATCTACGATTGGTTTTCTCGGTGGCGGCGGCTATCTTCCCTCTTATTCCTGAAATTGCGGGCCAGCTATTCTTGACTGAGGGTTTCGTGGAGAATTTGGTTTCTACACTTCAAGCTAGGCCGGAGGATGTAGAGCATGCGGCTTTGGAAATGCTTTCTGCGGCTTGTGTTGAGAAGACTTGCAGGACTGCCATTGCGGAACACTGTACAACCTACCTCGAGGCACTCGTAAAAAGCGGAGATGCTGGAAAGTCTACCGCCGCCGTGGTACTGGCGAAAGTCAAATACACCCCCGGCGAAACCAAAGAAGCGGATCCCCAGGAAATCGACAAGCTCGGACAGGTGTTCAAAGCGATGATGATAACTGGCGACGCCGAGGCTCGGGACACCTCAGTGGAAGGATTGGCCTACACATCCCTCAAAGGAACCGTGAAGGAGAAGCTTGCCAAAGATAAAAATTTTGTCAAGAACCTCGTCGAGACCCTCAAGAACAGTACCGGAAAGCCAACGGTGATGTTCGGAGCTTTAACAGTGGTTGCCAACCTCACTGCCTATCCTCCTGTTTTGTCCGAGGAACAGAAGAAGGTTGCTCAGCTTAAAAACTACGCCGAGACAAAGCCGAATGCAAAGATTGAGCCAGATAGGGAAGATAAAGAAGAGAAAGTCACACCTCGATGCAAGATCTTGATTGATGCTGGTATCGTATCTGCACTGGTAGCTTGCAGTAAAAAGACTACACCCAACACCACTGCAAGAATAGCCGATATCTTACTCTCCCTTTCGAAAGACCAGAAACACCGCGGTATGATAGCCTCTGGAGGTGGTGTCAAGCTTGCTCTACAATGCAACTCATCCCAATCGGGCTCTGAAACTCAGGATAAAATCATTCAACTCACCTCCGCCCATGCCGCTGCCAGAATCCTCATCTCGGTCAACCCCAACCATGTCTTCTCCTCTCAACTCACCATCTCCTCGGCTATACGTCCGCTTTATAGCTTACTCGAAGACAACAATGAAGTGGAGAAGAACCTTCTTGCCGTCTTTGAGGGTTTGCTGGCGTTGACGAACCTTGCCTCCACCGAGGACTCGATTAGAGACCAAATCATCCGTATTGCCTGGACCAGAATCGAAGACCTGTTACTTCACGATAACACGATGATCCAGCGTGCCACAGTGGAGTTAATCTGCAACCTTATGGCCTGTCCCCAAGGAGTAGCAAAGTTCGCAGATGGTTCAGCAGCTGCGGATAACAGGATGCATATCCTTCTCGCATTGGCAGACGCAGAGGATTTTGCTACGAGAAGAGCTGCCGGAGGTGCTTTGGCTATGTTGACGGAGTGGGATAAGGCTTGTGAGGCTGTGGTTAAGAGGAAGAGGGGTATTAGGATTTGTTTGGATATGGTGGCGGAGGATAATGAGGAGATTAGACATAGGGGTGTTGTTGTGGTGAGGAATTTGGTTTGTGGGCAGGGGCAGTATGGTCCACAAGTCAAGCAGGAGGGTGGGATTGAGGTCCTCAGGGTGGCGTTGAAGGAGACGAGGCAGCCGGAGGCATTGCATTTGGGTGTTGAGGCGTTGAAGAGTATGATGGAGGTTGTTTAAGGGTGTTTAAGGAGTGGTTGTTTAAGGGAGGTTGTTTATGGGCGTAATGTGTTTATGAAGAAGGTGGAGGTAATGGCTGATGTGTCTCTGATTTATGACCATACGATTTTATGATATCTACATAGACCGGGCGGAGGAGTAGTTGTATTATTGCATAGTAATCCATTTAGTGATGTCGATAGATGAGGAAAGTTGCGAATCTTAATCTTGGACCCTATCTATGCGGGAGACGCATAGACAAGCCGTAGCGTACCATGCCCCGATATTCCAGGGCTCCCCAGGTCTCGTTACCAGTCTTCAAAGCATGTTTATCATGAAGGGTCTTGATGAAAAGGCAATTGGTACCGTGTGATAAACCGGTTCCACTTTCCATCTGATCCGACGTGACCCACTTGACAACAAATTTTTCCCGTTCAACAGATGAAATTTTCCAATCATCTGGATGGCTACCGACGGCGAGTACTTACTTTGCAACCTGTTCCGGGTGTCCGAGCGTGCAGTCTTTCAGCCCTGCACGTCCAAAGAAGTAGGGAATAGTGGGTGATGGCGATGTACAAATTCCTGCTCTTTCTCGTCCACCGGCGTATCATACTCATCCAGACGGTCACCAGTCCCCATCTTTGAGGCCTATCACCGGCTTTAGTTAATTGTGCAGTTTGTGCCCGATAGCTTAGATCCTCAGACCGAGCCATCCCATGCATGCCGGAGGAAGATAGAGTGCTCTAGCATGATTTGGTTTTCCCTAGCTTCCTTCTGCGGGGCAGTCGGAATTGAGGTTTTCGACACAACAAACCCGCGAGCAAAAGAAAAGCAGAAAAGCCCCGCATCGCCAGACAAACGGTAGTAAGGTCACAAAGTCTTCACGATGGCAAACTTTGATGCTTGGCAACCACAAGCTGCTCACGGCAGCTGGACACTTGGATGGATGCTCGATGGGGATCCGCAGCCGAGAAAATGAATTTTTCTGCACGCGCGGTAGGTTACAGATGGATGGGTTTTTTTTGTGCAATTCCTTCCAGACTCGACGATTTCGCAGAGCGAGCAAAGAATTTCAGCTCCGGTGTCTTTTGGTGCTTTGGCAGGGCCGAAAAGACTGCTTCCGCGTGGGGTTAACGGGTTTTTCGCGTCGAAACTGGGAATAGGTAGACGCTGCGACTTGAGGCCAGTCCACCAGGAAGAACCCACCAACCAAAAGTGGGGCTGACACGCTGCCCCTCCATTAGGTTAAGGCTTGGCTTTTTTCCCACACAGTTTTCACCACACCAATTTTGGAGGCCCACAAAAAAGCGAGCCACAGCCCACCTCGACCTTTTTCTTTCCGTCCTTCTCCTTCTCTCCAGGCACCACCACTACTCCTCAACCAAACCACCAAAAAACCCATACCCAACCCACAAAATGTCTGAGGGAACTTACGAGGGAGCGATCGGTATCGATCTCGGTATGTTTTTTTCCGCCTCCTCATCGCAGCTGAGCATCGCGGCTCCACCGCCTGCCTCATCTCACGAACTTTTCGTTCTCGACAAAAACTAACCATTTCTCGATAGGAACCACCTACTCCTGTGTTGCCGTCTACGAGGGTAACGGAGTTGAGATCAGTACGTACCCGCAATTCCCTTCACCGTCGTCAATGGACGATCTGCAGCTCTCACGACCAATTGTGACTGCTTTTTCGTCTGTCGCCACCATAGAGCAAAAATTGACTCGATTCTCTTACAGTCGCCAACGAGCAGGGTAACCGTGTTACTCCTTCCTTCGTTGCCTTCTCCGAGAAGGAGCGCTTGATCGGAGATGCCGCCAAGAACCAGGCTGCTCTTAACCCCACCAACACCGTCTTCGACGCCAAGTACGTATCTTTTATGCTGAGGAATTGGTGATATCAGTCTAACAGTCTGCAGGCGTTTGATCGGACGCAAGTTCGACGAGCCTTCCGTCACCAAGGATGCTCAGTCCTGGCCCTTCAAGGTCGTTGACGTCGACGGAAACCCCAAGATCGAGGTTGAGTACCTCGGACAGACCAAGCAGTTCACTCCCCAGGAGATCTCCTCCATGGTCCTCATCAAGGTTCGTTGCCACGTGAATATTTTCTCCCGGTAAACGCATTTCTAACGTCATTCGAAAAACAGATGAAGGAGGTTGCCGAGGCCAAGCTTGCCCAGACCGTTGAGAAGGCCGTTATCACCGTCCCCGCCTACTTCAACGACAACCAGCGTCAGGCCACCAAGGACGCCGGTGCCATCGCCGGACTTAACGTCCTCCGTATCATCAACGAGCCCACCGCTGCCGCTATCGCTTACGGTCTCGGAGCTGGAAAGTCCGCCAAGGAGCGTCACGTTCTCATCTTCGACTTGGGTGGAGGAACTTTCGATGTTTCTCTTCTCCACATCCAGGGTATGTTTTCCGTAATATTTGAAATCCCGTACAAATCACTTATAATCAATAGGTGGTGTTTTCACCGTCAAGGCTACCGCCGGAGATACCCACTTGGGAGGACAGGACTTCGACACTGCCCTTCTCGAGCACTTCCAGGCTGAGTTCAAGCGCAAGACCAAGCAGGACATCTCCAACGACCCCCGTGCCCTCCGTCGTCTCCGTTCCGCCTGTGAGCGTGCCAAGCGTACCCTCTCTTCCGTCACCCAGACCACCGTTGAGATCGACTCCCTCTCCGGAGGTGAGGACTTCAACGCCTCCATCACCCGTGCCCGTTTCGAGGACATTAACGCCTCCCTCTTCAAGAACACCATTGCTCCCGTTGAGCAGGTTCTTAAGGACTCTGGTATCGCCAAGGACAAGGTCGACGAGGTTGTCCTTGTCGGAGGATCCACCCGTATCCCCAAGGTCCAGAAGATGCTTTCCGACCTTTTCAACGGAAAGAAGCTCGAGAAGTCCATCAACCCCGATGAGGCCGTTGCCTACGGAGCCGCCGTCCAGGCCGGTATCCTTTCCGGAAAGGCCACCTCTGAGGAGACCGCTGACCTTCTCTTGCTCGATGTCTGCCCCCTCTCCCTCGGAGTTGCCATGGAGGGTAACATCTTCGCCCCCGTCGTTCCCCGTGGAACCACTGTCCCCACCTTGAAGAAGCGCACCTTCACCACTGTTGCCGACAACCAGACCACCGTTCAGTTCCCCGTCTTCCAGGGAGAGCGTGTCAACTGCGAGGACAACACCTCCCTCGGAGAGTTCACCCTTGCCCCCATCCCTCCCATGAAGGCTGGTGAGGCCGTCCTCGAGGTCATCTTCGAGGTTGACGCCAACGGAATCTTGAAGGTCACCGCCTCCGAGAAGTCCACCGGACGTTCCGCCAACATCACCATCTCCAACTCCGTTGGAAAGCTCTCCACTGCCGACATTGAGAAGGCCATTGCCGACGCTGAGAAGTTCAAGACCACTGACGACGCTTTCACCAAGAAGCACGAGGCTCGCCAGCAGCTTGAGTCTTACATCTCCCGCGTTGAGGAGATCGTCTCTGACCCCACCATGAGCTTGAAGCTCAAGCGTGGAACCCGCGAGAAGATTGAGTCCGCTCTCTCTGAAGCCATGGCCCAGCTCGAGATTGAGGACTCCAACCACGAGGACCTCAAGAAGAAGGAGCTCGCCCTTAAGCGTGTTGTCACCAAGGCTATGGCCACCCGCTAAACGGTCAACGATTTCTTTTATATTAATGTCATGTTTCCTATTTTGTGTCATTTGCGGTTCATTTTTCTTGGGTGTTCTTCAAAAGTTGTTTCTACTTTTCGGCCGGTGCCACATTTGTACGTCGGCTCTTCATTTTTTGGCTACTAGGTTGGGAAGTTACGAGGCGATGCCCCGGAAGGATCGGACAAAACAACAACGGGTTGGGTTGGGTTTGGGGTATAGCATTGTAATTGGGTTACGATACTTGCTCCATGGAAAAAAGGATAAACAGTTCTTCACGTGTATCGGTTTTCTTAGGTTCCAAAATAGAAGGGTAGTAGGCTACATTTGTGCGTGATTTATGCGTGTTGTGATGTGATCTATATACCCGATGAATCCTTTGATTAAGTGCTTTTCCTATGTGAATATTCGTCTCGTTCGTGAAGCCATTATGAGTGGCAATTTCTTTCCGCCATCCCCACAGAATCAAGATCTTTTCGCCTTCCTCACCCTGCAGCCCCGCGCTCGTGTGACACCCTATGAACCGCACCCAAACCAATGTTTCAACCTACGCGTCTTGGCTCCACGCGCTAGTAAGTAATACACTGAATCCTAACTCTCAAACGCAACACCTTGCACTTTCTACACGACAGCTGTTCTCCGCAGCACAGCACAACGACAAAATGCCATTGAACGTCCTGGCAACGGCGTACTATAATGGTATCGCGGCAGTACCGGTGCTGCCAATTGCGATAAAGTATGGACCTTGGTTACTATTGCTGGCCGTCTTGAAGTTGTACTTTAGAGGTTCTCAGAATAGGAATGAAAGGGTTATGCATTCTAAGGTCGCGCTGGTTACTGTAAGTTGTTCTCGTTGTACTCAATTACCTTTCCTCCAGCAGCGTAGCCCTTGTTTTTGACGTTGTCTTTGACGAGCTCATGAGCCGTTCAAGCCCTTCACCGCCCTCCTCCAAGCTCCAGCGAGCCTTGCGAGCACAGCTTTCCTCTTCACCTCTACCTCTACCTACACCACCTCTAAACAGCCCCACGATGCTAACAGCCGTCAATCGCAGGGCGGAACCTCTGGCATCGGCCGCGCCATAGTCGAAGACCTCGCCACCCGCGGCTGCCAACTAATCCTGCTAGTGAAAGACCACACCGACCTCTTCACCTGCGATTTCATCGACGACCTCCGAGAGCGAACCCAAAACCAATTCATCTATGCAGAAACCTGTGACCTATCCTCTTTGCATTCCGTCCGAAAATTCGCCACAAAATTTATCGACAATTCCCCACCTCGTCGCCTAGATCTAGTGGTTTGCGCTGCTGGTATTATGGCTCCTCCTTTCGGAAAGAGGGAGACGACTAAAGATGGTGTGGAACAACATGTGGGAGTTAACTATTTTGCTCATTTCTTGTTACTGTCGCTGCTGGAGCCGCTGTTAAAGGCTCAGCCGGCGGATAGGGATGTTAGAGTCCTTTTGGCGACTTGTGCTGCGCATATTATCGGGGAATTGGATGTGGGGGATCTACAATTCCTGCGCCGTGGTTACCCTTCCCGAGCACCGTGGAAATGTTATGGAGCTTCTAAAACTGCGTTGATGGTTTTTGGGTGTCAACTTCAGCGGAGACTTGCGGGATATGAAAGAAAAGATGGAGAGAAGGTGAACTGTAGAGTTTACAATGTTGACCCTGGGCTTGCTCGCACTCCGGGGGCGAGGAGGTGGTTGTCGTTGGGTTCCCTTTGGGGTCTGTTGGTTTACCTTGTTATGTGGCCGTTTTGGTGGTTGGTTCTTAAATCACCCCAGAGTGCGGCGCAGACTTTTCTGGCGGCGGCTATGGGGAAGGAGTTTGAAGATAGTGAGGGTGGTGTTATGTTGAAGGAGTGTAAGGTTATTTCGTAGGTTCCCTTTCCTTTCCTAGCCCCCTGATGCGCGGCGCTTTGTTTAGCTGTAGAGGAGGGGAGGAGAAAAAGCCGTGAGAAGAAAAAGCGACGCGAAGAAGAAGAAGTAGAAAACAGTGGCTGATGGAGATGCTAGTTACCGCGACCCCCCGCATCACCTCCGCCGAATTCGGCAGCGAACTCTGGACGGCTACCGAAGCCCTCCTAAAAGACATCGAAAAAGAATCCGCCCTAAAGCGAAAGCAAGCCGAAAAACTCGCCGCCGCAAACCTCAGTGCATCCGACAAAGCCGCCGCCGTGAAAGCCGCTGCCGATGAAAAGGCCGAGAAAGCCCAAGACGCTGAGCTGAAAGCTAAGCTTAGGGCTAAAGCTCAGGAGCAGGAGGAGAAGAAGAGGATGCTGGATGAGCTTATTGCTGAGGAGGAGAGGAGACGCGGAGTACTGGATCTGCCACCGAGGGTTACGGTTAGGGAGAAGAGGGAGATGGAGAGAAGAGAAAAGGAGGAAAGCAAGAGAGAGGGAAGAGGGGGTAGGTTGGTGGAGGTTAAGGAGGAGGAGGAGAAGGTTCCGGATAGTCCCGCCAGGAATACTAGAAGTAGATCTAAGACGCCGGCTATGGCGTTGGGGGAGACGCCGGGGACGCCGTCGAGGAGGAGGACGAGTAGGAAGCCGTAGGCGGGGGATGGTTGGGGGGCCCGGGGGGGGAGGGAGAAGAAAAGGGGGCGGTGACTCGCGAGGGGGGCAGTTTAATGTAAGGCTGCTAGATTTGGTGATGATGATGATGAAGATACCCGGAGGTGGCTCAAGGAAAATTTGATACCAAGCTGGCTTAAGGTTAGGGAATTGATTATGAACGTTTATGATTTGACAAAAAGTACTCTACGTTTATGGTGGCGGAGTTCATGGTTCGTGTCGTGTGAATCGAGTGTTATGGGGTGTGATGCAGTGTGATGCAGTGTGATCAAGTGAAATTCAATCAGCTGATTGAGGAAGTCCGAAGTTTGGTCGACCGTTTACCGTAGTCAACCGGCGGGTTACGCCCTGGAATCTAGATTTGCCCTTGAGTCTTGACCTACCTTTTCCTTAGCTTTCGAGTGAGACAGGGTGTGTACTATCGGGATGCGAAGTGCGGATTTAGCCTGATGACCTAAGAAATTACGAAGTTTGCGACTGGTTACTGTCATCAGTCAATTAGGGTTTCATGGACTACATACTTATGATGAGGTAAGTAATACGAACTTCGAAGTCTAGATTTCTAAACTCCAAACTTCAAGCTTCAAACTGAGTCCGTGCAGCGTGCTTTGAGTCTTGAGTGAGACATCTTTAATACTGATTGCCAATAATTGGATCAGCTGGACAGAGCTCATTTCGATATCTTGAAGCTTATCAGACTTAGGGTCTATAAAGAATACTTAAACGAAATAGTGCAGTGTGCAGCATGCAGCGTGCTTAAGCCGATCAACAATCACCAGTTTTTAAAACATCATAGTTACATGTCGGATGCGGGGAATCGGGATTGGACAAAAGCTCACTAAACTTGGCTTGTCTGGAGCAAAAGTTTAGAACTTTAAGATACTTAAAGACATCAAGTTTAGATTAGTTGCTTGGGGGTGACTTTGCATGAGAAGTGATCAGCAAAGCTCATTCAATTGCAATTCGCCGAGGAAAAACTCTAGACTTCAAGTGAGACATAACGCATCATAGGGGGGGGGGGGGGGGGGGGGGGGGGGGGGGGGGTCACTTCTTAGACTTAAGACAAGATCTACTCTACATGGTCTATGGTAGATGTGGGGAATGATTGGATGATTGGACAAAGCACATAGCCCAAGCGACTTTTTCTAAGCCGATAGATAGGTTCGAAAGTTAAGACATAGCTATCGAATGTGTGGAGTGCAGGATTAGACCAAGCTCAAAGCTCAAAGCTCAAAATCCGCGTGCATTCAGCTTTAGAGTACTTTAAGACACCATGTGGGCATTAACCGACTTCACATCCCTTCAATCCATTTTGATAGGGGTTACTCGTCATTGACGAGGTAAACGGTCTACCCTCTACTTATGTACTCTAGATACATACGTCCCTACAAGTTCGGATTAGGTCTACTTATTAGGTGAGACATCACTCTATCGAGTGTGGAGCACGGGTTGATTGGACGCATGCTTCATTTCCCATCGTTCGCCGAGGGACTTCCCCGAGTTGACACGCTCCACGCACGCCTTAACTAGTCTAGCGCCTCATTTCACCTTCGTCCCGACATGCATGCATTAGCTCCCACGAGTGATTCGTTATGTCTAAATCTTGAACCTGGACAAGGTACCCCTTTCGCCGAAAGTTGGAATTGCTTATCTATCATCCCCTCTACATAGATAACTATTCTACATATACGCCAACCTATAGCACAGCAAAATCGCAGCTAACTAATCGCAAAGTAAAAAAAAAGAAGATAAGTAGATCCCGATCCCTAGAAATGCCGATAATGAAATATGTAATGAAACTGCCAGAAACCCCCTAGCAAAAAAAAGCCGAAAAAAATAAAATGACGCCGAGCCCCCACCACCCACCACTACGTAACCCCCCTACACCGCCACAAATCGTAATGAAAATCCCCAGTTCCAGCTTCCGTAATAGCTATCTAGCTTCGGCCTAATAAAAACCGTGACGAGCTGACGCACACGCCGAACGTGTTCGGCGATGCAATGAAAATGAAAATGAAAACAGTGAACCGCAAAATAGAAAAAAAAAAAAAAAAAAAAAGATACAGATACATAAATAGCTCACAAAAATCAAAATGCCACACGAAACTCTCCTGCGACGAGGCATAGTTCAGCTCGGCTTCGCTAAACACAAATTCCTTTCGTTCATCCTGAGTCGCTGTAGAGTAGAGTAACGAATAAATAGTACAAATCCAGTTGTAATCACAATTCCCACGGACCTGCAAAGAAATTCGTAGAACACCGTCGGATACTATGCTATGGCTGTTTACCGATAGTTTGGTGGTGCCCCATTATACGGCGCATTGTTTCCCCCTGCAACTCCACTACTAGACCCAGATCCAGATCCTTCGTTTCCATTAATCGGGATATCTACAAAAGGCGTTTTGCTGTTCTGCTGCATCGGCGTCTGTCCGGCGGGTATATAAGCCCCCGGAGGCGGCATAGGGTATCCAGCAGGCGGAACGTAACCCGCAGGTGGGCCGTAGTATGCGGGAGGTTGCTGGGCGTTGGGGTTATAGACGGGCGGTGGGACGTGGTGCATATCGTAGGCTTGTTGGCCGTAGAAACTGAAGTTTTGCTCGGGGGCATTGGGGTTGCGCGCGGAGGGACGGACTAGCCACTGGGAAGTGTTAGCATTGAAATATGAAACATGAAACATAATCTTTTAAGTCTCGGAGTCGGAGTCGTAATGCGCTACAGAATTCGGGTTCCTGAGTCGTAATGCTACTCTAAGAGGTTGCAAGTAAATTGAGTTTCATCTATGCTCTTGTCCTGACTCCTTCTTTTCACCGAGATATGGTCAATTGTACTGTGACACCGCGGGGCGCACATTGTACAACTCCTGTACCCATAGCGCAGCAAACAACTCCTACAAAGTACCACCTCCCACAAAACCAATCGTGAAATCATGCAATAGGAAACTCCTCATACATACCCTATGATAAGCCAACACAGGCAGCCCCTTCTCCACCCTCTTTTTCGCATGAAACCAGCTCCCAAAAATGAACAGGAGCCCAAGTAACAATATCGAAAATAGAATGCCGTATTTTATCGCTGATGCTTCTGCGGAATAGTACCAGATCCCATCGCCATTGTCGGTGGTGTCGTCGAAGCGTTTTTGTAGTAGTGACGGCATTGTGAAGGTTGTAAAAGGAGGACCGATTTGTGTTGAGAGAGTTGGTAGCAGGGCGAGGTTATTGTAAGACGACGATGGTTGGTCGAGGAGGTTTATTGAGGATTCTTAATAGGAGGAGATTGCTGAGTTGAGCTTCGATCGAGGCGGAGTAGAATATCTCGTTATGAGATCTCGAATTCGTATGTTCGTGCTTCGTCAATTACGGCCGTGCGCAATATGTCAGATGAACTGATGTGATGGTCGAGATATGAAAATAAATTCGTCCCGAGTATATCTAGTGTCAAATATCGAAGTTTTGTTTTGGGGTTCCGGAGTTGAAGAGAAGGAGAAAACAGAAAAGAGAGGAGGGAAGCTGATTTGAGAGGGAGGGATCCAAGTGGAAGGATGTCCTCCTACTCCGTGTATGTAACAGGGATGTCTTCGGCGATCGCTTCAGCAACCCTGGGGTAAATTAGTAGACAGCGACGGCGCACTGTGAAGCGTGTGCGCTATGACGAATGGCGATAATTAGTAACGTTAGTTCTGTCGATATTTTGGGGCGCACGTCAGCGCTCGAGGGATTTCGAAGCCGAGGCGCGGAAGTTATGGCGAAGCCGAGACGAAGGTTTTTATGGCTCAAACGGCAGAAGTTGGAGCTTTGAAAAGTTGGCGCAGTTTGCAGTTTGACAGTTCTCTGCACTTTTCAAACCTTCAACATAGGCGCAAAAAGGAATGTATGTAACCGTAGGAAATCTTCCGAACCATAACAGTGGAAATTAATGCTTATACAAACGGTAGTCCTGAAACATATGGTGTCACAGGGAAGGATATCTACAGCAGTATGAAGCGCGTGTTTTGCATCTGTGTGCAGAGGAAACAGCTCAGAAACGAGATAAGGATTGCTGTGTACCCAGCGATCTTCCATGAGCGCGCTTATGCGCTGAACGCATTGCGTACGTCTCCGGCGGGGTAGAGTGCGTTATGCAATGGTCAATCAAACCGTTGATATGTTGATTAAACAATAAACAATTGGTATCGTTGGTTGGTATCTCAGTCCATCTCGGTCCAGGAAAACCCCAAAGCTCTACAAAAAATTCCCCGACGAAAACCTCGATCCAAAATCCGCCGCACGATTAAGCATCTCTTTCTTTTGCGAATGATTAATCTTTCTTCCCCCAATATCCTTTTCCCTATCAAAAGCTCGTTTACTAGGATCATCCTCCTCGATGCGAGCCCGTGATTTATGTTCGTCGTATAGAGATTTGTTCCGATTTTTATCCTATCACTCGTATTAGCACCTTGCCACGCCTTGCCTTCGTCTCACCATCCACATATCCAGGCCATCAGGCCGCCAGTATAGAGCCACTCACATTATACTCCCTAATCCTCCTTGCCGTTTCCTGTTTTTCTCTTTCTTGTCTAACATTGGTACCACTTGTCTCCTGGCCCTGCGTAGCCAATCCCTTCCTCCCCATAACCTCATCCTCAAGTCTCTGCCTCTTCTGCTCCGGAGTCTCAGTCCATAAAGTATTCTCTCCACCACCACGCTGAGGTGCTTTTGCACCTTTCCCGGTTTGGAATTTCCGGTTCTTGATCTTGGTAGGATCAACTTTTGAAGCCCAGTCTTCGGATTTAGGGGGTACTATCATCCATTCATCGCGTTTTGGCTTGGAGTCGGAGGAGGTGGAAGGAGCGGCGGTGGGTGCGAATCGCGCTAGACGTGCTTGGGCGGCGGCTTCTTCTTCAGCCTGCGAGAGGGGTTAGTTGAGGTCTCGGGTCAGAGAAAATCGAGTAAGAACGGAGCAAGACGGGAGCGGGGGAAGTAGAAGGCAGACAGGGAGTAAAGTTGCTTTGCGTACCTCTGACTTGTTGGGCTTCGGTGGCGCAGGACCGAAATCATCGTCGTCGGAACTGGTGTCGGCGTCGTCGTCGCTGTCCACAGATGCTCGAGGAGGGCTTCCCGGCGGTCGCTCGTCTAATGGTGCAGGAGGTGGCGCGGGACCTGATATCCGGGTTTTCTTCTCTTCTGTAGTGGTGGGTGCTTTGGACTCTGCTTCTGCTTCTTCTTCTTCTTCTTCTTCTTCTCGTTTGCGTTTTGCGAGAAGGTGTTCGGGCATCATGGGACCTGCGCTGCGGCGACTCATGGTGATGTGATCGACGGGTGTTTTCTGTGTTTCGTTTGTTTGTGTGGTTCGTGTATTTTGTTCGCGTCTTTCGTTCGTTTGTAGAAGTAGTTCTATGTTGAAGTTGAAGTTGCGTCGCGTCGTTGGAAAGAGCTGTAAACTACGCTTGGCGCTAAACAGGCAGTTGCAAGCCGTCGTTGACGACGCCCGTGTAGCCTGTGGACATCACCAAACGTTAGGATCTCCGCCGGCGTTTCCAGCTTCACCATTTCCCAGCTTTTACAGCTTCGCAAAGCTTCGATCAGTCCAAACAACCTCTATTCAGACTTCTGGAGTTACAGGACTTTGAAAATCGACGAGAACAAGGTTCCCGTATCGGCTACGACACCTACGAAGCTTCAAGAGAGAGATGCTCACTAGCTCCTCCTCCCATCGATGAGCTCAACGCCGGACGAAAATGGGGCTGCGGTAGCCCCAATGCCCGAACCTGAAGATACCCCGGAAGTTACAGAACCTACAGAAGGTGCCAAAGTCAACGGCGATACCTCCAGCCCTGTCGATACCATTGAGGAGCCTACGGAGGAGGCCGGAAGTGGGGGTGAGCGGGGGGGGGGATGAGGCGGCTGAGGAGGTAGCTGTGGAAACAAATGGAGAGCCCACTGAACAACCTGCTGAGGCAGTTACGGAAACCATAGAAACCGAGCAACCCACAGAAATCGAAGCAACAAAAGTACACGAAGAACCAGTAGAAGACGACTCCAGCCACCTCCTCTCATATCTACAAGAAGCTCGCACCGAGCAAGAGTCTGAAGACAAATCCGGCCTTATTACTCCCGGTCCAACCTTCAAGAAATTCCAGTCTGCAGCTTCCATCGAAGCTCCGGATACTACTCCTGACCGGCCACCAAGCTCGGCGGGATCATATTCTACACCTGATGATACTCCTAGTTTACATGTATGTATCTCCCTTGAGCTATGGGGTTCTGGGCTATTGAGGGGATGCAGCTATTAGGAGTCTGAACTAATGTGATATTGAATAGGGCTCCATCGCCTCCTCCGCCGCCGGCAGCGCCTTCGGAACTCGATTCTCCCCCTCTCCCAGTCTCCGCCCCTTCGACCGCCGCTTCTCATCGCGCCTATCCCCCGCGCCCCCCCCGCGCCCAATCCCCCTCTTTGCTCCACCTTCATTCCCGAAACTCCTCCCAAGGCTCTGTCAAGCCAGAAGACGCCCCTTTGGAAACCCTCGACGACAAGAGCGCACCCTGGGACGTAATCCGCTGGACCAAGCTGAAAACCATAACCTCACAACTTTTCTCGGAGGCGGGGAAGCGCTCTTTCGGAACCCCTACCTGTATATGTGCCTCCGCCACTATCGCTTTTGGTACGAGTAAGGGAATAATTCTGATTTTCAAATACCCGCAAACTTTACAGTCCATTATTGGGCCGGGGACCCAGGCCGTGGAATGTGGACCGATAACAGCGCTGGCTGTATCAGCCGATCATACAACGATAGCAGGAGGACATGCAAGTGGGCATATCTTCACCTGGGAACTATCGAAGCCTTCTAAACCGTTTCTTAAGATCCCGCCGTTGATGAAATACCAGATGGAGAATCGCAGGGAAGATGGACATGTAGAGGGGGTGGCGGTTTTGCATCTGGGGTTTCTGGGAACAAGGCATACGGCGTTGGTATCGAGTGATGAGAAGGGGATGGCGTTTTCGCATTTGGCGACGAGAGGGTTAGGGGCTGTTGGTAGGACGGTTAAGACGGCGAGGATATTAGGGCGGTATCCACTAGCTTTGGATTCTATTGAGAGGCCGAGGAAGCCTAGCACAGTGCTGGGGATGAGTGTGCTACCGCTGGGGAATAGTCAAGAGAAAACCGACTCCATGGGATTAGTAGCGATGTTAACGCCTTATTTATTGGTTATCGTTTCCACGACACCGGTGGCACAGACTCAGCATAAAGCAGTTCGGCCGAAGGAGGTTGCGGGGGAGGCGGATCTAAGTGGGTGTTTGGCTTGGTATCCAGCGGTGAAGTTGAAGACGGCAAATCCGGAGAGTAAACCAGTTTCTTCAAAGGCGAGGTTGGCTTATGCTTGGAGTAATGTACTCACGCTTCTGGAACTGACGGTGGTGGAGGGGGAGGGTCCGGAGGATCCGAATAGACCTCCCGCACTCGAGTTTCATGCAAAGTCGAGGTATAGGTGTGATGAGGCGATTGTTGCGGTACAGTGGTTTAGTAGACAGGTTTGTTCCCTGGGACTCTGCCCGACTTTGTTGGATTTCGGCAAGCGGGTGATAGTTTGTGATGGAGAGACTGACGAGGGGATAGATTATTGGGATTTTGACGGTTACGAGGAGATTGATTATTCTGGAAGATACGGCGTTAAGGGTTACGGAAACTTTTGATTTGATGCCGAAGAGGATTCTGCATTTGGATGTGTTCGGCACCCAGCTGAAGGATCTGGTTAATAGGCTGGATGAAGAAGGGTCCCATCATCCTAGGATTGCAGATGCATTCTTTAACAGCTTCCGAACCTACAAAGGACGTGTATTTCTTCTCGTAAGTCGTTTCATTCCTTACGAAGGCAATAAGCTTACCAGAATCAGTGTCAACACGAAGTCTCCGTTGGCACCCTCTCAAACTGGGCCGACCGCCTATTTGCCATGCTAGAAGTCGGCGACTTCATCGGCGCCATAACCCTAGCCACCACCTACTACATCGGCAAAGACAACAAGTTAACAATTGGCCTTCCCGAGGATCCAGTGATACGACATCCAATGGTTGAAGAGAAGTTGCTAGAGATGATGTCTGCATCTCTTCGTTACGCATTTGGCAAAAACCAAAACTCGACAAGAAGAGAAACATTAGGGAAAGAACAGCTACAGGAATTAGCAGTGGCATGTTTCGACGCTTGCATAGCTACGAACCGCACAGATTTTCTTTTCGACGAGGTGTTTGAATACTTTGAGCAGGGAGGAGCCCAGGGGATCTTTTTGGAGACTCTGGAGCCTCATATTTTGGACAGATTAATCTCGTTTATACCCCCCATTGTGGTGAAGGCATTGATTCTGCACTACACCTCTCGCGAGTTGGAGTCACGGCTGGAGGAAATGATCTGTCACATGGATACCACGACGTTGGATATCGACCAAGTCACCACGCTGTGTAAACAGCACTCACTTTACGATGCTATGATTTATGTTTGGAACCGCGCTTTAGGGGATTACGTTACGCCTATGATAGACCTTTTAACCTTACTTCTACCACTAATGTCCAACACTACAGAAAACGACAACCTAGACGCCACCAACGCTCTTAAAATCTTCCCCTACCTTTCCTACACCCTAACCGGCCGCATCTACCCCACCGGGAAAGACCTCACCGAACCAGAAGCTTCAAATGCAAAAGCTCAGATTTACTATTTCCTCTTCCTGGGCCAAACCATCGCCTGGCCAAAGGGCGCCAAACCCTTCTTAACAAAACTCGGACAAGAACCAGAGCCCTCATTCCCATACCTCCGTCTGATCCTCCAATTCGACGCCTCTAGCTTCCTTTCTGCGCTCAACGAAGCATTCGAAGATACCTTCTTAAACGGTACCACCGAAGCCTTACTCTCCAATGGAAATTCCAACCGCGAACCATCCGAAGACCAAGTCTTCGGCCGTTCAGTAAACCGACAATACGTCACCAGCATTCTCCTCGAGGTAATGAACCCCACGGATTTCCCTCCACAGGACACGATTTATCTAGACATGTTTATCGCCCGCAATCTTCCAAAATTTCCTCAATTCGTCCTACTATCCGGGTCAGCGCTACATAGGGTGCTAGTAGGCCTTTGTAACCCACCCGGAGAAGACATTGCGGACGACTGCCAACTCTCCGTGGAGTACCTACTCACAGTCTACCGCCCGCCGGATATCGATGCATTAATAGCTCTCTTCACCGCCGCACGTTTCTTCAGAGTCCTGAAATCAATTTTCAGAGCAGAAAAACAATACCCGAAGCTCCTACGCGCATACCTAGAAGACTCGGAAGCCCCCGAAGCAGTGTTTGACTGCATATCCGAATGCTTACGCCCCCGGAGCCCGCTGAGTATGAAACAGAAAACCGACGTCGAGCAAGTAATCCAAGACGCAGCGTCTCAGATCATTTCTATCTCCCCGGAGCGATCAGCGAGAATAATAAACAGCTACTGCCCCTCTTTACACAGCCACATGCTCTCCGCCATCGAAGATAAACAAGACTGGCAATTTACCTACCTCCGCACTTTGCTGGAGCCCGAATCCGGTTCCTCCCCTGCCTCTACTGTGGAGATCCAGAAACAACCCTTCATAGAACGCTACATTCGTCTCCTCTGCCGTTTTGATCCAGGGCATGTCAGCGAATATATCTCCTCCCTGCGGTCTGGGGACTTGAGACTCGCAGAGGTGATACCAGCTATGGAGGAATCCGGCGCTATGGATGCGGCTGTGGTGTTATTGGCTCGGGAAGGAAAAATCCGGGACGCTATGGATCGGTTATTGGGACATCTCCAAACCTTAGCGGTGGCATATTCAGCGGCTTTAGAAGCGGCGGCAAAGGCTGCTATGGAGGCTGCGGCTTTGACTCCGGTTTCTCCTAGTTTACCGGAGTTTCCTAGTGAGGAGGAGATGGGCGAAATGGGGCTTGAAAACGGGGAGGGACGGGAGGGAGGGGATACTAGACGGTTTGAATCTGCCGCCGACGCAATAATCCCCGAACTCCAGAAATATGTCAACGTAGGAATCTGGCTCTGCGCCGGTCAAAGCCGCCTCTTGAAGTCAACCACCACCGCCCCTGTGGCAGCTGGTGAACAAAGACGTCCCCGCCGACGCAGCAGTATCCCAACACCCCTCACACCAGAAGAAACTCTCTGGCTAGACCTCCTAAACTCCATTTCCTCAATGCCTATAACCCCACCTATCCGTCAGCTGCTACAATCTATCTTCTCTTCTCTTCTTTCTTCGATTTCTCATCGGTCTTCTAGTTTCCTTACTATTCTTCGTGCGTTCTTGTCGAGGATCCAGGAGACGACTACGTCCTTGCAGGATCTGAGGGATGTCGTGGGTGGCGTTTTTGAGGCTTATAGGTATGAGGAGCTTATGCTTGGTCTAGCGATGAGGATGGTTGGCGGCGATCTTTGGGGAGAGGCGGAGGGGTTGAGGAGGAGGAGGGGGAGGGGGTGGAGACCCGCGCAACAGGCGTGTGGGGGGGTGTGGGAAGAAGGTTTGGGGGTATGGTGCGGCAGTCGGAGCTGGGGTAAGGAAGACGGCTGGGAAGGCGAAAGGGAAGGGGATCGAGACAGGGGAGGGGGTCGTGGTGTTTAGGTGTGGGTGTGTTTATTGCAGGGGATGTGTGATGGGGGAGGATGGAGAGGTTAAAGGGTGTGGGAGGTGTGAGGGGAAGAAGAGGGTGGAGGAGGAGTAGGGGGTTTACGGAAGGGATGATAAAGTGGTGAGGGTGTAGGATAGCAGCTAGCGAAGGATATCAAGGTGGGGATGTAGTAGGTTTATGTTTTGCTGTTTTTGTAGGGTTACTAGGCGTTTATCAAATATCAACTTGCGTTTTGAGCTTTCTTATTATAAGAGCTTTCCTCATGGGGCTACTACGTGTTTGTGGTGCTACCTAAGTTAGTAGACAGGCCTCATAGTTTACAGCCCATGACAGATGTTTCTTCGTGAGAAACTCGAAGAAAATCGAAAGCCAACCTACAATGGGTGGGACACGATACATCCGGATTTCCATCAACTTGACCGTTGTCCAAAGCCCAATTAATCGAGGTTCTATATCTAATTTCGAAAGCATACTACCTATATAGTAGATCCAAACCGAACCTCGCCCTCTGAGATCTCCATACTGATCAACCCTTGCGCCAGTGGCCTCTGCATGCAACCTCTCCAAACCATGGGAACCTCTCCGTAAGTTGTAACAACCTTTAGGCTTTACTCCTACAGGGAATCTATCTTGGCTTTGAGCTGGGGGTCGTGTCGTAAGGACTGGGGTGATACTGTAAATTTTGATAAAATATCTGTATCATCACTAGCCTAGCCAGGGCCCAGTCTACATGGGTACTCTACTGTACTGGATTCATAACGTATCACTCGTGTAGCGAAGATGCGAAGATGCGAAGATGTGAATAGATAACATGAAGACAGAGCTCAAGGTATCACGAGGTGTGACGGAGTCTGAACTAAATGACATGGAGAGTTGATAGATTGTTTGTATGGCCCGGGAAAACTGAGGATAAATGTTAGTAGCACTGATAAGCTCATGGTTGGTGCAAGCGAAGTTGAGACTGTTGAAGGGGAAGGATCATTCTGGACCCCGGCCAGCGAATTTGTTTCTTCTTCGATAGACTGCTGCATAGATCTTCTTCCATTCACAACCACGACATCAAACTACATTATCTCTCTCACACGGCAAGCAAATTAACATACACGCACCGCCTTACATCGGTTTCTTCCCATAAACTCTGATGCTATGGCGATTCATTAGACCATCTCCACAATCCTATGGCGTAGGGTTCAAATTAATTACCTTGTATCGTAAACATGATAGTTTTTATTCCGTGCATCCAAAAGACCTTTCTCACATATCTTTCGTGCTTTATCGACGTCCATTCCGAGTATCCTAGTAAAAAGTGCCATGCCATAACTCTCAAATGCAGTTTCTCCATTCAGAAGATTCATTGCACCAGCTCTCTTCAATCTGGAATCCTTCGGCCAAGGCCCCACAGGTTCCTTAACCTGTGACACTGTAACTCCCTCGAAACCCGCAGTCTCTGACAAATTCTTCAGGAATTCGGCATCTGGACATGTTCTACCCATTTTCCTCATTGCGTCTCTCAAATACTCGGTGAAGACCTTTATACCATGATCAGGTTCCATGGTGCCATCGTCGCATTATATTATGGTGCTCTTCTCACATAGCTCCACGTAGCCTCCGGGTGCTGTGCATCTGTTAGGTTTGAATTAGTATAGTCATTTTGTAGCCGTTAAATCTGGATAAGGCAATATACCGCTTCATCTCGGATATCAGATGCTCCCAATCACTAACACCAGAGCTAATAGTTCGAGCATGAATAAAGTCGAAACTCTCCTACGATACCACGGATTTAGCCCAGGTATCAGGATACCAAAGGATTTGGAAGGGGTAGTCCAATTACATCTTTGAAGGTCCACTTTTGCATGGCATCATCGATTTCGAAGCGACTACACAACCCGGATTACGTCAGCTGGCTCCTCAGACATCAATACAGTCGTTCGTTCATCCTTTTGCTGCTTCTCGTGCTTCTCGATGAGCTGCACAATAGGGTAGAAAGAAAGGAGCGTACAAACCAATTAGGAGGTACCCAGCATGGTTGGATTGGACTGAGATCAGTTCCAATTATCTCGGCTATAGGATATTGCTCCGCCATTTCGATTGCCCATATACCTGTACCTGTGCCAATGTCTAATACCCGATGAGGTTTCGTAAGTGGTGCCCCATGAAGCTTATCGTTCCATACTAGGCGGTAGACTTCATGCTGTATATCGAGTCTAGAAATTTACATTAACGAGCGGCTCAACCGTAAGTGCCATTCGCCCATCAGAATTGTGCATACCGATCTTGCTCTTTCTCGTCCGTTGGCATGAGATATTTCTCAGTACCATAGTATGAGTGATAGCGGCGTCCGTTTTCGAAAACATATTCATTGATGGATGAACTCAGACTAGCTGTACTAGTGTCGTAGCCGGATGATGCATAGTCTTCGTTTTCGGGCTCCGCCAGCTAGATATAGGCATGTTAATTGAATATGAAGAAATCTCACATATCTGACACGGAGTAATTTACCACAGATGGATCAACTTCGATCATTGCTTTGGACAGTGTGGTATTATGGTTGCTGGTGAGGATCGAGGGCGTTAGCTGATGAAGACCGAACGGGGGGAAAATTCGGTATAAATGAATTAATATCAAAGGCATTGATCCGCTGATAGTTCAAACTGGTAGTTGCAACGGACTACCAATTTCGGTAGTCGTTCCGGCGTCTCAACTTTCGTTTAAACGCGTGCGTACGGCACGACTCGCTGTTGCTGTAGATCCTAAATTACGCGTGGCTAACTATGGGGCTAACGGTAGTTTTGTTGAGTTTATCGATAAGAATGATATTTACGATATCACATTAATGTACTATAGTTATCTCGACCGTGAACCAATTTTTTTTCGGCTCTCACAAAAGGTGCAATTTTGGTGTTTTTCCCGCTTCAACACGAAGTGCTGATATGGTGATATACAAACGAACTCAGTGTACATATATAACATATTCGTGTGTACACACATAAAACCTGATTGTGATACATCAGATGTCAATAATCGCACAAGACAGAACAGATGTACTGCCGCATCACCCTAAGTGTCGATCTCCACAAAAATACAGGGTACCCGGTAGACTAGCACTAGTGCTCCCGACATACATAGGAAAGCGACACTGATGAAGATACGATAGTACGCGGGCTACGGAACGTGTAGATCTTATCCAACTTCTTATCCAAATTACATGATCACATGACTTTTTCCGCGCGTCTCTGGGGGTGAGCCGCGATGTTTCAGCGAAACTTTCAGTCACAAACCTCGTATGATAGGGGAGGATGGCGAGGTTAGGGGGTGTGGGAAGTGTGATGGAAAGAAGAGGGTGGAGGAGGGCTCAGGAGTAGGTAATTTACAGAAGGGGTGATAAAAATGGTTAGGGTGTAGGATAGCGAATGATATCAAGGGGAATGTAGGACACGATACATCCAGATTTCCTTAAACTCGACCGTTATCCAATTACCGTAGGAATCGAGATTCTAATTTCGAAAGCAGTGTAGATCCAAACCGAACCTTACCCTCTCGGATCTTCACATCCACCGACTCTTGCGCCAAGGGCCTCTGCAACCTCGTCCCTCGCCAAACATGCCATTCTCGTGACATTAAACCTCTCCGTAAGTTATAACCAACAACCTTTACTCCCACGAGAAATCTATCTTGAGTTTCAGGAGCTCGAAAATACTGTATAGTTCTGCAAATACATCGATATAATATCTGTATCATCACTAGGCTCTAGCCAGTCTACATACTTTACTGTACGATATTCATTAGATATCACTCGTGTAGATCGATGCGAATTTCATCTTAGGCGAATTTTGAACATGAGATATTACTCAAGGTATCACTCGGTGTCTGAGCTAGAGGCGCATCGCCTAAGAAGAACGTGTACTATATTGAACCGTGATCTTTTAAGTTTCCAACTGAGTAACTAGCGGCCATTCCCACGAGATTATGTCAATTCAATACTGTTCGATTGAAAAGTACATTAACCTTACACTGGCTTCCTCCCATAAACTCTGATGCTATGACTACCTATTAGATCACCTTCACAACTCTAGTGGGGAAATTACTTACCTCAGATCATAGATATGATAATTTTTGTTCCGCGCAGCAAGAAGAGCATTCTCACACATCTTTCGTGCTTCATCAACGTCCATTCCTAGTATCCGGGTGAAAACCGCCATGCCATAGCTCTCAAATACAGTTTCCGCATTCAGAAGTGTCAGTGCTCCAATTCTCTTCAATCTCGGGTCCTTCGCCCATGGTCCTACGAGTTCTTTGGCCTGGCATGTTGTAACTCCTTCAAAACCTGCATTTTCTAGCAGATTTTTTAGGAATGCAAGATCGGGCCATAGTCTACCCATCTTTATCATGGCAGCTCGCAAATTATCGGTGAAAACCTTTATGCCATGATCAGGTTTCATAGTTCCATCGTCGCATTGCATGACTAGACTTTGTTCACCTAGCTCCACGTAGCCTCCTGGTTTAGTGCAGCTGTGAAACCGGAATTAGCACATTGTGTATCCGTGGATAAGATAACGTACCGCTTCATCTCGGATATCAAATGCTCCCAGTCACTGACACCAGAGCTAATGGTCCGACCATGGACAAGGTCGAAAAAATCCTACGATTCCGCGGCTTTAGCTTGGTGTCTCAGAGAATTTGGAAAGGATAGTCTAATTACATCTTTGAAGGTCCACTGTTGCATGGCATCATCGATTTCGAAACGACTATATAACCCGGAAGTCAGCTACATAATAGATATGGTAGAGAGACAGAAGAGTACATACCAATTGGGAGGTACCCAGCATGGTTGAATCGGGCTGAGATCAGTCCCGATTACCTCTGCCATGGGATACTGCTCTGCCATTTCGACTGCCCATATACCCGTCCCGGTCCCAATGTCTAATATCCGATGAGGTTCTTCAAGTGGTGCCAAATGAAGCTTGTCGTCCCATACTAGACGGTGGATTTCATGCTGTAGATCGAGACTAGATATATCAACGGATGCCTCAAAGGTAGGTGCTATTCACCTATCAGTATTCAGCATACCGGTCTTGCTCTTTCTCATCCGTTGGCATGAGATACTTCTCAGTACCATAGTATGAATGGTAGCGCCGCCCATTTTCCATAATGTATTGATTGAGCGATGAAGTCAGACTAGCTGTACTGGTGTCGTATCCGGATGATGCATAGTCTTCGTCCTCGGGCTTCGCGAGCTATACGAATGTTAGTTAAGTGGAAAAAAAAAATCTTAGATAGCACGGAGTAACTTACCACTGATGGATCAATCTCAATCATTTTTTTGGACAGTACTTATGGTACTATGGTTGCTGGTGAGAATCGAGGGCGTTAACCAATAAAGACCAAACGGGGGGAACCCTCGGCATAAATAAATTCAGACCCAGTCAACTCTGCGACGAGCTAAAAGGCTTTGATCCGCTGGCAGTTCAAACCGGCAGTTCTGAAGGACTACCAATCCTGTTAGTCATTCCGGCATCTCAACTTTCGTTTACTGTATGTATAAAATCGCCTGAATGTCTGTTCGAAAAAGAAAAAACCACGCCGTGCGTACGGCACGACCCAGTCACCGCTTGTTGCTGTAGATCCTAAATTACGCGGGGCCAACCGCGGAGGGCGCTAACGGCAGTTTTGTCGAGCCTATCCAGAAGAAGAATATTTATGATATCGCATTGGTGCGCTTTGGTCTTCTCGACGCGAACCAATAATGTTTCGACTCTGACAAAAGGTGCATAAAAAGTGCAACTTTGGTGATTTTCCCGCTTCAACGGGAAGTGCTGTATGTACAAACGAACTCGGTGTATAACATGTTTGTGCATGCACACACAAAACTTGATTGTGATATAATACACCGGATGTCAACATAATCGCACAAGAAAGAACATATGTGAATTCATCCCACTGCTACGGGACTATTTTGGTTCTAGCCCTTCGAGCGCATGGCTCCAACAGTCGGAGCCCCGGAATATGGTGACGACCGAGTGAAGTTTTATGGCTGTGGTTTACGGCGTGTTTTTGTACTGTAGACCCTTTTGCGCGTGTACGCGCCGCTGACCGAGCACAATGAATTATCTTTAACTACTACTTGCATGCCATTTTTAGCCGCAATCAATTATCATCCGGCAAATTAGCAACAGGGTTCTTAAACAGGTTGTACAATCAAATCTGTCGGATAGTAATCTACGATTATACGTAACTAGTTGAAAACATTTCATCTCATAAATATCACTCCAAGACAACAAATCGTGTGATCGACCGTGCCATCAAACGACGTGCTGGGGATAAAGTCCCCAAAAGAAAGAGTAACAAGCTTGTTTGAGCATGTGTAAAGCCAAAATTACTGTGGAGATACTGCGCGATATCACCATACCGGGCAAAGTTTTTTGGGTAAGAATTCACACATAATCACTTGAGTATTTTGATGTTTCGATGGTTGCGTTCTCTCTTCAAACTTGTATGTAAATGTCTATCGTAAATATATATACATTCGAATATATACAAATTTGAATTTCACAAGCTTTTAAACGAGATGTGGCGTTACGGAGCTCGAGCTAGAGCCTGGCGGGGTGCAAGCGGTCGACGACGACTCGGCGTCACAAGCGTGACACCAGCTTAAATCGAACTACTGAAGTACGTCCATCATGATCGCTAGCAGACAGAAAATATCGCCTTTAATACATCATCCCAATATATGTAGGAACTTTCCTAAACCGGTTTCCGCCCATAAACTCGGAGACTAGGATCCGTCAGATAATCTTCACCACTCTGGAGTGAAACTTAAATTACTAACTTCAGATCGTAGACATGATAGTTTTTGTTCCGTGCAGCACTGAGGGCGTTTGTGCAGCGTCAAAGGCAGTTTTTTGAACCTATCGATAGGTCGACGGAAAGGATATTTACTATGTCATATTAATGTGCTGTGGTTATCTCAACGTGTCTCGCTTTTGCCACAGGATTGCATTTCTCGCGAATCAATGATTCTTTCGGCTCTGCAGACAAGGTGGATACTCTAAAAGGTGCAAATTTGGTGTTTACATACTTAGGTGATTTTTTCACTTCAACACAAAGTGCAGATATGGTTACAAACGAATTCAGTGTACGATTGACTGGCGATCTCCATGAAAAGTTGGCCAGTCAACGATGACTCCACCGCAGAGAAGTATTTATGCGCGTGCGTACATACATAGCGCATGACTAGTGTGATACGTATATTCGATCTCAATAATCGCACAGGAACATCTCTAAGTTTTTTACTAACTAATCTCGACCTGTCTTTCGACCTGATCCCACACCGAAATGGGAACAGGCTGAGTTCTTATTTCTCAGTCTTGGACGCTGCACAGCTGAGGCACCTAGCATTAAACGAAAGCTGGATGTTCAATCTGCATAATCTTTGATGAATCAGCTCCCTTCTGTCCTCTGGTTGGATTAACAGAGCCGCGAAGCAAGCATCCCACGGCTCGGTGCGAGCCAAGACTGGGAAATAAGAGCTGAAACTATTATTGTTTTGGTGTGTGGATCTTCTTTATTACAGCCTTTCTGGCGTAATCCCTGCCTCGCGCATCGGAGCTCCACCCATCATCATCGCCAACTCGTCAATTCACAAATATCACTCGGTTATAGATACCGAGTGATGAATCATGACGTGAAAGCGATACGTGGGAATAAGATCCCCAAAAGATAGAGCAACCTGTGAATTTTAGGTGCACACCAGAGGGGTTAATGCGCACACCGTTCTCACCTAGGGTGTATCAGTTCCATACATCGCAACGTCCGCGGTAAACCATAAAACGGACATACAGCTCCTGAGCACGCAAAGGAGTCCGTTAATTGAACAACACCTGGAGGATTCTGTGGTAAATCTGCGTTAGAATATAGAAAGTATTTCAGTGGTGTTTCGGCAAATAGTTACACTGAAACCGAAAATGTTTGGGGTTCAACGAGATGCGCGGTCACTGGGAGCTAGAGCCTGGTGAGGTGCAACCGTGCAAGCTATCGACGTTATACGCGTCTTACTAGCTTGAGTTGAATACGAACGTCCATCATAATCACTAGCTAGCAGCCAGAAAATATCGCGTTAGATACAACATTCCACATGTACGAACCATCCTAAGCTGGTTTCTTCCCATAAACCCGGAGACTATGGACTATTAAATCATCTTCACAATTCTATGGTGTAGGGTTCAAATTACTTACCCTGTATCGTAGACATGATAGTTTTTGTTCCGTGTATCCATAAGACCTTTCTCACATATCTTGCGTGCTTTATCGACGTCCATTCCCAGTATCCGGGTAAAAAGTGCCATGCCATAGCTCTCAAATCCAGTTTCGGCATTCAGAAGATTCATTGCTCCAGCTCTCTTCAATCTGGGGTCCTTCGGCCACGGCCCCACAGGCTCTTTGGCTTGGGACGTTGTAACTTCCTCAAAACCCGCAGTCTCTAACAAATTCTTCAGGAATGCAAGATCCGGGCATGGTCTACCCATTTTCCTCATTGCGTCTCTCAAATACTCGGTGAAGACCTTTATACCATGATCCGGTTTCATGGTGCCATCGTCACACTGTATTACGAGACTCTTCTCACATAGCTCCACGTAGCCTCCAGGTGCTGTGCAACTGTTTGGCTAAGATTAGTATGTTTTGTATCCGTGGATAAGATAATGTATTAACGTACCGCTTCATCTCGGATATCAGATGTCCCCAGTCACTAACGCCAGAACTAATATTCCGAGCATGAATGAAGTCAAAATTATCCTAAGATACCACGGCTTTAGCTCAGGATGCCGAAGGGGTTGCAAGGGGTAGTCTAATTACTTACATCTTTGAAGGTCCACTCTTGCATGGCATCATCAATCTCAAAGCGACTATCCCGACAATCAGCTGCACCGCATAAATAGTTTAGAAATACAGAAGTCTACACACCAATTAGGAGGTACCCAGCATGGCTGGATTGGACTGATATCAGTGCCAACTACCTCTGCCATGGGATACTGCTCCGCGATTTCCATTGCCCATATACCTGTACCAGTACCAACATCTAATATCCGATGAGGTTCCGCAAGCGGTGCACTGTGAAGCTTGTCGCTCCATACTAGGCGGAAGATTTCATGGTGCAGGTCAAGTCTACCACCTCCCATTAACCGACATAAACGTAGATTCCATTCACCCACAAGCATACCGGTCTTGCTCTTTCTCGTCCGTTGGCATGAGATACTTCTCAGTACCATAGTATGAGTGGTAGCGGCGTCCATTTTCGACAACGTATTCATTGAGCGATGAAGTCAGACTTGCCGTACTGGTGTCGTAACCGGATGATGCATAGTCTTCGTTCTCGGGCTTCGCGAGCTACATATTGGTTAAATCTGAAGAAATTATAGATAAAGTACGTACATACCACTGATGGATCAACTTCAATCATTGCTTGGGACTGAATGGTTACTGTTCAGTGTTGTAGAGGAAGTTAACTGGCAACATTTGAGCGGGGGCTACCTAGGTATAGATAAATTCTAGCACAGCTGACCCTACCTATATTATCAGATGATGAACCGCCGGCAGTTCAAACTGGCAATTCCGGGGTAACACCAACAGTATCCATCGTCCGGGTACCTTTATTTTCTTTTCATCGTCGGTTGGATTTCAAAAAGAAAAAAATTCTCCGGTACGGCTCGCCGTTTGCTGTTACGCGCCGTCAGTAGCAGTTTTTTTGAATCTACTCTATCGATAGAAAGACTTAACGCAGCCCCCGCTTTTGCCACCGCGCAGAATTTCACGTGCACCAATGAGGTGTTATCTACACACGTAGGTAGATTCTTCTATATGTATGTGATTTTCCCATTTCAACTTGAAGCGCAGATGCCTTGTTACGAATTGAACGGTTTATATAACCGACTGGTGATCCCGGTGAAATGATAGCCAGTCAATGAGGAACCACCAGATCTCACGAGATATTCGTTAAGGCGGGTGTCAACCCGGGACTAGGGTGTCGGCTAATTTTCGGTCCATGAACGACGTGTTTGTTCCTTGTCAGATGGAGGAGCACCGACGGCCATACATCCTCCACCTTTTCCAACCTTGCATTAATCTTCGTTCCACTTCTCGTTCTTGTGTACGTATCTTTTTTTAATAAGTATATTAAGCTATCCTGAGGATTTCTGCTGTACAAAATAAAGTAATCTAATCTACTATCGCCTGCGTACTTTATCCAATCGTCCATGTCTATATCTTATGTGCCTGCCAATCAAACTCCGTCTATCTCATCCGTCATACAAAGTTAAATCTCCGCCAGTTCATCGCCAAACATCTCCGCCAGCCACGCCATTGCTTCACCCAACGCCGTGTCTCTTCTCTCTATCTCCGCTGCTGCCTCCGCGCTGCCACCCCCTCCGCCAAGTCCCCGTCATCGTCCTCATCATCCTCTATAATCGCCGCCCCTGCCCTCCCCGCCTCTTTCTGTTCCCGTTCCAGTCTGGCCCCGATCTTGGTGTCTCTAATCAGGCTGGCTAATGTCTTATGCGAGATATCGCTGTATAGGAAAGCCTTAGTATAGAGTGGTATTCGGCTCGATTTGGCAGCTGCCAGGCGGTCCTTTGAGTATCGCGGACGGTGAAAAGGGAGATGTTGGGGCGTTTCTCGTGGGCCATCGGCACAGACACAGCAGTCGTTATCTCGGAAACCCATCCTAGGGAGGAAGGTACCGAAGTGTCCGTGTCCAGTACGGAGCTGGGTGATGGTCGAGCAGACGATGCGATCCTCCAGGAAGAGCCTATCGGGTTTGCGCTTCCAGTCTCGGACGCAGGATTTGCCTTTGAGATCCACGAGTGTAGATTCCCAGGCTTGCCTCCATCTGGTGTCGTGGTCGGCTTTGATCATGCGGAGGAGGTGAGTAAGGGAAACCTCCGTGCGGTGGCGGTCTGGGGGTTGTTGGACGGCGTTTTGGCTAGGTTGTCAGCTCTCTCGTTCCCTTCGACGTCGCAGTGTCCTGGCACCCATTCCACCAGTAGGGAGCCCCCACGCTTGACTTGCTGTATCGCCAAATCATGGAGGTTCCGAGCCCTATGTTAGCCTTGGTCCGGGCCGAGTTGGCTAGCACGGTAGGCCGCCGCTTGGTTGTCGGAGAAGATGGTAACCTTCTTCTTCCGGAACCGACGCTGTCCGCAAATCGTCTTCCCTGCCAGGTAAATGCCTTCCAACTCTGCATCATAGACCTCCATCGCCTCTCCCAATGCTATCGCGTCTTGTATTCCCGCTTGGGCAGACTAGATGCCCGTTCCCGTTGCTGTAGTCTTGTCAACTAACCGTTCCCCCTGTGAGCCGTCCGTATAAGCTACGATGTTGTCAGGATCGGCGAGAGTTATTTGGAGTATAATTTTATGATCTGCGGTGGCTGTAGCTTTGTCGTACGGGGGGATGTGCGTTAACACTGCTGAGGTATCCCATGGTGCGGTGGCGATGTTTGTCCGGGGTATTCGCGATGACCGAGTGACCCACTGTGCGATGCCGTTCAGCGTGCGGTCGATCCGGCTGTGGAATTTAGCGTCTGGTGGGGGTGCTTGATCCCACTCCGTCCATGTGATCCCTCGCGGGATGCTCAGGCCGGATTGGTTAGGTAACGTCGACGGTCCTTTGGAGCGAACGGGGTGGTCGGCTGGGAGTGTCAGGATCGGGCGGCATAGCGTGGTGGAGGGTTTCGATGCGAGTGACGAACTGTGGTATAGCGGCTTCATTATGTAGGGCTGCCGAGGGAGACGTCCGAAATGCGCCGGTGATGCCGATGAGGGCCGAGTTCTGCACTTTTTTGGAGAGGAGTGGCATCCGATGCAACTCCGCGCCACCAAACCTCCGCTCCGTATAACAATACCGGCACCACGCATGCAATGTAAAGGGTGCGCATGGCCGCCGGCCCGATACCTCTCTCGGTGTTAGCAAGACTCCGGAACGCACTCCAGGCTCCTTGGCCGGCCTTCGCTTTCTGCCGAATGTGTACGTATCTCATTTGAGCTCGAGGAGATATCCAGATGCTAACGTCAATTGATATACCTGTTGAAACCTGCGTCGCTGGCAGAAAAGAAAGATGTCGCAGTCAATATGTGTCTTGGCGAGATTCCTGGGGCCTTTAGCTTGACATCAGTGAAACTTTGATCGCGACGATAACTTTTTCAAGTTTGGGCTGTTGCACTTTTATCTTGAGAGGAAGAATCGTATTGAGTGTCAAAGTTGGTTATCGAACGTCACGGTCAAGTATTGGTGTGTGCTACAGAGATAGTATTATTACTGACTTGAAGCTAATCAACCAACAAGAAGGTTGCGCCCCAGGGTTAACCCTCTTTGCCTCTTTCCCTCCAAACATCATCGCCGATCACCCAACCTGTCATCCGATCTTGTACGACTCTCAAATTCTCCCATACGACCTTCACCAGTAATTACACAATTTATCCGGCTTCCAATTTATCATGAAACAGACCAATTACACAAAAATCTGTGTCCCAATTCCCTATCGAATCCCCCACATCCCACGACCCACGTTTAAGTCTTACATACATGCCAGGATCTCCCGTTGGCTCCCGCGTTTAGGTCCCCCACATTCATTATTCACCCCACATCTACGATGCCACTTACGGAGGTTACGGTTGATAATGGAGGTTGCTCATCTGGATCAAACACTGCATCTCTGGGAACCGGAGCGGATAAACTCTCACTGGACTTTGGTGAACCTTGGTGAAGTCACCGGGCGGGCCCGAAGCTTGGACATGATAGCTTGCGAGGATGTGAGAGTTGTTACTTCGGATAAACTCTCGCTCACGGCTCCCTTGCTCAAGGTGAGAAGAGAGGAAGTTGTTCCGAATTCGACCAGCAAGATCAGCACTGTCACAGCAATGCTTAATTTTTGCTACTAAGGACCACGGATAAACCCCATTTACCGGACTTGGACCCTAGGCTTGGCCGACGGAAGTTGAAATTTCTCCGAAATCAGTAAGATTCGCGGTACATCAGATTTCTGAAAACAACACAGGCTGACAGAAAACTCTGACAGCGGGCCCTGACATAAGTAGCTAGGTATCTCTGAAAATGGATCTGAAACCGGCGAATCCAAAGGATACTGAAACTCCTCAAATCCCTCGATACAGATGGAAGTATGCATGTTGCGGACCTGTAGTTAACCGAAACGTCATAACGGGCACCTACGTGGTACATGGCATGCTTCTTACCATGGCTCAAGGAATAAAGTTTTGCAACTCGCTCGCTTCATCGCTTTCGGATCTCAGCTGCATGGGTTATTGATAGGGTTTGCAGCGGAGAATTGATGTTGTCTTCCGCCCATCATCCCGCTATAGAGATGGGTAGCGATATCGATATCGATTAGGTTTAGGGATGTCACAGCGGCGTGCTAGCCGGCCATGGTTGGAGAGCACGCCTCATTTTACTTGCGCTTAGGAACTTCAAATACTTATTGCATAGGAAACTTTACGTTTGACATTTCAGCTCCGCTGCTGAGGCTCGCATTACTCTAAGCCATCGTCGACTTTAATGTCAACGCAGGGACCTGTTACAACTGCAATGCAATGTCGACGCAATGTCCCGTCCCAATCTCCAAATTCTCAATTCACGAGGCCGGTATCTTGGTAAACTTTTACTCCTTTGTTTCAGGATTGCAATTGTTCCCGTTTCATCCCTCCGGACCCGACCCATAAACCCACCATTCTAAACATTACCATAACCGTTACTCGACGAGTGAAATATTATGATCGACAACGGTTGTTGCGATCACCAGATGACAGCTGTTCCCTTCGTCTTCCCTGCGGCCGCACCATTATGTAGTTGCGTCGTTAGTCTCTCCCACCGCTGCCACCAACTGCTGCTCATCTCAAAGAAGCCTGGGAAACGCCCTTTTCCATGCGTCGGTCGTATCGAAACATCACCAAGGGGGCTTATCGATTGGCTCCCACGGTTCGAGCTGTTTGTCTAATTCTGTCTGCCCCTATCCATAGATGATCGCGATCATGGTTGGACACGTTTAAACACAGCCCCCTCCCCCTGTTTCATTCTCAACTCAACTCATACCCACCCGGATGTTTCAAAAGGCAATTCAGCAGTCACGCGTAGATGCATCGTGTACGCTGCCTCAATCCGGGTTCAACCTGTTACAGCTTACGACCTGCCTTGCGATCCGTTACCTTTATGTACCAACTACCATCTTTCCTAGCCCTCCAGCCCTTCTCACCCGATTCCATCCAACCTTGGTCCTTCCCTGAGTCTCGGAGTCACTCCGTGATCGCCGTCGTGGTTGCTTCCATGGTGTCCTGGTGTCGTTCGTGTGGTTCCCTCTCTTCGGCCGCGTAAGTGCTCCTAAAATAGATAAAATCACTAGATGAATTCTCTAGTTACGTTTTAGACTGGAAAATCGTGGCATTTTAGCGTGGTATGTATCTAGCTCTTCCTTCTTTCCCGTGCGGTGCACCGCTTTTCCCGTGCGGCTCGTAACGAAACAGTGGGTTACCCGCTTTTGCTTGAGGCGAGATTGAGGGGTGTTTCGGTTCGGTTGCATAAATTGGGGGTGCATAGGTGCATAGGTGCATAGGTAATCGAGGGGTATCTTATGCAAAAAGGTTACAGTAAGCAAATGTGGCTGAAGTGTTACTAAACACATTATCCTCCCGTCTTGTCTGCCGACTTCATAAATAAAGCTTCACAAATAACCACCGCGTACCTCTCTACTCAGATCCCACCCCAATATGCACCATGGTACCAGATTTTTTTTGCAACCCACTCTGACTTTGCGGTATTAACTCATTACTACGCCATCAACTCGAGTGTAAGGCATCCTCGCATGAAATGAGTCCAAGGTTAGAACATGCAATGTAAAAAAGCATAACTAGCGAATATCAATTCTCGCCAAAATCTGTCTATTCAGGGGTTCCATGGATCCTGATTATGTAACGTACTCGGAAGCGTGTTTTTAGACCCACCACCTCACGGAGCTTGAAACTTTCTCCGGGTCACGGAAATCCCATTCTTGAGTTGTAGTTAGAGTATTAAGGTTTACCGAACGAAGCTATTTACCGCGCTCGACGCGAGCTCTCAACATCAATTAGCCCCATTCCAGCCGAGAATGTGGTAGTTGGAATCGAGTCGATGCGGTATCACTTCTCCAACGTGCGCCAAGCGTCGAAACAAACAGACTGGGTATAGAGTAGGTATTACCCCTCCTCAATGAGATGATTCTATGACTGATGGGGATTTAAAGTAACGCATACACGCATTGGCATCATAAAAAAACATGAAACACACAAACAACGGAACAGCAATGCTAAACAAAAACAAAACCACCACTACCACTTAAGTTGCACCCCGCATCCCGCATCTCTCGTCCATCTCACCCCACTCTACTTCTGTCCTCCGTATTGGGCTACATAACGCACGCTCTCTACGTCTACTCGTCGGAAATCTCAGAGAACTGCTTCAACATATCATCCCAGATAGCCTGGTATCTTGGGATAACGACATCTTCTCCCTCATCCGGTACCTATTCCTTATTAGCCCCAATCCTTAACCCTCTCAACCCACCCTCCATAGGATTTCACATACCTCGAACTTCATCGATCTAAGCTTATGTTGCAAATCCGCAGTCACATCTCTAATCTTAGTCCAGCTTATACCCGCCTGAACGGCCTTCTGCGACTCATCAAAGAATCCCACCATATTCTTCATCATCCAAAGCGTCTTCCAAATAGGACAATACTGATCATGTGCGGAGTAACCATTCTGCTGCAAGAAATCCTCCTTGATCAAAGAAGCAACATCAAGAGTAATCTTATCCGGGTCTGACAAAGCCGACTTTCCGACAAGCTGAACAACCTGATCAAGTTCCTCAGAGTCTGACAAAAGCTTCTTGATACGGTCACGAAGGACAGGGAATTCGGGGTAGTGCTTCTCGTAGTAGGGGGCAAGAGTGTTGGTGTATTTCGAGTAAGAAAGGGAGGTGTTGACGGAGGGGAAATGTTTCCTCTGTGCAAGCTTCTTGTCCAATCCCCAGAAGACTTGGACAATTCCAAGAGTAGAGGAGGTGACGGGGTCGGAGAAATCTCCTCCGGGAGGAGAAACGGCACCGACAATGGAAACGGATCCTTCACGGTCGGGAGATCCGAGAGCTTTGACCTTTCCGGCACGCTCATAGAAAGAGGCAAGCTTGGCTCCGAGGTAGGCGGGGAAACCTTGGTCCGCTGGCATCTCTCCGAGACGTCCGGAAATCTCACGAAGAGCCTCAGCCCAACGAGATGAAGAGTCGGCCATCATGGCAACGTCCTTTCCTTGGTCACGGAAGTACTCGGCGAGGGTAATTCCAGTGTAGATAGAAGCCTCACGGGCGGCGACGGGCATGTTGGAGGTGTTGGCGACAAGCGTGGTACGCTTCATGATGGGCTCCTTGCGGCCATCAACCTCGATAGAAAGCTTGGGGAAGTCCATCAAGACTTCAGCCATCTCGTTTCCACGCTCTCCACATCCGACGTAGATAATGTTGTTGGTGTTGGAGAACTTGGAAAGGGCCTGGGAAATAACGGTCTTTCCACATCCGAAAGCTCCGGGGATACAGGTGGTTCCTCCCTGGACGGAGGGGAAGAGGGCGTCCAATACTCGTTGTCCAGTCAATAGAGGAAAGTTGGCGGTAAGACGTTCAGCGACGGGACGAGGCTTTCGGACGGGCCAGGTGTGCATCATGGTGACGTTCTTTACTACTCCCTGGAACTCAATCTCCATAACGGTATCCTGAACTGTGTAATTGCCCTGCTCCGCAATGCTCTTAATGGTTCCACGAAGGTTTGGAGGAAGCATAATCTTATGCTCACGGACAAGAGAGTTCTCTTCCACAATACCAAAAACGTCACCACCCGTAATGTGATCGCCGACACGCAATCCCCCGGGAGTAAATGTCCATTGCGCGGTGGTGCTTAGAGCGGGCATTTCGATACCACGGGGAATGTAAATGCTCTTTGCATCTTCGCTGATGGCCTTGAGGGGTCGCTGGATACCATCGTAAATCGTCTCCATCAAACCAGGTCCGAGCTCGACCGATAAAGGCTTTCCAGTTCTTAAAACGGGATCTCCCACCGTTACACCAGCTATTTTGACGTCAGTTGTTTTGGCCCAGAACATCATCGTCTGTGCGCCCAACCTGTCTCTTCATAAACCTGGATGGTCGCCTTATCCCTATCGATACGAATAACTTCTCCTACTAGACTTTGATGACCAACACGGACCTAGGTTCGGGTGAGCAGGGAGCTCGATAGGAAGCTTATCCGATCGCACTTACAAGCTCATACATCGCGCATCCGTCCATGTGCTCCGCGACAACGACGGGACTACAATCGCGGTCAGTTTAAGCTTCGAGATGAGCATTCTGTAGCTGCGAAACATACCCGGACACGGAGTAGATAGAACCTGTTGTGGTGGTTGAGCATTAGCAGGTGTTGAGTTGGAATTGTAAACACCGAAACCGATGACGTCGTACCATAGTCCTTCTCCTTTGCATACTCCTCCCGGAATTTGGCATCCTTTCGTGCGTTATCAATAGACTATTTTTCATCAGCTATCCGTTTCTTGAGCATGTTCGACTCGCTCGACGATGGAACATACCATGGCTGAGTGGGGTTGTGGTGGGTATATGCAGGTGAAGCTCGATGTTTGTCGGAGTTCCTATCGGAGGTGTTGCTGCTTGCTCAGGGCGCCAAGCTTTGACAGGGGTGCGTGGAAATGAGGCTGGTGATGGCGCAGAGCTAACCCGGGATGGTTGCTGCGCTGTGTCGGCGTACCCGGGAGAGTAGGTGGAGCAGATGGCGGGATTGATCTTCGCCGTGCAGAGCACCGGTGGTGTTGTGGAATTGGGAGATGTTGATGAATTGGCTCACCATTCCGAGTTACGAGTTACGAGGGAGGAGGCTTCGTACAGATTTCATGTTGTGCAATCATGCCCTATGCAATTCGTGCGCCGGATGTGAATATCTCTACCGTTCGTGCATGTAGAGGAAGTCAATGTCGTATTTTCAACGGCGTTTTTGGCAATCCCGCTTCATAATGGATGTTTAATATCCGCAAGAGACCGCTTCACCATTATACACATCGGCGTCTCATGTCACCTCACCGATTGCTGCTTTGGCTCCTGTCGCGTCGTCTCACGTTTGCTGGCGTTCTCGGGCAAATCTCACTTCTGGCATCCCTTCCATCTCGCGTTCCGTGCCAGTTTGGCCAACGAAAAGCCCGGCGGTTGACCACGGGACTGGGGGACATGGGGGCAGGGACATGGGGGAGGACGGACCGGACATGAGTCCAGTGTACGGCGTGTTCAGCTGGCCGTGGGAGTGGATGGTACCTGGGAGGAGGGGGAGGATGGGGAGGAGGGGGAGGAGGGGAGAGGGACTCGGGGTGTTTTCTGCCACTCGAGATGGCGACTGAGAGGCAGGAGGGGGAGGAGAGGGACTCGGGGTGTTTGCTGCCACTCGAGATGGTGACTGAGAGGCAGGAGTGGCAGGAATACAAGTCCATCCGTTGATATCAGGGCCACTCTCGAGAGATGACAGCCACTCATCCAGTCCTAAAGGCTACTCGTTGACATCTCGACATCTCTGAGCAACTCATCAGATAGAGTACAGAGCCATTCGTAAAAACTACAGTAATCTCCAAATCACAGAATACCCATCCAAATCACAGAATAAACCACAACACCCACAAATCCACTCATCCCCCAGGCTCCCGCCTTACCACCACCCTCCTACCCGCCACTCTCACATCTGTCCTCCTGCCCCCTCCCCACCACCCCTCCCCGCAGCCCTCTCCCCTTTCGTCCACACTACTCGGCGTGCTACCCACTAGCATCAGCGTGTCTTCTAGCATTCGTTCCTAGCATTCCTTCTAGCACCAATTCCAAACCCCTACCTGCGCACAAAACAGAGCTAGACGCAGCGGGTTAAGAGAGTCTAATATCGAGAAGGAGAAGACATGCAACCCCAAGTTGCCAGTTACCTCCTTTAACTGAAAGTGCAAGTGCTTATTTGAACCCTCCATCTCCCTCTTCCCGCTGAAACCATTCTCTTCTTGACTCCCGTCCTTTGAACGCCGTCAACCATCCACCTCCGTTTCCATCGTTTGGCAGCCGAGTATACACACAAAGCTTTTGTTTTTCAACACGTATCATCAGTCTATCCACGACGTCCATCCGTTAGATTTTAATCGCAAGCGCCCCACACGAATTCCACGAGCAACTTTCGAAGCCTCACTTTTATCTAATACCTATTCCATTACTACCTTTTAAATAATCAAAATGAAAGGTAAGCAAAGCAATGAATGCTGCAAGGCATTTCTAGTCGCGTTTAAAGATCAACAAACTGACTGGATCTCTCAATTGCAGCTCTCATTCTCGTCGGTGGTTTCGGAACCCGCCTTAGACCTCTTGTATGCGATTCTCTCTACTACATGACGCCCCGTTTTTCGACATCTGCACTTCAATCCCGTGGAGTGGCGTCAGAAATGTGGCGGCATTATCTCAAAGGAACAACAAGCTAACGGCCATCCCAATTGCTAGACCTTGACCCTTCCCAAGCCCCTGGTGGAGTTTGGAAACCGGCCCATGATCTTGCATCAAGTCGAGGCCTTGGCTGCCGCAGGTGTTACCGACATTGTCCTCGCTGTAAACTACAGACCCGAGGTTATGATTAATGTTCTTCAGAAGGTTAGACCCCCGATCCAGCTCCAATGACGCGTAGAAAGCAAATTCCTAACAAATCCCAGTACGAAGAGGAGTACAACGTCAAGATCACCTTTTCCGTCGAGACCGAGCCCCTCGGAACCGCCGGACCCTTGAAGCTCGCTGGCGAGATCCTCGGAAAAGACGATTCCCCATTCTTTGTCTTGAACTCAGATGTTATCTGCGAGTACCCCTTCCAGGCACTCGCTGCCTTCCACAAGTCCCACGGACAAGAGGGAACCATCGTTGTTACCAAAGTCGACGAGCCTTCAAAATACGGAGTAGTTGTTCACGAACCCAACCATCCATCCCGTATCGATCGCTTCGTTGAGAAGCCCGTCGAGTTTGTCGGAAACCGTATCAACGCCGGTCTCTACATTCTCAACCCCTCTGTCTTGAACCGTATTGAGCTCCGTCCCACCTCTATCGAGCAGGAGACTTTCCCCGCTATGGTTAAGGATGGACAACTCCACTCCTTTGACCTAGAGGGCTTCTGGATGGATGTTGGACAGCCCAAGGATTTCTTGACCGGAACCTGCTTGTACCTTTCATCCCTGGCAAAGAAGAACTCCAAGCTTCTCACCCCCTCAACTGAACCTTTCGTCCACGGAGGCAACGTCTTAATCGACCCCTCAGCAAAGATCGGAAAGAACTGCCGTATCGGACCCAACGTAACCATCGGTCCCAACGTTGTCATCGGTGATGGTGTCCGTCTCCAGCGATGTGTAGTCCTCGCAGGATGTCGCGTAAAGGACCATGCTTGGGTCAAGAGCACAATTGTTGGATGGAACAGCACAGTCGGAAAATGGGCACGTCTTGAGAATGTTACAGTTCTTGGAGATGATGTAACAGTTGCTGATGAGGTTTATGTTAACGGAGGATGTGTTTTGCCTCATAAGACTATTAAGGCTAACATTGATATCCCCGCTATCATCATGTAAACCTAATTCACGTTTACTTAATCCTCGTTTTGCTTTCCGCGTAATGTCCCCCCCCCCCATTTTTTACTCGTCGCAAGCAAAAAAACCTTCCTCCGTTCGTTGGATATTATATTTTATTTTTTTTGGTTTATCCACTCGGCGATTGGTTTTTACGTCCTTATTCTGTTTTTTTCACGTCTTTAGTTCTTAATTTTTCTTTTCTTTTCTTTTCTTTCAATGGGTTACAAAGTAGGGTAGGGTTTTTAAGGTGATGAATGGGAAGGGTAGGGAAGGGTAAATAACGGGAAAAGTTGTAGTCAAGTACTCTATTCGTTGATGAAGGAGATAAGGCTGCTAGATGATCAAATGGATTACGTCCAAAAACAAATTTTATGTAGTTATGTTGCGAAATATTGTATTGTGTTGCGGTGTGATGTAGAAAACTTGTGTGAAACTGGAAATCTGTAGAAAATCTGTGGAAATGGATGTTGTTTAGATGGAATAATAACATCACTCGAGTAATAATAACTTTGATTTGCAATGATGCGAGGCAAAGCAAGTACGTGATGAGAATATGTAAAACACCAGCCGGATACAATTACTCCCCCCCCCCCCCCCGCCTCTGTTCCCTAGGCTAACTCATACCCATCATCACGCTTTCCAAGCCTTCCTAAAAGCCTTCAAAACCTCCTCCGGCTGTTCCTCCGTTCCCTCCCCCAACCTACTCTCCAAGAACTCCTTCAACTCCCCCCAAAACTTCTCTCCCTTTAGTGCTTTCTCCTTCTCTCCTGCGCCAACAGCCGCCTCCGCCTCCGCAGCTCCCTCTGCCCCCGAAGCAGCAGCACCAGCACCACCAGCCATCAGCATAACTGTAATAACAGCACCATCCGCCAACCCCAACTCTCCGATAGTTTTAACATCCGCGAGGGGTTTCGCCTTAAGCAAAAGCTTGATACGGGAGATATCGATGCTGGTAGCTTGGGAGTATTGTTTTTTTTAGGGTGGCGATTGTGGAGGAAGTACTGGCGGGTATGGTCTGGGGTGATAGGCCGGGAGTGGGGCGGAGGGGTTTTAGGGTTAGTGATACTGGGGGGAGTTAGTGGTTGCTTTGCGGGGGTCCCAGGGCTGCTGGGGGGGTTGTAGGGGAGAGGGGGATAGGGAATTGGAGAATTGGGGAATTGGGGGGAGGGGAAAATGGTGGGGTAGGTAGCGGGGCTGAGGGGCTGTGGTATCGATAAGGATAAGGAGCGGGGCATATCTGGCGGCCCGTGTGAGGCGGGGATTGGTTGAGAGGTCATGGCGGAGGGGACTGGGTCACGGGCAGGGGAACTGGTGGGGTTGGGGGTCTGTGGTATAAATAACTGCGGTTGTTGCGGAATCTGGAGGGGTATATTGAGGGCACCAAAGACCAGTGGGGAAGTTGAAAGGTGGGGAGTGGTGGGTGAGGTGATTGGGAGTGGTTTGGTGACAGAGGTATGACAGAGGCAGGGTGCTCGAAATGCGCAATACAGAGCTTCACTAAGCAGAGAGGAGAGCTGAGGGAAAATTGCAAAGCCTCGAGTAGGAGAAGAAGAGACTGAGAGGTAGATAATCGAGAAAGAGGACGTACCGGTAGAATCGCCGCTTTCGATGCACTGACGCTTAGGAGGAGGAGGAAGGGTTCTCGGGAGGGTGTACTAGGTATTTGTTAGTGGCTGTCTATATTCTATCTTTCAAATAGCGGGGTGGAGACAATAAAAGGAAACGCGTATGTGGAGAACGAGGTGAAAAAGTTGAAGCAGTAAAGAGACGAGGAAGTAAGGGCAGCTCATTGCAGCGGAAGTAGTCCGCCTACAGGAGTGCAGCTTCGAGGTGGGGTGTTCCGAAGCAGAGGGGTATTTTCAAGCTTCACTCGTAATCTTCAACAAGCATAGCAAGTATAAGGGCATAGTTCGTGATCGAGGATAGGTCCGATTTCGGGGATGTAGATGTCGGTAGCGGGGTTCGCGGGGCAACTCACAGGAACCGTAGCAGGAAGCGTTCTCTGGTCCTGGATGTAATCCCGCTTGAGATGCTGGGGACGGTTGGAGACGAGCTTGAGGAAGTCTCGGGTGAAGCTGAGCTCGGTCATTGTGGAAGCTATCGTCGAAGGTGGTCGGAGGTGGTTGCTATGACGAGTTGGTGATGATGATGATGGGTCCCTGGGTTGCTGGAGCTCTGATGCGCGTGGGCAGGGATCCTGATGGAGGGGCTAGCGTGGTTAGAGCATTGAATCATGAATGGTCACGTCGGAAATGTTACGCATGAGCGAAGTAGGAGAAGTAGCGAAGCTTCTTCAGCCTTTCGACTAAACAAGTTTTTCAGCCAGGCATATGCTTCTTTTAGGGCGGTTGCCAGAGAAATGTTGCAAGACTAAACCAGAACTGTGATGAAGAAACTACTGGAAGCACATGAGAAGGAACACACTAATTCTATACTTCAGAAGCACGAAAAGTTGAGTATGTTTTCTCATGTAAACAAAGAATGTGATCTTACCTCCTGCTTCGCAGAGGTCCTTATCAGCTGAGAACGCTTGCGTTCGCCTTGCTTACGTAACCGAATGATAGTCCATGACCGAAGCCACGTGGTCTTGGTTCCTTCCCTCGTCGCCCCAATCAGGGATAGGGACAAATCGGCGAAACCCAAGTACTAAGTCTTCATCTTCTTGCTTCTTTTTTTGCCGTGGCTTACTTACTCTGAAGCTCTATGCCTTCTTGCTTTCATTTCGCAAGTTCCGTTTGCTTCGTCAAATACTATATCTTATTTTCGCGGTTCGCCATCCTTTCCGCTTCGTCTCCTTCAAGATATCTACTCTATGCTCTTCCTCCGCCATTACCTCACATCCCTGTCCGATTTCTCGCGTTTGTAACAGTTAATCTACAAGCAGAACATCGATATTGAAAGATAAGGAAAGAAAACACAAACACAAACGTTACTAACAAAATCAGAAATTACATAAGAAAGTTGGCCCAACCCGTCCCAAAAGTCAGCCCTAGCTCATGACCACCGCACAAATTTCCCAAAGCAACTGCCACAATTCTTTCCGTAAGTCCCGGCCAGAAAAATTTAGGTCGCACAGCCTAATATCTCAGCACAGTCTATCTAATTATCCCTGAGTGAATAAAGCCAATGTTTTATCGAATAAGATGTACTTACATGCATAGTCAATCAACGATGGATATTGGAGAGACATAGCCCTTATGGCTCCCAGTAAAGCGTGATTTTTACGCTTGATACCGAATTAAAGACATTAGAATCCTCCGGGACTCTTGCGTATACCGAAAGAATATCTCCGGGCTCAATGGACTTCAGCCATTCTTTCACGCCTTGTGTAGACCGACGGATATCCATAGCCACAAAGTTGTATGAGTAGTGGTTGATAGCGTTATTTGTCGCGAGATATCTATGTGAAATAGCAGATTTATATCCAAGCCCTTTGAAATATAATAATGTCTCGTTCTTTCCTTCAGCTACGTGCTCTTCAAGCCTGTCAATGGTGTTTTGCTCTAGAGTTGCTGGCTTGATTACGGCTATCTCAAACCAACTGGCTCTATTTCTCATAGATCTAATCAACGTAATGTTGTCTCTATCATCTATGTCAGCATATACATACGTGTATTAACTAGGGAAACAGATAGATTTGGCTCAGGCTATAATGAATCAATTGCACTTACTGACTTGAATCTTCGCCAGTCTCCAGAATGGTCATTGAATATATTTTGAATTCAGCTCTTTAATTGCTAGATGCCTTTGAGAGGGATATGAAAATAGCCGTTATCATAATAGCTAGAAAAAGTTATTGGTTTTTCCCGGCTAAAACTCACTTTTTCCCAAGATTCTGGAATATTATCGCCCTTGAAACAGTGATTAGTACTTGAATTTTTACGCAGCATATATATTCCCAAAAGAGAACCTACCAATGGTGACCAAAATGGGGTCATGGTGGTTCGACGGTTTTGATAGTGATTGCCTGTATTATCCATCTTTTTTTTCCTATTTAAGATAGCCTCGCATATTTTTCTATGCTCGGCATCTTCCTGTCTATCACCAGATGGCTTTTGTAGAGTGTATTCGATGTCGTAAGGGATGGTTGCGTTGTTTTCGAGAAGAAACGCAAGCACTTGATGGGATAAAGAACTAATTGCAAAGTGAATCACGGTTCTTCCTGACTTTGTCGTTGCGTTGATATATACTCCAGAACTAACCAGTGCCTTGGAAACTTCCAGGTTCTCAACTAGCGCGGCACAATGAAGGGGCGTCGCTCCCTCGCTATCCTTTCCGTTTATGTCCGACTCGTTCTGCAAGAAATACCAATATGACGTTGAATCTGGATCTTTGGTGTCCTGTACAAGTTCATGAAACATGTTTAGACTTACACGATCCATACTTTTATGTTGCATATCTGGAACCGAAGACATCCGAATTGGCTCATCCGGATGGCAAATCAAGAAAAGGTTTTTTTTCTGGAACTTCTTCCAGTAGAGCGTAAACTTCGTGATGAATTTCTGGTCTAAGTTCGATGAGCCCAGCTACTAAATCTTCCTTCTTAGACGAAATGGCTATACGTAAAGGTGGACCATAACCAAGAATGTCCATATTGAGCAATTCCGGCCTCTTCTTCACAATTGACATTGTGATCCATGCCGGATAAAACAAAATCATATGTAAGAAGAAGGCTATAGAATTACCACAATATGTAAAGTTTCCGCAATTCGAAACAATTGGAATATCGGTCCTGAGCTCAGCGAGCGAGAATTCGTATTTATCTGGCCCAAGTATTAATTCCATGTAGGTGGCCACGTTTACCGTTGAGACAAAACTAAACCGATCAAGAAGTTCCAGAAGATCATCGTCTTTATTGTCCACATATTTTAGTTCCACCAACCATCTAGGATGCGGACCCGACAAATCGAATAAGAAATGATATTTCCCACGGTATCTTTCGATTTATTCTTCCATTGTTGGAACTTTCGTTGAGAAGTCTTCGGCCAAAAGATACGTAAGGATAAACTTTGTAATGATTAATGTTCCTTGTACCGATTTCTTGGGTTCGATGGAAAATTGGGACAGATGGGTATGATTTCTTAAGTAATTCGGCATGAGATATTCCTAGTCGTCTAATGTCAATACAGCGTATTCACGCTATTCTTACAGGTTTTGGAACATTGGAAAAGAGAGTAGCGTACCTGAACAGTGTAATGACAAAAACTGATGCTATGAATATTTCCAGGTACCCAAGAATTATACGAATTTTCTCCCATAAACATTACACTAGTCTCCTTGAATAAGAGCTTTGGATCTAAGAAAGTGGCTTCCCGGTTGATATAGCCTTAATCGTTGATAGTCGCGATTCCCTCTAGAACTGATTGCAGTCTTATGTCCGGGATGTGAATTATCAAATATAACGCCTTGACGACTGGTTTCGAATACTTATCATCAATACACTCGAGCAGTCTATCATAGGATTCAAACAGCGTTTGGGGTAGAGCTTCAAGAGCCTGTCTAATCTCTTGCACTGTACTAAGTTTGTTGAGGAGAGCGAGCTGACATTCAAGCCATCGGAACCTAGAAAACATCGTTCAAAACCAAAAGTTCTATAATCTACAGTAATGTAGTAAAATACACGTGAGTAAACTTACATTTTTTTTTTTGACTAGACCCCAGAATCAAAGCATCCTTGATAACATCACGCAATCCTTGGAAATGAGAGCCCCATTTGATAGTGTCCCGAAACTTCCCAGGTGCTGCATCTTGAGCCGCTGCGTCCAATTGTTTAGCAACGTTTGCTAATCTTTCAAGCAATTTATGTAAGACCTCCAACTCCTTGTAAAGCTGTGATGTAGTTTCTATACATCCTCTAGCCGAGTCAACGTATTTGTAAACCACACCACATGCCTTCGCCGCAAGGCCGACGACGGCTATGATGATTGCTGCAGCCCCGATGCCCTCCATGACGGCCGGAGTTTGAAATGTTGATTGCGATAAGTCTGGTGTTCGGGAAGTTGCTGTGAAGAGGCGGGCGGTGTATTACGCGGATAGTCGCAGACAATGATGATGTTGGATTGAGTCGAAGTGCAAAGGAAAGAACTCTGCCACTGCAGTCAAGCGGGATGGAAAATCGGTCAATATGCATGCCACGGTGTTACGACCAATAGAATCATGGTAACGTAATATGTTTCGTGTGCCACGTCACTGCAAGTTCAGCTGATAAGGATTTTATTTCGCGGTATGATGCCTTACGAAAGATTGGATAGCGTGTTTCGGAGGATTGATTTTTTTTTTTGGTCGTTTCGGGATATTTCTAGTCAGTTTTGGCCTCGTAAATACCTAGTACTTGATGATCTCATGCGATCGTTGAAACAACGGCATGTATTCTCACTCGGACTATATTATTGAGTGATACCATATGATGACATACTCTAGCCGGGCGAAACTGTGCCTAGATACATAGAAACTCGTCGATTAAGTATGCACTCTAGGTGCAAAACACAATTAGGGCGCGTTCTGTTGCCCATGTCAACCTTCACATTGGTGCGAGTGAGACCATTCCAGAATTGCCATATGTGAAGGTGCCATCTCGTCGCGTTCTGACACCAACTCAACTGCGGCGCTTGTAACCCTAACCCTGTTTTTTTCTTCTCAATTTAATGGGTGTTTAATGCTTTCTGCTATATCGTGAGATCATGGCAATATCCAAAAACTTGTTGCAGCACATAGATCCTGTTTTTTGTGGGTTGTGGAGGTGGTAGATGTGGTGATGGTTGATGCTATGCGAATCTAGCGCTATTTCAAAAAATACACAGCTCCAAGTCAAAATGTGGGATGGGGGTCCATTTCATGGAATGGGGGGCTCTAAATGGCAGTTGCAGAACGCACCACATTCCGCGACATGGAAATGGTGTGAAATGGTGGACAACAGAACGCGCCCTTAGTTTTAAATCAATTTTTGGGTTTCGGATGACCAAGTAAACGAGGGGTGATAATCTCCCAAGATACTCTCCGGGTCTACGGATCCGGAATTCACTAGCTATGCTTTGCTACTCAACAAGTAGATTAAGTTGTAGCCATCAACCATTACTATTACTCGCCTTTATACATTACTACCATGAAAGTATCGATCAGTCATCACACTGAACAACATCAACTAAGTGCTCATGTTTATCACTGTCCAATCTCCCTCCCAGCGCACGGTCTCGGTCCGAACCATCCATTCTCGCACCATGAAACCAGAACCAGTCCCCAGTACCTCTCGGACAGCAGCCATTACTTGACTCTGCATCACGCGGGGGTGCTTTCAACACCATCGCACACCAACCCGGCGCGCTATAAACCCACGCATTGCAGCCATCACGGCCAAAGCATGCAGAAAAACACTCGACCTCATCTACAGCAGTGTTGAGCTCTTCAACACGTCCAGGTGAGTTAACTCCAATTCCATCAAGGCCCAAAGTAGTCTGAGGGCAGACAGTTTTGACGGCAGTCTTTGTAACACGAGCCTCCTCTGTAACAGTGGTCATGATCACAGTGGATGTAACAACTGGTGTAGAGGTCACTTGAACTGTCTGAGTCTTGGTGGCGTAGACAATTTTGGTGGTGGGGTTTCCGCGGACGCTGCGAGTCACGGTCTTGGTTTGAGTACGGATTGCATGTCCAACGAGCTTGGAGCAACCAGAGGAGATTTGACGGGGACTGTAACGACGGAGGCAGTCGGGGAATTTAATGTCACGTACGGTGAGAGTCTCTGGCTCAGGACCAGGAGTCTGTAGTGGTGTGCCGACTGTAAAGGTGATGGTGATAGCATCTGTTACGGTAATGGTGGTGGTTGCGGCGGCGCGGATAGTTACTGAATTATGGTCAGTCATGTGATATTAAGCTGCTGAATGGACAGAGGATATACCAGTCGAGGTAGGCTCAGTGACCGTCTCAGTCAATGGGTCTTTTGCAATGACTTCGTTGGTTTTCGTAACGGTACCACAGTTTTGGCTGTTGCCGCAAGTGGTAATAGTTTTGTACTTATAGACGGTAGGTCTCATGTTGATGTATGACTTGCAGAATGTGTACTCCTTGCGGGATCGAAGGAGCGGGTAGGGGTCTTTCTCGTCCAATAATATTAGTCTTGAGTCGACAAATTGATACAGTGATCTTTTACCATTTGCGTATGACCTTGACTCTAGCTCCGGGTCACGCCTGGAGACATCATTCGTGAATGCAGGTGCTCGCCAGTACTGTTTGTTTCCGGATTCGCGATCATATCTGATTTGATTGATTTCGCCGGTGTTCTTATCCATGGAAATATCTACTGCAGAGATTTGTATAGAAAGCAGCAAAGCTACGATTAGAGAGCTGGCGTAAATCATCTTTGCGTGAGTCGAAAAACCTGGGGACGAAAGCGACTGCACAGGAGAATGAAGGCACTGATGAAGATAATATAGTCAACGCCCATCGGTCTACGCCGAATGATTCGGCTTGCATGCAGGCAACTATATGGGATAATTCAAGCGAAATTCAGGAACGAGAAAAAACAGAATAGAGAGGTGGAGGCTGAATATCGGCAGGGCCGGAGAGGATGCGATCTAGACTTGGCGAGGTTAAACTTTCTTCCGTTAGATATTAGCAGAGTTACAAGGAAGCGCAAGCCAAAGTTTTTAGTTAGCATCATTTCTGAGCCAAGACTGTTGTGATGGACGAGATGAATTCGTTTTGAAGACGACTATCCGTCAATATATCCAACAGAAACTTAATACCAATTCTTCATGGGAGCCGAGCCATGGAGAATCAAACTTTATATCTATATAGCGCTGACTCGATATACGTCGCTAAGATGTTAAGCTAAGTTCTCGGTTAATTACAATCTAGCAAGCTAGCTGTGTGGCGAATTCAGTTGGCTGATCGAGACGCACTTCAAGACATCGCGATGAGCCCCCTTCCAGCCATTCTGTGCTACCAGAGCGAATAGCGCTTACTTACGTCGCTAAACAGTCCTATCTCATTTGAAGATTCTGCGGCGGGTCAAATCTTACGAGTGATACCTTATGAGCTGTATATTTCTAATTCTCTAATCCATCCTTTTTCTCATTGAATTTCACTGACACGAATGACTTCATATTGTGATGCAGCGCCTGGTACTTAATTCTATGTTGCAGAATTGGGGAATATAGAAAGCTAGAAAGTATAGGGTTTGGGGTTGAACTTCTAATTGAGTCTTGGCAGGATTAAAGCCTTCGTTCTCTACATCAAATTCTGACATGGCCTAGGGGCTCAATACGGGAACAACAGCATTTCAGCAGCAGGAATCATCTCCGGCTACCTATCTTTAGGCTTTCTTCGAATCTACATTAATTGGAAGAGTTACTTCCTCACCGGATATCCGAGAAATCTCGGACGAAATGAATACCAGAGGTTCTTAAATAACTCTTAAGCCTGCTGGTAGCTAAGAGATAAACTAAGTACATCGGACTTCGCATGCTATCTATTGTTGATTACCCCAAAAACTTATCGCTTCAAAAGTGAATCTTGTACGTCTTCAGTTACACTTTATGTAGCGAATAAAGTTGCATAGCCGTAGACCGCCAGCAAGCGAATCCAGGAAACCGTGAACACTGGCGGCGTGTAGAGTACTTATCACGAAGACCCCATTTTAACCTCAGCACTTTTCTTTCCCTCTTCCCAAAATCCCACTCAGGGGTGTTTAGGCCATAAAAAATAGCTACACATACTCCCACAGCTCAATCCCTAGCAGTGGTGGTAGTGATGTTCCTAGTCTCTATCGCACCGTGCATGCAGCACGCAAAATTTTCTCCACAGGGTCAAACCGAGTGACAGCCCATGTACACAACCCTCGCTCACTAGCCTCATACCACGCCTCGGCAAGCTCAGGAACAATCGCAAATCTGTAATCCTCGAGTAACCAGATCTGCGATTGTGCCCAAACAAAATCTTCTGAGCTTCAAATGAGAAACAATCGCAAAGCAAAATGTGAGCTGCCGCCTACAAAAAGGACCATGGCTCCCACTTTGAAAGAAGATTTCTGATCCATCCTACTACTTACGAGAAAATCAACTTCGCTACAACTTCGCTACGACTTCTTTACGCTGAAATTCAATTTACGGTTTACCCTAACTCTTATCTTTTCGACTATCTCGATTATCTCTACTGCCAACCGAAGTTACCGAAGTCCCAACTTACCGAGCACTGATTACTACCAACATGCGCACCGAATACGAACCCCTAACGACTCTCCGCGAGTCGGAAACGGATATGCCAGTAGAATACTACGAGCTTTCAATAACACTACGAGAAGAGGAGAAGTTAGTGGAAAGTGTGATGACGAATGCGAATGATGATCCGACGGCGCTTGTGGAGGAGTTTCAGTTTGATGAGCCGGTGGATGAAAGGAGGGAACAACATTGTGAGTTATGAGTTGGTTGTGCGTCTGGGGCTTGGGCTAATTGATGGGGGATTGTAGTTCATATGTGTATTATATGCTAGATGCGGTATGCACTGCTGCCGTTGAGAATTGGTATCAGCACGACTAGCTAAGCACGACACTTGGATGTAGTCGAGGGATGATGGAAGTTCTTTTCCCGGTTTCGCTCTACTTTCGATCAGCTTTGAATTTTATTCTGGATGGTTATCTATGCGGTACTTGCATTGTTGGATTTTATCTAATAGGGTTTATTGGTTGTGCTTTTATGGAGGATTTGATATCGCAACTGTTGAGTTTGTTAAAAGTTAGTTATTGATTTGGTTTTGCTACGAAATTTACTCTATCTTACTATCGATCATAAAATTTCTCTCCGTGATACTTGCTTGACTCCCACCAACCATCGGTATCACAGTTTGCCGTAAACCTCCCATCAACCTCCCGTTGGCCGTATCTAAAGTACTCCTATAACTATTGTGCTGGCAAAATTGAACCTCTTTTTGGGAATCACGGACGGAAAAGAGGATTTTTTGATTTTTAACCTTGCGGCTCACTGGTACAACCATGCAAATACAAACCACACCCTATGCAAATGCAAAGTATGCAAAGTATGTAAAGTAGGCAAACTATGCAACCTGCAACCTATGCAACCCGCAAACTACGCAAACTATGCAAACTATGTAAGCACGTAAACTGCAACCATCATATGTCACCCGGTTTAACATTTTAAAAGGAATCCTAACAGCGCTTAGACCGCACCCCCCAGACCCTACCAGCATGAGATTTGGTTGTTGCGACAAGTGCAGCTTACGGGATCATACTGTTAAATCACGGAAATGCGAAAATTCTAAGCTTTCTGCGAGCTTACGGGAACCACCCTCCTTGGAAATGCGGGATGTCAGATGCTCCCATTTTCCGTTCAAACACTAGTGATGCAGCAAGGTAACGACCACGCTAGCAGACACGGCACAGCTAAGCCAAGGCAGCTACAACACAACAGCATCGGGAGGAAACACTACAATCACTGCAACTTTATCGTGAGATATGTTGAACTCCAGAGCTCATCAGGCAGTTGCGATCTTTTTTGGCGGTTGTCATGCATAGAGATGGCTAATGCCATTAGTTCACATGCCTGTCTCGAGTAGGGCACTATCGGTCTAGCTGTATTTTTAGAAATCGTGCAAACCTTGCGACGATAAAATAGGCCCTCTTTCGCGGGCCCTCTTTCCATTCCTAACCAGCAAACAAGCAACTAGCAAATAAACAACATGGAAACGGCACCGATTAACTGGGCAGCAGCATGGGCTGAAGTGGCTGGAGCTGCCGCCAGCTCGACGACGATGGACCATCTTTCTGCATCCACAAAGAAATCGACACAAACGTTTTAAATAGTTGGGAAAGGTTTATTGAAGAGGCGCAACCTGAGATGATGAAGCACGACAAGGACTACATTAAGAGAAGTCCAGACGAAGCGTTACGCAACATTCGAGTTAACGACATCCAACAATATCTTCTTTTTCAGGTTGTGACTTCCAGGAATGGTCACACACTACATAAATCGACAATCGAAACGTACTACAAAACGCTCCAAATGACATATCTCCACACAACGAAGAAAGAACTTGGTAGATTTGTTAACATTGAAGTCAACGAGGTTAGTTTATACATATATATTTTTTTACCCTGTTTTCGATGTCGGGCTAACAAGTGAAAATAGTACATCACGAAGCATCTGACGACTAAGTACGGACTCAAAAAACAACAGAAATCCAAAGAGACGTGTTCTGTCGTAGACCTGTACAAGCTACTGCGACATCACTGGTGCGAAGATAAGGAATCTACATGCCATGGGCGTTACGTTGTCCAGACGGCATTTTTGATGCAATTAATTGCATACACGTCTTCAAGACCAGGTGCCCTGATTGAGCAGAACTGCTACAAGGGTTTAAAGGAAGTCCTAAAATACAAGGTTCGTTCAATGATAAAGCTCCAATACTAGAAACTGAAAAATGGTAGGACATGAATTTATCGCTCCTGCGGGATAATTTTTCAACTGGCACCATTCTGGTGTTAGAGGTGACAACGACTTATCTGAAAGGAAATAAAAATACGAAAGAACCGTAAGTGGCTCTGGTCTCAATTGTTTGCGGAGCTAACAAAAGTAGGGTAACGTACGTGCTGTACGAGCGGCGGGATAGTCCGATTTTCTGCCCTGTTCTCAATATGTTGGCATTGGCCTTTGCGGACAATGCTTTCAAAGAGGAAGGAATAACCCGGCCAGAAGATATATATAACATAAAGATCCCCATTTTCAGAGAAACATTGAGTATCCAATGGAAGCCTGAGATTTTGGAAACACCAGTATTTCAGGACGCAACAAGGAAGCCTGAGGCGGGCGATGTCGTCTCAGACAGCGATGCTTGGTCCTTCGCAGGTTTTAACTATTATCTTAAAAGGCTTGGCGAGATTGCTGGGTTTCCGGAAACACTAACATCATACGCATTGCGGAAGGGCGCAGGCAACGCAGTTGATTGCAAGTTTTTCCTCCACGGTTTATAATTTTTGTTTTGCTAATTTCTTGTAGGCCCTGAGGTTACCGATGCCCAGCGAAATCAAATAATGGGCCATGCGAGAGCTGAAGTTTTCCGCAAACACTACATGCGGCAAACGGTCAAAGTTAACAGTCAAAGTCTCTTCTTGGGAACGATTAATCGGAATGATCTCTTGCAAACTGTCGGCCTAATGAGTGCCAAAAGGGATCCTCGAGCACCGACAACGCTTCCTCGCACAAGTATTAACCAACTAGAACAAGATTCCCGTCTTGTTTCGATGAATGAGAGGAAACTCCATCTGTTTAACGCGCTGAAAAAGAAATATAAAAATTTGACAAAAGCTGGAGATGATAACCGGAAAAAAGATCATCAGAAACTTACAAGCCAGATAAGAGGGCGGAAGAAGACTTTGGAACGGATAGCATTAAAAGAGTATCGCGCCAAATGGTTCGACACCGTGGACCACGCCGAGATTCAGAAGCACTTGAGAGGGGAGGCGCCTTCCACTGTCGACCCTGCATCGACGACCTATTTCTACTGGCCAGTAAGAACGAGGATTACTGAGTTCTTTGCTTCCTATGAGACAGACAAGACAGACGATTCCTCCGCTTGGTTTGGCGCTGTCCACTCTTTGCGTGATTTGTGTCTGCAAGGGCCTTCAGTCCACAAGCTTAACTGCCGTGAGACTGGGAAGATTCTGTGTCCTTTTTGCATCGCTTCTACGTTCGTGCGGCAGTCCGACAAAGACAATCGCTTTCAATCAATATATACGCTAAAGAAGCATGTTGAAAGAAGACATCCAGAAACGACAAGTTCCGCAGCGCCAGTATACTGTCCTTATGCAGCTTGTCAGCGATATAAATTGGATCATGGAGATCATTTGAAGAACCACCTGGCAAGAGAACATAATTTGAAGTTCTGAGGGACGGAGGCGCGGCGGTTTGGGCTATGATATTGTTATTTATCTGTGTTTGTTTGTTTGTTTGTTTGATGATTCATAGGAAGGGCATTGCTAGCTATTAGGATACAGGATTACGGTCGGCGCACACAAATGGGTTCTTTTACATATCTTCTATTGTTTTTTTTTTTTCTTTTCTATTGTTTCTTGGCGCTGATGGGAATTCGTGCTTTTTTTGTTTTCGTCAACCATAGGAACAGTCCTCCACCGAAGAAAAGAATTCTTTTAAAAACATTTCGTGCTCCAACAACCATCCCTAGGCTGGCAACTGCATTCAACACCTGTCATCCACCGATGAAATTTGGCGAAACTAATAGTGGCTGTAGTCCGGCGGGGCTCGGGGGGGGGGGGGGGGGGGGGGGGGGGGGGGGGGGGGGGGGTGGGGGGGGGGGGGGGGGGGGGGGGGGGGGGGGGGGGGGGGGGGGGGGGTTTGAGGTCGTAGGCTGGCGGCGTTTGCGGTCGTAGGCTGGCAAAATCAAGCGGTGAATCATTGGAAACACGGATATGCAAGCGATCACTTTTTGGCAGGGTTTTTCAGATTGAGGAGGCAAGCATATATAACAACATTATTGTATTGAGCATGCCACCCGACGCCGCGCCTACCTGGCCCTTCTAAAACAAGAGTCTAATTGACATCCGATCCACTCCCCAAACCAGTCATATTCACGTTGTTTTTTGGTACCCAGTCCAGCCTCCATCTTGTTTAATTTTAACGCATGATGCGGCGATGCAAGCATTCCTGCCAATACCATTGGGAGTTGGCGCGGTCTGAGTCTTTGCACGATTATGACTATGTGCCAATATGTTAGAGCTTGCTCGTGAAAGGCGTGTGGGGGGCATCGTGGGGTGAGAAAGTGTTGTTTCTGGCGCGCTGTTCTGCGATTTGGCTAACTGGACTTCCTATTGCCAATTGTGGAGGACCCACTCACCGCATTTGGCGGACTTATATTACTGAAGCGGGGCGCCCAACGGCCTGGAGTTGCTATTTTCATGTGTAATCGCAGTACTATTTTTGGCGTCTGAACAGGGGTGCCACCTGTGCACACCCATCACCCATCACCCATCACCCATAACCCATAACCCATAACCCATAACCCATAACCCATCACCCATCACCCATCACCCATCACCCATCACCCATCACCCATCACCCATCACCCATCACCACCATCAGCGATAATACGATACTAAATTGCACCCAGATGGATGCTGCCTCTAATACTTCCCTCGCCGACAGACACGGGATTGAAAACTACCAATGGGAAGACGAGGAGGGCGAGGAGGGCGAGGAGGGCGAGGAGGGCGAGGAAGTGAGTACAGCGCAGCTCGAAAAAGTTCGTGAGCTCCTGGGCGTCACTGAAGATGAGTTTGAGGGTTATTGTAAACCCCCCCTACCCCCGCACCCCGCCCCCCCACATCCACTACGGGTAGCTAACATCCTTAGGCAAATGGGCGTGGGGAGTGGTGAGATGGACGGTGCCGTCATCAGAAAAGAAGTCGTCACCAAAGAAGTTGCAGTGGGAGATTGCTTCAGAAAATACAGAATTACTAAGTACCCAAATACAAGAAAAAATCGAGCAAGGCAGAGGGAAGCTTAGCGTAAAAACCTGGCATCGATCCAAAAGCACCCATGCGGGAGCCGAGCTTGTTGAGTCTCCATGGTTCATCCTCGTCGTCTTAATAAACGCGTGCAGAACCTACAACTACAGTCCTCGAATCGCGGCGCCGCGGTTAGTCAAGGACCAGGAGGCTACCGTTATGTGGGATTTGATGAAAATTGGCAATTCATCCTCTAAAACGGCTGTTAAAAATGGTATTGTATTGTGTTCAACGTCTCATTAGAAAGTTTTCAAACTAATTTTTTCAGCTGCTAAAACAGTATACCAAAATTATCAAAAGCTTGACTTCCCAAATATCACCGGATTAGAAGAAAAAGAAGAAATGGTGAAAGAGTTGAAGACAATGCTGAACTATCCGTTAGACCTTGAAGATGGATTTTACGTTTGGATTTTGTTTTACACAGCCAACCTCCAGCGAAAGGCGATCAAAAAAAAGTGGGGTCAACAGGCGTTACGACTCTAAAGACATATCAGGGATCGTATGAGATGTAATGAATGTAAACGCTAAAAGAAATACATCCTTAAGTTAAATAACCCCACCGTGGGCCCCAGCAACCGGTCTCAAGAGAAACGGGAAGATGTGATCCCTCCAACGTTATATCCAACTCCACCAACGTCAACAACGTCTTCTCTGTGTCCAACCCCTCTCCAACTCCAACCGCCCCTCCCAGACTGTCTTGAACCTTCCCAAGATAACGGCTCGTCCCCACCCAACAATAATTCTGGAAACAACTTTTGTTCTCAAACATATTTTACGTTCGGTAATGTCAATGGTTGCATCCGAGGCGCTGGCCATTCTTCAATCGCTGCCTTGTCTTGTTCCCTCTCCGTTCCCTCTCACTTTTGGGGGGTAGAGGGAAATGGGTTTAACCACAAAAGCTAAAACCGCTGCCCCCCAAACATAACAACAAGGTCGTCCATTCCGAACCAAGCCAAAAGGTAACATTCCAGCATGAGGATAAAGGCATCGATGGCGAGGATAGTGTCTGCCAGGAGTAGGAAGGCGAGTTTGGCCAGTTCAGTGTTCTTAGATAACTGCATATCAGGAGTAGGGCTATTTCAAGCGAAGGAAGTGGGGGAGGTTGCGGCGTCCGTACGAATTCCGTACGACGGCCGGGGTCCCCGGATCTGTCAAAATAGTCCTACCATAAGCAACCAAAAGACCAACAAATAGGGCGTTGACAATCAGAGTATGAATCCAGGAAAAGAATTCCGATAAAAGAAAAAGCCAGCTCCCGTATCCAATCAAGATATAGGTAATGATTATGCCTGGATTGGTATGACATATGTCTGTGACTGCGGGATGTTTGGCGATTTTCTTGGCTCGAGGCGGCTCTTGGGATCCGAAGGAGGTGTGGGTTCGTTTTTGCGGCTCTGACATTACTATAACTGCAAGATAGTATAATAAGATTTTAGCAAAGGGCTGGTTGGGGCGAGTCATGAAGATCTGGAGGGAATATATACCCGTTCACCGTACGTACGATGGTTCACGAAACTTGGTGTTGCTAGATACTGAAGTTGGAAATATCGAAGGGCTTTATATCTCAAGTGTTCGACGGAGAGAAGAGGGTAGCGTGCAAAGCGGAGCAACTTTGTGCAAATCATAACACATTGGCACCGCGGCAGGAATGCACTGCTCCAATAATGGTATTGGCACATGGTCAATGCTGTTCCACACTTCACGATCGGCACCGCGCCCTCTTTTCCAAAAAGCACGAATTCCCAACAGCGTCGAGGGCCACAACAATTGTAAATTATGAAGAAACAATCATGTGTGTGCGCCGACCGTAATACTATATCCTAATAGCTAGCGCGGTGGCTTGCAATTTCTCAAGCCATATTTCGTGTCGATTTGAAGGATGTGATGAGGGAAAGCCAGAGTGTAAGTTGCCGTACTTTGGTTTTCTAGTTTTCTCGTTTTACGGATTCCCTGAAATTCCTTACTTTCCCCACTCCCCACTCCCCACTCCAACACCACACTGCTGGAACCAGCTGTCTCTGTAAGGGCGTAGTTTAGCCGCTAGTTATTTTGCACTTTTTTACTGGGATGCTGCAAGCTGCAGGCGCCACACCCACTCCGCTACCTCCCCGGCGAGCGAGCCTAGCGAGAAAAATAGACTACATATACGGTGTCTATTTACTCGAGTTACCTCCCATCCGGGTAACCTCTCTCCAAGCCATTTAAGGCGCTTCACCACGTTACGCCAACCTTCTTGATCCTTCTAGCCGCCTCAAGAAACAACAATCCTTGCAATCTATCTTATCGCATCCACCTAGCTTCCGTTCCCGAGCTTCATTAAATCAGCCAGCCCGGGGAGCCCAGGGAGTCCGTCGGTCACATTCAGGCACCAGTAACCACACAACACGCGCGAAATAACCACTCACCCGATGGAATTCGAATGGCACACCCCACGCAGCACCATATTCCCCTCTGGAATCACAGGAATCAAACGTCGCGCAGAGTATGACCTACGACAAGAACAACCATTAGCAAAACGTCTTGAGAGACTATCTTTAAGACCTCCCACGGATGTCACGAATCACACGAATGTGACGAATCACATCAATTTTACGAATGCCCCGAATCCCGCGAATGCCGTGACTTCGTTGCACTCACAGTATGAAGGTTCGATTCATCACCCTCTGCCCGTCTCTTTTAGCTCACCCATGGTTCTGGTTCAGTCTGACTGTTCCTCTTTTTTAGCATCAGCTACTGCTCCTTTCTCCACACCGACATCCGCGCAAGTCGCTACCACCCCCAAGAAACCAAGAAACAGAAACCCACTCGCCGAACAGCGCATGGAAGTCGATAACGACAACGTAGTCTACATCGATAGTTTAGACTCGGACACGGATGAGGAAGAAGCTGCTACAAGAGGGAAGGTGATATTTATTCCTGATATCGAGAAGAAACTGAATCAGATTCCGGATCATATCTTGAAGCCGGGTGGATCCGATGGTAACGGCCAAACAGGGCTCGGCGGGCGTGCGGCGAGTGGGTCGACCGGGTCGAATGGGTTAAATGGCATGGATCTTGTGCTTTATTCAGTACCGAAGTCTCTTAGTATGCCGAATGAGAATTGTGATGGAGTTAGGAAGGCGATTATTGAGAGTAGAAAGAGGTTGAGGGAGAAGAATGAAAGGGAGGCTAGGGAGAAGGCGGAGAAAGAGGCCCTGGCTGCCGCACAGACACAAGCTGCACTGGCGGCGCAGGCTGCGCAGAATGGAATGATGAATACGACGAATTACATTGGGATGGGGCATGGAATGGGAAATTCTTTTAACGCAATGCCGGATATGATGAATGCCGGGGGATTTTTTGGTGGGTTTAACAATATGACGACAGCAAATAATGGAGTGGCGGATTATGATCCGGATGATATGGAGATTGAGTTGTAGCCGCGAACAGTGATTGGAGTTTTGTTTTAGCATACATAGCGATTTGTTTAGGGAGTTTTTGAAGGGTTAGGAACTTTATGGAAATGATTGATTGTCATGTATTGGCGCGGCCTATGGCCTGTAGTTAGAGAAATTGAATCCGGGCTTGGTTGTGCCGTAAATTCACCAATTCTTGAAAATGTTTCACTGTTCACAATTCCTCACGTAACTCTCGAAACATATCCGATCACATCTCATCGCTCAACGCGCTTCTCAATGGTTCCTTCTCAGCGATTCCTGGCTAATTTCCCTACCCGCAGCGGTGAGCCGGTTAGATCACGCTTGGGTCCGTAACGAAATGTGGGGTTAGGTTCATCTGCAACGCGAAGACTCTTCCCCGCACAACTTCGACTTCCATCCACAATGAACCGCGTCATCCGACCCCTCCTTAGCAGCAAGCCCTGTAGCGCCTTGAAGAGTGCTGCGATTATCCCCAGGTAAGTGACTTTGCCACCATCAATCAATTCACGCAGATCTGACCATCAGATTTCCAGACCTATCGCACGTGTTGCTATCCCGGCTGTTCGTTCCTTCACCACCACCCCGGCCGCCCTCGCAAAAGGGAAGAAGGGAAAAGATGAGGTGAAGGAGGAGTCTTTCGGAAAGAAGGGAAAGAACAAGAAGACCGACGATGAACCCAACCCCCTCGCTGGGTTCGATTTCGAGGCCGAATACAACCGCTTGGAGGGAGACATTGCCCGGATTAACGACACTTTGAAGGAGAATTTGGCAACACTAAAAACTTCTGAGGGAAATCCTAAGTTGTTGGAAAACGTCAAGGTTCTCATTGACAAGAACGCAAAGACTGAGGCCCTCTTGAAGGAGGTCGGTCACGTCGTTACTAAGGGAAGGGCTTTGGCCGTAACTGTTTATGAGGCTGAGGTGCGCTTTCCATTCTCCATACCCTCTTTTCACTTCGCGCACGGCGGAGGCTGAAATTATGGGCGAACAGAATGTCAAGAAGGTTGTTTCTGCGATTCAGAACGCGGACTTGAACTTGCAGCCGGTTGTGGATGTGAAGAACCCCTTGCTCATCAACGTTCCTCTTCCTCCTCCTACCAGAGAGTCGAGAGACGCTTTGATCAAGAAGGCAAAGGCTGTTGGAAACAAGGCTCTGGATGAGCTTAAGGCTGCGAGATTGGTTTCTCACAAGAAGATTTCGGCTACCAAGAATGCCGTTAGACCTGATGACTTCAAGAAGGCGGACAAGAAGTTGGAGGAGATTGTCAAGAAGCGCAAGGCTGAGTTGGAGGGAGTCATCGCCACTGCGTTGAAGTCGATGGAGAACTGAGTGCAGAAAAATATGAAAGATGAGACGTGGAGGATTCAGAATCGAGCAGAATAGTCTCTTCCAACATCATTTCAAAATCAGATATTTACGCGATTGGATTATTCTTTTTTGCCTTCAATCTGAATCTATTTTGGGGCTATTTTGAGCTCTGGCCAGTCGCTTCGTTTTTAACTTTTTCGCGGGTTTCGCGCGTTTTTTGCCAAGAAACGTCAGTCATTCTTTTTTGCAAGGTTAGAATTTGGCTTAGTTACCCCACCATCGCTCTTCGGACCACAACAATCCTCGACACTCTCAAACCACAAAACCGTCCACCCAGACCGCTCAACGGGCACACCTCTTAACACAACACCCGTCCACCTTTCACCATTCACGATGGTCCGCAACATCGTTGTTCTCGGTGGTTCCTCTCACCCTGATCTCGCCTACAGCATCTGTCAGCAGCTTGGAATCCCGAACGGAAGAATTACCCTCAGCAAATTTGCCGTCGGCGAAACACGGGTAGAGATCCAGGACTCAGTTCGTGGTAAAGATGTTTTCGTGATCCAGTCTGGATGTGGCCGTGTCAACGACCATTTCATCGAGCTTTTGATCACCATCTCTGCCTGCAAGACTGCCTCCGCCCGTCGCGTTACCGCCGTTCTTCCCCACTTCCCTTACTCTCGCCAGAGTGACATTCCCTACAACAAGACTGGTGCTCCTCTCGCAAAGCCTGGAAGCGGTTCCGGAAAAGACTTCACCTTCGAGTCTCGTCCCGTTACCCCAGGACCTCACTCCCAACCTCACGATCCTATCTCTCATAACTCTCTTGAGCGTGAGCTCAACCGTCTCAACATCCAGCAGAACCATGATGTCAATGTCAACGGAATTGCCGGAACCAACGGCCGTGCAAACCCCAAGTCACAACCTGCGACTATCCCCAGCACTCCCTTGCCCAGACACAACACCTCGGACGCTCTCACCAATGGTCGCAGTTTGGGCTTCAACAACGAATGGGCTCCTAACCGCGCTAACACCGGTTACAAACAATGGGTAGCTCAGGCTGGAACTCTTGTTGCTGAGCTCCTTACTTGCGCTGGTGCTGACCACATTATTACTATGGACCTTCATGACCCTCAATACCAGGGATTCTTCGATATTCCTGTCGATAACCTTTACGGACGTCCCCTTCTTCAGCGCTGGATTAAGCACAACATCCCCGACTACCAGAACGCCGTTATTGTCTCTCCGGATGCAGGTGGAGCTAAGAGAGCAACCGCAATCGCTGATGCTCTCGGAATGGAGTTCGCCTTGATCCACAAGGTTCGTTACATCTCCCTAACCCCTTAGCTATAAGCGCAGTATCTCTAACATAAAACTCCAGGAACGCCGACCAACGAAAATCACCGAGCGCCAAAACGCGACGATGATGCTTGTAGGAGAGATTCGCGGGAAGGTAGCAATTCTCGTCGACGACATGGCAGACACTTCAAACACTATTACCCGCGCCGCAAAGTTGTTGAAGAACAAGGGAGGAGCTACTAAGGTTTATGCACTTGTGACACACGGAGTTTTCTCAGGAGATGCTATTGATCGTATCAATGCATCTGCGCTGGATATGGTCATATGCACCAACTCGGTTCCTCAGGAGGAACATCGCCGTCGTTGTCCTAAGCTTTTGGTTCTTCCGGTTCATGAGGTCTTTGCGGAGGCGATTCGTAGGGTTCATCATGGAGAATCTATCTCGGTGCTGTTTTCTTCTAGTTAGATGGACTAGCTGCAGGGCTTGATGACGTCTGACAAAGTCTGATGCAGTCTGGCTCATCTAGGCAAGAGGCTGCGTTTAGCCAAAGCCTAGAGAAGCTACGTCTGACAGATCCGGGCTATGAAAGTTAGTTTACCAGGGTTGGAGTTTTTTGCTATTTCATGTGCATGTATAATTGTGCGGTTTTTCGCGCGCGATGGGAATGGAATTCGTTTGGGTGTAATGCTGTCTTGCTTTTTTGTTTTGTGTGTTTTCAGGGTCGGAAATGATGAGGAAGGAGAAAAAAATGGGAAATGGGTCTTTTTGTGTTTGTGTTCTATGTTGGGGTAGAAGAAGAGGAAAGCTAGCTTTGTCACATATATTAAGGGCGTAAGGTAGATGCCGGAACGCCTGAAATATGACGAGGGTAATAAATAGACGATTTTACGATATTTTATCATCAAAACTTTGGAAAATCTTGATTGGGAATACTTATTGTTCGGGAACCTTGTAGGCTTTTGTTTGTATTTGCTTATCTGAATAAAATTGGTACCGCATAATAATTCGTATGGAGAATTGGCATGAATCGTATTGTAAAAAGCTACCGTAAAGCACCTAATACCCCCAAAGCACCGAGTAATGTACTTAATCCACCGCCCAACGTTGTACATCCCACAATTACCATAGTATATGTAAGTAGTAACCAAACGCAGTCGAAAAAATCATCAATTGCAATAACAAAGTCTTTCATTAACGCCGATTTTGCAGCGGTATCTAGCGTCGTAGCATCCCTTCTGTCTCTCATGATATCATCGTCCTCTACCAGTTCATTCTGCACTTTGTCTCAAGCTCGCTGTGGAACTCGGGGAGATCGAAGACATTGTCGGTACCTATTTGCGTCATTAGCTTCTACCTGTCTGTAGCGGTAGGTAGGGTGGTGGGTAGGGTAGTGGATAGGAAAGTAACGGCGGGTAAAATGGGATAGGTAGAATGGTGGAAGCGTAACGTACCGGTGTAGATATCCTCCCACTGGATCGAACAATCCCGGTTCTCTAAGATGTCCTTGTGTAGGTTGCTGGGTCCTCCGAGCTGGGCGGGTTTGTAGTCCTGTTTGTCACATCTTGTCAGCCCTCACATTCCGTAGTAGTTACCCATTTCTCTCCATCTTCCCCAAGCTTCCGCGCACGTATGCAATCTCCATCGCTCCTTCATCCAAGCAGCTCCCCCTCCCCCAAGCTTCCCCCCGCGGTTCCACAACTCTCCAAGCTCCTGTAAGGTGGGGCAAAACCTACCGCACACATCATAACCTCCATTCCTCTCCTAATAGGTTCCGCAGCGCCATAAAGTCTTCTAAGTCCCTCCATCTTTAGGGCCATCTGAGTCTCCTCCCATTTCGATAGACGGTCCTGAAGGGGATGACGGTTGTTTACATCTGCGGCGACAGATCCTGGGCCTCCGTTTCTCATAGCATCTGGGACACTGCTGATGCTCGGGGCTCCTTTACGTTGCGCGACGGAGGAGACGGTTGTGCTTGCGGAAGACGCCGGGATGATACGGAGGGACATGGCTGTGGTTGTTTGGTGGTTTGGTGATGGGTTCGTGGGTTCGTGGGATGGAGCTTGATGGTGGGAGGTACTGCAGGTGAAGTGCTCGGTGCTCAAGGTAGATAGCGTGTTAGTGGGGAACTGGGGTAGCAAGTCGGAGTCACGTGAGCGGGGTTGGGGTTCGGACGTGCTATGGTCAAACGAGGGTACCAGCGGAAGCCTCCACCTTCATGGAGGTCAATATTCGTGTGCCAGAAAAGAGGCGGTTGATCAATCAAAATCAATTAAAACATGGATTACTTTGGGACTGAACATTGAAGATAATGTTGGGAAGCCCAGAGCTGTAAATGCCTTGGGTACGGTAGTCTGAGGAATAATAAGCTGCAAAGTGGAGCGAGGTGAAAAGGTAGGAAGTTCTCCCATGACACTCGTGGGTTGTATGACGAGGTTGATTTAGATGGGATAGCGAAGGCAATTGTAAAGTCAAGATAGAGGTGGGGATGTCGAGGGTTAAGACTTCTGTTGTGTTAGTTGGATGGTGTGTTTACAATAGCTCTTAAAGGGTGAGGAAAGAAGATGCACCACACGAGTGGTATTGAAGCGAAGAGATGAAGCAATACTTTATCTGTGAAGCACAGTGTGGCTGAAGCATTGCGTGCATCATGCTACTTCGCTATTTGGTTATATTTTTTGAAGTCCATTACATAACATCGGGGTAAGGGGGTAACTCAATGGTATGATGGAATCCCGGTATGGACGTAACTGTCAGCTCTTCCAGTGGAGGGGGCAGAGAACCATCTTTTTGCTGTCACCCCGGGTGATCACGTGGCTGGTCCCCCACCACCGCACCGACTTTCTCTTTTAACCCATGGCTCATCACGAGAACATCGCCTCTCGCACCTGTTGTAAGATGTAGAGAGTTACGGGTATCTTTTAGTTTTATTAAGCTTCTGAGCTGTGAATCAACCTCGTCTTCAATCTTCGCTCTTCGAAGCTGAAGGTTGGAACAAACTTAGGTTCCAGTTCCACCCTTCGCGAATGTCGGTTACTTATCACCGGCTGGAATAGAATCATGGAATTTTGAGAATCGATGGGTAGTTGGATGGTCTAAATAAACACACCGTACACTTGATGAAAAAAAAAACGAAAAGAAAAATAAACCCCGACAAATCTCGAAAAAAGAATAACTTCTGATCTACAGACAGAATAACAATCTCTGAAACTGATACTAAATACTCACTACCCAAAATAAACCCATTGATGCATCCGCCTCAATATTATCAAAACCATACCACAGTCATATCCGCAGTTCCCCAAAGTCCCAGCTTATTAGGCGATGATTAGTCATGAAGAGGCATGTTAATAAGGTACATAGGGCGCCTTCTTGGCAGTAGGTCCAGGAATTGTGGATAATGCGGTTCGTGCACCTCTATTAGGCAACCACTGAAAGTCGCTAATCTTTTTTATTAGCCTAAAAGAATTATAGAAAACAAAAGGACACACTAAAACCTCGTCTTCGGATCCATATGATTGTCCACTATGTACATCGTCTCTCTTGTGGTTGTTGCCTTCATCGTGATTTTCTGGACTACGGATTTCGACGCTGTGGTTGTTGTTGTTTTTGTTCTTGTTCTTCTTTCTCTCCCCCTTCGGCTCACGCTTAGCCTACTTTGGTTAACCCAGAAATAAACTTTTAGAAAACGACAGCACATACCCAGGCATCGCGTTTAAAATGGAAACCGTCTTCCCACTTCCCAATGGGCCACGAACCCTAAATATCTTCGATTAGCCGGGTCCAAAGGCAAACATAGGATATCAAAGAACATACGCTGCGCTTAACATGCTGAGCAATTTGATTTCCAAGTGTACTTCCAATGTCTGGAGCAGCGGCCTTTCCGACTTCGCTTACGACTGAGCCCCAACCACTACCCCCGTTACTCTGGGCGGGCTTCTGATTCTTTTGCTGATTCTTTGCGCGCTTGACATTAGCAGCAATTTGTTTTCCAAGTGTACTTCCAATATCTGGAGCAGCGGCCTTGCCGACTTCGCTTACGACTGAGCCCCAACCACTACCCCCGTTATTCTGGGCGGGCTTCTGATTCTTTTGCTGATTCTTTGCGCGCTTGACATGAGCAGCAATTTGTTTTCCAAGTGTACTTCCAAGATCTGGAGCAGCGGCCTTGCCGACTTCGGCTGCAACTGAGCCCCAACCAGCACCCCCGTTTTGCTGGTTCTTATTCCTCTGAGGCTGTTTTCTTGCCGCATCCTACTTTGGTCAGTACAAAGGATGTGGGCCATGATCAGTGAAAGCACATACGCGTTTGCCCTTCGATCCTCCATTGCCTGCGATAGTAGGCTGGCGCAACTTGTCAAGACCCGTATTGATTTTGGCATTTGCCTTGTTCTGAAGTTGTTCTTTTTTAAGCCTCGCTTCTTTCTCGGCCATATCACGAAGAAGAGAGGGGTCGCGGGCGACATTAAAGGTAGGAGCATCCTACTTTGGTTAGCATAAAGGACGTGGGCCATGAATAGCGGAAAAACATACGCGTTTGCCCTTCGATCCTACATTGCTAGCGATATTAGGCGGGAGCAAGTTGTCAACACCCGTATTAATTTTGGCATGTGCCTTGTTCTGAAGTTGTTCTTTTTTAAGCTTCGCTTGTTGCTCGGCTACCTGACGAAGCAGAGACGAGTCACCGCCGGCAATAGGAGAGGGGATTGCAGCGATTGCAGTAATAAAAGGTAGGATGAGTAAAAAGAACTTCATGATTGCGGATAATGACAGTCTGATCGAAGCTAATGCTATTGGAGTGATATCAAGCCAATATAGGCTGTGCAGCAGGTTTTATAGACGGAGGTTACTGGATGGTAGCGTTCGCTTCTTCGAACTTCTGCATGTATTAAACTGCATTAACTAGTACCATGCACTTGGCCATCACCGAGAGGTGAACATCAGGTGAAGACGTCATAGGTAGGAGGTTTATGCGTTGAAGCTCTACGCCAGGTGGGCGCAGCGCCAGTCAGCGGAGGATTGAGCTTCCAGAATAAATCCATAATGCTTCGCGACTGTAGGGTCTAGCTGGCATAGTTAGTTTAACTATTGCGTTTCAGACAAGAAACCTCACATAGACTTACTGCAAAACTCGAATAACGTCTTCAATCTATGAACAGTATCTCCATGAATTCAGTGTACCGAGAACCGTCGGATGAATAGTTGTTAGATAACAATTGTTTAAAAAGGACCTTTCCTACGGCAAAAATCTATATCTGGAGAAGTGTAAGCCACTTCCATGACATAAGATTGTGAAAACGCACTTCTCAAAAAATCACTCCCGGGGATGAAACTCGAACCAAAGGATAATGTCTGACGTGAGAAGGTATGCAAAGACGGTGCTTCCCTACTTTGGAGTGCGAATCGAGGAGTCGAGGCCGGGGTTAGGATTCTAGGGCTAGATTTATATTAGGGCTCTGGCTTAGCACAACGAGCTATCAGTAACGTTAAGCACGAATTCCGCGACGCCTCCTCGAAGCGAATAAATGGACCTATTATTTGCGGTTTTCGTATGTACCTGGCGTTATCGAGAGGTGGTTATGTTCAATGAAGATGGAAGCAAGGTGGATGTGCGTGAAGTTATTTAGCAAACCTGCCAGCAGCAGCGTGCAGAGTACATAGCTAGTGGCAGGAAACTGCCAAGCCGAGATCTTCCGCATACGCATACCCGCAATTGAAGACTACCGCATCGACTCGTACTCACCACATTTTCGCGTGAGATGGGGCTACCGTTAGGCCGGTGTAAACGAGCATAGCGAATATCAATTCTCGCTAAAATCATTCTTTCTCAGGGGTTCTTCTGCCCGGTCTCTGTGACTCTCGATTATGTAATGCGCTCAGAAGCATGCTTTTGGGGCTCATAGAGCCTGTAAAATTTTCTGTATCACGGCAATCCCATTCTTGAGTTCCGTTAAGGTTTGGCGAAGCTATCTACCGACACCGAGACGAGCTCTCTAATGTTAGCCTTATCCTACGCGAAAATGTGGTGAGTACTAGTCGATGCGGTATCTAACGGATTGATACGGAATTGAAACTCACATGACTGTTACCGCAACTGTTTATGACTGCAACTTCTGGGTGAATTCTTCCGAAATCCAATCGCGATGGACGAGGAGAAGGTTTCTGTGCATGACTGGCGGTGGCGTTGTAGCATTGTAGCGTCTGACCATGATCTTCCGTTTACCGCGGCGACAAGCAATACACTTGGCCCTCACAGATCCGCTTGAGTAAGCGTAGTTACACGAAAACATAGTGATCTCCCTTCAGGTGGAGCATATCGCATGATCTGTGTTCTCAAAGTCTTCCATACTTCACGTAGTTACGCCCGTTTTGCTTCGCTACGTAGATATGTGTTAATGATGAGGTGCAAGCCTGCTGATTCAGATCCTCATACATACTTATTGTAAATCAACATAAATTACACATGGTTTCCAGCCAATTTTCAATTTCTTTATTTTTTTTTTATTTTTATACAAAGCTTCATAATCAAATACCCAAGTCAACCCCGGCAGTTCATCACACTTGATTCCAAAGCTCCTTGATATTTCTGACCACTCCTAGAGACAATCCAACATCATAATCATCTCCAGAATCGCTACGACGCCATTCTAACTTTCAACTCCTTGACACGCAACCAAGCAACCACAACCGCATTATTCCCTCCTCCAAACCCTCTGCGGGACATCGCTCGTAATTCTCTTAATCGCCGCTCCAACAATTCTATTGTCTTTCATCAGTTTCGTCTCTCACTCTTCATTCGAAAGTTAACATACCTGCCACAAAGAGGGGGATTCGAGAGCCATTCTGCCGGCTGGGCAGAAAAGGCAGGGGTTCAGGTGATCATGGATGACTAGCGGGGCGTCAAGGAGCTCATCTTTCGTCGCCGCAAACAAAAGGACTACGCAGCCATCCTAGCTGTCTAGCGCTGGATGCGTGCACTGGATTCGGGTGTAGAACTCGAGATCGGTTAGGTAGGTCGAGGAGAAGGAAAAAAGTCGTGATATTGTTGTACTGAAAGCCATGGACGAAGCGAAGCTGTGAAAGTTGAACCACGAACAAACCTTCTGGGAGTCAGCAAAATCCAGCAGGCACCCAAGACTGCCGTGTGGTGTTATGAAACCCACTTTTCGGTAGGACATCGACACTGGATCGCTATCGTAAACGCGGCGAGGAAGGAAAGAAACCATATGATGTAGGGAAGATGTGAGGCCCCAATCCGGGACAAAGCGGAAGCTGATCTACATCTAGAGCTTCAATGAATCAGTACACTGTACAACCAAATAGCTATTGACACCACCGGGAAGCGTCACGGACCTTTGCTTTCGACCCGAACAAACACAAAGAACCACTCAGAAAACCCCACGAAAGAAAAGAATGCCAAAAGATAGCTCAGTCGGAGAAGGAGAAAAAGGCATTGCACGGTACGGTAGTGCGTTGGTAAGAGAGGAGAAGGAGAGAAGCTGCCGCATCGCTATCTTAGAGGCCAGATAGAAAGAACGAACCTTCCGGCAATCTCAGATAAGAAATAAAAAGACGCCATTACACGGTAAAGTAGTGCTTTTGTAAATGAGGAGAAGCAGGGAAGCTGTAGCGGAAATCGAGTGACAAATTGTGTGTAAAAGTCTCGAGTGAGATTGAGTGTCGCTTGTGCGATGAACTGAGGGGAAGGATGATGAATGAAGAGGAAGGAAGGTGTTTGTAGGATGGAATATGGCAATAGGATGGATGAAGAATAAGCTTGATCGGAGCAGACATGTGACGGAGGAGGCTCAACTGCAGTCGACGTGGGATTACAACTACGCGTACGAACAGTTGAGCAAACCATCAGACCCAGACTTAACCGACGGGACGGCTTAACTTAAGGGCTATTATTACCTTTTCTATCTCTTGATGCATTAATGTGCATACATATTCCATAGATCAAGCATCACCTACGCGGGGTATGCAGTCGAATGTTCGCATTGCGGCTGCCGTTGTCGTTTCCACGTCGCCTACACCTCCGCTTTGAATTGCGTCCGAAGCCAGGTACATCTGCCAGGCTTACTCGCTTCATGCCGGATATTAGCATGTGAACTAAAAAGGGTACTTTTCTAGAAGGCTGTCAGAAAGTGTAGGTTCAAGGTCTGGATCACTTTTAGAGTGCAACTGCAGCTTTGAAGCAAGGAGAAACCGGTACGATCATCACCTTTCGGACGTGTAGTACAGTGCACATAAACGATACAGTTCTTCACGATACGAAAGGAATCGAGAAGTTCTATGAAGTTGTAAATAGCATTTATTTCTATGCGAAGCGACCAACGTGTTGATCCTCCGCGACAGCAAGTAATCAAATAAATCAAGTAAAAACCCACACAAAAGCATACAGAAAACAAAACAACAAGCGTAATTCTACTGTCCGAAATACTTCAAAGACCGTCTGACCGCTGCTAAAGCTAGCCTATACCGCTTCATATAATAGCATTCTTATATCGCGACATAGCCTACAAAGCACTGGCAGAATTACTGCGCAACACGAGGATAGGAACGCGGATGGATAGGGCAGAGAAGGAGGAAGAACGACGAGGAAGCAGAGAGTTCGATGGGCGCGTGGATGGCATTTGGGACGGGGCAGAGGATGATGACGGGAATGGGAATAGGAATGGCGATGAGGATGACGATGAGGATGACGATGAGGACTTCGACGTAGTAGAGACGGAGTTGTCTGATGAAGCGATAGCGGACGCTGATAATTGGTTCCATGGAGAGTTTCGGGAGCGCGTTGAGGCGGAATTAAGGGAAAACGATGGGGACGTATAGAGTTAGATGGGGTTTTCTTTTGTATGGGGACGTTAGAAAGGAGTTATTGGGGGCGTATAGAGAGGCGTTATGTGTAGATTGTTGGAAACTAGACAGTCACGGCGGAGCAGATATTATGATTATAGACAACAAGCTGGAAAGAGGTATATTTAGACTGTATTTCAAGGCAAAAATCCATTGGATAAGCCATAATAATTAATTTTTTTTTTTTTTTTTTAAAAAAAAGAAAGACCACCACCAAACGAAGAATGCCAAACAGGTAGGAGTTCCACCCAGACTCGGAAGAGCCCTTTGTTGCTTTGAGTATGTGGCTGAGGAAACCGAAGAGCTTTGATGTTCTTGACCTCCTCCGAGCAGCCCAGCCAGGTGGGCTGAGAGTCTTGACCGGAGAGCCGACACCACGCCATGATTCAGACACCGAGTGGCTAGGATCACGAAGGTCTATTCGGTTGACTTTGAAACCACGGATTGTTAGTTAGGCCAAGAAAAGCAAGAAGAATCGCAAAGATAAATAGCACTTACAAAATCACCAGAAGAAGGACAGGCACCGGGTGCATCGCGGGATCAGAAATGTGAGTGAGGAAGATCCTCGGATCGGCAAGAAGACGACGCACTCGGAGAACGCTGAACTGGGTCATGTTCGATAAATCCGCCGAGAACAGAAGCAAAAGACCCTGAATAGCGCGGCCTGCGTTTCCTGATTAGGATTAACGTGAAGATCGAGCGGGGAGCAGCAGGACCCGAAACCCGCAGTGCGCGGAATTTCGGGATCTCGATCTTCGACGGACGGATGTCGAGCGGAGGAAGTCGATCGAGGTCTGTTGCAATGGATGTAGGTCGATCTCGGAGGTTCTCGGTGGAAGAGTCGCTGGTTAGTCTGTTGATCCGCTGTTCACAGTTAGCTAGCCTTTTCATAGACCTCTGGGGGAATCAAGTAGCTACCACTTCAAGACCCGGGCAGTTGAAGCCATCTTGTTGTTGTTGACGAATTTCTGAGAAGTAACTAAAGCTTCCGAATGTTAGGACCTGCCTGGTTTGACGGATGGATTGCGTGCGATGACTGACCTTTACTCTCTATCTCAAGAAACACCACATAGTATTACCGAGGCATCGGAACCGACTCGTTTTCGGTGACACAAAGAGGTTCGTTGTAGATGACGCTCGAACGTCCTGAAAGATTGAAAATGGCGTCATCGCGTGAAAGAGGAGGTAAGGCACGTGATATATCGAGTGATGAGTGGTGTGAAGTGGTGGCGAGTGAGGTGCAGTGTCGCTGGTGCGATTAATTGTTGGGAATAATGATGAAGGGAGGGTGAGTTTGGAAGATGGAGGGGAGAAAGGAGTGGTGTTGTATGAAAACGAGCGATTCGCTGGAGGGCTGGGCACCACGTGACGTAACTTGATCAGCTGTGGATCGCACCGAAATAGAACCCACGTTTCCAAGCTCCGAGTGTATCCGACGCTTGGTTGGGGACCTCCTGAGAAGGATTTTCACTGTCATTGCCTCCGACCAAAATCTAAGCTCAATTGGGTATAGCACAGTCATTTTGTGTGTGCCTCGGGATGGCACTGAGTAGGAACTGGAAGAGCCGGGTAATGTACTCTACAGGGTCCTCTTAGGCACGAAGCATCACTCAAGCATGGCTGTATGTGGTTTAGCGCGTCTATAAACTCACTTTATCTCACTCATATTAACGGATCAGGAGGGAGCGAGTGATATTTCTAATGAAAAAGGGTATGTATGTGTACCGACATTGCAGGTGTCACACCAAAAACCCGCGGCTTTGCGTTGTATCCGAGTAGATGCGGTACAATGCATGCCACGAATCAATCCATGTACTATTTACTAGCTCTGAAGACTGGCGCCGAAAAGCTTTACCGATCCCTCTCCTTAAACAGCTGTGAGTAGCAACATCACGAACACAGTAACTGGACTGACTGCGATAAAAATGCACACTGAGTACCATTGATCATCCATTATAACACATCTGGTGGATTATCATTGGCGCCCAATGTCCAATCAAATGGCTCTTGATCGAGGTATCACACTTTTTAAGCTGCAAAGGCTGGACCATGTGTTAAAGCACGCGACTGTATCTATACACACCTACACCTGAATCACCTCCCAGAGGGGTCCACCCCAAGAATAGCCACAGAACTCCACACAAAACATCTTCACCAAGCACCAGCGAAATTATCGCCGATGCTTAGTGGAAACACCATTTGTGTTGCACAATGATTAAACCTCAGTTTATCACTTGATCAGCATCACTCTCTGGGCGTGTAGTGTAGATGTTATAAATATAGCCGGCGGGGCCGGTACTTGAGTTTCTAATTGAGGAAAAAGATGTAACAACAGACAGTGAAACTCTGGGGATAGACTGGATTTATACATCAATCTCTGCCGGGTAAGTATCGAAGATTGTGACTGCTTTAATGATTCGAGGTCATTTTTAGTTTTCCGCTAGGCCGTAACGGCTACTGGAAGCGATAGAAACTGTTCAGATGAGGCTATCGGTCGGCGGTTGGCGGTCGGCTATATGGCGCTTGACATGTGTAGCGGAATAAACTCACGCTTTGTTCTCCGCGGCCGACGGCATGCAAATATCAGGTATATCAGGTACCGCGCGCCGATATAGAAAATCTCATTTTGTATGCAATCGGGGTGCGTACCGGAAGCCATTCACGACGTTCCGCTGTCCGGCATGATGGCAGTTCGTATTTGTACAGTACCACAAGAATCTTGCCCTCTAGCCCGTGCTACGGCCCCTCACAGGAATGTTAAATCCTTATCGTTATCAAAACCTGTGAAAAGCGCCATTTTTTCGTACGAACTAGTTTAGAGTGGTAACTTTTACGAGAAAAAGCCCACATTATGCATGTGGTTTCTTAAAGCATAAAAAGAACACTATACCAAGCCATGCATCTTTAATAATTGCACTGTGCAAACCACCGATGAAATTTATGCGTCACATTGCACTTGTAGATATCGATATGTACCAAGTACACGTGATCCATACACGCGGGGAAAGTGCAAAGGGAGAAAATGTCGTTTCTTAGCCAAAGCATTAGGGATGAAATGTACCTCTGCATGGCCGCAGATTTTAAGGATATTAATGGATCAATACAATGTACCTTGCTCGTCTTTGCCTCGTGTGATAATACCGCCACAGTCTTTGTCTTCCATTGTAACGGCTTTTGCACTTTCCCCGGACCCAAGCGGGGCACTTTAATTCACCTCTAGTTCAATTCTACATAGTACTGTCACTTATCCAGTGGAAATTTAGTAAAATTTAATCATGTATACACGCCATAAATTATGCACAAGATTTTCTATATATGAAATCAATATCGATCGTCAAAATATCCTCAGCAGTTCTTCGTCTATCTATTCAACACATCTAGGTTAACTTATTACATGTCCATTACGTCTTACACCTACACCATGAGGTTCTTTACTATCGCCATCTACGGCTCTTCTCGCTACCGCCGCTGCTAGACCTATGTCCGACGATGATACCCCCAGTCCACGTGGGATCTTCGCCGGTAAGTTACTTAATCTTGTATCTCGTTACGGAAGACGTGATCATATGCTAATGGACAAAAAAGAACACAGAGTATTAGAGCAGTCATGTCAACCTAAGGGACCAGTCCAGTGCTTTGCAAGTTGGTGCAAAAATGGTACTTGTTCGTGGTTCTAGATGTACCGAGCACTGAGGATGAGGCACCCGGTGTTCAGTTTCACGTCTCTTTCGTTAAGCCTATCGCGAATAATCGCGATATGGACATCAGTTTGGATTCTGGAAGATTTGTAGATCTCAACTGGAAGATGGGGAGGGATACATAAATACAAAGGATGCATAACACTTAAGACTCGACAAAGCTTTCAGTACAATGCAACGAGACAAGGATCGCAAAATGAATTTCAGTTGGTGATGGTACTCCCGCTTTGAAGCGTGGAAGACCCAGGTCTCCCTTAGTAGGCCAACAAGCGAGATATTTCACCATCAAGTCTCGTAGTCTTAGGCCTTAACCCTTCTCCCAGCCCATTAGCGTCTTCGAAGCTGCACGGAAGCAAACTCCCAGCTCGGAACTCCATCTAGAAGATTGAAAAGTTCCATTGAAAATCACTCGCTATCCAACATATGACTTCCATTCGACCGCCGCAGGCCCTTCCCGCTGTTCATTACCGCCAAAAGCGGTGTTCATAGATACATACAGTCCGAGTATTTCAACCGATACAGCAGCCTGTGATAAATCCTTAGTTTACCTACGCCGCCCTCCAGTACAACGATGTCAGCAGCCACGGTCACGGGCGCAGGGGATCCATCATTCGAAATTCCCGCCCAAGCAAAGCCAGTCAAGTCCTATGATCACCCGAAGCGCCACAGTAGCATCCAAATCTTCAGTGAGCTGGCCGATGATGTCAGGTAAGAACCCGGGGAGGTGGTTTCGGTAGTCCACGGAACTTGCCCGGCGGGCCCGGGGAGGAATTGACACGGGGAATCAGCGGAGGCCGAAAACCGCGGAGTTTTCCGCATCTTCAAGGATCTGACGGAGAATTCGACGGCTGTTCCGTCTCATCTGAAACAAGGGGGATCATCTGCCTGCCAGCTAGATTGAAACAGTATTTTCTTCGATTTGCGAGAAGTTAAGCTTTTTTAGTACTCCACGTTGTGCTTGGGGAAATCCGATACTAAGGCAACATGAAAAAAACCGAGGGACCAACTGATGGGAGAACCCCGCATGAAACATGACAGGTCGTGACACTCTGACAGTTTCTAAGGAGACGGCAATATCGGCACGAATCTAGCCACGAGGTAAGGAAGCGGCCGAACGCGAAGCTTTCGAGAACCAACGGTGGTAGCCGGTCCGGAGGCATTTTGGGGGGCTCTCGCTAAGAAGCCTCAAATATTAACGAAGTCTGCTATGTAAGATGATAGCGTAGTTCTCTCATTGAGATGAATTGAGGGGAAGTCATGGCGGTAGAGGTGGAAAGCCCTAATTCAATGGGTTAAGCCCTAGTTAATTGTCTTCTGCGCCTGATTAGGGTAGACCCTCAACTCATGTGCCAAGAGAACGCTATTTGACAACACGATGATCTCCTGAAACGAAATTAACTATGTATGGCTCCTTCATCCATCGTGTGAAGTTCAATGCCAAGAAAGCTTAGCAAGGCTTAGCAAAGCTTCTTTCGACTCCCCAAAATTAGGGGGAACACCTACCCCGCCGGCATCGCGATACAGATATTAGCGTCCCACGTGTGACTAGTGTCTACAGATGTCAGAAGACTCTTGTCTGCTCTACATATCTAGCATGAACGCAGCGTCGATCACGAAAACTTAGCGATGGATACTGGCTTCGTCTAAGTCGATTGAATTGAGTCTAAGAATACGTTGGTGATGTCAACGATGTCGTAGGGAATCTATTTTTGTGTGCCCTCATACAAAGCCACTCGTATCATCCGCGGAGTTGGATGTTTCTACCCTGATCTCAGCGGAGACGCCACTGCGGCGGTCCAACGCCGCGGGATGAAACCGGTGAAACTTGAGACCGACTTCCTGATGGTCGTATGATCGTCATAGCCACAAATCTGCGTCGCCTTAAAGTTGTATCCCTTGCTTCTTGGTTACAAGCTCAAGCGACGTAGGGCGTCTAGGATTCGTATAGAGAGTCTAAGCCTCCTTCATCAAGCTTTTTAAAACCCAAAATTCCAGTTGTATGCGTCAACCCTTTGTCCGAGCTGAAAAAAGCAACTTGGCGAATTCCAAACTCCGATTCCAACACAGCGGTAAAATTGATGCTGCAGCAAGAAAACCTGATGTAGATCATGGTATATTCCTTCGGAATCATTCCAGTTCACAAGCGCCTACCGCGGCTTTCGGCTCCGGAACCCTAAGATTTGCAATTGCGGGTTTGGCGTCCGATGGCCATATGCAGGTACCGAAAATCTTACGAGATAGTCTGAAGGTATTTTTCCGAAGATGCGGAATTGAAAGGCTGATCCGCCGACGGCTTTGTCCCCCTTTATCTGTCATGGGTAGTTCCATGTTTCAATGGAGTTCCGTGGCAATGACTCAGTCTCGCAAGTCCGAGGTGTTAAACAAAATATGCTGTTTAGCGGTGATTGATGTCCGGCTTTCTCATCTCCTCAATGAGTGACGGGCGAGTCTCCGCACCGTTTCAGCGGTACGGTCTGCACTACTTATTCCGAGTCATTAATGATTCGCCTCATTTCTCCAGTGTCGAATTTCTAATGTCAAAAAAAAGTGCCGTAAAACACTTCAGTCTCATGATCCCGAGGGTTTCGGTCCGCAGTTTTACGGCATTTAAACTCCGGATTTTTCCATCCTTTCGTCCCTGATGATTTCCCTCATGGCGTACCAATTCCCCGGGTATAGGCTACGCCAAAATACACCCAAAGAACTGTAGTTCACTACTACAGCACCCCATAAAAGCCACACCTTATCTAATTAGAGCAACTTCATTGGTTGTAGGCACCAATATTTCGTTTCATGGGACTTTGCCGAACGGACCGCACCGCTGGAAACATTGTGAAACACCGGTTTTCCCCGGACTTTTAATTATGGGGTATTGCTAACGGAATCGTTTCATTGATTAATGCAAGGTTTGTAGAGTGTTTCTATTGAGCGGTTTTACGGGGATGTATCGGCGAATGGTTTGAAAATTGAAGGCTCAAGAAGACGTTTCAGTGGTTTCGTGTCGTTGTTAGCTTGGCGGCATTCTTGGTCCGTTGAATTCTCTTCGATAGATGACTTGAGAGACTCAATACCTTGGGGTGTAGAAACTCTAGTAGCTGCAAAGTTTTAGTTCTGCTGCTCCGGCTTTGAACGGCGGAATAGGTTGTCTTAGGGCATCGATCGCCGAAAGGCTTGTGTCATGCGCTGTCCATGAACAGAATCAACGATCGAATTATTTATTGTGCACGTTCCTTTTTCTTCGTTTCACTAGTTGCATCGTGGAGCGAAAGACCGTCAAGGCTAAAATCTCGTTTAGCAATGTTTTCCCGATGATAAGCTTCAATCTTCTACCCGACAACCATCATTCCGATCCGATGAAAAATCTTATTACTCCATCCAATGTGGTTTCTTGATATCGAATTCAGAATAGACACCTTTCGTACACCGAAAAGGGTTTGTTCCCAGTTCCCATTTTCCAGGCTTGGTCCACAGGGTCTGGTGCATCCCGACTCACTGCTCCAACCAGAAGACACAATTATGCTGATCGAGCTGTTGATCCTTTGATTATCGCTGCAACTTCAACAAATACCTTTCCCTTTCATGCTAAGTACAACAGTCAAGCCTGGGAAATAGGAACGGGGAACAAACTCTTTTCGGTGTGCGAAAGGTATCTAATGCAAGTTCTATCCCGTTCACTCCCGATCGATCTTCATGATCACCATACACAGCCGCTGATTTTTCTGCTTTTCGTCATTCCTTTTTTTGTTATATGCAGGGCATTTCGAAGCAGCACGCCTTTCCAGTGCTTGGTGATCGATGGTTTCCTGTTGCAACTTTTCAGGGCTCTCCAACGCTGACGCCTAGGGCACCCCTTAGGGCACGGACACATCCAAAGCCCTCCCTCCTCTCTCTTGCGATTTGACCTCCTATTCAGCCTAATTTCTCTTCCACGTGCCGAACAGATGACTAAACCCCTCGGTAATACCGAGCGGTCATGAGTCCTGTATTTGCACCACCCATTTCAAGCCGGAACGATTACTGTTCAATGTTTACTCAGCAGCGAATTTGTCTGAGTGTCGTATACCTCTCCTACTGAATTCGTCCGAACTCCACCTAAACTTCAAACTCCGACACCCTCTCCGTCAATCAATCATACCGGTTCGAGCCCCCTTTTCGAGCTCCCCTAATTTCAGGCTCAAACCAGCTCCCTATGCACCCAAGCTTGAGCTCAACCGTTGAATGCGCAAGAGCTCATGATCTACGCCGCCGGCACCGGCGGCACTGCAGATCATCACATGGATCATGACTCCGCCTTGCCACTTCTACATGTGCTTCTCGGCCAGGCTCCCGCTCTGCAGTCATGATTGGATGGATTCTCTACGCAAGGCACAGGTGTTCGCATCGAGTCCAGGTGGCATGGGTTGCGTACAAACTACAGGTAGCTTTGGGCACGATTTCTCCAATACACCACAACTTGCTATTCACTCAAGCTGTCCGATGAATCCTCTCCGGCGGGGGCAGTTCAGGTCCAAGGCCCGGTTCAAACAGCCGACTACTCGTACCCTGTGTTCATCGGAGGATACGGAGCCTTTGCTCTGTCAAAGGCCACCATAGGCCGGAAATCCATCGCCACCTACGTAAGAAGTATGTATGTATGTACCCAAGTCGAGTCTAGATATGCACCTCTCATGTCATCTGTACGGCTACATGTCGTCCCATCCTACCATTGGCTACCAAATTCCTTGAGCCTCCTCCCCCCGGCACAGTGAGGGGCTGAGGTACATTGGCCTACATTTTCCTTTTCTTGGCCGGTTATCGCTGCGTATGTGCTGCTTTAAGACCTTCTCGCACCAAGCTCCAACCAACCGTTTCTCGTTGAAGGCGTTGGAAGGCGTTATGTGCTGAACAGGGTGGGTGGTGTATCATGGAAACTCTAAATAGACGTCTCATCTCATGACGATGAGGTGCATCAGTTGGCTGTGCATGGACTGGTTTTATGAAAGTGCCTAAAGTCCTAAAGTGCATCAATTTTGGTGAGTTGTATTGATTGTGGGATTGATTGGCAGGGGGTTAACGGGTTAATGAGGGTACTTCGGGATTGGAATGTTGATTGATGCATCTAATGTATTAATTCGTAGTGATGAATGGCACAGCGGCTGACAGATGAAGGTAAAGATCCATCGGTACCACCGGACTTATTCCAGTAACATTACTTAGCGGCTGATGGGATGATTAATTCACTTGATTGGTTTCATCACTTCAGCTTTCAAGATTAATATGGTTGATTACTTTTATCTCGTGAGCGAAAATTTCGAGTGTCGTTACACGTCTTGACAGGTCGCCTTTCTCAGGTCGTGTGTGCTCTTCTTCATTACCGTGGCTGTTCCGTACCATGAGCGAATATTTCGAGTATCTTTATAGTCGCATCGCTTTTGCCGTTGAATTCGTCAACGTGTTGTAATTACAGATATCTCATCGTGAATGAATATTCCTTGCGACTCTGTAGTGACACCTCTGGCCGCCTTTTTCTATTGTTATAGTCGCATCGCTTTTACTTATTCCTCATATTGGTCGCTGTGAATTTCATGGTAACTAAGCCATAGACCACGTTTGCTAAGTAAGTATTCTCTTCGAGTCTTCATATTATTCATCTCTTCATCTCATCAGGCTTTGAAAAGTTCAGACCAATCCACCAATCCACCAAGATCTACATAGCATGTAGAGTATGTAAGTTTGTCATCCACTGTCCAAACCTTAGAGGCTTAGAATTTAGAACTGATACTGATGCACTAATCTTCAGACTTCGGGAGCTTCTAGGTGGAGGTGGATATGTAACGTACCCCGGTACCCCGGTGCTCGTTTTCATCCGATGAACGGGTTTTGAACGTGTTGTAGCTACAAGTATCTACGTTTCAACTTTTCAATTCGCTGCTCGATGTTTCGATGTTTCTATGTTTCAGCATTCTATGTATCTACTATTGGATCTCCATGACCTCCGTTTAATCCGAGCATACTGATATGTATGATTTCCCATTTCAAAAAAACATGTCGTAACTTTTGTTATTTGCCGCACCACTCAGATGCATACTGTTATCGTTCACGGTTCGACATTTCTAGATGTAAGTACCTACCTTTTGTCTTCTGAAATGATTTTTCTCTACGTCATACAGCACACATCTACTCTTCAATAATCAGGAACCCGTAAATAAAATCTCATATGTCCTTTGAATTCATGTGTTTCATCTTGTCATCTTTTCTCCGAGTAGTTGAGTAGTTATATTAACAATTCCCCTTTTCAATCCTGCGTATTCACACACACTCTTCATAAATCCCGTTAAAGCCATCCCAATCCCATTCCTATCCAATCCCGTATTCCGTAAAACCCCATCCCCCATCCTGTCCCAAAAAACGTACACGCACGCAAAACACAAAAACACAAACCCAATCCCTATTTCAAACAAGAAAAAGAAACGAAAAAACGCCATACCCCCAAAAGAACTTTCCCCAAACCGCAATGAAAGAAAAAAAAACGAGAACGAAACCCCGCAAACAAAAGGCTGAAAAGCAAGAAAGAACAAGAAAGAAAGATCCGCTCCATTTGTTGAAAAGTTCAAAGTTCAAAGTAACAAAGAAAGAAGTTGAGTTGTTGCGGGTATCGCCGAATACCGACTCCGCTGCATTCATGCATAACAGTCGCTTCTTAGACGGGGGGTTGAGTTTTGATGTGTCCAGTTTCGGCCTTCGGGCATCACCTAGCCTCTGGAAAGTTTGGTAGATAGTTGATAAGTCATCGCCACGTGTATCTGCCAGCATCATCGGCTTCGCCTAGTTGCAGACTTGCAGTTTTGTTCGCTTGTTGTCGACGCGGCTAAAATTTGCTGCACGTTGTCAGGCGTTGTCAAGCTCGAAAATCCTCATCGAAGCAACGCCATCCAAATCCCAAAACTCCAACTTTCCCCTATCCTTGTATCCTCGCAACTCCGCCGCCCCCCTCCTCCCCGCGCACCCCCCGTTACCGACCCCTCGTCTGCGCCTCCAAATCCTGTGCCTGCGCCCTCTCCCTCCTCAATATAGCTCTCCTCGGAATCCCCAGTTCCGGCAGCAGATGTACCCAACTACTTCCCTGCTGCTGTGTTGTTTCCCTCTCCCTCCGTCTTCCTCCACCTCCAAACATCGCCCTCACCAATCCCTCCCCACTCTGCCTGTCTCTTCCTCGTCCGCTCCCTGATGCACCATTCGTTCTCCCACTCGCCCCCGTCCTACTCCTACCACTCCCACTCCCCTCCCCCCTCCTTGTCCTAGAGCTCCTACTCCCCTGCTCCACCTCCCCCTCAGGTCTTGGTTTGGGTGTATAATAATCCTTTTTACAAAGCGGACAACAAGCTCTTCTCGTGGTGAGCCATGGATCCAAACATACAGAATGGAAAACATGACCACAAGTTAAACCCCGGATATCTTCATCGTCTTCTAAGGTGTCTAGACAGATAGCACAAGTATCACCAGATTCTTTAAGAAGTGACGGATCCACTGGAGGATGTTCTTCTTCTTCTTCATCTGATTCATTGTCGGTGTCATGCTTTCCATCTTCCGGGGATGATTGAGAAGGGATAATTGGAGCTTCATCAGAATGATCCGGACTCTTTGCTCTGGAAATTTCAGAGACATCCGACATTCGTTTTTGCGCCATAGAATTGGAATCCTCAATCGCCCTATCCCTATCATTCGCCGTTGTAATAGGCGCATTACCCTTATCCTCCGCAGAACTTGTCCCAACTTCCTTTTCCACCGGACTAACCGGCAACGGCGTATTCCTCGCTATTGCGATATCCGGCGTCGTATCCACAGAAATCGCTCCAACATGTCTAATACTCCCCGCCCTACTACTCGGTTCCGTTTTAATACCTCCAGCTGTTGGTAATCCCTGAGAATGTCGGGTAGCTTGCCAGGTTTTGTATTTCATGACGGGAAATCGTAGGTTGGCTTCTTCTAGGGACATTAATTTCTTTTCCCGACGGCGGCGACGGGGGTGGGGAAGCGCTTGGAGGTCCACGGGTTCTTCGTCGCCATTTGCGCGGGCGCGTTGGCGCGCGTTGTAGCGGAAACAGTATTTGACTCCGACGATGATCCTGTGGGTGGGGAAGGGTGGTTAGTAATGCTGGGTAGAAGCAAAGCTGTGTAGAAGTAAAGACAGTGGGTACAGAGAGGGGGAGAAGAGGGGGAATTTAAAAAGTACCATAGATTCGTAAACACAACTCCAAAACCAAGAGCGACAAAGAAAAGTAGTGGACTACCAGTTGGACCACTACCACCACCGGAGTCGGCTCGATGTGTAGCTGTTTCGGTTGGCACGCCGACGGGTGTTGCTGGCGGGACTGACATGATGGTGTTAGTTGTAAGGGGCGGTGGTGGTTGTCGAGATTGTCGACAAAAGGTGGGGAGAGTTGCGAGTAGGTAGAGGTGGTAGGTAGGTAGAATCTAGAATCCTAGAATCCCATCCGGTGTCTGGCGCTGGATTGGGACCGGTCCGCTTGAAGAAGCGAGCGCAGTGAACGACGTCGGTGTGAGCGGTGTCGGAGTAGAAGGGCTAGATCGCTTCAAGACTGTGGTGGTCGTGGTCGTGATCGTGGAGGTCTTGCAGCAGCAAAGCAGGAGATGTAAGTAAGTAGAGTAAGGTAAGTAGAGTAAGTGCCCCCCAGACAGTACTAGACACTACACGGACAACCCGACGTAATGGCGATCGCCCGATTCTTTTGGTAGAGTAGATAGACTACAAGTTCCTCGTTTTGTTCCGGTGTACCGTAGCGCGCTCGTATGTTACTTGTTACTAAATACGTTGTCGGTTTTTGAAGTTTGTTCACCGGGTGGTGGTAGGCGTGTCGGCGTAGTTGTGGGTTGTGGTGCAGACTACAGTAAACCTCTTCAAAAGAAAAGAAGAACTTGACCTCAGCTGCTCTGCGCTAGGTGGTTGTCTCGAAATGCGTAGGAGGCTGAGCAGAGCAAGATGTGTTTTGGAAGCGATCTGCTGGCGGTAGTCGGTAGACTGGTCAAGACTGTCTTGACTGTCGGATTCAGTAGACTCTGGTCAAAGACTGTCGGATTCGGTAAAGTAGTGGTGGTGGTCGGGTGATTCGACACAGCCGACAAAGTTGAACCAGCTCTCGATTCCGGTGTTGAATTCAAATTCAAATCCTGTGCCTCATTCAAATTTGAATCACAACTTCAAGTCTCCTCAGTTGTTCTTCAGCGGTCGGCGGTTTGAGGAGAGAAGAGAAAGAAGGGAAGGGATGTCAGGGTGGAAGGCCTTCAGGCTTCAGTTGGTAGCACTGCCTGCACTCTCCCTCCTGCCTGCCTGGCAAGTGCCGATGTGTGATGCCTTGTCGCACAAAGGCCAGCCACTCGCCAAGTGAAGTATGATTGGGACAGATCGGAAGGTGTGCAGATGTGAACAAGAAGCTAGGATTTCAGGGTTCGTACAACTTCTTTCTTCCCGTGTCTCTTCCTTTTCTCAGGTATCTCATACCAGCAGCACTCGACGGTAAAGCCCGTACTCGACATCAATCACATCCGACACATCCAGAAGCGAATACATCGCCCAGCCCTGATGTCTGTCTAGTCTAAGTATCAACCATGACAGCTGATGCTATGAAGATCAACTTTTTGTTTCAGCTTCCGAGTCGCGGTAGCTGTCTGTCTACAGGGTATGGTATCTATGGTATGTAAGCCAACGAAGCGACTCTAACGCCAGGACGAAAAAGGTGAAACGGAATGAAGTCATTTCGCTCTGCCTCGCCCGCCAAACATGGGTAAGTTCCAGAGCCTTCAAACACGGGTAAATTCCAGAGCCTTCAAACACAGAGTAAGGCAGTTTGAAGGCAACAGAAGTCTAGAAAGTAATGTCTGTTGCATCGCAATTACCCTTGGGTTGGGCATCTCCCTCTAACATCTATAAGTCCAGAAAGTAAAGTCTGTTGCATCACAATTACCCTTGGGTTGGGCATCTCCCTCTAACATCTATCTCTCCCTTCAATCCATGGCACGCTTTGCACGTCATCATCTCTACTTGTTGCATCAAGGAACCCCTGATCTCCCGAGCAGCTCTAACGTCCTCCTCAACTTTTCGTCTCCGTCTCCACAGTTTTGCTCCATCTACTTCCCCAAGTTTACCGAAATTTATGTCACGCATGTAGAGTTACGCAATTTTAGTTCAGTCAGAGTTTATGAAATTCCGAAAACCCTCCTTCTTAAGCTCGTTAAACATCATGTCGCCATCATGTCAAAGTCGCGAGGTAATTTAAAATAGCCCCAAACCAAGCCAAGTCTAAACCAAAGTTGACATCTCGTTGTTCCCCGCGTTCTTGGTAACCTGGCGGGTAAAAGAACAGACGACATGTCACTTTTGTTCTCACATCCCTTCCCAGGCCTCGCAGCAGCTCGGGTGCGCTCCGGATGAACTGCTTGATCGATGCCAGGGCAACAGCCGCAGACCGGATGCTCTCCGCTCAAACTCCCTAAGATGCCTAGCCTGGGCATTGATGAGTGCGGGCAGCTGCCGTGCTAGAAGGAGCTTAGGATAGGAAGTAGCGTGATTCCCGCACAGCTCGGCGCGGTCGCCAAGCCCTATCACCCCGCGTCGCCGCCGCGCGTGTCAACTCGGACCGAACATAGCGTACGAAATCGAGACCGCGTTTCTCCGCCTCCGAACTTTACGCGTCACTACACTACACGATCTTTACACAAAGTCTATTACCGCTTCACAGCTTCAAATTCTTTGAGAGACACTACGATACATAGCCACAGTCATGACCAACTTCGAAAACCCAGTTTGCTTCCTCGACGTTGCGTTAGGAGGTTCGTAGCTTGTTCCTCCGCTCCTACTACCCCGCCATCCCCGGACGCGTATCTGAGAGTCGGAGCCCCACCCCTCCATTCCGAGCCCTACGCGTCAACCCTCCTACACGGCGCTTGTCCCATCTACCCTATCGCCTGCCCTACCAATCCTCGGCGCCCTTACCCTATCCCCCATCCAAATTCACTCCGGGATGCCGTAACACATTTGCTACACTCCTCAAACACTTTGATGGCTGACACTTCCCAGGAGAACCCCTAGGTCGTATCAAGCTCGAACTCTTTTCCAAGATCGTCCCGAAAACCTGCGAAAACTTTCGACAGTTCTGTACTGGAGAAACTAAGGATAGAGGTGGAAGGCCCCAGGGGTATAAGGGCGCGAAATTTCATCGTGTGGTGCGTTTACCTCTGTGACGTTGATTCTGTTTTTTGTTATCGGCCCTGGGGGATTGGATTGAGGTGGTGGATACGAGGGCGGGGGCGGGGAAAGGATGAGGGCTACAACCAAGCCTCAGCTTTTAGGGTTTGATGGATCTCGCTTTCCTTGCGGGCGTTCGTTGCTCCGTCAAGCTTTGTCTGGCTTCCTCTAATCATACCCCCTACTTTCTACTACTCTACTTAGACCATTATTATTGAACTACGTCTGCTAACATCATTTCTTAACAATAGATGAAAGACTTCATGATCCAAGGAGGAGATTTCCTACAAGGCGACGGAACCGGTTCTTCAACGATTTACGGTTCGGATAAGTTTAACGACGAAGGATTCACTGTGAAACATGATCAGCCTGGAATTTTGTCAATGGCAAAGTAAGCCCCCCCCCCCTCGTCCTTAGTTCAGGGCTGCACCCTCTTGAAGGCTTCTCATGAACTCGGCTTCCCCAATCCTGCCACGGGCTTGATCCTTTGACTACGGGGGTGGCTATGGGGATTTAAAAAACTAGTGTACGGATGCTAACGCACCCCTCCACCTCTAGTTCCGGTCCGAATACAAACGGTTGCCAATTCTTCATAACCTCAAAAGCGCACCCGTTTTTGGACGGATCATATGTAGCGTTCGGGAAGGTGATTGAGGGGATGGAGGTGGTTAGGAAGATTGAGAATGTTAGGTGTATCATGGACCGCCCGACTACTGATGTGGTTATTACTCAGTGTGGTGAGATGTAAGCGAGCCAGCGCATCGACTACATTTGGGGTCACGGGGGTGAAAGGGCTATGGGATGTTGTGGGTGACGGAGTGGATAGGGAGGAAAAGATACCAAGGCTCAAGGGTAGAATGGGATAACTGTTGAGAAAAATCTACAATTGACGAAAAGGGGAATCGAAAAGAAGGCGAGGAACAGAATCTACATAGGATTACATATTAAGGAAATCTACAGGGAAGAGGGGATTTGAAGAAGCGATAAGCGGCCCCGGGTTACAAAGTTATAAATACAATACCCATTTAAGAAACCCGAAAATTGAAAACAAAAAAAAAAAAAAAAAAAAAAGTATCTGAAACGGATCAAACGGAGGAAGCAAGCTGCATGACGCAACGATGAAACCATTTCCCGAGAGACTGGAGAGTTGTAACGTGTTCCTTGCGGAGATTATATCAAGTTGTTATCAAGCGATCGCAGCTCCTTTTCCGAACCGTAAAGCGTGGTTAATCAAAGAAACATAGCCCGACCCGCAAAACATGGCAATCATGATATTCATGGCAGCGCCTAACGCCACACAAACAACGTGGTATTCTCGTGCTTCTGAAATAACGTAATTTGCATCATATGTAACACGCAACACACTCGTGGTGGAAAGATGGTGGATGTTAAGAGGCGGAAATATTGCAGCCATAGCCCCTGGCAGCTCGGAGAGGCCGTCACGTGGGCAATTAACCAAGCCCGTACCTGGGAGCGTAGATGTGCAGTTTTTGTGTTGAAACTAGTCTAGATCAAGGGCCAAGGCTCAAGGTAATAACGCGTACATACTGCGTACATAATAACCGGTGTAGCTGGTGCACATTAACGTAAAGTGACAAAGGACCGGAATTGTAGATGTCCATGGACCGTGCTGTGTGCACTTTACTGATATGTACGGTGTAACTCTGCGGTCTTCTCTACCTAACACGCCACCCGTATCTGAATATCTAACTACGGCTCGTATCTACTCAGTCTGCACACATATCCCCGGGTAAGATTCCGATGTCCGAGCCCCCATCCATCCCCGGTCTTCTGCCTTTACTTATTCTGCCGGTGTCGGCTATGAAACACTGTGCTGTAGAGGCCAGAGATTTGCACTTACTCTAGTTATGTTACTTGCTGTGCACAGATTCTTATGCAGAAAATACTTGTACATAGAGTGTACTTATCATCCTTAGGCCTAGCTACTTATTCTTGACATGTTCCGCTTTATTTTGGCTGTTCGAAGGATTCAAGAAGCGAGAGACGAGAGGACTGTAGCGAGATGAGTGAAGATGCGGAATGGTTATGAAACGCGGGTCAATATCTCGTACGATGATGTGCAGTATCTGTGATCAAGCTTGATGATTTACACTTTATCGAGGTACGTGATGTGCGCTATGGTCTATCTCAGGGTCTATAAGTAATTATATCCTGCGCACAGATTCTCGTGCACAAAATATTTTCCCCTTAAAACTACTTACATTCCAGTTTCGGTCATTCTAGAAACCTTCCCAAGGTCTATGGCCACCAAAGCGGGCACCGAAGGTTTGAAAACGCGATTAATATAGCGAAGCTGTACCCCGGCCCCTTAACCCTGCGAATATCAATCATCGGTATATAGATACCGTATCCCAAGACTAGGCTAAGACCGGCTGAATTAACGAGAGACGGGCTGAACTCCGGGTTGAATTGCTTAGGTGGCGGGATCGAACCCGGAATTTTTGTGGCACACATCTTACACCGAGTGGCACAGCCGCATTGTAATCACTCTAGAGTCTACAAATTTGCCGCTATGTAGTGCAAGTTACCTAATTGCCGCGTGAATCATTATCAGAATATTAAACCGTGTCCTTCGGTTAAGACAAAGACAAATCATATCGCTTAGCTTATTCTCATGTCGCCGACTCGGAGTCGGCAAATCGTCGACCGTCCGAGTCTATCGATTCTCACATTCGTACGAGTGCGATCCTATGAGTTTCTCATCAGTTTCTAAGCTACGCATCTAACTCCACTATGCATGTAGGACTCAGGAGTATCGTGTACTCTAGATACGTATTTATAAAATCTCAACAGTTTCACATGTTTTCACAGGTAGCGTCATCTGCGCTAAACTTGGCGAGTTGTAGATTTAGCGAGTGCTTACTGTACCACGAGTCCAAGACTTCTGCGTAGGTTGTACAACGTAATGGGAACGAAAATTTCATACAAGGTTTGATGCGGTGTATATACATGACCAGATTATTTTCTTCCGATAGAAACCTTAATTAATACCCTACTTATTTCTTCCGACATCATAGCTGTATTAGTAGCTACTTGCGAAGCAGCGAAGTGGCGAACTATGAGACATCACTCCACGGTTGACAGAGTACCGCCGCGGATGTAACTGTGGATTCCTCAGTTCACCTTCGGAGTCTTCCCGGAGTCTGATTCAGCGACAATATTATTGAGGCGCTGATAATTATATCGCCTACCTAAGCCACCTAACGAATTAAGCGCGAGACAGTGTAATTTAGCGCTACCCTGACATCTTTACCTTTTCTCCTTTTCTTGCCGCAAAGGCGGGAATGGTAAGTCATCATGATCCTTCACCCGAGACTCCGAGTCCCTGACCAGCCGAATGATCCGGGAGATTGGAGGGTAGGTCACAATGCAGAGTTGTCCCCAGTAAATTCATCGATACCCGCTTCCGCTTTGCTAACCCCGGGCCCCCGGCCACTTCTCATACTTACTTCGCTCAGGTGAGGGCTACTGGTGATTTGAACTGCTGAACTGAGTCAGTGTTTGAGTGTTATGCGGGGAAAAGGTTATCCGATTATGTAATTCATTCGGATAGACCTAGGAAGCAGGATGAGATTTGGGTGATGAGAATCGAGTGATTGTATATGTATGAACGTGGCGTGTTGAGATTAAGTGAAACACATGTTACACAACTGACTATAAACGGGGATTCCAATTGAAAAGTGTGTATAAGAATATAAGTTTATGGCATTAACATGAGGGGCTGAGGAATAGGAAAAGCTCTCTAGTTTGTGTATAAACACGGACTGTCATCATAATTGACAGCACACACACACTATCAGACAAAATATTGTGTACTTTACATGTTTATTCATAAACTCGTCGCGAAGGCATTAATCTTCAAATACAAAAAGTTGTCGTAGTGTAAAACAATACCAACGATGGTATTAAGTATTCCACCTATTCCTTTACACCCCTCTTTTACTCCTCGTTATCCCATTTCCTTCTGAGCCCACCACCATCCATCTCCATTCCCATCTCTGAAACAAACTTGATATTTCTAAACATCATCCCCTCCGTCCACTGCAAAAACCCGAATTCCTTCGAGACAGACACAGTAATCTCAATGCCCTCCTCCGGGGCGTTGTGATGGTTCCTCAGCCGCTCTAAATACCCATCAACGAACTGTGCATTACTTTTGTTCTTGTAGAATTGAAGGGTTTGTAACACCTTCGGTACAAATATGTACCGGGCCATGATCTTCTTAGGCTTGGTGGCCTAGTTGTTCTTTGAAGCCTCGCTGGTCTTGGATTTCTTGGTAACGTTATTGGCCTTGGTGTTCTTGGTAGCTTTGCTGACTTTGCTGGCCGTGTTAGACTTGTTGTCGGAAGTCGAAGTAGTGCCGATTATCTTGGGCTTGGGCTAGAACCGTCGCGCATAGTCATGACGTGCTTGGTAGAAGTGGTAGGTGTAGCGGATGACATTTATTTTCCGAACGTTAGTAAAATTGTAGGGAAAGTAACCCAATTAGGTATTCTCGCTAGCCAGCCATGTGATTGCGGAGTAACTTGCCTTGAAGTGTTCTTTTCTTTACTTAGATGGCGAGTTTGGTTGTGGTAGCTGGTCGATAGATTCGATACTAACTAGTTCGCAGTCGAGGTGTTGAGAAGAACTGACTGCGAATGTAAGAAGAAAACAAACGGAATTCAAGGACAATTTATAGTTTTGGGAAAATACGTCCTTTGAGGATGAATGGCACCTGTCTTGGTGTCCTTTGCATAGTTGAGGGTAAATGGCAGTTGGACTTACGCGTTTGCTCATGATTCAAAGCTCAGAGTCAATGACCGTTGGATGTCTACCCAGGCGCGGATGGCGATGCATGTGACTAGAGAACCATGCTATTTTGAAAGGTTGTTACAGGCTATGGTTGGTAGCGGGACGAAACACCCCAGGTCATGTGCCAACTCAACCTGCTTTGTATGGAGGGCAAAAATGAACAAACGGATAACTTTATCTTATTAAATATTCCTATATGTTGCTCAAATTTAAAGTTCATCTGTACAGGTGCCAAAGACAGGTATAAACGCTCATAAATCATGGTATTTGTCAATCGTCTTCGTCTTCATCCGTAATATCGTTTCCGCAGTGCTTTCAACACGTCTCTCACAAAAACCGCCGTACACAATATGGCACTCTTCTTCCCTACTGGATCAAGGCACAGTTTCAATAACTCCTCATCGTTCATCCCCGTCATTGCATACTCCTCCAATTTCTTCCTCCATCTACATCTCATCTCTTCAAACACTGGGCATACCAGCAGAGTATGACGCTCGTCTTCAATCATCGTCTGGCAAGCGTTGCGTACCCTGGCACTCTCAACTTTCCTAGTTCTTCCCACCCTCCGTAGACGTTCCACGTTCATAAAGTGAGTGGATGATCATCATGATATATGACTCGTATTTTCCGAGAGGAAACTCAATATCCCCCCGACGCCGATTGACTTTCATGTTAGACTCCAGACACCTAGCGTCCTTCTTTGTATGTTAGCGCGCCTACTAAACAACTTTCAAGTACATTCCTCAGCAAGGTCACTTTCTTCCGACCCCTGCTCCCATACATGCAAAAAGGACGCTAAGTGTCGTCATAATTTTGGGGGTCCAACGTGAACGTCAATCGGCGTCGGGGAGATAGGGAACTAGGCATGGGGAGACACTTTGAGTATTACAGTGATATCTTTTACAAGATTACTTCCATAATCACATAAGGCCTCTGTACTCCCTAGGCCCAGACCACCTCGATAGATCCCCATCAACGTCTTGCAAAAAGACAGTTAACCTTCCATGTTCACATTGACTAACGCTTCTTTGTCTTGGCCGAATAATAACCGTTTCTACATCTACTCCAAAGACACAAGTCTTCATGTATACATTTCATCCCGAGTGCCTTAATTACCCAACGACATTTCCCGAAATTGCACGATGTCCCAACGCAGCGGTCACCTTTTACACAATCTTGTCCCTGAGTCCTCCATCTTTCCCCTATTATGTTCATTAGCATGTGGCCACTCCCCCCATAACGAGACATATGATTAATGAACTCACTTCTGAAGATCATATGACCTTGAGGCTTCTTGCATGAGTTAGAAGCCGTAGATGTTGCTGAACATTCGCCGGGCTTGTAGGTATAGTCCACAGGGCCACCCGCGGAGGTAGCGATAAGAACTGTAGCGATGGTGAGACTGAAGAACTTCATGGTGCTGGTAGACTTGATGAGTATAGAATCGGTGGATGTAAGGGCCAGGGGTAGATAGAGAAATGTTGAGAATATTTTGAAGACTGACAGCCAATATATATGAAAAGTCTTGTTAGCGATGCATGATTTATGGCGTTTTAATTTCCCCTTATTTAAGAAATGACAATCTTATCATTAGATGGATTCTGCAACTGTGTGTTTCTTCAACTTCACGGCAGTTCAGTGCACTGGGTTATCAACATCTACGGTGTAGCTAAAATGCATATACACAATGAATTTAACTAGCATACTTAATCAGAACACCGAATAATGGCTGAATGAGGGGAACTTTTGTATAAGTCTACCAGCTTGTAAACATTCATAACGCAGCTTCATGCCAGCTGTGTGCACTGTTTGGCTATCCCACAAGACGTTTCAGGCTCAATTGCAGCCAGTAAGCAGCTGTGCCTGACATGTCCATGCACCACGAGAATGGTCGTGCATTTTCGGATCCGAAGGTTTGTGAAATCTACGTAATGGAGTTGGTGCACATACCGGTACATATGATCAAATTAAAAAACGCAGCGTCAAATGCGATCAAAACCCCATATAATGCAGTGAACGCTTGCTACAAGACTACCGCATACTTACTTAGCGTGGGTTTTTATGCAGCACCTTTGGGTTGAGCAGACCCTTTTCCATGTCAAACCACACAGTGCATAAGAATACACAGTATACAAGGCTATGAGTCCGCGGTTCCAGCGCAGTCTTATGGAGACTTTACTGTAGAACTTTGTTGAAGAACGGGCGATGTTAGTACCGTGGCACGCTGTGCCCAGAGCTACACGTAAAATAGACCTGCGACGGACAGACACATTATAATATCCTCTGGACAGAGAGCTGTTCAAGTTATTTGCATCAATTCTCTATTAATCGACGATTATCCCCTAGCTAGACGATCAATATCTTCAGAGTGATCGCAAAAACATTAGTGCGGCTCAAGAGACTCTGGCATGGTGGAGGACGCGCCAAACTCGACCGAGGACCCTGGTTCTTCCACCTCTGACTACTCTAAACCCCATTGGTGTTACTTCGGCCTTTTGTGCCGCGCTAAATTCTTGCGACTACTCTGAAGGTGTTGGTCATCTACATAGGGGATGGCGAGCAATCATCGACGTGCATAAGTACAAACTTCAGGGCTTTTCGCTTTTGACCGAGTGGCTTTTCGAAGAACGCTCGTTCAACCAAAATATGGCGTGTAATCATTAGCACTGGCAAGCCGAGGTGTATGTATGAGATCATTACGCAGGGCCTCAAGAATGGCCTGTCTCTTATCGAATAACGGACCATTGGAGATCACTGTAAAGCGTGCATGACTAAGTTCGTGGCATTACCTATGAGGACACGGGGTATAGGGTAAGAGTTCTAGATCATGGGCAAAGGCGGGACTGCGATGGTCATGCTGGAAAACAGAAGGCCACAAACCTGAAGCAAAAATAACCAATCATAGATTCCAAACAATACAACAAGTTCTAAAAGCAAAAACAAGCATGAAAACTGTAGTCCAATCTCATCACAAGAACATCCTCCACAAGCCATAATCAAACTATCAACGACTCTCAAAACCCGATCCCAAGAGTATGCCAGATACTAGGATCCAAACTGACACTAATCATGCAGACAGGTTGATTCTAGAGATAGTAGCTTTATCACGGTCGACCAGGAACGCAAGTCCCGCTTCTGCAGTACGTGAACATGCAAAAGTCTCCATGGCGGCACGATTGCTGAGGCCATCTGACCCTCCCTATGTTGCTGGTTAGCATGCGATCATAAGAATCATGTAGAAAATCACTCACTCTTGAAGAGATGGGGCTTGGTAAGGTTGCATCCTTCACCGGTTTCGGTCGAGCATTCGGCTTGCATGGTGGTGACGCCCTCATCAGTTGGGACTTGGGCCGCTGGGGCAGCAGCGACAGCGGTGATGAGAGTAGCGATGGCGAGAGTAGAGAACTTCATGGTTGTTTTAAAGGATATTTAGTCGATTGATGTAGTGGATGTAGAACTGATTGATGCGCTGATGGATGGAGAACTGATGAGAATATTCTGACAGGATATCAGTGGCCATTTTATATCTCTCGAAGGGCTTCTGGCAATGAAGCAAAGATACATATCGAGGCACATACAGTCATTGTTGCAGTCTGTCAACCGGTAGGCTGCTTCGTGTGGTGTCTTTCCAACAAGTTTGAACTCCATCCGGTTCAATGATCACAACATTATGCAGTGATATATATGTACATATCGCAACTATCCTGTTGTTACATCGACCATGGTGCAGATTTCAAGGTACCTGTATAACTGCCATCCATAGCAATAGGGTTACTGTGTGGATTCAGAGATGATGAACGTTACATGGCCGTGGATGAGGCTATGATGGTGATTTCATAGTAGCGCTGGCAATCATAGAAAAAGAAAAAACACAGCCCGACCTGAACTACCGAATCGACTTTCTGTAATCGACTTCTAACCAAATTTTACCCAATTACTCCGTATATTGTATGACGGGCTGATGCTGAAATATTCGCTATTTCTCGTATACATACCCTAAGCCGTGCCCGTATCGTCACATCGCACAACGATAATATTTGCACTTTGAATCCTTCGAAAACCCAATTAGAGTCATTCTCAACAAGAGTTTTACTTTGCGAGTGATATCTCTTGTCTTTCAACGTTTCTCTCCTCAAGTACTTCACCGCCCATCCATTCTAAATTATGTTAAAGGAATTGACGTTATGAATTTAGGACAAAGTGCATTTTCAGGCCTGGGGACTTCACTAAATCTATATATCACCGTGTGACGTTTAGATTCATACAGTGTAACATTTTAGGGAATATCGTTCAGAGGTGTCTTAGGGTAGATATATATGTAGAAAAGCCTTAAATTGGGCTAGTTTTACAAAATAACAAAAATATCACTGATTAATGAAACAGGCCCATCAGTAAGGCCCAATCTATTTCGCGAGCACAGCATGGGGCTGAAGATTTTCTCTACACACATGTGGCTAAAATCTGACCCGGCGGCCGCCAAAGGCCGAGGGTAAATTTTTTGCTATCAGTATGTCAGAGGCGGTGTACATGACGTGAGTTCTCGTGCACCGCAGCTGACCTGAAACATTGACGGTGGAGATAATCTTTGTATGGCTAAAGTCTTGGCAAATCTTCGATGACAAGTGCAGCCGACCCGGCGTCTATCCAAAGCCGATGATAAATGCTATTATGAGGAGGTCGGAGATGGTTATCGGTGACCAGAGCTTCGGTAAAACTCAGCCGAACCAACACGCCCGGAACGTGTAGAAGTTGCACTAAGTAATCGTCTGTTACGGAAGCGCACTTGAGGACCTGGAGAATCGGGTTTGATGACCAAGACTTTATGCTCATCGTTTTAAGTTAAGCTTTTTTGACACTTTTCCGCATCCGCTATCATGATTTTCTGATTTTCCTTTGCTCGAGCAAGTATGTGACATAAGGCATAATGTCCATGTGATTACGGTATCTCACTCCGTATATTATCTGATCCATATATGTGCAGTGATGCAGCGGTCGGCGGTTGTACAGAATAATATGAGGAAAGAACTCCTTGTTTGACAAAAAAGAGAGGAGGAAACCAAGCAGAGATACATGAGGTCAATGCAGAAGTACAAGAAGCCAGAGATCCAGAGCCAACAAGGGGTCAGTTTTTGAGCATAGGGCCGACATTAAAGATCGAGCGAGCGCAGCACGATCGACGGAATAGTGAAGACTGCAGCTAAAGTGATTTCTGGAGTGCAATTTTTGTCATTGATTGCATGGTGAAATACCGTATAATTCAAGCTCGACATATGTGACGTTGATTTTACTGCCATATTCACCGGACCCAGCTCGTAACTCCGGGCTCACTAGGACCGGTATCGATATGTCTCAGCTCAAAACTATCATGAGCCGGAATTTTATCATCATAACTGAACGGCCTGTATCTGCATTGAGCCGTCATCATCACCGAGCCAATTTTGTCACCGTATCAATAAAGCTTACATCTCGCGGTATTTATATCAGTAGATATGGAACCAAACTTTAGAGGTCATCGATAGATGTGATTAATTTTGATTGTTAAGCAGGGGGTTGTGTATACTTTATAAGCTGTAAGATCTCCTTGGTTTGATCGATATCGTTCAAGCCACTCGGGTACAGTTCTTTGTCTTGAGAATGAATGCTTTCTAATAATATTTCGGGGGATTCATTTTACGGTGACTAGTCTTCTAACCTGCCATGTCATAATTGTAATTTCCGAAATTGAAATGTCTACCCGGATGTGAGATTTTGCATCGACCCGGAAGTCGTAACCCAGTTGAATGTGGGATCCCGACCGTAGCCCATTTGAAGTTCCCGGTAAAATGCAGGAATCCTTTGTTTTTCTATGACGTGGATCTTTCGAGTGTTCTGGGGTGCTGGTATAATCCCGCTGCGAGAAGTTCGCATGTACATGTATCGTGATTCGCGGGTTCCTGCAGAAATGCATTTCCACTGCGAGGTGCCGCGCACCCAACTGCATATGAGGCATCTCAAGAAAAATATATTGGAAAGAAGTTTAGATTATTCTATAAAGAGAATTGTAGCGCTCCGATTGAATTAAATGCCACCCACAATCATCACTTATTTAAGCATCTGTCTTAAAATCGTCTATCACAATCGTTCTTCACAATTCTCTATCACAATCGTCTACAACAATAATCCATCATGAAGTTCAACCTTGCTATCCTCACTCTTGTCGTCGCCGCCGCCGCAATTCCGAAGGAGCCATCAACTGAAGCTATGAAAGCTCTTGCCGAGAAGTTGGAGCAAAAACGCATGGCCGCAAATGTTGCCGAACCAGATTGTGGAATTTCATCTGCGACTGTCTTTAAGCGCGATTTCGTATGTTGATGTTACTTCTATTTCTCAAGAGAGAATTTTTGACTAATGATGAATACAGTGGGACTGGGTTTGCCGTCAGCAGTGGTAGTCCTGTCTCCATGGTCAATACTGTTGTTGGCCAGCAAGATGCAAGAACGGAATTTGCCGATAGATGTGAAAAGATGGAAAAAGCGGAGGGGATTACAATTATATGGACTGCGAAACATCTGGATGTCCATCTTTAATCAAATGCTGAAATTTTATCACCTGTTCTTCATATACTTATAATACTTATACATATGCACTGTTACCTGTATGGACTCGTTGTCCCACCGTTACTTCTCGCTTGGAGTTGTGTGGAAACATCACGCGCCAAGAACTTTCATAGTGCGTAATTTAAAACGCGCTCACAGGGAGACGCGAAGCTTGCTAGACTTTCCTAGATGAATTAAGCGTACCCACTGATTGACACGTCACGCAAGGTTGAAGTTCCTCGCATGATGAGGTTGGATGTCTCGTCGGGTTTTTATAATTGACAGGTACAGAGCGACGCCAGTCAGTAGCCAACATTCTACTGAGGGAAAAATTTATATTGTGTATGCGTTTTGGCAAGTCTCACTATAAGCACTGGTTCTATAGTGTAGTGGTTAGCACTTCGGATTCTGATTCCGGCAACCCCGGTTCGACTCCGGGTAGGACCTTTTTTACTGGACTTCCGGCACCCGACTCGCGGTATCAAAATTCTTCCTGAGTCGGCTTCTCTTTTGACATTTTTTGCCCTTGGAAGCCTGTTTTGTTTTTGCCCTTGGCCGACACAAGGTATCTACACTGTGGAGCGAGGCAACGGTCATGTCGGGAAAATGATACCTGATGGGGTTGTTTTCTTGGCCGTTTCTATCGCGGGCCAGAATCAGTCTATTGTACAGCGAGGTGCTACGGTTTCAATAAAATGAGTATGAAGAGAAAATATTGAAGATGAAAAGGAACTCAAGGATGCGAGTTTAACTGGAATCTGGAGAGAGAGGTAGAAGTAAATTATTGTATCTTAACATGCAACATACACGTACATATTTAGAGTGGTCAAAGTGCGGCATTTACCGAGCGGTAGCGTGGTGTTGTTGCCATGGCAACACAGCTCATGATGCATTGCGCTAGCACGGATCCACCGTAGTCATGGTTTCTCACGCTTACATACACCCCTCCCCCGCCACCGCCCATTAGATCTACCGGTCTTATTTCTCAGTCATAATCAAAAATCTCACCTCAATACTTTCCCTCGGCTTTACATCCTTTCCATAATTCGCATGCCTAAAAGCCCCATGGGGCACACCTAAATTCCCGTAGGCCGTCAGTATCCATCACCCCCCACTCCCGGATAGAGAAAAACATACACCCCTTCTCCAAATCCAACGAATCAAACACCTTAAAAACACAGCATTCATCTTTCGTCATCTTACTGAGATAATAGAATTTCGCGCTCTCGCTGTATTTTGCCATAAAATTCTTTCGGACCATAGTGTTGTCGATGAAATCTACCTCGATGAGATCCTCCCGTGAGAAGGTTCGCGCATCGCAGACCGCGAGGGATACATCTTCGACTACATCGACGAGGGGCCGCCAAACGCTAGGAGAAAGTCGTGTTAGCAATGGTGAATGGTTCCGAGAGGGAATACGCACGTGAATAATCGCATACGATACTTCTCGACCAGTTCATCCACTTCGTCGGCGAGGTTGCGTTTTAACCAGTTTAGAATACCGGCAGGACTCTGGTCTTTGTTACGTTTCGATTAGAGTTGACTTGCGGAAGGGAAAGGAGCTTGCTCGGGGCTTTACCGACGTGGATAATTGGCACCGGAGGAATTATTGCCATGTGGTTATGCACATCCGGATTCCCATAACTCTTCAAACCCGCATGTCTCCGCTGTATATCTTTATGATTAGCCCATTTATCCCATCATCCCATCCCCATCCCCCAATCCCGCAATGCCCGCAATCCCCACTCAGTGACACTTACCCTAAACTCATACAACTCCCACCTCTTCACCTCCTCCCCTAGTAATGCCTCCAGACACTTTCTTACAGCAGGGAAATAGATTTTATACAGCTCTTTCTCATTCCCCCAATCCAGCTCTGGGGGCTCCCATTTGATAAACTCAAACCCGTGCTCCTTGAGAGTAAACTCCGATTCTTGGCCACGGATATCGGTGATTAGTTGTGCAGGACCGTCTTCGTATTCGAGATTTGTGTTTTTTATCCCAGAGGGGAGGGTCTCGAAGATATAGTAGGGCTTTGAGTGGGTGTAGAGTGGGAGGGGCTTGAGGTAGCGGAGGGAGGTGAGTTCGTCCATGATTGATAGAAGGGGTTGAATAGCGGGCGGGCCAGGGCTGCTTGGGTATATAGGGGGATGATGGTGGTGGCTGTGGAATTGGCACTGTGTAATTTGAGAGATTTCTCCTGAACTCGGATGATGGATCTCATGATGGGTTGTAGTAAGCGAGTGAAAGTCAAATACGAAAGCGACCCACAAGTTACAATCCAGATGACGGAAGCAATGTTCTACAGTGTCCGGGCCAGGTTCTGGGTTGCACAAAATTCAGGGTCGCCAGCTTCTCGACGAATTCGGCATCCCGACTCCTGTACTTGCGCGGCCCGAATTAGGATTCTGGTTGGTGCGTATGTATGCAGATTGTTCGGAATCTTCAAGCCGAATCCCCGGTGAGGCTTGGTGGATCGGTGGATCGGTGGATCGTTACACACGCATGATAATATTCGTCGATAAGCAACCGCTTGCGACCAAAAGATAACTGAAAACAAAAAAGGCATCTGTCCCCCCTGGTCCCTTAGCAAGTCGCTGCCGATGTATCACAAACATAACCACAATATCTAGCCGGATTCCGAATCCCGAGCCTTAAGCCTTGTGGATCGCCATTACCATGACGCTTTTGTTACAAGTGGTTAGCTTTAAGGCAATCCTGGAAGCGAGAAGCAATATCTAAACTGTATAAAATCATTCGGATTCGGATCGTGCTCCGATTGGTCATTAATCGTGCAAAAAACCACCACCAATCACTATCACACCACATACAAAAAAAATGATCGCCACAATCTCGTGACATGCTCCCCAGCCGTAGGCCGGGGTCTCTCTCTTGTATTCCTATAAAATCCAGGGCTTCGAAGAGCCGGAATAAGGTTTAAACCCCTAGATCGGCGAAGATAGGCCATGAGCCAAGATCTCTATCGTTTATATGTATTATCCGAGATTGATTTTGCCAGCGACGCCGCAAGCGAGCAGAAGCGAACAGAAGATAATCCGTTTCGTGTTTTAGTTTCCGTCACTAAATATTTGAAAGATTCTTGGCCGGCGGGCCTTGTCGGGCTCTGGTACAGGTAACAGGCTATAAAAGCCTCTTTGATCCGTCTTGTCTGGAACTCTGATATTCTTAACCACGAGAAAGCTTTCGAAAGTCAAGTACGTTTCTGCCGAATCCCAATGGATTTCTGGACCTTCAACTAACAGACACATAGACACATTACATCATTAATCCTCCTTTCAATTAAGTCAAACCAAATCTTCAATCTTGACTCCTCGCGGTAAGTTTCCGTCAAGGTCCAGCGTGTCTACAGTAAGAGTACTAACAGAATCCCCTGAAATCTAGCCCCCCACCATGACCGGTACCACCATGAACCCCACCATTGAGAATGACGGTCCCCGGGCACCTCCAGAGACAGGATTCTAAGCTGTATCACGCAGCTTGGATTTTGCATTGTGGTTATTCACAAATTTCATATAACATTAAGGATATTTTTTTGTACTGCTCTGAAAAAAGAAAAAGAAAAAGAATCTATCATTCTCATCTCATCTTGATTCGTAACCCCGTTTAGTGTTTCCCATTCATTTCCCACTCCGTTCCCATTCGGTTCACCCCAGATTACCGCAAAAGCATATTCGGCACCTCCTCATAAATATACTGTCCCGCCCATGTCAGCCCTTATCCCTCAAATCATAATACCGCTCATAACTTACGTTTCTATAAACACTCGCCATCTGCATCCTCATAAAGCACTTAAAAGGCACCCTCTCCGCAAAAAAGAACCTCTCCAGCTCTCTAGCCGTCTCTCCTTGCTCCATTGCCAGGACCCCCTTCAGCTCCTCTTTCACCACCCTCCATCCACCCTCTCCTTGAATGCTCAATCCATGAATAAATTGGTTCAAATGGTTCTGAATCAAAGTATGATAAGCCTTTGACCAAACCTCATGAATATCCTCTGTAATAATCGAGGAACCAGGTAAAGCCGTTTTGAGTTCGAAACCACATTTCCTTAATGTGGGAAGGTGCATTCGGATTCCTCCAAGGTCTCTTACGGCGAAACCTTTAAGGGCTCCATCTGAAAGCCCGAGGCGGACTAGGATATTTTGTCCGTGGGATTCCAGACAGATACCGTAGCGTGAAAGTAGCGGGATGGTGACTTCAAATAACTTTCGTGCGTATCTAGAAATTCTGAGTCAGCTGACAACCGATCTGAATTATCAAAGCTCCACCCCCGCTCCAGCTTCGGTTTCTTTAATCTTACCCTCTCAACCAATCCAACTTCTTCTCCACGGTATCCAACCCCAACACCCGCTCCACATTGGTGACCTTATTCTCCGCATCCCTCTCCGCCAACCCAGAAGCCACAATCAGCGCCTCTCCCTGAGCTCTAGCTCTAATCTCTAAATCCTCTCTCACCAAACAAGACAAATGTCTAGCATCACTAAAATTCTCCTGTGCTCCAGCAAGAGACGCAACTTCTTTCAACGGCCAAAAATCTTTATCCATGACACTCTCCAACAACACCGATAACTCCGGCCCCACGCAAGTGGTCCAAGGAGTAATCGTGCGTACGGCAGAGGTCACCTTACATGCTAACGGGAACTTAAGATGGTAAGGAAAGTTAAGTTCTGAGGGAAGGGACACAGTACGTAAAGATGCTTGAGCTTCGGCGGTAATTTGGTTACTGTCAACGACCTTGGCGGAGGGGAAACGCTGGGCGATGGAGGGGAGCTGCATCGATAAGCAGGGAGCGATGACCCGTCCTTCCTCTGCCGCGGCAACACCGCATGCCGACAACAACGGCGCGATTGTGTCTTGGAAGTTTCCGGCAAGGCGCACGTCGGAGATGGGGATGGAGACGAAGGAGATGCCGGGGTTTATGATACGGGGGAAGTCGGAGGGTTGTAAATCTTGGAGCGGGGATTGGGCGAGACAGGTTTTGTGCATAGGATGTGTAGGGTGGCCGCGGATCATGGATTTTTCCCAGGCAATTGAGGGGGATGAAAGTTCAGGGAGGGGGGTCTTTGCGGCGAGTTCAAGCCAGCGGGCTAGGGACGGTTAGTTAGGAAAATACAGTGATGGTTGGTGAATTAGTTAACGGACCTTGGTTTGCGGCGGAGTCTTCCAGTTCGCGGATTGTTTCCGAACGAATACTGGATGAGTGGTCGTCGCCGAACCAGGGGTACATGATATCGAATACAGCTCCAGGGCTGTTTTCAGTCTTGAAGCCGGCTTCTGATTCAATTATGACGGGAAATAAGAAGTCCTCGGGATCAATAATGCCGTGAGAGATCACCACATCAACTCCCTCAGCAAGCTCGATGTCGACAGATGACAAGGAAATCCAGATCTTGGAGTTGTTCTCGAGTCCACGCTGAGCCAGGCTCTCGGAAGGGCGGGGACGGGCGGTGATGCACATCCACAAAGAACCCTCCTCCGCAGTGGAGGCTTTGAGGATCATGCTATTGACTAGGCATTCGTTTACGACGTTTGCGAGGAGTCGGCTGGTAGTTTCTTTCTGGGCAAGCTGTTCCGTAGTTGCCTGGACCTTCAATGAGGCCCGGCGGATCGCTCCAAGTTGCTGCTCGGTGGAGAACATGACGGCGGGCCTGGGAACGGTTGGTCAGGGTGAATGAGGATCTGGAGATCCCATCAAGAGGATAGAGGCTGTTTTTATACCATCTTGGGGACGGTATCAGATCGTCAAAATTCCCCCAAGTTTCTATAGATAGCTTGAGAGCTTCCATTGTTTCGGTTCAGGTCGCGCGTTCAAGGTTCACTTAACCAATGCCATCGCGTCGTTGGAACCAGTGCTCCATACCCCGCGATAAGGATGTACATTTTAGTTACCTGTATCCTCACGGAGCGTCGCCGACCGGCGGAGATCCAGAAGTTAACCCTACGCGTTGGTGGATATCAAAGACCGGGGTGGCGCTAGAACTAGACTGATATCCTACGCTTGGTTAGAGGAGTCGGCCTTTTATATTAATAGTCTATTGGGGAATACGTACCTTTGAACGGCGACATAAATTGCAATTTTAAACATCAATAGACACCTTTCGCACACCGAAAAGAGTTTGTTCCCAGTTCCCATTTCCCAGGCTTGGCTGCTGTAACTAGCATGAAAGGGAAAGGCGGTTGTTGAAGATGCAGCAAATGCAGTCAATCACGGGATCAACAGCGCGATCAACATCTTTCTGTCTTCTGGTTGGAGGAGTGAGTCGGGATTTACTGGACCCTGTGGACGTACCAAAGCCAAGCCTGAGAAATGGGAACTGGGAACAAACTGTTTTCGGTGTGCGAAAGGTGACTAATATCGCCGTAGATTGTTTTCGTGTTGACTTATTATATCAGTCTATGATTACTGCCCGGACGGACGTCGGTTGCGCCGTGAGGGTTGAGGTATTTGTGGCTTGCTACACTGAAATTGTGAACGTACTATGGACGCGTCGCACGTGTCTCGACCGGGCATTTCATTCGTTGAGAAGCGACTGCGAACGATAAACGGATCGTGAATTGAGTTACATAATTTATCCGCTGAAATGATAAACATCAAGCATGGGGAACCCAGGCAGCCCGTGACTTTCAGCTCGAAACTTTGGAAATCGGTCTCACCGTAACTTCATCTAGCCCAAATCCCGACGCGGTGAAAAGCAGTGATGTTAGCATGATGACCCCGCATCTTCATCGCCGCAGAACGACGGAGCCTTATGATGATCATCAATCCTAAGCGAAGAATGTAGGGTTTCCGTTGGGATCGATGCGCTGAGCCCTTTCATGCTTCAACCGTTTCTTTGAATCTGTTTCGCGAGTCGCGATGTTTTTCAATCTGATACCCAAAGAACATCTGATATGGAGATATCTGATATCATGATAAAGAGAAACTTGGCGATCGTGAACTTGAGACTTGTGAGACTGAAGGCTGCGATCCATGGTGAACGTAAGTATGGAACGCATCATCAACGGACGAGGTCAAGTCAAACTCAGCCTTACAGGGGCCCCATGCGGTCGGCCACCGAATATGGTTTAGATTGCGGTCCCGAACGAAACGAGTGAAACTTTATTTCAACCCAACCCACGATACTCGGAGAATTCTGAAGCCAATCCGACGAGATCTTCAAGCATGAATTGTCGCACCAAAAGATCTAAAAGCACATCTTGGATACGGTACGTAGATTTGCTCAAGAGATAATGAGGAGGATAGCAATCGTGATTGTGGAAATTTGTTCGCGACCCTGTGGAAAGCGAGATTGACGCGATGAGCTAGGCCTTCGAGTTTCAGCAGTGATAGCTCGTTCGAGATTAGAGAACCTGATTAGTGATCATAACATGAAAACATTCACAGATACCAATTCTTACCAATGGTTCGCCAGAAAAAACGGATCAGTGGAAGGTGAAGGACTCAAGCCGGCAACAACAATTGAATGAAAGCATAATGTCGGTTTCTTCCGATTGTTGAACGAGGGGGATACGAATTGAAGGATTTTGAATGTGAACGGACACCAGAGGAACAAAAGATATGGAGTAATGTGCATTGATACAAAAGGGAGACAAGCTACGCTGGTGGAGTACGGCCTATGACGCGCGTGCTGCATATCGGCTCAGATAAGAAGATTCAGTAGGTGAACCTTGGGAAACTTTCACATAGTGACGTCAAAGAGGAATGGGGAGAGAAAAATTTGCGTTCTGAAGTCTCAGGAACAACTTTTAAGGTCAAAGTTCGAACATATGTGGACGGCAAGTAAAGGGAAGCATGAACTCGAAGCTTGAAGCCTAGAGCCAGGAGTCAAAGACTAGAAAGATGAAGAGCGGAAGATGACGGCTCGAAACAAAAGGAGTCCTGAACCCGGGGCTTCGAGAGAGCCCTCATCCACAACTCGTCGGCTGTCTGTCGGTCCGCGATTCTCAAATGCTGAAGTAGCTTCTAACTCCCAGTGCAGTCCATCTTTACTTTTAGCAGTCTTATAAGTGAGTCTGTGCTTGAAAAGCCGGATTGGAAAGAGTAAGGTAGCTGCAAATAAATGTAGAAATTCCGAAAGACTGAAGCGCATGTGTATGTAGCTGTCTCTGTCGCTGCTTAACCTTCACACCGTTAGCTAAGCGTCCTCGAGACTTGAATCGGGTACAAACTTGAAAACTCGAGGGTCATGTGGTTCAGCGAGCTCGGGTGTCCGTGTAGACGAGTAGCGTTGTACAGCGCGTAAAGTACGGGGAACTTAAGCTGCATTCGAAGTCTTATGTTGACGGGGTAAGGTTAAGACGAGTTTTGCTGCTATCGCCGTGATGATATGGATTCTTGATCCATCCTTGGTGTGGGTGTGCTGAATGTTTATTGCACGGGGTGGATTTGGCAAAATAAGTATTGCATGTCCATTTGCGCAAAATCTCGGTGGATGAAAGGTTTGAACAGCCTTCTCTACCTTAGTCTGCGTTAGCGAGACTCTACAGTGAACCTGAGGGGCCGGGGGTTGAATCCAACCTACGCCCTTTATCATCTTCTCTACTCTCAAAACAACCCAAATGGACAAAAAAATAAGCCGTCACGATGGTGAGCGGCCAACACGCCAACCCATATCTGGGATGCCAAATACAATTGTATACAAGAGATCATAGGCAGCGACGAGGTGGTGAACCGAACGAGAGTGTATCCACCGCTCACTCGGCGAGGGATTGGACCTCTACCGTTACGCCACGCCGACTTTGGGCAACAGTGTATAAACTCAAAAATTTATGGACCCAACTCCAAAACCTTGAGGCTTGGCGGGTGGGTTACATAATGGACTGATCACGTGACTAGGCTTCTGGTGGTGGTGATGGGTGTATGAAGCGGGGAGATTACTATGCTAGAGATGCTAGAGCTATGCGTTTTTACCGGGAGAATACAGTGTTCCTCTTGAATAATACACTGCGAACATCGAAAGCTCGCGAGTCGCCATTGAAGCTGAATTGAGCCTCGACAGGCAGCGAGCTTGGCTGCAGCCTGTTCGAGTCTGCTCAAGCAACAGCATAGCTAATCTCACATTGTTTGACGACATTGGAATCCTTCTGGATGAATGCTAGTTGCACAAACTGCGTGATTGGTTGTGTCATGCAGTACTTGATACTTAGATACAAAAATGCAAGCCGATTTTACCAGCCATTTTGTCACGATTACTATGCCGCCCTCCGAATATGTAGCACCTCTGGGGGCCGAGGATTTGAAAGATACCCGAAGATACCACCTCAGTTCCGGAAGTCCGAAGTCCGAAGGTCGAAAAGTACCCGACTGTGCCACCTCCTACCTCCGACGGGATCGGGTTGAAGTAGGCTGTGTGCTATGGACGCGTCAAGCTCGGGAAACCGCACAAAGACGCCGTAGGATGTCTTACCTCTTGCGACCTTCGGGAAGCTGCATAACAGGAGAGTGTACAGTAAGTTAAAAACAATAACCACTTTGTATTATGATCACCAACAGAGTTACATGTAAGACGGACACCGACGATGTTCCGCATTATTGCTCAGAGGGGATGTCCTCATTACGTACTTGGTGGTAGTCGCATTATCGAGTTATTCCCCATGATCGTGATTCCACGATGCCGAAGAAGACCCTTCGATTCAATGTTAACCTATCCTGTGTACTTCTCCTCCGTGAACGAGTGTTTTGAATAACCAATGTTTTTTTGTAGCTTGCTGACCGTGTTGGTGAGAAATCATTCATGAAAAGGACGAGTGACTCTCTTCTGTTCAATTCCATCAGTCATATGGATATCTACGACCCCTGAAACTTCTGAAAAGCCTTCTTGGCTTCAATCCCGCACTCTGGGACCTTACTAGGCTGACTTCTTCAACACAACTACCATCTACACCACTTCTTCAGGACCGATATCAGTTGTCACTTATTTCAATAGCGAGCAAGCAAGTTGAATCCTTGGAAGTCGCTGATCTGCTATTATTGCATCCCTCATCAAACACCTCATCGATGCCACCGACCAGGAAGAAAGCAAATGTTTACAAATCCCTAACTATTTACAATCCTCATACAGGTCGCCACAAGAGGCAGAAGCTCCCTACAAGAGAGGTAATACAATCCTGGAAGCAAAGCATCGCCATCATTGATGAAGTCATGGGGACAAACACCGTCGACAGCAAGCTAGAAGTTGCATCACAATCGACACAACCCGCACAACCACAAACGCCAACTGCCGTGCATTGTAAAGAAGTCGAACCAGAAAACGAAGTATCCATTAACAACAATTCACCAGGAAATAGCATTTCATTACCAACCCAATCAACTGAAATGAATGGACCGACGGCGTTCCCTGACTCCGAGATTGAAAACCAATCAATCGACTCAGTCTCCAACGACCTGGCGCCGCTGCGGCAAAGACCAATAAATGACAGTGACCGCGATTTCAATATTACCTACTCAGAAATTGGGAATTTCAACGACGGGAAACTACTCCCATCACCTCCCCTCGCATCACCTCCTCACATGCCTTACACTGTTCGCACCCAAAGCCCTGACGCCGAAGGCGAAGGCGAAGGCTCAGAAGATACTCTTCAGTCTAGGTATCAATCTCCCCCACCGCCACCGGACATCCTCGAGCATGAAAAGCACCCCCAAATCCCCGCCAGCACGCAACTTCCCCAAATGAACCGTGAAAACCGCGGCCATTTCGACTTCCCCCAACTAGTAGGCTCACCACAATATTACTTCCATCTCTCAACCCTTTCCCCTGCGGCCCCGGTATCGAAAACATCTATTCCATCATCAAAATCTCAAGCACAATTCGGAAAGCTTAAAAGCCGTTCCATCTCCCGGGGATCCCGCGCAGGACTGAAACTGAAAGTTATAATTCCACCGCCTCCAGCTTCTTTACCTAGGGTTACTATGGATAGACAATATACACACAACCCGCAGAATCCGCGGAATCCGCAGACTTCGCAGGCTCAGGGGAATAATCAATATGAGCTAGATAGTCAACAAATCGCAGCTAGGATGGCATTTCTGAGGGAGAGACAACAGAGGAGGAATGAACACATGCAAGCTAGGATACAAGCAGAGTTGGGACCAGTGCCTGTGAAGATGTAAGTAACTTATTCTTTCGCCACCTCCATGAGATATCATTGGCGGTGAGGTGAGTAGCGTGGTACTGACGAAACACAGTGCACAAATTCATCAAACCATCCCACCTCGCTATCCAGTTACTCCTGCTCCAGCTCCAACAATCCTCAGAACTGCACCGGGACCAGCAATCCAAAACCAGCAAGCAATGGAAGAACTAAGAGTCCAAGCGCTTAGGCATGCGCAAGCAAGTCGGGAACTTCAAGCAAAAGAAGCTCAAGGGGCTATGGATATTTATAGGGTTCAGAGACAGATACAGGTTTATCAACAGATGCAAGTTAAAAAGGCTAGAAAGGATCGTGAGGCACGCGAAGCTCAGGCTGCGAAAGATGCTAGGGATGCTCGTGAGGCGCAGGAGGCTAGAGATGCTTGCATCGCTAGTGAAATGGAGGAGAATATGCGCATTATTAGAAATTTGTAAGTACTAAGCACCGACCCTTAGTCTGCGGATTGTTACGTGCATTGGGGTTTAGGGTTAATTTCTCGAGAAATAGTGCGAGTAATGAGGGTGCTTTTCCTCTTAAGGATCTTGATGAGTTGCTTAATTTTGGGACTGATGCGGAGTGGGAGGCGGAAGAGGAGGCGGAGGTAATTGTGAATGAAATTGCTCGCAGATTGTCTGGAGGAGATTAAGCTGTGTGTTTGTTTGGAATGGTTCGAGGCTTGGAAACGGGAGGTATTGGGTATGTTTTGGGGATTTTGTGGGGGTATATGGGATACGGTATGAGGGCGGTATCGGTCATTTGTAGTTGAGTATTGCGAGAGGTTTATCGGTAGCTACTGGCGTGGGTTCAGTTGGTGTTTTTTTGTTAGTTTTTCCAGTCTGCGGAGAAACTTGATCAACAGGGCAGACGTTTTTACTACATATTCGTGCACATAGAAAAATGGGGAAGTGAGCCGTTTCATTATCGTGACTCCTGTGACGCGAGGTTGAGTTGCGTCAGTCTAGACTTCGTGGAAGAAGGGCGTGGTGAAGGTAATGGCGAAGGCAATTGCAGAGACGAGATGGTGGTGGGATGTTGACGGTTGAAGCTTGAGTGTTAAGTAGATGGATGGTGTGTCGTTGAATGGTAATATTTTGAAAGACCGTGATGCTAAATAAAGCCGACGATGTCGCGATAGTTACAGGGTAGCGTTACACCTCGAGGGTGAAGACAGACTGTACACGGCATAAAGGTGGATGTGGAGATGTGGAGCTCATAGTGCGTGATTTAGCGGCAGCGTTGTGCAGTACGACTATTACTTCATATTTTTTTTAATTTGCTATCCAACATCGGGGTAAGGGGGTAACTCAATGGTATGACGGCTGTAATTTGTACCTGCGAGGCCCTATGAGAACGTCCCGACCCAAGTTTAAATCCCGGTATGGATGTAGCCATCAGCTCCCCCTGTAGTGGGGAGGGTAGTGAACCATCATTTTGCTGTCACTCGTTATGGGTCACGTGACATAACTTTTGATTGCGGCTCATCGTAACGTACAGGCGCACCGCCTATATTCTCCCGGAAATGGAAGGGAAAGCGGAACGGAAAGTCGCGGCTACCGCGATCATACAGATTTGGGGGGGGGGCTTATGCACCCCTCCATTTCCCACACCTCCACTCCACCTCCCCACCTGTTTCTCGTCCTTGACAAGCTGAGTACTGCAACAACCCAGAATGAAAATGCACGGATTTCACCGAGATAGAACATGGAATTCTGAATACCCGACTGATGCCAAGTTGGCCGGCCAGGCACCCCTTGTTAAAAGTTCTCCATCATCCAGTAGATTATTCTTGAACTTCCACCTTTCCCCACAGCGAAGATCCACGGAACCTCAGCTTCTAAGTAAGTAATACCCCAACATTCTTCGTCTTTTTTAGGTCCTCGAATTACAACAAAGACTAACCCGCACAGGACAGAAACAGACACCGATCAACCGGACCTTCTTTTGGACTGACACTACCACAACGCAACCACTGCGACCACTGGACCCACCTTACCGCATTACCATATCGAATGATTCGAATCGATGTGTAACGCTCAATACGTCCTCTGTACTAGCAGTACCGCACGTGTACGGAAACATGGAGCGTTCCAGAGCAACGTTATGAAGGCGCAAGATTACGACTGCGCGAAGATGAGCTATCGATGTGCCCAAACTACAAGGAAGGCCCATAAGGCTTCCATCAGTTCCTCCATCAACTGCCTGTAAGTAAACCAGGTTCAAATCAACCTGAGACTATGATCTTGACAGCTGGGGAGTGGACCAGGTGATGGAGTACTTAAAACTTTGACTAATATTAAGAAACAGAAGCGGCTGAACGCAAAGCGGAGATGTAACACTGCAATATAACCGAGAGAAGAAACATGGTTCGACACAATGAGATGCAATCATGGCGCTAAACTCCTTCTCGCGGACGACGCTTTAAAGAACTGCCAATACTATAACCAAGGTCCCCCGGGGATCTATCAGTTCTGGGTCAAGATGAAAGTCAACATCACTGGCCTCCAACACGCGGGTGATCTCCATTGGGATGAGGAAATGAAGGATGCTCTCACCCACACATGACCTGCCAATGACTCCTTGACCTCCTTCATTGCCCTCTGCAAGGACATTGACAACCGCCTACATGCTCATGCAGAAGAGCGCAAGTCTACAAATTCCAGACCCCCGAATCCGGTCGAAAAACACTAAAAGGAATGGTTTTGAAGTGTAGCTTCAGTAGATTCGGGAGCCTGGTCCTCGAGGAGGAGTAACGAACGTTGTAAGGCCGATTCGCGCCGCGCATGGATCCGACCAACCTTTTTTTATGTTTGTAAAGTTATCGACTATGATGGATGTTGGCTTTGCTTTGTATATTTGTGTGAGGCCTAAGTTCCGCGCGAAATGAAAATGTGTTAAAGTGATTGGACGTGCAGAGTGTGCAGATCATTAAAGTGCAAACCCCGCCGCGCCACGCATAGCCAGTATTGTATGTCTACTCATTCCTTCCTTCGCAGACTTCGCTAGTCACGATTATCACCAGGTTCATCTATCAGCTATTCATGATCTCTTCTATGCTGTTTATCCTCCTGTTGGCACGGTGGCACCCAGAACGCTGCCGTCGCTGCGATCGGGTACTACAAGAACTACCAGCCGGACGACGGTCCGAACTCGTTGCTCCTGTCCAAGATTCGAAGGACAGGGGCAGGATGGTATGGTACCTAAGCTGGCCTTGATTACTGTTGCGAGTGATAAGTAGGTCATCAACCCAAGCATCCAAACCCATCACCCATCACCGGAGGTCGATGATCTGTGCTCAAGGCATGTTTCCCGAGTTTAAATTGGGTTGCAATGCAGACATGGCCGGAAGGTTGCCGGAGATACCAAGGCGCAACACAAGGAGGATGAAGATGCGCCGTGTGCCGACTTATGAACAACTTCAGTAATGTATCAAAAGTAGCTTCTAGCAAGAGCACATTGGGACATGAGGAGGTAGTCAGCGTCATACTGCATCGCCCTCCTCAGCTCCCCAATGAATTCCTGTTAAAAACCCCTTCTGATGGTGTTTTTTTTTTTTTTCTTTTTTTTTTTCGCTACAGTTATTAAATATCCTCAACACAAGCAATTAGCCTCCCAGAAGTGGCTTCCCCCAAGAGCCCATTGGGAGATGAGGGGGTAGTCGGCATTATACCGCATCGCCCCCCTCACCTCCCCAATTGATGCTTGGGAGAAACCCTTCCTGGTAGGCTAGTTACCTTTGTTAAACATATTTGATAGAGGACGGAGTACAGGGGGACCTTGGGGTTTAAATACAGAGAAGAATTTGCTAGTGCATCAGCGGCATGCTGTTTCCGGGATGATTCATGAATATACCGACCCGTAGAGCGGCAATAGAGATATTGCGGTATCCGGTAATGATGGGCTTTACTACACGGTAACGGATCGCTGCCGTGAGAGGAATTGCGGTGAATCGTGATTCGATAACGATTCCGTAGTATTAAAGCCACTTGCCGCTTTTCCGTCAACAGATTGTCACTGTTCGTCGAATTCAAGGATGCGGGAGCACGGGTATGGGTATACAGACACTAGAATTTAGAAGTTTGTTCCCCCAGCCGATTCTCTGGAATCGAAAGGATATGATTAGTGAAGATTGTGCCGCTGATGCACTAGCAAATTCTCCTGTATATTTAAACCCCGCGGTCCTCTAGCCTCGTTTCTCTGTCAAATACTTTTAGCATGAGCAACTAGCCCACCAGAAGGGTGACATCTCCTTGTTGCCGTCCAAAGTGCAAGAAGATACAGCGATAAATTATTGAGGGCAAAGAAGGGTTGGTTAACATCGATTCGTTGGGGTCTACTTATAATGCAATTCCGCAGGAGCGCGACTGCTGGAAAGAAAGAAAAAGAGGGGCATAGCTACGGTAAAATAATAGCTAACTACTTAATGTTCAAGTTGGGCTTGGTGATTTTGAACTGCTGCGAGCCTATGGCTTCTGGGGTATGTTTATCCCCTGCAAGACTGTCGACCTTGAAGATGTAAACACAGGCTTTTGGCACTAAAAGATAGGATACGGGAAACACTAGGATAGAAAGGGTAAGGTCCTCATCCTGAGTGATAGCCAGAGCATCGGTCGAAACGCACCGGGGACCTGAAGAAAGGATCTTGCATAACTTAAAGCCAACTGATTTTCATTCCCACAAAATCTGAATTGTATCTCTAACTACAAATTCCTAACCAACGAATCCAATGGTAGCCTGTTAAAAGTGGAGATATGTTTTCGAAAAACTCAAAGCAACAGGAATAAAACTTCCAAAACAATAAACGAATGGTATCCATCCACCTTTCACACTCATCTTGTAAAAAAAAAAAGGCAAGTAAAGTAAAGTAAGCCCATTCGAAAAAAGAATCTATACAAAACTTAAGACAAAAGAAAAAAAGTTCAACGACAAAGAAACGACAAATAACCACTAGAAAAACAAAAAACGACAAGAGAAATACAAAAAAACCCAACCCCACACATACCGCGTACCATCTATGACTCCAATTGGATCCAAGCCATTCACCATTCACGCCGACGTTTAAAAAGAAAAAAAAAACTCCCTGATATATATATACAAGATTTCTATCCTTATCCTTCAGTGTACCTTCTTTATGCCAGTTCTATCCCATCCTCTTCGATGCAACGCACTGAACCCGGAAGCACTGGGTTTCGTCACGCGACCCCTCCACTCCACTTTGCCAGACTTCACCAGACTTTGCCAGACTTTGCTTGACTTTGCCAGGCTCCATCTCCATCTCCACCTGCACCTTCACCTCCATCTTCATATCGTCCCCTCATCGCGCATTCGATCACCACCGCTCAACGTCGTACACACACCGCCGGTCATATCGACATGCGTTTATACAGATTTCTTGTAGTCGTCAGCATCCTCAACTGCCTCTCTAATCTCTAAATTCCCCGGTACCTTTTCCTCGGCCACAGCAATTCCCATTTTCTCATCAATATCCTTTTCATCGGTAGGTTCCTTATGTCCAGTTTCCGCCCTCTGTTCATTTTCCTCTTCAATCATTTCCTGTTGCTCCTTAAAGACTTCTAATCGTTGTTTATTAGTAGCAGCACCTTCTGCTGCATGAACTTCTAGCTCAATTTCATGGTAGAGCTCTTCTGGGATGGAAGATAAAACTGCTCTTAGGGCGTCGTAGTGGGAATCTAATTCAGTTTCCTTTCCTTGGGCGTACATAAATGCATTAGACAGCACCATCAAAGTGGAAGGTAATCCGTGCTTAAGACGGAGCTCAAGCCAGGTGCTTAGATCCTCTCTAAGTCTAGCAGGGGAAACACCGTGGGTGCGGATACCGCGAGACATGCAAGCGCTCTGTAATTCAGGAATAGAGAGGGAATCGATTCCTTCGAAGGAGATGGCGCGGTCGTCACGTTTTAGCTGGCGCAGACGGTGACGGATGTTGTAGCGGAGGAGGGAGTCGGTTCCGAAGGTGTTGAGGTTCATGTAACGACACATTCCGACTAATTGGGGACGGGAGAGGTTGTCGAGGGTTACGTCGTCTTTGAAGATTTTGCAGACTTTGATTAATTCCTCGCGAGATGGCTTGAGGTTAGAGGTACGGATCTATAGCGGGGGAGAGGTCAGTGATGGGTTCGATATGACGTCACTTGTGACAAAGTTGGAGAGCGAGAAAAGCAAGCAAGCAAGCGAGTGCGGATGTGGGGACGGGATATGCGCAATGAACGGTCCGGATCGATGATTGGAGACGGAAGATTAGACCTAAATCAACCTACGTTACGGTACTTTTATTGTTTAATCTTCGCGCTCCAATAAAGATCCAGGAATGTCCTTGGGGGATGTGGGGCTGGGGTGGGGAGGGTTTATTTCGTGGGTGTGTCCAGTGGGTTCCAATGTCCAATATGGTTCCTTAGGATATCCTTTTTTTCCTTGGGAGGGTTCCGTGGTGGTGGTGGGGAGATCCAGTAATCATACCTTCTTGAAGAACTCAGCGAACTCCTCGCTCTGCCGGGTCTTTGCTCCGATAGGTAGAATTCCGCCTTCCTTCATAGTTGTCCTAAGGAATTCCGAAACATCCTTTCTGGTTGAACGAAGCTTCTTGCTCTTTGCATCCTTTTGTTTCTGGTCCTCGTAGGTGCTGGGGAGAAGGTTGGGGAAGAACTTGAGGGCGATTGGCAAAAAGAGCTCTCCGGCTGGGACGATGATGAAAACGGAGAAGGGGACAAGACGTCCGAGGTCCTTGACTGTTCGCTCGAGCTAGGATGTTGTCAGCTGACGTTCGGCAAGTTGCATAGGGATTCCGAGAATCGCCGAGTCCACTGGAGATTCATGGAGTCATGGAATCCAGCAAACCCAGCTCATCCATAGAATCTTCACACCATCGATTCAACTCACCTGTCGTCTCTCCCGTCTACTCAATTCATAACCCGCAGCCATCTTCAATGCCAACTTGTAAGAGATCTTAATCTCGACACCCAACAGCTTAGTTCCATCCCAAAAATGTTGTATACCATGCTTAACCTTCTGCCAAACCGTTTCCTTCTTCTTCTCCTCCTTTACCAAATCCTTAGCCGCGATCTCCTTTGGGGGATCCTCAGGTTTTCCAGGCTTTGATCCATCCGACTTATTTTCCGCCAAAGCCTTAGGAAGAGGACGCTTTGCTTCCTCGATGTTGAAGCCCGGGGGAGGTGCACCAGCGGCTCCTGGAGTGCTACTAGTCTGTGTGGAAAGGTCGCGGAGACAGATGAAAAGGCTGGCGGTGTGACGGGGCAACTGTGGGCGGTTTGAGGAGAGGCCGATACGGGTAGCGTTACGAGGATAGGCTATACGACGGGCTTTCGGGGGTTGTTAGTAGCTAATTATATCTATTCAAAGGGGTGGAAAAGTCATACTGGCTCCGGAGACGGCTGTACGGGAGACCGCGGAGTTGAGGATAAGGCGGGTAGAATTCATGGCGGGTGTGGTGTTGGGGAGACCAGATGGTCTGTGGTTGATGTTGGAGGGGCGGTTCGGTTGACTTTTTTTTTTGCGGGGGGAGTTATGAGTTGGCGGGATGTATAGGTTACAAAGGGTCTTATGATGGCTGGTGGTGTTGGTGGTGTTGCGGTTGCGGTTTTCAAGTCGGCGGTGTTAAGGGTGTCGTGTAAGGGCCTGAGTCTTGACTCTTTGGTGTTGGATTATTACCAGGATAGACGACTGATGCGATAGCCACAGCTTGTTGTTGGGGGGGTAACAGGTTACAGGGGTGTTCGGCACAATTGCACCGCCTCCCACAAAGGGATTGTGGCTCGTCCTTGACCGGATTATAGTATTTACACTAAGACGGTTTAGCGGGAGAGAACAGCGGCGAATGTAAAGGAAGGATTCCAATGACGAGAAATTGTCCGTGGAAGCGTCGGATGAATATTAATTCATACTGTGTCATCTACAGAAGATGTCTATCTACATAGATATCTACCTACATCTATCTATCTACATGAAGCTATCTACAATTAAAAAAGCCAACAATATATTTTTGGTCTCAACTAAGGGTTGGAGGGCTGGAGGATCGTGCACGGAGCCCGTGGAACTCTGGAACCCCTTCTGGCGACCCTTCGATTCCGATCAGCCCTTCAGGGCTGGCAGGGCGACAGCGGACGGCGTGGGGAGGCGACCCCCAGCGGCGTGGAAGGGAAGCGATCCTGGGGACCTTGAAACCACAAAGCCCGAAACCGAAATCAGGGTCAGTGGTCGCCGAGCTTTGGATCCGCTTCCGCGATCGAATCTCGCTCGGTTCGCTCAGCTCGCTCAACGAGCCTATGGATACTTGCTTGCTTGAATTTCTGCCACTGACACTTGACCAACAAATTCATCGTGCTGCAATCAATCGCATCGCCAACGTTATCTCAGCCTGCAGATTTCCCCCACTTTCTGCAATAGAAGGCCCAATGGAATGTTTGCTGAGCTGTTCTTGTTCCGTAGCTGCTGTTCTTCGCTTCTGGCGGGGCGGTCGATCGTCAGGCCCGGGAGCACACCACGACAGCCACCACGCAATTGCCTGCCCCAAACGACATATACTCTAGCGAGCCAGCAGGCAGGCAGCAAGTCCAAGTTGGGCAAAAAAAACAGGGCGGTTGATTCCCCTGGGAGCCAGCAGCAGCCCAAGATCACCAGACGCCCCTTACGGTCGCAGGCTTGGCTATTCCAACAGGCTTCTATCGATAAGCTTTGTGAGCTACCGAGCATAACCGCGAGTTTCTTGTAGCACCTGTGGCGTTCTTTGAGTTAAGCACCTCACATCCCGACGTCATCCAATCACTGCTTCACCATGGCTGCCGCTTCAAGAAGTGTATTGAGACGGGCGCTATTATACGGTGAGCTTCCCTTTGCTATGCTACGTCTGCCACATATGCTCTCTACTCTATCGCTTTGAGTCGGGTCGACGTCGTTCTGCTCTCAATGTCTCGTGATCACCCGCTCCACGTTTGCTAGCTGTCAACGTAGTAGTGTTCAACCGACACATTGAAAACAGAACGACGTTGATTGACAAGACAACTAGCAGCAATCAAAGAATCAAAGTATTAGTGGCTGACAACCCGTACCCGTCAGTTCCGGGCTCCAATGCTCGCATGCTCCAGAAATCACGAGGGCTCGATGTAGACTGTATTGTGCGTTGTCATCCACTCCTTTCCTTGATGCTTTCGGCTCCAGTGTTGCGACGGAAGATATGCGGCGATAAATCTTGACAAAGTCAGACAAAGTTGACAAACTCGATGGATAATGGCGGATGACGGGGCTTTATCCATAGCTCCATGAACATGAGGGAGCTTGAGGGAGCCTGAGGAGTCAGCCGGGAACCCTGGGAGCCCTGAGAGAATCTCATCTGCATAAATTATTCAACTTATCCAACTGACACAAATTCCCACAACCTTAGGCCTACGACCTTGAAGACTCCGTTACCTTATCCCAAAAGCCCACAGCACGTCGTCAAATCACCGAACTATTATCACAACCTCGTGCTGCCGGAATCAGGGAACAAGCCGTACGCATCAACGCTGTTGAAACCGGTCTTGCTTTGGAGGATCTTACCGAAGTTGTATGTGCTTGATGTGATCTGCAATGTTCTCTAGTTATTCGACTCTTCGAGGCGACCTACCACGCCACAGATGATCTTTGGATGATGAGAGGAACAGTACTGACGAATGGTAGTTGAAAGGAAAACATGTTGACACTATCGTGGTGCCGAAGGTTAATAAGTCGAGTGATCTGTAAGTAACCTGGGGTGTTGCCCTAGTTCCTAGTTCCTTAGTTCGTCTTTCTTTTCTGGCAAAGCTGCTTTGCGGATCTCCGGAGTTGATGGAACCGGGATCTACTACTATTATATTAAATTCCCCAACCTTTGTCAGCGTGTTCCCCGTTCTTTATGTCTATGGATAACTCACAATATCCTCTCCCCCTAATCATCTACCAGGACACCATTTCCGATACTCTACCCTCATAACAACTTCCGTCCAATGATCATTATTAGCTAATCTGATCTTGTTATACTATTAGCACATTCGTCCAAGATGTCATCACCCACTCCGGTCGCTCAGGAATTAAACTCATCGCGCTCATCGAGAGTGCACGTGCAGTAATGGATATCCGTTCCATCTGTCTTTCCTCCCCAAATCTATCCGGATTAATCTTCGCTGCTGAAGACTTCTCTCTTGATCTCAGCTTGACTCGTACCCCCTCGTTAACTGAATTCTTGTTTGCTCGTCAAACTATTGTTACTGCTGCTAGAGCGTTTGAATTGGATAGTGCTATTGACTTGGTACGTAATTATTTCTTTAAATTCCTTTAGTTGAGTGAGCTCGAAGGAGGATGAGCTCAATTCTTCTTCCATTTGTGCTGGATGCCATGAAGGAGGGAAGGCGAGAGCGGCAAGTAGTAGGGCATCGTATCAGAGTATCAGAATATCAAACCACCGCCGCAGTGATTTGTTAAGGTGCTATTGCTCTTCAGTATCGTGTATTTTCAGATAACAATGGGTCTGAAGGTATATTCTAGAGCGACAGATATTAGCCGTGTATAGTCCTAGGCAACATCATTGCCGAGAGGGGGGGGCGCTGACAAGATATTTTGCCATCCTAGAGCACAGCAGTTAGCTAACGCCACCCAGGTCTGCACCGACTACAAAGACCCCGCCGGATCTCTCACCCAAGAATGTATCTCCGGCTCCGCTATGGGTTTCACAGGAAAACAATGTATCCACCCTCTTCAAGTTCCGGTTGTTCATCAACTTTTTGCGCCAAGCGAAGACCGGGTTCGTGATGCTGTTAAAATTTTGGTTGCGGAGAAGGAAGCAGAGAGATTGGGGAAGGGAAGCTGGAGTTTCGGAGGAAAGATGATTGATAGACCGGTTATTGAGGCGGCTAGAGGCGTTGTGAAGATGGCTGAGATGGCGGGTATGGGTGTGGAACGGTTGTGGGAGGAGGAGAAGGAGGTGAAGCCCGAGTAACCTTGGAGCTTGGTGCATGCAGAGCTACAGGAAAGTGAGAAGATATGCTAGATATAAAGAAAAGATCAGAGTCTGTTCAAGCAGTTGTGGGATTGCTTAGCACTTTGCAGCGGTTGTTGGAGAGTCAGGATTATCCTGTAGTGAATTCAAGGGATCCGAGATTATCGATTGAGAATTATTGAGGGCAAAGCAAGGCGGACTGGTATTGGAGACAGGTAGATGGAGGAAGATGAAAGAATACATGAATGAGGACCTAGGTGACAAGATTCCCGGCGGAGAGTATGTACATGATTTGGCTTTGGCAACAACAGCCAAACCTCCACATGCATACACAGGGATAGCAGCGTGCGGAAGGAAGGCAATTAGTTTTACTAGTGCCATTCCGCGCGGTATTCTGGTTATCACCAGTAGGCGTACTTGTCAGAGCGACACTGAGGATGATGCCCCATGGAGGGCTCCGAGAGGTTGAGGATTGGAGGGGAGGTTAAAATAGCCTGCTACCATCACTACTGTACCGAGCGCTGAGGAAGATGCACTTTTTCACAGTGACACTTTTTTTTGTATGGAGAACCAGGGCGTTTTTCTTGTTTTGCGAGGAAAAAACGGAGTGTTGTGACGCGTGACCGTATATCATCCTCGGCGCTCGGTACAGTATCTTCGATATCTGTATTCTGTGTCTTCCTCAATTATTTACTCCGACTACTCTTATATCTTTTGGGCAGGAGGCATCCTATATGATCATTGTTATGCTTGAATTTCCGTGGGAGATGAAAAATATCACAGTAATCGTACATGCGAGTTGAAGACATACAATACTGGCTATGGGGTGGCGCGGCGGGTTTTGCACTTTGATGAGTTGCACACTCTGCATGTCCAATCACTTCAATATATTTTTATTCCCGCGGAACTCCCGCATAACACATATAAAGCAAAGCCGACAGCTATCAAATATAAGTAGAAACATACTCGACAACTTTTACAAAGAATTAAAAACAAAATTGGTTCCGCGCGAATCCGCCTTACAGAAAGAATCAACCTTGGTTACTCCTCCTTGAGGACCATGCTCCCAAATCGATTAATGTAGCACTTCCAACACCATTCCTTGTTGTTCTTTTCGACCGGATTCGCATGCGGGACACCGGTAATTTTGACTCTCAGTTTTGCCCAGAAGTGGTAGATAGATCCCCGGGGGACCTTCGTTGTAGTAGCGGCAATTCTTTAGGGCATCGTCCGGGAGTTTAACGCCATTATTGCATCTCATCGTGTCCACCCATGTTCCTAAGCTCTCTCGGCTCTGTTGCAGTGTTGGATCTTCGCTTTGCGTTCAGCCGCTTCTCTTTCTCAATTTTAGTCAAAGTTTTAAACACTCCATCACCAGGTCCGCTCCCCAGCTGTCAAGATCATAGTCTCCATATTCCGGTTGATTTGAACTTGGTTGACTTACAGACAGTTGACGTGCATGAGCTGCATATGAAGGCTGTCGATGTGAAACGCTGGAGTGGCGGAGCTGTGGGCTTGTCGCAATGAGAAGTCTTAACGCTGTTGTTGTCAGAGTTGACAAAATAATCCTAGTCGTGGTCAGGATCCCAGATGATATGATCGGAGTCGTCTGAATTTGTGTGATGTTGATGTCGTATTAGCGGATCGATGGGTTCTTTGTGCATCGTGATGTTCAGATGGTGTCTGGTGAGAGGTCCTGGAGAGTCGGAAAAGATGGAAGTAAGTCGTTGGATGCAAGATGGAGGTAGGTGTTTTCTCTCCAACACAACTGACCGCAAAGGTTTATCCGTGAAGAGCGGGTGTAATAGGAGATGGTGGAGGTTTTGAAGAATTCTTCCCTGCTGTTGCTGCTGCCGTGAGAGTCTTCAAGGCTGAAGACTTCAAAGTAGATACTTTGGATAGCTCTGATGTACTTAGTATTCGTCGGCGGGGTACTGGAAGACAGTGCTTTTGTTTGGAGGACTTTGCTCCCGAAGAACGGGCACTCAAAGACGGAGTGGTGGAGAACGGCGGTTTTGAGGACACGGCTTTGGACCTTTGCTTACAGTCTTGGCAGCAGTAATGCGTCGACGTTTCAAATCTAAACGTTTTTCGGCGTCCGGGGGATAGCAGCGTTACAATGAACCCATTGGAACACTTCGGTAAGCACAATATGATGAGAGGATATTCACAACTCTATTAGGTATTTCCGTGCCACAGCCAAAAGTAGCGCTACGTAACGACCGTAAAAAGACAAACAAGCCCGATCGTATCAACCAAACAACAAGGCACCCATGCTCCCAGGCACCAAACCGCTAGACGCCGTAAACGCCACACGCCATAAAGACACCAACCTCGTAAACGCTACATGACTTAACTCGCCTACAAGTTTCACAACTCCCAAACCCCACCTTCCATCACAGGCCGTATCCATCCGAACCGCTTACGCATTCTGCTCCTCCTCGGTGAGTTCTGAGACAACCCTCTCCACCGGCAAGTTCTATTCAACATATTAGCCCGGTTTCCTCACTCTTCATTCAGCAGGATTGAACATACCTGCCTAACTCTAGGATGTCTTGGAGCCCCGGTCTTCTTGTTCTTCGTAACCTTCCACTGGTTAACACCAGGCAAAACTGGGACCGGGGCCAAAGAGAAAGAATCGAAGGAAGAGGCCGGAGCTGGAGTCGGCGGGATGTCGGACAGGGCACAGACCGCTTTGATTGCGCCCGGGGGGGGGGCATCAGGGCCGAGGGGGAAAGTACCGAGACCACCGGGAATAGCAGCGAGGCCGGCGTAAGTACCATCCTGCCCCTGTCCTGGGATAGAAGCAGCGAGGTCGCCGTCGGTCGGCTGGTAGTTCTGGTAGTACCCGGTCGCAGCGTTCTGGGTGTCAGCAGGAGCAGGAGCATGACGACGAGCACCGGGAGCGCGGGGCTTGACAGGAATGTCTTCCATCAAGGGTGGGTAGATATCCGGATCCATCAGGTCATTTGGTGCGGTGTGGGTGACTGGGTCGTAGAGTTGAAGAGGATGCATCTCTGTCAAAATCTGCTGAGCGGAGGTGATGATGAGAGAAGAAGCAGCAGCAGGAGAAACGGGAATGACGAGAGAAGGATCGATGGGGCCGAAGGAAGCATCATAGTCCACCTCCTCCTGGAGTTCCCCAGGCGCGGGATGATTGAGCCCACAGCAATCCCCATCAACCCCATGGAAGTTCCCATAGACCTCATTAACTGAAGGAGCGGGAGGGTAATCAGCTCTGAAGGAGTTGCCATCAGCGGGACCAGAAGCCGCAGTATAAGGATAGAAATCGTGATGAGTAATAAGGTATACACCCTCATAGTGGGGGTATAAAGCCCTCATTCGCTGAGGGATCTCATTCTGGAGAAGATATGGGAAGTGGTGCAGGAAAAAGGTGGGGATTGGGACTTCGTTTTCATGGAAGAAGGGGGCTGCTTGATCTTGGGGACAAGGACCGGCGACCTGGACGGAGTTCTGGAGACGGGAGTCTTAGTCATTATCATAACCCGAGGCCAGGATTCAGTCCCTGGGATTGGGGAAAGGTATGGGAAGTAAACGTACCTCATCCTGATCGAAGTACAGGAGCTCGGGGGTATTCTGAAGAGGATATTCACACTGGTTCTCAGCGCTGTGAATATGTCAGAATTCACCCCTTTCAACAAATCCTCCACCCATCGAACTGGTACTGGGTACTACTTACAAATCCCTAGCAATCTCCATAATAATAATAATAATAATAATAATAATAATAATAATAATAATAATAATAATAATAATAATAATAATAATAATAATAATAATAATAATAATCTTTCATTCTGTATGTAACCTTAATGGTTGACAGTCGTAATTCCTATTACATTTTTCCCGGCCTTAATCCAATGCTTGTCTATACCTAAGAAGACATAGATCAGGTAAGCGGGGTTACTCTTGACACATGTCAAGTACCCTTTCACTGCAGAGAGTGACTACTTATCCTGAGCACCTTGTAAACCTCCTTTGAGGGCAAACCACGGTAGCCAAGAGACACCTGTGGGAGTGGCACGGGATTCGAACTTGATGGCTTTGCGCAGTTGCAGGGATTCATACCACTACACCAAGATGCAAGGACTACTACCACTACACTACTGGGGCCGCCCCCTCCTAGCAACCTCCAGATCCGCCTTGTACGTATCTTTCATTGGATTCCCATCATTCCACTGGCGGATAACGGTGCAGATATATTAGCTATAGAATATCCCATTAACATTCGTATTCCTCTTTCCCCCAGCTTTTAAAACTCAGGAGTGGCGAATTCAGAACTCAGAACTTAAAGATCAAAAAACTTACTCAATATCCTCCGCTTTCTCCATTTATAAGTGTTCATTCAAGGCGGCGTACGAATCAGTACGATAAAATAGAAAGTGCTCGGCTCTCGTCAAATTGTTTGTTGCTACGTCGTTTAGTCGTTCGTGTTCTTCGATGCGTGGGGCTGTCGTTTCAAAGGAAGGAGGGCAGAGGTAGTAAACAAAACCGCGTCTACCCCTACCGATGTGTAGGCGGCCTTAGAATAGAATTGTATGTGGTACCTGGGTTGAGATAGACCATGGCCATTAGATGGGAGGTGCGCGCAAGGGTCGAGTGATGGCCTGTGCATAGAAGATGCCTTGGTGGCAGTGGAGGGGGAACCTGAGAGCTCAGAGCGGAGGGCGGCCATGTTGCCTAAGAAGGTTCAAAGACGGCGAAACTGAGGTGCGGAGAAAAATGCTTAATGTGGAAGTTCAAAAGGGAATGGAGTGATATAGATGCCTTTATGGTTGGTTGAAAGATCTCTCATCGGTGCAGCAATCCAGGCGTGAACAAACATCATCACCGAGAAACATCGTAGCTGATGTACCTATTTATCATAACAGATCATATATTCCTGCGTCGATAGCCTAGCTTCTTTTGATTGTGCCTCGCTAGATTACTAGATCAGTATTTTTTTTTTTCGGTTTGTAAGTACTCGATCATACATTTCAAGTTTGTATGTTCGGGTTAAAGTGTTTAGATCACACAAGACTCGACTATACTAGTTGAACTACCTGATAGATATGTACATAAGCTCTAGCTGCATTATATCATACTTCCTGCGCTTCTACCAAAATTCAAAATCTGCTACTAAGTACATATATATATCTTCTAAACTCCTAAAGATTACTTCGTACTCGAAGTACTCTCACTCCGACATGTCTGATTCTGGGATAAGCTCGGATAATAGAATTAGATTTTCGCGGACTCCCTCGGATTCAAGCTTTGTCCGAAGCAGCTTAACGATTGCCTCGGTATCTTCGCCTTCTCCCTTTAATACACCTCTCAGTACATTCGGGCCATCTTCCTTGACATCAATATCCTCCCTGTCCAGTAATAGACGAACAATCGCTTCATGAACAATCGAGGCCGCACGCATCAACGGGGTACATCCGTACTTGTCTCCCAAGTTGATATCAATATCCTCCCTCTCCAGTAATAGACGTACAATCGCTTTATGGCCCCTCCGTGCCACACCCATCAACGGGGTCCATCCGTACTCGTCTCTGAAGTTGACATCAACACCCTCCCACTGTATCAGCATACACGCAATCTCCTCGTGGCCGTAACAATCGCTGTTATTAGTGGCGTACGGTTTGCTAAATCTGTCGAATTGAAATCAAGGTTCGCCGGATTCATCTCCAAGAACAGGCGTACGAGTGACACTCTTCCGTATCTAGCCGCCATGTGGAAAACTGTGTCACCTCGTTCGTCTCTGATACGAAGATTGATATTCTTTTGATTTAGGAGTATACGTAAAATACCTTCATGTCCTTCCAGATATGCCATACGCAGCGGTGTTATATCTCTTGGGCTGTCCGTCCGGTTGAGATAATGAGGTAATCTTTCAATCATAATAAGGAAGAATTGGTCCAGTCCAAAGTAAGCAGCATGCGACAAGCCTAGACATGAATATAGTTCAGGGTTCCCTTTGATACAATGTGCGATACGTTCGCAAAGGTAATGGCTAGAGCGAAGTACAGAAAGCGGCTCTACATGCCCTAGGGCATGAAGGTAGACAGAAATACGGTTTAATTTCGTCGTGCCTAGAAATAAGCCAGTCCCAAGTAGCAACACCTTGGGCGTGGTCTGCTGCCTTGCATGGTGACCCCAGTTGTCGACCGCGTAGTCGAGAAAACAGTATTTTTCCCAGCGGCTTTTGAGGATGCCAGCTGTGCTTTCTGCATTCGAGGGGTCCAATTGATTGTCGTCGAGGAAGTACATATACTTCAAACAGATATGAGCCATGGTTCCGTGACAGTTTGGGAATAAACTGCCTTGCTTATGTCGTCTCGTCAGGTAATCGTGAAAGGATTTATGGACCAGTCGGACAGTAGATGTTTCTTCGTCAATGATGACCAGACCAAGGCACCAATCTACCAATGACTTTTCGGTAGGAAAGCTGTCCCAATCCAATTCCTCCTCCATTTCAGGCGTATCATCCTCTGTAATCGTAACCGAAAGCGCGTGTTGTAACTCAGATATTGTGAGGTTTCTTTCACCCTGGAATGTCCACATTAGGACATTCATCGCTTGCTCGGCTCGCTGGGAATTTTGGCTCCGTATTCTGTTGATGGTAATCTCAAAGGCGCTTTCGAGACCGACAGGCATTGTAAGTAGGGCTTTCCGCCTTTTACTAATGGTCGTTTGGTCCGATACCGCTTGGATCTGTAGTGCAGGAAGTAAAACCTAGATTCAATACATTCGTGAGCATAAAAAATAGTAGCGTTGGTGGTTAAACTAACATCTTATCCGAATTGTTCACGATTGTTTCCAAAATCTCAGCCTTCAAAATATCGTTCGTACAATCGTTGTTGTCGTCCATGTCAATCGCGTGCGTGATGTATTTTCTGATACCATCCCGGCTCGCTTCTAGGTATATGTGGACCAACGAACCAAGACCACGATGTCGTTGGACATTTTCAACCCGGTTGACGTGTAGCCTTCCAGTAGCGAACAAACTGGCCGAGCATTCCTGGCCACATTTTTCTAAAACCCCTGCTAATGATTGTAGCAATTCCCCACGATGTTCGGCCTTGCACTCATCCAAGGCGTCAATACACACATAAAACTTGCGAAACTTACTGGTAACTTGTAGCAACAAATCGCATATGTCATACAGAGATAAGTCGCCAGGTATGGCCTTTTTCTCTTGTAAGAAACGGATGGTTTTGTCTGGCAAGGCGTTGGATTCGTGGAGAATCGAAATGGCCTGCTTCAAGAGGGTACCCATCATGTTTTCTGGGGTCTGTTTTGCTTCGTCTTGGTAGACGCAATATAAATATGTTACGCAAGTTCCGGCTTCGATCGAGGATTTGGTGAAGAGATCATCAATGACAAGTGAACTACGATCATTTTCTGTTAGATAACTATTGGCATTTTCTAAAAAAAAAAGGCCTACCAAATAACAGACTTCCCCGCACCTGGAATTCCAGAGCATGCCAGAAGAGAGCAAGAATCTCCATCGCATATTTATTGATTTCTCCAAATCTGAAACTCAGACTTTTGCAAGAACCAACCCCCAGTTCCTGTGAGTCGCTTTTGTCGAGTATCTCGATGTCGTTTCTCGGGTTCTAGCGAAGAGATCCAGGGTAGAATACCCTTTATTTCCGTATCTATGGTTGTGTTAGATTATTCTGATTCTGTAAATGCTTTGTACGCTTAATTACCCTTTAGTTTTTCCTGTACATCATTTACCCCGACTGCGATGTTGTTCAGCTCCCTGGCGTTGGACTCAGCGATCTCAGCAACGAGAGTCTTAATCTCCGTGATTTCCGCTCGCTGTTTGACCAAGTCTTCAGGCGGAGAAACGGAAAATTTCTCTAATCCAGCGATGATACCCTGTATCTGGGCGTGGTTCTCATCCAGTTTGGCCACAACAATGGAGGACGTTTCTGACAAAAGAGCACTATCGCAGTCAGCGAATCAACCCATCAGTTATATCATATCATTTCAAGGCACTCTGTATACCAATTTGAAATCACCAACGAAAACTGGAAAGTCTGTGCAAATCGTTGCAGTTCCACGATAGTTTGCTGGTATTCGTCCGTCTTCAACGGAAGGATCGGTATTGGAGAACTATCGTGGGAAGGGGCCGTGGAACTTTTCTGAGAGGGGGCTGATGTCTGATAGTTCGAGATCAAATGGGGGCGACAACCCCGCACAGTGGCGATGTAAGAAGCGGGGTTATTTAAGCTCTGCATGGATGGGGAAAGCCACATGCCTACTATGGCCGCGATAAGCGAATAGAGTACATAGTTAGTGCATGATGATTTGCGGGGCCAGCTGCGCATGAGCCATTTCTGTAGGCTTCGAGCGGTTATTTCGACAAATCATTTCGGCTACATAGAGTACATGCCAGCCTCCAAATACCGAAATCCGACGCATCGCAAGCAGCACTGCCCAACCTCTAGCAATCTATCGGTATCGCGCAGAGAGCAAGACCTGAAAACGTGGAGGTGGAGCGTTGTGTGGAGATCGGATGTCGGACAGCGAGTGCGGCAGAATCCCCTCCTCCCTCTACGTAGTGGTTTGGATCCGAGTCACGTGCACCGAGATCCCGAGATCCCGATTCTCGCTCAAAACCGGAACCAGAAACCCCAACCCCAATGCCCACAGCTTTAAACGCACCAATCATCCAGTGAGAGTTTTTGGATTATATCATATTACTTTCTGTTCCCAGTTCCAGTGAGAGTTATTTCGGCCTAAGTAATGCATACAAAAAACATTTATTCCCAACGCCCGGATCCATATACTTAAGTATCCCATGCTAAAATACCTTTCATAAATCAAACCATTTGTCCTTCACATCAACGACATAACTCAAGTTTATCTACTCGTATTTCCACTGTTAAGAGCTAGCCGTTGGTCAATGGGAAGGACCAAGATCACAGGTGGTTTGTTTAGATACATCATACATACCGTGTTTCCAGTTCGACTAAGTATCCTGATGTACGAATTACAATCAGCCGCACTACATTTCTTACTGGCCAGAAATAAAATTGTTTTGTACGAAGTGTTAGTAGTCTAGCACCTAGCGGTTTGTGCGGAGAAAATATTCACAAAATAACAGAATACAGTAAACGCATAGCTTTATTAGGTATTTCGGTGCCAGAGCCAAAAGTAGCGCTGCTTAACGAACGTAAAAAATAGAGAAGCCCGGTCGTATCAACCAAATATCAAAGCACCCCAGACATCCCAAGCACCCAAAGCGCTAGACGCCGTAAAAACACCGAACTTGTAGACGTTACATGACTTAACTTGTCTACAGGCTTCACAACACTTAACCCCTACCTTCCATCATAGACTGTATCCACCCGAACCGCTTACGCATTCTGCTTGTTGAAAGTCGGATATCTGGGTCATGAGTCATCACTTGATTCAGCAGGTGCATAGGGTAACATCCCCTATGCCACCAAGACCGTAACGTGGTTCCTGCCAAGCCACACACGTCACTGTCACATCCGCGTCTACTATGTAAACACATCTATCTTGTATTTCCTAGTTCTTTACCTACAATTCATTGCATCAGAGCCAATCTCTCTCTTCGCTTCCTGTGCACCTTTCCGACACTGCTCCTCCTGGGTGAGGCCGGAGACAACCCTCCGCCGGCAAGTTTTATGGCGTCATCCGTAGTAGGAATCGAAGGCTTCGTCCTCGGAGCTTTCTGGTTCGATGTCCTCGCTGTCGCCGTCGGAGTCCTCAGTCGTCGAATTCCGAGTCTGAGGCTTCGGCTTCGGCTTCTTCCTCATCATCATTATCATCACCTATCACTCCCCTCATCGCCCCCGGCCCTCTTCATTCAGCGGGATTGAATATATCTGTGCTGTCTAACTTGAGGAATCTTGGAGCCCTGGTCTTCTTGTTCTTCGAAACCTTCCACTGCTTGACATCAGGTAAAACCGGAACCGGAGCCAATGAGAAAGAATCGAAAGAAGAGGCCGGAACCGAAGTCGGCTTGGGTTTGGTGACCTCGAGGCCCGTTCTTCGGAGCCGGGGCTAGGGTCGGAATGGCTTGCAAGGGTGGAAAAGCTGGGAGAACTGGGATGGCTGGGATGGCTGGGATGGCTGGGATGGCGGGCAGGAATATCCTCCATCAAGGGAGGATAGACATCCTGATCCATCAGGTCGTTTGGTGCGGTGTGGGTGACGGGATTGCAGAGGAGTTTGGGAGAGTCCGTTCTAAGAGATCGTAATGGTTAAAAGGAAGAACGGGTAGCATCGAAGCTGGCTGGAGAAATCGTGACGAAGAAGAGGAATGTAGATGACGAGTAACAGGGACAGGTCGTATCGAATTTGGCTGTAGAAACCGTAGAGGAGACGACAGAAGAAGAAGGATCTGCCGTGGAGAGAGATGGGGATGACCAGGTGGTCTTCAACGGAGGAGAAAAGATGTTGGAGATTGTGATGGGCCTGATGGCGAGAAGCAAGAGTACCAAGTGGTATTAAAGCTGACTTCAGCAACCGTGACGAAGAAGAGGAAGAAAGAGGAAGAAAGAGGGAAGATATGTGGTGAATAAGATGATGGCCCAGTGGCCTTTGATAGATGAAGAGGATGCGGGAGAATGGAGAGGAGGACGGAGGAGTGCTCTTTGGTGTGAAACGAATGGGGAGAAGTGAAACGTGTAGAGAGAGGTAGAGAGGTAGGAAAGAAAAGAAGGGGAGGAGGAGATGAAGAGGAATAAATAAACAAAGACTCGGTCAGTGCTCATTAGCGTCTGGGCATGAATTTGTGGGGGGCTCGTGTAAGCGCTGATATTGAAGTGGTTCATGGGTGGCGACTCGGGTTATGACCCATGGGAGATTGAAAGGTTTTAAGTTGGGTACAATACCATTACACACACAAAGAGTTTAAGTTTGTATTTATGTTTATTTCGTTATGTGATCAAAATCTGTCCTTCCATCGACCAACGAAAATCTAATGCATCCAAAAACAAATTTTATCCCAACGCCCGCTTCCTTATCCCATGCTAAAACACCTTTCATAAATCAAACCCCCTTCCGTGTGTCAACCACACCCCAAATCCATGCCCAAATCCCCTGACACACCGTCATCACGCTTCAGTTACTAAGCAGATCCATTCCTTCTCGTAGCATAAGCCAAATTACTGCATCACCCCGCCATCATTAACCTCATCCTATCCCCTCCTAATCACAGACATATCTCTTACCTAGTATGTGCCAACAAAAACTTTACACAAGTAAGCGTATACTTACAAGCCTTAGTCCACGCCTCATCCTGATTAAAAGCCAACCTAATGCAAACATCCCCAATCTTATCCTTCACAATAGGATACGGCATCTGTAATTGCGGATCCCTTTGAACCACATACTCCCCTAGTTGCCTTAGGCATTCTAAAAATGCCACCATCGCCATATCGAATTTCCTATGAAGAAACATCCTTCCCAAGGGAATGTCGCCGCTGGAAAAGAGTTCGAGGGTTGTTAGCCTTGGCTCCCCCCCTGTCGATTCGGAAATGTCGAGTTTATCTATCCTGGATGTTGAACCCATAGGTCGGAGCCTATACCCATCGAAAGTGAACCCCAACTTCTCCGCCACCGTAGCCAGCAACAACAACGTCTGACCCCAAGCCGCATTTATCTCCGTCCACTCGACCTGCTGATTCGGCAATCGTCCCAAGCGGAGATTATTTATCGTCCCAAAAAACCCATCATGACCAATACAAAACGTATCATTAAAAACATTTGTCCTCTGTAATTTCTCCAATTGTTTAGAATCATGATCATACTGTAAATTTACCCCATCTCGCAAGTTCTGAAACTCCTCTAGCTTGCTGGAAAACGCGTTTCGTTCCCGCCAAAATTGCTCCTCTTCTCTAGCCACCTCCTCCAGCTCAGCTTCAAGCCTCTTGATCTCGGCATCTGCGTCAGCCCGCTCGGCTTCAAGCGCCTTCAGCTCTGCCATAGCCGCCGCATCCTCAGCTCTCAGCCGCTGCAGCTCGGCATCGGCCCTAGCCTGCTCTTCAGCACTAGGAATCTCGCTGTGCATCTGCTTAGCGAACTCAACAAACCCATCCCTCTCCCTCACCGCATTCTGTAGTCGTTTTGTATATCCCTCAATCAGTAGCTCCGAACACTCCTGGCAGATAGGATGGTCGATATCTGTCCTTGCGCTCAAAATCTCGAAAAGACGCTCCGCCCGGTGAAGCTGCGAGGAACGGCTCGTGTCTTCATCCGTAGAGGGGGTATCTTGTTGGAGGCTGGGTCTAGGGGGGAAGAGTTGAGACTCGGTTAACATTACGAAGGATTCGGCGGGATTTTGGGAGCCGTAGATGGACTGGGCTTGTGAGGTGGTGCCACGTTGCGTGCTGGAGGTGGAGCTAGGGAAGCCGCGGCGTACGGAGGGGTTTGCGGAGGTAGAGGAACTGGAGGCGGTGGAGTAGGTGTTGAGGCGGTCGTAGGGTAGGAGGGTGGGAGTTGCGGTGGTGGGGGGAGGGGCGCCTGGGAGCCGTTAGCTACGCAGAGCTTGTCAACGACGGTCAGAGGGGGGGGATACCGAGGAGGAGCTGGAAACTGGCGGGGGATGTATCCTCGAGGGATCCGTGGAGCTTGATCGTGGAACGGCATTTTTGACACTTCATTTTTGCGGTGGTGAGAGATGTGCGCGAGGAGGTTTGCGAGATGACGATGGTGAGGGAGAGCTGGTGGGGCGCTAGATCCCGTGCTCGGTTAGTAGCGCGTTGTCGGGTACCGCGCATGCGCAGTTGGGGGATCGTCGATACTTATTCTTTGGAAATGAGGATTTAAAGTAGATAAATGAGGGTTTATGCGACTCTTTACTTTACCAGACGATTCGGCATGGATAAAATAGTTCAAAAGAGGGAGAAATATGACAAAATCAACTCGAGTGCAAAGCTATGAGTTACTTGTCAGAATCAAGCAATCCGATTGGCTAGACACAAACTTGAAATGACATCTGCTTTTGCTTTCAAACTGCGGGCCTAACACCATCATCCCATAGAAATACAAGTCCGGTAATAACTCCAATATATACAAAACTTTTGAGAACCAACATGACGCTCATCAGATTAACTATTAGTAAAACAAACAAAACTCCATTTTATGCTGTTTCCGTTGCAGCAGCAGCGGGGGCGGGTTTGCTGGCAGCTGGTGCACTTTCCGAAGCTCCCGTCGACTCTGATGCGCCCTCTCCAGCCTTTCCGGAAGTGTGCTTTCTCTTTCTCTTCTTCTTTGCCTGTGCATCCGCACCACCTGCTGCTGCTGCTGCTCCCGCAGGCTTTGGCTTTGCCGGAGCTGCAGCTCCAGGGGTCTTCTTCTTCCTCACGCTGAGGGGGTTAGGTCCCTTGGGTCCCTTCTTCTTCTTTTTCTTCTTCTCCTCTGCGGGCTTGGGTGCATCTCCATCCTCTCCCTCAGCATCCTCTCCTTCAGCATCCGACCTCTCGTCAATATCCATTTCATCATCCTCTCTCTTCCTCTTGACAGCACTTCTAGCATCCACAATTCCCTTCTTAAACTTATCCCTCTCGGAACGATCCCTCAGCCTCTTACTGATCTCATTCATAGGCTCCAACAACATAACGGATCTCTTGATGATGATAGTTGGTGCTCCTGGGACCTCCTTAAACAGGTGCTTGATATCCTTATCCTGGGCTGCGATAACGTATTTGTGCTTGTTTTGTCCGTTCTTGAGTGATACACTCTCGATACACTCCTTCTCTGGTAATGGCTCCTCGAGCTCGTGGTGGTTACATCTTCTGCGCTCGAAGGTTTTTGCGATGTCGATGTATTTGTTGCGGTTCGGGTGCTCGTCGGAGGAGAGCTTGTAAAGGTGACGGATTGAGCACTGGGTGATCACTGGGTAAGGTCAGTCGAAGTTCGGCTGTGAGAGCAAGGTTGAATTGGATGTAGGTGGAACGAACTGGGCTTGACTTTTCCGCGCAAAGTTCTCTCAAGGGCAGCAGGAATCTCCATAGTACACTTTGTAGCTTCTTTAACCATCTCGGAGTCCACTATTGTGGCAACTATTAGCTTTCCCTTCCTTCAATTGCTCGTCGCACATTTTCACAGAGAGAAAGTACTTACACAATACCTGGTAAGGCTCGCGGAAACCGAAAGTCTGATGGTACGCCCCCATCAGCTTCTTGTAAGCCTTTGATCTCTTTCCTCTCATTTTTGTTGTGTTATGTTATGTCGTTTCCGGTTATCGCGGTTTTTGTGGTGAAGCTTTTCGTGAATTTCGTCGCAACTTTTTTTGTCTGCGCGCGTTAGCGGCTCTGTTCCTGCGCCAAGCCGTTACGGTAGTTGGCGTGGAAATATTAGCCTGTTTCTCAGGACTCGCGACACCACCGCGACTTGACGGGATTTGATCTCGTGTCAACAACTCCACATTTCGATATCTACGACATTACGGCAGTTAACAGACGCGAATTTAACGACCTTCGATACTCCTCTCCCACCCCCGCTCTGCGCCAGTTCTCCGGCAAAAGAGATATTCCGCCATGGACACGCTCGCCGATCTTCAGAACTTGGAGCTATTGTCTCTCGTCTCGAAAATCACTACCGAGCTTAACAACCATCTGGGAATCAATGAAAAGACAATCGCCGAATACATCATCAGCTTACATGGAGAATGTTCCGGGCCTACACAATTCACCCAGTTTAAGGGGAAGCTTGCTGCGCTTGGAGTAGAGTTCCCAAACTCGTTGGCCGAGACGATAGATCGCTTGATCTTGACTATGCACCCGAAACATAAGAACAAAAAGAGAACCGATACCGAAGAAAAGGAACCGGAGGATGTCGACAAAAAGGCTAGAGTTTTTAGGGGATTGGCTATGCCGGATAAGGACCCGTGGGATGGTAATAAGTACCTGGATGATGGACCAAAGAAGGATCAACCGAGGAAGGACGCGATTGATGATACCCTGGCTGCGTTCGAGATGTTGGAAAAGAAGAGTAAAGTTGAGAAGGCTGCACCGTTGGATGATACTTTTGCTATGTTGGAGAGTTTGGCCCCGGGAAGGGCGAAGACCAGAACTGAGGAGCCTAGGCAACGGAAACACAGCATATCGCCGTATGATGAATCCGGAAGGAGTAAGAGGAGGCATCGGTCAAGGTCGAGGTCGAGGTCGGTTTCTAGGGACCGGAGGAGGAGTCGGAGGGACAAGGAGGACCGGGGTGGCAGGAGCAGCAGGAGGGAGGAGACGGATGAGTTTGGTCGTAGTACAAGGAGTGATCGGGATCGGAATGGGCATGGTGGAGGGCGGAGTCGACGAGACGATTTCAAGAGACCACCGACTCCAGAAATCGATGATGCACCAGTTCTATTCAAAGTCTACGAAGGAAAAATTTCCGGTCTACAATCCTTTGGTGCGTTTGTCAACCTCTCTGGAGTCAAGCCCCAGGGAAACAAACGTCATGCTGTAGGATTGGTCCATGTGTCTGCCATTAGAGAAGGACAGAGGGTGAACCATCCTTCTGATCTATTGTCCCTGGACCAGATTGTAAAGGTGAAGGTCATCAGCGTTCAAGGAGACAGGATAGGCCTCTCCATGAAGGATGTCGACCAAAACACCGGACTCGACCTCGACCCTGCTAAGCGGATAGCATCAGGAGCCAATATGGAAGGCCTCAGCAAATCCGAAAGATACGGAAATCTGGACACCAACATTGTCCCTGTATTCGAGGGTGATATGGACGGCAAAGCCATGCGGACCAAGAAACGGATGACCTCGCCTGAAAGATGGGAGATCAAACAATTGATTTCCTCTGGAGTATTATCTGCTAAAGACTACCCCGACATCGACGAGGAATACAACATGACTCTCCGTGGCGAGGGAGAATTCGAAGAAGAAGAGGATATCGATATCGAAGTCCGAGGAGAAGAACCTCCCTTCTTGGCCGGTCAAACGAAACAATCTTTGGAGCTCTCACCCATCCGTGTTGTTAAGGCTCCCGATGGATCTATGAACCGTGCCGCTATGGCCGGAACCTCTTTGGCAAAGGAACGCCGAGAACTTCGCCAACAACAAGCCGCCGACCAAGCCGCCGAAGAAGCCCAAAAGGTTGATCTCGCAGCACAGTGGCAAGATCCCATGGTTGCGCCTGGAGAACATAAATTCGCCTCTGACCTTAAGGGTGCGAACGCAAATCCCCCTCAGGATGTACCTGAGTGGAAGCGGGTAACTATGAGCAAAAATACGTCTTTCGGAAGGATCACAAACCTTTCCATCAGAGAGCAAAGAGAGTCGCTTCCTGTTTACAAGCTCCGAGGCTCTTTGATAAAGGCAGTGCGTGAAAACCAGCTGTTGATTGTTGTTGGAGATACCGGATCCGGAAAGACAACCCAGATCACCCAATACCTCGCCGAAGAGGGATTCGCAGACCACGGAATCATCGGTTGTACTCAACCCCGTCGTGTAGCCGCTATGTCCGTGGCAAAGCGTGTGGCTGAGGAAGTCGGATGCAGAGTCGGCCAGGAAGTTGGATATACCATCCGTTTCGAAGATTGTACCTCTCCGGATACCAAGATCAAGTACATGACCGACGGTATGCTTCAGCGTGAGGTTCTTTTAGACCCAGACTTAAAGCGTTACTCGGTTATCATGTTAGACGAAGCTCACGAGCGTACCATCGCCACTGACATCCTTTTCGGATTGCTCAAGAAAACTTTGAAGCGGAGACCAGACCTCAAATTGATCGTCACCTCTGCCACTTTGGATGCAGAGAAATTCTCAAACTACTTCAACCAATGCCCCATCTTCACAATCCCCGGAAGAACCTACCCTGTCGAAATTCTTTACACAAAAGAGCCCGAATCCGATTACCTCGATGCCGCTCTTATTACGGTTATGCAGATTCACTTGTCCGAGCCTCCCGGAGATATCCTGCTCTTCTTAACTGGACAAGAAGAAATCGACACTTCGTGCGAGATCTTATACGAGCGTATGAAAGCTCTTGGTCCCTCAGTCCCGGAACTAATTATCCTCCCCGTCTATTCCGCCTTGCCTTCGGAGATGCAATCCCGCATCTTTGAGCCCGCTCCCCCCGGCTCAAGAAAGGTTGTCATCGCCACCAACATCGCCGAAACCTCCATCACAATTGATCAAATCTACTACGTCATTGACCCTGGTTTCGTAAAACAAAACGCCTTCGACCCCAAGCTAGGAATGGATTCCCTTGTCGTCACCCCCATTTCTCAAGCCCAGGCAAAGCAACGTGCAGGTCGTGCAGGTCGTACAGGTCCCGGAAAATGTTACCGTTTGTACACTGAGAGCGCTTTCCAAAGCGAGATGCTTCCCACCTCTGTCCCGGAAATCCAGAGACAGAATCTTTCGCATACAATCCTGATGCTTAAGGCAATGGGGATTAATGATTTGCTACATTTTGATTTCATGGACCCTCCACCTACCAATACCATGTTAACCGCTTTGGAGGAGCTGTACGCTTTATCTGCTTTAGACGATGAGGGCTTGCTTACTCGCCTGGGTCGCAAAATGGCTGATTTCCCTATGGAGCCTGCCTTAGCGAAGGTGTTGATCGCATCAGTTGATATGGGTTGTTCCGATGAGATTCTCTCAATTGTAGCAATGCTTTCGGTGCAGACAGTTTTCTACCGTCCCAAGGAGAAGCAACAGCAGGCGGATCAAAAGAAAGCTAAATTCCATGACCCTCACGGGGATCATCTTACATTGCTTAACGTCTACAACTCTTGGAAACAGAATGGATACGCCAGTCCTTGGTGTTTTGAGAATTTTATTCAAGCACGTTCAATGAAGAGGGCGAAGGATGTTAGGCAGCAGTTGGAGATGATTATGAGTAGATATAATCATCGGGTTGTTAGTTGTGGACGGAATACAATGAAGGTTAGGCAGGCGCTTTGTAGTGGATTCTTTAGGAATTCGGCACGCAAAGATCCGTCAGAGGGGTATAGAACTCTTATTGAAGGAGCGTCGGTTTATATGCATCCAAGCTCAGCATTATTTGGAAAACCGGCGGAACATGTTATCTTTCATACGCTTATTATGACGACAAAGGAGTATATGCATTGTACTACTAGTATTGAACCGAAGTGGCTTGGTAAGTTCATATCCCATCACCCTGTCACCCTCCCCCGCACGAGTGATGAGAGCATGAGGGAGGTTTTTTTATTACAAGAGGCTAATTTTTATACAGTCGAAGTAGCACCATCCTTCTTCAAAGTCGGTGGAGGTAAAGGGGAGCTTTCTAAGCGTAGAAAGAATGAGCGTATTCAACCTCTCTTTAATAGGTTTGGCGAGGGAGATGATTCATGGCGTTTGTCGGCACAGAAAAGGCAGGGACGTGGTGGAGGTGGTGGTACTTGGGGTTGAGCGTTGGGGTTTGCATTTGTGCATTGGTGTGATCTGTGTTTGGTTGCATGTATTGATAGAATTGTGGGGCTGGTGGGGCTGTTGATATCATATTTGGTTCGATAATTAAGAACATAGGATTGAAGTGAAAGTTGAAGTTGGGGTCATGAATTGTCACATGCCGCATTGACAAAATTACATTTCGAATGAGCGTTATGAGCTACTCCAACAAACCTAGCGTTCAATCAAGCTTTGATAGAAGCGAGATAGAAGCTGAATCATGCACTTCACGAAATAACGTTTACCCCCTCGGATTCGCCGGGACGAAACTGCTGTTTGAGAAATCCCGTCCCTAGCCTGATCCTTCGGTCGCGGGGTGGATGAATGGACAACGTGGCCGGGGAAACTCGGCTCCTGCAAGTAGGTCGCAATGCCTCGCATCTTAACCGGATGGTCTGCCGGGGAATTAGGGCGAGTGGGTGGGGTGTCGCCTAGGTTCCTCTAGAGTTCGTTTCCCAAGTTCCGGTCGTGCCGACTGTTCCGAAGCCCTTCGGCGGGTACGCACACCCCGGCAAAAGAACCCCATATCTACATGCCGAGAAGTGGCGTTAATAGCTTGCCACTTGTCCTCCGACGAACATTATGGAGGCGTTCCGGAGACACGGCACCGGATCTGAACTCCCGATATTCTAGATACACATGGATAGTAGAGTCCCTAGATTCCCGATGGGTGCACGAAGCCGTCATTTAAATCTCCCGCTGTAGCCTCGGTAATCTATTATCTATCTGCTGATCAATTTATGCCAACCGTGGTTGCGCTCCGATGATTCTGCTCTACGGGAGGATTATGATAGTTAGATCATTAGGGTGGATCATAGCCACATGGCCGCGGGTCCGGAGGCCGATGTCGTTAAGGCGAGTGACTTAGGGCAGGGGGCATGGATAGGGCTAGTAGTTTGCGCCGCTTTAAAGTTAAAGAAGTGGAGACTATGATGAAGTGGCGTTCGCTGGGGATGGCTCGGTCGGAAGAGTGGCACCGATTTGGGCGGCTGGTGCGTCTGTGATGGCATTTTTTAGAACGGCGGTGATGTCAGGCGGCGGCCAGTTCGTTAACGAGGGTTAAACCTCCGGCTGGCCGTTAAGGCGTGGCATTCTAAAGGATGTGTGGCTGTCAAAGCCATGTGTGTTTTTGGATGTTTTTGCGTCTGTGATGGAAAGCTCGCGTATTTAGATCTCTTCCGTAAATAATCCGACTTTCGGAGGCAGTTCGAATCGATGGTACATGGCCGCAAAGCTATCCGGGAAAACTAAGTTAGCGGGCTATTAGTTGAGTAGAAGCTTTGGGGATTCTCGGTGCATGCAACGGCTTGGAAGCCGGTGTGTTTCGTGTGGAGAGTTGAAAGAGTTCACCGAGAGGACGGAAGGGTGGAGTTCGGTGGAGCTTGTGTATCAATTTCGGTGCAGAATCAACGTGTCCCTAATCTACCTGTCATCGGGAGCCAAGCCTCAATATCGAACCATAACTCGAGCCCAAAGCAATATTTTCAAGATGAATGGAAGGTTGTAATCTAGGTTAATTCATCATGGCAAATCACTACTCTATGCTCAGAGGCCATTCTTAAGCGCAGGCCGCCGAATTGGGACAACAGACGCCAACATCATCTGATAAGATTAATTCCACTGCCGCAAAACACGCCTTTAAATCAATACATGCATAATATGCTATCTGGGCAATCCATAGTATCTCTCGTCTCATGAAGACCGTCGAGCGAGCATACATGTATTACTTTAGTTACATTAAAATAAAGTAATACACAGCTACGGTCATAGAATCATGAATGCAACGCATCCCGTCCGCTCTGCGCTATTTAAGCATGATATCGTCCGGCTAGTACTGTCGTGGGTGACCAGACGGGAATCCCGGATACTGTAGTTTTTGCCGCCTGATATCATATTTTTTGCTCGTCGGCCCGTCCCGAAGATTTCCACGTTTTGCTGCTAACACACTGCCGCAACGCTTCCCCGAGCCCACATTCCGATAGCTTCAGCGGTTCTACGAAAATGCCGATAGGGTTCCCTTTTTTCGGTAACCTCTCTTCGGCGAGCAGTGGCATTCAGTCTGTGCCCCCCACACGGAGATCCAGCCGATGAACCCCTCGCTCTCTTGTTACTTGCAAGCCACTTCGCAATCCCTATTTTAACATTTATCACAACTCACACATCAACGCAGTGAGTCATGAGCACATTATTTCGCCCAATTGCGGTTGTTTTCCATAAAGTTGACACCATCTGGTATCCTCGTCGATTCAGTATTATCGGGCCCACCACGGCCGAAATTCAAGTGCAAGACTGCCACTTCTTCCCCTCGTCGTATATATCCTGCTACCTGCTTGGATTGAGCACCATAAACCATCTGATGAAGCCGCTTTGATGCCAGCCAGGAGGTTTATTGGCTTCATCAGCTTTTTCAAGAGTCAATGACGACTTCATCATTGCCAAGCGCAAGTATAAATATCGCAGCCAGGTGGCGGTTTGCAAGTTTTAGTGCTTCGGTCATAGCGAACAGCTCGGCATCGAAGATTTTTTCTTGTTGCCCAGGTGGAATCTGTGGGTTTTCCATCCGGATGGGGTAGGCCATACCACCGAGCATCCAACATTTTCCGATTCCAGTCTTGATCCATTTGTGAATATGTTACCGTGCTCCCTGCTGGCTTTGATTGTGTTTTCTGTGGCTACGGGTTTGCTTTTCATGATAACTTTTCCTTTCACTGTAGGGTTGGTGCGTGTGATGGGTTCTACTCCGTGCTTTGGGTCTATGGTTTGTTGGAGATGCTTTCCCAGGCATATACCTAGTTGTTATTGCGGTTTGGGGTTTGTTTGTATTCTGAGTCTTGGGGGTCATTGTCTTCTTGCAGGATGCCATTGGGAATGACTTGTTTGGCCCAGTGATCCTTTTGGAGACCGATGACGCGTTCGGCATATCGTCGTTGGCGATGGTCCAGAAGGGTTTTTGCTGGTATTAAGCTGGCCTCGGCGATTAGAGGACCTATTGGGGTGGTTTTCATGCACCCTGTGATTGCTCTTGCTTCTCAGTTTATCATGGTTTGGGGTTGCTCGGTTCGTTTTTTTTGGTTTCTCCACCATATTTCTGCGCTGAAGAGAGCCGATGTTTGAACTGTGGCTGTCATCATTGGCCTGACGTTTTTGGGGTCATTCCATATTTGCTGTGGAGTCTTTTGATTTTGGATTCTCTTTGTCTTGCTTTTGCCATTCTTTTCGTGACGTGGTCGTGAAAATTCAATGCCGAGTCCATCCAGAAGCTGGTTATGTGTATGATCGACAGATTGACTTTTGAGCTTTTTTTGGAGGCTTGAAGTGTACACTTCGATCGACGGTAACTGCGTGGCTTCACTTAAGTCTGTGGCTTCACAGCTTCACAAGCTTAGTGCGCTTCACAATCCGAGAAAAGTTCATATCGTGGCTTGTAGTGGTTGTATCGAAAGTAACGTTTCCAAGGAAATCATTAAAGCATAGGGAATTTCTGCCGCCTGCGCATATGTTTTGATATTTGCCCAGCGGAGAGAGCGCTTGATCAACGTTTAATCCTTGGGTTTGCACTTTACTTGGTAGTAATTTTATGCACAACACTTATGGGCTTTGTTGACTTTGGCGTGGGCGTCTTTATCGATCGCCGCTGATACTGTGTAGAACATGGCTTGCTGTGATTGTAACTATCGATCATTCGGATTTGTTCATTCATGGAACTGAATTCCGGAGAATAGCACGTTTCAATAGATGCTGATTGTGACAGTTCTAACTTCTGTTGATTCTAATCTAAATTAGGCCATACTGCAATAATGAATTACACTTCAATTATGTACCAGGCCGCTGCGCCAACGCGGTAAATTTTATGCACAACGCTTTGTGGACTTGATGGTTTCGTGGTTTCACAAGCATCCGATAAACACGTCGAACTGGGGTAAATTCCAATCAAGAAGGGGACTCCATTTTCAAATGCCATTTATCTTCAGAATTGAACCAAGTTAGAAGCTATGAAGCCCATTATGGCAGTAGTTAACAAACACTTGAAAGTTAGAAGGATCAAAAGAATGTGTTTGTATGGCGTCAACGCATCGAAAGTCTCAGATAAACACCTCAAACCACCGTAGATTTTCGTTTGCAATCAATGAAGAACAGTTCTTCTTTTAAAATTCCATGTTGATGTTCAAAACTAGTCTAGAGACTACTTGATAAAACGGCAAATCATTCCTATGCCAAGAGGGAGTGCATCTGTAATTTTTCGAACCTCTCTTTGTGTGTGATTCCTCATTGAGGTTCAAAACCGGTCTACACACTATTTAAACGTTAGACAACACATAGCTCCTTTACCAACATCGGAATCTCCCGAATACATCAATGAGTTCTATCGATCTAGTATTCTGTGGACGGGTCTCTCCCCATTCCTCAAAAGTCCCAACGGTCTTCCACGAGTGCTACCAAATGACTTCACATAGCTCCAGGTTACAGTAGGTATGTACCAACATCAGACCACAATTACACCATAACTGTCACTGTCTTCATGCGTATGGCTAACCATTACCCCGTATAAAAGTTGTGCGTTAGTAGGACACTCAAACCACAACATGAAATAGGTCTCCCGTGATGCTCAACCATAAGTGACAGTTACATAACAAATGGGCGACCGGCGAGAATTTTTCAACACATTGAGATGAGCAATGCAACACAATACTACATACAGCAAGCAATTCCAAAAATCCCAAAAATTTTCAGCCACCATTCCAGGTACCACGATCCGCAGTTACATAGCATCTGCAAGCGATCAATCTATTTCAACCCCTGCTTTCCGCCACACCGGCGATTACATCCACCGGCGAGTTATATGGCTGGGTTAAGTTTTCAGCCCAAGTACGAAGTATAAATTTTTGATGCAGCTGCACCGCATGCACCTCAAGCTGCAAGAATTTTGTTGGATGCATCATATGCATATGCATGGTATGTAGGTATGTATGTAAAGGACCACACTTGACGTACTCGTAGGTAGAGGTAGACCAATGCGTAACTTACTCCAGTGGACAGGAATTAAGGTTCATAGGCAGCGAAGGGAGAAAATGTGGTAAAAGTTTCGTTTCATCCAGAGTAAGGACACGTGATGGGCGGACCGTGGATGTCGGAATATCGGACGTGAGAACTATATTTTCTTTGTTTTATAAGATGGCGGGAGGAGGCAGCACTGACGTAAATGTATCATCCCAGAATTTAAGGTTAGAACAAATGAAACTTCTGCGATGGATCCACGTGATGGATGTTTTTGTCAACGTCGGCTAGGGAGTAGTAATAAGCACAATTTTTCGTCGTGGAACTTCCGTAGAATGTAGAAGCATGTAACCGAGAGGAATTCTGATACTAATATGGTGGTTTCTTTCAATCTGGATCCACTGGATTGTACGGCGGAAGTCTCTAGGAATAATATCGGCCTCGACATCGGGCCGACGGTGTGCATGCCGATAGCGATGTCTACGTATGCCGACGGAGGTCCTCTATCGGACCGGGGGCTGTTCCTCCCGATCTATGAGCTCCGACAAGCAACCCGTCGTAGTACCCCGTTCACTCTATAACCTCACTAGTTTTGTACTCCCTTTCCATAACGATCTCCGTGTTTAATCGAAATCAAATTCTAAATTCATCTACCTATCTAAACTCCAAACTGAAACTCTAAAACGCCCTCTTAAGATATCATTTACGCCTTTTTTTTTCCCCAAAATCCCAAATATAACCCAGTCCCAACCCAAACTCCCAACCTTATGCCAAAACAACCGGCTCATACCCAATCCCCGGATTCTTCAACTCCTCCATACACCTAACCAACCTCAATTCCGAAGCCCTCGCAACCTCAACCCTCGTCTTGTCCCCTCTCTTCTCCGCCTCACTAGCATCCGTAATCCCAAGCACCTTATCCCTCATCTCCTTCGTCTTCTCGAGGACTAAATGCATTGACCCTAAAACCTTGCCAACGGCTTTAGCAAGCGGTAGGTCGATGGCTGATACATCGTCGGGTGCTATCCAACTCTGTTGTCCTAAAAGACCTGCGGCTGCTGAGAATTCTCTGAGCCTGGCGAGGGTTAAAGCTGCAAAGAGATCTCCAGTGCCGGAATAGAAACCGTCGATGATGGGGACATCAAAGAGGAATTTACGGGACTTTCCAGTAGATGTGCGGGTAGAGCCGGCACAGAACATAGTTGCCCCGCCGTCGAGGGTTATGGAGGTTATAATGACATGGGGGAGACCATAAGTTGAGTGGATGGCGTCGATCGCCTGGGAAACGGAGGCGAGTGAGTTTATCGTGATTCCTGTGAGGAGCCTGTAGATTTTAGTTCATAGTGCTTGGTAGATGGTAAGGCTTGGGCGCTCGATGGGGTAAATCCCAAGGCTCAAGAAGGGCAAAGGTACAGCAGGGTTCAAAGTAGCGAAGGATCGACAATAGGGCTGCAGTTAGGGCTAGAAGTACATCGTGACCTCCCCTCTTTCTTGCCCCGCCTTGTCCCGCCTTGCACTTGGCCGGCCAAAGAATGGGTAAAGGGTCACTCACTCTGTCTCAAACTGATTCGGCACAATCAAATCGGCATGTGGCAGTAGCTCTTTGTAAACCGGCACAACAGCCTCAGAGACGTAAAGCCGTCCTTGATCTCCCATCACCGGATCCAATAACCAAAAGCTTCCCTTCCTTTCCTTCGTTTCTTTCGCAATCTTCCCCACAGCCTTCAAAGCCTCCTCGCTCGGCACATAACCACTAAGGATCATATCAAATCCCTCTACGAGGCCATTCATTTTCAGGCCCTCATAGATTTCCTCAATCTGTTCCGCAGTGGTACGAAAACCTTTTAGTTGGCGGTAACCGGAATGGTTACTAAATTGGACAGTGTTTAGACCAGCTGCTTCAAGGCCGAGGAGTTGCAGGATGAAGGTTGTGACGGAGTTGCCGACGTATCTGATGATGTCAGTATGAGATCATAGGTATCTTGAAGCCTGTTTCGCGTGAAGAAAGCGGGAAGAAAGCATGTAGGATGATGTAGTGGAGGTAACGGAGAGGCACGGTGATGTAAAAGTGGTTCGATTGATTCGGAGGTTTCTTTGAGGAAGTTATGAACGTACCCAGAGACTACCTGCAGAAAGTCAGTACGGGTTTCTCCATAACAGCTGTCTCTAATGCAAGTACCGCGAGGGCAAGGTACCTCGACGCGTCCACACTTCACAACTTTCGGGGAGTTAAGCAAGAATGGAGAGAGCTTACATGAGAAGCTATTGCCAACACTTTACCCTCCTCATAGTTTGCCATCTCTTTTGCTGGTGGGTGGGGTCCTTCGGGACTTCGAGATCGTGGTTGTTCAAATAAGGTTTATCTTCGCAACGGGTGGGTAAGCGTGTGACGTCCGTGCGACCGAGTTATCCGATCGCCAAGCTTGTAAAGAAAGACTGGCAAAGTCGTGTTCAGCCAAAAAAAGAAGAGCGTCGCCGGTTGGTATCAGTCAAGCTTCAGCTTCCGTCACGTCGGCTGAATTCAAAGGTGAACTTTATCCATCGTGAAATCGCGAAAAAAAAAAATAAAAGGCTTGCACCGGATGTACAGCTTTCCAGCAAGCTTTTTTCGATGAGCTTGGAGGAGAAACTAGAAAGCTTAAGTGGTGGGTGCCGGTCAGCGGCAGCAAGTCGCGTCCGTCATGTCCAGACTCGAGTGATCTCGGAGTCCCGTGATCTCTTCCTCCACATCCACCTGTCTAAAATTCCTTTTTATCTGGGCGCGCTTGGTATGCGGCACCTAGCTCCATATGCCAGCTCGAAATCTTTGGACTCTTAAGGATGGATAGATTCTTGGCACCTCCGAGACATTCTTGTCCCGGGCTGGTGGGGGCGTGGCTGCGTGGCTGCGCGAGGGACGTGAGACAGCAGCAGGAAGCACCGCAAAGCAAAAGCAAGACGAGCAAGCCACCCGTCAATTACTATCCGAGTCCGATGAAGTCTGTGCGGCGGATGTTTCATCCGTTGCAAAGTTCCGATCTCTAGGCGAGCTTGGTGAGCTTCTATCGAGGTTCCGAAGTGCACAAAATTATCACAGTTGAAACGTGAAGAAATGGTGTGTGCAAACGGAGTACGTATGTAACGAATAGTTAATTTTGGGATTACTTTTCGGAACAATTTCGGTGGCTTGCTAGAGATATGATGGCATGGGGCTACTCGACGCTGGGATTTAGGATTATGGATAGTTGAACCATAGGGATAGGGATGGAAGTAAACTTTATCACGCTCGCTAATCTCCCCTCCGCCGAACGCCGGTACTTACCGGTTGACTTAGAGGAACTATTTTTCCCTTTCGCTATCCCTCTGTCTCCTTAGTACGGCGGCGACTTTACGGGGTCGCCAAGCAACTGTTTCCTTCCCTAGAGTAGAATTTAGCTGTTTCCCTGTGGTGCTAAGTTTACCTAGATACTCTAGGGTTGGTTAGGGTTTCTGGGTAAGGTTGAAGCGTTTGGCAGGCAGTGGTCGGCAAGCGGGGGCGGAAGGGATCAAGAGTAATTTCCTTTCTTTCTCTAGCTCCACTAGTAAAAAGCTAGCTAAAGAAGGCTACAGAAATTCCCTCAAGTGATGGGTGCTCGTGTCGATATACCGCTTTGTCTGCTGAATTTGTTTCAACCCAGAGGCACCGAACGTTTCAATAGTCATCCCGCTGTGTTCGAAATACCTATGGTTTGGCTGCGGAACGGTAAACGGTACCTAAAAACACGCGGTGATGACGATGACGGCTGCGGCGAAGGCGGCGATGCTGAATAAGTACGTGCATACCGATAAGGTGGTGGCAATTAAGAATGAGAACAAAGAAATATACCTAGGCACTTGGAAAACATCTGCCTAGGTATGCACTTGTGTGCAAACAATTGTGATGTAGTAGTAGTTCATAGCACTGCAGCTGAAGGCAGACCCATTTGGAATTTACAGATGCATATGATAGCTTCTATCCATGGTGACGGTAACCTGGAGTTAAGTTCAGGTTATGTACAAGATTAGCATGTGAAAGCCACAACCAACTCTCATCTCAACCTAAATCTTAACCTAAGAACGAAAGCAAACCACAAACCCCCCAATAATTGTGATTCCAGAAGAAGAAAACAAACCCATCTGTTTTGAGCAACTCGAGGGTAAAACATTTCTTGCAGTTTTGTTTCAGTATGCACCTAAAGCTGTGTTTGCAAAGCATAACACAAATGCATTTGCTTCGCAAGCTCCAAGATAATGACTTTACGGTAGATGGCAAGATAGAGCCATACCCGAGGAACGAATCCTACTAACTTTTATGCGCATGCAAACCTCACTCCAATGAAACCTCATACTACCCAACCCAACCCAGACATACCTGTATCTGTATCGATGTATCGATATATCTGAAATCTCAGGTCACGAATCAAACAATAAGTATAGCATCCCCATAGATATGTACCGCGTTATTTTAATCCATCGCAAGTATCAAATACAGATCCAGTCATCATAGAACCAACCAAACAAAGGCACAGGCCCGCACCCACATCTCCAACCGTATTCTTTCCGGACGCCAAGATCTATTGGATGGATGACAGAAGCACCTGCAGTTCCTTTGCGATGGGTTTCATCGATGATGATGATGCCTGCTTGCTTGGTAATGATGCTGATGATGATGATGATGGTGGTGATGGTGATGGTGATGGATGCCTTGTGTTTGTGTCACAAAAGCCCTTCCCATCATCCATCCCAAATCCGTTGCCGATATCAAGCCGCAACTCATAATCCGGTCCCATCCAAAACCCCCGCGAAAAATGAGGCTCGGAGGCAGCCGTCATGAAAAAACGACTCTTGTTATCTTAGGCTTATGTTTATCTGACACTTTACCTGGTGGTTACCTGACGCCTATTTTGCGCCCACCTTGTCTTACGAGTACATATGTGAAGTAGAGGTACATTATTCTATTACCCAATGCTTTGCAGAAGATATGTACAATTACCTGGCGACAATTGGTACATGTGTGCATAGAGTACTCCTACTTGTAGGTTAGGCACTTTTCTCCCTAGTCTTGCATGTTCCAATTCCCGCACCCACCAGTCAACTTTCTTTGGCTTCTGCAAGATAAAAAGTAAAAAATGCCCGAACGAGGTCTCAACTAAACCGGCGAGCGGTAGTAGCGGACCTAGCGGTTGAAGTTACATTTCAGCAACCTCGTTTGACTTGCGCCATTTACCCACCTCCGAGCGCCCGTAAAATCCAGTGGTTTCACACGGTCGGTGTTGTTTCATGGCTCCCTATTGCGATTCACGAAGCAGCAAGTAATTTAATTGAAGTTTCAATTTACTATCCTTGATCGAATTCTTTATATCCACAAAATAACAGCATATTCTGCAACTCGAGGAGTAAAAATCGATAGACATATCATCATGTCGAAAAAAAAAGCAAAAACAAAAGAGAAGCACTGAAAAAAAAATTCCCAAACCCCCACCAAAAACTAGTATACAGATGGCATACTTTTCCGGTATCTTGAAAGCATCATCCTATCCTTCAGAAAGTAACAAATGAGAAATATTGTGATCCACAAAAGAAAGAAAAACTCCATAAGAAAAAAAGGGAAAAAAATTCACAAAGAGTAACACCATTCCAGAAAATATTAGGAGCTGGACCTGCAAACCTAAGGGAAAAAAGCCAAGCGCTGAACACCCAAAATGAACACACACAAAAAAGTCGAAAACAAGAAAGGCCATGATACATATGTGCAGTTTTGCATAACCAAGCCGATGGTTTGGGGAAAAGCTTGCCAGAGATTTGAAGAGAACTGAAGCAGTTGGTGTGATGATGTGGGTATGTCGTAGTTGGTGCGTTGTAAAGGAATGGAAAAAAAAAAATTAATACTAATAACGCAAGCTTCCCCTGATTGTTGAGAAGACCCAATTTACCCAGTCTATAGTCATAAAAGTGTTGATTTGATGATGAAAAGGTACTCCGTTCGTCTCTTCGCGTCATAAGGCGTCAGGAATTCCGATAATTAAAAAAGGAAAAAATGTACACCACGGGTCGAGTTATGAAAGGAGGCGATAATTGTTGAGGTAATCGGGTTTCGAGGGGAACGCGATTTCGACGGTATTAATCCTTTACTCGCCGTGCTTTTTGCCCTGGTGGACCTTCTTGTGTCTTCGCAAATTCGAGACAACGGAAAAGCGTCTTCCACAGCCGTCATGTTCACAAGCAAATGCTATTCAAATGTTAGCCAATTTTTCCGGGGCATAGCCCGCACTGGGAGGGGAAAAACTTACGTTTCTCTCCAGTATGACTGTATGTATGGGTCTGCAACGAACTCGGCCTCGTGAAACGCTTGTCACAAACTTTACACTTGTGCTTCTTCTGCGTACTTGAGGTGATTTTCGAGCTGAAGGTGGTCATCATCTGGTTCGGGACAGTTGCGCCGTTGTTAAGGTAACCGCCGGGTCTCGATGATCGTACAATTCCGGCACGTTCTTGGGGGTATCCGGTACCGTCGGAGTAATCGGTTGCTGATGAGTCGATTGAACCGCCGTGGTAGTATGGGAAGGAGTGGGTGGAGGAAACGGAAGAGCTGGCGGAGTGAGAGGACTGGTACGAAGTGCTGTCTTGACGCTGTCTAGGTTGACCAAAAGCGAGTCCTCTGGTGTCCATTCCGCCGCTGGTAAAGTCTAGATCCGGGCGAGCTCTATACGAGATATCTGTAAGGGAAGCTTGGCGAGGCTTTGGCACCGTGTCAGCACTCAGGAAGAGTGAACTCGACATGGCAGGTTGGGAGAGACGACGCTCTGACGGGATCAGAGTTCGGGGGGTATTGTCAAAATGCGAGAATGATGGCATATACGTAGCTCCTGCTACGGCCGTTAGGGATGGAGCGGTAGAGCCTGCCATGCTCATCTCCGCGCTCGTAAAGGCTGGGAGGCCTACATTACTGACTGTCGGCATGAGCCCATTCGGATTTGGGTAGTTGCCTGGCTGTGATGACAAGTGTCTCATATGACCTGAGGCCATTGCGGTTCGACTCATAAACGGAGCTGATACGTCGGTTGTGCGGATAGTGGGGGGCTTGGATAGCGAGTGGTGCAGACTGGCGGCATCGTTCATCTGCTCCTGTGCCCACGGGTTGGTGAACTGCGGAACCTGGTCCGGTGACATAAAGTGCATTTGAGATTGTTGAGGGCGTGTTTGAGCGTCGAGGGCCATTTAAACGGGAGCGGTAGATTGTTGCTTGAATAGCTGAGGGTGAAAACTAGATACTGTGATGATCCAACTCTTATCAACCATCCAACTAGCCCGGCGGCAGATTAAAAATCGATGTGTTGGTGCTTGTTGCGTTTATATGTAATTACTGAAGTTGAAGTAGTAGCCGAAATTGTTCCAGAGTGGGAAGAAGTCGGCGGTGATGTTGTCAATTGGTGGTGGTTAACTGCGCTGTGCCTGTTTGAAGGTTAGAACCTGGTCCAGTAAACGAGATGAACCGTGCCAGCCGTGATGATGCTCTCCCGCTATGTGAACCTGGGGTGCAGAAGGTGGCGTCGGCTTAAAGAAATCCGCCTAAATGCACAGCAAGCAGAGCTATTGTCTGAGCTGCGTACCTGACAATATTTCTTGTGGTATTGGGCAATGATATCTTAATTTTGGGCAAGCAGAAAAGCAAAAATAATAAAGACAAAAAAGACAAAAACAATACGATGCAAGCAGCAGCAACAGAGTCACTGCTGGTACCAAAGGTGACAGACGTTTAAGAGATCGGCAGAGTGCAGAGAAGCTTCAATGTCTTGATAGTGATAATGCTTGGTGTCTTGTCTAGAAGATGATGAGCATGAGCGGGGGTGGGTTGGCGGGCAGGGTCGGCGGCTGGGGTAAATAGGTGGATTGAGTGTGTGTGTCGATTGTGTGTTCTCTCCGGGGAATGCGTCTTCTTTTCTCTTTTCTCTCGGTTCAGAGGTTGAACGACAGCAAGCAGGTATTGATGTATGGTTGTGGGCAGATGTTCAGGTCGAGGGAGGGTGTGTGGGGGATAATTTGGGGGAGGATTGCTTGAGCTTAAAGGAAAAAGATCGGCTGCAAGTGTCCCATACGGTGACAGGGCAGATTTGAGTGTGTGTGTACGACAGACAAGTTTATCGGGCGGATTCCGGCAAGAGACTTGGATGCCTGTTGCGTGCAGCGCACCCACCACTACACTGAGTGCTTGGAGTAAGGTATTGAATTGGGCAAGGTGTGGAATGGGAGGGGACATGGGGGAGGTTTGGTAGGGATGGCAACGTAGTGGGGGATAGTGTACTCTGACGAGTATAGCATCACGACCCACTGCCACTATTACCGCTCGCACACAGTAGCATGTCTGGCATGCGGTATGGATGGCACAGGCGGTGTGTGGGAGGGTGGTGGGAGAGGAGGGAAAGGTGGGAATAGCGTGGTTGGGCGGGGAGAGGAAGGAGGGCGTAACGTAGGTGCTGTAACTAGGAGGGAATACAGCTAGGAGGGAATCTCGGGGCAATTCTGTGACTAGGAGAGATACTTGTCTCGACAGAAGGTTAGAGGCTCCCAGAGATGGAGGGTAGGTGGAGGGTGAGAGGATTAGAGGGATGGGAGGGTGTCGAGCAGTCGGCAGAGTTATTTGCGGTAACTTCGGGGCATGGACGAACGAGTTTTGGTGCGGGTTGGGACAGGCAGCTAGCAACCTGGGTTGGAGGGTTGGACGGCAGAGCGGTAGCAGCAAGAGCCACACACAGCAATATCCCCGACAGCGAGCTGCTGGAGCTGCTGAGCCCACTGAACCCACTCCCACTGAAGCCCACCGACAACACTCCCGACGAGAGCTGCTCCACACGGTCACCGCTGCCGGAATCACCACAGCAAGCAGTCTCCGGTAGCAGTTCCAACAGAAGCAGAAGCGGCAGTAGTTGAGGCAGAAGCGGTAGTAGGTGAAGCAGAATCAGCAGTAGCGGGAGATAGCGGAGTGAGCAAGCATAGCATGAGTCCAGCATGAACACACACACTGCCTCCCCTCCAACGACCACCACCACCTCTTCCACTTCCACTCCTCCCACGCAAACACCGCTCAATCCTGCTTTCCACCGCACCCCCTGGTACCGGTACACAACTGGCAACGACAGATTGAAGGAATTATTTTTAATGATGGGGGCAGCACATGTGTGGGTGTGAGGGTGGGGGGGTAGTGGAGGGGGGTATTTCGTTGCGTGGAGGGAGGTCGACGAGGTTGCAGTGGAGGGATGTGCAAGTAGCGGGCATGCTGACCACGCCTAACCGCATCCGTCTCGTCTTGAACAACAGCAGTCGGTGTCCCGCCGTCAACGCCCTTAGATCTAAGGGTAGCAAAGGAACAAAGAAAGAAACGCTTGGTTCGACGTCCGACAGACCAGCGAACGGGTGCCGTCAAATTAAAAGGCACTTCCCCGGATGGTATAACCGGGCCTGCGAGCGAACCAAGGGACTGAAGCCAAGGAAACAAAATGCATTCGAAAACAATGAAGAAACCCAAAAATTGAAAACGGAAAAGCATGTAACAAGTTCACAAAGCAGTAAAAAAAAAAACCCGCACTTCCTGTCGCAAATGAAATCGTAGGTTTGGTAGGGTAGAATATGTAACGTAATGTATGGCTGACTTACACTAGCTCTTCAGATTATGCAGTGAAGAAAACGCTCTTGCAGTTTTTTAGTGTTGCTTTTTTCTTCCTTCCGTAAGGCCTCCGTGTGATGTCGATGGTCGGCTCGTTGATGCGGTGCAGGAAAAAGGCTAAAAAACGGGTTCGAGCTTTCGGGTCGGGATCGTGCACGAGTCTGAGTAGATGTTTCGTTTCCCGTGTTCGGGCGGAGTTATCCGGATGAACTTGTGGAGGCGTGGTTTTGGGGGCTGTAGAGTGGAGCGTATATTCGAGCCGAGCGGGAGAAAGGCAGTCGATATCTGAAAATCCTACGATCTGCTGAAGATTCTTCGATTGTCGAGAGATCTCTAATATGTCGATGATTGAAGATGAACGAGCAGCTGTTGGGGAATCCTCGTAGATTTCTTGGGAGAATTAAAGGCTGGAACATAGGAATATTTCTGAGATAAAAAGACCCAGATATCCTCCCTGAGGCCTGGCAAAGCTCGCCTGGACTCCGGCAAAGTACCGATGAAGTCCCGGCAAAGTACCGACAAAGGCCCACCAAAGCTCGCCAAAGCCAGCCAAAGCCGTCATGATTACCACAACGAAGCCTGCTATACTCCGTCACAGTACTCTCCCATCTCGGCCCTTCTAACCCTTTCGACCAAAGCATAACGTCGGTACACGGTACATCTCAAGACATCCATCTATCCACAGCAAGTTTTTTTTTTTTTTCGTTCGCTCCCGGGCGCCCTATGGTACCTTCGCTACACAATGGATGTTCCGGGGTGCCGTCGTCATAGAGCTGAGGTACATTCAACACCTTCATCGAAGACCAGCGAAACCCAGTTGAAGGATGAGAGGATAGAAACCCAGGGATCTCCATGGGGGTGGAGTCTGTAGCAAAATGCCAGAATTAGATTCACCACCATCATCAAGCCAAGGCTCACCCGAATCTCGAAACCTGTCGGGAACCTGTCTTGACGCTGTCTTGATGCTCACCCGGAATCTTCAACAGGGCGGAAAGGCGGGGATGACGAGGAGATGCAGATGCTTTTGCCGGGGTAGGGTATATGTGATGGTGGTGTGGATCAGGGTGCCTTTGGTTCTCTCCTTGGGGATCCTTGGGGGGGGAGGATCCATGGAACTTCGCATGGGTGTTTCGAGCAGGGGTGTTGAGAAAGGGAAAGACGACAAGGGGCGATGACGAAAGAAAGGAGCGGTTTCACTAAACTACGTTAGATGGAAGTTAAGTACATGAGACTAGGACGGCTGGTCGGCAGGCTACTCTAGATACGCAGGCTAGGATTGTGAGTGTTGCCAAGAGGGACTGAGCAGGGGATTCGCTCCCCGGGCTCCCTGGGGCAACGATGATGAGGACAAAGGCTTTGAGGTTTCGAGGTTTCAAGGGAACAAAGGATTGGAATTCACGAACGCATTTGCCACAGAGCAACGCGTTACGAGTGCAAAGACGCAAATAAACGCCAAAGCGTAGCAGCGCAGCACAATACGTGAAGAAGGTGTCATCAAGCGCTTTGTACCAAAAAATTTCAGGTTTATAATTATGACTATTATCTTCTAATCCTAACTCGCAACGCGTAATTTGGTATTTTACGATTATTTTGTTCGTGCGTACACTTCGTATCACGAACCCTTGGGAGAACCGCTGATGTATCTTTTATGCTGCTTTAACTTTCCTCTATGTACACCTCTGTTTAACTCCTTGCGCCGTCTTCGCCGCTTGCACATACTTTAGACTTAGCTGTTTACATTTCAACGTGCTGTACTTTTTTGGTGCAAGCTATACGTCATACTGCTTTCGCCCAGTCACCCACAGCACCCCAGCCCAAGGCTTGCCGAAGGTCTGCCGAAGGTGTGCTGAAGGTTGCCGAACGTCTGCTAAAGGTCTGTCAAGCTTAGACAGGGTGTGGGTGGGCCACCATGCATTTGCAGCAGTTACCCGTTACCTCAGGACCATCGGTTACCATCAGCTTCCTTCTTTGTTAAGACCTTGGGACTCTCTATTCATTGAAGCTCGTGTAGAAATGCATATCATATTCGCTACGCAAATTGATGGTGTTAGATTAGGCATCTACAACGGCTCACATCACTGTGGAGCTGTGGAGCACGAGTATGTGAAGGCTGCCACTACTCTACTGTGATTTACTAGTTGTAGCCTTGTCGCTCGAGCACGCTCACACTTACCAACCGGGTACAAACGTTTCACCTTCTTTCTTTAGTTCTCTGGTGGACTTGTACATAGGATACACGGTTTTGCGCACCAATAGCGCGTTCTCTTTCGTAGCTAGCTAGAGTTAGAGTAGAATAGCAACCATATCAATTCTAGTTAGTCCTTTTAGAGGCTTTAGTCCAAGTCCCTATCCTAACCTATTCCCTAACCCCTAGCCGTTTCAGAATTCCTTTCCCCTTCTAAACAGGCAGGAACGCCGATGCAGGGAAGCTGCATTCATGGGCCCTACGTCATAACTGTACCCATGTCCCTTAGTCCTTTAGCTTACATGTCGTTGGTAACTGTGGTATGGAGTCTACATCCTGTGGGGGTTTTATCTTGTCAGAATTCTATGGTGGATATGATATGTGTATGGTTTAATTTTTACGGGGAGTTGTATTTTATGTAGACTCATCACTTGCACGCGATAACAATATTTCGGCGGTAACGCGGTAACGCAGTAACGCGGTGAACGTGTAAATGGAAGTGGAGATAGAGTAGATTAGAAATGGAGGGTGGAGGTTGGTATGTACATAGTATATACGACATTGTGTGGCGTTGCGATATGTTTCGTAAACAGCATATGGAGGTGTTTGTGAACGCAACTACATACAGCGTCTCTGTACCACCAACTTTGTTCGTCATACGGTCGGGGTGTTTTATTAAATTTTTCTGCCCAATTTACAACTTTACAACTTTGTGTGTCTTAACTTTATGACAAGCTTAAGCTGAAAACAGCATATTTTGCTTTGCGTTTTTCGCTGCGTTGCCTTTCGCGTTTACAGCTGCAGCTTTACGGATGGATGCCATACGCTCTGCTACCTATCTATGCTATGCACCTGCCTGGCAAGCAGTCATCAATCAAATCCATGGGATGACATCTGTCGCCTGTTTGTATATCCCGCGTAATTAATTGCCGTGCAGCGTAGCTTGTTCGGCTGTTTTATTATTCTGCTGCTGCAGAGTTGTGGCGAAATCTTCAGGCAGGCAGGGCAGGCAGGCCTTCATCTGTTCAGTTATGTTTATGCCTAGCCAGAGTAAACAGATAGCAGAGTCATAAAACGCAGCAACTGCTGCGCTGTTGCGTTCCATTTCCAGGCGGTAAAAATAAAGCAAAAGGCAAACCAAACGCATAGCTAGAGTTGGCAGGCCTGTTTGCGTTGCGTTTACGGGCTTTCATGGGCCTACCTGCGAAACGACAAAGCCCGCGAATACTACGTTAACCCCCTGCCGCCACTCCATCCAATCGGCGCCTCAAAAAAAAGCCACACCCTATTTCAACTCCCACTGCTGGGTGCTAGCAGTCAAAAGGCAGCTCGTGAACCAGCCTGTAAACCTAAGCGGAGAGGCGGAGATAAGCGATTAAAAGTATCGTGGCTGAACTGCCTATCGTGGATTGGGCAACTGGGCATTGGTGGAATTGGAGATTAATTGGAGCCTTTACTAGAGCGTATGAAGAAGCTTTACCGTTACTTCAACATAGTCGCGAGGCAAGATCGAATCTAAGAAGGTTGGAACTGCCTTTTATGAGGCCCGCCCCATATCTCCCGACAGCCGGGAAATGATTTAGAGATTCCCTGGAGCGTAGTCCACTCGAGGCCTTTTGGTGGCCTTTGGTTCGCCTGTAGGTGTTGTAGCTGTTGTAGCTTTGGCGGCGGAAGATGGGTTGGTCTCAGTAATTCACCGAAACAAAATATCGTGAAATAACGCGGCTACTCTAGCAGCCCGTATCTTCTTGAAGTGCTTTCACATAGTTGGTTAGCAACTTGAGATAACATCTCAACGTGTCTCCGTCAATGCATCCACAACTGTTATTATTTGTCCTCACACACACCCACACACCTCAATCATCAAGTATAACCCACCTTCCCCCGGTGTCAAAGTGTCTAAGAAAAAGCAAAACCGTCGGTAATTACTTAGTCTTTTAGCCCTTTAGAGCTCTTAAACATACCCCCTAACCGAAAGAGCACGGAGCGTCCGGGAACGTGGGAACTTGACTGGCAGTTTAACTGGCGGTAACCTATTCGGCCAGGTGTGATTTGAACGCTCGGCAGGACGGTTGAGAGCTCGGGCTTCTCGGGGTGTTGTGTATGTGAGCCTTGCGAATAGTATGGCAGCCATAGCTCGTGGGGACATGACAGCCTTGCATGGTACTTAGAAGGCGGCCCCCAGGGAGCCCGGAGAAAGATTAAAAGCTTGATACACTTTGGTACATACTCTACGGCCGAGTGGCAGGGGAGTCGATATCTATCGCGGACCCCACGACCCGTTAACAAGTCACCCTAGAGAATCAGACGTCAGATACATAGTTCTTGCATACCAAGGGGATATGAAGGTAGACATGAGGGGCCCTTTGCTTCACATCTTTACAGCTGGCACAGCACTGGTCGTGTAGACTCTATGCTGGTGGTAGAGTCAACCGTCATGGACAAAGCGTTCTGCTAGCGTTTCCGTGAATTCGAAAGTTGACGGGTGCCAAGAGCCTCGATGGTTTGCTTGAAACTTCCGTCGGGCGACTTTGTGGTTCGTATGTTTCCTGTGCGGTTGCATTGGGCTTTTGATGGGTGGCACCGCTAACTGGTGCGCTATCGTATCGTCTGTAACGTTAGAGTAAGTAAAAGTGCGAACTTGAGTGCAGAACCTCCCTAAGACGCTCTCCCCGTTCACGGTCGATGCACAGGATGCACAGCTGTTTTCGCTGCAGCTGCTATCGTCGGACTGTCGGACTGTCTGTCGTGCTTCGTTCGTTGACTTGCGAAAGATACCAGTTGAGATGTCTTTTGTCAGACTTCACCAAGTTCGGTGGAAAGTGGAAGCCTGTTTGACGCATGCGGGGGGATGGGACAGTAGCTTGGCCGGCGGCGGACGGAAGCGCATCGGATCCCTGCTCCTACGAGTAAAGTGCGGCGACAATCAGACGCATCAAAAAGACAGTACCAAAAAAGTAAAGTGACAAGTCTACACGGCCATGCCATCTCACATGCGGAAAAAAAAATTATGTTGAGATTTGAATTTTGACGGCTTTGGATACCAAGCTATGAAGTACCCGGTATCGATTTCCTGGTCCATCGTGGTCAACAACGCACAGATGAATTTCGTGGGAATACCGTCCGTAAATTCCTAGCTGTGTCAAAACAGATCACGGACCCGTGCACAGCATCGAGCAACATCACGCTCACTTAGTTTCAGCGGAAATAATGTCCCTATCATAAATTCCTATGAGATAGCCTCCTTCCTTCATCAAATCCCCCGGCTTCTACACGTTTCTCCTGTGAAATTGGCAATGTTTCCTCCAATAAGTGTACGTAAACCACGCCGTTACGTGCAAGGTATCCTAAGGGTACTCAATTGTACACACCAGTACACATGTGAACCTTGAGACCAGCTTGAGGCAATTAACCGCTCAAGCCATCATTTGCTTGTAAATGGGTGTAAATGGGTGTCGTACTGTGTGTGTGTCCCCGCAAAGCCACCTCCAGTTTCTAGTTTCTAGTTTCTCAAACAGCACGCTAGCAATCACATTGACACCTACCCAGATCTGTAGAGCGTATGCATGCAATGCAAACAATTAATCCGTCTCATGCACCCGTTGAATCACGGACTCGGATGGATGTCTCTAGCTACCATGAGCCATCGTAGTAAGTGCAGCAACTACACTCAGTCGATGGTGGTCCATAGCGAGCTGCTACTGGTGGGAGATCGGAAGTTCTCTAAAGCCCTAAGGGCACATACTTACTTCCAGAAACCCCATCTCAAACACCGGACAGATTCCTATATTCCAGAACAGGCCACTAGTAAATAAGAGTCTATGTGTCTCAATTCACATGTGGGACCCTCTTCCATCTTGGTGACGATAAAACCCGTTGTCGTTATTTAAAATCCGGAGGGCAAAAAATAAACTTGGACAACTCCATGATGGTGACGTTGTTAATTCCTTTTTGGCGAAAAAAATTGTCTGATTATCCTCCCTCGATGCCCTTTGGGGAATGGATTTACTCTCTTTCCATGGTCATGGAACCCGCATGCTCTTGCCTCCCATCTGGACTGGATGCACTCCCCCCACCCCCCCCCCCCCCCCCCCAAAAAAAAAACTCGGTGGTGGTGGAACGGGATCTTGAATCTACAAAAACACGCTTATCGAACCATGAACCGCGTTCCGCCCTGCATGGAAGATTGGGGTTGCCACGCCACGATTGACCCACCGCGGGTTGGGTTGTGGGTTGCAAACCACAGCGAGCAACGGGTTAACTACGTTAACACCACCGTCGATCTTTGCAGACAGGATCACGCTTGTGGCCGATCATCCCATGTTCGTACCACGGGGGGTTGGTGTGGGGAGGGCAGGTAGGAGGGGAAGGGGGAGGGTAGAAGGAAGGTATGGAAAGTCAGGATGCCCATGGTTTCTGGTTTGGACTGGGGGTGGGTATCTATGTAGAAGACGGGGGTGGGATACGGGGTAACTACGTTAACTGCATTTCAAGCCACTTACACCCACTGGCAGCTGGTGGCAGCACTTTACGATCTCTCTTTTAGACTTTGGTTGCCTACTTTGGTTCGGAGACTCCGGTTCGGGGTCAGCATAAGCCTTTACGGGATTGACAGTAAGGCTTGATCGTGCTGGTTGCTGCTTGTCTTATCTGGGGTTTGCCGACGGCGAGGGCTCAGCTTTGGCAGGCCCTTTGACAGAGGTGCATTTGGTCGTGTTAGGGAAGGTTGAAGTGTGAATTCGGGAAGGTTTGGTTGACCTTGAATTTCGTATGGTAGGTGTCTCTGTACTCTAGTTGGATGGTTGGTGTTGTCGCCGGCGTGCACACAGCGTGTCGAGGCGTTCGTTTACAGCGGCGCATCGGCGAAAAGCCATCAACTCCCAGATTACTCCAAGGCTTGGCGGGGCAATGCTTGTTATATCTATTGGCTTGGCACCATAATGCTTGTTCTGTGGGTGTGCCATGTGCATAACCATCACGGAGAAGAGTGCGGTCCCTTGTTCAACGCGGCCCCTTCCCAATCTCCAATTCCCGTTTTGTCCACCGACCCTCCGAATAGCGGTTCGATCGGCAACATACCATGCGGCCCATGCGGCACTCGAGTGATGGCTAATGAAGCTAACCGGATAACTGTTACGGAAACGATCAACGAAAAGAAGCCTTCTTTTTTTCTGAGATTCCCGTCCATCACTAAGCTGGAACGCCTAAGTAGTACTTCTTTTGGCCAAGAGATGAAGCGCGAGAACTAGAAAGAACAGATAACTTCCGAACCAACTGGATTCAAGATTTTACAGGCGGTTTGCGTAACTCAAGGCGATGTGAACCCGGGGGGAGCCAATACAAATCTCAACCCAACCAACGAACGGCACTATCCGCCTAATTTTATACCACCCGGACAAACGGGCGCTCAGCATTTGCGCGCGTGGCGAATTCTAGCAGCGGTGAGTCGTGACAGCTTGCCCAAAGCCGCACCTAAGGGAACTTGTGGAGGCGGCAGATGAAAGGTTCTCAAGGTAACTTGATGGTGATGACACAATAATATCGCCACCCCCGGCAAAACCCAACCAGAAACCAGCTTCGCGGCCTTCCCCACCATCATCGCATGTGTAATCCCATCACAAAAACCTGGAATAACAAACAAACCAGCCAGCCAAGTATCACAACAGAAATAGTAACGACATAAAGAATTTTATAACAACACCGGTGTAAATGCAATACAGAACATCTCCCGTGACTTGTCACCTTTGTCACCTTCGCCCTACCTTTGAGAAGTTACTTTGTTACCAGTTTCCTTTAGTTGCGGGGTACAGCCCGAAAATGTGATAGCCCCAAGCCATACATATCGTCATCTTGCTGTTGTATACTATGGGTTGGGGCACCTGCATAAACTATGGTGACGAACCAAGGGAACCCTACTGAACCCTAGGGGAATCTACTTCCTAGGGGGTCAGCTAGGACTCGGTATAATATCTTTGCGAACAGTGTATTTGATATACCAGATACCACCCTGTCGTTTCAGGAATATGCCGCTGCATTAATTGTGCATTTTTGTGTGGTGGCCTAGCACAAAGTACTGCAAGAAGCTTTGATGAGATGAGAATACATGGCTAGGAACAAGTGCCTGCTTTATTCTTCCAAAATAGGGAAGGGAGGAACAAAATGTCTATTCACCGAGCATGCGACCCAGTAGGGTGGACTGGGGATGAAGTGTGACAGTGATGGGTAAGTATGGGGAGATCCATCACTGTTCGTCTGGGTACAGACGATGACCATAGAGTAGCTGAAAATTACTTTGGGAGTGTCGAATCGATCAACATTTTCTAGGGTATGCCGTTTATCGGCTTGAACTTCACATATTAAGTAGATCTGACGTTGACCTGCGGGCTTTTTTTTTGAGGCGGATGTAGGAATAGTCCGCCTGGGCGTTGCCAAGGTGTGTTTAGAATTATGCTGTTGTGCCACTCGGTATGTCTGGGTATCATTTCTTACATGCCATATCAGGACTCTCCTAGGATTCTTCTTTGGATCCCCTTGGCTCGGTTGGAAGATGGGATGTGCGCTGCGTTGGAGCAGCGGGCATGTAACCGTCTTCCCGCGTCAAGGCCAAGGAAATGCTTGTTAACAATGATTTTCCTGATATTCGATCGGAGAATTTGTGCATGGTACGGGGAGACAAAAATGGATTCACAAGCCGTTAAGACCAATCTATCCGGTACATCTCCAGATCAACGCTGTCTGCTTGCTTTGACAAGGTGAAAAAAGCTTGTCTACAGTGCAACCCAGATGCGGTACATGGTATCGTAGTTTGATGGAGACTGTCATTTTAGTTTCTTGCAAGGGTATGTCTATACTTAGAAATACATTCCATGTGCCCCAAAAATCGATTTGTTGAGGCCTTTGATGTGGGTTGTGTTGCGGGAATGCCGTGTTTTGGGTTTATGAGCGAGCCCCGGTTCCGGGCTGCGGAAACCCTATCTCGAGTGATGTATGGTGGAGACACATAATTCTGTAATCTCTAATACGAGCACAACACATGGATGTGATTGTAGGTTCCACTTGAGTTCGACCTCCTCGGAAGCTGGTTCTGTAATCTCTTTGGCGTACATGCGATACCGGGATTTGATCACTGCTAACTCACCGCAAACCCGTATGATGTGGGATCTGAGTTGATTATTGCAGCGTTGTTAGCTCCACCACAGTCCCAACCCTGTGGTATATACAAACGTGTAGGCAGGTAGCTGTTTCGGGTTGATAACATAAGGAGTTGGATGCATATTTCCTTGTCCTCGCAGTTAGACCTTGTCACAGGGGAAAAGGCTTAACGGGAATTGAAGCTTGACACAACGAAGTCGGTGCGTATCGCGGCTAGATATCGTCATTTATCAAATCCATCAATCAGATACGGATTACCGCGGCATGGCATTTGGATCCGATCGCCATTCTGTGCTGTGCCGTGTGTATCCTACTGTAAACGATATTTCTGCGTCATCTTACTTTACAAAAAACTTGGAATTGACATAAACAAGTCGTCACATATCTCACCCGATATCTGAAGCGAGTTTAACGTCCTGTGATGGGTGTATAAATCGAGTAACCACTCCGGCACGCCAAATTCGTATTTCCGGGAGCTCTTAATTTCTCCCCCTATTGGCTGCATAGTCTCCTAATAATTCTCCTTGAATCTGAGCAAGTTTTGTGTGTGTCTTCAGTGCTCTGATAACATTAAGCGGGGGAGGCTCCGTATGTTCGCATAAACTGATCTCATAACTGTAACCCTACGCTACCGCATTCCCTTTAGACAAACTACAGCTAGAGTTGGTGTGTTACGCGCGGCTTTATGGAGGCATATACCCAGATATGGTAACGTTAGTGTGGCTGTTGCCGTACCGAGTGATCATTTCCATAAAGGTACTTAGCCCTTTCTGTTAGCTTGGCGAAGCTCGGCGAATTGCTCGGCGACATCTGCAATGTTGTCGATCTTGATCTCATTCAATTTTGTATGTGTGCAACCACCATCTATCCCACCGAAACCACACCTAAAATTGTCCAACCATACCTATCACGTTCGCATATGTCGGGGATTTTGCTCGTTTTCACAGGTACTACCTATCGGTTTAGCGTTCGAGATAATAAGAAGCTCTAATAACCGTTTTGTTTCGTCCTAAATATGTAATTATCACGCCATGAAAGCATCTGCTGCCTTGTAAGATACAAGTTGCATGCAAGCTTTCCCAGGTATTGAAAGAAATCCCGATCGGCCCTCCCGAAACCTCGGTGCGTTACAGCTTATCTTCTCCACAACCTTGAATCCACGGTAAACACCAGCTGTTCCCTACATCACTTCCCTACATCTGAAGCTGCGAATTTCTTTTCGCTTCAGCTGTGGAGTAAAGTAGTGGAATACATAGTGGCCGGCGGCGAATCTTGGGACCCGTAGTGGAGAAACGGTAAATCCCAGGGTGAGAACCAGCCCAGGAAGCTCCCTTAGTTGGAACCGCGCACCGAAGGAAACTACAAGGGAGCCACGGCAGAATGTAAGGCGTACAACGGCAGAGCAACAAGGAGAACATGCAGCAGGGTAAAACCTATGATGCCATACCCTCCACCACGTTGAATCACGTTCTCGTGGCAATAATACAGCCATACCCCACAGCCAAATCAGTGCATCATTCAGCTGAGGGGTATTTTGGACACATAAAATTGACGCCTCCAAGGGACCCAACCTATTGAACCAATGCTATCATCATCATTTCCGAGACTTGACTCCACACTTCCTTCTGTTATCTGCTGAAAGTTCGTCATTACTCCTCATGCTGTGTTGGTTTTTTCCCGGTGAAGATGTCGAAGAACAAGTGGACCAGAATTTAATTTCCATGCTTTTGGAAGACGCACAAAAATGACAGATAGTGACTCTTTTAAGTTAGGGGACAACATTTCGTGCAGAGATACATTATGCTGAGTGGCGCCCCGTGGCCTTCTGCTCTCGTGGCCGGTCACCGCCGCAGGCGCGATGACGCCGTGTACTCTAGATAATGGTACATTATTTTGGGGAAAGTGTTTTTTTCGGGCGCGGGGTGGGTGAAGGAACTGAAGGTTTAACTGCCGGCTGAATTTCTGCAGGAGAAAAGCATGCGAAAAGCATATACAGCAAACAGATCCGTGGGGAAACCATGTCGAAGCAACAATATGACTGGTTGAACAAACAAACTCTAAAACCACCTCACATCGCTGCGTTTGATGGCGCCTGTGCTTCGGGGATACCCGGAGTTTTCATCCCTCCAATCTCAGAGTTTACATCGAAGCTTCAGAGTAAATTCTGCAGCGGTAACAGCAAAGCAATAGTACAGCAATATCACAGCGATAGTATCTTGTCCAAACCATGGCCTAAGGAATCCACCTTTTACGACGTTTAGAAACAGTGGTCAGTGGCCAAACAAACTTCACAAAGATACCCACATGTTTCTATAGTCTGTCGTCTTAGATTCCCTACGCATGTTCACAATGACTGCGTGTCGAAATGCCAGGCCCATCCGCTAACAGCTCCCAATTTCCGGACTGTGTTTCGAATTATATGTAGTCGGAATAGAGCGTTTAGGGCCGAAATAATTGAAACGGCGCGGGATACATGCGAAACTACCGGGTGTGATCCTTGGAAAGGCCGTGCCGACCGAGCTCCTCACCAAGCCCTCACCGAGGTGAGGGGAAATGAGGGGTTAAATCGGCATCATGGGATATCATTCTAATGGGAAAGCATGCCCGACGTACAGACTGAGCCGAATGTGATGGCAAAGCGGACTATGCGGGCTGAATGCTTGTGATTAAGTAGTCCTTTGGAGAGCAATGAGTACCAGCTTTAGCCGTGCTGTAGTTCTGAGCTGCTATGCAAAAGAAAAAGAATTTCACCGCCACTGCCATCCCCAGAATTGCGAGCACTTTTCGAAATGAGAAACGAAAAACGAGGTCTTCAAGCCAATAAAGAGAAAGTTTTAGAACGCACAGGTAGTGGTCCGTATTACACCATCGAATGAAAAAAAGGAGCTCTGGATTTCTGAAGGAGAAAAACGGCAAAAACTACAGTATCCGGGATTCCCGTCTGGTCACCCACGACAGTACTAGCCGGACGATATCATGCTTAAATAGCGCAGAGCGGACGGGATGCGTTGCATTCATGATTCTATGACCGTAGCTATTTGTTTAGTTGTTAAAAATATTGTAAGATAGAAAATATTTAAAATAGCGAGAACCAAACTCACAGTGATTTGTATGTCAAGCCAGGTGATACCGTTTTCTGGGCGATGATTCCACAATTTGGAGGTAAAAGTAGTTAAGTACTGATGGCCGAAACCTTAGGCTCGTCGCCCAGAGCGGGTATTCTTCACGGGTAGCTGGGTTTTTGTTGTGAAAAAAATAGGGGTTTCAGCACAGAAGCACCTATTGGTGCTTCTGTGCTGAAACCATATGCATAGTAATTCCACCGTGGATGAGCACCGCTTTGGCATTGGGTCGAGGATGCATCTCTAAAAATAACTCAACCAAGGCTGTGCGGCCAAGGCTTGAAGCATAATGCAAATGGTTCCACCAGTTCCATGGGTCTCTCCACAGGTGAACAATCCACAAAGGGTGGTATCTTGGCCCTTCTTGAAGTAGAAAATTCAACAGTAATATACTCCTTACTCTGTGTATTGTTGATTTCTCTGGATCACCGCTCGGTGGCGGTGTATATTTCGCACCCCCTGCTAGGAGATTCATAATAGCCCACTTTTGGTTGTTATCCAAAGAGAGGCTACGCAGATAATACAATTGCTATATTGTAGCCGTGTGAAGCTGACTGGGTTCACCAGAGGAACGGAATTATTGGAAGAGCGAGAATGCCGGCGTTTCGGAGGCGAGGCTTCGAAGTCGGCGGGATTGCTTTGGCAGTCCTTCCTCTAGTTTTGAGTGCGTTCAGTCGCATACGAAAATATTTAGACGAATACGCCAACATCGACTATAATATCAATCGAGTTCTGCTAGATGTCAAAGTAGCGGAGGGGATATTCCAAACTTTGATAGACGATATGCTGTCGCGAGTGATTCTTGATGATATGCGGAAAGAAATGAAGAAGGATTTACGGAACGATAACTGGACAAGAAACTGCTGGAATCAGGAGATGAGGGATTTGTTGGGCAACTCATATATCACTTTCAAGGATACGGTTCAAGGCTTTCACGACACAATGTCGATGATTGAAAATGTCCTCCGAAAAACCTTTGAGTACTCAAGTCTTGGCATCGGTTCGGCATCAGTAAATACCCCTAGTTACCCTCATCCGAGATACCAGCTTCGAACTTAATAACTAACGCTTGATGCTAAAATAGGACCCTACGTCTACATTTTCGAGTCACCAACCCGGACAATCGTTCAAGACCAACCAACTTGAACTTTTAAAAGCCCGTTTTATGCGTCGAAGGTCAAAAATTATTCATATTCGAGTGGTTGACGGACTGTGTAAATATTGCAGTCATCTGAAGGATCACAATAGAGATTTGCAGGCCATTTATCTTGTCATAAGCCCCAAGCACTCCCGTAAAAACGGCTATCCTAGAGACCCCACCGATCATTGGTTCACTAACGTGGACCGGCATCATGATCACCATGGAAACGAACTCGAAGGAATCTCATCGTCTCAAGATATTATCGACCCAAAATAATGCCAAGAATCGCTCAGAAGCTTCATCCAGTTGTTTACAAACCACTCCACTGGAAATGTCAATGCCACGATCTTCAGCTATGCTTAGAACCTTTAAATGGCTGGCCAAAATACCACGACCAAGATGAAAAATCGCATTCCGGGTTACAATTTTTCTTTTTACTTTCCGAATCTCGCGACCATCATTACAAAGCATGCGAAGATGGATTTTCATCACACAAGGAAAAAGGGATATGTTGTTTTTATGCCACGCCCAATCAATACAGTATCGTCTAGATCAATTGGAAACACCAACCATTCGATTATTTCTACTTTTACAAATATCTTCCACTTCAATCAGACAATTTTCTACCCGTCTAAGGATGCAAACTTTACTGTGGAACGTGTTTCAGATCCATCCTTATTGACCTCGAATTATGCCATTAGCCTCCATAAACTCATCTCCCTTTCCTACTTGGCACATCAGGATTCTCAGTATAGAATGGTATCTCAGCTAGCCCGCTCGGTGCTGGCCTTCTATGGATCGCCATGGATTAGCAACTGGACATTAGACAATATACAGTGCTGGAAAGTAGTGAAGAATGGAATCCCATATGCCTGGATACCTCATATATCAGTTAAACCCATGGATGACTTGCCTCCTTGGTTATCTCCTGAACTTAATAAGAACATGAAATTACTAGGGTATATATTGCTGCAAATTGGACTACTAAAGCCGATGGTTATCCATAATGTTGGAAGCAATTTGGCTGCCGATGTGAGCCAAGAGTTCAGTATCAGGAAAGCGACCGTAATGTTTGGGGGAAGCTCGGCAGTACATATGGTGAATTGGTTATAAGCTGTATTGATAAATGAAGTACGCACGATTTCGATTTGATGGAAGATGACAATTACAATGTTTTTGTCAGATGTTTTGGACAATTAGAATTACTGGCGAAAGAGTTTTCGCAGCCAGGAAGACCGGTGAAAGCATTTCGAAGTAAAGGACACTAATTTTGCTAGTACTAATGCCGTTTTCGAAGATTCATGGATAGATGAGAAACCTTGCTGAGACGAATCAGAGGTTATTGAGTGAGCTGGACAGGGCCGATTGGTTCGTGGTTGATGGAGTTATTTGATAGATGAGTAATACCTTGGTTCTATGTAGAGAAATAGTTTTTGGTTTCATATATAGCGAACTATTGAAGTTGAAGTGATTAACTTATGGACTGTTTTGATTGTAGAGATGCCCGGGCCGCGGCGCTCGAATCGTAGGGCTGGCTTGGGACCGCGCGTGCGTAACGCGTTGTCGCACATTTTGATTCATTCGAACCGTATACATATGGTCTATAAATTGTTGTTCGTGTAAATCCCCATCACAGTACTGCTTTTTATCAAAAAATAAATACGGAGTTCATTGCCTCCTAACTTCGCCGCACGGCGCTATGACGCGGTTGCCAAGCATTAATCGCCAAGCTCAGTCCCAGTCCCGCAGCTGAGCTCCAACACCTCCGACATCGAGATACCCAAACGAAAAACCATGTCCTTCGACGGTCAGAACGTTCTCGACGAATACAAAAGCCTCATTCGGAATCGTGCCATATCATGGGAATCCTACATCCGATTTCAGCTCGTAACGGCGGAGGATGTGGACAAGATTAGGGCGATCGACACCGACAAAGCGAGACGAGTTCAGATCGTTGAGAGAGACGCGAAAGGCTACGCACAGCTTGTGCTCGGTGATAACGGAATCCTCAGGAAGAGCTCTAGCGAAAACAAGCTCGACGTGGTTCAGTACATTCTCACATGGACGGGAGATCTACTCGATGGTATGTTGTTCCTGAGCTATCTGTGTTCGTCGAAGTGCGGTTAGGCTGATGATGTAGATGTCCCGAGCTTCGCAAACGCCCTTTTGGCTCTCCTAAAGCCGTTCGAGTTCCTATTGCAATTGCTTCAGCAGATGCCTGATCCTCGCGTCCCCTTACTCAGCGCCTCAATTCTTACCACCCTCATCGCGACGTCATTGACATCAAGCCCCGACACCCCTAGTGCAGAGCTGAAGGATGCACTGTCAAAGTTCTACAAATACCTCTCCACGGTTTCCAAGTCCGGGGATCAGGACCAGCAGGATCTCGCGATCAGATCATATGTTGCGTTGCTTAGGACGCAACAGGCACGCGAGATCTTTTGGAACATGAAGGAGGACACTGTATCACCACTTGCAGCGATCCTAGAAGCTGCCACCGGCGGAGCCGGAGAGGCTGGAGAGTATGCTCGTGCCAGCGGAGCTGTCTTCCAGGGTGGAGTTCCACTGCAGCTTCTCTACCATGTTCTTCTCGTCATTTGGCAGCTTTCCTTTGAAGAAACCGTTGCTGAAGAGATCAACGAGTTCGTTCCCCGCCACCTCGTTTCTCGGCTGTCGCTAATGTCTCACTAGCTTCTGTGACATTATACTTCCAGTCACTGTTATCATTCGCAACTCTATCAAGGAGAAAATTGCACGCGTTTCTCTCGCATTCCTTGCAAATCTCGTCACTAAGGCTCCCGAGAACAGCCTCCCACCTCTGCTGGTTACCAACGTCCTACCCCACCTTCAAACTATCCAGTCCCGTTATGAGGGGGACCCAGATATTGCCCAGGACTTTGAGACTATTATCAGTGCTTTGACTGCCTTCCAGTTGGAGCAGACTACCATGTCTTCTTACCGTATGGAGGTTATGACCGGCCACGTCCGCTGGTCGCCTCCCCACCGTAACGAGAACTTTTGGAAGAAGCACGCATATGAGTTGATGCAGGACATAGAGCTTATCAAGCGTCTATCAGCACTGCTCGACAGCACGGACCCACAGGTTCTTTCAGTTGCATGCAACGACATCAGTTATCTGGTCAGGGAGGGTAGAGATGCACCAGGCTCCAAAAGGCGGTGGGAGGAACTCGAGGTCAAGAAGAAGGTCATGCTTCATATGGCAAACGATGACCCTGAGGTGAGGTACGAGGCTTTGAAGGCTGTGCAGATGTTTTTACAGACTGCATTTTAGCGGATAGAAGCGTATTGACTTTATTATGATAATCATTAAGACGAGAAGAGGCGGTGTTTTTATGTTTTTTGTCTGTGTTTGTTTTGCTTTTTGTATTCCCTGAAGAGAGTTGTTTAAAGCGTCATGGCGTATTGAAACGTGTAAATATCCTTACGAATGCGGTGAGTTGTAATCTACGGTTCTTATTTGTTTGAGAATCTAAAATCATTACATATGTCTTGATCTCGATTCTTCCCGCAAAGCAACATGCGCATAATGCACCCACCCTCGAATTGTATCACCCGCTTGGATCATAAGAATGTGAATGAAGCATCATCGATTATCACTGCAATCCAGTAGCAAGCATACACAGCCGTCGAGCAAATAGATATCAAAACCCATCATCATCAGCATCATCTCAAGCCCCACCCACATTACCCCTCCCAATTTTTATAAATTACACCCCTAATTCCAATCCCCGAGTCGCGCCAGCGCTACTCATCCTGCAACTCATCAATACACGCCTTCACCTCGTCAATCAACTCTGCGATACCCGGCCGTTCCGCCGGCTCAACCTTCAAACACATCTTCACTATGTTCTTCACAACCTCCGAGACATCCCCCTCCCCAGCTTTTCTTCCTCCTAACTGTCCCGGCTGTGGGAACTTATAAGCCCCCGAGCAAATTGCCAGTGCCAATGATCCACCTCCTTGCTCTGTAGCCAGCTCAAATGGCGAGTGCCCATACAAAGCGCAAAACAGCGTACAACCCAAACTCCAAATATCAACCTTCTCATCAATAAGCGAACCCGTTTTAACATCAAACAACTCCGGAGCTCTGTACGGCATCGTGGAAGTCTCCGCGGCATGGTCTTGTACAGCTAACGCTTGTGTCCGATTCGTGATGGGTGTTGGGGAAGGAGTTAATGATCCGAAATCCATTAACACGGGTGTTACACCGTCGTCCGAAATCATGATATTCCCAGGCTTAATGTCTCGGTGTGCCCACGCTTGTGCTTCGTTCGTATTTCCCTCGCTCTGCCCCTGCATCAATCCTGCTCCTTCTCCTGCCTGCTCTCCACCAGCCGATGGTCCTGAGATCTTGTGGTCATGCAATGCTTGTACTCCTTTGCATACCCCGAGGAATAACCGCATCAGATGCTTCTCCGGGAAGTTGGTGTGATTCACCAGATTCGCATTCACGGCATCTTGTAGATTCCCTCGTCTGAAGTATGGCAGTAGGATATAAACTGTCTTCTCTCCTCCCTCATTATCATCTCTTCCTACAACCGTAGCTCCCCGCCCGCTGCTGGAAACTATTGCATAGTCGATCGACGAAATCAAGTTGGCATGATTAAATCGTTTATAGGACTCGGCTTCTTTTATGGCGACGCTGACGGATTCCGCTCCAAAGGGGCAACGGATCTTTTTCAGGGCGTAGAGAGAACCGTCGCTGGATCGTACCAGGTATACGTAACTGAAACCGCCTTCGCCGAGTAAGGAGAGGATCTTGAAGGTGCGTTGGTTGATGACGAGGTTCGGGGAGGACGGAAAGCAGGTGAGGCAGCCGGTTAGGGAGTAGACGAAGTCGAGGAGGTATTGAGCCATTATGGCGGTCGATTAGAGGATCGTTCGCGGAGTTCGGGTTTTGCGGGACGGCTTCGTGGGGTTCGTGGGGTGGTGAGGCTGAAGGAGGTTGATACGCGATCGAGAACCGAGATGCGGAGCTGAGCTAAGCTAGAGTTCTAAGCTGCACGCGCCAAACGCCACGAATTAGGCCCTATGAAAGGACGGGTGCTTTGGCGGATGCGAAATACGAGATGCGAGAGCGATTAAACGCGGTTATGAGGAATTGAAAGATGGAGATACGGGAGAGTGGCTGAATTGACTCGGTAATGAGGCCATTCGGGTGCTAGATGAGACACGGTGTCAAGTCATTGGGACGCGTCATGGTCCATCAATTGAAAATCAGAATTGATTATAGTGAGATTGTTGTCGAGTAAGTCAATACTAATATTAACAATTTTTCCTTGTAAAAAATTTGGATTACGATAAGTAATCTTCAGCTTTCAACTGGAATTATGGTTCTGACTTGTGATATGATATGATGCCTCGCACACAGTCACTCGATATTACCGAATATGAGTATTCCGAGTGATACCTCGGTGATATTGCTGCCTATTTTGATCATGAAAAGGGTACATATGTATATGCGGGTAACCCCACCTGCCCCCGCACTTCAATACATCAACCATAGAAACACTCGAGACAGAAAGCACATCACTCATCCACAGTTCTCGAAAGATTCATCGCTCCTGAAGAGGACTAATTCCAACCCGCTGCTCGTTCGAATTATCTCAACAAAATGTCCGATCCTTTAAGCATGTTAGCGAGCATCGCTGGTCTCGTCGGCTTTTCCATCGAAATCACCAAGACTCTTACGGCTTTTGTCACTAGCGTCAAATCGGCACCCAAAGAGGCCTCCCAGCTCACTACTGAAGTTTCCGCTCTTCGTCATGTCCTTGAGATCCTTACCCCGGTTCTTAAAGCCGACGACTTCAAAAACCATACCTTTGACGAAGAATCTATCCTGTGCTCTATCATTGTCGCTTGCGAGGAGAACATCGCGCTTATTTACGCCAAAACCACGAAGCTCAGAAACGCCAGTAAGATTACTGGAATTATTTTGGCACGTCTTTTATGGCCGTTCAAGAGAGAGGAGTGCTTGGAAAGTATTCAGACTTTGCATCGATATGTTCAGACTTTGCAGGTTCTATTGATTGCTTCCAATCGGTAAGCTTTGAGCCATTGTGTTACAAGCGAGAGTTGTCTGACATGTCGAAGCACCCTGTTGATGCAGACAGACCTCCACGGCCGTAATGGAAAAGTTGGAGGAGCAACATAAATCGGTCATTGATGCTATCACGGATCTAGCAGCAAGCTCCGGTGCTGTGATGAACAAGATTGCAGTCAGCGTGGAGAAAGTGCAAGATATGTTGGAAAGTTTGTTCCACCATCGATACTAGTCTGTATTTGGAGGTCAAACCAAGCCTTCAACTAATATTTCGAAGATGCCGAGTTGGATAAGGTTATCCAGTCTCTTTCGCCATTGGAACCTCATAAACGACACCAGGATATCAAATCGAAACGACTAGAGGATAATGGAAAGTGGTTTCTAGATACTCCCGAGTTCAAAACATAGTGTGATGGAGATAGAACTGTCGAGGGGTTCAGTCCCATCTTGGGGTGCTATGGAATTCCGGGTGCTGGGAAGTCGGTGATGAGGTGGGTGATACAATATGAAGGCATACTACCGGAGAAAGCTGCTAATGCGTACTCAATAGCTCTCTCGTCATAGATTATCTCAGCGCGAAATACTCGAGTCATAGGAGCCGATTTTGTCTCGTATATGTGTACTGTGACTACCGGGACGAAAAAAACCAAACTGCAGTGCATCTGATCGGCGCGCTGTTGAAGCAAGTTCTAGCTAAAGACTCTAGACATCTTCCGCAAGAGTTTATCGATAGTCTGAAGAAGCAGAAAAACGATACAAATGCCGGCAGTCTTAGTTTTACCAGAGAAACTCAGCTTTTGAGGGATGTTCTACAGCGTTTCGAAAGATTTTACGTTTGCATTGACGCGTTGGATGAATGCAAGGAAGAGCATAGAAAGGATCTTGTGGCGGCAATCAAACCCCTCTTGGAACATTCAGAAACTACAGCCCATTTATTCGTCACTGGAAGATCTCATATGCAGTCACAGGTGGAAAAGGCGTTGCCTGTTTTGCCATTGACAATCATCATTCGGGCCAGTGCGGGTGATATCCGGAGATACGTAGCTAGACAGCTCGAGAAAGACGAAAACTATGACGACATGGACGAAGAATTCAGGAGTGAAATTATGGAAAAAATAGTCAATACCGCTGATGGGATGTAAGTCATCATGAGGGGGATCTTCCAAAAGCCTATCATGGACTAACATGTTGGTGTGCTTCAACTTTAGGTTCTTGTTACCTGCTCTCCAGATCCAGTCGGTTCTGGAACAAACAAGCATTGCCGACAGAAAGGCAGCACTCGACAAAATGCCCGAAAAACTCGATGCTGCTTTCCGAGTCACTATCGATAGAATTGAACGCCAGACTCCAGCTAGATCTAAATTGGGGATGCGAGTCCTAAAATGGACATTTCTGGCTTTGAGGCAATTAAAAACCATCGAGTTGCGCCATGCTTTTGCCACAATCGACTGTACTTCCGATACTCTTGATTTGGACGCCCTGCCATTCGAAAAATTCCTGACTGAGTGCTGTTACGGTCTCGTTATTATCGATAAAGAAATATCTTTGATTCGTCTAGTCCACAAATCTCTGCATGATTATCTTAAGCAAAAGTACGAGGCTGAAAAGGTATTCATGGACGGTCATTGCGAAATTGCTCGTACTTGCCTAGTGTATATGGGGTTTCGCATTGACAAAAACGACTGGGATATTGTAAAACATTATGATACCGTACACTCACTAATCTATTAGAGTCGTTACGAGCAGCTGAGGCGGTACGTAGAACTAGAATATCACTCCCCACATCTCATTAGATATCCTTTTCTTCATTATACAGTCAGGTTCTGGGGAGAACATATAATGGACAAAACAGATCAAGAACTCACAGACTTAGCAACAACATTCCTATTATTAGACGACCAAAATCCGCATACTGCGCGATACCTCTGTGCGACTGTATTTGCACGACGTGGAGCAAACATGACACCTGTACCAGTGTGCGCAAACTGTTGTCCTACTCAGCCCATGTTCGGAAGCCACGATTCTGCACGACATGGAAACGTCGCCACCAACCGCGATTCTGCATTACACCTCACCGCCCATTTTGGCTTGAGTCGTCAATGGAGGATCTTATATCAACAGATACTATTAAAATGGACTGGCCAATATGGAACGAAACACCATTAACGGTAGTGGTTGAACGAGGATATGAAAAAATTGTGGATATATTGATTGCTGCTCATGTGGAGAAGGGTGTTGATTTGGAACGCCGTTTTACAGACTGGGACCGGGCGCCTCTTTTTATTGCTGTAATTCAGGGGAGGAGGGATATAGTATTGACTTTGTTAGATAATGGCGCAGATGTCAACTGTGTAAGTGTAATAGACGAGGATATCGAGGGCGAGGACACCCCGTTGTCGTTTGTTGACAGAGAGATTTCGATATTAAAGGGACGGGCAGACAAATATAATCCTGGGGTTCCACTCGAGCATCTAAGAAGCATCGAAGTTTTGTTAATAGAATGGGGCGGAAAATTGAGGAGTTACTATTAATTTTCTGTTTCATTTATTAGTCCTCTCTTTGCAACGTATGTATGCCGCGCCATCACTAGTACAAGATGAAAATAGTGAAAAATAAGTGCATGTACGTATCTGGTTTAGGCAGAATTTGGATAGAGAATGTGGACTTTTTGTGTATGTACCCTAGCTCCGCGACCAAGTCTGGGTCTCTGACACCAAGAAAAACATCTTGGTACATAGTTAGCGCGCAAGTTAGACACCCTGGTATGATGGAAGATGACATGTACAAACTCAGGAAAAGATCCTATTTCTTCCACTTGTTACTTCGCCTGTTGAGCCTCAAGCTGGGCGCGCTATCTTAATGTCCTCTTCGTGTCAGACTTGGTAATGGAGGGGACAGGTAATTGCTGGACTAGCATTTCATTGGCCTTGCCTGGCTAAGTGAGAATTCCCAAGCGGGATGGAGATGGCGCCTATCCATACATTGACTGTCATTCGTACCTACATTCTTAACGCCTAATACTACAAATCAACCTTAGGTTACATCTATCAAACAGAACGCTTGGACATGATACTGAGCCTGAAATTCGCCCTAGAAAATAACAAAGGCCAGAAACTACATACCCAGGGTTTATGGTCGTGTGGTCATTGGTTTTGTGCGGTTCTAGCTCCTGGTACAGTGGTTTGAATGATATACTCATCGATAATTCCTTATCTTCCCCCATAACACAACCGGCATCCACTTCATTTTTTATTTTTATAATTTTATAACCATGCAAACAAATATCTTCGGTCGCTTAGCTCAGTTGGTTAGAGCGTGGTGCTAATAAGCATGTCTGGATAACGCCAAGGTCGCAGGTTCGACCCCTGCAGTGATCATTTCTTTTTCTCCCTGGCTTCTTTTTCTCCCTAGCCTTTCTGCAGTGATCATTCCTTTCTCAATGGCCTTCCTTTTTGATGGACCGAACGGCACTGGAAGGTATTTTTCCGGCATATTTTTTATTTTTATTTTCTCAGCTTGGGAAGTTTCTGACCCGCGGCCGAGGGGCGTGGAAGGACTTCTATGTGGGGGGGGGGAGAGGAATGGAGGGTTTATAGGTGATTTATGAGCGGGAATACTCCGGACTGGTGGGGCTCGGGGGGCCCGGGGATGCTGCATGCGATGAAAGTTGAAGCTTAGGATATGGGAGCAATTCTTACGGAATTCAAACCTTTACTCTACAGCATCTAAACGCCGGTCCGGTTTATGCTTGGTTTGCTATGAGTAGCCAAGTGCAGTCAAATAAGCAGAATGCTGATTTACTCGCGGTTCGGTTCCATGCGGTTCCGTACGGTGCAGTGAATATGGTCAAATAAGTAGAGCTACTACGCTCACACGCTGCGCGTATGGTGTCACGGGGTTTCAACTAGTCAGAGTATGTACACAAAGAGATTACGGGATACATCGATATTCAAATTACACAAAGTTGCACTCAAACTCAATCAATTCCATTCTCTTTAACAAAATTCGAATAAGCATAATAGCTAAATTATTGCCAATAACTCAACAAACGAAACTTAATTCTCCGCTTACAACTTTCTTCGAAAAACAGAACATACGGATAAAAAGAACATAAAAAAAAAACAATTATAAAAACATATTAATACCTACAGTAGGTATATCCGCTCGCTCCATCAACAGATCAATACGATAATCGATAATTCAATCACACAATTGAATAAATGACCCTCCTTGATTTGAAACCCTTACCCGTTACCTACAACCAGCGCTTCGCTTCGCTACGTTATGTAGAAAAAAAAATATTGGCAATACTTCCAGCGAGCAAAAAAAAAAAAAAAAAACAACACCTACAGAGGAAAAATAAGAAGAGGAAAATAATCATCGTTCCGATTCGTTCGTTCATAAGTTAATCCAATCCGCATTTCCACCCGCTTACAACCGCTCGCCAACTCTTGATCTTCAATCCCGAAATCCGACCATCATTATTCTACACACTAGCACACCTCATTTTCTCCCCCCCACGCACCGAATTCGCCGCAGCGCCGGCCTAACGTAAATAACATAGTACAAAAATAAAACAGAAAAAAATTATTCAGAACCAATTTTTTTTTAAAAACCAACGACGACTAAGTTAAGCCTAAGTAAACAAAGGTATCGACTTCCACAAAACATTGCGTTTCTCTCCCCTCCTTTCTGCCCCCGGCTTTCCATTCCTTTCCGTTCCGTTCCGTTCGCTAATGATATCTTGATCTGAGCTTACTTGCTAATAACCAATAAAAACCCCTTTCTTCCTTTCTTCACCTACACCTGCGTCTTCGCTCTTCTTCGCTCTTCTTCGCTCTTCTTCACTTTCCTCCGTTACCCTGTCTCTAATGTTTTCCCATAAAGTCCCTTAAAAGTGATTTCATGGAACATGAAAAAAGAGACCGTACTAAGATAATTTGGGAATTTAATCAATTAAACATCCTTCTTCTCCTCAGCTTCAGCTTCAGCTTCGGCGACCTTAGATTCGTCGCTAGGAGTATCCCGCATCTCAACTTCTTTAGTCGCGGGTGCCTCCTTAGTCTCTTCTTCCTCGGTAGCCTCCTTCTCCTCAGTCTCCTCCTTTGCATCCTCGGTCTCAGCCTTCTCAGCCTTCTCCTCGGTCTCCTTATCGGCTTCCTCGGTCTTCTCAGTCTCCTTGGTCTCCTCAGACTTCTCAGCCTCGCCGTTAGTAGCAGGCCCAGCATCAGCCTTACTATCCTTGGATTCCTCGGGCTTTGCATCCCCACCAGTGGTCTCCTCACCCTCAGCTACCTTTAACAAATCCATCCAGACTTGCAACAAGGTGTTGGAACGCTCTTTGAATTGGAATTCTGCCTCGCGGGGGATCTCGAAATCTACTTTGGCGATTCCGCGGAGAACTTTATGGATCTTTGTGGCCTGTTTGGTATATTAGTCATTATTCACAAGTCTGTCTCTCACCGCTGCTCGCTGGATGGGAGATTTCCGAATTTGCAGCTTTGCGCCTTGCCGAGTGATTGGGGAAATGATGGATATGCTTACCCTGATCAAATCAGCGGGGATGTTGTTGTAATCTTCGAGCTCCTTCAAGACCTCGGAAAGTCCCTCCATGTCCTATTTTTCGTTAGTTTTTGCTTAAACCACTTCGTTACGACTGAATATTTTGAGTTCTTACCTTTGCCTGAGGTGGGACCTTTTCCTTGTTCAAGAAAGCCTTCTGCAGCTTATGCCGTCTCTGAAGCATAGAGTTCTTCTGCTCCTCTTCGGTCTTCTCCTTGACCTCCTCCTCTTCATCCGACTCTACCGTCTCCTTGCTCTTAGGTGCCTTTTTCCCCTTTGCAGCTGGGGTAGTAGACTTCGCCTTAGGAGCGGGAGTCTTCTTCTCCTTCTTCGCAGCGGGGGTCTTGGCAGCGGTTCCATTGGCCGTCTTTGGAGTTTTAGGGGTCTTTGCAGCAGCGGGGGTCTTAGGGGTTTTAGCCTTAGCGGCGGCCTTCTTCGGCGTCTTTGCGGGTTTCTCGCTTCCAGCCTCCTCGTCGTCGGAAGCGCTCTCGGACTTCTTCCTCTTCTTTCCGCGAGCGGCTTTCTTGGGTTTACCGTCTTCTGAGGCCTCGTCCTCACCCTCGGCTGCCGCCTCGGGCTCGTCAACATCCATATCATCTGCAGGGGCAACAAGCGCATTTTGAACCTCCTTTACGTCGGCGAGGGTGAAAGGCTTCTTTGCATCCTCAAAAGCTGCAGCGAGCATTTTGCTCTTGCGGTTGCCTTCTAGTGCAGCGGGGGTGAGGCGCTCAAGGTCGGTAATGGCAATCCACGCACTGCAGATGACATGTTAGTGAGCGGTCTGATGTGAGGGAATAAAAAACAGGGATTGTGATGCAACGGTGGCACGGGTGAAATTTTTCTGGGTATGCTGGACGGGGGGAATGGGCAAAAAATTGATAAAAGGGAACAATGTACGAGTGCTAGGAATGCCGCTGCCTTGTCAAGGGGGTTTCAAAACTGCCGGTAAAAGCAGTGCAATCATGTTTGCCCTTTCGGTATGACGCGGGATGGAAAATCATCCACCTACGTTAATCCCGGGGGCTGAAATCGACAATCGCCCAAAACACAGCCTCATTGGAACCCCCTTAGGCTTGGAAAAAAAAAATCTCGAAAAACGCGATCTCAACAGAACGGAGGGGAAAACTTACTACTCATATGTTCCCAAGAACATAACGGGGAACTGACTTTTGAAAGCCTGATCTCCCAGGCTTCCCAAACTCTTCGCATTCTTTGATGTCTGGGGATTCCTCAAGATCTCCGGCAAAAGCTCCTCATTCAAAATCACGGCCGGCCAAGGTGGGTAACTCCTCATCCTTGCCAGAACATGATCTCCGGATTCGTACTTCTCGGCAGCTGCTGCGGCAACCTTGGCCGGGGTCTTCTTGAGGTTGGCTAGTGACTTCTTCTTGCCTGGGGTCTTTGCGGGCGTCTTTGCTGGCGTCTTTGCTGGGACCGCAACAGCGGGAGTTGCATCCTTCTTCTCGGCATCGGCGGAAGACTCTTTCGCCTTCTCGGATGAGCCGTTGGTTGCATCTGCGTCCTCGGATTTCTCCTCAGTGGCCGCAGCGGGCTCATCCTTGGTCGCGTCGGAAGTGGCCTCAACGGCGGTCTCCTCAGCAGGCGCGTCTTTCACTGTCTCTTCGACGGGACGTGGTGATGTGGGCGCGTCTTCAGCCATTGGATGGATAATTTGACGTTAGGGAATAGAAAAATGGATTTTGGTAACGCGCTGGACGAAGTGAGACAGGAGACTTCGTTCTTCGTCACTTCGCAGTGGAAGGTATGTTGTGAAGGAGATGAGGGTGGGTGTGCTTGTGCGTACTCGAACGTAGTGATGGTGGTTGTAGCGAGTACTCGTGGAGATGTCGTGGGAGTGATGGTGATGGTGGTGATGGTGGTGATGGTGGTGATTGTGGTGGTGGTGGTGGTGGTGGTGGTGGTGGTGGTGGTTGGAGGAGAGTGAGAGTGAGTGGTCTGTCGCTGGAAAAGTTAGAGCGAGTAGAGGGTTTGCGTTGCTGCTCTTGGTTGCTCGGGAAGGCCACTGCGGGTGGACATGGACAGGATTCGACTCTGACAAGCATCACAAGCAGCGCAGCGCAACAGACTAACCAGAGGCAGGGTTGTTCCTTTGGTCGATCGCGACAGCCGGGACAGCCAGCCACAGCCATCAGGAACCCCCCAAGTCCAATAACCATCGCGCGATGAGCCCAAGACAAACCCCCCGACATGATGAATCAACCACCACCACACCGCTGAGGGGTCAACGTTGACAATTTCGATTTACCAGCGGGCGGCGGGCTGTAGCCTACGAATACATTCTCAACAATAACATCAATAACAACAACAAACAACAAAACAAACACGCGTGCTTAGTTATATTATATCCACGAATGGGAGGAAATAAAAATTCAATTTGGACGAGACGATTATAAACAGCCAGCCAGCCAGGTCGCGCGCGACTAACATCCCCAACAAGTCCATGCAAACAGCCGAAATGTATCCATCCATCTACTTACGTTACACAAGCAAGTCGCACAAATAGTGTGGATGAACAAGACCCGCCTGCTATCTATCAGATCAAGATAACTGGCTCGAAGCAATTAATAACCAACCTCAAAAGTCAGCTCACAACAAAAGCGTCCAGCTTACAGCTCACATCTCACCTGTCATATCGAGAAAGAACCCTTGCATCTGAGTCTCCCGCCATTCCTGCCTTCGTTTCCTATTTGTTTAGGCTGCCAAACAGAACTAACGATCACCGTCCCGTGGTTATCCCCGTCCATGCATTCGCTTATGCTGACGAACTGGCGCCGCGTCAAAAAATCTTCCGCAAAGTCCACAAAAGTTAAACGAGATGAAGCGCAAAGTTCCACGGTGTGTAGCGTATGTAGCGCGTAAAGTCCGATGGAGGATGGAGCGAGTAGAGACGTAGTCATTCAAGCGCGTTATGTATCAGCATGACGTTGGATCAATGCGCATTTCGAGCCCAAAGTCCATCACCTTCTCTCAGCTAGTAGACTGAGCCTCATCTGCAACTCCATAGGTCGGGTTTCAGTCCGCATTGATAATAACCGTGAGGTCGATGCTTCAGGAAACCGTCATTCGCCATTTGCCAGGAGCTGATTTGTCAATCCCTGGCTTCCGCAAGCGCGTACAGAGGAGAGCGAACCAACCATCTGTCCACAGCTGAGCTCACGTCCAGCCTTGTCACGTTGGACGGGCTGCCCTACGCCAAGTCAGCACATACTCACGCGATTACCAACACTCATTTAACTTGATGTATTTCAGCCTCAAAAAAGAATTATCACAGCCGTTTGATTCAGAGACACACCCTTGAGGTTTACCACGTGGAACTGAGTGATGTCATTGGCAATTTTGTCAATCTAATTCTTCCATCAATGGGAAGCCACGTACCGGTCGGCAATTCCCATGTATCTTTGGTAGACACATGATACATCGCTCGAGGGTAGTATCATACCCAGCCTGACGATCTTGATACTCGTTACAGTCTTAATATGACAGAGGAGTGAAAACGTAGAGAGAGAAGAAAGTCTGAGAAGTGGAGGATATAATCGGTGACTAGAATATTTTATTGCCATCAGTAATTGATATCTTGATAAACATTTTAAAAGAATCACGAGGAAATGGATATTTGCTCAGAACGGTTCTGACTTCTTTCTCTTCATCGATCCTAAGGATCTTGGAGTGGTGCATGGTTGTTTTCATCATTTCAAACGGTATGATTTGGACAGGCAGTTAGGCTAAACAAGGAACGTACCTGCAAAAAATGATCGGTGACTCAATTTCTTTCTTTTAGCTGGAATTGTGTAGTTTGTTCTTTAATCAAAGGTTAGACAACATAGGTACTTACCCAAGGTTCGTGCCATTGGTGCCTGGTAAGAGAAGATCCACGATGATAGGTGCAAGGGTTATTTCTGACGAAAGAACCTATGGGAAACTCCTGTAGTTGCTTCGTAAAGGTAGTGCTTGATCTGAAGAAAGTTAGCGTAATATGAAATCCCTGGAGTTGACGCAGGAGAACACACCTGCACATGATTACTTGTCTTGGAAATATTTCAACTGGGACAAGTACTTATACTTTGAGATAGATGGAACAAAAAAATGTTGTGTTCTAGAAAAGTGGAGCGAGAAGTGGAGGTTAGGGTGAGCGGTGGGCATGCGAGATTCGGTGTGGATGGAGACCTGATATGGCATGAATCACGTGATAATCGGCGAAAAAAGAAGTATGCACAGCTCCATTAATTCGCCGCGCAACAGGAGCTCTGGATATCTCTAAGATCAAAGGTCAAGAATTTAACTCTCAACAGGAAAAAAAAATTAACGTCAAATTGAAATCCCTCCTCGCCCCTTGTACGCTCCCCTCCGCTCCACGCAATACTTCTTCAACACAGTGCGGTTATTTACTCGTGCAATATTCATCGCCAATAATCTCCATAAAACTGAAACGACCAATAATGTCTGTTCGAGATTGCATGCATCTCCTCATGAGACAACCCTCTTTACCCCACCGAGACTCCGTCACCCCTCACCTACGCCTGCCTCCACCACTCCTCCACCTCTCCCACCTTTGGATCACCCGGACTTACCGACCCATCTCTCCCCTCCGGTTCTGGTTTATGAACCCTCAAAACATAATAAACGGTATCTTCTAAGGGCAACAGATTCTTCAAGAGCCCATTCGCACACCATCCAAGCACAGCCACCCCACAGCCCGCAATAGCATCCAAAACATAGTGATTGGCGGTCGCCAAGATGGCGATGAGAATAATAATAGGGTACGCTATTCCGACGGCCACAAGCAGCCATCTATGCCTGGTATTAGGCATTGTTGCAAGCGTGAGTCCAATCACGAAAGAGTAGCCAAAGTGGAGGGATGGCATTGCTGCAAGCTGCTGACAAAATCTGTTACTCGTCCACACACTGCTAACCTTCCCGACATGTACCGTATCCACGAAACCGTACCCATCCTCTTCCGGCAAAAGGCGTGGTGGCATGCAGGGCCAACTTGTGAATACTACAAATGCCAAAAGGTTGCAGAGAGCGAGTGTGCGTCGACGGGCTTCGAACAATCGACGTGGGGCGTAGTAGTACAGCCATGCGAGGAAAAGGATAGTTCCTGGAATATGGATGAAGGAGTATATACAGTTGATAATCTTCAGCAGGATTGGCCTTTCCAGGAACCAGTGTTGGATGTCGAGCTCAACAAAGATTCCAAGCGCTTCTTCCCAGGCAATGAGTGAGAGCCCGTGAAGGCGTGCGAGGGGAGTAATGTCTGCAGACAAGGTAACGGCAGTGAAGGCCCGTCCAAGTTGGTATGTCTAGAGAAATCTATTAATAAATTCTGTCTGCAGATACTAGCAACAATGCTGCCCGGGAAAACACACCCAATACACCAACAGCCAGTACCAAACCTCAATCAAAAACGGAAACTTTGCTAAGAACCTGGAGACTGGCTTATCCTTCCACCGGACGGTATTCCTACTTTTTATAGTCCACTTGAAGTATCTCCTCTCCTTCCACTGTGGCTCAATTCTAGGAATCAGTGGAGTCGAGGTAGCTGGGGATACGGGCTGGCAACCCAGCATCTTTGGTTCTCCGTATGGATCCGTCCAAAAAGCTTGAAGCATCGAAATATCCTTTCGTCTGCGGTTGATGAGAACTCCGAAGGTAAGGATACCCGCTACCACGAGGGGCTCGATGAAAGCGTCGGCTCCCATTGTGGGAGACAGCTAGATAATGGGAGGGGGAAACAGGCCCCGTGTTCACCGAAAGGTCTTTAGAATCCGTGTGTTGACATAGACAGCTTTATAAAGAGGTTGAAGATAGAAATGGATGACGTATTGGACGATAGATAGGACTTCGCGTAGCGTTAGGCCTTCCCGGATCCTCCAAACGTGAGCCGAAGCGGAGGACGTGAGATATGCTGACGGGCGACAGAGTCTGGGTTTGATCACGACTCAACCACAACACATTACCTGAAAAAAACAAAGAGGAGGCTTGATATCAGAACAAGACGGGATGAGAGAGAGGAGAATATATTCGGTGAGCGACGACAAACAAGATATGGCAAAAAGGAAAAGCCCCCAACCTCACGATCTTGGCCACTAGAAGTATGAGGAAGAATCAGCCCCACTTTCATATTACAAAGGCTCTCGGAATCGCGGAATCACGGAATTATCTCTATGTACTCTGGTTGGAAGCTGAATTGGAAGGATGTGCTCTTCGGAGTGTCGCGGTTCCGAATCCGTGCCAAGCGGCAATTGCATCATGATCTTGAGTCGTCTCGATCCGAGACTGGGATTAGTTAAGGTACTCTGCGCGATCTGCAGTTGTTTTAAGTACATCATCGAATCGCGATTGGATACTTGTGCTGATACGTTGATAGTGTCGAAGATAGTGCTGCGTCGAAACCTGGCAACGAGATGTCGCGTGACGCTGACCCCAATCGGGATCACGGAAACCCCGATTCCGACCCCCCACCCCCCCGGACAACAACATAAATTACGCTTGCGTGATAAAATCTGCTTAGAAAATGTTTTCTCTACTTGTTTATTGGTACATCCGGATAGATATATCCCGATAGTATTGCCCATTCCGACCTTACAACCGGGTGGTCTCATCTCATACCCGATAACACGGCGCATCGGTCGAGTCTAATTACCGCGGGGGCTTCCGCAGCTCAAAACATCTTGATCTGGATACGGCCCGGAACAAGAATGAGATACTTCCGGAAGCGCGGTGTTGACCCTCATAATCCCTTACGTATGTTCCTTGTTTTTACTTCCCGCGGAATGATGGTAAGTTGAGAGCGCCATCACCACGGATAGTAAGACCGCTGATAAGGAAACTTCTACCTCAAATTCGAAATAGTAGGTAGATGGGTATTTATGATAGTATATGTAATAGTCATTGCTAGTTTTCCCAGGTCGAAATGTTATTTTATTCCTTTATTTCCTAAAACTAGGAGCTAGTGTTCAAAGCGTCGATAATATAATAGTGAGTCAAGACTCAACTAGAATCCCCTTCAAAATCTTACCATGCTACTCTTGGTTGACCGTCTGCTCGTGAAAGAGACCAACTGCAATGAGTTAAAGTTCTTGGCAGTGCTTAGTAGGATCTATCTCAGATCTGTGGAGTGTGGACTAAATTCCTCGTTAGATAACTGTATTCCTTGATAAGAGGATAAGGAAATGACGGGATATAAATACATACCTTAGATCCTCCAAAGACGCAATGTAGAGCCCCAATGAACTCATATTCACCATCTTCGTCACCAATACTGCGGGGTTGTATTTCCTCGGGACATTGATACTGCTCTTCATGCAGACGAGAAGATGATGTTAGATGGAGGTAATGTCATTGTAGATGATGTGATGCTAATGATGATAATAAAAACCCATCGATGCCATCGTGTAGGTATCATAGTTTTTGAAGAACAAGTGGTAGAGTGTAGTGTACAAGACCTTAACACTAGGAAGAAGAAAGTGAAACAGACCTCGGGTAAGTAACCTTCGTAACAAATCCAGATGAACCCTAGAACACCAACCCATTGGCTGGAGGAACCATAAAGAAGGGGGGGTGTGGATGACAAGTAAGTGGACAAGGTGGCGTCGAAATGTGCTGAAGAACCGTGCAAAAGAAAAGAAAAAGAAGGGACATAACTTATTGTATAAGAGATAGTGATGATAAAGAAGAACTAGAGTAGAGGCAGATGGTGGCACTGAAGTTTGCTGTAAACCGGAAAGAAGAAGAAAAAAGAAGATGAAATACGTGTGGTGGAGAGAATGATGGCCCGGTGGTCTTTAACGAATGGAGGAAGAAAAACAATCATTGTAGACATTGTGGTGACTTGAAGAGTAGGACCGGGTGGTCTTTGCAGTGATAGTTGATCAGGATGACGAAGTGGTCTTTCTCTTGGTTTTTTGATGAATATTGCACAGAAAGTGAGACATGTAGAGAGGAAGGAAACAAGAGTAGGAGAAATGAAGCAGAGAAGTGGATCAAGAAGCAACGTTTGTTCGGGCTATGCTCATTGGCACCTGGGCAAGAAGTTCTAGAGGGTTTGCATTGTCATGAATGCAGCTATTCATGGACAACAACTCAGTTTACAACTGCAAGAGAGATTAATCAATAGCAACATACTAGACAGAAGTCTCCTCAAGCTCCTTGATAGGTACTATCCTGTATTTAGATGCCACTGAATAGTTGTGATGGAGAGACTGGGGGTGAGAGCAGGCTCCAGGGAACTCATTGTAAACAGGGGGCTGTCAGGTGACTGATGGTAGGGTAACTCAATTGCAATGTAAAAGAAAAATGAGAAGTAATAATTTCAAAGACAGAGATTATTTTACTTCTCTGGGAATTCTCTCTTCAACTTGAATGAGTAAGAAATGTGATAATCTTGAATACTCCTGCTGATCTCAGGAAGCAGTCAAGGTCATTGAGTATTACATCTAAGAGTGAATAGCAATCTATGACAGTCTTTGGTCTTGAGGGTCTTTGTAATTCATATAGGAATTCTGTTCAATGACTGACAGCAATTGTGTGAGGGTTCTTTGAGTAATATCTTTCTGGGATGTAATTGTATTTGATAGGACAGTTGAGTGATCTTTGCTGGCTGATGGCTTTGTTGAGTTGGGGCTTTTTCTTTATTTATGTTTTCTGACTTGAGCTCCCCACTCATATACCCACCAGGTACATTGCGGTAGTTGGAATGCTGCATCAGGCCATTGTCCATGGTATGGGACATTTGCTGCTGGTTCTAGAAGTGATAAATGTTGGACATTCTGATACTTCGTTGTAGGGGGCAATGTCACACCCTAAAATGTGTGATAATAGATTGGGTAACATGTATAACTTGAGAGAGAACATGGCAAACTCGACAGGAGAATGAATATTAAGATCAGCAAATTGGGCCAGAACCCTCCGAAGCTCCAACAAGCGAAGTCACATGACTCGTGACCCCCCGAATGAGACCTCATGAAGGTCCTGGTGTCATACCCCACCTTTAAGACACATTTTAAGAATGGGGATTCTTACCAAGTAATGACTCAAGCCATGAGGGCAAGAGCCATTACTAACCTCCCGTCATCCACTTCCCGCAGGAAGTAGGATAATGGGGGGCCAGGAAAAAAGTCAGTACATCATAAAGGGTCAAGGACCCGGGGTAGCCTCGGGAAGGACAGTTTCCGATCAATGGCTGAGGTTTCTAATGCCCAGCCATATCCCGAGGAACGTACCGCTGATGTTGACAAAAACCTGGAATACTTATAGCCTGGGCAACTGTGGTTCTTACTTGCCACAAGTCCAAGAGGACTACCCTCCGCTGAAAATGCTTCGCCATATTCGAACGTTGTGCCGTGTCACACAGGACCACCCCAACAGGCAGGCATAGAAGGGGCTGGGACAAGAAAACAGGAGGAGAATGAATAAGAAGAATTGAGATCGAGGAGGAGGAGTTCGCCGTATATGACTGAGTCTGCCGGAATGGATAGAGGAAGGTCGAAGGAAGTCAAGGTCGATGATGAGGATGAAGGATTGATGGACGAGGAAAGATTGTAGGATATTTAAGAATGAATTAAATGAACACTACGACTGAGTGCCAAGTCCAAGATCAAGAATCATATGTTACCGAGGAAGCTCAGTGGAGATGATCGGAACCCGAAGGAATGATACCGAACGTCATTATGATAACACATGCAATAGCGGAGTCTAGTCGGCTGAAGGAGATAAGGATTGTCTTAGGCAATAAAGACCAATATGAGGTGCATTAACCCTGAGGCAGCCGACAATACAGGAAACCTTATCCAAAGGCAGCCTTCGATCAGCACGATATGACGAGACTGGATGCATACGGACAAACGGAAAGATAAGATGAAACCTATCGGAAGCCACAGGCGGCCCGGGTGACATCTACCGTGGTGGAGTGTTGGCAAGGCATACCGACGTCACAGGAAGCCGCAGCCCCAGATAAGGACGGATCAAGAGATCCAGCAAACAAATTTGAACACTTCACCAGAGCTGACGACATATGCATGAGATGAGATATGCGCTCGAATGCCCTACGAAGGCGATATTATTAGAAATAATATATCGGCAAACGACGGGATTAGAAGCGACATATGCACGATACGGCCGAGAGGATCACCAAGTGTCATCCGATTGGTTTGGGAACATTTTGGCACGTTTGTGCTGAAAAAATCGAAATACGGAATTTGTATGCGAAAAATATCATGATTGCATGCTCTCTACCAACGTCAACCAGTACTTGGCGTTCCGACCACTGCAACGTACCCGGTGGGTATATGAGTGGGGAGCTCAAGTCAGAAAATATAAAATATCCAAAAAGCCCCCACTCGAAGAAGTGATCATCCAGCAGAAGACCCACAATTGTCCCATCAACTACGACCAAGTCCCAGAAAGATATTAGTATCTTATACTCGATTATTTACACAATACTCGAAAGACCATACAACCAAGACCCTCTTCAATACCTAAGACCCTCACTGATTGCTGTTCACACTTGAACGCAATTAAGAACGACGATCTCAAAAACGCTCCCTGAGATAAGCAGGAGAGTTTAAGATTATAACACGTTACTACTCATTACTCCCACGAGAATCCCCAGAGAAGTAAATAATTCCCATCATTGGAATTATTGCTTCTCATTTTTTCTTTTCGGAAATCTTGAGTTACCCTACCGCCGGTCACGAGACAGCCCCTGGTTAACACTATAATCTTACTCAATGCCTCACCGAGCGTACTGAGAAACGTCCTACAAGAAATTCAAAACCACAAACCAAAAGAACAATGCCTGAGTCCATGGAAATCGACTTCCTACCTATGCCTTCTTGGGCATTGGTTAGTACCAACACTGGTGAAATGGACAATATCCCACCTATCGAACCGATCAAACTTCACTCTGTCCCTGAATGGGGATGCACCCTGATGTGTCAATTACACCACACAGCTGCAGAAATCAACAGTCTCCGTGGACAAATCCAGAATGATGAATCAGAAGCATACCGCATCTTTATGCAAATGCAAAATGATTATCACAAGATTGAATCCAACCTCAATCTTGCAATTGCTCAAGCCCAGCAACACGCAGCAGATGCTACAGGAGCCCACTTCAACCTCACAACAACTCAATTTGCAGAGGTTGCGACCGCCCACATGGCCTTGAGGAGACATGTGAAAATGATTACCATAAATGCGGCGGAAAATGAGGAACGAAGACAAAGAGTGCTCCAAGATTTTGCTCAACAGATGGAAGCAAATCAAAACATCTGGGTGGATTACCATAAGGATCAGGCTGCTAAGCAAGAAAAATTCAACAACGACTGCCAATGATGGGCCTCCAAGATGAATACCAGAGAGGCAAAGGCCAGAGTAGATCAAGAAAAGGTCAAAAAGGATTTACAAAAGTTGAAACGCCTCCAACAACAGCTACAACAGGATCACAGAAATGCCTCCGCGGTTTCCCAGCAGGAATGAGAAGACATGCGACGATCATTTCGAGAAGAACTCCATGCCATTGGAGAAGAACTGAAGATCCAATTCCAATCAGCACAACAGTCCCGCACGGATATTGATGTACCCTCTGTCATTGATAGCATCCTCAAGCAACATGCCCAACAGGGAAGAATTCCCCTCCCGAACAGTGATGACCCAGAATCAGAATATGACCTACCACTATCCCCACAAGATGAGCAATTGGAAAGATCTTCGATCAGAAGTAGAAGGACCACTGAATCCAGTGACAGTAGCCCACCGGGAGGAAGGGTGCCCCCTCCAGGGCCTCCACCTGGAGGAAGCAGCTCCAGCTCCTCCAGCTTGGACTCAGAATCAGATAGACCTAAGGATTTAGGGCAGGAAATATCAAGGCTCATTCGTGCCCTATGGAAAAAGGACAAAAGGAATCGCATCACCAAGTGACCAGAAGCAATTGTCCTAGCAAAAGCTCCCAAGATGAAGGAACCAGAGGTTTTCAATGGGGATAGAGAAAATTACATCCCATGGATGAAAGCAGTCAAGGAATATATGACTGTGCGATCTATCGACTTTAACACTGATGCAACCCGAATCCACTGGTTAGGGTCCCTCCTAAAGGGTGATGCCCGCCAATGGCACCAAAACCGTGTCGACACTACTGAGAAGGAATTACGCCCGGACACCTGGCCCTCATACACTGCAGCAATGGACCACTATTTCCGTGACCCCCACCAGAAGTGCAACTACACCAACAAGATGGCCAGGTGTGACCCTGGGCACAGTTTCTGCTATGCGGAGGGGGTTTCGATAATTCGTTTCGTTGATTTCGAAGGTTTAATTGATTGGTGCTTTCTCAGAAAAAGCTAGGAAGTTTATTTGAACTATCGATCACAAGGCGGAATAAACTTAAGGGGTGTCTTCTGAGGTTCGGTGGGATTGTTCTTGGTAACTGTTCTTGAGGAGGATTTCGTTGCTGATGATCTTGGAGACTGTGGGAGACATAGACCTCTTTATAGACTTTTGGACTTCCAACTTCGTCTAACCATCCCCCAGGATAGTACTGCTGAAAACGAGTTTAGGAGATAAGACGTGAGTCATTTCCAACAATAATCTTGGATAGATTCCGTCAGCGCAAGCTCATGATTGCATTAATCACTCACTTGCATGCTGACCACCATCTTCGAGTTAATTCTTGAAAATTCCTCACCATGATACCACACCTTCCCATAAGGTAAGGGATTAGCGATCATAACAGGATTCAATCCCCGTCTGGCCGCGTAATGCAATAACTCATCCGGGAATGACAATGAGCCATTTTCCTTCTGAGCCGCATCATCATAGATTCCCTAAGGAAATCTTGATTGCTTGTGAGGTGACAATCATGCCCTATCACTCGTGCGTTTCTAGCACTTTCCATGTGATGTCATGAGTCCCCCACCTGTGCTCACCTGTGCACAGCCACACCCTGGTGTGAATGCAATCCCAACAATTCCCTACAGAGTATTCCTAGCTGAAGGTCGCATCATATCGGGTTCCTTTGAACAGGTTCCTTGAGTGGGTTCCTTGCTTGTTGTACATTGTCTCATGCTGTGCAGTCTTGACCCTTGTACTCAGCGCCACTCCTGTTCACCGACTAGACTCTGGCTTGCTCAAATAACTCCGAATGCAGGTATGTTGAATGATTATTTCGCAATGCCTTGCACATGCCATGGAGCTCTTCTCCATGCAAGCCCTCTTGGTATCTGTTGGTTGCTGAGCACCTCTCCATGTATAAGTAGGTACTGTTCGCCCTCGTCTTTGTCTCTCCATCATCGTCGCCAACACTCATCTCATGGCTGAAGTGCCATCATTGAGGTAAGTCCTTCCCTTCTCCTTCCTGATCTTGCCCCTGCTGATGTTCAATAGGTGCGACATCTTGGGCCGGGACCTTCATGAGGTCTCATTCGGGGTTCACCAGTCACGTGACTTCGCTTGCCGGATCTTCGGAGGGTTCCGGCCCAAATTGCTGATTGATAATATTCATTCTCCAGTCAAGTTTGCCATGTTCTCTCTCAAGTTATACATGTTACCCAATCTATTATCACACATTATAGGGTGTGATGTCATACCCCACCTTTAAGACACATTTTAAGAATGGGGATTCTTACTAAGTAATGACTCAAGCCATAAGGCAAGAGCCATTACTAACCACCCTTCATCCACTTCCCGCAGGAAGTAGGATAATGGGGGGCCAGGAAAAAAGTCAGCATCATAAAGGGTTAGGAACCCGGGGTAGCCTCAGGAGGGACAGTTTCCGATCAACGGCTGAGGTTTCTAATGCCCAGCCGTATCCTGGGGAACGTACCGCTGATGTTGACAAAAACCTGGAATACTTGTAGCCTGGGCCACTGTGGTTCTTACTTGCCACAAGTCCACAAAGGGACTACCCTCTGCCGTATGCGATCTGCCGTATTCGAACGTTGTGCCGTGTCATACAGGACCACCCCAACAGGCAGACAGAGAAGGGGCTGGGACAAAGAAAGGCAGAAGGAATAAGAAGAATGTAAAAAGGAGGAGTTCGCCGTATACGACCGAGTCCGCCATGATCGACCGTAGACGAAGGCTGGAGGAAGTTGAAATTGGTAATGAGGATAAGGAATAGATGGACTAGAGCAACAGTTAGGTATTTAAGAATGAATTGAATGTACCCTACGACTGAGTGCCAAGTCCAAATTAAGAATCATATGTTACCGAGGAAGCTCAGCGGAGATGATCGGAAGACCGAAGGAACAATACCGAATGCCATTAAGATAAGACATGCAATAACGGAGTCTAGTCGGCCGAAGGAGATGAGGATTGTCATAGGCGATAAAGACCAATACGTGGCATAGCGGCCCTGAGGCAGCCGACAATACAGGAAACCTTATCTTGCAGGAAAACCTTCGGTTAGCCCGATATGACGAGAATAAGCGCATATGGACAAACGGATATGAATGTTGGATCCTATCGGAAGCCACAGGAGGCCCGGATGACATCTACCATGGTGAAGTGTTGGCAAGGCACACAAGACGGCACAGGAAGCCGCAGCCCAGATAAGGACGGATCAGGGAATCCGGCAACTAAGGACAAACACTTCACCTGAGCTGACGACGCATGCATAAGATGGGATATGTGCTCAAATGCCCTACAGAGGTCATATTATTAGACATAATATATTGGCAAACGACGGGTTTAGCAACAGCGCATGCACGATACGGCCGAGAGGATCACCAAGAGTCATCCGATTGGTTTGGGAATGATTTGGAGCATTTGCATGGAAAAATTCGAAATATGGAATTTGTATGCAAAAAATATCATGTTTGCATGCTCTCTACCAACGTCAACCAGTACTTGGCGTTCCGACCACTGCAACATACCCGGTGGGTATATGAGTGGGGAGCTCAAGTCAGAAAACATAAAATACGAAAAAGCCCCCACCCGAAAAAGCCATCATCCAGCAAAAGACCCACAATCGTCCCATCAATTACAAGCAAGTCCCAGAAAGATATTAGTACCTCATACTCGATTATTTACACAATACTCGAATAACCTATACAACAATACAACCAAGACCCTCTTCGAACAATAAGACCCGCACAGATTGCTGTTCACACTTGAACGCAATTTCCATCGACGATCTCGAAATGCTCCCTGAGATAAGCAGGAGAGTTTAAGGTTATAACACGTTACTACTCATTACTCCCACGAGAATCCCCAGAGAAGTAAATAATTCCCATCATTGGAATTATTGCTTCTCATTTTTTCTTTTCGGAAATCTTGAGTTACCCTACCGCCGGTCACGAGACAGCCCCCGGTTAACACTATAATCTTACTCAACGCCTCACCGAGCGTACTGAGAAACGTCCTACAAAAATTGCAGAACCACAAAACAAAAAGAACAATGCCTGAGTCCATGGAAATCGACTTCTTACCCATGCCCTCTTGGGCATTGGTTAGTACCAACACTGGTGAAATGGACAATATCCCACCTATCGAACCGATCAAGCTTCACTCCGTCCCTGAATGGGGACGCACTCTCATGAGTCAATTACACCACACGGCTGCTGAAATCAACAGTCTCCGTGGACAAATGCAGAATGATGAATCAGAAGCATACCGCATCTTTATGCAAATGCAAAATGATTATCACAAGATCGAATCCAACCTCAATCTTGCAATCTCTCAAGCCCAGCAACATGCGGCGGATGCTACAGGAGCCCACTTCAACCTCACAACAACCCAGTTTGCAGAAGTTGCTACTGCCCACATGGCCTTGAGAAGGCATGTGGAAATGATTACCATAAATGCTGCGGAAAATGAGGAATGAAGACAAAAAGTGCTCCAAGATTTTGCTCAACAAATGGAAGCAAATCAGAACATCTGGGTGGATTACCACAAGGATCAGGCAGCCAAGCAAGAAAAATTTAACAACGACTGTCAACGATGGGCCTCTGAGATGAACATCAGAGAGGCAAAGGTGTTAACCGGGGGTTGTCTCGTGACCGACGGTAGGGTAACTCAATATCTCCGAAAAAGAAAAATGAGAAGTAATAATTCCAATGATGGGAATTATGTACTTCTCTGGGGATTCTCGTAGGGATGATAAGTAATAACGTGTTATAATCTTAAACTCTCCTGCTTATCTCAGGGAGCGTTTTTGAGATCGTCGTTCTTAATTGTGTCCAAGTGTGAACAGCAATCAGTGAGGGTCTTAGGTATTGAAGAGGGTCTTGGTTGTATGGTCTTTCGAGTATTGTGTAAATAATCGAGTATAAGATACTAATATCTTTCTGGGACTTGGTCGTAGTTGATGGGACAATTGTGGGTCTTCTGCTGGATGATCGCTTCTTCGAGTGGGGGCTTTTTGGATATTTTATATTTTCTGACTTGAGCTCCCCACTCATATACCCACCGGGTACGTTGTGGTGGTCCGAACGCCAAGTACTGGTTGACGTTGGTAGAGAGCATGCAATCATGATATTTTTCGCATACAAATTCCGTATTTCGATTTTTTCAGCACAAACGCCCCAAAATGTTCCCAAACCAATCGGATGACACTTGGTGATCCTCTCGGCCGTATCGTGCATATGTCGCTTCTAATCCCGTCGTTTGCCGATATATTATTTCTAATAATATCGCCTTCGTAGGGCATTCGAGTGCATATCTCATCTCATGCATATGTCGTCAGCTCTGGTGAAGTGTTCAACTTTGTTTGCCGGATCTCTTGATCCGTCCTTATCTGGGGCTGCGGCTTCCTGTGCCGTCTGTATGCCTTGCCAACACTCCACCACGGTAGATGTCATCCGGGCCGCCTGTGGCTTCCGATAGGTTTCATCTTATCTTTCCATTTGCCCGTATGCATCCAGTCTCGTCATATCGTGCTGATCGAAGGCTGCCTTTGGATAAGGTTTCCTGTATTGTCGGCTGCCTCAGGGTTAATGCACCTTGTATTGGTCTTTATCGCCTAAGACAATCCTTATCTCCTTCGGCCGACTAGACTCCGCTATCGCATGTGTTATCATAATGACGTTCGGTATGATTCCTTCGGGTTCCGATCATCTCCGCTGAGCTTCCTCGGTAACATATGATTCTTGATCTTGGACTTGGCACTCAGTCGTAGTGTTCATTTAATTCATTCTTAAATATCCTACAATCTTTCCTCGTCCATCAATCCTTCATCCTCATTATCGACCTTGACTTCCTTCGACCTTCCTCTATCCATTCCGGCAGACTCAGTCATATACGGCGAACTCCTCCTCCTCGATCTCAATTCTTCTTATTCATTCTCCTCCTGTTTTCTTGTCCCAGCCCCTTCTATGCCTGCCTGTTGGGGTGGTCCTGTGTGACACGGCACAACGTTCGAATACGGCGAAGAATTTTCGGCGGAGGGTAGTCCTCTTGGACTTGTGGCAAGTAAGAACCACAGTTGCCCAGGCTATAAGTATTCCAGGTTTTTGTCAACATCAGTGGTACGTTCCCCAGGATACGGCTGGGCATTAGAAACCTCAGCCGTTGATCGGAAACTGTCCCTCCTGAGGCTACCCCGGGTTCCCAACCCTTTATGATGCTGACTTTTTTCCTGGCCCCCCATTATCCTACTTCCTGCGGGAAGTGGATGAAGGGTGGTTAGTAATGGCTCTTGTCTTATGGCTTGAGTCATTACTTAGTAAGAATCCCCATTCTTAAAATGTGTCTTAAAGGTGGGGTATGACACTACCTCCCCCCTTATAAGATTTCGACCCGAAATCATTAACTGAGATTCTTGGCTTATGAATTCTTAGCTATATGATTATGAAACGGGATTTTTTGATGAAGTCCTCCAACCCCTTCATCCACCAACATGTTTTCTATCCCAGGACCATTAAAACCTCATAGAGGAAAGGTATCTTGAGATAGTTGGTTGTTTAAACACGTTGGTCCCTCGGCATGCCTGGATTCCTTGAGTGGAACTCTCGGAGTGACTGCAGGCCACCTACTATGAAGCATTCATACGGTTCTTCTGTATGATCCTTCTTAAGTGGATATCCTTTCCATCTGACTCGGTAAAGGACTTTCCCCTTGACTTTCCTACTCGATAAGATTTCTTCTATTTCCCATTCCTCATTGCCTTCGATGTCATCACATTCATCAATGATTTTTAATAGATCAGGCGGAGGTCTGGTCCCATTGTTGTATGGTTCGAGTAAGGATACATGGAAGGTGTTGTGGATCTTCCATTTTCTGGGTAGTGATAGTCGCATGGCTGTTGGAGAGATTACTTTCTCTATTGCGAAGGGGCCATGCTTCTTGTGGTCCAGTTTATGTTTTGGACGTCTGGTCTGGATGTTCCTTCCATCTAACATGACTAGGTCCCCAACCTTGAATTCTGGAGCATCCTTGCGTTTGTTGTCTGCATACTTCTTCATTCTTTCCTTGGTTGCTTTTAGGTTCTTCGTAACTAGACTTTGAACTGAGAGGATGTGGTTGATGTATCCATCCTGAGTATCCTCGCTAGTTGGTATTGTACTTGGATTGGTGCAACCTGGGTGTCGGCCATAGTTGGCGAAGAAGGGTGACATGCCAGTGGCTTGGGTTACCGAATTGTTGTAGGCAAATTCAGCCATGGGTAGGAGTCCAACCCAATCATCCATCTCATAATTTGTGAATGACCGTAGGTATGCCTCAATTGTCTGGTTGATCCTTTCTGTTTGGCCATCTGTTTGTGGATGAAAGGATGTGCTCATTCGTGGTCGTATCCCCAGTATACCAAGGAATTGTTTCCATTCTGTGGAGGTAAAGCGGGAGTCGCGGTCCGAGATAATATCGGTTGGGATGCCATGGAATCTCCATATCTCCCTGGCGAATATCTTTACTAGGTGTTCCGCTGTCTTTTGATCCTTCTTGAGTGGTATGAAGTGGGCCATCTTTGTAAATCTGTCTACAATGACCCATAATTGATCACAGTCTTCAGACAAGGGGAGGTCTGTGATGAAGTCCATGGCAATGGATGTCCATGGTGCGTATGGAAGCTCTAATGGTGAGAGCAGGCCATATGGCTTGTGGCGTGATGCCTTATCCTTCTGACATTCTAAACAACTTCTGACATATTCAATAATTTCTTGGTCCATCTTAGGCCACCAGAAGTTGCGTCGGATCAACTCGATCGTTTTGTCTTGACCAAAGTGTCCGGCTACTGCGCTGTTGTGCTCGGTATGTAAAATCGCATGTCGTACATTCTCAGGGACCCAAAGCAATCCCTTGCGATATAGTAATCCATCCTGTAGTTCTAAAATCCTTTCCTTTCCTTCTACTTCTTGTGCGCTTCCACTCAGTTCCTCTAAGGCCTGGTAGTATGCTGCATCCTGTTGTCCTGCCTCTCTTACTTCCTGCTCAAATTCCTTTGTCCATTTTGATACTGATGATGCCAGATAAGCCAGCTGAACTGCTGAGCAACAGAACACCATTCCTTCTCCTCCAGTACTGATTGCTGAGATTGTGTCAAAGTGTTTTTCATGCAAAACAGTCTGTATCGGCTGGTTTCCACCTCCCCCCTTTTCAGGGCGATACTCCGGGCGCCTTGATAATGCATCTGGCTTGCCATGACTTGTTCCTTTCCTATAAAAAATTTTGAAGTCCACGCCGGCCAGTTCCTGAGCCCAGCGTGCCTGCCTTCTGTTGAGAACCTTGGTGGTCATGAAATACTCAAGGTTTTTGTGGTCGGTAAATACCTGGACCATGTGAAGTGATCCTTCCAAATATCTTCGCCATGTCTTAAAACAATCAACTATTGCCAGTAATTCCTTGTCATGAATTTCGTAGTTGATTTCGGCTGGTGAGAACTTTCTGGAGTGGAAGGCAACTGGGTGTAGTTTTTTGTCCTCTGCATTTTGTGACAATGTGCCACCCAGTGCAAAGTCAGATGCATCTGTCTCGACGATGCATTCTTGTTGTGGGTTGAAGTGTGTAAGGATAGGTGCAGTCGTAAAGCAGTGTTTTAGTTGCTCGAATGCTTCTGTCATCGCATCTGTCTAGATCTAGTCTTTTGGTGACCCTTTTGTTGAATCGCTCAGGGGTTTAGCGATTTTTGAGAATTCTCTGATAAATCGTCTATAAAAATTCGCAAAGCCAATAAATGACTGTACATCCCTTAGACTTCCTGGTCGTTCCCAATCCCGAATGCATTGAACTTTGTCTTGGGCCATTTCGATACCATCCTTTGAGATAACATACCCCAAGAAGTCAACTCGGTTGGTTGACCAAAAACATTTGTCCTGGGATATGGCTAGCCCATTCTCTGCTAGACGTTTCAACACTTCCATGACAATGCGGTCATGTTCTTCTTCTGTTTCGGCATAGATCAGGATATCGTCCAAGTATACAATCAATCCTTGGTCCAGCAAGTCTCGAAAAATGTGGTTCATCATATTCTGGAAGGTTGCGGGGGCATTGGATAACCCAAAGGGCATAACAGTGTATTCATATAGTCCATACCGTGTTTTAAATGCCGTTTTCCATTCATCGCCTGGTTTGATCCGAATCAAGTTGTATCCATTTTTGAGGTCAATCTTGGTGAATATTTTCGCACCTCTGACCCTATCTTGGAGTTCTGACATGATCGGTAGGGGATATCTGTTGGCAATGGTGACTTTATTCAAGCCGCGATAATCGACGCACAATCTGAGGCCTCGGCCATGGGCCTTTGGGACGAAGATGATTGGTGCTGCAGCTGGTGATTTCGATGGGCGGATCTTTCCTAATTCTAACATTTCCTTGAGGTAATCCCGCAGCGCTTGTAGTTCTGTTTCATTGAGGGGATACATTGGTCCCCATGGTGGTTGTTCACCCTCCTTTAGATCTATTGCATGATCATAGGGTTTGTGATCTGGGAGTTTATCTGCAAGTTCTTTGCCTAAAACCTCGACGTACTGTTGGAACTTCTTGGGTACAATTGTGGCAGGGTCTATTTCATTGGTGTCAGAGTTGACTGCTGCAATGTAACCAATTATTGTGGCATCATAGTGGTGGAGGATGTCTCTATCCATTGTGAGGGAGAATTCTTGTGCCGCTGCCTTGGTGCAGTGTTGTTTACAGAATTCGGAGTCTAGTGTGATGTCTTCTGGTTTTCCCCAAAACTTGTTGGGTTGATGCTTTGCCATCCACCAACAGGGTAGGATTATGTCGGTGCCTGATTCTAGGGGCATGACCTCGAAGGTTTCTCTGGTGTAGTGGTATTTATACTGAAGTAGCAAGGAATGTGTAAATGCTTCCCCAGCACCTGATAAGGGGCGACCATCTGCTCCATTGATTCGTAATGGGTTATTGCGAGTGATCATTGGTAGGTTATTTGCCTTAATAAATTTGGAGCTGATGATTGGTATGGCTGCACCGGTATCAAACATCACTTGGACACTCCTTTTCCTTTGTCCAGGTACTGAAAGATGCATTTGGACAATTGGTCTGGAACCAACTCGGGGTGGTCTGTTGTTGGCCAGCTGCAGTTTCGTCTCAGGTTCTTTTTTATTAGGTTTTGATTTTTTAGATTGTTTTTGGGTTTCTTGATTTTTGGTGCGTTTTACTCCAGCGACTGATATCTTTTGAGGACTTGATACGTCTTCCTGTTCTTGGATGCCTCTGCGTATCCTTCGAGGCTTTCCTAGTTTAAATCCGAGAGATCGGAGGTCTCTACTTCCCAGACCCTTCTTGCTGTTTCAGGGGCTGACTCTGATTTTGTCTGGGTCACTGTGGCGACATTCTTTGGCCTCTTGGATATGTGTTCCTCTGTCTCCTCCTTTTCATCTTCGGAATCTTCTGATGGTCGTTGGCGTTTAGCCTTCTTTGTGACTGCAGCCACTGTGGTGGTCAGTTCGGTTCCTTTTGAGGTCTTCTTCGCAAAGCATTCTAGGGTGTGGTGGCTATTTCGGCCACAGCGCCAGCAGGAGGCCTTGTCTGCTTTGTGTTGGTCGATTTCAGCCTGGGGGACCCCAGCCAATGCTTCGCGGTTGTTTTGGAATTTCCTTTCTCGGTCGCCCTTGGGTGTGCGAGTGGTCTCTTTAGTTTTACCACGGTTCGATTTTTTGTCTTCATCTCGCTTTCGCTTTTCTTTCTCCTGTTTAGGTTCAGAGCAGGCCAGATAAATGTGGAGCAGTGGCTTTTCATGCATGTTCCGATGTTCTTCTTTCGCGGTTGCAAGCTTGATGAGTCTGGCCTTGAAACACTCATACTTTGGGTCATCCAAGTCTTGAACATCTGTCCATGCCTGGCAGGCCAGATCCTCTGGGAATGCCTGATCGTAAATTTCTCTCAGGACCTCTCCTTCAACTTGGGCCTTCTCTTGGTAGATGGCCATCCTGATTCCCCATTGATCTGCTGGGAGGCCAGTCTTATGGCATCCAGGTTTGTACTTCCAATGCAGCCTGGCCATCTTGTTGGTGTAGTTGCGCTTCTGGTGGGGGTCACGGAAATAGTGGTCCATTGCTGCAGTGTATGAGGGCCAGGTGTCAGGGCGTAATTCCTTCTCAGTAGTATCGACACGGTTTTGGTGCCATTGGCGGGCATCTCCCTTTAGGAGGGAGCCCAACCAGTGGATTCGGGTTGCATCGCTATTAAAGTCGATAGATCGCACAGTCATATATTCCTTGACTGCTTTCATCCATGGGATGTAATTTTCTCTATCCCCATCGAAAACCTCTGGTTCCTTCATCTTGGGAGCTTTTCCTAGAACAATTGCTTGTGGTCGCTTGGTGATGCGATTCTTTTTGTCCTTCTTCCGTAGGGCACGAATGAGTCTTGATATCTCCTGCCCTAAATCCTTAGGTCTATCTGATTCTGAGTCTGAGCTGGTGGAGCTGGAGCTGCTTCCTCCAGGTGGAGGCCCTGGAGGGGGCACCCTTCCTCCCGGTGGGCTACTGTCACTGGATTCAGTGGTCCTTCTACTTCTGATCGAAGATCTTTCCAATTGCTCATCTTGTGGGGATAGTGGTAGGTCATATTCTGATTCTGGGTCATCACTGTATCAGATCCACTTGAATAAGTACCTGAGAAATTCCGAAAATGGACCAACATCATGACCAAGGAAGCGGCAGACAGACTCCCAGACCACAAGCCATATGACCATGCAATCGACTTGAAGGAAGGAGAGACTCCTCCCTGGGGCCCAGTCTATGTGCTGAATGAAGTTGAACTGGAAACCCAGAGGGAATGGTTGAAGGAAATGCTGAGGACAGGCAAGATTAGACCATCAAATTCTCCTGCTGCAGCTCCCATCCTTTTTGTACCTAAACCTCATGGTCGAGGTCTAAGGCTATGTGTTGATTACCGAGGGATCAACAAGATAACCATTGCAAATCGTTATCCTCTACCACTGATGTCAGAACTTCAGGATAGAGTAAGAGGTGCAAAAGTCTTCACTAAAATGGACTTAAAAAATGGTTATCATTTGATTCGAATCAAAGAAGGCGATGAGTGGAAAACTGCCTTCAGATGTCGTTATGGTCTTTATGAATTTTTGGTCATGCCCTTTGGGTTATCCAATGCACCGGCAACCTTCCAAAATATGATGAACCATATCTTTAGAGATATGTTAGATCAGGGAGTGATTGTCTACATTGACGATGTACTCATCTATGCAGAAACAGAAGAAAAGCATGATGAGTTGGTCAAGGAGGTGCTGAAAAGACTCAAACAGAATGGGCTGGCGATTTCCCCAGAAAAGTGTGTCTGGGCGAAAAACACAGTGGACTTTCTAGGGTACATCATAAGCGAGAAAGGGATAGAGATGGCACAGGACAAGGTGGAAACTGTGCTGGATTGGGAACCCCCAAGATCCTTGAAGGACACTCAAGGATTTCTTGGGTTCGCCAATTTTTATCGCCGATTCATAAAGGACTTCTCTAAAATATGTTGTCCACTCACAGAATCAACAAAAGGCGATGCGAGAAAATGGGAATGGACAGTGGCCATGGAGTTGGCTTTTGACGAGCCCAAGCAACGTTTCACTAAGGCCCCTATCTTAGGACATTTTGATCCAAGAAAGGTGTGCATTGTAGAAACAGATGCTTCGGATTTTGCCCTTGGAGCTGTCCTATCCCAAAAAGGAGAAGATGGAAAGCTGCACCCCATTGCCTTCCATTCGAGAAAATTCACTCCGGCTGAGATAAATTATGAGATCCATGACAAGGAGCTACTGGCTATTGTGGACTCATTTAAAGTCTGGAGGAGATATCTGGAAGGAGCGATGCACACTGTCCAAGTCTTCAGCGACCACCAGAACCTTGAGTATTTTACCACAACGAAAGTACTCAATCGACGCCAAGCAAGATGGGCTCAGGAGCTCGCTGGCATTGATTTCAAGATTTTCTATCGACCAGGAATTAAGAATGGGAAACCAGATGCATTATCTAGGCGTCCGGAGTTTCGCCCTGAAAAGGGGGGAGGTGAAGATCAGCCGATTATGACGATCCTGCATAAGGAACATTTTTCAAATGCAGCTATCTCCTCAATCAGCAGTGGTGGAGAAGGAACAATGTTTATTGCCTCTTCATCACGACTCTCCTCAATTCCTGCAGTCAAATGGTCAGAAGAATTCTTGAAAATGGTCAGAGATGCTGGACTACAGGACGAAGAATATCAGGATGCAGTGAAGAGAATCAAAGAACCTTTGACGATGGAGAATGGCATACTCTATCGAAAGTTGAAACTATGGGTACCAAAGGGTTTAGTCAAGGCAGTCTTGGAATCGGAGCATGACTCAAAGATTGCAGGTCACTTTGGACAAGACAAAACGATTCAGTTAATTTGGCGGAATTTCTGGTGGCCAAAGATGGATGAATCAATTATCGAGTATATACAAAGCTGCATGGAATGTCAGAAGGACAAAGCAGCTCGCCATCAGAAATACGGATTACTCCAACCTTTGGAATTACCTTATGCCCCATGGCAATCAATTGCTATGGATTTTATTACCGACCTACCAGAGTCAAGTGGATGTGACCAACTATGGGTAGTAGTTGATCGATTCACAAAAATGGCCCACTTCATTCCACTGCAAAAAGAGGGCAAGACAACGAATGACCTTGCTAAGATCTTTACAAAGGAAATTTGGAAGTTACATGGCCTACCAACAGACATAGTGTCAGACAGAGACTCCAGGTTTACAAGCACCACCTGGAAGGCATTTATTGGAACCTTGGGAATTAAGCCAAGGATGTCCACAGCATTCCACCCACAGACGGATGGACAAACGGAACGACTCAATCAGACAATTGAAGCATATCTACGCTCTTTTGTCAACTACGAGATGGATAATTGGGTTGACCTCTTACCAATGGCTGAGTTTGCATACAACAACTCAGTGACCAGTGCTACAGGACTATCTCCATTCTATGCGAATTATGGTTACCACCCCATTGCAAGCAACCCTATGACAACTGCTGTGCGCAATCCTGCCAGCAAAGCCTACACCCACTGGATGCATACAGTTCACAAAGAAACAAAACTATCTCTGGAAAAGACTAGAGAAAGGATGAAGAAGTATGCAGACCTACACAGGCAGGGGGCACCAGTATACCAAGTAGGAGACTTGGTTATGCTTGATGGACGTAATATAAAAACAAGGCGACCATCACGAAAGCTGGATCACAAGTTACATGGTCCTTTTCAAGTCGAGAAAGTCATTTCCCCATCAGCAGTCAGGCTCACACTACCTTGCAAATGGAAGATGCATAATGCTTTCCATGTGTCACTGATTGAGCCATTCCGGGCCGGAACAAGAGCTCCACCAGATCCAAGGAAAATTTTGAGGGAAGATGATGATGTTGAGGGGAGCGAGGAGTATGATATCGATGAAGTCATGAGCAGTAACAAGTCTGGCAATTGAGTACTCTACCTCATTAAATGGCTTGGGTGACCGAACAAAAAGGATTGGATGGCTGAACCTTATGATGATTTTTCAGTAGGAGGTCAGGAGAAATTACGAGAATTTCATCTCAAGTATCCTGACTCTCCGAGGGACTACCGACTCACAGACTAAAAGCTTAAGGGTTTTTTCCCATGTTGTTTTACCTTAAGCCGAGTAGGTAGTAGGATGTAGGGGCTGGAGGACTACATTTACATTTGATCACTAGTCACTAGGCTACGGCGTAGTGCGATCACAGAGGCATGAACTAGAGCTTCGGGATGAAGCTTGAAGAGGGGAGAGGTGGTGTCACACCCTATAATGTGTGATAATAGATTGGGTAACATGTATAACTTGAGGGAGAACATGGCAAACTCGACTGCAGAATGAATATTATGAATCAGCAATTAGGGCCAGAACCCTCCGAAGATCCGGCAAAGCGAAGTCAGGTGACTCGTGACCCCCGAATGAGACCTCATGAAGGTCCCGGCCCAAGACATCGCACCTATTGAATGTCAGCAGGGCAAGATCAAGAAGGAGAAGGGAAGGACTTACCTCACTGATGGCACTTCAGCAATAAGAGGAGTGTTGGCAACGATGATGGAGAGACAAAGACAAGGGCGAACAGTACCTACTTGTACATAAGGAGGTTCTCAGCAACTGACGGATACCAAGAGGGCTTGCATGGAGGAGAGCTCCATGGCATGTGCAAGGCATTGCGAAATCATCATTCAACATACCTGCATTCAGAGTTAGTTGACCAAGGCAGAGTCTAGTCAGTGAACAGGAGTGGCGCTGAGTACAAGGGTCAAGACTGCACAGCAGGAGACAACGTACGATCAGCAAGGAACCCACTCAAGGAACCTGTTCAAAGGAACCCGATATGATGCAACCTTCAGCTAGGAATACTCCGTAAGGAATTGTTGGGATTGCGTTCACACCAGGGTGTGGCTGCGCACAGGTGAGCGCAGGTGGAGGACTCATGACATCACATGGAAAATGCTAGAAACGCACGAGTGATAGGGCATGATTGTCACGTCACAAGCAATCAAGATTTCCTTAGGGAATCTATGATGACACGGCTCAGAAGGAAAATAGCTCATTGTCATTCCCGGATGAGTTATTGCATTACGCGGCCAGACGGGGATTGAATCCTGTTATGATCGCCAATCCCTTACCTTATGCGAAGGTGTGGTATCATGGCGAGGAATTTTCAAGATTTAACTCGAAGATGGTGCTCAGCATGCAAGTGAGTGATTAATGCAATCATGAGCTTGCGCTGACGCAATCTATCCAAGATTATTGTTGGAAATGACTCATGTCTTATCTCCTAAACTCATTTTCAGCAATACCATCCTGGGGGATGGTGTTAACCGGGGGTTGTCTCGTGACTGACGGCCGGGTAACTCAAGATTTCCAAAAGAAAAATTTGAGAAGTAATAATTCCAATGATGGGAATTATTTACTTCTCTGGGGATTCTCGTAGAAATGAGTAATAACGTGTTATAATCTTAAACTCTCCTGCTTATCTCAGGGAGCGTTTTTGAGATCGTCGTTCTTAATTGCGTTCAAGTGTGAACAGCAATCAGTGAGGGTCTTAGGTATTGAAGAGGGTCTTGGTTGTATGGTCTTTCGAGTATTGTGTAAACAATCGAGTATAAGATACTAATATCTTTCTGGGACTTGGTCGTAGTTGATGGGACAATTGTGGGTCTTCTGCTGGATCATCGCTTCTTTGAGTGGGGGCTTTTGGGATATTTTATATTTTCTGACTTGAGCTCCCCACTCATATACCCACCGGGTACATTGCGGTTGTCGGAACGCCAAGTACTGGTTGACGTTGGTAGAGAGCATGCAAACATGATATTTTTCACATACAAATTCCATATTTCGAATTTTTCCATGCAAACGCTCCAAATCATTCCCAAACCAATCGGATGACTCTTGGTGATCCTCTCGGCCGTATCGTGCATGCGCTGTTGCTAAACCCATCGTTTGCCAATATATTATGTCTAATAATATGACCTCTGTAGGGCATTTGAGCACATATCCCATCTTATGCATGCATCGTCAGCTCAGGTGAAGTGTTTGTCCTTAGTTGCCAGATTTCCTGATCCGTCCTTATCTAGGCTGCGGCTTCCTGTGCCGTCTGTGTGCCTTGCCAACACTTCACCACAGTAGATGTCATCTGGGCCTCCTGTGGCTTCCGATAGGATCCAACATTCATATCCATTTGACCATATGCGCTTATTTTCGTCATATCGGGCTAACCGAAGGTTGGTCTGCAAGATAAGGTTTCCTGTATTGTCGGCTGCCTCAGGGCCGCTATGCCACGTATTGGTCTTTATTGCCTATGACAATCCTCATCTCCTTCGGCCGACTAGACTCCGTGATTGCATGTCTTATCTTAATGGCATTCAGTATTGTTCCTTCGGTCTTCCGATCATCTCCGCTGAGCTTCCTCGGTAACATATGATTCTTGATTTGGACTTGGCACTCAGTCGTAGGGTACATTCAATTCATTCTTAAATACCTAACTGTTCCTCTCATCCATCGATTCCTCATCCTCATTACCAACTCTGACTTCCTCCATCTATATTTTCTGACTTGAGCTCCCCACTCATATACCCACCGGGTACGTTGCGGTGGTCCGAACGCCAAGTACTGGTTGACGTTGGTAGAGAGCATGCAATCATGATATTTTTCGCATACAAATTCCGTATTTCGATTTTTTCAGCACAAACGCCCCAAAATGTTCCCAAACCAATCGGATGACACTTGGTGATCCTCTTGGCCGTATCGTGCATATGTCGCTTCTAATCCCGTCGTTTGCCGATATATTATTTCTAATAATATCGCCTTCGTAGGGCATTCGAGTGCATATCTCATCTCATGCATATGTCGTCAGCTCTGGTGAAGTGTTCAACTTTGTTTGCCGGATCTCTTGATCTGTCCTTATCTGGGGCGGCGGCTTCCTGTGCCGTCTGTATGCCTTGCCAACACTCCACCACGGTAGATGTCATCCGGGCCGCCTGTGGCTTCCGATAGGTTTCATCTTATCTTTCCATTTGCCCGTATGCATCCAGTCTCGTCATATCGTGCTGATCGAAGGCTGCCTTTGGATAACTTTTCCTGTATTGTCGGCTGCCTCAGGGTTAATGCACCTTGTATTGGTCTTTATCGCCTAAGACAATCCTTATCTCCTTCGGCCGACTAGACTCCGCTATCGCATGTGTTATCATAATGACGTTCGGTATGATTCCTTCGGGTTCTGATCATCTCCGCTGAGCTTCCTCGGTAACATATGATTCTTGATCTTGGACTTGGCACTCAGTCGTAGTGTTCATTTAATTCATTCTTAAATATCCTACAATCTTTCCTCGTCCATCAATCCTTCATCCTCATTATCGACCTTGACTTCCTTCGACCTTCCTCTATCCATTCCGGCAGACTCAGTCATATACGGCGAACTCCTCCTCCTCGATCTCAATTCTTCTTATTCATTCTCCTCCTGTTTTCTTGTCCCAGCCCCTTCTATGCCTGCCTGTTGGGGTGGTCCTGTGTGACACAGCACAACGTTCGAATACGGCGAAGCATTTTCGGCGGAGGGTAGTCCTCTTGGACTTGTGGCAAGTAAGAACCACAGTTGCCCAGGCTATAAGTATTCCAGGTTTTTGTCAACATCAGCGGTACGTTCCCCAGGATACGGCTGGGCATTAGAAACCTCAGCCGTTGATCGGAAACTGTCCCTCCTGAGGCTACCCCGGGTTCCCAACCCTTTATGATGCTGACTTTTTTCCTGGCCCCCCATTATCCTACTTCCTGCGGGAAGTGGATGAAGGGTGGTTAGTAATGGCTCTTGTCTTATGGCTTGAGTCATTACTTAGTAAGAATCCCCATTCTTAAAATGTGTCTTAAAGGTGGGGTATGACAAAAGGCCAGAGTAGACCAAGAAAAGGTCAAAAAGGATTTACAAAAGTTGAAACGTCTTCAGGAACAGCTACAACAGGATCACATCAATGCCTCAGCTGTTTCCCAGCAGGAACGAGAAGACATGCGACGATCATTTCGAGAAGAACTCCATGCAATCGGAGAAGAACTGAAGGTCCAATTCCAATCAGCACAACAGTCCCGCAAGGATATCGATGTACCCTCGGTCATCGATAGCATCCTAAAGCAACATGCCCAGCAGGGAAGAATTCCCCTCCCGAACAGTGATGACCCAGAGTCAGAATATGACCTCCCACGCTCCCCACAAAACGAGCAATCGGGAAGAGGCTCAATCTGAAGTAGAAGGACCACCGAATCCAGAGACAGTAGCCCACCAGGAGGAAGGATACCTCCCCCAGGGCCTCCACCTGGAGGAAGTAGCTCCAGCTCCTCCAGCTCAGACTCAGAATCACATAGACCTAAGGATTTAGGGCAGGAGATATCAAGACTCATTCGTGCCCTACGGAAGAAGGACAAAAAGAATCGCATCACCAAGCGACCAGAAGCAATTGTTCTAGGAAAAGCTCCCAAGATGAAGGAACCAGAGGTTTTCGATGGGGATAGAGAAAATTACATCCCATGGATGAAAGCAGTCAAGGAATATATGACTGTGCGATCTATCGACTTTAATACCGATGCAACCCGAATCCACTGGTTGGGCTCCCTCCTAAAAGGAGATGCCCGCCAATGGCACCAAAACCGTGTCGATACTACTGAGAAGGAATTACGCCCTGACACCTGGCCCTCATACACTGCAGCAATGGACCACTATTTCCGTGACCCCCACCAGAAGCGCAACTACACCAACAAGATGGCCAGGTTGCATTGGAAGTACAAACCTGGATACCATAAGACTGGCCTCCCAGCAGATCAATGGGGAATCAGGATGGCCATCTACCAAGAGAAGGCCCAAGTTGAAGGAGAGGTCCTGAGAGAAATTTACGATCAGGCATTCCCGGAGGATCTGGCCTGCCAGGCATGGACAGATGTTCAAGACTTGGATGACCCAAAATATGAGTGTTTCAAGGCCAGACTCATCAAGCTTGCAACCGCGAAAGAAGAACATCGGAACATGCATGAAAAGCCACTGCTCCACATTTATCAGGCCTCCTCCGAACCTAAACAGGAGAAGGAAAAGCGAAAGCGAGATGAAGACAAAAAATCCAACCGTGGTAAAAGTAAAGAGACCACTCGCACACCCAAGGGCGACCGAGAAAGGAAATTCCAAAACAACCGCGAAGCATTGGCTGGGGTCCCCCAGGCTGAAATCGACCAACACAAAGCAGACAAGGCCTCCTGCTGGCGCTGTGGCCGTAACAGCCACCATACTTTAGAATGCTTTGCGAAAAAGACTTCAAAGGGAACTGCATTAGTTGCCACAGTAGCAGCTGTCACAAAAAAGGCTAAACGCCAACGACCTTCAGAAGACTCAGATGATGACGAGGATGCTGCCAAGGAACCAGTAACCAAGCGGCTGAAGAATGTTGCCACTGTAACCCAGACAGTATCAGAACCAGACCCAAAGCCAGCAAAAAGATGTTGGGAAGTAGAGACCTCAGACCTCTCGGATTTAAACTAGGAAAGCCTCGTAAGATACGCAGAGGCATCCAAGAAGAAGAAGACGTATCAGGTTCTCAGAGGATATCAGTGGCTGGAGTCAAACGTACGAAAAACCAAGAAACCCAAAAACAATCTAAAAAATCAAAACCTAATAAAAAAGAACCTGAGACGAAACTGCAGCTGGCCAACAACAGACCACCCCGAGTTGGTTCCAGACCAATTGTCCAAATGCATCTTTCAGTACCTGGACAAAGGAAAAGGAGTGTCCAAGTGATGTTTGATACCGGTGCAGCCATACCAATCATCAGCTCCAAATTTATTAAGGCAAATAACCTACCAATGATCACTCGCAATAACCCATTACGAATCAATGGAGCAGATGGTCGCCCCTTATCAGGTGCTGGGGAAGCATTTACACATTCCTTGCTACTTCAGTATAAATACCACTACACCAGAGAAACCTTCGAGGTCATGCCCCTAGAATCAGGCACCGACATAATCCTACCCTGTTGGTGGATGGCAAAGCATCAACCCAACAAGTTTTGGGGAAAACCAGAAGACATCACACTAGACTCCGAATTCTGTAAACAACACTGCACCAAGGCAGCGGCACAAGAATTCTCCCTCACAATGGATAGAGACATCCTCCACCACTATGATGCCACAATAATTGGTTACATTGCAGCAGTCAACTCTGACACCAATGAAATAGACCCTGCCACAATTGTACCCAAGAAGTTCCAACAGTACGTCGAGGTTTTAGGCAAAGAACTTGCAGATAAACTCCCAGATCACAAACCCTATGATCATGCAATAGATCTAAAGGAGGGTGAACAACCACCATGGGGACCAATGTATCCCCTCAATGAAACAGAACTACAAGCGCTGCGGGATTACCTCAAGGAAATGTTAGAATTAGGAAAGATCCGCCCATCGAAATCACCAGCTGCAGCACCAATCATCTTCGTCCCAAAGGCCCATGGCCGAGGCCTCAGATTGTGCGTCGATTATCTCGGCTTGAATAAAGTCACCATTGCCAACAGATATCCCCTACCGATCATGTCAGAACTCCAAGATAGGGTCAGAGGTGCGAAAATATTCACCAAGATTGACCTCAAAAATGGATACAACTTGATTCGGATCAAACCAGGCGATGAATGGAAAACGGCATTTAAAACACGGTATGGACTATATGAATACACTGTTATGCCCTTTGGGTTATCCAATGCCCCCGCAACCTTCCAGAATATGATGAACCACATTTTTCGAGACTTGCTGGACCAAGGATTGATTGTATACTTGGACGATATCCTGATCTATGCCGAAACAGAAGAAGAACATGACCGCATTGTCATGGAAGTGTTGAAACGTCTAGCAGAGAATGGGCTAGCCATATCCCAGGACAAATGTTTTTGGTCAACCAACCGAGTTGACTTCTTGGGGTATGTTATCTCAAAGGATGGTATCGAAATGGCCCAAGACAAAGTTCAATGCATTCGGGATTGGGAACGACCAGGAAGTCTAAGGGATGTACAGTCATTTATTGGCTTTGCGAATTTTTATAGACGATTTATCAGAGAATTCTCAAAAATCGCTAAACCCCTGAGCGATTCAACAAAAGGGTCACCAAAAGACTGGATCTGGACAGATGCGATGACAGAAGCATTCGAGCAACTAAAACACTGCTTTACGACTGCACCTATCCTTACACACTTCAACCCACAACAAGAATGCATCGTCGAGACAGATGCATCTGACTTTGCACTGGGTGGCACATTGTCACAAAATGCAGAGGACAAAAAACTACACCCAGTTGCCTTCCACTCCAGAAAGTTCTCACCAGCCGAAATCAACTACGAAATTCATGACAAGGAATTACTGGCAATAGTTGATTGTTTTAAGACATGGCGAAGATATTTGGAAGGATCACTTCACATGGTCCAGGTATTTACCGACCACAAAAACCTTGAGTATTTCATGACCACCAAGGTTCTCAACAGAAGGCAGGCACGCTGGGCTCAGGAACTGGCCGGCGTGGACTTCAAAATTTTTTATAGGAAAGGAACAAGTCATGGCAAGCCAGATGCATTATCAAGGCGCCCGGAGTATCGCCCTGAAAAGGGGGGAGGTGGAAACCAGCCGATACAGACTGTTTTGCATGAAAAACACTTTGACACAATCTCAGCAATCAGTACTGGAGGAGAAGGAATGGTGTTCTGTTGCTCAGCAGTTCAGCTGGCTTATCTGGCATCATCAGTATCAAAATGGACAAAGGAATTTGAGCAGGAAGTAAGAGAGGCAGGACAACAGGATGCAGCATACTACCAGGCCTTAGAGGAACTGAGTGGAAGCGCACAAAAAGTAGAAGGAAAGGAAAGGATTTTAGAACTACAGGATGGATTACTATATCGCAAGGGGTTGCTTTGGGTCCCTGAGAATGCACGACATGCGATTTTACATACCGAGCACAACAGCGCAGTAGCCGGACACTTTGGTCAAGACAAAACGATCGAGTTGATCCGACGCAACTTCTGGTGGCCTAAGATGGACCAAGAAATTATTGAATATGTCAGAAGTTGTTTAGAATGTCAGAAGGATAAGGCATCACGCCACAAGCCATATGGCCTGCTCTCACCATTAGAGCATCCATACGCACCATGGACATCAATTGCCATGGACTTCATCACAGACCTCCCCTTGTCTGAAGACTGTGATCAATTATGGGTCATTGTAGACAGATTTACAAAGATGGCCCACTTCATACTACTCAAGAAGGATCAAAAGACAGCGGAACACCTAGTAAAGATATTCGCCAGGGAGATATGGAGATTCCATGGCATCCCAACCGATATTATCTCGGACCGCGACTCCCGCTTTACCTCCACAGAATGGAAGCAATTCCTTGGTATACTGGGGATACGACCACGAATGAGCACATCCTTTCATCCACAAACAGATGGCCAAACAGAAAGGATCAACCAGACAATTGAGGCATACCTACGGTCATTCACAAATTATGAGATGGATGATTGGGTTGGACTCCTACCCATGGCTGAATTTGCCTACAACAATTCGGTAACCCAAGCCACTGGCATGTCACCCTTCGTCGCCAACTATGGCCGACACCCAGGTTGCACCAATCCAAGTACAATACCAACTAGCGAGGATACTCAGGATGGATACATCAACCACATCCTTTCAGTTCAAAGTCTAGTTACGAAGAACCTAAAAGCAACCAAGGAAAGAATGAAGAAGTATGCAGACAACAAACGCAAGGATGCCCCCGAATTCAAAGTTGGGGACCTGGTTATGCTGGATGGAAGGAACATCCAGACAAGACGGCCGAAACATAAACTCGATCACAAAAAGCATGGACCCTTTGCGATAGAGAAAGTAATCTCGCCAACAGCCATGCGACTATCCCTACCAAGAAAGTGGAAGATACATAACACCTTCCATGTTTCCTTACTCGAACCATACAACAATGGGACCAGACCTCCGCCCGATCTATTAAAAATCATTGATGAATGTGATGACATCGAGGGCAATGAGGAATGGGAGATAGAAGAGATCTTATCGAGTAGGAAAGTCAAGGGGAAAGTCCTTTACTGAGTCAGATGGAAAGGATATCCACTTAAGAAGGATCATACTGAAGAACCGTATGAATGCTTCATAGTAGGTGGCCTGCAGTCACTCCGAGAGTTCCACTCAAGGAATCCAGGCATGCCGAGGGACCAACGTGTTTAAACAACCAACTATCTCAAGATACCTTTCCTCTATGAGGTTTTAATGGTCTTGGGATAGAAAACATGTTGGTGGATGAAGGGGTTGGAGGACTTCATCAAAAAATCCCGTTTCATAATCATATAGCTAAGAATTCATAAGCCAAGAATCTAAGATAATGATTTCAGGTCGAAATCTTATAAGGGGGGAGGTAGTGTCATACCCCACCTTTAAGACACATTTTAAGAATGGGGATTCTTACTAAGTAATGACTCAAGCCATAAGGCAAGAGCCATTACTAACCACCCTTCATCCACTTCCCGCAGGAAGTAGGATAATGGGGGGCCAGGAAAAAAGTCAGCATCATAAAGGGTTAGGAACCCGGGGTAGCCTCAGGAGGGACAGTTTCCGATCAACGGCTGAGGTTTCTAATGCCCAGCCGTATCCTGGGGAACGTACCGCTGATGTTGACAAAAACCTGGAATACTTGTAGCCTGGGCCACTGTGGTTCTTACTTGCCACAAGTCCACAAAGGGACTACCCTCTGCCGTATGCGATCTGCCGTATTCGAACGTTGTGCCGTGTCATACACGACCACCCCAATAGGCTGACAGAGAAGGGGCTGGGACAAAGAAAGGCAGAAGGAATAAGAAGAATGTAAAAAGGAGGAGTTCGCCGTATATGACCGAGTCCGCCGTGATCGACCGTAGACGAAGGCTGGAGGAAGTTGAAGTTGGTAATGAGGATAAGGAATAGATGGACGAGAGTGTCATACCCCACCTTTAAGACACATTTTAAGAATGGGGATTCTTACTAAGTAATGACTCAAGCCATAAGGCAAGAGCCATTACTAACCACCCTTCATCCACTTCCCGCAGGAAGTAGGATAATGGGGGGCCAGGAAAAAAGTCAGCATCATAAAGGGTTAGGAACCCGGGGTAGCCTCAGGAGGGACAGTTTCCGATCAACGGCTGAGGTTTCTAATGCCCAGCCGTATCCTGGGGAACGTACCGCTGATGTTGACAAAAACCTGGAATACTTATAGCCTGGGCCACTGTGGTTCTTACTTGCCACAAGTCCACAAAGGGACTACCCTCTGCCGTATGTGATCTGCCGTATTCGAACGTTGTGCCGTGTCATACAGGACCACCCCAACAGGCAGACAGAGAAGGGGCTGGGACAAAGAAAGGCAGAAGGAATAAGAAGAATGTAAAAAGGAGGAGTTCGCCGTATACGACCGAGTCCACCGTGATCGACCGTAGACGAAGGCTGGAGGAAGTTGAAGTTGGTAATGAGGATAAGGAATAGATGGACGAGAGCAACAGTTAGGTATTTAAGAATGAATTGAATGTACCCTACGACTGAGTGCCAAGTCCAAATTAAGAATCATATGTTACCGAGGAAGCTCAGTGGAGATGATCAGAAGACCGAAGGAACAATACCGAATGCCATTAAGATAAGACATGCAATAAAGGAGTCTAGTCGGCCGAAGGAGATGAGGATTGTCATAGGCGATAAAGACCAATACGTGGCATAGCGGCCCTGAGGCAGCCGACAATACAGGAAACCTTATCTTGCAGGAAAACCTTCGGTTAGCCCGATATGACGAGAATAAGCGCATACAGACAAACGGATATGAATGTTGGATCCTATCGGAAGCCACAGGAGGCCCGGATGACATCTACCATGGTGAAGTGTTGGCAAGGCACACAAGACGGCACAGGAAGCCGCAGCCCAGATAAGGACGGATCAGGGAATCCGGCAACTAAGGACAAACACTTCACCTGAGCTGACGACGCATGCATAAGATGGGATATGTGCTCAAATGCCCTATGGAGGTCATATTATTAGACATAATATATTGGCAAACGACGGGTTTAGCAACAGCGCATGCACGATACGGCCGAGAGGATCACCAAGAGTCATCCGACTGGTTTGGGAATGATTTGGAGCGTTTGCATGGAAAAATTCGAAATATGGAATTTGTATGCAAAAAATATCATGTTTGCATGCTCTCTACCAACGTGAACCAGTACTTGGCGTTCCGACCACCGCAACGTACCCGGTGGGTATATGAGTGGGGAGCTCAAGTCAGAAAACATAAAATACGAAAAAGCCCCCACTCGAAAAAGCCATCATCCAGCAAAAGACCCACAATCGTCCCATCAATTACAAGCAAGTCCCAGAAAGATATTAGTACCTCATACTCGATTATTTACACAATACTCGAATAACCTATACAACAATACAACCAAGACCCTCTTCGAACAATAAGACCCGCACAGATTGCTGTTCACACTTGAACGCAATTTCCATCGACGATCTCGAAACACTCCCTGAGATAAGCAGGAGAGTTTAAGGTTATAACACGTTACTACTCATTACTCCCACGAGAATCCCCAGAGAAGTAAATAATTCCCATCATTGGAATTATTGCTTCTCATTTTTTCTTTTCGGAAATCTTGAGTTACCCTACCGCCGGTCACGAGACAGCCCCTGGTTAACATGTGACACCAGGTTGCATTGGAAGTACAAACCTGGATGCCATAAGACCGGCCTCCCGGCAGATCAATGGGGAATCAGAATGGCCATCTACCAAGAGAAGGCCCAAGTCGAAGGAGAATGTAACGGCGGGCAAGGAGCGGAATCGGGGTCCAGGGAACTCGCGGTAGGGCAAGGGCAAGGACTTGGCTGGGCAGGCTGGGCTAGGCTGGACAAGGACAGGAGGCTTGGCTGGGCTGAACGGGAGGGAAATACTGGGGACTAGAGATGAAGAGAGGAGTAGTTGTATTGGATAAGAATACAAGATGTTGCGTGAAGAAGAAAGAAAAGAAGGACGGAACGGTGGGAGGACAAGTCCTCTTATATACAGAAATCCTCCTCTCCTGATATGGTACTAAATCAGACACTTCCCTTTCTTCCATACTTCGTAGTCCGACAGAAATTCCTTCGCCCATAAGCAGATAGATACAAGAACATAAGCATGCATAAGCAGCATAAGCAATCACCAAAGACCATAAGCATAAACAAATGTACATAAGCAGGTGGCAAGCATACATAGATATAAGCAAACATAAGAATATAAGCAACCATAAGCGCAACTGATATGCATAAGCATCTGATAGTACAAGTATTCGTCCCACGCCATGACAGTATCCTCCCTCTAGGGCTGAGGTCCTCCGAAGCTTAGTGCGAGTCTTCGGGCAGAGGGCCGGGTTTGTTGGGGTATCGGGCATGGAAGTCGTCGATGGCTTGGAGCTTGTTGACCTCGGTCGCCTGTTCCCAAGTGAGGGCATCCCACCCGCGCCATTTGATGAGATATTGTAGTCGGCGGCGGGATATGCGGCTGTTGACAACGTCCTCCACTTCGTATTCGGGTTCCCTATCGATGATGACGGGTTTGGGCGGGGGAATTTGTTGGCCAGGCATAGGGTCTCCGCGGGTAGGCTCAAGGAGGGAGACGTGGAATACCGGGTGGACGTCCATGGTAGCAGGTAGGTCGAGTTGGTAGGCGTATTTTCCAACTTCCTTGATGACGGCGAAGGGTCCGTGGCGGCGGTTGTCGAGTTTACGGGAAGGGCGGTTGGTACGCAGGTTTCGAGCGTTGAGCCAGACTTTGTCTCCTGGTAAGTAGGACGGGGCAGGCATTCGGTGGCTGTCAGCATATTCGCGCTGTCGGTCTTGGGTGTAAGCCATGTCGCCTTTCGCGAAGTCGTGAATCTCGGCGAGCCGGCGAGTGAGGGAGTGTGCTTGGCCCTCTTCCGGGTTGTCTACTCGAAGGTCAGGTTCGAAGTCGAGCTTGGGGTGCATGCCGTAATTCGCGAAGAAGGGCGAAAGCCCAGTAGTCTCGGAAACGTGGTTGTTAGCGGCGAACTCGGCGAGGGGTAGGTACCGGGCCCAGTTATCTTGTTGATAATTGACGTAGGCTCTCAAATACTGCTCCATGACCGAGTTGATGCGTTTGGTTTGGCCGTCGGTTTCGGGATGAAAGGCGGTGCTTAGGCAGGGCGCGATATGCAGGGAGTTGCAAAGGTGCTTCCAAAATCGAGAAGCGAATTGGGGACCTCGATCGGAGATGATAGAGTCGGGTAAGCCGTGTAGTCGAAAAATGTTCGTGACGGAGAGGTTAGCGAGTTCTTTGGCGTCGACAGTGGTAGAGCAAGGGACGAGGTGCCTCATTTTGGTCAATCGATCGATGACCACCCAAATAGCGTCGTGGCCATCCGAGAGTGGCAATCCTGTCACGAAGTCCATCGATATGTCCCGCCACGGGCGTTCGGGCACTGGCAGGGGGTTCAGGACGCCATAAGGTGTGTGTCGAGATGTCTTCGTTCGCTGACAAACATGGCAGTTCGCTACGAATCGTTCGACATCCTTTCGCAGCGTGGGCCAGAAGTAGCATCGTCTAATGAGGTCGAAGGTCTTCGCTCTCCCGGGGTGTCCGGCGGCGGGGACGTTGTGATTGTTCTGGATGGTTCGTAATCGTAGGGCGTCGTCGGCGGGGACATAGAGGCGCTGCTGGTAGTATAGGCGTCCGTCGTGTACTTGACATTCCGAGAGGGTGATTTCGCGACTATGTTGTTTTCCTTCGAAGAGTGCGGTGATGATCCGTTGGGCGAAGGGGTCAGTCTTGGTAGCTTTCTCGATACTGTGCAGGAGGGAGGGCTGCCCGTCGGGGGTTGGGGCTTCGGCGAGTAGGTGGAGGTCGTTGGTGGGCAGGTGTGGGAGGTTGTCGGGCAGGCCGTTTGCGGACAGGTGTGGGAGGTTGTCGGACAGGTGTTGCGGTTTCAGAACTGCCTTCTGCTGCTCGATAAGGCGTTCATCCCCTCCCTGAGGTAGGTCTCCTGACCTACGAGTCAGAGAATCAGGTTTTCCGATGGCTTTCCCGGGGCGGTAGACAATCTTAAAGTGGAAACAGGAGAGGAATTCGGCCCATCGGGTTTGTCGGCGGTTGAGGAGCTTCGTCGACATAAAATATTCGAGATTTTTGTGGTCACTCAGGACCTTAATAGGGTGCAGGGCGCCTTCTAACTCGGGCCTCCATTCTTCGAAAGCCCTAACGATGGCCATCAGTTCTTTATCGTAGATTTCGTAGTTGCACTCGGCCGGGCTATGTTTTTTCGAGAAAAAAGCGACAGGGTGGAGGATTCCCTCGTCGTCGTATTGTGATAGAATGCCGGCAGAGACGTAGTCGGAGGCGTCAGTCTCAACTATGACTTCCCGGTCGTGGTCGAAGTGGCGGAGGATCGGTGCCCTGGTGAAGGCCTGTTTGAGGGCTTTGAAGGACTTAGAGCATGCGTCGGTCCAGGCAAAGGGCGTATTTTTTCGAGTTAAGAGGGTCATGGGGGCGACGATGGTGCTGTAGCTTTTTATGAACCGTCGGTAGAAATTGGCGAATCCGAGGAAGGACTGGACATCTTTAACGTTTCGTGGCTCGGGCCATTCCTGTACCGTGGCGACCTTTGCCGGGTCCATTCTCGTTCCGCTGGTCGAAATGATGAAGCCTAAGTACTTCACTTCCTGTTGGTGGAATTCGCACTTTTCGGGCTTTAAGTGGAGACCGGCCTTGGATAGGGCTTCTAGGACTTTCAGGACGTGGTTTCGGTGGTCGTTGAGGTTATCGCTGTAAATTAGTATGTCGTCGAGGTAAGCTGTGACGAACACATCCAGGTATGGCCGTAACACGTCGTTAATGAAGTGTTGGAAACTGGCGGGTGCGTTGGTGAGGCCAAATGGCATGACCAATGACTCGAATAGGCCGTACCGGGTTCTGAAGGCTGTTTTCCACTCTTCCCCTTCTGCCATCCTAACCAGATTGTATGGTCCACGGATGTCGAGTTTGGTGAAGTATTGGGCTTTCTGTAGGCGTAGGAGTGTTTCGTGCAGCTGTGGTAGGGGGTAGCGATTCTTGATTGTTCCTTCGTTCAGGCCTCGGTAGTCCACGCAGAGTCGTAGGGATCCGTCGTTCTTCTTAACAAATAGGATGGGCGCACCGGCCGGGGAGGAGGACGCACGAATGAATCCTTTTGACAGGTTCTCGTTCAACCATTTCTGTAGAGCTTCCAGTTCCGTTCGAGATAGGGGATATATGGGTCCGAAGGGTGGTGTGAAGTCTTCTTTTAGGGGGATGCGGTGGTCGTATGGGCGATGTGGTGGGAGTTTGTTAGCTTCCGCCTCTGAGAATAGGGGAAGAAATTTGTGGTATTCCGGGGGTATGATGTCGGTGATCTCGGGATCATTCTGTTCTTCGTTCAAGGCCTTATGAATTTCGTATAGTGATATCGCGTTAACTCGGAGTCAGTTTCGTTTGGCTTGCCGGACAAGTGGTGCGGTGCCTATCATGGCTATGCTGATTGGGGCGGCGTTCGTGGAGAGGGATTCCGGTGGTTCTTCGCTGGTGTCTCGAACTGTCACTGCCCGGTCATTGCAGTGGGCCAGGCAGTACTGGGACCCGAAGGTAACAAGGTTGGATGCAAAACGGATTGCGACGTCATGCTGCTTGAGCCATGCGATTCCTAGCACTATCGGGTAATGTCCTAGTTTGGTGACGAACATGGGGAGTTTCTCACGATGTTCGTGGATGCTAAGGTGTGCTTCGGCGAGGCGAGTGATATCTCCTGAAGATATCTTTCGTCCATCAATGACTTCCAATGCACGGGGTGTGTTTAGAAGGCGTAGGGGCAATTCATGGCGGTGGGCAAAGTCTTGGTCTATGAAGGCATAGCCCGTAGCCCCGCAGTCAATCAGGGCGTGGGTAGGGATTTCTTTGCCATTGAGGGATAAGGTGCACGTCACGACGAGGTGTTTCCCATCCATAGATCCTTCTTCGATGGCTACATCTTTTATAGCAGTGGTAGAAATAGAAAATATATTGGCTAACACAGGAGAAGAGATAGGGGAACCGCCAGGGAGAGGGCCATCGTCCTCTTCCCGGCTTACACATTTCCCGACTGGGAATCGGAGGTGGAGCTATCGGACGTCTCGGGTTGAGTCGTTTCAGCTACGGCACCGCGCAGGGGGCGGCCCGGCATCTTGGGTTTATTTGGGCAATCCCGTGCCATGTGGTTAAAACCACCACAGTACAGGCAGCGGTTTTCGTCGATCCTCTTCTGGTGTTCCTCGGGAGATAGTCGGCGTCTGGCGGCTGAAAGGTCCATAGGCGAGGGGCCGAAATGGCCGCTGCCGCTGCTGGTTGGGTGAGGGGCGTTTTGGGCGGGGTTCGGGGAGGTGTTGCAGATGGTCGGTTTCGTGGTGGGTTTGATTTGTCCGGAGGAGCGGTGGGTTTCGGCTTTGCGCGCGCGATATTGCATGTCTCGTTTTTTCACGAGCGCAACATAGCGAGACCAGTCCTCGGGGAGATCCTGTGTACTTAGGATGTCCTTGAGTTCTTCACACAGGCCGCGGTGCAAGGCCGCGCGCCTCGCCGCGTCGTTCCAGTTGAGATCCGCAATTAAGCGTTGGAACTCAGCGTAGTACGTGACGAAGTCTCGGTTGCCTTGACGCAATTTAGCGAGTGCTCGTTCGGCGGTGTTTACGCGGTCGGGGTCTCCATATGCTTCTTCAAGCGAGGTCACAAAGGCTTCAAAGTTTCCAAGGTTCACGCGGTCATCCTTCACGAGGTGGATTAATTGTTCTAACGCAGCTCCTTCTAGTCTAGAGAATGCGTATCGAAGCTTCGATTGTTCGTTCGGGAATTCCCCGGGGCGGTCGATGAGACGTAGGCGGAGCAGGGCCACGAAGGACCTCAACTTGCTGCGGTCCTCCCCAGTGAACTTCTCGGGGTCAGTCTGACCCTTGCGGCCGGCGGGCGACGAGCTTGTGGTGACGTTTGCGAGGGCGAGGGTCTGCGCGAGCTGGGCTTCGAGCTGGGTGACCCGGGTGGTCAAGGTATTCCGATCGGCGATGGCAGCGTCTCGCTCGAGCGCGAGGTCTTCGTTTTCGGTAGCTAAGGCAGTGAACTGGTCGGTCAGGTTCTTGCTGGAATGCAGTGCGCGAGCGAGACTGATTGCGTTTTCGTAGCTGGAGTGTAGCGTGGCGTGGTCGAGGGAGTCCGCGGAGGCGGCGGCGAGGGCTTCGACGGCACGAACGTGGTCGGCGACGATTCTCACGACGACGGAGGGCTGAGGGGTCGATTTGGTGGATACGGATGCGGATTCAGACATGGCGGCGAGTTCGGTGGAGAATTGTGGTTCGACGCAACGTAGTGTAACGGCGGGCAAGGAGCAGAATCGGGGTCCAGGGAACTCGTGGTAGGGCAAGGGCAAGGACTTGGCTGGGCAGGCTGGGCTAGGCTGGACAAGGACAGGAGGCTTGGCTGGGCTGAACGGGGGGGAAATACTGGGGACTAGAGATGAAGAGAGGAGTAGTTGTATTGGATAAGTATACAAGACGTTGCATGAAGAAGAAAGAAAAGAAGGACGGAACGGTGGGAGGACAAGTCCTCTTATATACATAAATCCTCCTCTCCTGATATGGTACTAAATCGGACACTTCCCTTTCTTCCATACTTCGTAGTCCGACAGAAATTCCTTCGCCCATAAGCAGATAGATACAAGAACATAAGCATGCATAAGCAGCATAAGCAATCACCAAAGACCATAAGCATAAACAAATGTACATAAGCAGGTGGCAAGCATACATAGATATAAGTAAACATAAGAATATAAGCAACCATAAGCGCAACTGATATGCATAAGCATCTGATAGTACAAGTATTCGTCCCACGCCATGACAGAGAAGTCCTGAGAGAAATTTACGACCAGGCATTTCCAGAGGACCTGGCCTGCCAGGCATGGACAGATGTTCAGGACTTGGATGACCCAAAGTATGAGTGCTTCAAGGCCAGACTCATTAAACTTGCAACCGCAAAAGAGGAACATCGGAACATGCATGAAAAGCCACTGCTCCACATTTATCAGGCCTCCGCTGAACCGAAACAGGAGAAGGAGAAGCGAAAGCGAGATGAAGACAAAAAATCCAACCGTGGTAAAACTAAAGAGACCACTCGAACACCCAAGGGCGACCGAGAAAAGAAATTCCAAAACAACCGCGAAGCATTGGCCGGGGTTCCCCAGGCTGAAATCGACCAACACAAGGCAGAGAAGGCCTCCTGCTGGCGCTGTGGCCGTAATAGCCACCATACTTTAGAATGCTTTGCAAAAAAGACTTCAAAGGGAACTGAATTAGTTGCCACAGTAGCAGCTGTCACAAAGAAGGCTAAATGCCAACGACCTTCAGAAGACTCGGACGATGATGAGGATGTGGCCAAGGAACCAGTAACCAAGCGGCCGAAGAATGTTGCCACTGTAACCCAGACAGTATCAGAACCAGACCGAAAGCCAGCAAAAAGATGTTGGGAAGTAGAGACCTCAGACCTCTCGGATTTAAACTAGGAAAGCCTCGTGAGATACGCAGAGGCATCCAAGGAAAGGAAGACGTATCAGGTTCTGGGAGGATATCAGTCACAGGAGTCAAACGTGCCAATACCCATGAAAACCAAAAACAATCCAAAAAATCAAAACCTAATAAAAAAGAACCCGAGATGAAATTACAGTTGGCCAACAACAAGCCACCCCGAGTTGGTTCCAGACCAATTGTTCAAATGAATCTTTCAGTACCTGGACAAGAGACATTCAGTGTCCAAGTCATGTTCAATACAGGTGCAGCCATACCTATTATCAGTTCCAAATTTATCAAGGAACATCACCTACCCAGGATCACCCGAAATGCACCCCTCAGAATCAATGGGGCAGATGGTCGTCCATTGTCTGGAGCTGGGGAAGCTTTCACACACTCTTTATTACTCCAGTACAAAGGCCACTATACAAGGGAAACATTCGAGATTATGCCTCTAGAATCAGGAACAGACATAATCCTCCCCTGTTGGTGGATGGCGAAGCATCAACCCAACAAGTTTTGGGGAAAACCAGAAGACATCACCTTAGACTCCGAATTCTGTAAACAACACTGCACCGAAGCTGCAGCACAAGAATTCTCCCTCACGATGGATAAAGATATCCTACACCACTATGATGCAACAGTAATTGGGTATATTGCATCAGTCAACTCAAACAAAAATGAGGTAGACCCAGCTACAGTGGTACCTCAAAAGTTCCAACAATATGTTGAAGTCCTAGGCAAAGAGCTTGCAGATAAGCTCCCTGATCACAAACCCTACGATCATGCAATAGATCTGAAGGAGGGTGAACAACCACCATGGGGACCAATGTACCCCCTCAATGAAATATCTCAAGGAAATGTTGGAATTGGGGAAAATCCGCCCTTCGAAATCACCAGCTGCAGCACCAATCATCTTCGTCCCTAAGGCCCATGGCCGAGGCCTCAGATTGTGTGTCGATTACTGCGGCTTGAATAAAGTTACCATTGCCAACAGATATCCCCTACCGATCATGTCAGAACTCCAAGATAGGGTCAGAGGTGCGAAAATATTCACAAAGATTGACCTCAAAAATGGATCCAACTTGATTCGGATCAAACCAGGAGATGAATGGAAAACAGCATTTAAAACACGGTATGGACTATACGAATACACCGTTATGCCGTTTGGGTTATCCAATGCCCCTGCAAGCTTCCAGAATATGATGAACCATATCTTTAGAGACTTGCTAGACCAAGGATTGATTGTATACTTGGACGACATCCTAATCTATGCCGAAACAGAAGAGGAACATGACAACATTGTCATGGAAGTGTTGAAGTGCCTAGCAGAGAATGGGCTAGCCATATCCCAGGACAAATGTTTTTGGTCAACCAACCGAGTCGACTTCCTGGGGTATGTTATCTCAAAGGATGGTATCGAGATGGCCCAAGACAAAGTTCAATGCATTCGGGATTGGGAACGACCAAGAAGTCTAAGGGATGTACAGTCATTTATTGGCTTTGCGAATTTTTATAGACGATTTATCAGAGAATTCTCAAAAATCGCTAAACCCCTCAGCGATTCAACAAAAGGGTCACCAAAAGACTGGATCTGGACAAATGCGATGACAGAAGCATTCGAGCAACTAAAACACTGCTTTACGACCGCACCTATCCTTACACACTTCAACCCACAACAAGAATGCATTGTTGAGACAGATGCATCTGACTTTGCACTGGGCGGCACATTGTCACAAAATGCAGAGGACAAAAAACTACACCCAGTCGCCTTCCACTCCAGAAAGTTCTCACCAGCCAAGATCAACTACGAAATTCAAGACAAGGAATGACTGGCAATAGTTGATTGTTTTAAGACATGGCGAAGATATTTGGAAGGATCACTTCACACGGTCCAGGTATTTACCGACCACAAAAACCTTGAGTATTTCATGACAACCAAGGTTCTCAAAAGAAGGCAGGCACGCTGGGCTCAGGAACTGGCCGGCATAGACTTCAAAATGTTTTATAGGAAAGGAACAAGTAATGGCAAGCCAGATGCATTATCAAGGCGCCCAGAGTATCGCCCTGAAAAGGGGGGAGGTGGAAACCAGCCGATACAGACTGTATTGCATGAAAAACACTTCAACACAATCTCAGCAATCAGTACTGGAGGAGAAGGCATGGTGTTCTGTTGCTCAGCAGTTCAGCTGGCTTATCTGGCATCATCAGTATCAAAATGGACAAAGGAATTTGAGCAGGAAGTAAGAGAGGCAGGACAACAGGATGTAGCATACTACCAGGCCTTAGAGGAACTGAGTGGAAGCGCACAAGAAGTAGAAGGAAAGGAAAGGATTTTGGAACTACAGGATGGATTACTATATCGCAAGGGATTGCTTTGGGTCCCAGAGAATGCACGACATGTGATTTTACATACCGAGCACAACAGCGCAGTAGCCGGACACTTTTGTCAAGACAAAACGATCCAGCTGATCCGACGCAACTTCTGGTGGCCTAAGATGGACCAAGAAATTATCGAATATGTTAGAAGTTGTTTAGAATGTCAGAAGGGCAAGGCATCACGCCACAAGCCATATGGCCTGCTCTCACCATTAGAGCTCCCATATGCACCATGGACATCAATTGCCATGGACTTCATCACAGACCTCCCCTTGTCAGAGGACTGTGACCAACTCTGGGTCATCGTAGACAGGTTTACAAAGATGGCCCACTTCATACCACTCAAGAAGGATCAAAAGACAGCGGAACACCGAGTGAAGATATTCGCCAGGGAGATATGGAGATTCCATGGCATCCCTACCAATATTATCTTGGACCGCGACTCCCACTTTACCTGCACAGAATGGAAACAATTCCTCGGTATACTGGGGATATGACCACGAATGAGCACATCCTTTCATCCACAAACAGATGGCCAAACAGAAAGGATCAACCAGACAATTGAGGCATACCTACGGTCATTCACAAATTATGAGATGGATGATTGGGTTGGACTCCTACCCATGGCTGAATTTGCGTACAACAATTCGGTAACCCAAGCCACTGGCATGTCACCCTTCTTCGCCAACTATGGCCGACACCCAGGTTGCACCAATCCAAGCACAATACCAACTATCGAGGATACTCAGGATGGATACATCCACCACATCCTTTCAGTTCAAAGTCTAGTTATGAAGAACCTAAAAGCAACCAAGGAAAGAATGAAGAAGTATGCAGACAACAAACGCAAGGATGCCCCCGAATTCAAAGTTGGGGACCTGGTTATGCTGGATGGAAGGAACATCCAGACAAGACGGCCGAAACATAAACTCGACCACAAAAAGCATGGACCCTTTGCGATAGAGAAAGTAATCTCGCCAACAGCCATGCGACTATCCCTACCAAGAAAGTGGAAGATACATAACACCTTCCATGTTTCCTTACTCGAACCATACAACAATGGGACCAGACCTCTGCCTGATTTATTAAAGATTATTGATGAATGCGATGACATCGAGGGCAATGAGGAATGGCAGATAGAAGAAATATTATCGAGTAGGAAAGTCAAGGGGACAGTCCTTTACCGAGTCAGATGGAAAGGATATCCACTTAAGAAAGATCATACGGAAGAACCATATGAATGTTTTATAGTAGGTGGCCTGCAGTCACTCCGAGAGTTCCACTCAAGGAATCCAGGCATGCCGAGGGACCAACGTGTTTAGACAATCGACTATCTCAAGATACCTTTCCTCACTGAGGTTTTAATGGTCTTGGGATAGAAAACATGATGGTGGATGAAGGGGTTGGAGGACTTCATCAAAAAATCCCGTTTCATAATCATATCACTATGAACTCATAAGTCAGGAGTCTTAGTTAATGATTTCGGGTCGAAATCTTATAGGGGGGGAGGTAGTGTCATACCCCACCTTTAAGACACATTTTAAGAATGGGGATTCTTACCAAGTAATGACTCAAGCCATGAGGGCAAGAGCCATTACTAACCTCCCGTCATCCACTTCCCGCAGGAAGTAGGATAATGGAGGGCCAGGAAAAAAGTCAGTACATCATAAAGGGTCAAGGACCTGGGGTAGCCTCGGGAGGGACAGTTTCCGATCAATGGCTGAGGTTTCTAATGCCCAGCCATATCCCGAGGAACGTACCGCTGATGTTGACAAAAACCTGGAATACTTATAGCCTGGGCAACTGTGGTTCTTACTTGCCACAAGTCCAAGAGGACTACCCTCCGCCGAAAATGCTTCGCCGTATTCGAACGTTGTGCCGTGTCACACAGGACCACCCAAACAGGCAGGCATAGAAGGGGCTGGGACAAGAAAACAGGAGGAGAATGAATAAGAAGAATTGAGATCGAGGAGGAGGAGTTCGCCGTATATGACTGAGTCTGCCGGAATGGATAGAGGAAGGTCGAAGGAAGTCAAGGTCAATGATGAGGATGAAGGATTGATGGACAAGGAAAGATTGTAGGATATTTAAGAATGAATTAAATGAACACTACGACTGAGTGCCAAGTCCAAGATCAAGAATCATATGTTACCGAGGAAGCTCAGCGGAGATGATCGGAACCCGAAGGAATGATACCGAACGTCATTATGATAACACATGCAATAGCGGAGTCTAGTCGGCCAAAGGAGATAAGGATTGTCTTAGGCAATAAAGACCAATACGAGGTGCATTAACCCTGACGCAGCCGACAATACAGGAAACCTTATCCAAAGGCAGCCTTCGATAAGCATGATATGACGAGACTGGATGCATACGGACAAATGGAAAGATAAGATGAAACCTATCGGAAGCCACAGGCGGCCCGGATGACATCTACTGTGGTGGAGTGTTGGCAAGGCATACCGATGGCACAGGAAGCCGCAGCCCCAGATAAGGACGGATCAAGAGATCTGGCAAACAAATTTGAACACTTCACCAGAGCTGATGACATATGCATGAGATGAGATATGCGCTCGAATGCCCTACGAAGGCGATATTAATAGAAATAATATATCGGCAAACGACGGGATTAGAAGCGACATATGCATGATACGGCCGAGAGGATCACCAAGTGTCATCCGATTGGTTTGGGAACATTTTGGGGCGTTTGTGCTGAAAAAATTGAAATACGGAATTTGTATGCGAAAAATATCATGATTGCATGCTCTCTACCAACGTCAACCAGTACTTGGCGTTCCGACCACCGCAACGTACCCGGTGGGTATATGAGTGGGGAGCTCAAGTCAGAAAATATAAAATATCCAAAAAGCCCCCACTCAAAGAAGCGATCATCCAGCAGAAGACCCACAATTGTCCCATCAACTACGACCAAGTCCCAGAAAGATATTAGTATCTTATACTCGATTATTTACACAATACTCGAAAGACCATACAACCAAGACCCTCTTCAATACCTAAGACCCTCACTGATTGCTGTTCACACTTGAACGCAATTAAGAACAACAATCTCAAAAACGCTCCCTGAGATAAGCAGGAGAGTTTAAGATTATAACACGTTACTACTCATTACTCCCACGAGAATCCCCAGAGAAGTAAATAATTCCCATCATTGGAATTATTGCTTCTCATTTTTTCTTTTCGGAAATCTTGAGTTACCCTACCGCCGGTCATGAGACAGCCCCCGGTTAACACCTGGCCCAAGACGTCACACCTACTCAACATCAGCATGGGAAAGATCAGGAAGGAGAAAGGGAAGGACTTACCTCAATAATGGTATCTCAGCCATGAGAGGACTGTTGGCAATGATGATGGAGAGAAGTCGACCAGGGCGAACAGTACCTACTTATACATGAGGAGGTACTCAGCAACTGATGGATACCAGGATGGCTTGCACTGGAGAAGTGCTCCATGGCATGTGCAAGGCATTGTGAAATCATCATTCAACATACCTGCATTCAGAGATAGTTGACCAAGGCAGAGTCTAGTCGGCGAGCAGGAGTGGTGCTGAGTACAAGGGTCAAGACTGCACAGCATGAGACAACATACGAAAGCAAGGAACCCGACTCAAGGAACCTGTTCGAAGGAACCCGATATGATGTGACCTTCAGCTAGGGAACACTCTGTAGGCAATTGTTGGGATTGCGTTCACACCAGGGTGTGGCTGCACACAAGTGAGCACAGGTGGGGGACTCATTGTCAGAGCATGGGTTGGATGCTGTTGGTTTTACCATTTGACTTAGGCTGTCACGGCTCAAGAAACTCATTCACTTCTCACCTATAACTTGTCATCACTTGCTGATCAGGAGGCTTATCTGGGTGGCTGTGCTCTTGGAGATAAGCCACATGGACTAGGATAATTGCTCAGCCGCATATGTTTGGAATGGCTGGAGTGGCTGTGCTGATTAGTCAAGGGTTAAGGGTTTAGGGTCGACTAGTTTAGTGTCTCGGCGTGGAAGGAGAAAATGTGTACATAAGAGGACTTGTCCTCCCAGCGTTCTGTTTCTTTTCCTTTTCTCCTGACACAGTTATTTGTTCATCTCACCGAATAAATATTTGAGTCCTCTCCAGTCCTTGTTCTTGTCTTTGCCTCAGCCTCTGTCCTTGTTCCCATCTTCGATCCTGTGGCCTTTGTCCTGTTCGCCCTGTTCTCCCTGATCCTGTCCCTTGACCTACCTCTGCTCCTAAACACGGATCATCTATAGTTGTTGCATGTCACAGCTTCAGACATCCAACGTTGGTGCTTTTCAAGAGGTCTTGTCTTGTGTTCGCGATCACTGTCAACAAGCCTAGAGCCCTCAGGTTCTTTGTCGATTACCGTGTCCATGACCGCCGTTACAACATAACTGTGTAATCAAGTACCTGCCAGCTCTACTGTCTGCCCTTGATTACCCTTGTGCCTATGCTCCACGATCAATGGTTCTACCAGTTCACACGCCTCATCCCGAAATTCCTGTCCTTGGGAAACACAGCTATTATTGACAAAATTGAAATTGCCTGCCAAATCGGAAACGAAATCTCTGCAACACGAGTTACCTTTGATGACAACAACCTTACCTGGCACCTCCATTAAAACACCATGGCCGATCAAGAAATTGTCATAGCACTGTACCTCAATGCAGCTCAAAGAGATGAAGTCAACAAAGACCCATCCAACATCCAAGATTTATACAATGCAGTTGAAGAATACAAACGCGATTGCCAAAAGTTGATTGACCTCCAGGCAGAGCTAACGGAATCCCAAAAAGACAACTCCGACTATGCGAAACGTATCGCCGACCTGGAACGTGACCTCGAATCAGCCAACACCACCATCCGACTACTGCAATCCCTCTCAGGAAACACAGCCCTTGCTATGACAAAACCGATCGAGTTACCCCACCCACCAGAGTACTCAGGAGACTGCAAGGACCTGATTAATTTCATTTCAAAAGTTAGGTCCAAGCTAGCTGGGGACTCCTCCCGCTTCATTGACGATCAGCATAAGCTCCGTTACATATATGGTTACCTCAAGAACAATGCCCAGAACCAGGTCCAACCCTATGTCCTTGCAGACAAGATCAACCTCAAAGATGTGGAAGAGTTAATCGCCATCCTTGAATCCGCATTTGGAGACCCAGACCAAGTGGGGACAGCATCTGCAGAACTTGACAAACTCAGCCAAGGCAATAAGGAATTTAGCATCTACTATGCTGAGTTCCAACGCCTCATGGCAATCCTCAACTTCGACACCAATGCGAAAAAGGCAGCCCTGAAGCGAGGCCTGTCCCGAGAAGTACAAGCCAGTCTGGTATACCAGGCTGATGAACCCCAAGATTTTGCGAAATTTGTCAACCTATGTATGAAGTTAGACTATCGCATCCGAGCTCATGCAGCTGTCACCCGACGCCAAGCCACGCCAGTTCCCCCATGCCCAGCCCCTGCACCGGCCCGACCAGCTGCCCACCCGACCAGCACTAACAGTGGCAATTACGGCACTGCCCCTATGGACCTATCTGTCACAATGCTCCCGTGACATGCTCCTGGCCTCCGCCGCTAGTACTGCTTGTATCTGGGTTGTTACCCTCACCCTAGCAACCTGCTATGCAGTGATAAAGTAATAGGGTTAGGGCAAGGGGCTGGGCCCCTTGCCAGGATTACGAATGTATGAAGTTTCCTTTCTACACGAGTTTGCTTTACGAAGTATTGTTGTATGTTTTGCTATTTTTGGAAATTGTTTGTATTTCATTTGTGATAGTTGAAATTGAGACTACCACGGAGTCCCGGCAGCAGACGGTGGAACCACCGGGGAGGATAGGTTATGTACGCTGTTGGGAATCGCGGCAGTTCAGAGCATTGGCAATGTTGGGTCATGTATTGTTTGGTCACTATGTTGGAATTGCAGCGGTTAAGAGCATTGGAAATGTTTGGTCATGTATTGTTTGTTCACTATGTTGGAATCGCAGCGGTTAAGAGCGTTGGAAATGTTTGGTCATGTATTTTTTGTTTACTACGTTTAGGAATCACAGTGGCTAGGAGGATTACGAAGGAATGGTCATGTATTGATGCAACATTCTCTGCAGGCAGGGAATGTTGAGTCACGATGGATGAAGGACATGTATAAAAGAGGAGGAATTTGTACTTAGTTTATTTCTTCATGCAATCAAGTTTCTATTTCACAACCTTATCTACAAGACTTTCTCTTGCTCTTCATCCTCTTCCCCAAAATCTCCTCCCTCGATCCATGAGGCCACCCAATAACCGCCTGGTCTATGAAGTCACCCACCCTTCGTTCCCCTAGGCGAAGTATTGCCCTTCCTCGCCCCTAACCCCGAAGCCTTACCAGTAAGCCGAATCACTTGCCATCCGCCGGAGCACCGCGCTGCCTGTCGTCATCAGTAACCATAGGTATGGGTTTTGACATTTGATTGCGTCTTTTGCACAACACCCAATGCGGAACGAGAACAAGAAACAACCATACCTAGACACAAACAGTGGCGTCCTTTCAGTTAAGAGAACTAGGCAAAAATATCGAACAGGAACCAACTGGATCAGTGAGCCCAGTCACTCCCGAGCACCCATCCAGACCACAGACCCCCGAATCCCCCGGAGTCCCCCAAACCTCCACTGGCGATTACGCACAAATGGCAAGCCCAGCAGGACTAGGAATCGTCACACCGGTCACCATGACCCAGGATCAACTCAACCAGATCCTCATCAAACTTCACCAACCTTCGACAAACAGCCACCCAAAGGTGGAAGATCCGGAGTTATACCATGCGGAGAGGACCAAGCTTAGGGCGTTCCTGACACATTGTGAATTGAAATTCAATTGCGAGGGAAATAGGTTCGACATGGAACAGAAGAAGGTGAACTATGCAAGTTCCCGGTGTAGAGGTAATGCCTGGGCATGGATCGAACCATCCATCAGGGAAGGAAAAAGCATATACACCACCTGGGACACATTTAAAACCGCCATCAGCAGAGCTTTCGGAGAAGCCGATTCCAGGGAGGTGGCAAGAAGAAAATTTAAGATAATTTGGCAGGGTGCCCGCTCCGCAGCGGCATACTGGGCCAAATTCCAGAGAATCAAGTCCAACTTGAAGTACAATGACGAGGCCTACATCGACCAATTTAGTGATGGACTAAACACCGATGTCCAAAGACAATTAGCCCTCCTCGACGAATGACCCACCGACCTAACAGAATTCGCCAACAGGGCCATAGCCTTGGACAACCGGCTGTTCAATTTCCACACCTTAAGAACCCAATAGGAACCTTAATTCCAGCACCACCAATACCAAAAGGGGCCGAGCCACGACTCTCGATCCTGCGATCCCGAACCTATGGAACTAGACTCCACCCATAGACCCAAACCAAGAGATAGGGCGGAGGATGACAGACGAAAGAGAAACAATGAGTGTTTCAACTGTGGAAGGATGGGCCACTATGCTGCAAAGTGCCCGAATAAGAGAGCATACCATGCTGCAGAGACTATGTCAGCAGAGGAAGAACTCAGGGAGATGTCGGGAAAAGAAGGCCCCCAGGAATAAAGGCTAACGGTGGATTCCTGGGGCAACTATCGCCCACCAGCTCAACAACGGCAGGACCGACAGATCGAATTTCAAGCATAGGACCATATGGAAGTAATGAGAAAATTATCTTGCTGGTCAAGATAACCGGTCGAGATGAAAAAGAACACAAAACACTGGCCATGATCGATTGGGGGGCCACTGAAAACTTTATAGACCGAAGATTCGCAGAACAACAGGGATTGCCCCTAACAAAAAAGGTAGTTCCACGAAGGGTTCTCACCGTAGATGGACGAGAATTGGAGGGGGGACCAGTAACACACGATGCCATGGTGACAATGGTTATCAACGACCACAAGGAAGTGTGACCCTGGGCACAATTTCTGCTATGCGGAGGGGGTTTCGATAATTCATTTCGGTTAAATTTGAAGGTTCATTTGTTGCTCTCAGAAATAGCTAGGAAGTTTATTCGAACTATCGATCACAAGGCAGAATAAACTTAAGGGGTGTCTTCTGAGGTTCGGTGGGATTGTTCTGGTAACTGTTCTTGATGAGGATTTCGTTGCTGATGATCTCGGAGACTGTGGGAGACATAGACCTCTTTATAGACTTTTGGACTTCCAACTTCGTCTAACCATCCCCCAGGATGGTACTGCTGAAAACGAGTTTAGGAGATAAGACGTGAGTCATTTCCAACAATAATCTTGGATAGATTGCGTCAGCGCAAGCTCATGATTGCATTAATCACTCACTTGCATGCTGACCACCATCTTCGAGTTAATTCTTGAAAATTCCTCGCCATGATACCACACCTTCCCATAAGGTAAGGGATTAGCGATCATAACAGGATTCAATCCCCGTCTGGCCGCGTAATGCAACAACTCATCCGGGAATGACAATGAGCCATTTTCCTTCTGAGCCGCGTCATCATAGATTCCCTAAGGAAATCTTGATTGCTTGTGAGGTGGCAATCATGCCCTATCACTCGTGCGTTTCTAGCACTTTCCGTGTGATGTCATGAGTCCCCCACCTGCGCTCACCTGTGCGCAGCCACACCCTGGTGTGAACGCAATCCAACAATTCCTCATGGAGTGTTCCCTAGCTGATGGTCACATCATATCGGGTTCCTTTGAACAGGTTCCTTGAGTGGGTTCCTTGCTTGTTGTATGTTGTCTCATGCTGTGCAGTCTTGACCCTTGTACTCAGCGCCACTCCTGTTCACTGACTAGACTCTGCCTTGGTCAACTAACTCCGAATGCAGGTATGTTGAATGATGATTTCGCAATGCCTTGCACATGCCATGGAGCTCTCCTCCGTGCAAGCCCTCTTGGTATCCGTTGGTTGCTGAGCACCTCCTCATGTATAAGTAGGTACTGTTCGCCCTCGTCTTTGTCTCTCCATCATCGTCGCCAACACTCATCTTATGGCTGAAGTGCCATCATTGAGGTAAGTCCTTCCCTTCTCCTTCCTGATCTTGCCCCTGCTGACATTCAATAGGTGCGATGTCTTGGGCCGGGACCTTCATGAGGTCTCATTCAGGGGTCACGAGTCACGTGACTTCGCTTGCCGGATCTTCGGAGGGTTCCGGCCCGAATTGCTGATTGATAATATTCATTCTCCAGTCGAGTTTGCCATGTTCTCTCTCAAGTTATACATGTTACCCAATCTATTATCACACATTATAGGGTGTGACAGGAAGAGATTAGGCTCCACTGCATCACTATCGGGAATTCGCTGATAATCATCAGACTACCGTGGCTATGGAAACACAACCCCAACATTGACTGGAAAGAAGGAAAGGTCACCTTCGACTCAGAAAAATGTGGGAAAAACTGTCTCCCTACCTCCCCCCACGCCACGACCTGTCACACCCTATAATGTGTGATAATAGATTGGGTAACATGTATAACTTGAGAGAGAACACGGCAAACTCGACTGGAGAATGAACATTATGAATCAGCAATTCGGGCCGGAACCCTCCGAAGATCCGGCAAAGCGAAGTCACGTGACTCGTGACCCTGAATGAGACCTCATGAAGGTCCTGGCCCAAGACATCACACCTATTGAACGTCAGCAAGGCAAAGATCAGGAAGGAGCAAGGGAAGGACTTACCTCACTAATGGCGACTCAGCCATGAGAAGAGTGTTGGCGACGATGATGGAGAAAACATGATGAGCGTGAACAGTACCTACTTATACATGAGGAGGTGCTCAGCAACCGATGGATACCAAGAGGGCTTGCATAGAGGAGAGCTCCATGGCATGTGCAAGGCATTGCGAAATCATCATTCAACATACCTGCATTCGGAGTTACTTGACAAAGGCAGAGTCTAGTCGGTGAACAGGAGTGGCGCTGAGTACAAGGGTCAAGACTGCACAGCATGAGACAATGTACGATAAGCAAGGAACCCACTCAAGGAACCTGTTCAAAGGAACCCAATATGATGCGACCTTCAGCTAGGAATACTCCATAGGGAATTGTTGGGATTGCGTTCACACCAGGGTGTGGCTGCGCACAGGTGAGCACAGGTGGGGGACTCATGACATCACACGGAAAGTGCTAGAAACGCACGAGTGATAGGGCATGATTGTCACCTCACAAGCAATCAAGATTTCCTTAGGGAATCTATGATGACGCGGCTCAGAAGGAAAATGGCTCATTGTCATTCCCGGATGAGTTATTGCATTACGCGGCCAGACGGGGATTGAATCCTGTTATGATCGCCAATCCCTTACCTTATGGGAAGGTGTGGTATCATAGTGAGGAATTTTCAAGATTGAACTCGAAGATGGTGGTCAGCATGCAAGTGAGTGATTAATGCAATCATGAGCTTGCGCTGACGCAATCTATCCAAGATTATTGTTGGAAATGACTCATGTCTTTTCTCCTAAACTCATTTTCAGCAATACCATCCTGGGGGATGGTTAGACAAAGTTGGAAGTCCAAAAGTCTATAAAGAGGTCTATGTCTCCCACAGTCTCCAAGATCATCAGCAATGAAATCCTCCTCAAGAACAGTTACCAAGAACAATCCCACCGAACCTCAGAAGACACCCCTTAAGTTTATTCCACCTTGTGATCGATAGTTCGAATAAACTTCCTAGCTTTTTCTGAGCAAGCAACAATCGATTAAATGAACAAACGAACGAAACGAATTATCGAAACCCCCTCCGCATAGCAGAAACAGTGCCCAGGGTCACACTATAAACTTAAGGCACAAGCTACCAAGTTTATCAAATCGAACACGAAAACAAAAGACCCTCTTCTAGGGCAAGAAAAACACTCTACCTCCAAAAGTCAATCAATTATTCCAAGATGTCCCACCCTGAAGCCGCTGGTTCTGCCACTGTTGGCCCTGCCGATGACGTTCAAATGAGCAACACTGTCAAAATCTATCCCCCGAAGACTTGGGAGCAGCTGGATAATCAAAAGGCTCCCTCTTTCACACAAACGGCTACAGTTAGCAAGGACCAGCTTCCCCAATGGTTCATCAGGATGGTGGAATGAATGAATGTTACAGAGAGGGATGTCCAAGGACTATTCCAGGCCCTGCAGAAGGAAGGAGCTATGGCGCAGGCCAATGTCAGTGAGATGAAGGCCTTATACCAGGAGATGGCAGCAACCATGCAAAATGCATATGATGTTGTCATCAAGAAGGGGAACATCGACCAAGAAATCAACCATGCAGCCATCGTTCGCCTTGTACAGGCCAGCAATGAGTTTGGGTCCCAGGTCTGGCAGACCATTGGAGGCCTGGCCACGGATATTAAGCAAAAGTAGGAAGCAAACCAGGAGGCTGCAGAAAGGCTGACTGCTGGAGTCAAAATCATCAACAATGTCCTGGAAGGTTTTGCAACCTACCAGGCCAACTGGAATAAGAATGTGGAAAATTGGGCATCTGAGAAAGAAGATAGTGACAAGCATCATGACAGAAGGATTAGAGCACTTGCGAAGGCTGAAGAGCAGCAACAGCGGCGCCAGCTTGAATACGAGACCACTCGCCAGCAAGACAAGAAGGAAATCATTGACAAAGTTATTAAGGCCGTAATGGACAAGATGGCCCAAAAACAACCAATCGATGCACGATCCCTCACTGAGGCCCTACAGGATGAAGGACCCTCAGCTGAGACACTCAGAGATGCCATTAGACGGGCACTACCCCCATCCACAGCCAATTCCGAACGTGGAGCATCAACAGGAAAGGGTGGAAATGGAGGCAGACCTCCAAAGCCTGGAGCAGGACTACCCCCATCAGACTCATCAGACCCCTCCTCATCAGAAGATGATGGAAGCTCTGGGAGGAGAACCCTTGACAGCTTCCGCAGACACAGACAGGAGTGGATGAAGAAAAGGGTATGAGATGAGAAGGTTACAGAGTTCTTTGAATCCTTGGTGGATAGGTTGACAGAGCCTGCCCCAACAGAACGACACAAGAAACCAAAAATGGCTGAGATGAAGGCCCCTCAGATATTCACAGGCAAGGATAAAACCCTTTTCCGAGCCTGGTGGATGTCAGTTCAGGACTACATTGAGACCTACTCCTCTGCCTTCCCAGATGAGGATGCACAGGTTAAATGGGTAGGGAGCCTATTCTCCCACAAAGCCCTCAGTTGGCATCAAGAGCATCAAAAGGCAATCAAGAGCCAAAGGCTGAAGGACAACTGGGCTGCTTTTTCAAGCGCCATCGAAACACGATTTATGGACAGAAGAGAAGTGCAGAAAGATGAACGCCGAATCCGAGAACTCCAATATGAAGGAGATATCGATGACTACATTACGAAATTGGAAGACTTCAACATGAGAGTAGGGGCATCAGGCCCTATGTACAGAGCAGTTATCTGGGATGGGATGACCCCAGAAATCAAGAAGATGGTGTACCAGACCTTCAAAGGGATCCCTAGAGATGATGATGCAATGATAGAGGCAGTAAAGGAAGCTGCATACATTGTGGAGAACATCGATGAAGAGATAAAGGGTCCCAAGAAGAGAACATTGGAGGTATGGGACACTCGTCCCCCTAAGGAAGCTGCTCGTCCTCGTGAGATGCAGCAGAAGGACTGAAAGGTCAAGGAACAGAATGCGGACAAGAAAGGTTCTTCTGGAAAGAAGACCGACCAGCCTGCAATTTTTGCCTCAGGAAGGGAGGCCTTACAGAATGTTCCTCAGAGCGAAATTGATAAGCACAAGAAGGATAAAGCAGACTGTTGGAGATGCGGACGGTCAGGTCACAAGATGTATGACTGTTATGCAAAGAAAACAGTAGGAGAAACAGAGTTATCAAATGGAGGCAAGACAGCCTCTGCAGGCAAGAGAAAAAGAGATGATGATGAGGAAGAAGACAAGGGGCAGGAGAAGCCCAAGGACAAGAAGAAGGCCAAGACGGCAGCTGCTAAGCAGGGAAATGAGGACACTGAGATGCCAGATGCTCAGCCTAGATCTTGGGAGATCGAAGACAGCAAGGATTTGGAATCGGATTTTTAGAGTCCTCTAGGGAGGCGTCACCTGAGGAGGAAGACAGTTCTGACGCACAAGTGCATAACTGTGCAGGAGTCAAGAGAAAGGCCCCAGACAACCTCCTGTCGATCAGGACAAAGAATCGACGAACAGACAATGGAACCTCAACCCAAGCTACACAAAGGGAAGACCCGGTTCCCCCTCATCATGGACCCAGACCCATCATTGATATGGTTCTGACCTGGTCCAAAACTCAACAACGAATGGTGCGAGTCCTACTTGATACAGGATCCACTGCAGCTCTTCTGGACAAAGGATTTGTTCAGAAATTCAAAATTCCAACCATAAAGAGTGACACTCCACTCCAAATTCGCAACTTCAACAATGAGGTAGTTGCTGGAGCAGGCGAATTCTTTATGGTTCCTTTCATGTTGCAGCACAAGAAGCACTTTGCTGCCGAATCTTTTGAGGTCGCACCTCTAGACAGCGACTGCGATGTCATTCTTCCATATTGGTGGATGACAAAACACCAGCCATGCAACTTATGGGGAGACAAGAACAACATCTCATTCACTACCCCACGTTGCACAGAAAAATGCACACAGGCTGAGGCTAGTGCATTCTCGCTTAAGGTCGACAAAAGAGTGCTCGACCACCCAGAGGCCTCAGTTATAGGTCACATATCCACTGCCACCACAAAGGAGGAATTATCAGATCCACTTGAATAAGTACCTGAGAAATTCCGAAAATGGACCAACATCATGACCAAGGAAGCGGCAGACAGACTCCCAGACCACAAGCCATATGACCATGCAATCGACTTGAAGGAAGGAGAGACTCCTCCCTGGGGCCCAGTCTATGTGCTGAATGAAGTTGAACTGGAAACCCAGAGGGAATGGTTGAAGGAAATGCTGAGGACAGGCAAGATTAGACCATCAAATTCTCCTGCTGCAGCTCCCATCCTTTTTGTACCTAAACCTCATGGTCGAGGTCTAAGGCTATGTGTTGATTACCGAGGGATCAACAAGATAACCATTGCAAATCGTTATCCTCTACCACTGATGTCAGAACTTCAGGATAGAGTAAGAGGTGCAAAAGTCTTCACTAAAATGGACTTAAAAAATGGTTATCATTTGATTCGAATCAAAGAAGGCGATGAGTGGAAAACTGCCTTCAGATGTCGTTATGGTCTTTATGAATTTTTGGTCATGCCCTTTGGGTTATCCAATGCACCGGCAACCTTCCAAAATATGATGAACCATATCTTTAGAGATATGTTAGATCAGGGAGTGATTGTCTACATTGACGATGTACTCATCTATGCAGAAACAGAAGAAAAGCATGATGAGTTGGTCAAGGAGGTGCTGAAAAGACTCAAACAGAATGGGCTGGCGATTTCCCCAGAAAAGTGTGTCTGGGCGAAAAACACAGTGGACTTTCTAGGGTACATCATAAGCGAGAAAGGGATAGAGATGGCACAGGACAAGGTGGAAACTGTGCTGGATTGGGAACCCCCAAGATCCTTGAAGGACACTCAAGGATTTCTTGGGTTCGCCAATTTTTATCGCCGATTCATAAAGGACTTCTCTAAAATATGTTGTCCACTCACAGAATCAACAAAAGGCGATGCGAGAAAATGGGAATGGACAGTGGCCATGGAGTTGGCTTTTGACGAGCCCAAGCAACGTTTCACTAAGGCCCCTATCTTAGGACATTTTGATCCAAGAAAGGTGTGCATTGTAGAAACAGATGCTTCGGATTTTGCCCTTGGAGCTGTCCTATCCCAAAAAGGAGAAGATGGAAAGCTGCACCCCATTGCCTTCCATTCGAGAAAATTCACTCCGGCTGAGATAAATTATGAGATCCATGACAAGGAGCTACTGGCTATTGTGGACTCATTTAAAGTCTGGAGGAGATATCTGGAAGGAGCGATGCACACTGTCCAAGTCTTCAGCGACCACCAGAACCTTGAGTATTTTACCACAACGAAAGTACTCAATCGACGCCAAGCAAGATGGGCTCAGGAGCTCGCTGGCATTGATTTCAAGATTTTCTATCGACCAGGAATTAAGAATGGGAAACCAGATGCATTATCTAGGCGTCCGGAGTTTCGCCCTGAAAAGGGGGGAGGTGAAGATCAGCCGATTATGACGATCCTGCATAAGGAACATTTTTCAAATGCAGCTATCTCCTCAATCAGCAGTGGTGGAGAAGGAACAATGTTTATTGCCTCTTCATCACGACTCTCCTCAATTCCTGCAGTCAAATGGTCAGAAGAATTCTTGAAAATGGTCAGAGATGCTGGACTACAGGACGAAGAATATCAGGATGCAGTGAAGAGAATCAAAGAACCTTTGACGATGGAGAATGGCATACTCTATCGAAAGTTGAAACTATGGGTACCAAAGGGTTTAGTCAAGGCAGTCTTGGAATCGGAGCATGACTCAAAGATTGCAGGTCACTTTGGACAAGACAAAACGATTCAGTTAATTTGGCGGAATTTCTGGTGGCCAAAGATGGATGAATCAATTATCGAGTATATACAAAGCTGCATGGAATGTCAGAAGGACAAAGCAGCTCGCCATCAGAAATACGGATTACTCCAACCTTTGGAATTACCTTATGCCCCATGGCAATCAATTGCTATGGATTTTATTACCGACCTACCAGAGTCAAGTGGATGTGACCAACTATGGGTAGTAGTTGATCGATTCACAAAAATGGCCCACTTCATTCCACTGCAAAAAGAGGGCAAGACAACGAATGACCTTGCTAAGATATTTACAAAGGAAATTTGGAAGTTACATGGCCTACCAACAGACATAGTGTCAGACAGAGACTCCAGGTTTACAAGCACCACCTGGAAGGCATTTATTGGAACCTTGGGAATTAAGCCAAGGATGTCCACAGCATTCCACCCACAGACGGATGGACAAACGGAACGACTCAATCAGACAATTGAAGCATATCTACGCTCTTTTGTCAACTACGAGATGGATAATTGGGTTGACCTCTTACCAATGGCTGAGTTTGCATACAACAACTCAGTGACCAGTGCTACAGGACTATCTCCATTCTATGCGAATTATGGTTACCACCCCATTGCAAGCAACCCTATGACAACTGCTGTGCGCAATCCTGCCAGCAAAGCCTACACCCACTGGATGCATACAGTTCACAAAGAAACAAAACTATCTCTGGAAAAGACTAGAGAAAGGATGAAGAAGTATGCAGACCTACACAGGCAGGGGGCACCAGTATACCAAGTAGGAGACTTGGTTATGCTTGATGGACGTAATATAAAAACAAGGCGACCATCACGAAAGCTGGATCACAAGTTACATGGTCCTTTTCAAGTCGAGAAAGTCATTTCCCCATCAGCAGTCAGGCTCACACTACCTTGCAAATGGAAGATGCATAATGCTTTCCATGTGTCACTGATTGAGCCATTCCGGGCCGGAACAAGAGCTCCACCAGATCCAAGGAAAATTTTGAGGGAAGATGATGATGTTGAGGGGAGCGAGGAGTATGATATCGATGAAGTCATGAGCAGTAACAAGTCTGGCAATTGAGTACTCTACCTCGTTAAATGGCTTGGGTGACCGAACAAAAAGGATTGGATGGCTGAACCTTATGATGATTTTTCAGTAGGAGGTCAGGAGAAATTACGAGAATTTCATCTCAAGTATCCTGACTCTCCGAGGGACTACCGACTCACAGACTAAAAGCTTAAGGGTTTTTTCCCATGTTGTTTTACCTTAAGCCGAGTAGGTAGTAGGATGTAGGGGCTGGAGGACTACATTTAAATTTGATCACTAGTCACTAGGCTACGGCGTAGTGCGATCACAGAGGCATGAACTAGAGCTTCGGGATGAAGCTTGAAGAGGGGAGAGGTGGTGTCACACCCTATAATGTGTGATAATAGATTGGGTAACATGTATAACTTGAGGGAGAACATGGCAAACTCGACTGCAGAATGAATATTATGAATCAGCAATTAGGGCCAGAACCCTCCGAAGATCCGGCAAAGCGAAGTCAGGTGACTCGTGACCCCCGAATGAGACCTCATGAAGGTCCCGGCCCAAGACATCGCACCTATTGAATGTCAGCAGGGCAAGATCAAGAAGGAGAAGGGAAGGACTTACCTCACTGATGGCACTTCAGCAATAAGAGGAGTGTTGGCAACGATGATGGAGAGACAAAGACAAGGCGAACAGTACCTACTTGTACATAAGGAGGTTCTCAGCAACTGACGGATACCAAGAGGGCTTGCATGGAGGAGAGCTCCATGGCATGTGCAAGGCATTGCGAAATCATCATTCAACATACCTGCATTCAGAGTTAGTTGACCAAGGCAGAGTCTAGTCAGTGAACAGGAGTGGCGCTGAGTACAAGGGTCAAGACTGCACAGCAGGAGACAACGTACGATCAGCAAGGAACCCACTCAAGGAACCTGGTCAAAGGAACCCGATATGATGCAACCTTCAGCTAGGAATACTCCGTAAGGAATTGTTGGGATTGCGTTCACACCAGGGTGTGGCTGCGCACAGGTGAGCGCAGGTGGAGGACTCATGACATCACATGGAAAATGCTAGAAACGCACGAGTGATAGGGCATGATTGTCACGTCACAAGCAATCAAGATTTCCTTAGGGAATCTATGATGACACGGCTCAGAAGGAAAATAGCTCATTGTCATTCCCGGATGAGTTATTGCATTACGCGGCCAGACGGGGATTGAATCCTGTTATGATCGCCAATCCCTTACCTTATGCGAAGGTGTGGTATCATGGCGAGGAATTTTCAAGATTTAACTCGAAGATGGTGCTCAGCATGCAAGTGAGTGATTAATGCAATCATGAGCTTGCGCTGACGCAATCTATCCAAGATTATTGTTGGAAATGACTCATGTCTTATCTCCTAAACTCATTTTCAGCAATACCATCCTGGGGGATGGTGTTAACCGGGGGTTGTCTCGTGACTGACGGCCGGGTAACTCAAGATTTCCAAAAGAAAAATTTGAGAAGTAATAATTCCAATGATGGGAATTATTTACTTCTCTGGGGATTCTCGTAGAAATGAGTAATAACGTGTTATAATCTTAAACTCTCCTGCTTATCTCAGGGAGCGTTTTTGAGATCGTCGTTCTTAATTGCGTTCAAGTGTGAACAGCAATCAGTGAGGGTCTTAGGTATTGAAGAGGGTCTTGGTTGTATGGTCTTTCGAGTATTGTGTAAACAATCGAGTATAAGATACTAATATCTTTCTGGGACTTGGTCGTAGTTGATGGGACAATTGTGGGTCTTCTGCTGGATCATCGCTTCTTTGAGTGGGGGCTTTTGGGATATTTTATATTTTCTGACTTGAGCTCCCCACTCATATACCCACCGGGTACATTGCGGTTGTCGGAACGCCAAGTACTGGTTGACGTTGGTAGAGAGCATGCAAACATGATATTTTTCACATACAAATTCCATATTTCGAATTTTTCCATGCAAACGCTCCAAATCATTCCCAAACCAATCGGATGACTCTTGGTGATCCTCTCGGCCGTATCGTGCATGCGCTGTTGCTAAACCCATCGTTTGCCAATATATTATGTCTAATAATATGACCTCTGTAGGGCATTTGAGCACATATCCCATCTTATGCATGCATCGTCAGCTCAGGTGAAGTGTTTGTCCTTAGTTGCCAGATTTCCTGATCCGTCCTTATCTAGGCTGCGGCTTCCTGTGCCGTCTGTGTGCCTTGCCAACACTTCACCACAGTAGATGTCATCTGGGCCTCCTGTGGCTTCCGATAGGATCCAACATTCATATCCATTTGACCATATGCGCTTATTTTCGTCATATCGGGCTAACCGAAGGTTGGTCTGCAAGATAAGGTTTCCTGTATTGTCGGCTGCCTCAGGGCCGCTATGCCACGTATTGGTCTTTATTGCCTATGACAATCCTCATCTCCTTCGGCCGACTAGACTCCGTTATTGCATGTCTTATCTTAATGGCATTCAGTATTGTTCCTTCGGTCTTCCGATCATCTCCGCTGAGCTTCCTCGGTAACATATGATTCTTGATTTGGACTTGGCACTCAGTCGTAGGGTACATTCAATTCATTCTTAAATACCTAACTGTTCCTCTCATCCATCGATTCCTCATCCTCATTACCAACTCTGACTTCCTCCATCTATATTTTCTGACTTGAGCTCCCCACTCATATACCCACCGGGTACGTTGCGGTGGTCCGAACGCCAAGTACTGGTTGACGTTGGTAGAGAGCATGCAATCATGATATTTTTCGCATACAAATTCCGTATTTCGATTTTTTCAGCACAAACGCCCCAAAATGTTCCCAAACCAATCGGATGACACTTGGTGATCCTCTCGGCCGTATCGTGCATATGTCGCTTCTAATCCCGTCGTTTGCCGATATATTATTTCTAATAATATCGCCTTCGTAGGGCATTCGAGTGCATATCTCATCTCATGCATATGTCGTCAGCTCTGGTGAAGTGTTCAACTTTGTTTGCCGGATCTCTTGATCCGTCCTTATCTGGGGCTGCGGCTTCCTGTGCCGTCTGTATGCCTTGCCAACACTCCACCACGGTAGATGTCATCCGGGCCGCCTGTGGCTTCCGATAGGTTTCATCTTATCTTTCCATTTGCCCGTATGCATCCAGTCTCGTCATATCGTGCTGATCGAAGGCTGCCTTTGGATAAGGTTTCCTGTATTGTCGGCTGCCTCAGGGTTAATGCACCTTGTATTGGTCTTTATCGCCTAAGACAATCCTTATCTCCTTCGGCCGACTAGACTCCGCTATCGCATGTGTTATCATAATGACGTTCGGTATGATTCCTTCGGGTTCCGATCATCTCCGCTGAGCTTCCTCGGTAACATATGATTCTTGATCTTGGACTTGGCACTCAGTCGTAGTGTTCATTTAATTCATTCTTAAATATCCTACAATCTTTCCTCGTCCATCAATCCTTCATCCTCATTATCGACCTTGACTTCCTTCGACCTTCCTCTATCCATTCCGGCAGACTCAGTCATATACGGCGAACTCCTCCTCCTCGATCTCAATTCTTCTTATTCATGCTCCTCCTGTTTTCTTGTCCCAGCCCCTTCTATGCCTGCCTGTTGGGGTGGTCCTGTGTGACACTGCACAACGTTCGAATACGGCGAAGCATTTTCGGCGGAGGGTAGTCCTCTTGGACTTGTGGCAAGTAAGAACCACAGTTGCCCAGGCTATAAGTATTCCAGGTTTTTGTCAACATCAGCGGTACGTTCCCCAGGATACGGCTGGGCATTAGAAACCTCAGCCGTTGATCGGAAACTGTCCCTCCTGAGGCTACCCCGGGTTCCCAACCCTTTATGATGCTGACTTTTTTCCTGGCCCCCCATTATCCTACTTCCTGCGGGAAGTGGATGAAGGGTGGTTAGTAATGGCTCTTGTCTTATGGCTTGAGTCATTACTTAGTAAGAATCCCCATTCTTAAAATGTGTCTTAAAGGTGGGGTATGACACTACCTCCCCCCTTATAAGATTTCGACCCGAAGTCATTAACTGAGATTCTTGGCTTATGAATTCTTAGCTATATGATTATGAAACGGGATTTTTTGATGAAGTCCTCCAACCCCTTCATCCACCAACATGTTTTCTATCCCAAGACCATTAAAACCTCATAGAGGAAAGGTATCTTGAGATAGTTGGTTGTTTAAACACGTTGGTCCCTCGGCATGCCTGGATTCCTTGAGTGGAACTCTCGGAGTGACTGCAGGCCACCTACTATGAAGCATTCATACGGTTCTTCTGTATGATCCTTCTTAAGTGGATATCCTTTCCATCTGACTCGGTAAAGGACTTTCCCCTTGACTTTCCTACTCGATAAGATTTCTTCTATTTCCCATTCCTCATTGCCTTCGATGTCATCACATTCATCAATGATTTTTAATAGATCAGGCGGAGGTCTGGTCCCATTGTTGTATGGTTCGAGTAAGGATACATGGAAGGTGTTGTGGATCTTCCATTTTCTGGGTAGTGATAGTCGCATGGCTGTTGGAGAGATTACTTTCTCTATTGCGAAGGGGCCATGCTTCTTGTGGTCCAGTTTATGTTTTGGACGTCTGGTCTGGATGTTCCTTCCATCTAACATGACTAGGTCCCCAACCTGGAATTCTGGAGCATCCTTGCGTTTGTTGTCTGCATACTTCTTCATTCTTTCCTTGGTTGCTTTTAGGTTCTTCGTAACTAGACTTTGAACTGAGAGGATGTGGTTGATGTATCCATCCTGAGTATCCTCGCTTGTTGGTATTGTACTTGGATTGGTGCAACCTGGGTGTCGGCCATAGTTGGCGAAGAAGGGTGACATGCCAGTGGCTTGGGTTACCGAATTGTTGTAGGCAAATTCAGCCATGGGTATGAGTCCAACCCAATCATCCATCTCATAATTTGTGAATGACCGTAGGTATGCCTCAATTGTCTGGTTGATCCTTTCTGTTTGGCCATCTGTTTGTGGATGAAAGGATGTGCTCATTCGTGGTCGTATCCCCAGTATACCAAGGAATTGTTTCCATTCTGTGGAGGTAAAGCGGGAGTCGCGGTCCGAGATAATATCGGTTGGGATGCCATGGAATCTCCATATCTCCCTGGCGAATATCTTTACTAGGTGTTCCGCTGTCTTTTGATCCTTCTTGAGTGGTATGAAGTGGGCCATCTTTGTAAATCTGTCTACAATGACCCATAATTGATCACAGTCTTCAGACAAGGGGAGGTCTGTGATGAAGTCCATGGCAATGGATGTCCATGGTGCGTATGGAAGCTCTAATGGTGAGAGCAGGCCATATGGCTTGTGGCGTGATGCCTTATCCTTCTGACATTCTAAACAACTTCTGACATATTCAATAATTTCTTGGTCCATCTTAGGCCACCAGAAGTTGCGTCGGATCAACTCGATCGTTTTGTCTTGACCAAAGTGTCCGGCTACTGCGCTGTTGTGCTCGGTATGTAAAATCGCATGTCGTACATTCTCAGGGACCCAAAGCAATCCCTTGCGATATAGTAATCCATCCTGTAGTTCTAAAATCCTTTCCTTTCCTTCTACTTCTTGTGCGCTTCCACTCAGTTCCTCTAAGGCCTGGTAGTATGCTGCATCCTGTTGTCCTGCCTCGCTTACTTCCTGCTCAAATTCCTTTGTCCATTTTGATACTGATGATGCCAGATAAGCCAGCTGAACTGCTGAGCAACAGAACACCATTCCTTCTCCTCCAGTACTGATTGCTGAGATTGTGTCGAAGTGTTTTTCATGCAAAACAGTCTGTATCGGCTGGTTTCCACCTCCCCCCTTTTCAGGGCGATACTCCGGGCGCCTTGATAATGCATCTGGCTTGCCATTACTTGTTCCTTTCCTATAAAAAATTTTGAAGTCCACGCCGGCCAGTTCCTGAGCCCAGCGTGCCTGCCTTCTGTTGAGAACCTTGGTTGTCATGAAATACTCAAGGTTTTTGTGGTCGGTAAATACCTGGACCGTGTGAAGTGATCCTTCCAAATATCTTCGCCATGTCTTAAAACAATCAACTATTGCCAGTAATTCCTTGTCATGAATTTCGTAGTTGATTTCGGCTGGTGAGAACTTTCTGGAGTGGAAGGCAACTGGGTGTAGTTTTTTGTCCTCTGCATTTTGTGACAATGTGCCACCCAGTGCAAAGTCAGATGCATCTGTCTCGACGATGCATTCTTGTTGTGGGTTGAAGTGTGTAAGGATAGGTGCAGTCGTAAAGCAGTGTTTTAGTTGCTCGAATGCTTCTGTCATCGCATCTGTCCAGATCCAGTCTTTTGGTGACCCTTTTGTTGAATCGCTCAGGGGTTTAGCGATTTTTGAGAATTCTCTGATAAATCGTCTATAAAAATTCGCAAAGCCAATAAATGACTGTACATCCCTTAGACTTCCTGGTCGTTCCCAATCCCGAATGCATTGAACTTTGTCTTGGGCCATTTCGATACCATCCTTTGAGATAACATACCCCAAGAAGTCAACTCGGTTGGTTGACCAAAAACATTTGTCCTGGGATATGGCTAGCCCATTCTCTGCTAGACGTTTCAACACTTCCATGACAATGCGGTCATGTTCTTCTTCTGTTTCGGCATAGATCAGGATATCGTCCAAGTATACAATCAATCCTTGGTCCAGCAAGTCTCGAAAAATGTGGTTCATCATATTCTGGAAGGTTGCGGGGGCATTGGATAACCCAAAGGGCATAACAGTGTATTCATATAGTCCATACCGTGTTTTAAATGCCGTTTTCCATTCATCGCCTGGTTTGATCCGAATCAAGTTGTATCCATTTTTGAGGTCAATCTTGGTGAATATTTTCGCACCTCTGACCCTATCTTGGAGTTCTGACATGATCGGTAGGGGATATCTGTTGGCAATGGTGACTTTATTCAAGCCGCGATAATCGACGCACAATCTGAGGCCTCGGCCATGGGCCTTTGGGACGAAGATGATTGGTGCTGCAGCTGGTGATTTCGATGGGCGGATCTTTCCTAATTCTAACATTTCCTTGAGGTAATCCCGCAGCGCTTGTAGTTCTGTTTCATTGAAGGGATACATTGGTCCCCATGGTGGTTGTTCACCCTCCTTTAGATCTATTGCATGATCATAGGGTTTGTGATCTGGGAGTTTATCTGCAAGTTCTTTGCCTAAAACCTCGACGTACTGTTGGAACTTCTTGGGTACAATTGTGGCAGGGTCTATTTCATTGGTGTCGGAGTTGACTGCTGCAATGTAACCAATTATTGTGGCATCATAGTGGTGGAGGATGTCTCTATCCATTGTGAGGGAGAATTCTTGTGCCACTGCCTTGGTGCAGTGTTGTTTACAGAATTCGGAGTCTAGTGTGATGTCTTCTGGTTTTCCCCAAAACTTGTTGGGTTGATGCTTTGCCATCCACCAACAGGGTAGGATTATGTCGGTGCCTGATTCTAGGGGCATGACCTCGAAGGTTTCTCTGGTGTAGTGGTATTTATACTGAAGTAGCAAGGAATGTGTAAATGCTTCCCCAGCACCTGATAAGGGGCGACCATCTGCTCCATTGATTCGTAATGGGTTATTGCGAGTGATCATTGGTAGGTTATTTGCCTTAATAAATTTGGAGCTGATGATTGGTATGGCTGCACCGGTATCAAACATCACTTGGACACTCCTTTTCCTTTGTCCAGGTACTGAAAGATGCATTTGGACAATTGGTCTGGAACCAACTCGGGGTGGTCTGTTGTTGGCCAGCTGCAGTTTCGTCTCAGGTTCTTTTTTATTAGGTTTTGATTTTTTAGATTGTTTTTGGGTTTCTTGATTTTTGGTGCGTTTTACTCCAGCGACTGATATCTTTTGAGGACTTGATACGTCTTCTTCTTCTTGGATGCCTCTGCGTATCTTACGAGGCTTTCCTAGTTTAAATCCGAGAGGTCTGAGGTCTCTACTTCCCAACATCTTTTTGCTGGCTTTGGGTCTGGTTCTGATACTGTCTGGGTTACAGTGGCAACATTCTTCGACCGCTTGGTTACTGGTTCCTTGGCAGCATCCTCATCATCATCTGAGTCTTCTGAAGGTCATTGGCATTTAGCCTTTTTTGTGACAGCTGCTACTGTGGCAACTAATTCAGTTCCCTTTGAAGTCTTTTTCGCAAAGCATTCTAAAGTATGGTGGCTGTTATGGCCACAGCGCCAGCAGGAGGCCTTGTCTGCTTTGTGTTGGTCGATTTCAGCCTGGGGGACCCCGGCCAATGCTTCGCGGTTGTTTTGGATTTTCTTTTCTCGGTCGCCCTTGGGTGTGTGAGTGGTTTCTTTAGTTTTACCACGGTTGGATTTTTTGTCTTCATCTCGCTTCCGCTTCTCCTTCTCTTGTTTGGGTTTTGAGGAGGCCTGATAAATGTAGAGCAGTGGCTTTTCATGCATGTTCCGATGTTCTTCTTTTGCGGTTGCAAGTTTAATGAGTCTGGCCTTGAAACACTCATACTTTGGGTGATCCATGTCCTGAACATCTGTCCATGCCTGGCAGGCCAGATCCTCTGGGAATGCCTGGTCGTAAATTTCTCTCAGGACTTCTCCTTCGACTTGGGCCTTCTCTTGGTAGATGGCCATCCTGATTCCCCATTGATCTGCTGGAAGGCCGGTCTTATGGCATCCCGGTTTGTACTTCCAATGCAACCTGGCCATCTTGTTGGTGTAGTTGCGCTTCTGGTGGGGGTCACGGAAATAGTGGTCCATTGCTGCAGTGTATGAGGGCCAGGTATCAGGGCGTAATTCCTTTTCAGTAGTGTCGACACGGTTTTGGTGCCATTGGTGGGCATCACCCTTTAGGAGGGACCCCAACCAGTGGATTTGGGTGGCATCAGTGTTAAAGTCGATAGATCGCACAGTCATATATTCCTTGATTGCTTTCATCCATGGGATGTAATTTTCTCTATCCCCATCGAAAACCTCTGGTTCCTTCATCTTGGGAGCTTTTCCTAGGACAATTGCTTCTGGTCGCTTGGTGATGCGATTCTTTTTGTCCTTCTTCCGTAGGGCATGAATCAGTTTTGATATCTCATTCCCTAGATCCTTCAGTCTATCTGATTCTGAGTCTGAACTGGAAGAGCTGGAACTGCTTCCTCCTGGTGGAGGTCCTGGGGGTGGTATCACTCCACCTGGTGGACTGCTGCCCCTAGACTCTGTCGCTCTTGAACGTCTACTTGATCGGTCACTGGGTGGTAGGGGAGGAAGGTTGCAGTCTGACTCCATCCCATCACTACTTGGGAGGGGAATTCTCCCCTGTCGAGCATGTTGCTCTAAGATGCTATCAATGACCGATGTTACATCTATATCCTTTGGGGACTGTTGAGCTAATTGGAACTGGGTTTTTAACTCTTCTCCAATGGCCTGAAGCTCCTCCCGGAATGATCGTCGCATGTCTTCTCGTTCTTGCTGAGAAATCGCAGATGCATTGGCCTGGTTCTGTTGGAGTTGTGACTGGAGACGCTTTAATTTCCGTAGGTCCTCCTTGACCTTCTCCTGGTCAACTCTTGCCCTGGCTTCTCGGGCATTCATTTCTGCAGCCCATCATTGGCAATCATTGTTGAACTTCTCCTGCTTAACTGCCTGGTCTTTGTGGTATGTGATCCAGACATTTTGGTTGGCTTCCATTTGTTGGGCGAAATCCTGAAGCAACTTCTGTCTTCGTTCTTCGCTTTCTGCCACATTGATGGTAATTGTCTCTACATGTCTTCTTAGGGCCATGTGGGCAGCTGCCACTTCTGCAAATTGCGTGGTGGTGAGGTTGAAGTGAGCACCAGTAGCATCTGCAGCATGCTGCTGGGCCTGAGCAATCGCAAGGTTTAAGTTGGATTCGATTTTGCGATAATCATTCTGCATTTGCATAAATATACGGTATGCCTCTGTTTCATCCCCTTGGATTTGTCCTCGGAGGCTGTTGATTTCAACTGCAGTATGGTGTAGTTGATTCATAAGGGTATGTCCCCACTCAGGGACACAGTGCAATTTGATGGGTTCGACAGGTGGGATATTCTCTGATCCCCCATTGTTGGTGCTAACTAGTGCCCAGGAAGGCATAGGCAAGAAATCGATTTCCATTGGCTCGGGCATCATTTTTCTGTTTGGTGGTTCTGTCTTTCTTGTAGGATGTCTCTCAATATGCTCGGTGAGGCGTTGAGTAAGATTATAGTGTTAACCGGGGGTTGTCTCGTGACTGACGGCCGGGTAACTCAAGATTTCCAAAAGAAAAAATTGAGAAGTAATAACTCCAATGATGGGAATTATTTACTTCTCTGGGGATTCTTGTAAAAATGAGTAATAACGTGTTATAATCTTAAACTCTCCTGCTTATCTCAGGGAGCGTTTCGAGATCGTCGATGGTAATTGCGTTCAAGTGTGAACAGCAATCTGTGAGGGTCTTATTGTTCGAAGAGGGTCTTGGTGGTATTGTTGTATAGGTTTTTCGAGTATTGTGTAAATAGTCGAGTATGAGGTACTAATATCTTTCTGGGACTTGCTTGTAATTGATGGGATGATTGTGGGTTTTTTGCTGGATGATGGCTTCTTCGAGTGGGGGCTTTTTCGTATTTTATGTTTTCTGACTTGAGCTCCCCACTCATATACCCACCGGGTACATTGTGGTGGTCGGAACGCCAAGTACTGGTTGACGTTGGTAGAGAGCATGTAAACATGATATTTTTCGCATACAAATTCCATATTTCGAATTTTTCCATGCAAACACTCCAAATCATTCCCAAACCAATCGGATGACTCTTGGTAATCCTCTCGGCCGTATCGTGCATGCGCTGTTGCTAAACCCATCGTTTGCCAATATATTATGTCTAATCATATGACCTCCATAGGGCATTTGAGCACATATCCCATCTTATGCATGCGTCGTCAGCTCAGGTGAAGTGTTTGTCCTTAGTTGCCGGATTTCCTGATCCGTCCTTATATAGGCTGCGGCTTCCTGTGCCGTCTGTGTGCCTTGCCAACACTTCACCACGGTAGATGTCATCTGGGCCTCCTGTGGCTTTCGATAGGATCCAACATTCATATCCGTTTGTCCATATGCGCTTATTTTCGTCATATCGGGCTAACCGAAGGTTTGTCTGCAAGATAAGGTTTCCTGTATTGTCGGCTGCCTCAGGGCCGCTATGCCACGTATTGGTCTTTATCGCCTATGACAATCCTCATCTCCTTCAGCCGACTAGACTCTGTTATTGCATGTCTTATCTTAATGGCATTTGTTATTGTTCCTTCGGTCTTCTGATCATCTCCGCTGAGCTTCCTCGGTAACATATGATTCTTGATTTGGACTTGGCACTCAGTCGTAGGGTACATTCAATTCATTCTTAAATACCTAACTGTTCCTCTCATCCATTGATTCCTCATCCTCATTACCAACTCTGACTTCCTCCATCCTTCGTCTACGGTCGATCACGGCAGACTCGGTCGTATATGGCGAACTCCTCCTTTTTACATTCTTCTTATTCCTTGTGCCTTTCTTTGTCCCAGCCCCTTCTCTGTCTGCCTGTTGGGGTGGTCCTGTGTGACACGGCACAACGTTCGAATACGGCAGATCACATACGGCAGAGGGTAGTCCCTTTGTGGACTTGTGGCAAGTAAGAACCACAGTGGCCCAGGCTATAAGTATTCCAGGTTTTTGTCAACATCAGCGGTACGTTCCCCAGCATATGGCTGGGCATTAGAAACCTCAGCCGTTGATCAGAAACTGTCCCTCCTGAGGCTACCCCGGGTTCCTAACCCTTTATGATGCTGACCTTTTTCCTGGCCCCCCATTATCCTACTTCCTGCGGGAAGTGGATGAAGGGTGGTTAGTAATGGCTCTTGCCTTATGGCTTGAGTCATTACTTAGTAAGAATCCCCATTCTTAAAATGTGTCTTAATGGTGGGGTATGACAGGGATGATGATACTCGAATGAATCCTTTGCTCATGTTTTCATCAATCCACCGCTTTAGTTCTTCCAGTTCAGGGCATGAGAGGGAGTAGAGTGGGCCAAAGGGGGGTTTGAATCCATCTTCTAAGGGGATCTTGTGGTCGCAGGGGCAGTGAGGGGGCAGTTTGTTGGCATTGACTTTTTCGAAAATTTTAAGGTATTTGTGGTATTCTTGCGGCATGATTGTTTTGAGGTCCGGCTTGTCATTTTTTGGTTCTTGCAGGGCAGTGTTAATTTCATTAAGTGATAGGCAGAACTGCTTGACCTTGCCATACCGTTGGTTGCTATTGTTGACAATTCATTTAAAGGTTGTAGCCGAGATGGCACAGATCTTATTCTTTCGTTCTGGTGTCAGACCCTTGATTGGTGTGGCCTTAACCATGGTACGATGTGGGATGCATTGGGGGGAGCAGAATTGGATATCATTTTTTGCAAAGTTGATGGTAACATCGTGTTTCTTGAGCCAAGGGATTCCAAGGACTAGAGGGTAGTGGCCGAGAGAGGTGATATATGCAACCAGTGTTTCGTGGTGATCACCGATGGTGCATTGGATTTCCACATATTCGGTGATGTCTCCTGAAGAGATTGGTCAGCCATCAATTACTTCAACTATTTTTGGGATTTTCAATTGGTAACGGGGGAGGTTGTGTTGGTGTGCGAAAGCCTCATTCATAAACGAGAGTCCAGTACATCCACAATCCACAAGTGCATGGGTGTCAAGTTTGGTGTCACGGTCGGTCAAGGTGCAAGGTACGACTAAGTGACTACCATCCATTTCATTTTCCTGATTAACTGACAAAGAACTTGCTGATACATAGAAGATTTCCTGTGGTGATACAAATGAAGAGGCAGGGGCAGGTCCACCAAGAGAGCCAACGGGCTGCTGGTGGACTACTCTTTTCCCGAGTTGGGTTCAGGGGAAGGGGCGGGGTCTGTTGGGGTTGTTGAGACCACGGCAGCGGCCAGGCGCATCTTCCAAGTGTTGTTAGTGGCCAGGGTGGGGCATTCATTTTTGAAGTGGTCGGCTGATCCACAGTACAGGCATTGTCCCTTCGCCATGCGTTCATCATGTCGGCATTGGTTTTGGGCCTTCTGGGAAGCTGATAGGTCCATAGGGGCCATGCCATAATTGCCACTGTTAGTGCTGGTCAGGTGGGCGGCCGGTCGGGCCGGTGCAGGGGCTGGTCATGGGGGAACTGGTGTGGCTTGGCATCGGGTGACAGCTGCATGAGCTCGGATGCGATAGTCTAACTTCATACATAGGTCGACAAATTTCGCAAAATCTTGGGGTTCATGTTAACCGGGGGCTGTCTCGTGACCGGCGGTAGGGTAACTCAAGATTTCCGAAAAGAAAAAATGAGAAGCAATAATTCCAATGATGGGAATTATTTACTTCTCTGGGGATTGTCGTGGGAGTAATGAGTAGTAATGTGTTATAATCTTAAACTCTCCTGCTTATCTCAGGGAGCGTTTTTGAGATCGTCGTTCTTGATTGTGTTCAAGTGTGAACAGCAACCAGTGAGGGTCTTAGGTATTGAAGAGGGTCTTGGTTGTATGGTCTTTCGAGTATTGTGTAAATAATCGAGTATAAGATACTAATATCTTCCTGGGACTTGGTCATAGTTGATGGGACAATTGTGGGTCTTCTGCTGGATGATCGCTTCTTCGAGTGGGGGCTTTTTGGATATTTTATATTTTCTGACTTGAGCTCCCCACTCATATACCCACCGGGTACGTTGCGGTGGTCGGAACGCCAAGTACTGGTTGACATTGGTAGAGAGCATGCAATCATGATATTTTTCGCATACAAATTCCGTATTTCGATTTTTTCAGCACAAACGCCCCAAAATGTTCCCAAACCAATCGGATGACGCTTGGTGATCCTCTCGGCCGTATCGTGCATATGTCGCTTCTAATCCCGTCGTTTGCCGATATATTATTTCTAATAATATCGCCTTCGTAGGGCATTCGAGCGCATATCTCATCTCATGCATATGTCGTCAGCTCTGGTGAAGTGTTCCACTTTGTTTGCCGGATCTCTTGATCTGTCCTTATCTGGGGCTGCAGCTTCCTGTGCCGTCTGTATGCCTTGCCAACACTCCACCACGGTAGATGTCATCCGGGCCGCCTGTGGCTTCCGATAGGTTTCATCTTATCTTTCTGTTTGTCTGTATGCATCCAGTCTCGTCATATCGTGCTGATCGAAGGCTGCCTTTGGATAAGGTTTCCTGTATTGTCGGCTGCCTCAGGGTTAATGCACCTCGTATTGGTCTTTATTGCCTAAGGCAATCCTTATCTCCTTCGGCCGACTAGACTCCGCTATCACATGTGATATCATAATTGTCACAGCTCAGGTATTCGGCATAGTTATAGTGACTTGAGGATCAGATTCTGCCACAGTGGCTTGACGATGGGACATAGCCACTGGGGCTATGTTTGGATAATAAGAATGATGCTGAAGTTTATTTCCTTGTTTCTTTCCCTTCTGCAAAAACAGGTTTTCATGAGCAGTGAGGATTTGGGGGAAAAGTGTGGTGGCACAGGAATGTTTCCTGTTTCTTTGATTCACTCATTTTCGCAAGTCAGGTTTTTGTGATTATACCCTTGTTCAGGGTATGGGTTTTATTCCCAGGAAAATTATGTACAGTTTGAGTTTTTGATTATACCCTTGTTAGGTTAGGGGTTCATAATCGGATGAATTATGTAAAAGGAGGGCTCTCTCTCCCTCCTCTTCCTGTTTTTCCTTTCTTCTTTACAGAACGTCTTGTCGAGTTATCCATCCAGTTACCTTGATCAATATCTGTTGCTCTAGTCCTGTCTCTTGCCCAGCCTTGTCTTATCTCTTGCCTTTGCCCCCTGTGCCCTGCCCACTGCGTACCTTGGACATTCCCTCGAGCCTACCGTGACAATAATGACGTTCGGTATCATTCCTTCGGGTTCCGATCATCTCTGCTGAGCTTCCTCGGTAACATATGATTCTTGATCTTGGACTTGGCACTCAGTCATAGTGTTCATTGAATTCATTCTTAAATATCCTACAATCTTTCCTTGTCCATCAATCCTTCATCCTCATCATTGACCTTGACTTCCTTCGACCTTCCTCTATCCATTCCGGCAGACTCAGTGTAAAGTCATATGCGGCGAACTCCTCCTCCTCGATCTCAATTCTTCTTATTCATTCTCCTCCTGTTTTCTTGTCCCAGTCCCTTCTATGCCTGCCTGTTGGGGTGGTCCTGTGTGACACGGCACAACGTTCGAATACGGCGAAGCATTTTCGGCGGAGGGTAGTCCTCTTGGACTTGTGGCAAGTAAGAACCACAGTTGCCAAGGCTATAAGTATTCCAGGTTTTTGTCAACATCAGGGGTACATTCCTCGGGATATGGCTGGGCATTAGAAACCTCAGCCATTGATCGGAAACTGTCCCTCCCGAGGCTACCCCGGGTCCTTGACCCTTTATGATGTACTGACTTTTTTCCTGGCCCACCATTATCCTACTTCCTGCAGGAAGTGGATGAAGGGAGGTTAGTAATGGCTCTTGCCCTCATGGCTTGAGTCATTACTTGGTAAGAATCCCCATTCTTAAAATGTGTCTTAAAGGTGGGGTATGACACTACCTCCCCCCTTATAAGATTTCGACCCGAAATCATTAACTCAGACTCCTGACTTATGAGTTCATAGTGATATGATTATGAAACGGGATTTTTTGATGAAGTCCTCCAACCCCTTCATCCACCAACATGTTTTCTATCCCAAGACCATTAAAACCTCAGTGAGGAAAGGTATCTTGAGATAGTCGATTGTCTAAACACGTTGGTCCCTCGGCATGCCTGGATTCCTTGAGTGGAACTCTCGGAGTGACTGCAGGCCACCTACTATGAAACATTCATATGGTTCTTCCGTATGATCTTTCTTAAGTGGATATCCTTTCCATCTGACTTGGTAAAGGACTTTCCCCTTGACTTTCCTACTCGATAATATTTCTTCTATCTCCCATTCCTCATTGCCCTCGTTGTCATTGCATTCATCAATAATCTTTAATAAATCAGGCGGAGGTCTGGTCCCATTGTTGTATGGTTCGAGTAAGGAAACATGGAAGGTGTTATGTATCTTCCACTTTCTTGGTAGGGATAGTCGCATGGCTGTTGGCGAGATTACTTTCTCTATCGCAAAGGGTCCATGCTTTTTGTGATCGAGTTTATGTTTCGGCCGTCTTGTCTGGATGTTCCTTCCATCCAGCATAACCAGGTCCCCAACTTTGAATTCGGGGGCATCCTTGCGTTTGTTGTCTGCATACTTCTTCATTCTTTCCTTGGTTGCTTTTAGGTTCTTCGTAACTAGACTTTGAACTGAAAGGATGTGGTTGATGTATCCATCCTGAGTATCCTCGCTAGTTGGTATTGTACTTGGATTGGTGCAACCTGGGTGTCGGCCATAGTTGGCGAAGAAGGGTGACATGCCAGTGGCTTGGGTTACCGAATTGTTGTAGGCAAATTCAGCCATGGGTAGGAGTCCAACCCAATCATCCATCTCATAATTTGTGAATGACCGTAGGTATGCCTCAATTGTCTGGTTGATCCTTTCTGTTTGGCCATCTGTTTGTGGATGAAAGGATGTGCTCATTTAAAATGTGTCTTAAAGGTGGGGTATGACAGTTCATCAGCCTGGTATACCAGACTGGCTTGTAGTTCTTGGGACAGGCCTCGCTTCAGGGCTGCCTTTTTCGCATTGGTGTCGAAATTGAGGATTGCCATGAGGCGTTGGAACTCAGCATAGTAGATGCTAAATTCCCTATTGCCTTGGCTGAGTTCCTCGAGTTCCGCAGATGCTGTCCCCACTTGGTCTGGATCTCCGAATGTGGATTCAAGGATGGCGATTAACTCTTCCACATCTTTGCGGTTGATCTTGTCTGCAAGGACATAGGGTTGGACCTGGTTCTGGGCATTGTTCTTGAGGTAACCATATATGTAACGGAGCTTATGCTGATCGTCAATGAAGTGGGAGGAGTCCCCAGATAGCTTGGACCTAACTTTTGAAATGAAGTTAAGCAGGTCCTTGCGGTCTCCGGAGTACTCCAGTGGGTGGGGTAACTCGATCGGTTTTGTCGTAGCAAGGGCTGTGTTTCCTGTGAGGGATTGCAGTAGTCGGATGGTGGTGTTGGCTGATCCGAGGTCACGTTCTAGGTCGGCGATATGTTTCGCATAGTCGGAGTTGTCTTTTTGGGATTCCTTTAGCTCTGCTTCGAGGTCGATCAACTTTTGACAAGTGCGTTTGTATTCTTTGACTGCATTGTATAAGCCTTGGATTTTGGATGGGTCTTTGTTGACTTCGTCTCTTTGAGCTGCATTGAGGTACAGTGCTATAACAATTTCTTCATCTGCCATGGTGTTTTAACAGAGGTGCCAGGTAAGGTTGTTGTCGTCAGAGGTGACTCGTGTTGCAGAGATTTTGTTTCCGATTTGGCAGGCAATTTCAATTTCGTCGATAATAGCAGTGTTTCCCAAGGACAGGAATTTCGGGATGAGACATGTGAAATGGTAAAACCAGAGATCGTGGAGCATAGGCACAAGGGTAATCAAGAGCAGATGGTAGAGCTGGCAGGTACTTGATTACACAGTTATGTTGTAACGGCGGTCATGGACAAGGTAATCCACAAAGAACCTGAGGGCTCTAGGCTTGTTGACAGTGATCGCGAACACAACACAAGACCTCTTGGAAAGCACCAACGTTGGATGTCTGAAGCTGTGACATGCAACAACTATAGAGGATCCGTGTTTAGGAGCAGAGGTAGGTCAAGGAACAGGATCAGGGAAAACAGGGCGAAGAGGACAAAGGCCAGAGGATCGAAAACCGAAACAAGGACAGAGACTGAGGTGAGGACAATGGCCAGGACTGGAGAGGACTCAAGTATTTATTCGGTGAAATGAACGATTAACTGTGTAAGGAGAGAAGGAAAAGAAACAGAATGCTGGGAGGACAAGTCCTCTTATATACACATTTTCTCCTTCCATGCTGAGACACTAAACTAGTAGACCCTGAACCCTTAACCCTTAACTAACCAGCACAGCCACTCCAGCCATTCCAAACATATGCGGCTGAGCAATTATCCTAATCTATGTGGCTTATCGCCAAGAGCACAGCCACCCACATAAGCCTCCTGATAAGCGAGTGATAACAAGTGATAGGTGAGAAGTGAATGACTTTCTTGAGCCATGACACAAGGAGGCTGCATACATTGTGCAAAACATTGACGAAGAGATAAAGGGTCCCAAGAGAAGAACATTGGAAGTACGGGACACTCATCCCCCTAAGGAAGCTGCTCGTCCTCATGAGATGCAGCAGAAGGACCGAAAGGTCAAGGAAAAGAATGGGGACAAGAAAGGTTCTTCTGGAAAGAAGACCGACAAGCCTGCAATTTTTGCCTCAGGAAGGGAGGCCTTACAGAATGTTCCTCAGAGCAAAATTGATAAGCACAAGAAGGATAAAGCAGACTGTTGGAGATGCGGATGGTCAGGTCACCACATGTATGACTGTTATGCAAAGAAAACAGTAGGAGGAACAGAGTTATCAAATGGAGGCAAGACAGCCTCTGCAGGCAAGAGAAAAAGAGATGATGATGAGGAAGAAGACAAGGGGCAGGAGAAGCCCAAGGACAAGAAGAAGGCCAAGACAGCAGCTGCTAAGCAGGGAAATGAGGACACTGAGATGCCAGATGCTCAGCCTAGATCTTGGGAGATCGAAGACAGCGAGGATTTGGAATCCGATTTTTAGAGTCCTCTAGGGAGGCGTCACCCGAGGAGGAAGATAGCTCTGACGCACAAGAACACAAGTGTGCAGGAGTCAAGAGAAAGGCCCCAGACGACCACCTGTCGATCAGGTCAAAGAATCGACGAACAGACAATGGAACATTGACCCCAGCTACTCAAAAGGAAGACCCGGTTCAACCTCATCATGGACCTAGACCAATCATTGATATGGTTCTGACCTGGTCCAAAACCCAACAACGAATGGTGCGAGTCCTACTTGATACAGGATCCACTGCAGCCCTTCTGGACAAAGGATTTGTTCAGAAATTCAAAATTCCAACCATAAAGAGGGACACTCCACTCCAAATTCGCAACTTCAACAATGAGGTAGTTGCTGGAGCAGGTGAATTCTTTACAGTTCCTTTTATGTTGCAGCATAAGAAGCACTTTGCTGCCGAATCTTTTAAAGTCGCACCTCTAGATAGCGACTGCGATGTCATTCTTCCATATTGGTGGATGACAAAACACCAGCCATCCAACTTATGGGGAGACAAGAACAACATCTCATTCACTACCCCATGTTGCACAGAAAAATGCACAAAGGCTGAGGCTAGTGCATTCTCGCTTAAGGTCGACAAAAGAGTGCTCGACCACCCAGAGGCCTCAGTTATAGGTCACATATCCACTGCCACCACAAAGGAGGAATTATCAGATGCACTTGAACAAGTACCTGAGAAATTCCGAAAATGGACCAACATCATGACAAAGGAAGCCGCAGACAGACTTCCTGACCACAAGCCTTATGACCATGTGATCGACTTAAAGGACGGAGAGACTCCTCCCTGGGGCCCAGTCTATGCACTGAATGAAGTTGAACTGGAAACCCTGAGGGAATGGTTGAAGGAAATGCTTAGGACAGGCAAGATTAGACCATCAAAATCTCCTGCCGCAGCTCCCATCCTTTTCGTACTGAAACCTCATGGTTGAGGTCTAAGGCTATGTGTTGATTACCGAGGGATCAACAAGATAACCATTGCAAATCGTTATCCTCTAACACTGATGTCGGCACTTCAGGATAGAGTGAGAGGTGCAAAAGTCTTCACTAAAATGGACTTAAAAAATGGTTATCATTTGATTCGAATCAAAGAAGGCGATGAGTGGAAAACTGCCTTCAGATGTCGTTATGGTCTTTATGAATTTTTGGTCATGCCCTTTGGGTTATCTAATGCACTGGCAACCTTCCAAAATATGATGAATCATATCTTTAGAGATATGTTGGATCAGGGAGTGATTGTCTACATTGATGATGTGCTCATCTATGCAGAAACAGAGGAAAAGCATGATGAGTTGGTCAAGGAGGTGTTGAAAAGACTTGGAGAGAATGGGCTGGCAATTTCCCCAGAAAAGTGTGTCTGGGCGAAAAACAAAGTGGACTTTCTGGGGTACATCATAAGCGAGAAAGGGATTGAGATGGCACAGGACAAGGTGGAAACTGGGCTGGAATGGGAACCTCCAAGATCCTTGAAGGACACTCAAGCATTTCTGGGGTTCACCAATTTTTATCGCCGATTCATAAAGGACTTCTCGAAAATATGTCGTCCACTGACAGAATCAACAAAAGGCGATGCGAGAAAATGGGAATGGACAGTGGCCATGGAGTTGGCTTTTGACGAGCTCAAGCAACGTTTCACTAAGGCCCCTATCTTGGGACATTTTGATCCAAGAAAGGTGTGCATAGTAGAAACAGATGCTTCGGATTTTGCCCTTGGAGCTGTCCTATCCCAAAAAGGAGATGATGGAAAGTTGCATCCCATTGCTTTCCATTCGAGAAAATTCACTCCGGCTCAGATCAATTATGAGATCAATGACAAAGAGCTACTGGCTATTGTGGACTCATTTAAGGTCTGGAGAAGATATCTCGAAGGAGCGATGCACACTGTCCAAGTCTTCAGCGACCACCAGAACCTTCAGTATTTTACTACAATGAAAGTACTCAACCGAGGCCAAGCAAGATGGGCTCAGGAGCTCGCTGGTGTTGATTTCAAGATTTTCTATCGACCAGGACTTAAGAATGGGAAACCAGATGCATTATCTAGGTGTCCGGAGTTTCGCCCTGAAAAGGGGGGAGGTGAAGATCAGCCGATTATGACGATCCTGCATAAGGAACATTTTTCAAATGCAGCTATCTCATCAATCAGCAGTGGTGGAGAAGGAACAATCTTTATTGCCTCTTCATCACGACTCTCCTCAATTCCTGCAGTCAAATGGTCAGAAGAATTCTTGAAAATGGTCAGAGATGCTGGACTACAGGACGAAGAATATCAGGATGCAGTGAAGAGAATCAAAGAACCTTTGACGATGGAGAATGGCATACTCTATCGAAAGTTGAAACTATGGGTACCAAAGGGTTTAGCCAAGGCAGTCTTGGAATCAGAGCATGACTCGAGAATTGCAGGTCACTTTGGACAAGACAAAACGATTGAGTTAATTCGACAGGATTTCTGGTGGTGTGACCCTGGGCACAGTTTATGCTATGTGGAGGGGTTTTCGATAATTCGTTTCGTTGAATTTGAAGGTTGAATCGAGTGGTGCTTTCTCAGAAAAGCTAGGAAGTTTATTTCGAACTATCGATCACAAGGCGGAATGAACTTAAGGGGTGTCTTCTTTGAGGTTCGGTGGGATTGTTCTGGTAACTTGTCTTGAGGAGGATTTCGTTGCTGATGATCTTGGAGACTGTGGGAGACATAGACCTCTTTATAGACTTTTGGACTTCCAACTTCATCTAACCATCCCCCAGGATGGTATTGCTGAAAACGAGTTTAGGAGATAAGACATGAGTCATTTCCAACAATGATCTTGGATAGATTGCGTCAGCGCAAGCTCATGATTGCATTAATCGCTCACTTGCATGCTGACCACCATCTTCGAGTTAATTCTTGAAAATTCCACACTATGATACTACACCTTCCCATAAGGTAAGGGATTAGCAATCATAACAGGATTCAATCCCCGTCTGGCCGCGTAATGCAATAACTCATCCGGGAATGACAATGAGCCATTTTCCTTCTGAGCCGCGTCATCATAGATTCCCTAAGGAAATCTTGATTGCTTGTGAGGTGACAATCATGCCCTATCACTCGTGCGTTTCTAGCACTTTCCGTGTGATGTCATGAGTCCCCCACCTGTGCTCACCTGTGCGCAGCCACACCCTGGTGTGAACGCAATCCCAACAATTCCCTATGGAGTATTCCTAGCTGAAGGTCGCATCATATCAGGTTCCTTTGAACAGGTTCCTTGAGTGGGTTCCTTGCTGATCGTACGTTGTCTCATGCTGTGCAGTCTTGACCCTTGTACTCAGCGCCACTCCTGTTCACCGACTAGACTCTGCCTTGGTCAACTAACTCCGAATGCAGGTATGTTGAATGATGATTTTGCAATGCCTTGCACATGCCATGGAGCTCTCCTCTGTGCAAGCCCTCTTGGTATCTGTCAGTTGCTGAGCACCTCCTTATGTATAAGTAGGTAGTGTTCGCCCTTGTCTTTGTCTCTCCATCATCGTCGCCAGACTCCTCTTATGGCTGAAGTGCCATCAGTGAGGTAAGTCCTTCCCTTCTCCTTCTTGATCTTGCCCTGCTGACATTCAATAGGTGCGACATCTTGGGCCGGGACCTTCATGAGGTCTCATTCGGGGGTCACGAGTCACGTGACTTCGCTTGCCGGATCTTCGGAGGGTTCCAGCCTGAATTGCTGATTCATAATATTCATTCTCCAGTCGAGTTTGCCATGTTGTCTCTCAAGTTATACATGTTACCCAATCTATTATCACACATTATAGGGTGTGACAGGTGGCCAAAGATGGATGAATCAATTATTGAGCATATACAAAGCTGCATGGAATGTCAGAAGGACAAAGCAGCTCGCCATCAGAAATATGGATTACTCCAACCTTTGGAATTGCCTTATGCCCCATGGCAATCAATTGCTATGAATTTTATTACCGACCTACCAGATTCCAGTGGATGTCACCAACTATGGGTAGTAGTTGATCGATTCACAAAAATGGCCCACTTCATTCCACTGCAAAAAGAGGGCAAGACAACGAATGACCTTGCTAAGATCTTTGCGAAGGAAATTTGGAAGTTACATGGCCTACCAACAGACATAGTGTCGGACAGAGACTCCAGGTTTACACGCACCACCTGGAAGGCATTTATTGGAACCTGGGGAATTAAGCCAAGGATGTCCACAGCATTCCACCCACAGACGGATGGACAAACGGAACGACTCAATCAGACAATTGAAGCATATCTACGCTCTTTTGTCAACTACGAGATGGATAATTGGGTTGACCTCTTACCAATGGCTGAGTTTGCATACAACAACTCAGTAACCAGCACTACAGGACTATCTCCGTTCTATGCGAATTATGGTTACCACCCCATTGCAAGCAACCCTACAACAACTGCTGTGCGCAATCCTGCCAGCAAAGCCTATGCCCACTGGATGCATACAGTTCATGAAGAAACAAAACTATCTCTGGAAAAGACTAGAGAAAGGATGAAGAAGTATGCAGACCTACACCGGCAGGGGGCACCAGTATACCAAGTAGGAGACTTGGTTATGCTTGATGGACGTAATATAAAAACAAGGCGACCATCACGAAAGCTGGATCACAAGTTACATGGTCCTTTTCAAGTCGAGAAAGTCATTTCCCCATCAGCAGTCAGGCTCACACTACCTCGCAAATGGAAGATCCATAATGCTTTCCATGTGTCACTGATTGAGCCATTCCGGGCTGGAACAAGAGCTCCACCAGATCCAAGGAAAACTTTGAGGGAAGCTGATGATGTTGAGGGGAGCAAGGAGTACAATATCGATGAAGTCATGAGCAGTTACAAGTCTGGCAATCGAGTACTCTACCTTGTTAAATGGCTTGGGTGGCCAAACAAAAAGGATTGGACGGCTGAACCTTATGACAATTTTTCAGTAGGAGGTCTGGAGAAATTACGAGAATTTCATCTCAAGTCTCCTGACTCTCTGAGGGACTACCGACTCACAGACTAAAAGCTTAAGGGTATTTTCCCATGTGGTTTTACCTTAAGCCAAGTAGGTAGTAGGATGTAGGGGCTGAAGGACTACATCTAAATTTGATCACTAGTTACTAGGCTACGGCGTAGTGCGATGACAGAGGCATGAACTAGGGCTTCGGGATGAAGCTTGAAGAGGGGAGAGGTGGTGTCACACCCTATAATGTGTGATAATAGATTGGGTAACATGTATAACTTGAGAGAGAAGATGGCAAACTCGACTGGAGAATGAATATTATGAATCAGCAATTCAGGCCGGAACCCTCAGAAGATCCGGCAAGCGAAGTCACGTGACTCGTGACCCCCGAATGAGACCTCATGAAGGTCCCGGCCCAAGACGTCGCACCTATTGAACGTCAGCAGGGGCAAGATCAGGAAGGAGAAGGGAAGGACTTACCTCAATGATGGCACTTCAGCCATAAGATGAGTGTTGGCAACGATGATGGAGAGACAAAGACGAGGGCGAACAGTACCTACTTATACATGAGGAGGTGCTCAGCAACCGATGGATACCAAGAGGGCTTGGGCAGAGGAGAGCTCCATGGCATGTGCAAGGCATTGCGAAATCATCATTCAACATACCTGCATTCAGAGTTAGTTGACAAAGGCAGAGTCTAGTCGGTGAACAGGAGTGGCGCTGATTACAAGGGTCAAGACTGCACAGCATGAGACAATGTACGATAAGCAAGGAACCCACTCAAGGAACCTGTTGAAAGGAACCCGATATGATGCGACCTTCAGCTAGGAATACTCCATAGGGAATTGTTGGGATTGCGTTCTCACCAGGGTGTGGCTGCGCACAGGTGAGCACAGGTGGGGGACTCATGACATCACACGGAAAGTGCTAGAATCGCACGAGTGATAGGGCATGATTGTCACCACACAAGCCATCAAGATTTTCTTAGGGAATCTATGATGACGCGGCTCAGAAGGAAAATGGCTCATTGTCATTCCCTGATGAGTCATTGCATTACGCAGCCAGACATGGATTGAATCCTGTTATGATCGCTAATCCCTTACCTTATGGGAAGGTGTGGTATCATAGTGAGGAATTTTCAAGAATTAACTCGAAGATGGTGGTCAGCATGCAAGTGAGTGATTAATGCAATCATGAGCTTGCGCTGACGCAATCTATCCAAGATTATTGTTGGAAATGACTCATGTCTTATCTCCTAAACTCGTTTTCAGCAATTGTTAACCGGGGGTTGTCCCGTGACTGACGGCCGGGTAACTCAAGATTTCCAAAAGACAAAATTGAGAAGTAATAATTCCAATGATGGGAATTATTTACTTCTCTGGGGATTCTCGTAGAAATGAGTAATAACATGTTATAATCTTAAACTGTCCTGCTTATCTCAGGGAGCGTTTCGAGATCGTCGATGGAAATTGCGTTCAAGTGTGAACAGCAATCTGTGTGGGTCTTATTGTTCGAAGAGGGTCTTGGTTGTATTGTTGTATAGGTTATTCGAGTATTGTGTAAATAATCGAGTATGAGGTACTGATATCTTTCTGGGACTTGCTTGTAATTGATGGGACGATTGTGGGTCTTTTGCTGGATGATGGCTTTTTCGAGTGGGGGCTTTTTCGTATTTTATGTTTTCTGACTTGAGCTCCCCACTCATATACCCACCGGGTACGTTGCGGTGGTCGGAACGCCAAGTACTGGTTGACGTTGGTAGAGAGCATGCAAACATGATATTTTTCGCATACAAATTCCGTATTTCGAATTTTTCCATGCAAACGCTCCAAATCATTCCCAAACCAATCGGATGACTCTTGGTGATCCTCTCGGCCGTATCGTGAATGCGCTGTTGCTAAACCCGTCATTTGCCAATATATTATGTCTAATAATATGACCTCCGTAGGGCATTTGAGCACATATCCCATCTTATGCATGCGTCGTCAGCTCAGGTGAAGTGTTTGTCCTTAGTTGCCGGATTTCCTGATCCGTCCTTATCTGGGCTGCGGCTTCCTGTGCCGTCTGTGTGCCTTGCCAACACTTCACCACGGTAGATGTCATCCGGGCCTCCTGTGGCTTCCGATAGGATCCAACATTCATATCCGTTTGTCCGTATGCGCTTATTCTCGTCATATCGGGCTAACCAAAGGTTTTTCTGCAAGATAAGGTTTCCTGTATTGTCGGCTGCCTGAGGGCCGCTATGCCACGTATTGGTCTTTATCGCCTATGACAATCCTCATCTCCTTCGGCCGACTAGACTCCGTTATTGCATGTCTTATCTTAATGGCATTCGGTATTGTTCCTTCGGTCTTCCGATCATCTCCGCTGAGCTTCCTCGGTAACATATGATTCTTGATTTGGACTTGGCACTCAGTCGTAGGGTACATTCAATTCATTCTTAAATACCTAACTGTTCCTCTCATCCATCGATTCCTCATCCTCATTACCAACTCCGACTTCCTCCAGCCTTCGTCTACGGTCGATCACGGCAGACTCGGTCGTATACAGCGAACTCCTCCTTTTTACATTCTTCTTGTTCCTTCTGCCTTTCTTTGTCCCAGCCCCTTCTCTGTCTGCCTGTTGGGGTGGTCCTGTATGACACGGCACAACGTTCGAATACGGCAGATCGCATACGGCAGAGGGTAGTCCCTTTGTGGACTTGTGGCAAGTAAGAACCACAGTGGCCCAGGCTATAAGTATTCCAGGTTTTTGTCAACATCAGCGGTACGTTCCCCAGGATACGGCTGGGCATTAGAAACCTCAGCCGTTGATCGGAAACTGTCCCTCCTGAGGCTACCCTGGGTTCCTAACCCTTTATGATGCTGACTTTTTTCCTGGCCCCCCATTATCCTACTTCCTGCGGGAAGTGGATGAAGGGTGGTTAGTAATGGCTCTTGTCCTATGGCTTGAGTCATTACTTAGTAAGAATCCCCATTCTTAAAATGTGTCTTAAAGGTGGGGTATGACACTACCTCCCCCCTTATAAGATTTCGACCCGAAATCATTAACTTAGATTCTTGGCTTATGAATTCTTAGCTATATGATTATGAAACGGGATTTTTTGATGAAGTCCTCCAACCCCTTCATCCACCAACATGTTTTCTTATCCCAAGACCATTAAAACCTCAGAGAGGAAAGGTATCTTGAGATAGTTGGTTGTTTAAACACATTGGTCCCTCGGCATGCCTGGATTCCTTGAGTGGAACTCTCGGAGTGACTGCAGGCCACCTACTATGAAGCATTCATACGGTTCTTCAGTATGATCCTTCTTAAGTGGATATCCTTTCCATCTGACTCGGTAAAGGACTTTCCCCTTGACTTTCCTACTCGATAAGATCTCTTCTATCTCCCATTCCTCATTGCCCTCGATGTCATCACATTCATCAATGATTTTTAATAGATCGGGTGGAGGTCTGGTCCCATTGTTGTATGGTTCGAGTAAGGATACATGGAAGGTATTGTGGATCTTCCATTTTCTGGGTAGTGATAGTCACATGGCTGTTGAAGAGATTACTTTCTCTATCGCAAAGGGGCCATGCTTCTTGTGGTCCAGTTTATGTTTTGGATGTCTGGTCTGGATGTTCCTTCCATCTAACATGACTAGGTCCCCGACCTTGAACTCTGGGGCATCCTTGCGTTTATTATCGGCATATTTCTTCATTCTTTCCCGAGTTGCTTGTAGGTTTTTCGTGACTAGACTTTGAACCGAGAGGATGTGGTTGATGTATCCTTCTTGAGTGTCCTCGCTGGTTGGTGTTGTACTTGGGTTGGTGCAACCTGGGTGTCGGCCATAGTTGGCAAAGAAGGGTGACATGCCTGTGGCCTGAGTTACTGAATTGTTGTATGCGAACTCAGCCATGGGCAAGAGCCCAACCCAATCATCCATCTCATAGTTGGTGAATGATCGTAAGTATGCCTCGATTGTCTGGTTGATCCTTTCCGTTTGGCCATCTGTTTGTGGATGAAAAGATGTGCTCATTCGCGGTCGTATTCCTAGGATGCCAAGGAACTGTTTCCACTCTGTGGAGGTAAAGCGGGAGTCGCGGTCTGAGATGATATCAGTTGGGATGCCATGGAATCTCCATATCTCCCTGGCGAATATCTTTACTAGGTGTTCTGCTGTCTTTTGATCCTTCTTGAGTGGTATGAAGTGAGCCATCTTTGTAAACCTGTCTACAATGACCCAGAGTTGGTCACAGTCCTCTGACAAGGGGAGGTCTGTGATGAAGTCCATGGCAATTGATGTCCATGGTGCATATGGGAGCTCTAATGGTGAGAGCAGGCCATATGGCTTGTGGCGTGATGCCTTGTCCTTCTGACATTCTAAACAACTTCTGAGATATTCGATAATTTCTTGGTCCATCTTAGGCCACCAGAAGTTGCATCAGATTAGCTCGATCGTTTTGTCTTGACCAAAGTGTCCGGCTACTGCGCTGTTGTGCTCTGTATGTAAAATCGCATGTCGTGCATTCTCTGGGACCCAAAGCAATCCCTTGCGATATAATAATCCATCCTGAAGTTCTAAAATCCCTTCCTTTCCTTCTGTCTTCTGCGCGCTTCCACTGAGGTCCTCTAAGGCCTGGTAGTATGCTGCGTCTTGTTGTCCTGCCATTCTTATTTCCTTCTCAAATTCCTTTGTCTATTTCGATACTGATGATGCCAAATAAGCCAGCTGAACTGCTGAGCAACAGAACACCATTCCTTCTTCTCCAGTACTGATTGCTGAGATTGTGTCGAAGTGTTTTTCATGCAATACAGTCTGTATCGGCTGGTTTCGACCTCCCCCCTTTTCAGGGCGATACTCCGGGCGCCTCGATAATGCATCTGGCTTGCCATTACTTGTTCCTTTCCTATAAAAAATTTTGAAGTCCACGCCGGCCAGTTCCTGAGCCCAGCGTGCCTGCCTTCTGTTGAGAACCTTGGTTGTCATGAAGTACTCAAGGTTTTTGTGGTCGGTAAATACCTGAACCGTGTGAAGTGATCCCTCCAAGTATTTTCGCCATGCCTTGCAACAATCAACTATTGCAAGTAGTTCCTTATCATGTATTTCATAGTTGATTTCGGCTGGTGAGAATTTTCTGGAGTGGAAGGCAACTGGGTGCAGTTTCTTGTCTTCTGCTGTTTGGGACAGTGTTCCACCTAGTGCAAAATCTGATGCATCAGTTTCAACAATGCATTCTTGTTGTGGGTCGAAGTGTGTGAGGATGGGTGCAGTCGTAAAGCAGTCTTTCAGTTTTTCGAATGATTCTGTCATTGCCTCTGTCCAAACCCAGTCCTTTGGTGATCCCTTGGTTGAATCGCTGAGGGGTTTAGCGATTTTTGAGAATTCTCTTATGAATCGGCAATAGAAATTCGCGAAGCCAATAAATGACTGTACATCCCTTAAACATCTTGGTCGTTCCCACTCCCGAATGCATTGGACTTTGTCTTGGGCCATTTCAATACCATCTTTTGAAATAACATACCCCAGGAAGTCGACTCGGCTGGTTGACCAAAAGCATTTGTCCTGTGATATAGCTAGCCCATTTTCTGCTAGGCGTTTCAATACCTCTGTGACAATGCGATCGTGTTCTTCCTCTGTTTCTGCATAAATGAGGATGTCGTCCAAATATACAATTAATCCTAAGTCCAACAAATCCCGAAAAATGTGATTCATCATATTTTGAAAGGTTGCTGGGGCATTTGGCAACCCAAAGGGCATGACAGTGTATTCGTACAGTCCATACCGCGTCTTGAATGCTGTTTTCCATTCGTCTCCAGGTTCTTTTTTATTAGGTTTTAATTTTTTAGATTGTTTTTGGGTTTCTTGATTTTTGGTGCATTTTACTCCAGCGACTGATATCTTTTGAGAACTTGATACGTCTTCCCGTTCTTGGATGCCTCTGCATATCCTTCGAGGCTTTCCTAGTTTAAATCCGAGAGATCGGAGGTCTCTACTTCCCAGACCCTTCTTGCTGTTTCAGGGGCTGGCTCTGATTTTGTCTGGGTCACTGTGGCGACATTCTTTGGCCGCTTGGATATGGGTTCCTCTGTCTCCTCCTTTTCATCTTCGGAATCTTCTGATGGTCGTTGGCGTTTAGCCTTCTTTGTGACTGCAGCCACTGTGGTGGTCAGTTCGGTTCCTTTTGAGGTCTTCTTCGCAAAGCATTCTAGGGTGTGGTGGCTATTTCGGCCACAGCGCCAGCAGGAGGCCTTGTCTGCTTTGTGTTGGTCGATTTCAGCCTGAGGGACCCCGGCCAATGCTTCACGGTTATTTTGGAATTTCTTTTCTCGATCACCCTTGGGTGTGCGAGTGGTCTCTTTAGTTTTACCATTGTTGGATCTTTTGTTTTCATCTCGCTTTCGCTTCTCCTTCTCCTGTTTGGGTTCTGAGGGGGCCTGATAAATGTGGAGCAGTGGTTTTTCATGCATGTTCCGATGTTCTTCTTTTGCAGTTGCAAGTTTAATGAGTCTGGCCTTGAAACACTCATACTTTGGGTCATCCATGTCCTGAACATCTGTCCATGCCTGGCAGGCCAGATCCTCTGGGAATGCCTGGTCATAAATTTCTCTCAGGACTTCTCCTTCGACTTGGGCCTTCTCTTGGTAGATGGCCATCCTGATTCCCCATTGATCTGCTGGAAGGCCGGTCTTATGGCATCCCGGTTTGTACTTCCAATGCAACCTGGCCATCTTGTTGTTGTAGTTGCGCTTCTGGTGGGGGTCACGGAAATAGTGGTCCATTGCTGCAGTGTATGAGGGCCAGGTATCAGGGCGTAATTCCTTTTCCGTAGTGTCGACACGGTTTTGGTGCCATTGGCGGGCATCACCCTTTAGGAGGGACCCCAACCAGTGAATTCGGGTGGCATCAGTGTTAAAGTCGATAGATCGCACAGTCATATATTCCTTGACTGCTTTCATCCATGGGATGTAATTTTCTCTATCCCCATCGAAAACCTCTGGTTCCTTCATCTTGGGAGCTTTTCCTAGGACAATTGCTTCTGGTCGCTTGGTGATGCGATTCTTTTTGTCCTTCTTCCGTAGGGCACGAATGAGTTTTGATATCTCATTCCCTAGATCCTTCGGTCTATCTGATTCTGAGTCTGAACTGGAAGAGCTGGAACTGCTTCCTCCTGGTGGAGGTCCTGGGGGTGGTATCACTCCACCTGGTGGACTGCTGCCGCTAGACTCTGTCGCTCTTGAACATCTACTTGATCGGTCACTGGGTGGTAGGGGAGGAAGGTCGCAGTCTGACTCCATCCCATCACTACTTGGGAGGGGAATTCTCCCCTGTCGAGCATGTTGCTCTAAGATGCTATCAATGACCGACGTTACATCTATATCCTTTGGGGACTGTTGCGCCAATTGGAACTGGGTTTTTAACTCTTCTCCAATGGCCTGAAGCTCGTCCCGGAATGATCGTCGCATGTCTTCTCGTTCTTGCTGAGAAATAGCAGATGCATTGGCCTGGTTCTGTTGGAGTTGTGACTGGAGACGCTTCAATTTCCGTAGGTCCTCCTTGACCTTCTCCTGGTCGACTCTTGCCCTGGCTTCTCGGGCATTCATTTCTGCAGCCCATCGTTGGCAATCATTGTTGAACTTCTCCTGCTTAACTGCCTGGTCTTTGTGGTATGCGATCCAGACATTTTGGTTGGCTTCCATTTGTTGGGCGAAATCCTGAAGTAACTTCTGTCTTCGTTCTTCACTGTCTGCCGCATTGATGGTAATCGTCTCTACATGTCTTCTTAGGGCCATGTGGGCAGCTGCCACTTCTGCAAATTGAGTGGTGGTGAGGTTGAAGTGAGCACCGGTAGCGTCTGCAGCATGCTGCTGGGCCTGAGCAATCGCAAGGTTTAAGTTGGATTCGATTTTGCGATAATCATTCTGCATTTGCATAAAAATACGGTATGCCTCTGTTTCATCCCCTTGGATTTGTCCTCGGAGGCTGTTGATTTCAACTGCAGTATGGTGTAGTTGATTCATAAGGGTACGTCCCCACTCAGGGACAGAGTGCAATTTGATGGGTTCGATAGGTGGGATATTCTCTGATCCCCCATTGTTGGTGCTAACTAGTGCCCAGGAAGGCATAGGCAAGAAATCGATTTCCATTGGCTCGGGCATGGTTTTTCTGTTTGGTGGTTCTGTCTTTCTTGCAGGACGTCTCTCAATACGCTCGGTGAGGCGTTGAGTAAGATTATAGTGTTAACCGGGGGTTGTCCCGTGACTGACGGCCGGGTAACTCAAGATTTCCAAAAGAAAAAATTGAGAAGTAATAATTCCAATGATGGGAATTATTTACTTCTCTGGGGATTCTCGTAGAAATGAGTAATAACGTGTTATAATCTTAAACTCTCCTGCTTATCTCAGGGAGCATTTCGAGATCGTCGATGGAAATTGCGTTCAAGTGTGAACAGCAATCTGTGTGGGTCTTATTGTTCGAAGAGGGTCTTGGTTGTATTGTTGTATAGGTTATTCGAGTATTGTGTAAATAATCGAGTATGAGGTACTAATATCTTTCTGGGACTTGCTTGTAATTGATGGGACGATTGTGGGTCTTTTGCTGGATGATGGCTTTTTCGAGTGGGGGCTTTTTCGTATTTTATGTTTTCTGACTTGAGCTCCCCACTCATATACCCACCGGGTACATTGCGGTGGTCGGAACGCCAAGTACTGGTTGACGTTGGTAGAGAGCATGCAAACATGATATTTTTCGCATACAAATTCCGTATTTCGAATTTTTCCATGCAAATGCTTCAAATCATTCCCAAACCAATCGGATGACTCTTGGTGATCCTCTCGGCCGTATCGTGCATGCACTGTTGCTAAACCCGTCATTTGCCAATATATTATGTCTAATAATATGACCTCCGTAGGGCATTTGAGCACATATTGTCATGGCTCTGCTATTCAGCACAATGAAGTGACTTAGGGATCAGAGGCAGCCACAGTGGCTTGACGATGAGGCATAGCCACTGGGGCTATGTAAGGGATGTTTGGTTAATAAGAATGACGTTGAGGCCTATCTCCTTGTGTCTTTCTATTCTGCAAAAATCAGGTTTTCATGAGCAGCGAGGATTTGGAGGAAAGGTATGGTTGCACGAGCATTATTTCCTGTTTCTTTGTTTCACTCATTTTCGTAAATCAGGTTTTTCATGATTATACCCTTGCTCAGGGTATGGGTTTTATTTTCTGAGATATGGGTTTTATTTTCTGAGAAATTATGCACAGTTTGAGTTTTGATCAAACCCTTGTTAAGGGTAGGGGTTCGTGAGAGGATGAATTATGTAAAAGGAGGGCTCTCTCTCCATCCTCTTCCTGTTTTTCCTTTCTTCTTTACAGAACGTCTTGTCGAGTTATCAATACAACTACCTTGATCAACCTTCTCTTGTCCTAGTCCTGTCTCCTGCCTGGCCTTGTCTTATCCCTTGCCCGTGCCCCCTGTACCCTGCCCACTGCGTACCTTGGACGTTCCCTCGAGCCTGCCCGGTTACACATATCCCATCTTATGCATGCGTCGTCAGCTCAGGTGAAGTGTTTGTCCTTAGTTGCCGGATTTCCTGATCCGTCCTTATCTGGGCTGCGGCTTCCTGTGCCGTCTGTGTGCCTTGCCAACACTTCACCACGGTAGATGTCATCCGGGCCTCCTGTGGCTTCCGATAGGATCCAACATTCATATCCGTTTGTCCGTATGCGCTTATTCTCGTCATATCGGGCTAACCGAAGGTTTTTCTGCAAGATAAGGTTTCCTGTATTGTCGGCTGCCTCAGGGCCGCTATGCCACGTATTGGTCTTTATCGCCTATGACAATCCTCATCTCCTTCGGCCGACTAGACTCCGTTATTGCATGTCTTATCTTAATGGCATTCAGTATTGTTCCTTCGGTCTTCCGATCATCTCCGCTGAGCTTCCTCGGTAACATATGATTCTTGATTTGGACTTGGCACTCAGTCGTAGGGTACATTCAATTCATTCTTAAATACCTAACTGTTCCTCTCATCCATCGATTCCTCATCCTCATTACCAACTCTGACTTCCTCCAGCCTTCGTCTACGGTCGATCACGGCAGACTCGGTCGTATACGGCGAACTCCTCCTTTTTACATTCTTCTTGTTCCTTCTGCCTTTCTTTGTCCCAGCCCCTTCTCTGTCTGCCTGTTGGGGTGGTCCTGTATGACACGGCACAACGTTCGAATATGGCAGATCGCATATGGCAGAGGGTAGTCCCTTTGTGGACTTGTGGCAAGTAAGAACCACAGTGGCCCAGGCTATAAGTATTCCAGGTTTTTATCAACATCAGCGGTACGTTCCCCAGGATACGGCTGGGCATTAGAAACCTCAGCCGTTGATCGGAAACTGTCCCTCCTGAGGCTACCCCGGGTTCCTAACCCTTTATGATGCTGACTTTTTTCCTGGCCCCCCATTATCCTACTTCCTGCGGGAAGTGGATGAAGGGTGGTTAGTAATGGCTCTTGTCCTATGGCTTGAGTCATTACTTAGTAAGAATCCCCATTCTTAAAATGTGTCTTAAAGGTGGGGTATGACAGCAATACCATCCTGGGGGATGGTTAGACAAAGTTGGAAGTCCCAAAGTCTATAAAGAGGTCTATGTCTCCCACAGTCTCCAAGATCATCAGCAATGAAATCCTCCTCAAGACAAGTTACCACAACAATCCCACCGAACCTCAGAAGACACCCCTTAAGTTTATTCCGCCTTGTGATCGATAGTTCGAATAAACTTCCTAGCTTTTTCTGAGAAAGCAACAATCGATTAAACAAATGAACAACGAAACAAATTATCGAAACCCCCTCTGCATAGCAGAAACTGTGCCCAGGGTCACAGCTATGGATCAGAGTTCATCCACTGAGACTCATCAGTGTTCTATATCAACCCTCAGAATTCTCCCATTTACTTCTCATCATCATCACAATTGCATATCATGCATGCCACATGCTTATGTCAAGATGAGAGCCTAATTCATTATTCTATTGTAATCAGTGTGAACTTATAGTTTATCTTATCAATATACTTTGTACCTGCCTTTCCACACACAATCTTACTTATTAAACCTCAATCAATAATGAAAATCAACTGATCTCCTAGTCCCCTGACTAAGGATCGCTTTTAGTAAGTCATTACTAAGAAATTCAAAACCCTTTACACTCTGTTGGGTGCTGGTTTTACTCCCACCCATTACACAGTCTGCCTCTCAATTTTCCAACTCCCGTCTTTTCTAAGAACTTCAGAATGGCCACCGTAGCCTTTGGTTCATTGAATAATGCTGATGTTGGTTCATGACGATAGTTTAGCCATACTACCTCTCTCTCAACCCGCTTCCAGAGATGTTTCATCACTTCCTTCCATCCTTGCCATTCTTTGAATAAATGATCATGAGTCTGTCTTCTGTCAGCATCACACCACCGGTAGATGTTGGAATCAGCCGTCTTGATCATATATTTCAAATACGGTGCGATGACTGTATGGCCCATCATTAGCTGATAGAATCTTGAAGCCAGCTCTTTGCATACCTGATACCATTCCCGTCTGAAATTTGGTATTTTTCGTTGAAGATAGCCGCAGCTGTCTTGAATGCTTTGCTTCCACCAATTAGATGACTCCATGCATTTCTTTTCCGCTGCGGTACGCTTGAGGTATGCTCAGCTGGCAAAGTGGAGCATCTGACAGGATTGAGGTGATCCCACCGAGATGTCGGCAGCCTTGGATTGCTGACTGAGCATCCGCAAAGACTGTGTAACATTGGCCTTGTGTCACTCAAGAGGTGAAAAGCGATAGCGCTTCGTAAATCGCATAAAGCTCTGCATCGAACACCTACTTGTTTCGGCCGAGGCGGAAAGACTTTCCACGCCAGCCTCCATCGCCGGCATTCCAAATAACGCTGCAGCCGAACTTGCCATTATCAAGACGAGATCCATCAGTCCAGACGATGCGTTCGGAGTCCTCCCATTCCAGAGCTGTGGCTAACGCCGATGACAGCGTCGATTCGTGCATTAACAGTCCTGGGAAGGCCCAGCCTTGAGGTCTCCAAGCGCGTTCCGCCTCGTACCGGCCTATTAGCGAAGCCTGCATGAGCATCCGAGCCAGCTCCGAACCGTCGACTCGGAGCATCGCATCGGGGCCATCGTTACCAGCATCGCACGGCATGCCGAGAAGGCGTTGTGCGTAACGCGTACGTCGGTAGTTCAGTAATGGGACTGCCGGCGTCATGCCTGCCTCCACAAGGAGGGTCCACCGTCCGGTGCAAGTGACGTACCTGTGCGACAGTTGCTGCCTATTTGCTACATTCGGCGGGTATTTCAACTCATCACTTGATTTCACTTTACGTGACGGGCGCAATATAATAAGGATGGCCCGGACTGCAAAGGAACCCTTCTCACTTTTGCCTCCTCCAACTTGCACACTTTGGAAACTTCACATACCCAGCTTTAACCGGAGTTGTAACATCTCAACCACCGGATACACATCACGGGTAACCCTCTCTAGAAGCCCTACAGAGGAATAATACCGCATCCAATTGGATGCAACTCAAGGTTACCAAGGAGCTTGCAGTAAAGATATGAAAGCTTGGCTGAATTCACAGAAAAATGTGAAGGAAGTTTGAGGTTGTGGTGGCCGCTGGACCTGAAAGAAGGCCGCGTTTGCTGCTGAGTCTGCAGCTTTTTTACAGAATGGACAACATAAGGAAGCGTAGGTGCTTACTAAGGACTCAGTGAAATTTATCGTGTGGGAGTTAATGCTCAGATGGCGCTATGTGAGTAGCGTCTAGCATGGACCTAAGAGTACGTGCACGGAATTCATGAAGGAGAAATATCCCCACAATTCTTAAAAAAGAATCTTAGACTACTTATTGGAAATCAATTGTCCGTAGATGAAAGGCTGAATGCACTCATTACAATTACTCCGTTTTTAGAGAACGCCACGTCGGCCAGAGCATGAGCCCTATCCATCCACTCTATGCATACTCTCATATAATTATTAACGACACATTGTATCGTCATTCTTGCCGGAATGCCCTATTCTCCGAATATTCGAACCCAAACACCTTTAGTCTATTGATAGCCAATAAGTATCTTCTAAAAATAGTCAATTAGGAACTGCATAGCAGCACTTACTTCTTCCGAATAGATCACCTCAATGATTTTGTAGACATTCTCGATATAAATGGTCACACTCACATAAATCAATGTAACCTGTTTGTGCCCTGTAGCGTTGTGGGAGAAGACAAATTTGGTAGCCTCGATTGCGTCGTGGAGAAACGCATTCATTCGTTCAATTAATATGGCATCCTTGATTTCCTAGTATAAATTTCATTAGAAATCAGCTATGTAGCTCTGGGCAACAAGCTTTTAACACCTGAGGTGAGATAGGTAGCTCACGATCCTGTCCGTACTTGATGGCCATTGCGATGTATTTTGTAGGCGAATCGCCGAAGGCAAGTCCATTCTGTTAACCATTATTTAGCCATCTCAGTTCTTTCTTTATAGATCCAAAACGTGTGAGACTTACAATAGGATAGCCTTCTCGTTCCATGTTTCCTTGGATTTGAGCCAAGTTGGTGAACATAGTTTCGACGCCTGCCATGTAGGTTGCCAGAGCGGAAATGAGGGGGTCGGTAGTCTGCAGGTTTTGTGGAAGGGTCGTAGAGTATGTGTCGGTAGGATTTAGAACCGGGGGATCAGACGCCACCATGTTGCCGTTGCTTGATGAATGCTAATAGGCGAGCATACGGGAATATCGCTGGGGTTGGGAGTACCAAAAAATATGGAGGGTGTTTGAGTATTTGAGTTTGGTGGTAACAAAAAGTATGGAGGGAGTTTGAGGTGGAGGTTCCCGCCGGACCTGCGCCGGACCTGCAACAAGGCTGCTTATACTGCCAAGACAGCAACCCTTCCTTTCCGAGGGTGCTAGAGGTTGCAATAACCCTTACCTCCTGCCTTAGGCTCCTGTATGAGACGCATGTAGTACCCAGCATTATGAACGAGTGAACGGGGTAACTTAGATGAGTTGAAGGATATTATCGGCGATGGCGATGGTCCGTTAGCTTGGTCGGCTTTGTGTCCCGGGCCTTGAAGTTTAGGGCTGTCGAATATAAGTCCGAAAAACTTTGTCTTTGGTTGCAAATTTTGTAAACCGTGAAGGATAGGACGGTGGGAGCCTAGTCAGCCCATTAAGTCACGAGTGATTTTCTATGCTGTGCTATGCGTGATCAAAACAATCCATTGCAACTTCATTTTCAACGGCTAAATCTTTCCGAAATATGCCTTCTTTCACTTCCTCGCCCAAATCACTCCCCAAGAATCCACAGCATCTCCAAACATCCCGTAACACCCCTTTACACCCGCCCCACCCCAAATCACACTCACGGGATCAATGCCATCGTAATCCTCTTGCCCAGCCGAAACACTTCGCCCCAAATTTGTTGAAAACTGTACCCACACCACCAACCGAATCTTTTCTTTCCAAACCCTCTTACTCACCGCGTCCACCCTTACCACTTTCTCATCCGGCCCCAGAACCAGGGAAGTACTTCTCGCATTACCAGCGGCGGCAGTATTTCCAATGGCCAAAGAAACTGCAGGATCTGGATAATGGAACACGAACCCCCTCGGCAGCTTCCCCGCGGAGTAGAGATCAATTTGCACAGGAAACTGATCCTCCGGTAATTCCTTAAGAAGCGATTTCATAGGCGGACCCAATTCAGCGCCGATACGTGGAGAGAAAATGAAGTGATAACCAAAAAGGTAGTTGGCTTGTAAATATCTTTGTTCTTCGAATGTGTAGGAGTTTAAAGGGGCTTGGTGAAGTGGTGGGGTTATGATTTTACGGTGCTACGTCGGACCTTGTTCGTTAGATGGTTTTTATGGGGGGATAGAGAACGCACTGGAATTAAGGCTGCGAAAAGCTCAGAGGACATGAATGGGGGGATATGATCTTCGCTGCTGGCTAGCTCGGGGTGGTAGGCGATGTTGTCAACTTCCTTGACGATTCGAAGCATTTGGTTGCGACAGTAGGTTTTGGCGTCGTCGAGCTCGCTGAGGATAAGCTGGATTGGCTTGAGTTCTTCGCGGAGATCGTCGAGTTTTGCGTCGGAGACTTCTTCGTAGGCGGAGGTGTCCTCGAGCACTAGAGAGATTAGCGAATGATGAGCGATGATGGACGGGGAATGAACTTTGGTTGAGCTGTTTTACGATATATTTGTATTCCATGTAAGCTTCGAGGAGATATGTGTGATACAGAACGACATTATCGTATTCGAGGGGGGTGATGTTGGGGCACTGCTCGTGGAAGGATCGGAGGGTAGTGTATTTCGATAGCACAGCCCTAGAGATCGTCAGTCTTTGTTTTCTGGGCAATTCTATGGACCGTTTTTATACTTACGCTATCCTCTGCGGACATTTCTGTACCAAGTCCGGAAACCTTGCCGCAACCCTCAGGATGCTATCAATATCCCACTGTGTATCCTCCTCCTTGAGCCTTCCACCTCCTGACCAATTCACATTCATCGTCAACTCTGTTTTTTCAGAGAGCACCTTCCTCGCCGCTAAAATCGCCATATCCGCCTCCTCCCTGCCCGTTAGGGTTGCCAATGCCAGTCTCGCTGTCGCCTTAATTTTCGCCACCCCTCCCTTCTCCTCCGCCTTCACCTCATCCGGTATCGTAATACTCACCAACGCAGTAAACTCACCCCCCTCCAAGAATCCAGAGATAAAACAATCCCCAAACATCCGGTTGAAAACATCCTGTGTTACACCTTTTATCCGCTGGAATCGCATGTTTTCTTGTGTTGGGGGAACGGAGGGCTGGCTTATCGCTTTCACATAGATTAGATAGTTGATGTCCGCTTCTTTGAACTTGTCGCAGTCTATGAAACCTCCGCCTCCTTTGCCGGAATTGCCAATGGAACCGGATTTGATACTGGTTGAGGGGGAGAGATTGGTGGCTTCGACGACATCACTATGGAGTTATTAAAAGGAGAATGGAAAGAGAGCTATGGCAGCGGGGTACCTGAGCTTATCGACGAATTGAGAGGAGTAGGTGACTATTTGGCGCTGAATTTCGTCTACTGGTGGAGGAGGAGGGGGAATGTTGCTGACGACTTTTGGGGGATCGAAAACGACGGCGCTGTCGATAGTGATATTTTGAGTGTAGGAATTGAAACTTTAGAGTTTCCTATCAGCAAGCTTCCGTTGTCATGTTTGACATGTGAAACATCAACATACCCTTGCCCGAGGCGCATAGCATTACTGTAGGGAGCGTAGGCAGTCGCCATTGTTGTTTATGAAGGCTGTGTGAATGTTCGATATCTCTCGAATACCTTCAGCTACCCCCAGCGACTCCTCGGGCCTATTTCAATCCCTCGGATAATGTGGAGAAACCGTTGTATTCTACGGTATAAAGCTAGCCAGCTGTTCATCTTCACAATGCAGCTTCCTGCATACCCTGCAGCTAGTAGATCTCCCGTAAATAACGAATCGCCAACAACGAATCCTTTGTCAGCTTGGCAACCCCGCGTAGCCACGTCATCACGGGATAACGGGAAGTCATGCGGCCAGCGAAGCGATATGGATAAACCGTCGAATTGGGTAGCGTTGTTGGTATTTTTTAAAACATTTCCAGCGCGCGTGCCCTCGGGATTGGAAAGTAATATGGAGATTGTGTCATGGTGGCACCACACGTGGGTTATAGGAATGCTGTTATTGTTATTAGGGCGTTTTTTGATGTGCTTTTGAGGCTTCGTGGAGTTGGCATTCCTACTCTCAGAGGACGGGCTTGAAGGAAGGCTGGTTTTGCGGCGAGAGATACAAGACGTCTTCAAACCCTTGCCCTAGAGCTAGCCCTAATTGATCGCTGTGGCTTTCGCTTGTTCATGGCTTTTGGGCTTGAAGCTTGGAGTTTCTCGCTCGCACGGACTTTCGGTCATCAAGCTCATCGTATGAGATGAGTTATGTCTAATTGTGTGAAAAGTTTTAGTGCGGAATGGGTGGAAATTGTGACTTATGCGGTATTGAGCATGAATTGAAGTCGATGCCAGATGCAGCTGAGGCATGGATCCAGGCATGAATGTTGCGGGGTTTTGGCATACAGACGTGATAGCCGCAATTATTACCGGGAAACAATGGAAAAATTTGCGGAACGACATCCGCGGATTGGGCTGCATAATTCGGGGAACCTGTACTCGAGTAGTTTACTGTTTACCCGCAAGGCTGAATGTTATGAGAGAGATAAACAATTGGTGGTATGACAATCTGTATTAATGGTCAGACGACCTACCAATGGACACTTTGATGGTTCTGGTGAGTCATGTGTTGCTCATGTAAATAAATGTTTGGCACTGAGTTGACGGACATGTACTAAACCTCGTGAAGCCGCGGTAAAGACAGAGAGGTGATAGGGAATCGTCTTCTGAAAATACGATTTTTGCAAAATAAAGGTCATGGAAGAAAGAATATTCCTGTCTCATAAAATTATGCCTAGATTCAAGTGAAATCAAACATTCTCAAGTCCAGGATTAAACTTGGGGTCACGTGTAGACGTTCTGCTGATTAATTCGGTATCATCCGTTAGCGTCACTCTAGGGCTGAAGCTTTATCGCACAAAGGCATTGTACCTACCCACCTGCGTTGCATGACGCCGACAACCTAACGAAAGTTTACGAGACCAACAACCTACGCGTCACCATGAGTAGATTTGGAGTATTCGTTGTCGGACCTGCTGGTTCCGGAAAGGTATGTTCGTGCGATCCAAGTTATCGTGAATTTGAAGCTGATTTGCTCATGTTTGTTTGCAGTCGACTTTTTGCTCTGCCTTGATCTCCCACCTCAAGAATTCAAAGCGATCATGTACGGAAATCGGTTCTTTACCGCCAAACCACAGAGACTGATGGTGTCTCATTAGGCATCTACGTTAACTTGGACCCCGCCGCGGAGGAGTTCGACTTTGAACCTGATGTCGACATCAAAAATTTGATCAGTCTTGACGATGCAATGGAGGAGATGCAGTTGGGACCTAATGGTGCTATGATGGCCTGCTTTGAGTACGTTTTCCAGGACCAGGCCGCTGTTGTCGGAGGTGCTGACAGGTGTACCAGGTTCCTTATGGAGAACCTCGACTGGCTCGAATCAGAACTCGACGACGTAACGGAAGATTTCATAACGATTTTCGATTGCCCCGGACAGATCGAGCTATATTCCCACGTTCCGATATTACCAAATCTCTGTAAATACCTTCAGATGAACCTCAACTACAACCTCTGCGCTTCATACCTCATCGAGTCTACTTTCGTTGTCGACAAGGCTAAGTTCTTCGCTGGAACTTTGTCTGCTATGTCCGCTATGATCATGCTCGAGATCCCCCACCTCAACATCTTGTCGAAGATGGACTTGGTCAAGAGCCAGGTAACAAAACGTGAGCTCAAGCGCTACTTGGACCCGGACCCAAGTATAATCTCTACCGATATCCACGCGGAGACCAACCCTAAGTTCCATGCTTTGAACGAGGGTAAGTTTTATCACATTTAAATGCTTCAATCAAACTCAAACTAACACCTTGTGTAGCTGTTGTAAAGCTTATTGAGGACTTCTCAATGGTGTCGTTCCTTCAGCTCGAGAGTCAGAATGAGGACAGTGTACAGGCAATTCTGAGTTACATTGATGATTGTCTTGGCTGGTCAGAAGTACAGGAGCCTCAGCTCAAGGACGATCCTGACCAGGACTACGAGGAGGGAGGAGAGGAATAAAAAAAAATCTAAAATTTGCATAATAATAATATCTACCTAAAATAAAGGCGTTTATGAATTCAAATTTCCATCATCTTGTGAAAAAACAAATATTTCGTGGCAATTGTTGCTTTTGTTTTTTGTATTGTAGCTTGAAGTTCCACTCTGTACTCCACAAAGCTGAAAAATTGACAAGCTCCGGAAAAACTGCCCTAATCGCTGCGCGTTCCCCAGTAGCGCGCCCAGTGTAAAACTAACCACGCTTCACGTGAGCGCGCTAAACTCACCAGGATCACGAATTTTTCCCTCCACCAAAAGATTCGCGCAGTATCCTCACCACACCTTACAACTCCACACAACTTCAACAATGGGTCGCGTTAAGAAGTCCACCCGCAAATTCGAGGCGAAGCACCTTACCCGAACGCTCGACGACCGCAAGGCGAAAAAGAAGACCAAGCAGGCCTACATCCTCCGCGAAAAGAAGAAGGCCAAGAGAGTTTCTGAGCGCGCCGGTGAAGAAGGATCAGAAGAGGAGGAGGATGAGGCCAAGATTAAGGCCAAGCAGATCAAGAAGGATGGTCCCCAGCTTTTCGAGGACATGAGCGTGGAGCAATTCTTTGCTGGAGGATTCGAGGTTCCGGAAGCTGCACCTTCAAAGGACAAGAAGAGAAAGCGGGATGAGAAGGAGAGCAAGAAGGAGACTGCGGAGGTCGAGGAGAATGCCGAGGACAGCGCGGATGAGTTCGACGAGCACAAGAATGACCTCAGCAAGCTCGCAGAGAACGACCCCGAGTTCTACAAGTACCTCAAGGAGAACGACCCGGAGCTTTTGGACTTCACCATGGCCGAGCGCGATGACCTTTCAAGCATTGACGAGTTGTCCGAGGGTGAGGAGGAGGAGGAGACCGACAAGAAATCTAAGAAGGGCAAAAAGGAGAAGGACAGCAACGATGTTTCTATGGAGGACGTTAAGAAGTGGAAAACTGCGTTGGTGGAGAACAAGAGTTTGAGAAGTTTAAGAGAGGTCGTTTTGGCTTTCAGAGCTGCGGCGCACGTCAACGACGTTGAGGTGGATGCTAAGCAGGGTGGATTCAAGTACACCATTACCAACCCTAATGGTATGAAGGTCCAATTGAGGAAGGAAATATGGCTGGCAGCTATTTTGCTTCAGGGTTGAGGAATTTCCAATGGCTAACTTTTGACCAGTCTACCACGAGCTCCTCGTCATCGCCCTCAAGCACATCCCCGAGGTCCTCCAGCACCACCTCCCCATCAAGGAGTCCGCCTCTGGCAAGGTCCGCGTCGCCACCGACAGCAAGAAATACCGCACCCTCACTCCCCTCCTCAAGTCTCACTCGCAATCCTTGATGCACCTTCTCCCTCTCCTTACCGACGCCGCCTCCCAGAAGCTCCTCCTCAACTCCGTCCTCGAGCTCGTCCCCTACTTCTTGAACTTCCGCAAGTTCCTTAAGACCTTCCTCAAGACCATTGTCGAGATCTGGGGAACCAACTCCACCGATGAGGCCGCCCGTATCACCGCGTTCTTGGTTATCCGTCGTACAGCCGTTATTGGAGATGAGGGAATCAAAGAGACCTCCTTGAAGGCTCTTTATGCCGGCTTGGTAAAGGCCAGCAGACAGACCACCGCTCACACCATCCAGGGAATCAACCTCATGAAGAACTCCGCCGCCGAGATTGTCGGACTCCCCGGATTCGACAAAGTTGGATACCAGGCCGGTTTCGGATACATCCGTCAGCTCGCCGTTCATCTCCGTCAGAGTATCACCAACAACTCTAAGGAGTCCTACAAGACCGTCTACAACTGGCAATACGTACACTCCCTCGACTTCTGGTCCCGTGTATTGGCCATGCACTGTGACGGCCTCAAGGAGGCACAAGCCGGAAAGGAATCCCCTCTCCGCCCCTTGATCTACCCCCTTGTTCAGGTCACTCTCGGAGCCATCCGTCTCATCCCCACCGCTTCATACTTCCCCCTCCGCTTCTTCCTTATCCGCTCCCTCCTCCGTCTCTCCCTCTCCACCGGAGTCTACATCCCCATTGCCCCCTTGATCTTCGAGGTCCTCGCCTCAGCCGAGCTTAAGAAGAAGCCCAAGCCCGCTACCTTGAAGCCTATCGACTTCTCCATCACTATCCGCGCCGCAAAGTCATACCTTTCCACCAGGGTATACATTGATGGAGTTGCTGAGCAGATCGTGGAGTTGTTCTCAGAGTTCTACGTGTTGTACAGCAAGTCTGTTGCATTCCCTGAGCTTGCCATCCCTACGATTGTTATGATTAAAAGGTTTATGAAGAAGAACAAGAACACAAAATTCAACACCCAGTTACATTTGTTGGTTCAGAAGTTGGAGGCGAACTCAAAGTTTATCCAGGAGAAGAGGGCAAACTTGGACTTCGCACCCGGAAGAAAGGCTGAGGTTGAGAGATTCTTGAAGGATATGGACTGGGAGAGCACACCGCTTGGAGCATATGTTGTGTCACAGAGGAAGGTTAGGGAAGAGAAGAGGAGGATGTTGGAGGAGGCGTTGAAGGAGGAGGAGAGGAAGAGGAAGGAGAATAAGGCAGAGGATAGTGATGATGTTGTGATGAGCAGTGATGGTGAAGAGGAGGATGAGGATGATGACGAGGATCTTGACTTGGGTGATGAGAGTGAGGATGATGATTAGATTACCGGTGGTTGCTAAAACTAATGGGCGCTGGGATTGGTTGTATCATATTTTTTCAAAAGTTTGCTATGTTTTTTATGGGTCACAATAACATTTCGGCTTGGAATCCAAGGTTTTTTGTTCAAACGAAACTTCCAGTGGTATTGAAATAAGTAGTGAAATCAAACAAAAAACCAAGTACATACCGTAAATCACCAAAAGAACCCCCAGGATATCTATTCCTCCTTCTTCTTATCCTTCTCCTCCTCCTTTTCAGTCTCAGCGTCCTTCACCTCCGTATCCTCTTTCTTCTCATCCTCCTCCTTCATATCCTCCTCCATCTTCTCCGGCGAATTCTCCCCCATACCCACAGCCGCAACCTGCACCTGTACCTCGTCAACCGTCGTATCCACAGATTCACCGGGCACATCTACCATCTCTTCATCTTTCACTTCTTTCTCCTCCTTCTTCTCCTTCTTCACCTCAAACCCCTCCTCCTTGGTCTCCTCCTCCATATCTTCCTCCATCCTCACCGGTCCCGGACTCAACACTCCCCCCTCCGGCTGCTTCCCCACATCCTCCTCCGTCATCTCCGGCCCCTGCACAGTCTCCACTGGTTCCACCGGCTCCTCCGTCAACCACGGAATCTTCGTCAGTAACGCACCCCCGAGGGCCTCATCACTCCCAAGCCCGCTCATCCCCACTCCCATCCCTCTACCCAGCGACGTAAACTCACCCTCACCAGTATCCAATCCTTCGCTAGGTAAGGGGAATCGCTCGGTTGTGCTGGTGACGGATAATACTCGTTCTAATGCCCGGATGAATTTTGGGAGGGAGGTGTAGTGTTGTTTGGGTTGCAGCAAGAGCTCGGCGAGACGCTGGACAGTGTGGGGAGGCGCTAGGGGGAAGGAGTCGGAGAGGGTGGTTTTGAGCGAGAGGAGGTGCGGGTCCGCGGAGGGGGAGGAGGGTGGAGTTATGTCGGAGCCAGCGGAGGGGACAGAGGGGAAGGAGGAGGCGATTGAGTCGAGCCGACTGAGGAGCCGGGGAAGGAGAGCGGGCCAGAGGGAGCTGTAAAAAGAAAGGTTAGCTATGGACTCAGAAAGGTGAACGTAGTGGAAAAGTGGGGGGAGGCTTGTAAGCTCGCGGAGGAGCTACGGAGGTGGGGGAGCTGGGGAGCAAAGCAGCTCAAGGAGGGGCCTGGCTGCTTACGCGTCCATGGAGCCGTCTTTGGTGATTGCTAATAGGATAACATCGTCGGAGGAGCTGTCGAGGTCCATAGCGTTTTCCGATTTTGGCGTTGACATGATAACGATTGTGGAGGTGGAGGTGAGGGGTGCTGTGAGGAACCTGCTTACTTCACCGTGGTGGGGTTTCGCGTGTTATGGCGCGTCGGTGGTACACGAACACGCGCAGGTCCCTGGGTTAAAGCTTCACGCGCATGGTCTTATCGATAGGGACATTTCACGAAGTGATTTTGGACTCTCTGAAGTCCTTATTATGTACCTCAGTAAACTTTTGGGCGCAATTGCAAATTGGATATCTACTACTAGCCTCTCTAAGATACAGATCCTCATTAAAAAGTAGCTACAATATATTGTTTTCCCTATTTCCCTGCCTCTTCTCCTCCTCCTTTCTCTTAACGAGAAAGCGCAATGTCGTCTATTCTCAAAATCATCTTAACAGTCTCAGCGGCCAACTCAATAGCGCTGGTAGAAACCAACAAAGGCTGAAGAACGTTCTCGTCAACAATGTTGGTAACGGCTCCCTTTCGTACACTGACTCCGCAAGAAATCTCTCCGTTCTGGTGACGATTCCGGAGCTCGGTAACGACTCTGATAGAGTTGAGACCAGCGTTCTCTGCAAGCGTTGTAGGGATGATCTCAAGAGCCTCTGCGAATGCCTGCCAGCATACTGCCTCAGTTCCGCTGAGCTTCTGTGCCTCCTTCATCAGCTGCCTTGAGACCTCAATCTCGGGTGCTCCTCCTCCAGCAATCAAAGCCCTAAATAGCGGTTAGCTAGGTTCTTAGTCTTCGTGTGATAGAGAAGCTCACTTCTTCTTGACCAAACATCTGATGACACAGAGAGCGTCGTGGAGAGATCTCTCGGCCTCGTCCAAAATGAGAGAGTTGGCTCCGCGGCAGAGAACGGACACGGTCAATCCGGCCTGCTTGACTCCGGTAACCTTGACGACGCGAGCTCCCGATGAGTTGACCTCCTCGACCAAATCTGCGGATCCGAGCTTGTCCTCGGTGAAAGAGTCGATGTCGGCAATTGGCTTACATCCGGTAGACTGTTCCTCACATCAGCGCTTGTCCCGACAGCAGTTCCAGGGAAGCGCGTACCTTGCAAATGAACTCAACCTCCTCACGCTCAATGTCCTTGATGACCAAGATGTTAAGCTTGGCCAAGAAATGTAGTGAAAGGTCGTTGACGGCATCTCTGAGGATTGACTTCTGGATGAAAAGCACGTTACACTTGGCCTTCTTGATCTTCTTGCACATGTTCAAAAGGTATGTTCGCTCCTCCTTGAGGATCTTGTCCATCTGCCTGTAATCGTTGACGACGATCTGGTTCTCCATCTACACCAAAAGTCGCGTTAGAAGCTGAAGGTAGAAGAATTATTGGAACTGGCCACGTACGTCGGGCTTGGGGGGAGAGAGCTGGAACTGAATGAATCCAATCTTTGCCTTCTCCATCCTTGTAGGTCCTCCGGCGCTCTTGATAACATTCTGGGTCAAGACCAATCCGTCCACCAACTCAGTGTCGTCCATAGTTCCTCCGACCTTCTTCACAATTCTGATGTCGTTAAGGTCGACGTTGTCAGCGACGGCGGGGTTGATGACGCGGGTGACAGCATCGACGGCAATGGGTCCAAGAAGGTTGGAGTACTGGGATACGATTTTACTCGAAAGGGAGGTGCTGGCAGCTTGGAGGAGGGAATTCCGGTCGGTAAGAGTGACGGGGGTAGACATGGCGGTCAAGATCTCGACGGACTTTGCGGCAGCTCTCTGGAAGCTCTCAGCAATAACGGTAGGGTGGAGTCCTATCAGGTATTAACTCTGCAATCATCATCAGAAGCAATTCGAGGATCGTACCCTTTCCAAGAAGTTTCTCAGCAGCTCCCAACAAACTTCCGCAAATAACAACGACCGAAGTAGTTCCATCACCAGCTTCAACATCCTGAGCAGCAGACAAATCAACCAACATCTTTGCTGCAGGGTGCATCACCGCCATCTCCTTCAAGATGGTGTGACCATCGTTGGTGATGAGAGTCTTTCCCTTTCCGCTCTGAATCATCTTGTCCATTCCTCGAGGTCCGAGTGAGGTTCTGATGGCATCCGCAACTGCTCTCGCGGCCATAATGTTGGCTTGCCGCACTGCCATCGGCTTCTCCTTCAAGCTTGAGTTTCCCATCGAACCGGTTGATGCTGTTGCCATGGCGAATAGATTGTATAGGGGGTATTAGATGAACGACGGTATTATAGGGTGCCGAACGTTGCTGTTAGTGGTGTTGGTGGGGGATTTTGAGCCGCGTGAATTTGGGAAGCAACCATAATTTGCTGTCGGGGGGTATGATTAGATAAGCGAGCCCTCGTAAGGGTCCCCGTCAAAAAGGTCCGAAGTTCGCCCCCTCGAGATTAAGAGAAATGTTTTAAAATCTGTGAATCTCAATCGTTCTGATTCAATTTAGCATCTGGAATATCCGATGAATCCCACATCTAAATCTTTTATTTTGTCAGAATATGCCCATCACAACCCCGCATTCGGAGCTCCGATTTCGTGTTGATAATATTATTTATACAGCGCTAGAAACAATGCAACGCTCAACTATTGCACAATTACAGCTCCTAAGTTGTAGGTATCTTATCATCTCCCATATCTCTCCCGCATAATTATGATCCGTTCGTCTCCTTCCTGTAGGTGATCTTCTCTACCGCCACACTCTCGTTGCCTTTAGCATCCTTGCGAAGCTGGTAAACGTACATTACGAGCACGCTTCCTTGTACCTGTCATTGGATCAGTAACTGCGACCGTACGGTCCATAAAAAGTACTCACATCCATCAACACAAAGCTAGGCACTGGGTCCTCTCCCTCCGCCCACCATCCACTTGAAATAGCTCCGGTCGCACTTCCAGGATTTACAAAGAACTTTCCTTCCAGCTCATAGGCCTCAAACTTATGTGTCCCACCCCACAAGAGCACATCGCAGTCCAATTTCCTCGCCTCAATCAACAAGCTATCGCTATCACCCTGCGGAACGATGGTATGACCGTGAGTGAATCCAATTCTGAGGTTTCCGTGCGTGACAACCTTGTGCAATGGCACCGTAGTAGCTTCGACATCGAAATCTCCCTTGACAATCTGAATATCGGCACAAACACCACGGAGAAAGTCCCAGGTTTCCTTGTCGGTAAGGTTACCTAGGCATAGAATCTGGCCGATCTTTCCGGGAGCTAGGAGCTTGCGAAACTGCGACGATTGCGTTAGGGGGCGTTCGGAGGGCTCGAAATCGTTCGCGGAATGCTTACTTTTGCCGGAATATCCTATACTAAATCAGCTTGAGCTTCTTGAAGCATTGGCGGGAATGCGCCAAACTCACGGGTGCCCGGTCTGGAATATGGAGGTCGCCAATTGCTAGCACGAGCCGCGACATCTTCGGAGGTGAGGTGCGGTTTCTGTGGAAGCTTTAAATTTGGGAAAATTAAAGTTCTGAGGGCCCTTAAGTTGCGGAATCGCGAAACAAGACGAGGCAAACTCACCTGAAGCTAGATGCGTCAGGAGTAAGCTCGTGAAGGTTGCTATGGCTGGTCACTCCGCTCGAAAACTGACGCGGAATAGCTTGGCTGTCTCGTGTGGGGCTTAAACGGAAGCTGTCCCTTACCCGGGCTTCCTTTTGGCGTGGCAGGGGTCTTAGAGCTTTCCATGACGCAATTTGGAGATTCTTTGTAAGACACGTCCGCCGCTCTTCATCTTCGTTTCGACTATCAACTCCTACGTTCAATGAGTGCCGTCAAAGAAGCCAACACCTTTCTAGCTCCGGTTTTTGAGAAAGGTTCCTTCGTCCACCGATTCTCACCAACCACATGCTGATCAGAGCTTCGCAGAGCAGCTTATCTCCTTCAATGAAGTATCGCTAATCCTCCGTCTCTCGAAATCACTCATCCCGTCTGCCGATAAGAAAGTTGCCGTACCACTTGTCATCAATCATGCCTTAGCCCTACTCCTCCGGATACACAAAGAAATATGTGATCATGACGCGGAGCCCGTTGCAAACCGACTCGAGAATCCTGGAGAGCGACGAACGATCTTTTCTTTGCTTGACTTAATAGTATTGGAAGGAATCTACCCGTCGTTGTCTCCCGGTGTCGGGATTCCGATTGAGAGGAGAGCAAGAAGCTTTGTACTTCCCCAGCAGATGACTACACCGCTTCCTACGACCACTACGCGAGTGCAGGAAGTCAGCGAGTTTCAGAACATCGAGCTACTTGAAAGGGTCGTCTCAGGATTAATCGGTGTTTTGAGCCCTCAAGACCAGACGGCTACTGCAGATAAGGCCTCCCACAACATCTGGAAATCCCCACGGGGCTACAAGGGTATCGAGGCTATGGTACGAGAACGCTGTCTCGTCGATCTAATTGCTGGCTGTGGCGAGCTAGCATTGAGCCCTGAACATAGGAGAAGTGCTCAAGCTGGATGGAAAGCAAAGTTTAATGACTTGTTAGAGGGGTTAGTCCCTCATGCTTGAATACCATTGGATTTGACGCTGACGCGTTTCTGTCAGTATCCAAACCGGACAACTACTTCCTCTTCTTTTGTCTCTCCTGCATCCCGCCTCTCCACCATGGTTTAGAGGGCCCATTGCAAAATATCTTTCCCAACTTCCGGTATCCAGACCTCAGGGTGTAAGGAGTATTATCGAGCTTTTCCTTTCCACGGCATCGTCCGGAAATATCTCCAATTCTGCTTCCGTACAACTATCGATTGATGCACTGTCAAAGGCTTCGAGGTTAATATCCTCTGTTCCTACTTCAATGACTGCTCGAGCATACTTCACAAAGGTTTGCCCACAGTTGCTGGATTTACTACGGTCGATGGACCCCGGTATGGAAAGAGCTTCCGCATATGTGATTGCAGAGTTGTTGGGCAAGAAAGGACCAGGTATTGACGATATTGTTGACGACGAGATTGTTAACAAGATCCTCTTAAGCTTCAACCCTACCCCTCCATCAACCCCGGAACATACCCAGGCACCAGTAGCCATCAAGACTGAGAAGAAGTCCTCTTCAGCACTACTAGCCTTTGAAGACGACCTACCGGCCGAAGCCAAGCCCTCAAGGTCACCACTGGTGTTTGAAATTGTTGATGAGACAGACACAAAAGGGAAGTCAGAATTTGATGACGAACCAGCTCAATCCGCACCACTGGTTTCAGAGGTAGAATTATCGATGGCCTTCAGGAATCTTGAGGTTTTGCTTGCATCACATCCAACACCGCTTCTGCCCCAGAAATTGATTGCACCCATCCTTATTCCATTGTGGGGTCTTATGGGCTTTGCTAAATCCACCGGACGAAGCTCGTGGCACGGACGTGCGGCTACACTGCTGAGGTCATACTTCGCCGTGTCTTTGGACCAAAGGGTTTTGCAGAAAATACAGGACAACCTTACTTTCACTGGAGAAGATAATTGGGAGTTTGGTCCGGGATCTTCAGGAGGAGTTGAGATTCGTGCAGTAGACCCCCCAAGAAAGGCTGGTGGTGTGAATATGGATCTTATCAATTCCCGGGTTGAAGAGTTTCTGGGGATCTTAGGTGGAGAAGGCGTTCCCAACGGTGTCCTCAACGACTTCTTCCTCCAGATCTTCAGGAAATGGCTGTCTCGTGGAGGCGATGAAGAGCCTTTAAAGATGTTGATTACCGTCAAGATTCTCCAGGAGATGCTCCAGACTCATGGCGAAGCACTCGCCAAGAAGCCTACCGAAACTCTCCAAATCGTTAAAGGGGTCCTCGACGAATACGTCAGCTTCCTCGAAGCCCTCAAGGCTCCTAAGAAGGAGAAAGAGGAAAAACCTAGCCTCTCAAACCTCAACAAGATCGTCGAAGAAGCCCCTCTACCATCCTTGGATAGCGAAGGCGAAGAATCCGACGAAACCCAACAAACCGAGACCGTCGCAATGGCCCTTACGCTTCTCAGCATCCTTATCTCCTCCCCCGACTCCAAACTCACTGAAACAGATGAGAGATTGGTGATAACCATGCACCCCTCGTTGCAATACCTATCCTCCGCCACAACAATCGACCCGAACCTCACATCCCTCGCGATCAACATCACTTCCCTCCTCATGATCCACGCCCCTCAAGCCTCTACCAAGTCCGAGGAGACACCCTTAGCGGATAAGCAAAGAGAGAAATACACCACCTCTCTCTCATACCTCCGGGACCCCCTTATCCCCGTCCGCGCCCACGGTCTCTACCTCTTGCGGGAATTGATCCTCGAACGTGCGCCCATTTTGGATGTCACCAACACAGCCCGCCTCCTAATCACCATGCTAAAAGACGGCGATTCCTTCGTCTACCTCAACGTGGTGAAATGTCTCTCCGCCCTAACCGATCGCCACTCTAAGACAGTGACCAAGATGCTGGTCGACGCTTATATGAACGATGAAGATGTTCTTAACCTTGGCGACCCACTTGGGCTAGATGAGCGCTTGAGGATTGGTGAGGCCTTGTTGGGAACTGTGCAGAGACTCCACCAGACGTTGGTGGGTGAGACGGCACAGTGTGTTGCAGAGGGCATGTTAAGCATCATCTCCAGGAGAAGGAAAAATAAGAACCCCGTTGCGCCTGGCGCTGAGGATGAGGATGATGATATGGAGCTTGATATCGACGAAGATACCGGCCTTCCTTTGACAACGAAGCAACTTGCGGATAGGGAGAGGGCGGCGAAGATGGTGAAGGGATGGACTGCGACTGCACATGAAGATTTGAGAATCCGTACCTCCGCGTTGTCGGTGCTGGGCATGGCGTTGCAGAGTAATCCCTCCGGATTGGCAGGGTGGTTGAGTGATGTTATTGATACTGCTGTTGCTGTTCTCACTCAGGAGACGACTATGGAGGCGGCGATTTTGAGGAGAGCTGCAGTAGTGGCGATTTCAGCGGTTCTTAATGGATTGGTGAGGAAGGATGAGGAGGATAAAGAGGGAGTGGCTTGGAGGGGAGATGTTTGGAGTGTGGTGAAGGAACGAGTTCAGGAGTTAAAGAGAGTGTTGGGGTATGTTAGGGTTACGGATGTGGATGGTTTGGTTAGGGAGCAGGCGGGAACTGTGGAGGAGAGTTTGGAGGCAGTGGTGCAGAGGGGTGTTTTCGGGGGACGGGCGGTGGTGGAGATGTAAAATAAAAGATTACCATCGTAGGAAAATGGAGATTAATGTCGCCTGAGGGATACTGAGAACATTACAAGTTTTTTCTGTAGTTGGATAAAATTAAAGAATTGCTTTAAGTTGCAATTAGAAAGCTATATATCCCCTGAGTAGTTAGTACCGTAATATTTGGAAAGTACACGATAGTGTAATTCCTTATTGTGTAACGATTTAATATAGGGATAACATGTTGCATTTTACGGTATCTGAAAAATGAACCATCACCTAGTGGCGTCCGCAGCCCAAAGATGCAATTCAGCGGATCCGACTTCGTGTGACAGCGGTTTATTTATGCGTCTTTTGATGCCTAATTAGCTCTTCTGTAGAGGAATAGGTCGATCTGTCGACCCGGGGGTTATCCTAGAAAATACGGCCCTTGACGGGGGTTACCGTGACAACTTTTTCTTCATGCTATGACCTATAAATAACCCCGCTTCTCCTGCGTCTTCTCCCTCCACCTTCCAACCTCAGGGCTCGACATCAGAAATTTCTACGGTTACAAATCAGCGATCTTTACAACAGAATTGAGATACGCTTTAAATTGCTACGATGACCTCGCTAGCATCCATTTTTGACCAGAATGTATTGTCTGTACTTCCACAGCCTTTGATCAAAGCATGGACCAACTAACTTCAGAATTTGGATCAGAAACTTAGGGACGCGATCGTACAACTGAAGGCAGAGAATTCAATCATCAAAGAAGAAAAGAGTCAGCTTGACGCCAAGGTTAAGGCCCTTACCGAGAAAAATGAGAAACTTAAAACGCAGCTGGAGACGGGTTCCGCTGTGTCAGTCGTCAAAAATGTGGAAATCTTACTCAAAGGATTGGAGACGCGCTTCAATGCAACCTTAATGAAACAAGAAACTGCACTCTGGCAATCAAATATCACCCTAGACACATCTATCACAAAAGACTCCAAAACAATAATATTATGATGCAGCAACACACCAAGACAGTACAAGAGAGTATTGATGCATCCATGGAGGTTATCAAGACACAGTCAAATCTTTCTAAGAAAAACCTCGAAGCAGTTCATTGAATGCAAATTCTAAGCGACGTTGGCACTACATCTATGGCGCATGAGCAGGTCAGTTAAGACGCACCAATCGCCGTTGAAGATAATTAAACTATTGCTGACCGAGACAGGAAATCGGCACTGTATCTCTTAATATTCTAAAAGTGTGTATAAAGAAAGCCAAGGCAGGAGATGATAATGTTTTACCATCCATATATATGAAGAAGGAGGAGGCTAAGAACTATTCGGTAAGAGATGTTCTTCTTTAAGTGTTTCCACAGGATGTCATTACATTAGCTGACGTATTATTCTGGGCCTAGTCCTTCCAGACTTATACCAATTACTGGGGAATCCGATTGGACTCTCCAACTTTGGTATACATTGCTAGTAAAGTTGCTAAGAGGACGCCGTTTCAACTTGACGAATGGTCCATCCATGTGGAAAAGTCCCAGCGCATTAAGATTACTTGGCTCGATTCTAAGCAGGCTTATGAGGTCGCGTGCTTTGCTTTTTCCTAAGGCAGCTCTGCTTGGCGTTGTTGGCAGAGCGTTGAGTTCTACAACTAGCAGCCACAGGATGCGAAAAGCGTCGACTTGTCCATCTGCTTAGTTGTACCCTCATGTATATGGTATAACATCTACATTGAGATCTCATTTCACTAAGAGCCATAGTACATAGAAATAGTCTAGAAATAAACTGACTACTCCACGCTCCGCGCCTTCACATTGTTTATTACATGTGAAGAAAAGCTTGGAGAAGATGTTTGAAAGCGTCAAGAAAAGGCAGAGAGAGAGACAGCGTTGATTGTTTAAACTATCAAGAAAGGCGGGCGAGAACCGAGAGGTTATCGCCGCCGCTAGCGCTGTCGGGCACGGTGTGCGGCCATGTGGTCGTGCGGTGACCGCTTTGGGTCTGGGACTGCGTTCAGGGCGAGAACCCTCATGTGATTCAAACCTCAGAGGTCCTGAGCCCTAAGGGCATCGAGAACGCTCAGCATCCGCATAGGGTTTGCGATCACTCGCATATTATGCGTGCATGTTTATGCATGCATAACCCCAACCGTGCATATTGGCTTTTGACAGCATGGGATACCCGCCGGGCAAGACAAACATCAAGTCACAAGAGTTTACAAACTACACTATTTCCATCAGCATCTATCACGACAGCCGTTACGGGCGTTAACAATCATACCTAGTAGGTGCAGTTGGTACCATATTGGGAGGCAGCATCAGAGCCTATCCACCCAGAGTAGCCAATGTGTAGCCAATGCATCATCTAAGCTTTACTCATATTCAGCTTAATCACACTGGTACAGTAGGTACTCTATACAACATTCTAATCAGCATTCTATTCACCACTCCCGAGCCCTCAAAAAAAAAGAAATGTTAATCGCTCTTACCTTGTCTTGCATAAAATCTCCAGCTTCGTCTCAGCTTCGATCCTCACCAACTCAGGTCCACTCAGCTCCAACTCAGGTCCAAGCTCTTTAAGCCACTACTAGCCCGTAGTTACCCGACCTTATAGAGCACATTGACGGTCTTTGATGGTAGACGAGAAGAGATGTAGGCGGAGGCACCGCAAAATTTCTTACTTCGGCTGACGGAGTGAGGCATTAATCAACGGCATCAACTTGTGTGCTTAGATTCCACTGATATTTCAACGGTTTGCCATAGAAATTCCAATTGGTACAACACGTCAATGTCACAGATAAAACTACCTCTAGCCTTAAAATACAACTCGCATTATCCTGATCTCTTTGGCGGTTATTGATGCACTCCAGTAGGTCATGCGATATCATCTCTGCATCTTCTAACAATTAGCAAAACCCCACGTCTATCGACTTCGGCTATCTTTAATATCCCAGGTTCCTCCGCGTATACATCCTGCAATAGTGTGTCAATGTAAAATTGCATCGTTACTGCATGACGGGTACTCTGCGATATCGATCGATCGGTTTCCCCATATTGAATTTACGCTCAATTACGATCCGGCAACAGCGGCACTGTCACGCTGTCTCATTACGTATTCCCTCAATCTGTTTGCTCTAGCATGCTAGCTTGCTATGTAGATTGATTGCTAGCTTGGAGCTGGGCTGCTATTACTTACCTACTCTGCACAGATCTGGTGACAGCTGCCGTGCAGAGTGAGATGACGTGAGTGAGGGAAATACATTTCTCGCACGCCGAAATGCCGTGCAGTACAAAGTCATCCGGTTCCCAGTCGGTCCCTTTGACTCGGTAACGCTAAGCCGCACATCATGATCGCCAAGTTTGGTCGGATATCTCACCGCCAGTTGCCTTTCCTGCCCTTTCACGCCCTTTCACAAGCTTCGGGGCTGTGTTTTGTGATGTCTCCTGCCAACTGAACCGGCCGTTCGGGATTTGTCCGCGCTAACGCAAACACAGCCTTCGGAGCTCACCTAGCCCTAAGCCCTGTAACCATCCCGCGCTATTACCGACGATTGTCGTGCAGTTATATTGTGGCTTGTTTTTTCTTTTCGCTTGTTGCGGTAATTTTGATATTGTTTCCCAGACCTACCTACGGCGGCTTAGACGTGTGACAGTCACTTCGATGAGTTAAGGTTAGAACGGTCATGGTTTGTCGCGTGGTAATTGAGTTCTCGCCAAGGTGTCCTGCACGCTGAAAATCCAATCGCAAAAGCTGAAGCATGCATGCTAAGTTCTGCAGGCTATGAGGTTCCTAAAACAACTGTTACGCGTACACCTAGGCAGAACCGGAATGAAAAAGCTGGTCGACTGCGAACTGCCATCTCGCCAGAAATTCTGCGCAATGACAACGAGAAGAGAGAAAATTTGGAAGTTGCTTAAAAATTAGGACGTTTTGGGACTAGGGTCTCATCAATTACCATCGGTTTGAGTCGTCAAATGGCTCTTCCTTCCTGAAAAGAGATGAAATTTCGTAAAAATCACCTAATGGAAATGCCAAGGCCATTTTTGCGTCATGGATTGGACTGACAGGGTCTTGGAATTGCGAATATCATGTGAGTATCATCCCCCAGGGTTTCGCCTCAAACGCCCAAAGCTGGCGCCGAGTGTTTCCAACCCCTGGAATTATTGGATTCTAAAGAAAGCGCGTGCGCGTCCTATTCTGAAGTATTTTTGCTGTGCGGTCAATTGCGGGCAAGGGCCAAGATGTGCATGATAATGGCGGAGTATCTGTACCGAAAGTACTTACAGGTGCACACAGCAAAGAACTCGGCACTTTCAGGACTCTATGCCTAAGCTGTCTTTGCGACTTGCTATGTATCGAAGATGACTCTTGCTTTAAAGTTTAGCCCCGGCTAGCGAATCCCTTGCTAAGCTACCCGCAACGGTTATCAGCAACCGCACCACTCCATCTTTACGAAGGCTTGCATACAGACACAGCTGTATCAGGGCCCGCCGGTCTAGGTTGAAAGTGGATTTTTATTTGTCCATGCTGGGAATATAATAAGGCTCTCAAACCCCACTTTTAAGAACTCCACAACTCAGAAATACCATGTCTACCACCACCACCAAACAACAAACCTCTCCCACCATGACCACCCAACAAAAATCAGACATGTTATCGACGGTACGAAGAGTTGACAGTACAACTCCTCCACCATTCCCTCCCACTGATCGAAGACTGTGAGTTGCAACTTGTTCCATTCCGGACCCGTTCATCAACCAGGCTAATGACGGGAACTACTGCAGCTCCAAGGAATGGGATGCGTAAGCGCGCCACCCCGCAGTTTAGCGAAGAAAGCCACTAACCGACCACAGCGCGAAAACACCCCCAAGCAGATTCCAGAGACCGGCTGGATCGATTTTCGGAACGCCGGCGTCGAGAGATGGACAAATTGCGAAGTGAGAACTACCTTTTGAGAAGACAGGAAGATACTGTTGATGACTGATACAAGGCATAGGAACAAAATCCATGGCTTTAAGGAGAAGGTCAAGGAGTTGTCTGGAAAGAAGTAATTTAAGCCCGGGAGGAGATGGGATGATGGGATGATGGGGCAAACGATGACTTGAACAGCGTGGCAATTTTTGGACTATTATTTTTACGGCGCGTACGGTTTTGGATGTGGCTTCAACACGGAGGAATCAGGATACCGATGGGCAGCGTTCGGACTCATTTCTCTAAGTACTGTTTTTGTTTATCGGCGTCTTATTTTTATGCTTTCCTGCAGAGGATACCATTATTTTGTTATTGGAATTCTATGCGGATGAATGATTGCGTGGTCTTACTCATAGCGGTCCATTGCCTCTGTCTAAAGTACAGCTGAATTGAATTGTATTTGATTTAAATTACATCATGTTTTCACAAGAGAAACAAGTCCTCGATTCAGTTTCCCAATACTTACCTCATAATCATAATACAGTATTTTACCCTTTCTTAGCTTTAATGGCTTCTTCAGAAATCCGCAGCAGCTTCACCGGGTACATACGGAATCTACCTTTTCTTCGGTAAAGGTGTACCTGCAACCGTCACGACTCACAGTCAGATATCGGTCTCGCTGTGATACAACCAAGGAGATGCAATGCAAGGAATACATTGCCATGGCCCGACTTCTCCCGGTACCGGTGGATTTTCGTTTGGCGAATGTCTCATATTGAAAGATCGGATCTAGAACGGATAATAAAGTAGATTAATATACTTACATACTTACAGCCAATCTTTCTTCGGAGATGTAATAGTTGGGATTTTGGCTACTAATCAGTTTCTTCCAGAGGGTCAAATACGAGTCAAAGGCTGTTCTATCACCTTTTTTATCCGACTAAAAACCAATCAATTTTGATAACCAATAGTCAAAAAGGTGAACCGAGGCAGGTGGTACGCACGTCTATCTGCAGAAATCTATTTCAGAACGCGATTGCACACTGTAGTTTAAGGTTGACGCGTAGAGGATTTCCGGAAAACATCACAAAATCAGTCATAATGAAGCTTTTATGGAACCATCCTTGTCCGGGTCTAATAACCTTAAAACTCGCTGATGGCATGTGCAAATAATGTTTAACCGAAGACATCAATTCAGTACTTATTTCTCTGCGAACGGTAAAGACGATTAGCGGATTTACCGCAATTAGCGCAGTAACTGAGTCTTCCACCACACTTTTCGATAGCCGCGAACGGCAGGTAGCCGGCGCAGGGTCTGAATCAGTCGAGCCAAAAAGCTTGTCACCAGGGTTTATGACAGCACGGAAAAGCATCATTAACATGAGCCTCACAATGTTCTATGTAATGTCTTCATGACAAGAATCAATGTCAACTAATAATAGCCCGATACAATTCTATTTAGATATCGCGTGCAATGTGTGAATCGAAAAGAGTCACTAATAAGTAGTGGTGAGTGAGGCGCATGCGACGCGACAACCACGGTAGCCTTGCCAAGCATTCTAGCTAGCGTGCACTGGCGGCTCTCCAGAACATTTTTTTGCCTCGACCTCGACACTCAGCACCACCCAGTACCTTTAACAGCTTTACAGTCTTTGTCTACGCGTGGATTTTGCTCATTCAACCGTCAACACAAGCATCTTACTAAACCTCGCGGTACATCTCGCAGCTCAAGCATGGCCTCCGAGAAGAAACGTACCGGCTCCGACGGCGAACGCCCTACTAAACGTTCGAAAGCTGAGAGCGATCCTGCTGAGAACCCATACCTCGCCCACATGTACAACGGCGCGGAGAAGACTGCCGCGAACGGCAACGGAGAGACCATTCTACACACCTTCAAGCGTCATGACACCACCGCCGCTCAGGCCGAGATGGCTGAGGACGGACCCAGCAACCCGTTCAACAGCAAGCCTTTGTCTAAGCAGTACTTTGGAATCTTGAAGAGCAGAAGAAACCTTCCTGTTCACCAGCAGAGGTAATTGAATCCTCTGGGTTGTTATAATTTTTGTGTAGGGCTGACGGTGCGCACAGACAAGAATTCTTGGACATGTTCCATTCCACCCAGATTATGGTTTTCGTCGGAGAGACTGGTTCCGGAAAGACTACACAGATTCCTCAGTTTGTTCTGTTTGATGATCTTCCCCACCTCAATGGCTGCAAGATGGTCGCTTGTACCCAGCCTCGTCGTGTTGCCGCCATGTCCGTGGCCAAGCGTGTAGCAGACGAGATGGACGTTCAGCTCGGAGATGAGGTCGGATACAACATTCGTTTCGAGAACAACACCGGTCCCAAGACTATTCTTACCTACATGACCGATGGTATGCTTCTTAGAGAAGCTATGAATGACCACAATCTCGACAGGTACTCCTGCATTATTCTCGACGAAGCTCACGAGCGCACGCTTGCTACCGATATTCTGATGGGTCTCTTGAAGGAGGTTGCTCAGAGACGTCCTGACCTCAAGATTATTATCATGTCTGCCACTCTTGATGCTCAGAAGTTCCAGCACTACTTTAACGACGCTCCTCTTCTCGCTGTTCCTGGACGTACCCACCCCGTCGAGATCTACTACACCGCCGAGGCTGAGCGCGACTACTGTGAGGCCGCTCTCCGCACCGTTCTCCAGATCCACGCCACCGAGGCCGAGGGAGATATTTTGCTCTTCTTGACCGGAGAAGAGGAGATTGAAGACGCCTGTCGCAAGATCAAGCTTGAGGCTGATGAGCTTCTCCGCGAGACCGACTGTGGTCCTCTATCTGTATACGCCTTGTACGGATCTCTTCCTCCCGCACAACAGCAGAAGATTTTCGAGCCCGCACCTCCTCCTCGTCGCCCCGGTGGACCTCCTGGACGTAAGGTCGTTGTCTCTACCAACATTGCCGAAACCTCCTTGACCATTGACGGAATCGTTTACGTCGTTGACCCCGGTTTCTCCAAGCAGAAAGTCTACAACCCCCGTATCCGTGTCGAGTCTTTGCTCGTCTCCCCCATCTCCAAAGCTTCCGCTCAGCAGCGTGCCGGTCGTGCAGGACGTACCCGTCCCGGAAAGTGCTACCGTCTCTACACCGAATCCGCCTTCAAGAAGGAGCTTATAGAACAAACCTATCCCGAGATTCTCCGTTCCAACCTTGCCTCCACTGTTTTGGAGCTCAAGAAGCTTGGAATTGACGACTTGGTTCACTTTGACTTTATGGACCCTCCTGCGCCTGAGACTATGATGCGTGCTCTTGAGGAACTCAACTACCTCGCCTGTCTCGACGATGACGGAAACTTGACCACCCTCGGAAAGCTCGCCTCCGAGTTCCCTCTCGACCCTGCCTTGGCAGTTATGTTGATCTCCTCCCCCGAGTTCTACTGCTCCAACGAAATGCTCTCCCTTACCGCTTTGTTGTCGGTTCCCCAGGTCTTCACTCGCCCTCCCAGTGCCCGCAAGGCTGCCGATGAAGCAAAGGCTGCCTTCGCTCACCCCGATGGTGACCACCTTACTATGCTTAACGTCTACCATGCCTTCAAGAGCCCAGAAGCACAACGCTCACCTAATCAGTGGTGTTATGACAACTTCTTGTCCCTGAGAGCTCTTCAGTCCGCAGATAATGTCAGGAATCAGTTGCAGCGTATCATGGACAGGAACGGGATCGAGCTCGTCAGTACTCCGTTCGAGGATAAGAATTATTACACCAATATCAGAAAAGCTTTGTGCGCTGGATTCTTTATGCAGGTTGCAAAGAAGGGCCAGTCAGGGAAGATGTATGTTACTGTTAAGGATCAGCAGGTAAGTTTGAACTGGAGAGCACCCGTAAACTTAATAACTTGAACAAACGCTAATTTTAACTCTCAGGACGTTTTCATTCATCCCTCCACTGTCCTCCAACAAGACAACGAATGGTTGATCTATAACGAATTCGTATTGACGACCAAGAACTACATCCGTACAGTAACCCACGTCAAACCTGAATGGTTGCTCGAAATTGCCCCTCTATACTACGATGTCACATCTTTCCCCAAGGGCCCTGTAAGGACTGCGCTAGAGCGCACGCTAGAAAAGTCTAAGAGGAAGGAATTGATTGGTGGTAAGAGTTCGGGTTCTAGGAGGTAGAACCTCCCGATAAGAGAATCTATGCAGTCTAGGGATAATTTTTTTGGCGTATTTGCAGTCTTGGAAGTATCAGGAGTCTGAGCTGTTTAAGAAGCCTTTAGAGGGGTCTTTTGGGTCTGAGGCGTTTTCTGAGTCGTCTACTGAGGATCATGTGGAAAGCGATGCTGAGGAAAGTGATATTGTGGAAGAAAATTTAGGGGCAGAGGAAAAAGAGATGGATACGTCTATCACTGATTCGGAGGAGACGACGGCGGAGTTATGGCATGCAAGAGTCCGGGAAGGGTTAAGGAGGTTGACGATGGGGTAATGATGAAGGTATATTACGATTTTATTTGTAAGATTAGACTTTTTGCATAGGCAGATGGGATTTTTAAAAAGTTTTTTATGTGGAATTTTTTTGTTGGTGTAATAAATGTTGTTACTGTTTTGTAGCTGTTTTTTTAGTTAGGCAATTTGCTCTGTTACTACAGAATTGAAAAAAGAAGTCTAAATAAATGTGAATAGCCAAGTCTACGAAAAACTGTGACTAAAGCCGTGTGTGAATGGAACGTCTAAAAAGATGTGATAACAGAAAAAACAATGTCCATGATGATGACAACTAACCTAACTAACTGAAATCCCCCTTAACTAACTTTTGTTATAGCCATACCGGCATTTTTTCTTGTGGAAAATCTAACTACAACCCCCAATTTCCAAACCACCTATACCACTGGCTGTCAAATTACTAAAGACGGGTACAATCGATCGCTAGACAATACAAAGCAAAAAAAGCTGCCAAAGCCTTTATAAAATGCCAACAATGAATGGTATCATCCCAACCCAACCCCCCACTTCAACCCATGCTTTCTAACCAAAAAAAAAGAACTATACAAAGATCCAGATATTTACCCTCCACCAACTTCTATGCAAGATCATTATCCTCCTCTTCCATTACTGTATTCCCTCTTTTCCCAGTATATTCCATCTCTTCCTCATTTTTATCCCATTCTTCCATTATCCTCCCTCCCTCCTCAATCCCCATTCTTCCTTTGTCTTCTTCCTTCTTCCCCATCCTTCCTGAGTCCTCATAATACCCACTATCTATGAAAACGCTGGTTTCCAAGCCCACCTTTATCGAAAATTCCACAAACTTAAGCGGAACGCTGTTTACGAACACCTCCAACAAGCGGCATAACATTCTTCTTTGGTGTAATCCTTAAACACTTAATACCAAGGTAACCACAAATAGAGTTGATAACTAATACTGCCCATCGGGAATACGCAATGATTGCGAAAATTAGGTATGAGCGAAGGTAAAGAAGTTCAAAGTCGGCGGAAATTGAAGGCCTAAGAAAAAAAAAAAAAGTCAAATTAGTAACGTTTCTTTCTTTTTCTTCTAATTCCTAGAGTCTAATGCTGCCCCCGGCTGTCTCCCGGTGCTCCCATCTCCATTTTTCACCTATTGCTTCTTTTTCTTCGCCCAATGTTTTCTAACCATAGTCCAGTCCGCTCCACACCTTCGAAAGCTTATCTTGATAAAACGAGAGGGGGGAACTTACATTCCAATAATGTGGAGATTAGCCAAGACAGCACCTCCAACCAAAGGAAGCAACAAAACCGTCCAATAAGGAAAAGGTTGTTTTGTCAAATGCGCCAAAATAATCTTGGTAGTCATTCTTCCGAAGACGAAAGACAAAGTAACACAGAAAAGGACCAATCTATTCTCAGAAAGCAAGCTAGTATTGGGACTTCCAAGCCAAGCGCAAATAGCGGAGGTAAAAATAATGATTGGAGTCCATTCCAAAAAGACGGGGAGAATTGGTAAGTTGGCCTTCCTGCGGGCTGCGACGACGTTTAAAACACATCCAGGAAGATGTGCAAAAAGGAATGCGCCGGAAACAATGGGGATCCAGACGTCGAGGAAGTTTAGGTGGCCATAAGGAACCCAGTCGCCGAGAGTCTCGCGCATAGGTAAAGAGAAAATCTGGGGTCCGAATATGCCGGAGACGATCATTAAGAGACAGGCGATAATTAGGCCCTCAGTAGGCCCGTTGAAGTAGCCGAGATAGAGGACGTGGGTGTGGTAGGTCTCCCAGGTGGAGAAGAACATCGGTAAGCAGGGGATCAAGGCTGTGAAGGCACCGGCGGGGGTGGCGCCGAGTCCCATAGAGGCGGTTTCGAGGAGCGAGGCGAGGGTGCAGTTGAGGGAGTCGATTCCATGGCTGTGATACGTCAGCGGGAGCTCTCCAAATCCACGAAAAAAATCTCAAAATCTCAAAATGGCAGAGGCTAGGAGGAGCCGGAGCTGGGCAATGAGAACGTACTCAAATAGCTCACCAAGCGGACTACTGGATCCTGTACGTCTCGCTTGCTTTCCGTCGATGTTATCCATAGTCGAATAAGCCCATAAACCAAACGCGAAGCTGAAGTAGACCCAACTAGGCGCGGGTCCTACAAGATCCGGGATGTAGGCTTCCAATAGGCATACGTTTGCGACGATGAAACCGAAGCCGAGCAACGTTACGGCGTTGGGAGCTAGCCAGAGGGGAAGGAGTTCAACCATGAAATTCCACTATCGGAAGAGGGCTGTCAGCGCAAGTTTGGCATGAGGTCATGGTAGCTGTGGGAGGAGATTGGAAGTCGTGGGAGAACCCCCGGATGATTTGGAGATTGGGATTGGGAACACACGTAGTGCCTCAAAATGTTGTTACTGATCCAGCTCTTATCCACTGACTGGTATCTATAACTCTTCAAGTGAACCAATTGTTCCTCCGGCAATTCCGATCTCTTTTTGCTGAGATCATTTGCACCTATCCCGCAATAGATCAGCCTCGGAAAGGGGTGTTGGCAGTGAGGTTAATGCTCACCATTTCGTAAAGTCTTTGGCGGCGGCATAGCACGGGTATCTACCCAACTAGGTTTTGGTCGTGAAGGCATTGTTTCTATTGTGGTGTGGTGTTTCGCTGCTTGGAATCTTGTGTTTCGGTGTTTGTCGGAGAAAGTCGAGAGGACAGCAAGGTATGTGTGGGTTGACGTTTTCTCTCGCTCGCGTCTGTAGGTAGCTGCTAGTTAGCGGGTGGGTCTATTCGCTGGCCTTCGGACGTGTCTTTCCCTTTTTTCTAGAACAAGGGCTGCTCCGGTTTGTGCAGGGTCCTCCGTTTGGGTGTAGAGTAGGCTCAACCAACGCGCAACCGTGATCAAAAGTGTTGGGATTAGTTGATATTAAGAATCTGGGAAGTTATTAAGAATCTGGGGTAACCTTAAATCATATGATGAAAAAAACAAAAATATTCGTAAATTAATTCGAGATGCCTTTCTATCCGTTGCGTGCGTTGCCTGACAGTCGAGCAAGGAACACCTGTTCATACACTTTCACATGTAAATCGAGATGAAGCGGACCTGCGCTATCTCTGGCAAGCTAGTACCGTTGCGGCAGAGAACCGAAACTATGAACGCCCTGCGGTATGATGACGAGGGGTAAGAATATGATCGTGTGCGACTGAACTCGGGATAATTTGTACAGAAAATATAGATAAACTCATCACGAGATACCAATCTACTCTATCATCCAAAAACCCTCTTAAATACTCGCTTTACGTTTGCCCACCCGGCTTTCGGCAGCGCCATTAATCTCAGCACCCGTGCCACCAGTCCCAAGCTCGATAATATGCACCACATTCCCAATCTTAACCTTGATCTCCTTTACCTCCATCTTTAATGGCCCCTGCTGATCTTTAACTTTAATCTCTGTCCCATATCCCGCTTTTTCTAAAGCTTCTTCGATGGCGCGCTTTGTCTCTGAAGAAGGTTTGGTTAAGCTCCAGGCTAGGGAAACGTGGAAGCCGTCGAGGCCGCCACCGGGTGTCACTAATGGTGGTTGCTTGAAGACGGAGAAGGCCCGGTTCATTAGGTCTAGTAGCTTGGGAAGCTGATTGATGTCAGTACTGAATATGGCAATGATGGAAGGGGAGAAACCAGGGCTTACCTCCTTGCCCTCACCAATGGCTGCCTTAAGTACCAAAAACCAGCGTGTCTTATCCCAATTTGATACCCACATGGTGCCATTGAAGGTTACTGGAAACCTTACTGAGTCAGCCCAATATCTCCATCCCCCATATCCTATCGAAATCCCCTAGAGTCGGTGGTACTCACGGCTTCACCTTAACCCTCCCAACCCTCTCCATCACCATCTCCAAAAACCCCTCCCTCTGTTCAGTCCTCAGTACATTCGGTCTACTAAGGCTTAAATGCAGCGGCAACTCCGCCCCCAGATCCGATTTCAGGTGGCTTTCTAGCTTAAACTCGCCGTCGACCTGCAAAGTCTGCGAAGTCTGCGAAGTCTGTGAAGTCTGGAATAATTGGGATATCTGGGAGGCTTGTGAGGCCTTCTTTGATATTTCGTAGATTTCCTCCAGCGTATCGAATTCTGCTCGTACCAAAAACCCTCGTTCTGTCAGCTCAGTCCCCACCAACTATCTCCAAGTAAGAAAGTGCAACAAGGACTTACACTCTACAAACGCAAACGTCGGCCAATTGCCCTGAACATGGGGAATAGCTCGCTTTCTGCCGCCGTGTAAAGCGGGATCATCTTCCTTTCCGACGCGGGGTGCAACGGCGTAGAGGTTATGGAAACGTGCGGGAAGCGGGGGAAGCTCGGATTTGACTTTCTTCGGTGGAGGAGCTTCGGGCTCGGAATCGGAGGAGGACGAAGTGTCGGGGTAATCGACGAGCGGGTTTGGCATCGTGAGAGGCGGTGAGCTTGATCGGCTTTTGATCCTTGCGTAAACTCCGGCGGTCTTTGGCGGGCTTCGCGTCGACGGGATGGTGTCACGTATGGTGTAAGCTGCGAGGGAAACGGGAGCTTGAGGTGAGGGATGAGGGATGGGACGGAGGCGAGAATCGTGCCGATGATCACAGCTGATAGCGATGATGTTCAACAGACGTGTCTTACAAGACCCTGATTGCTGTCATCAAGGTTCAGGTATCTACTTAATGCGGTCAACCCTAACCGTAAAACCAGCCTGTAAGTGAGCTCCCAGTTCCTCCCAGTTCCTCCCAGTTCCCCGTTCGGCAGCTCGCAGCTCATGTAACAGTTCGTAGCTTGGTGAAACCCGGTGAAACCAACAGCTCCCGGCTTCTATGCCGATGCTCCCGGTTCCGGTTCCGGTTCCATCGGCGCTGCACCACGGCAACGCATGGCTTCGCAGCAGGCAGCTCGGGGGCGGAAGGATGGGACGGCGACATCATTTCGGTAGGGCTGATCCGTATGATCCGCACCGAAGATCCGAGCGTGCCTTGATCCTGATCCAAAAGACGATCCAAATTCCAGGGACCCGGAAATCGCTCCGAAGGAAACCCATTCGGAAAAAAGTACTTCCATGCTTTCCATGCTTGCACCATTGATTTCAATTCGCCTCTAGCTCGCCGACTGGGGCCCGGGGATGGATAACAGAAACACGTTTTTATGTTTTCACTTTTTCCCGGGCGAATTTGAGAGGGAATTCAGGGACGCTCAAATTCAGGGCGGATCAGGACAGGGTCTGAGAGGAATTCCCCCGAATGAACTGAATAGGCGAGTGACATGCATAGAGGCTGGAGATGCAGATGAACACGAGATATCATATTCTGTCGCCTTAATCGATAAAATAGAAATGTCGTGATTATATTTTTGGATCACGAGGGCTGAATGCTCAAGATAGTACACAACTCAGCCGTTTCGCCCAGACGTTAACTCATAGTTAACTCTGTCGGACGATGCTCCGTCAAAAGGCTGAGCCCCATTATCCACGAGTCTTTCGCGATGAAGCTGTCAAAATAGTTCACCGATAGAGTTTCTAGGCTATCCAAGGGTCACCAAGAACTCCCAAGACATCTGGCTCCAACCAGCTGACGACGACCCTATGACGTGTTTACACCATCCTCCACACTCGGCTCCTAGACGTGCCGCTCGCAGCGGGCAGCGCAGGCTCCGGCAGGCAAGGGCAGAATTGATAGACAGCTGCGGGTTCCTGCTGCGATTTTTCGCATTCGCTCCGTTTTTTTCCAGAAAATCCGAAAATCCCGAAAATTGCTGAGGGTGTGCAGAAGTACGTAACTATCAGCCAATATAAAAACCCGTCCCCCCCCCCAACAGACCGGTCATAGAAGCCTTTCTTTATACCCCATTCACCAATTCACTTCCTCTTCTCTATCGCCTCCGAGACATCACTACTTAATCCTCTCTACACGATATCTATTGCACCATCTGAACCATCTACTCAAAGTATCATCACCCATCAAACTATCCGAGCACAGACTATCACCATCCATCACCATGACATCAATCTCCTCACACCCCAGCACTCGCTCTCATCGTTCAAACTTAAGCGGCACCACACTCCGCTCCAACAACCCTTACGCCAGCCATCTCTCCCCACCTCTCCCACCGCGACCACCTCACGGCCGCTCACGATCTCATGACTCATCCTCCACATTCCCTATTCGTGACCGTGAGCGCAGTTCACGCAGTTCACGCACCGATCGAACTTCTCCCGCGGATCCTTCAGTCCCCCGTACCCATCGTCGCAAGATTTCCCGGATTCCAGCCCCCGACCCAATCGACGTACTCGGCAGCGTATTAGACACACCCTACCACCACGACGGTCCTTTTGAAGCTACTCTCCTAGCTAGACAAGTTCCTGGACGTGCCCCAGTAGACGCCCTGAAGTGGAGTAATGCCCAAACGATTATAGCCACTCCGGCAGCAAGTTGGAGAGATTGTTTTGATAGCCATTATCCGTTGAGTGGAGTGGCGGCTTATCCTCCAGGGAAAGGAGGCCTGGGAGAATATGAGGAATATGACATTCAGCAAAGGGATGGCGATTTGGGGAGGTATAAACATATGGTAAGTAGGTTCTTTGGGATCTTAGGGAGGTAATTTATGGTTGCTTGGTTGCTGATTATTTATAGACGTATAAAGATGAAGATAGAAAGGCGAAAGGGGAGCCGTGGTTTTCCATTGAGGAACAGGAGAAGGCTATCAAGGCCCAGAGGAGGAGGGATCAGGGTAAAGACTACCGATATGAGGAGATGGAATATGAACCAGCAGGGCTAGGTAGAAGCGCGTCAGTTGGTGGATTGAGCAGACTTAGGAGGAGAATCAATGACTCGATCAGGAAGAGAGTTTAGATGAGAAGAAATCTTGGGGGAGGTTGATAAAGGATGCTGCTGGGCGGCGTGAAGGAGGAGGTTAACGATTTATGATGATATTGAATGGCATGGAATGGGATATAGACGGATAGATGGTTAGATACAATATCATACATGCATGGTTTTGGTTTCTTTTGTATGGGGACGATTGTAGGATAGATGATGACTGTAATGGCCTCATGATGAATGAATAAACTTTGACGCATTACTTTTTTTGTTTATTCTTGATCTAAATGGTGAATTATGATACCCCAAGTGGCTGATAGGAACTTCAACGAATCACACAAATGTTGAAACTCGAAATGTCTTGAAAACATTTTTTGATGTCTGTCCAAACGATGCATCATGCCGCTCAACCTACTGTACAATCTATGTGGAGATATTAAACCAAACAAAACACTATGTAACGCCAATTTTCCCTTTCCATCATTCTTCCATGACTCTCTCATACTTCCTCCAATGTGAAATAATATCAACAGCTTCTCCAGCCTTCTAACCCCCCCCCTTTATTATCAAACCCCGGCCCGATACAGTTAGTATAGCCCAGCGTTTACTTTACCTTCTCAGCAGCACTCTCAACGGCACCCTCAGCAGCAACCTCAGCAGCAACCTCAGCAGCACCCTCAGCAGCACCCTCAGCAGCACCCTCAGCAGCACCCCCAGCAGCACCCTCAGCACCAACCTTAACAGCAACCTCAACAGCAACCTCAACAGCAACCTCAGCAGCACCCTCAGTAGGAGGTAGTAGTTCAATATCCCCGTTCCACAAGATCCGTCCACGCTTCAAAGCCTCTCCATTCGCGGCCAGAATCTCTTCTAGTGTCCGTGAAGTCTCTCCGAAGATCTGTAAACAAACTTAAATCAGCATAAGCTCTGAATCAAAACAAACATTAATGCGTATAAACAAAACTAGAGAGCTCGAGAAAAGCCATGAAAATGGAGAAGGAGCAAGTCGATGAGGGTGAGGACGAGGAGGCGCAAGCCCGGCGGTAGCGGTGGAGATGGTCATGGAGAAGCGCGGAGACTATCCCCTCAGGCGTAAACTGACGCGCCCATCTCGCTCTAAGCCCTACCAGAGACCTAGCGAAGGAGACACAGCAGACATGGGATAGCATAGCTTAGGAGGATTCTGACACCGTCGATCCCCCCAAACTGCCCTGAAGCAACCCAAGCTCACCGGACTTCAGCTAGCCCCCATCATCCTCCAAAAATAGCCCCACGCGCTCCCGTCCTGCCCCGCCATGTCTCACAGCCCCACCATAGGGCGGTACTTGGAGTGACTGAGGGAGTAATCGCGCGGTGAAGATTCTTTTTGCGGCGCAGCAGAAACTTCTCGATGACACCAACGATCAACACACAGCAGCCTCATTGTAGCCCCCAATTCCATCAAAGCACAGATAGGGTAAACACCCCCCTCGTAAAACATACCTTCAAATTATCTGTAATAACATGTCTATTCTTACACCCCGGACACTCAATCAAAACCGAACCCTTATGATAAGCCTGCTTAGTGATTTTATGCGTCGACCTTTCCTGGCATGGTCGACAGGTGAACGTAAGTTGGTATGAAGGCTTTTCTGGCTCGGGCTGCTCGCCTACTGCGGTCGGGACTGATGCGCTGGTGGAATTGTGGCGGCTCTGAACGGAGGCGACACGGAAGGTCTTTGGTACGACGGGTGCGAGGCGGGGTACGACGGGGATGCGGACAATCGGACGCGCTGCGCGGAGGAGAGAGCGGACGGCGGGGCGGATCATGGCGGGGTTGCGGGTGCGCGTATGGTGTTGTGTTGAGGTTGTGGAAGGTAAGGTACGCACGGAACTTTTGTCAAGATGCTGGATGCGAAGTAAGGATGCGGGATGCACGGTAAGGCGGATGGGATGTTACTGCTCGTTTTGCTCATGCAAGAACGTCATCTCGAATCTTCTCGTGGCAACGAACAACGCGGCGGCTACTCTAGTTCTGTTCTAGTGTGCAGATGGTTCGTTTCTTTAGATGAGGAACACGCGGTGGCTGGCGCGCCGGTGCATCACGATGGTTTTTTTCGTTTGTCATCTCGTTTGCTAGGCGAGTGGAAATTTCTTTTTGAACTGTTTTTTTTTTTTGGATGTAGAGAATTCTTACAAACGCGATAGTACAGATACGATACAACGCCTTGCTTTACTACATTTCTTCTTCTCCTTCGTCTCCACCTTCTTCTTAGATATCTACTCGACACTGTAAAAATAATACTCGATACATCCACCAAACACTAGTGAAAAATTTGTAAAAAAACAAAGGAAAGAAAATAAAAAACCAGAAAACCGATACGCCAAATAACATGCAATGCTTCACACCTACAAAGGAATTTGAAAAAATACAGCAACGACTTTCCTCCACTCCCACCTTGTCCTCTGCTACCTGCGCTCCCTTAATTTATTCTTGGTTTTGTTTAGATAACCAGTCGAGGACATAGTTGCTATAATTCTTGTTTGATGTAGAAGACTTCGAAGACAGTGGCGTCTTTTGTTGCCGAGTCCGTTTCCGAATCCCCCTTGGTCCCGAGCAGTCAAGAAACGGAGTCCTCGGCCTGCTGGAGGCTGATTTGGTTGGTGTTTTGAGAAGCCGTGATTGTGACAGTTTACTCGGAATCGGAGACATCATATCCTTCATATCCTGGATGGCATTAAAGCGATCCAAGGGCCCCGCTGCGGGTGAAGAAGTTCCTGGTGTCATCCTGTATTTGGTAGGAGAGTTAGGCTGCATTGGTGCAGACCGTGGTAGGGGACCACACGTTGGTGAAGAAGCCCCGAATGCTGGGCTTGTAGCTTTGGGCGTCATGAAAATGTCGCAGTTTGTGAAACCATTTGCCATGCGTCGCCGCTTAGGCGTGGGAGTACCCTTAGTAATCTTTGCCTTTGGCCATGGTAGTCGTGGGGTGGAGTAAGGCTTGAGTGGTGAGCTGCTCATTTCCATTGCTCGTCGTTTGCCATTTATCGTGATGGCAGGCGGACTGCTGTGACCAGGCTCGTCCTTAGGATTGGCGAAAGGTGAGCTAGGAGCTTCTACTACGGTTTCGGCATAATATAATACTGTTGGTGCGTAATCGCTGGCCGCTTTTTGGGCGAAGGGAGAGCTGAGGACTGGTTCGGGTTCGGGTTCGGAGGGTTCGGGTGGTAGTACTGGGTCGGAATAAGGTTCGTCAATTTCTACATCGAGTATTTCGAAAACTCTGCGTGGTTGGTAGGGCTGAATGTCTTCACCTGCGGCTCGTCGCTCCTCGCATGTCGGACAGAAGCCGGGCTTGGATACTATTGAGTCGCAGGCGTAGGGATCGGTTTCGCGGAGGCATTGGTCGGGTTTTTCGCAGACTGTTCGGATAGTGAGATCCCCCGCTGGCCCGCGATGGCAGCAGGTGGAATAGATGTTGGCTGAGAATTCACACATGGTGAATGGAGTTTGTGGTTGTAGGTGCAGTTGAAGATACGGCGACTCGGTGTCAAAAGGTGTTTATAGATTCGATCATCGTACGCTCCGACGTGTCGCTAGTGTGGTTGGTATTGATGCGACTGGATTTGTATGCGTTATCAGCGTCTTCATCGCTGTTCCAGACGCCGTGGCTCTGACATAGACGTTCCCGCTTCGGGGTGGGGTGGTTGGCGAGTTCCGCGGCCGATTCGTCTCGTCGGTTGCGATTTGCAGATTTCGTACGTAGTGTGAGGTGTGTTGTCAACGGGGGATTTCAAGGGGCCTGGGGTATAAATAAACTGGGAAGTGATTGCAGCACGGCTTTTCCGTTGCTATGCCAACCCCTGTCCGGGGCAACGAGAAACAAAACAATGGCCAAGCCAGGCCGGGCACATGACCCGGCGCCAAATGACACACATCTTACGCGAAAGGGCTAGGAGTGAAACTGGGCGCGAATGATTGGCTAACCCCATAAGATCAAGCACACAGCTAAAAGCAAAGTGCCTACTAACCCCAAGCGGACAAGCGCATAACTAGGCGCAAAAAGGCTCGGCATATCCAAACCGCGTTGGCGCAGCAAGTAACAGTTCGCGTCTTCCACCTCATCACTCTCTCAGCAACATCACCTGCTCCTATCAGACAACTTCGCGAGCAATCACCTAACCGACATGTCTCTCTTTAGTGGAGCTTCGACGACCGCCGCTTCCAACGCTGCTGCGCAAGCACAGGGCGACTGCTCGCAAGACGTTCAACTCCAGTCACCACCCGACGACTCCATTTCCGACCTCAGTTTCTCGTCCCAGTCTGAGCACCTTGCCGTCGCGAGTTGGGACAAGAAGGTCCGCATCTACGAGATTGCTGGTGATGGAAACTCTCAGGGAAAGGCCATGTACGAGCATGATGCGCCGGTATTATCGTGTGTGTGGTCCAAGGTATGTTGGGGTTGTTTTTGTACACACAAAGGAAGTATGGCTAAAAATTCGACAGGATGGCACCAAGCTTGCTTCTGGAGGTGCGGACAAACAGGCAAAGTTGTACGATATTTCAACAGGACAATCCAGCCAAGTTGCAGCCCACGATGCCCCCGTCAAATGCGTTCGCTTTATCCAGGCCCCCCAGACCAACGCCGAGATGCTCGTTACCGGTTCTTGGGACAAGAAGCTTAAATACTGGGACCTAAGAACCCCCAACCCCGTTGCGACTCTCGATATGCAAGAGAGGGTATACACACTAGACGTAGCACAGGGTCTTATGGTTGTCGGAACGGCGGAGAGATATATCAACATTGTCAACTTGAGCAATCCTACTGTTTTGTTTAAGACCATGCAGAGTCCCTTGAAGTGGCAGACCAGAGTTATCACTTGTTTTCCGGACGCCAGTGGATTTGCTATTGGTAGTATTGAGGGACGTTGTGCCATTCAGTATGTTGACGACAAAAACTCAGGGTATGAACCTCCAATTTTTTTAGGCAGTATTAGAACTAACATTATCACAGAATGAACTTCTCATTCAAATGCCACCGCGAGACTCCCTCCTCAGGACCTCAGAATGTTTTCAGCGTCAACGCTATCTCTTTCCACCCTACTTTTGGAACTTTCTCCACTGCTGGTTCCGATGGAACCTTCCACTTCTGGTTTGTACCACCATGACACCTTCAGTGGCCCATATCTAATTGTTTGATAGGGATAAGGACGCAAAGCACCGTCTCAAGGGATACCCCAGCGTCGGAGGAACCATTCCTGCCACCGCTTTCAATCGGAACGGTACCATCTTCGCCTACGCAGTTTCCTATGACTGGAGCAAGGGCCACGTTGGAAACAACCCTGCATACCCCAACAAAGTCATGTTGCACCCCATTAAGGAAGACGAGGCGAAGCCCAGACCCCCGATCAAGAAGCGGTAAACGATTGGTTGTTGATGTTGCGGTTATTTTATGTTATTCTCCTGTTCAGATTGTTTTGGCGTTCATAGTTCTAGCTTTGCGGGTGAATCAAAATGTGATAATGACCCGGCTGTTGGTGTGATTTTTGCCCCCCATACTTTTTGCAGTCATTTGGCCAGGAATTGTATGCTTTATCAGATTGGATATTGTTACGCTCATACCCTTTTACCTGTCTTTTCACTGCAGATAACCAAATTTCTCTCGGAGACCTTTGTCCGTCAAGCCCCCTCACTCTTTCACTATTGAGTGGAAATTTTCTTTGTTCCGGAGTATCTATGTTGGTTTTCTGATAAGGTTTACCTGTACGTTACGCACAAAGAATGGATTAAATCATGTTATCTTATAGGGCTAGTCTACTTCGAAAAAGTCTATTAAAACAATCGCTGGGACTTTGACTATTTAACATGACCTCAAAATGACTTCAAAACACATGATAGACATGACTCATGAGCTTTGAGATTGCTTTGAGCTTCCCGAAGCTACCCTTTGTGTCATGGGCTTTGTTTTAGTTCTATGATCCTTAGGCTAATGCTGAGGCGAGAAGCTGTCAAGACTCACGGTTCAAGGACATCCCCCGCCTAATTTCGCCTGGATTAAGCTCAAGCCCAAGATCATAATGTGGCGTGCGCACCTTCCGAGAACGCTATCTAGGCTAACGCAAGGCTGGGGTCAACGTGTGCAGCTTTTAACGCGGCTAACTACGCGAGATTAGATTGAGCCGCAAAGCTCTACCTTAATTCAACTCCTACCTCTCGTCACGACAAGCCCCAAGCTCCCCGCGATACCCCGCATCAGCAAAACATTCCATAATGACGTTCGCCGAAGAAGCAAAATGGTCAGCTTTCCTTTGTGAACACAGCGAAAGATAGCTGCTAACGCGTCGACAGGGCGGACCTGAATCGCATCCTGAGCAGATCAGGTCCTTTCACAGATCCCGATGGCACCTATGAAATGGCAAAGGAGATGATTTTGAATTCCTGCAAGATCCTGTAGGCATAAGGCATGCCCGAAATGTCCTGCTTCAGCTACTAACATTATCTACCATCAAGTGTAATGTAGGTTACTATTTGCAGTCTCTACACGGTGCAAACGAAGCTTACTATCCATCCTAGAGGTGCCGGAGGTCTCGGTTGTGAGATTCTTAAGAACTTGGCCCTTTCGGGGTTCACGGATATTCACGTTATTGATATGGGTAGGTGAACTGGTTCCATCGGACCGCTCAAAGCTCACGCGGGTGACAGATACTATCGACGTCTCCAACCTCAACCGACAGTTCCTCTTCCGCCAAGCAGATGTCGGAAAGCCCAAAGCAGAAGTCGCCGCTCGTTTCGTAATGAACAGAGTGAAAGGCTGCAAGATTACTCCCTACTACGGCGCAATCCAGGACAAGGACAACGACTACTATATGCAGTTCAAGATAGTGATTTGCGGGTTGGATTCAGTGGAGGCGCGCCGATGGATCAATTCTACGCTTTGCAAAATGGTCGACGCCAACATCGAAAACTCATTTGTGCCGTTGATTGATGGAGGTACGGAGGGATTCAAGGGACAATCTAGAATAATCCTACCGACTGTCAGCAGCTGTTACGAGTGCTCACTCGATATGCTTACACCACCCACGAAGGTACCGATGTGTACACTAGCCTCCATCCCCCGACAGCCAGCACACTGTATCGAATGGGCGAGCATCCTAGAGTGGCCAAGAGTTTTCAAAGACAAAAAGCTAGACAACGACGACCCGGAACACATCCAATGGTTGTACGAACAGGCTCTCGCCCGTGCTGCGGAATACAACATCACTGGCGTCACATATTCTATGACGCAAGGTGTGGTGAAGAATATCATCCCCGCTATTGCATCAACCAACGCCATAATCGCCGCAAGCTGCTGTAATGAGGCCCTTAAGATCTTAACATTGTCGAACCCTCCAATGAGCAACTACATGATGTACACTGGAGATGTGGGAGTCTACACCCACACCTTTGAGCACGAGAGGAAGGTTGATTGCCCGGTTTGTGGAAACCCTGCGACGGACTTGGAGATCGACCCCGAGTGGACTTTGCAAGATTTCATTGATCACTTAGCAGCCAAACCAGACCTGTAAGTTTTTTTTGGCTCAATCACCACTTAAGCTCCATTATTGACACAGACCAGGCAAATCAAAAAGCCCAACCTGAAAAGAAACCATGCTCAGTTGTACGAACACGATAATGCCGCGGAATACAGTACCGGGTTGGACAAGAAAATGAGGGAAATGGTAGCGGAAGGAGAGGAGCTGGAAGTAAGGTCGGAGTTACCTTTTGTATCGAAGTTTTCGTTGGTGTTCAAAAAGTGAGCTTCGCAACGCCTGGCAAACTCTGGCGAAATCTGACAAAGCTTGGTAAAGCTAGAGAACGCTTGGCAAAATTGGGAAACACCGGGTGATACCAGGGAGGAAGAGTAATATTAGAGCACTTAGAATGCACTTTTAGCATGGATACCAATTTACATATCACACTTTGACAACGAAACTAGGCTGCAACTTGACGGTGATACTTTGTCGATCATGCCTCTCGTCTGTGCCATGGATAGCTGCAGTAGGCTGTCCGGACGACAAATATTGGATCTTCCTTTTGGGCCCAACCACGGGGGGCCGGCCGGGCCCACTGCAAACACTGAAATTAAGTAGTAGCCTATGGCTTACTCCACTTGCAATGCATCCCTTCTACTGAGACTAGATTTGCCGATTTTGCAGCGTACGTCAAAGTTTTTGTATGGGAGGTGGCACATTGGCGGTGAATTTTGGCAACTACATACAGCTGCCACAACAAGAGATCTGTCAAAAGCATCCGTCGATTAGTCTACAAAGCCGCACTAGACTACTCTAGCATCGATGATACCCGTCGCTTGGCACGACGGCATCGGACAATACATGTTGCGGGCAAGCCGCAAATAGCTAGTGTGAGTTTTTGGCTTTAAGAAGTCCTCTATCTGTCGACTGTGTATCTGCCATCGAATACAATCAGTTTTCCAGTTTCCTCCACCTGGGAGCTTTGATACCCAACACCGAGGGGTCAATCTTTCCAACCATCGCACCAGCGACTACTCTCACCAAATTCTAACCTCCATCAATTCACCTTCCACACCCCTTACTTCCAACCTGTGTCAAAACGCGTCGAACGAAGCCTACCTCACCACAAGTTTGTCTTCCCCATTCTCAAATTACTTAACATTCATCGCTATCTCGGGTGATGTTTGTTATTCTCACCTTCTCTTCCGAAAAATGTAGCTAATGCAAGATTAGTGGATCACTCATCGATACATCCTCCACAAACCCTCGACCCCAAATAACATCATGGTATCGCGGATTGTTCCAACATAGATGATATGCAAAATTTCCTCAACACAGCTTTAGAATCTAGCAGTCTGCTAACTTCTTGTCACAGCGAAAATTTCTCTTCTCCGCTGTCAACCTGCTGTTTGCTCTGACCAGTGTTGAAATAAGCATGTTCTGTCATGACTCTGGGATTACGACTCTCCTTTCTGGATCACTTTGTCCTTGAGGCACGGCCCAAAATATCATCGCGCTCAACAGTTTTTGTGCCAAATGGCACTATGAGTATCGATACCAAAGGAATGCCACGGTAGAAGGCTCTTGGTTCACTAGTGTATGACTAGGGCATGCGCTTTCATGACATGACATAGCAGGACTTGACTGATCCTGCTATGTTAGCCCAGAATCAACGGAGGGTGTGCCAAGTTCGAGGGGCCAGAGCACTGGTGTTGAGGTGTAGCGGCATTAATACTTTTTTTGCATTATTATCCGCGGTAATCTGCATAATTACACAACTTTCATTGCTTTGTATTCTTCTCTAACATATGCTGGAAGATCCAAATTTCGCAACCATTATTCCGCCAGTATTATTATTCAGCAATTATTACCATTAATCATCACAGCATATCTTTATAGTAAGTTCCCCACTATAACTATCCAAGAGCTATAACTGAATACCCTTAGAGGCTACTCGAGGAAGATGGCCCCATGAAAAGAATGTTGAAGGACCCTGATATACGAAGACGGTTGAAATATCTGATCGTGGATGAGTGCCACTATATGCTCAGTTGGGGGAATTCATTCCGCACGGATTACGCCAATATCGGTGATATTCGAGCCTTCCTTGACAACTTTGAGAATGCCCCCGGAGACAGTAAACGCATACCAATCGGGCTATTTACAGCAACCGCCACGCCTGAGCATCTTGATGCCACCAAAAAGAAGATGAAAGTCAAGGAGGGACAACACCTACGGATAAATGTTCCTGCAATAGGAAAAATCTTTTTTACAGTGCAGTGAAATTTTCCAACGGCAGAAAGACATATGTGAGCATGAAAGCGTAGAATTTCCTAAGTTGCAACTGCTAATTATTTGTCAGAGTGATCTGCCGTGGTTGATCCCGAAGGGTACCACAGATGCCAACATTGATAGAATTCCGCCAGCGATCATCTATGTCAGTGAGAAGCAGGTCGGCCTGGACATCTGCGAGTCCCTGCGGAAATTGCTCCCTCAAAATTTGCATCGCCGCCCTCCCTTACCCGATCCCCCAGAGTATGGGTTTGATGTTCGAAGCCCAGCAGAAATAACTATTGCTGTCTAGTACTACGAGTTTTCGACAACGCTCAAAGAACGCAAAAATATGTTCATGAATGACCCGGAAATGGAGTAGGGTTTGTATCAAGGCTACATTCGAAGCAGTGCATACGAGGATGAGAATGCCAGAGATTCGACACATGTTACATACATCCATACCCGGGAGACGCGACATCGCAATGGTATATCAACCTCTTTAGATGAACGCCTCATGGGACGAGTGAAATATTTCATCTCTTACCAAGAAACGGAACAATCCCACGGGCCATAACCACCTCGCCGCACTGATACAGCCAATCAGCACAGAGAAAGCTGTATTGTCAGACCAGCTGGTCCTATCCAAAATTTCCAAAGACCAGATTGGGCTACCTTTGTGCTTCATTAATGTGGATGTTATTGTGGTGTTGTTGGCGGTGATACCCTCTGGTGGCTTTAGCTATATCTCGGAAAAGCAAACGTGTTTCTTGGAGGCAGGAGGTGGATTGTAGCCTGGTCATTTCAGACTTGTGTTCTGCGTCCTTTATGATTGTGAACTTTTCTTTAGCAAATTTCCATAGATAATAAGAAGATAAACAAGACGACTTAACGCAAACAGGCGTGCCAATCCTATTTGAGGGAAATCGAAGGCAAGCCTTCTTTGCATGGATGACTCAAGAGCGTACCCTCCGCATCCATACGGATATTAGAAATAAAAATAAGGAAGAAATAAGCAAGAATTAAAAGACCACAAGCAGATCTAAGTCAACACAAAAAATAACCCGCATTATCCCTATTCGCTTGATAGTGTCATATCCACCGTAGTCGCATGGTGCATTGGCATTCGCCCCATTTTTGAGTAATAATCTCATGATATCCAGGCTAACCTACTGCCCCTTCCACTGTTGTAAATTGCGAAATTCAACGGTGAACTATACTAGAGTTCTACCCCCTGCGGATCCCCATCCACCGATGCCCCATGCTGCAAAAATATCTCAATAATGCTTCCAGGATACCCGTTCCCAACGGCCTAACTTAGCAAACCTCGCCCTAAGTGGTGGTCTTTTTTAATATTAGTCTGTATAATTCGCAACAACAACTTGATCAGTTTTTCAAGATGAAAAATTTTGAAAGGGGAATTTCTGACTTCGACGAGAACAATCTCGGTATCTTCGGTCGATGTAGCTTTGCACGAAAGCTGAAAAATATTTTTCAATAAGCGCTGAACGGAATCTGTGTCTTTCTCGGACGCCTGTGGTATGTGTTGCAGAAGCAGACCCAATATCTCCAGCGGCCAAACTATCTTGACTGATTTGCTGGTTAACCACATGTTCGTAATATTCTCAAAGAATTTCAGCGTACACCCTAGTAGTGAAGTTGGGCGAAGATTCCAGTGGTACCAGCTCCTGCACGGAAAATCGGATCGGCGTAGAACTGACGCGGGCATGACTCCATTCACCCTGTAGACGTAACGAATAACGGTAATGGGAGACAGTCCATGCTCCATCATAGATTTGAAGGTGGCGACTTTGTCGTTCTCGAGACACCACAGAAATGGGCTCTTGCGAAGGGGAATACCGGTGTACATAGGTATGAAGTATGGGATGACAGGGAGGGCTTTCCGGTAGAGTATAGGAGTGCACAGATAGTTGAAACAGATGCTGGCGACGCAGAATTTGGTGAGAGTGGCGAAGTCTAGTTCGTTTACTATTTGGAGAATGATCTCGAGGGGAAGGTAGGGTAGAGATTTGGAGGGTTCGGCGGGCTTATAGCCTCTTAGAGTTGGTAGTTCGTTTGCAGTTTCCATAGCGAAGATAGGTCTAAGAGTATTAAAATCTTTATCAACGGATACTTGGAAGAACTGACGATGATAATACTGAGCGAGATCTAGGGGGTAAATCAGAGTGAAGGTAGTACTATGAGATAGCGTGGAAGGAGTAGAGTGGTATTGATGAGAAAGAGGTATGGGGTGGGGACTTTGGGGAGTAATTGTAACTGACAGGTAGATCTATTTGTAAAACATAGGAATTGGCAGGTTATAAATTACAAACGCACATGGATCCCACATGACAAGTGGTCTATTGCGTTGGTCGGTTAGGCACCTAACCGCTTCTGTGCCGCATCAGGATCAGGAGGCGGTAGAGCGACCTCTGGTTCATGGCGCGTAGATCACAAAATCCCATAGATTTGAGTAAAGCAGAAGATAAGAGGAAACATGTGAATCATTACCGCATCATCTAATGCTTACCGTGGTTTTCCTGGCCCTGGCTGGGAGCTCCAAGGAGTGTCATGCAGAGAGGTGAGTGATCAGTCATGATGTGACGCGAGTGATGTTTCAATCGCTGTAGGACCTACGCTCAACCAAGCTAGACCCTCGAAACAAAGCCTCGCTCGTATCTAGGCATAGAAATAGGATGATGAGAAGATTTGGATATGTGTGCTTGATACCGGCATCTTTGCCCGCCCCTTTTTAGCCGAAGTGCAATACCGCATCTACTCGGATACAACGCAAAGTTACTAGGGACGTTGGTAGTCTGCTTGGCATCAACAGTGTGCACTAAAGATATCAGAGGTTGGCTGCATACACGCAACAATGTGGAGGTTGTTTGAGGTGAGGGTGGTCTTTGGGCCTGCAACAAGACCTGCAGGTTGCCACGGCCACCAAGACAGTAACCTTTCCTCTACGGGATGCTGGAGGTTGTGGTAACCCTTGCCTCCCGCATTAGCCTTATGTGTTGAACCTCCTCAGCAACTTTGCGTTGTATCCGAGTAGATGCGGTAATAGCTGTACAACCTTTTGGTGGCCTACGTTCCAAACTACCTATCGAGAACTACGTGACTTTTGGTGTGCTATCACCATACTTCACAGCTCGCTGCTCTTCAAATCACTACTGGCTACTCAGTCAGCCACATATCCTAAGCTAATTTCGAACTCTATTTTCCCAGCGCCCTGGGGGCGTGGTTGCCAGTAGAGTAGCTGATTGTGATATTTCACTCCAATTAAACGGGATTCATGCAATATCTCTGCCACTTCCAGTTATTTGATTACATTACTACTGATAAGTATCTAAGAAATTTTTCTAAACGAAAGCCAATACCACTCATCTAGCCAGAAAACCCAGTCCATTCTATGTTCGCCACCCAAGACAATACGCGCTCTCATCAAGACTCAAAACAATGCGTAAGCTTTTAACTGACCATGGTGAACAATCTGTACTCAATTCCATAAGGCTGGCCTTTCAAGGCCAAGAGACGACCCTGACTGAGAACAATGCGACTATTCAACCATCTGAACTTCTTATCACCGGTATCAACAGTGATAGGTTCAAAGAAATCCGTCTCTCCAAATCTCATACCCTTCTTTCCACCACCAGTCATGAAACGGGCAACTGGGATACTGTATTGAATGTAACCACCTGACTTGAAATAAACAGTTCCATTATTAGATACGGCAGCAGTCATAGTGTTCAGTTGCAGGGCGATATTGTCATTCATCATCTTGGCGGTTTTTACACTACTGGTGATTTCCATCTTGTGACATGGGTACTGGGAATCGTAGATAATCTTTCCTTCGTTGGGTATAAACTTCGGAGCGGGAGCCGTTGCTATCTCGGGTCCATATATTTCTATATAGCCCTTTTCAAGCGCAGCGTTCCAGCTCCTCTCTGCTGGTGTTTTGGAGAAGGTGTAGTTGACTTGGGCATATCCAACATAGGCGAGAGTAGGGAGTCGCATAGGCTGGTTGCCAGGAAGATAGGGAACCTCCCCGATGCTTGGGACAGGAACACTCAGACTACCGGCTTTTTTGGAGTAGTGTTGGCCCATATTGAAAGAATAGGGCTTGTTGAAAAGACTGTTGGAAGTTGGTTGTCGTAAAGAATGCAGAAAGCGAGTGTCGAAAAGAGTGACTGTTGTAAAGAACGTAGAATGCGAGTGTAGAAAAGAGTGACCGTGGAGTTGTTTCCCGATTGAAATATGATTGGATGAGAAATGGAAAGCGAGGTTACTGGGAGAGTTATTATACAAGATTAAAGGAGACCCGTCAGATTCCTACGTTTGACGACCAGAAATCATTAGTGTGGTGGGTGAATACTTGGAACGATGGCGTACAAAACTGCATTGATTCATCCCACATTATTGTTTCTCCATACGACTAAACGCTACTGTAACAAATTACCCTATTTGCACACTGCTTTGTGGCTGTGGGTGTTACTCAAAATGAGACTCTGTGGTATGCAAGGAGTTATATGCTGCGCCGATGAGAATTTCTAAGCTTCAAGTGTGTTTCTGACAGGCAATTTATACCATTAAACATTCCTTTCTTGTCATCTTTTCCGTATGTGGGGAAATAGATAAGATTTCCTAGTTAAAATACCCTGAAGTTCGAGCCATTAAGTGCTCTATTTGTTGATCCAAACGTTCTTTATTGAATCGAAAGCGAAAGGGACCAGAATAATCTATCGCTCGAAAGAGAACAGAGAATAAAAATATTCTGATTCGAGTTTCAGTGCACCATCTTGATTCGATCCGTAGACTGAGGGATCCTTCGCTGATATTCTTAGCTTTTTCACTTCAGTAACACCATTCTGGGAAATGGCGATATTAATTTCGTTGGTACAAATATTTTAACGCGTTCTGAATCAGCCTTGTCCGGATGATAGGCGATCACCGTAATGTAGGAAGACTCATTCGTTATCTAAGTAGTAGTATTCTTCAAGATTATCCGTGCCGTAGGCCAGAATACAGCTTGTGATGATACCATGACTTGAATATGGCCGGTTTGTATGTATATACAAGCGAATAAGGTATGCAGAAATGGGTGAAATTAGCGAAAAATCTCAGATGCAGATGTCAAAACTGACACGCTAAAAGCTTAAATCTCTCGCACGCAGGTCATGCATGTCGCGATGATTGCATTAGTATATCCACTGTCATTTGGGTCTCTGAGGTTCGGAGATGGCTTCCATGGCTCCTCTAATGAGGTTTCCAAAAAGCTTATTCACTCCGCAGGTAAATTGGATGTTTCTGCCTGTCAGAAACGTAGTTTACCGATTTGGAGGCCCCACAAGGAATTAACGCGATGCATACAAAAAGGTCCGCCATGTGATCGTGGCGGGTGATGTTTCTGTATGTGGCTATTGAAGCAAGTTTAATTGCTAGCCAAGCCATGAGTCTTTTTCAATATTTTTAGCAAAAATTCCAGTTATCGATCTTTAGTCTTCCTGGATGCAGCCTTGTTCACCACTTCTAGAACTTCGACCCAACCCACAGGCATGTCTCAGTAGCTCTTTATTTCCCTTCAATATTCTTCATCCATTAGATAACTGTATATGGCTGGGATGGTTTGGATGCTTGACCGTTGGAATATGGGTCAATATAACTTTCTAAGCGAACTTGCAAGATAATCCTGCTCAGGAAACCATACAGATAGTAACCCGTTAACAAATCTCAAAGTCCAACCTCGTCCTCTAAATTCAAAAAATATCATAGCTATGGGTTATTCGCATCGATGGGTGGTGGTGGAGTGCAGAAAGGAATGTGGCGGCGCCGAAGTCTGACAGAAAGCCCGGCGCATAGCGACGCACATGCTCGCAAAGACCTACTATTTCTAGATAGATAGTTGTTAGTAAAGACGATATTTGAGTGAAGACTCAAATCAAATAAAACCTTTTGTAAAGTTACATCTCTTCATGTCCTTAGAATGGTTAGTGGGCGGCCTTTAAAGCCTTATCACAAACTCTCATCTCGCCACCGCAATTTGTTTCAACCTGTCTCCCCACGGGGTATGGGGCCCGGGCATGTATTCTACCTGTTTCTCCGAAGCTCCTGCGCAGTGCAAAACCCCCCTCAAAATAAGCCGGCCCTATTCCGGGGAAGACGTGTAGGTGAGGAGGCATCCTGTCAATTCCGAAAGTGTAAGCCGAGCTAACAAGTGGCAGTTACGCTTCACACCAAAGCGGAAACGCCGCCAAGAGCTAACCCTGACGCGCGGGTAACACTTAGCAAGCCTACCCGCCTTGCCTCATCCTCCGGGTGGCCCGCGTCGCGCGCGCAGTGGGCAAAGCCGCGAAATCAGCGCTGGTCGCCGTCAGCGCATGCTCCACCTCCATATTTGATTTGTGCAAAAACCCGTAGGAGAAGAAACAAAGGCAGAACGAAGTCAGACGCGCTCAGCCTCCACCTCCACAATGGCGCAAAATCCAGAACAAAGTACAACGCCCTCCAGCTCTCCGCCCCCGAGTAAAAAGCGCACGTACTCGGATACTATTCCCCAGGGAGAAGTTGCACTAGCCACCGCTAGCTCAAGCGCCACAGAAAGACCGGGACAAAGCTCTTCAGCCACACCGCCAGCTCGTAACGAGAGAGAGGGAAGCACGGATACTCTACTTCAACCGCTACCACCGTTCGATTGGACTGCGTTTCTAGGTAACTGTACTAGTGAGCAGGCCTCGGTTTCGGCTGAGGAAAAGGAGCTCCTGGAAGAGTATCACAGCTGGGTTTGGGTATGTTTTCCTCTGTGATTTTTTGAACCCCTTCTGACCACTTCAAAAAAACTGCGACTAAAAATGTTCAAAACAGCTTTACGAGCTCTGGGTAACCTGCCGCTCTAAAGACCAAAATGTGAGGTTAAACCGCGAGTACGACACCTATCCCCCCTTCAAATACAGCGTGATATCTGATGACCAAACAGGATGGCAACGATAGTCCGGTGGATGCAGCTCGAGGAACAAAAGATCGAAAAGACCCGGCAACAGCATGCCGAAGTAGCCCAGAAAATCTCCATGGTTCTCGGTCTAACCGGTCTTCTCGGTGGGGTTGGGAGATCTGGCGGAGTAGGCGGACTTGGTGGAGCTGGGGCAGCGGGAAAGAAAGCTTGAAGTTTGAGATGCAATTTAGAATTGGTATTTGAACATTTTTCACATGTCCAACACCACACTCAATACCATTACGAGCAGCGGCTGGAACATGACGCACCATCCACTGGAAAATTTAAAAGCAGCGTTACGATCTACGGAGAGATTTTAAAGCGGCGATGACATGCATACGTCCAAAAGCTTGTTTTGGTGGCGTGTTGTTTTTGCTTGTCTTTTGTTACGCGGCGTCTAGAGTTTCCAAAAGTGATATCGTCTACCGCAAATTACAGTGCATAGATAGCAGAGGGCATGATGCGGGCAGATTGAGGATCATGACAACTACACTACTAAGATGTCTCAGAATCCTCAGTAGACGGGTAGAAAACTGGTATTGAAGTCTTTCGATTTCGGCCGACGCCGTCTGTCTTCCATTCAGCATGCAAAAAACGGGCCATGTCGGTACTACATTCTTTTGCCGCGCCAGTGAATATGTTACAACTTTGGCTGTTCAAACGTCGTCAATACAATTCGGCGTCAAAGAGACCGCGCCCGAGCCCCGCTTAAACGCCACGTGAGAGTTGTTAGACGGCGCCTGCCGCTACAAGAAGGGTCTCGACTAAGTCGAACGCAAGTTATTCCGATGCCCGCGCATATGTAGACCGTGATCTCTCTATCAGCCAATCACACCGCCAACCAGGGGAAAAAATGAAAATTGTACCGATGCCACAAGGAATCCGATCCAACTGGACTCTGTCGAGACTAACGGAGATCGAGAAAATGCAGTGCATCATACATAACTCAGATCTCGGTGTTTTATTTATAATGGGATCGCCAGGCAGAAAAGCTGGTTTACGCTGTCGCAATATTGTACTACATACAGTGTATAGTAATGTTGTGGCTATTTCCGGACATTCTAGAGAGAGACGTGGTTGTGGTGGCTTGTAGTGTTCCCATTTATTATGAGAGATATCTTGACCATGTGTATTCATCATCACTCTCACGGGACACGAAATGCCATGTGGTCTCTGAAGCCTCGGAGGTGCGATACCCTGTGGCCCATTTGGTACGTATCGTTCTCGTAATAGGTTGTAATTGCAAAATTCTTTCTAGCCAAGTATTTCATTCATAATAATCCTCAAAGCATGTTTAAATGCCAAATACATGCAGATAAATATAAGTACGCCAACTAGCTATCGATAGTAGTACGCCCAGAAAAATTTTCGATGGCATGATGCAGCCACAAAGAGATACCATGCAACAAAAAGGTGTTCTCAACATCAAAAACTCTTTGACCAATCCCTGATTTGCTTGATTGTATACAATGCCTAAGTTAGGTTAGGTAAGGTAATCGAACCAATCATTCCACCCTAAAACTAGGTCCAACGCCGAGGAAGCCAGAAGTTCTTGAGGTCTGGATCCACATCTTTCCCCGCAAACGACCGTTGTTGGGGTGGTACAGAGAAGTCCCTTGTATCTCCACCATCGCCGTCTGCATGTTCCGCTGCGTAAAACTCCTCTTCAAGAAAATCTCTCCGACGCTCAGCCTGGCGTGCGCGTTTTTCGTAAGAATAGCTGTGGCTGTAGGTATATAAATTGCGGTTAATATCATCTCTGTCCCACATATAAGTTTCAATATCCGAAATCGGTGATTGTAGCTTCTCCTCAGGATCATCGCCGTCAGCGTACTCTAGCTCGTCATATTCCAAACCGCGGCTGAGGCGGAGGTTAATTTGTGAGTGATTGTCCATGACGTCTATATTTCGATACACATCCCTATTATCCCTAGCGCAATCGAGTTCGCGCTCGCCTATCACCCCATATTGTAAATAATGGCCATCGTTTAAAAGTCATTTGCGGGGAAGTCATGGTGCTCGATAGGATCGTCTTGCCGTTGAATAAGCGGAGGTGTATGTTGTGCTTCCACATGTGGGTTGGCACAAGTGCCAACGAATTCTGCAGCTGTCTGGTGGGATGCCTGGTAATTGCGCCTCTTGCTAGAAATATCTCGGTGGCAACTTTCCATCGATTCGCCATGCATGAGAGGTGGTTTGGGCTCGCTTCTACGCGAGACAGCTGGTACTTCAATATTCTCAACCACTTTGGACGCTGGAATTCCTTCGCACAATTGTAAAAGTTGGGCTAATGGTGATAAGGATGGCTATCATGTCAGCATCAGTGATATCAGTTCATCATAAGGTGGCATTACTTTCGGCATAACTCGTGCGGTTCTTCTATGTTCTCTCTTTGGCGTTTCCAGCCTCGTGGAAGAACTTGGTTGGCGTTCGACCTGGTCAGGTTCACTCGGTTGGACGTGTGGTATCACATCTGGCTTCGAGATCTCAACACTGGTTTCAGATAAAGCATTAGTTGGTTTTGCAGCATTTGAGTTTGACGAATTGCTGTGGGTTTCCTTCGTAAATCGAGCTTGCATTCCTGTTCGTGAGTACTCGGAATGTCCGTCGGGGTCCGATACAGTCGATTTTGGTGTATGGAATGAGGCAGACCGACACCGAGACCTTTCATCGTCATAGACCGTTTCTGAGATGACAGTTAAGTTTTCGGCAGTTGTTTCCTGCGCTGGGGTATATCTGTTTCGGGCTGAACTGGCTGCGATACTCTTGGCTCTGTCAGCTATTTCTGAGGGGGTGCAGCTGACATCGTGACTTCGCCTCTCTCGAACTGAAGCGTTTGTCTTTCGTGGCTTTTCATTCATGCCGGCATCTTCCACCGCCTGGTGTGAGGCGTTTCTATTTCGCAGAAAATCAACTTCAGAGAAAGAAAGATCCGGTACTAAACTGAATTAGTCGAGTCTAGAGATAGTGGCAAGAGGCGGTACTTACATCCTCTTCTCGCGGGTGGTAATGATGCAAGCCCATTTCTAAAAATCCCAAGTTTGTGAGAGGGCCGTAACTATGCTAAATAAGGTACTGTCAAGTGCCGCTAAAAGGAGAGACACGCACCGTGATTCGCCCACTTTTTATGTTTTCTGCTGAGAATCCTTCAATCAAGGCATCTGACTTATTTGGAACCGATACTTCTCCCTTCTTCCTCTTTCGGGAAGCTGCCTTCTTTGGCGATGGATACTTCTTGGATGTCTTTTTCTTTGGACTCTTTGCTGGTACATCCTTCATCTTGTGTCTAGCCCGTTTCTCAAAGTTTTTCGTCCTACGGCCGTCAACACGCTCTTCTACGTTTTCTGTAAATCCTGCAGGTGAAAGTTCCCTTATGTCATCGTTGGATGCCAAGCGAGTGTTTGTAAAGTCTCTTATATCTGTGTCTTTGTGTGCAAATTCAAGCAAAGAGCTATCCCGAGACCGAGCTCCTCGCCTTCTCTTTCGGTGTACATGAGCCATATCATCGGGACTATGTGTGACTGGTAGATGACCACCGGCTCTTCTACCCGCAGTTGCCTTTTGCGGGGAAGACGTTCGCAGCCGCTGTTTTGGGGAAGAATCTTATCACTGTTAGTAGGTTGTACCAATCATAGATTTCAGGGTGCATGAGCAATATATGCCACTCCACCAACATTTGTGTGCATCACGTTGGTCCTGATGTGTTCCATATCGAGCATGACCCCGCCCATTTCCGCTGGTTTCCGAGATCTGCGGATCGCTCTGTCTATGCAGGGCTTGTTGTTGGAGGACAAATGATGTTACGAAATCTATATCGATTGGATCTCGTAGATAATACTGCTGACGCTCAAGCTCACGTAACTGTCCGGTAGTAAGAACCATAATTGATCAATCGTAGCCTGGATCAGTCGATAGAAAAAGCGTGTGTCGAGCTGTCCAGACCTCAGACTACTTCACCTGACACAGGAATAGACGACTCCTAGACAAGTAAGCATCGAGTGGCTTTTTCCTTTGATTTTGTGAAGCCGATTTGCCAGCTGGCCCGGAATGAAGATTGAGCCTTCCCGAGAGAATTTTGTTTGCAGAGGTTTGCAGAAATTGATCCACACGTCTGGTTGGGGCTGGATTGAAGTATATGTCGGCAGGTGTCTTAGGCGGCAGCTGCGGGGTTCGTCGATTGAGGTTCGGTAACTGGAGTTGTACCTAGATGTCTCGTCCGGGTTCGCTATGGCCTCCTCGAAGATCCAAGTTTTTGGTACAGAAAAGAACAGCTCAGTCTGCAGGCGGATACAGAGCATGCAAAGTGTATGTATGTACGGACAGCAGTGGGGGTGATGGTGATGGAAGATGTGATGTGCCTTCCATGAGACCGCTATCAATGCACGACAAGCTCGGTGGAGCAGGTGAGAAGATAGGTTTTTGTGTCGAGAGCTGTATGCTCATGCTGGCTGGTATTCTTCTTGAAGCAAAAGACGAGGTGAATTATCTGTTTTGAACATTTTTCAAGGCCCGCAACGTCACTCCGGATACGGCGTGCAATGCACGTGTCGTTGGAATAGGGTTGTTCTGGTTCGCGGAGGACAATGCAAACGCCACTGCCGGAAGGGACGTTACATTAGATGTCCTACACCGTGCGGTTGCCCAGGAGCATGTCAAGATCTGAACTCGTTACATGTATCAAGGAGAATGTACGAAAACTTTTTTTTCAAGCCTGGTAATCACAATGCCTGGCTAATTTCAAACCCCAAAAAGTAGATTAAGGTAACAACGATGTTCCTACGAACATATTGTAGGTTTGACCGTCTCGTGCTCAGTGCTCACAATCACACTAAACGATTGTCAAACTAGCCCAAAAGCTTATTTCTAGAGCTCTAAACCTTACCCGTCAGGCTGGACCAAGTCCCTTCGCTAACTCCACTCCTCCACCTGAGCCTTATCGTTCTCCTCAGAGTACTGTGTCTCCATAAGATCACACCACCATCCAGCATCCCCCCCACACACTTTTCGACGCACCCACTAATTATTCTGGGGTTAGGTTAGGGTAAATGGATTGATCCCAGTATGCGGAATGTGTGGAGGTCGGCATCTGCCCCATCCGTCTCATCCAACTCACCAATCGACGATGAAGAATCCGAAATAAATGCCTTACGCCTTGTGTTCTTCGTGGAACATCCATCGACTCTGACGATTTCTAATTGATAAACGGCCTTGATGTCGGTATCCGGTGATGTTCATCTTCAGCAATGGCCAATGCTGACGGGTGACTGGTACCGCATCGTCGAGCTCCACGACACCAAACATCCTTGTCGAGGGAAGTTCCCGAAGGCCACTATCAACAAGCAAGGGATTGGCTGCCCCACGACTCTTGCCGCCTTTCGAGCTTGCTGAGAGGCGCTGGCTGCCTAGGTTACCTTGGTCTTCACGTGAACTCGAGGCATAGAAGCACAATTCCTTTTGGTACTTATTACACAGTCAACTGCAACATAAAAGAATTGTCACAATCTGTCACAAATCCCACCCTTGGCAACAGAGTCCAGATATCAATCAACGATTCAATGATAGCGATTCCTAACCGCACGTACAGCTGCGGCAGGTAATGATTGGAAACGAGAGCTCTTACCCCGCCGTGACCTGCATTTCGCCTGACAGCAGGGAGAGTTTGGTGAGCTATGGAGCCGCCTAGCCAACTGAGGGGTAGTGTGCTAGTCGCATGCACCTGGCGTGATGTCATGTTGTCATGTTGCATCGCTGGTTGTCCCCCGCGATTGGTGCTCTTGAACCTGCTGTTAGCTGGCACAGGCTCTCTCCCACATCGTTACCCCATTGATTTGCATGCATGCGAGAGGAAATACGCAACCGCATCGCCTACCCTACATCGCTTGGGCAGCAACATCGTCGTGTATCGACGCCAACAGCTCCAGCTCTCGCACGGCATGGGGTGAGAAGTGACTCTGTCGAGGCAGCTGTCCTACACGCATTAGACAGGATTCGCCCTCCGAAAAGGGAGCAGGTTCAGTTCTTATTTCCCAGTCTTGGCTTGCACCGCATCGCAGGATGCGTGCTTCGCGGCTCTGTTGATCCAACCAGAGAAGAAGAAGCTGATTAATCAAATATGATAATGATATGCATATTCAAAACCCACCTTCCTGTTGATTCTGCGTGCTGCAGCTGCACAACAGCCAAGACTGGGAAATAAGAACTGAACCTGTTCCCTTTTCGGAGGGCGAATCCTGTCTATTGGGAACTCTGGCATGTATAGGTGTGGAGCTACGGCAAGCTCAGTTGATCTTCGCCCCAGATTGACCAGTGGGCACTGGGGCACTTGGGCAGTTGCTGGGCACACGGCGGAAACAAGCCAATAACAAGCAAGTGACTCGAAGGCGCTGGCAATGCAGCAGTTGCAGTAGTTGAAGTTGAGACGGGGCCGACGAGATGTCTATGTGAAGTACAGATACTGTCTGTGCCGGTATGCCTCTTCAGCACGGCAGCGGTTGTTCCTTCGTGGCATTTGTCCCGGTTTATTTATGCATTTATCGTCCCTCCCGTGGCCCAGCATGACGTATTGGGATATTGAGCGTCACTTACGGTTAGACAACCTCCTCTCTAGTGCTGAAAATGAAACACTGCTCGAGCTGTTCGAGGCAAGCACCGAGCTGGTAGCGGCAAGTAAGCAGCCCGGCAACCAGCAAGCAACGGAACAAGAGCGAGGATGGAGGGGAATGGGGATAGGATTGATGAAGTTGTCGCTTTTTACTTGTGCTCGACAGGGCAGAGCACATAAATAATAATGCCTGGGGGTCTGCAAGCTTGCCCATCGATTGTCCTAGCTCCAGCACCCTCTTCCTAGCACAGCAGCAATATCAATTGCCCCTCTTTTGTGTCGAACGCTTGTCTTCTCAAGTAGGAAACACGCTTGTCCGTTGCCCCTCCCTGACAAACCCTCCAACCCGTGTCGTGTTGCCCCAGGTTGCTGAGACAGTCCTTTCTTCGACTTAACTTCTCCCACACCTCCCTCTCTTCTCTTCTTCTCTTCTTCTCTCCTTTACTTCACCCGCGAATCATCTCCCTCCATCCTTTCAACAACCAAGGCATGCTCTCTCTCTTTCCGTCGCCATTGTCTCTGTCTTCTCCAGGACGACAGGCCTACAATCTTTCTCTGCCAGTGGATGGTGTTAAGTGATGTGTTCAGTTTGCTTCCGCTTCAAAAAAACAACTACAACAACAAATCATGTCCAAGCTTTTTGTTGGGTACGTTTCTTCTCTTCTTGTTCCTGTCCATTGTCCGTCCATTGTCCTGTCCATTGCAGCCTGTTTTGTTGTCGCATGATCTCTGCGGTTACCGTAGCTGGGAGGCACTAAACCCAACATCATCTACGAGGATGATGTTCACCCCACTATCCAGGACTATCAGTAGTGGCGGGTTGCCCCCGGGTCCTCGGGGCTCTAATTTTACCTGTATCATCTTAACCGTCCCGCATTTTGGCACGCTTTTTATCTAACGTGGTATCCTAATACAGAGGCCTTGCCTGGCACACCGATGACACCACCCTCAGAGCAAAGTTCGAGGAGTTTGGACATGTTGAGGAGGCTGTAAGTTTTCATCTGTCTCGATGTATATTTCCGAGGATAAAAACTGATGAAAAACAATAGGTCGTCGTAAAGGATCGCGACACCGGCAGATCCCGTGGATTCGGATTCGTTAGATACGCCAACGATTCCGAGGCTGATACTGCTGTATGTTTATTCTCTGCCGTTGTTTTTCCCCCAGGGTTCCCTAGGGTTCGCCGATACTCTGGCGATGCTCTGCCAATGCTTCGTCGGTGCTTCATGCTTCGCCGGCCTTGTGGTCGCTGCTGCCCTGCCCTGCTCTAGCCTAGCATCCATCATCAATCTCATCGCTAACCATTGATGCGCAGATCAACGCCATGAACGACTCCGAGTTCGATGGACGCCGCATTCGTGTCGACAAGGCTACCGACCGTCGTGGAGGAGCCGGAGGAGGAGGTATGGGAGGAGGAGGATACCAGCAGGGTGGATACGGAGGTGGATACGGTGGCCAGCAGCAGGGAGGTTACGGCGGCTACTAGTACGTTTCCATTCTTCCCTAATCATAGTCCTCAGCTTCTTGACGTCATTGGATGATGCTAACATTGCCACTATCTAGAAGAAAACATCAACTTCTAGGCTCGTTTTTTTCTCTCGAAAACTTTTTAAAATCGCGAAGGTTCTTACCGGATACCTTACCAACTTTACCAGGTATACAAAAATCGTTTTTTAGGATGCCCGATGATGATGAAATGATTATGATGATGATATGATACTTGGTTTGTGGGAATTGTGTTTCAGAGTTTAAGTTTACTTATAGTATTCTCATGCAATGTGTTGTTCTCTTGTTTTGGGGGTCGATTCACAATCTAACCTGCAAAGTAATGTTATCTATCTTGTATCTGGTCTGGTTTTTTTTTCTTCTGCTATTTTCGCGTTGCAAAAATGGGTTTTGGGGGTAAACGCATACGGGGCTTTGTTTTTATTTTCATCTATTTTTCTTTTGTTTCAAATGGGTCTAGGGGAAATATTGTTATCGTGGTTTGAAGTGAGAGAGATGATCGATGGTACGAAAGGCAAAATGAATTGATATGATTATTCCCTGTTCTTGATCTTCTATGAGCCGATGCTTCTTTTCTTCTACTGTCGTCTAACTCAAACATACCGGGTGGTGTCTTTTCACAGTCTCCCATCCTTCAACTTTACATCTGCATCACCGTATCTCCCAACATCTCCGGCTCGATCTCCTCCTGAGGTCCTCCTTCCTTATTATCACCCTCGATTCTATCCATTTCATCCATCCCCTCATCCTCATCATCCGCAATACCCATCAAGCGTTCCTCAGCCTGAATGATAGCAACCTTACGGTACAAAGACCTCACATGGTTATCGGAGCTCTCAGGACAAAGCTCTTCAAGTGCCATATGGAGTTGGTAGAGGTATTCACGGTTCTCGCCGGAGGGACCACGAGAATGGTAGATGTGGCGCGCGAGTTCTTCTTCGCCTGGAACGCCGGAAATTCGGGGGACGAATTGGGGGTTTTCGGGTGTACCTGGAGAGGGTTAGCTGAGGGCCAGCTAGGTAGGACGGATAGTATCATCTGGGGAGGTTTCCAAGGGGTCCTTGAGATACTGTAGGGAAAGATTGGGGGGGGGGGGGGGGGGGGGGGGACTAACCGATGTAAACTAACGCCTTGATAGGAGGTAGTAAAGGCTCCTCTTGGTAGACGTCGACGTAGTGGATACTCTGTTATGACTTCTGTATTAATATTCTGTGCACTGTGCTATTGTCCATCGTTGTCCCATTGTCCCATTGTCCGTCATCGCCCATCATCCATCACAACCCATCATCTCAAGAGCTTCTCTTGCTCTTGCACCTTCGCTACTCGCCGGTCATGAGCGTCATTTGCAAACCGGAGCTCGGTGATGCGAAACTTGAAGCTTAATAAAGCTCGGCATGTCAGACGGAGTCCAGCGCAGCAAAGCATAGTATTCTCATCTCACGCAACCGAGCACGACGAGCTTTATGAAGTTCCAAGAAGCATCAGCCGACCTCATCGCCGAGACCTGATCCACCAGCTCATGATGCTGTCATGAAACTACGATAGTAGATGGATAGCGCGCGGGACGGAGCGTCTGACAGCATCATCTACTATCGTGCTGACATCCCATGACCTACGCTGATAGCTCCAACAGTTCCCGTCCACCCCAAAGCTTTGGTTTCCAAAAACTAGCCATCGCCCCAAGCTTCCCCTTCCAAAAGCTTCCGCCCGCTCCCAATCTTCCGGCCACCAAAGAAGGTTTTTATGAGGGAAAGTACTGCGTAGAGGGAAATGTCAAAAGGTAACTTACGTATCCATTAATCTCCCTTATATCAAGGTACTCCTTAACACTCTCCACCTTATCCCTGGGAATACGGTAAATAGTTCCCCAGACTTTCTCGTCTGCTTCATGGTGGTCTCCGAGGGTTTCCCAGAGTTGACGGGTGATGAGGGTTACTACGCGGCCGGGTCTAGAGTATATCTCTATTAGCTATTTGGTTCCTCTATTTTCATCTCTACCGTGTAGAATTTTGGCTGTGGATAGAGGCTCGGTGGACTATGTTGGGGGTAGAGCTTCGTGGCTTCGGGATCGGCGGTGGGCTGTGGGCTGTGGGCTAGGGCCGACCGTGCCGAGACGACAGTAAAGCTTCACCGGGCTTGATCGGACCTCGTAAAGCCGATCGGCGGTGGGCTGTGATGGGTAGCCACAGCACTGCCGACAAACGAACTCGTCATGTCGTCGGGAACCGTCGGGAAGTTGCATCATCGGGTAGCCGCCGCACCACCGCCGGCACCGCATACTGGAGAAGGAAACCCAAGGAAACAAAATATAGAAATGGACATGCGAGGCCCGGGGGGGGGAGGTGATTGAAGAAAGTTGTCACGTACGCTTCCGGGGTTCCTCTATGGTCCTCACTGATGTGGTGGATATTTTGTCAGCCTTGCTCTTCGTGTTTATACCCTCTATTATCGTATACCGGTGCCTAGAAGCTGTCCGGTATTCTCTGCGGTGTATTTGATGAGAAAACGAACCTTGCCTGTCCAGCGAAGAAACAGTCAGCATCCAACTTTGTCTTGTCCTAGGCTCCGTCTCCGCCTCGGAACCAACGGCTCAGTAATCCAAGAAGTAAGAATCAGAATGAAACCTACCTGCCAAAAACGCCTTACGTAGTCCTTGATATAACCCGGTTGCTTGTAGTCTTATGGCCGTAAAAGAATAGGTGACGCGTCAGTTCTCGTGCCTATTTCCATTTTGTGCGCACGGATAGGTGCTGGAGCGGAACTGCGCATGAAATAACGATAACGGGGTAGATAGATATTGAAAAGGTGGATAGGCACTGAGGATTACGGAGGTGGATTAAGGTTGCTGCATACCGTAGTCTGGAGGTGGCTTGAAGATTAGGGATCTGGAAGGCGTCAGTTACGTTGCTTGACAAGATTTGCAGCCTTTGGAGAGTTTGGTGCCGCTGGTGGAAGATGCATTGGTTCCTTGTGTGGTTCGCCTTCGTACGCCTCTCACGGCTCCCACAGACTTCACTCGGGCTCCCAGGGCGCGTCTCATATTCAGCCTTGTGGTGGGGTGAGGAATGGTGTTGCAGTTCCAGTTCCAAGCTTTGGGAACAAACGGGTGGGGCAGTATGAATATTGCGGGGTATTTGTAAAGTCAGAAATCTTGAAGAATGTTTACTCACCCATATCCAAATATCCAAAACTCCTCGTTTGACTGCATTTTGTCGTTATCCTCTTCACCGGTTGCTTCGAAGCCTAAAAGAAAAGAACGAAAGACTTCTGCGCTGGGTTGCTAGCTTGCTAGAGTAGGCCGGCCTACCTAGCTTTGCGCTTTGCTGCTTACACGCTCTGCTGCTCTGCTGCACTCTTACACACTTACGCTTGCTGCACTCTTACACACTCACGGCCGCCTTCCTCCGCCACGCGTTCCTGTACCACCGAACCCTGCAAGCTGGACGAGGCTAGCAAGTAGTTAGCTGCCCCTCAGTCAAGGTGCCATCACCACTAACTCCTCCTCCCAAGCATAATACGAGCACGACAAGACAGTCAGCAGTATATAACACGACAAAACTGCAGTATCTCCGAGACTTTGCAACTTTTACACAGCTCCAGACACATACAACATGGCTTACCATAACACAAACCCTGACGCTCTTCCGGCGTAAGTTATCCCAGTGCTTGCTCACTACTCCTGATGACGCGCAAGATGCTAATGAATAGATAGCCATGCCGAGCCTGAACAGGTACGAATAACTTGGCTCTTTTCCGCTTCTTGATTCCCTTCCTTCCGCTGCGATCCGTATCCCCTCTATTCTTCAGCTTCATCAGCGCGCCGCAAAACAAAGCAGCGCAACTCCCAACTAACACACCCCCAGGCAGCTCAGCTCATGTCCAACAACTCCAACTACCATCCAACAATGTCCCAATCCCCTCGTCCTTCCCAGCAAGGCGGCTACCCCCAGCAGCGTCCTCCCCAAGGTTACAATCAACACCCTCAGCAACACTACTCTCCCCAGCAGCAACACGGATTCCAGCAGCAATACGGAGGTCAGCAGGGTTACGGTCAGCAGCAGCAATACGGAGGACAGCAGGGTTATGGTGGACAGCAGCAGCAGTATACTCAGGGACCTCCCCCACAGGGACCCCATGGACGGCCGCCTGTGCAGAATCGCCCCCCTCCTACTCCGGCGCCCCAGCAGGGAACTAATCCTACATTGTACCCGCTATTTACGGCAGTGGATAAAGATGGTATGTTTTACTCTCAGCTTAGGAACGCGGCTTGGTAGGCGTGGAGGAGAGAGTGGCGCTTCAAAGAGAACCGAGTACGCGCGGCCCCACCGCGGCGCCTGATTCACCGGTGAACTTTATTTGGGGTGGCGGACTGGTCGGAGGGCGCGGCGCTTCTAGGCGCACTACGTCATAGTTATAGTATAGGGAGTAAATGCTAATTCTGATGGTTTACTGCAGGGTCTGGACAGCTTAGCGAGAGAGAGCTACGTGCGGCTTTGGTAAATGGAGATTGGACATCTTTTGATCCTCACACTGTGAAGATGATGATTAGAATGTTTGATACCGACCGGAGTGGAACTATTGGATTCCAGGAGTTCTGGTATGTTCCCCGCTAGGATTCGCATGTGATAGATGATGGGGTGTGATTTGAGCATGTGTCATGCGCACGTCACGAAAAATGGGAAGGCGTGATATACTATGATGCAAATACTGATGTGGTGAGAATTTAGTGGACTTTGGGGGTTCCTTGCAGATTGGAGAAAATTGTTCGATCGCTTCGATACTGATAGATCTGGAAACATTTCTTACGATGAGTTTACGAATGCTTTAGAAGGTATGTCTCGTCCGTTGCGCGGGGGATGTGAATTAGGGGTTTTGATAACATTGGCTGACTTGGAATAGCTTTTGGTTACCGTCTCTCGCCCCAATTCGTCAACACACTTTTCAGGTCATATGACCGAAGAGGTCAGGACACCGCACCTTACCCAGAAGGTGGGACCAGCTCACCTCTAGTCCCTCATCCTCCTATCCTTTCCATTCCTACGCTTATTGTCATATCGTAACAACGGAGTAATAAGCTAACTCTTACTTACTCTCTTCAAGCTGAAGGCCAAAACGCAATTTCTTTCGATCTTTTCGTTCAGAGTTGTATCTCGCTTAAGAGAATGACGGAGGTTTTCAAGAAATATGATCATAATAGAGTTGGTTATATCACTCTGTCTTTTGAGGAGTTTTTGACGGGTAAGCTACTTATTCCTTCCATTCTGTCTGTTTGAAATCTATGAAAGGGTCCCAGAATCTTGAGAGAAAAATAAGGCTTGAGTTGGCTTGAGTATGGCACGAGTGTCTGACTGGCGTGTGTCGGAAGCTGCGAGAACTGCCGAGTTGGCGCAGGATGCTTAGCTATGCGAGCTGCTTTAGCAGCGAGCAGCGAACGTAGCGAGTGCTGCATAAGTAGCACGAGCCGCTGAAGCTACGTGCTATGTGAGCGCTGCATCAGCAGCGGGAGTAGCGAAGCAGCAAGCTGTAAGCGTTCCATTGCAAGCCTGTGGTCAAACACCCCAGCCTTAGAATTTCTCTGGACCTTCCCAAATCCCCCTATTTTCTTAACATCTCTCATATCTCTATCTCTATCTCCCTATTATTGTTCCAGCCGTACACCGCTAATCAACGGTTGGCTATATTTTCGTTCGTATTTATAGAGATTCTTCGACAACGTTAATAATGACACCGTTTTCTATTCGGTGGAATCTTAAAGTCGCATATGCAACTATAGAGTATTCGTTTCATGGAGGAAGGCTGGATTCTTGGTGGGAACGATAGCGGTTTGGTTTTCTTGGGGGCGGGGTCCTTTGGGAGGGGGGAAGAGGCCACTGACGTTGGGGAGGGGGATGATATTAGGGGAAGGGGAAAAGGTCGGTTGAGATATTGAGATACCATTTAGCAATATCAAGCGAACATATGTTTGCGAATCTTAAGCTTTATTACTGTTGTAATAAAATAACTGCGATTTTAACTATGATTTTCTTTGGCCATGCTGTTTTTTATACGGGCCTGATATATGTGTGCGACTGACACCCCGGAAGAATTGTTATCAAGAATCGCTGTTCAAATGTGCGAAGCTGCGAAGGTTTAAATAAAGGTTGAAATAAAGCTTAGGGTTCCACCCGCGCCAGCCCTTCGCGCAGCGTGTGCTTGCTACAATTAAATCCCCGATATCTAAATGATCTACAACGCAGTCCAAAACAAAACCTGAAACTCGCGTTTCCTAATTCACCTCTTCTAGCTTCGCCGAATATGGTATGGGTTTACATCACAGTTTATCACGCACCACGTATCCCATCAACTTGAATTACTATGACGTTCTCGCGTGTAATACTTAGGTCTTCTTTGAAGTTTCAGTGGTTCATGCTTATGCTTGCTTATGCTTCATTGTGTATTAGTTGACAAGTAGCATTATATCACGTGGTTTGATTATTGCAATTCGAGAATCGAACGTTTCCGCATAATAGGTATCAACTAGAGTAGTTGTGGGGTGGGATTCAGACGCCTTTTTTTTGTGCTGTTAAGTAGATAGGTTAGGTTAAACAAAGGGAAATTTTATAGAATGAGGCCCGAGGCCTGGGATCAACTGTAGATAAGTAAAAATGGTAGAGATGGTAAAGATGGATGAGCTTGTCTAGATCTTAATTGATGTTGACCGTAGGGAACCGTGGTTACACTTGTGAGTCGTGACTTACCCCCCGACCCGGGATTGAGTAGTGGTCTTAGATACAGCACCCCAAAGACTGCATCCCAAATACTAATCCTGATTTAGTAATAAGCGGTACATTATGCTATTTTAGAGAGGGCGTAGCGCGCTATCAAATATGCAAATACAGTCGACAATTCTGGGATATCATACCGTGAAACTGTTCAGACAGGTAAAGCATCTAACCCGGTGAGTTAAATAAATTAAATGAACGGAGACACCAATGACTAGAAAAGCATTTGCTTTCAGACTTTCAGTGCCTTTCAGTGGACCACGGGCTGCACGGGCTGCATTATTTTCGTGATGTGATAGTATGGTGTAGTATTGCGATTTATTTGAAGACTGATTCGGAGACGGGGTTAGGTTGGTGGGGATGCTGCGGAAGGTGATGGTGATGGCGAAGGAAATTGCGGAGGTTGGGTTATCGAGGGTTGAAAGAAGTGTTGTGTTGATTGGATGGAGCGTAGTTCAAGAGCGGCGATATTTTGTCGGAGGCGGAGCCGCGGAGATGCTGCAAAAGTTGGCATGGAACTTTATCGGGGTTCAATGGCGAGAGAAGCTATCCCCGCATATAGTATTTATAAAGCTGATAGAGAGCGTAGTGAAGTGGCAGCGCTGAGCGTTACAATTCCACTATTACTTCATATTTTTTTCAGTTTATTATCTGACATCTGGGTAAGGGAATAAGTCAATGGTATGATGGCTGTGGTTCGTAGTACTTCGTACCAAAGTCTGGGAGGGCTATGGGGCTTCAGTAGATACGAGATCATTTAGGCCTGAGGACAAAGGTGACTACATACTCCGTTCACTCGTCGCTTCTGGCTGGCTATAAGTATATTCGAGGCTCCCCCCCGAGAATTTGAAGAATCATATCTGTGTTTTGTCTTAGCTTTCTTTCTTAGTATTTTCTCTTCGTTGTTTTCTCTTAGTTCTCTATTATCCTTTCCTATTCTTCCTTATTTATTCCTAATATACTTAGGGATGCGGAAGGTATGCTCTTGAGTCATCCACGTAACGAAGGCCCGCTTTCGATTTCCCTCGAATAGGATTGGCACCCTATTTGAGAGAAGTCGAGAGAGGGCCTTCTTTGCGTTGGGTGAATTTGACCATTGGCATCGAAGGAGCTAAGTACGCTTACGTACGATATTACGAGGTTACGAGGCATACCGTGTGTAATACATCCCCCGTGGAGTTGTCATCTTTTTCTAACCCCGCACCAGGGGGGGTAGTCTGGGGCTTTTTTACGGTTGGTTGTTGACGGTATATATAACTTGATTTGCCCTCACTAAAAATCAGATTATCCCCTGCAGTACCTAAAATTTTACATACCGCTCTTATGCGCAGCGAAGACGCTATGCACTCTAACATACTAGAAACTTAGCACAAGCTAGTTCTTCCACCTCTAACTACACCACGTCGCGTTAGCTTGAGAGGGCACCATGCCTGTTAAGTACACGCCACTCAAATGAGCGGCTTGTACAGTTTGAGGTACTGCAGGGGATAATAAACCCACGCGAACTCTAGAGATCCTTGACAAGAGCAAGAAGAGTTTTTTGGTGATTCTAATAGTGATAGTTGATATCTCATGTACCAGCAACAAATGAGGATCATTCAATAATCACGTTTTACCGCAAGCACATTATCATTTTCTTGTATTAATGTTCGTATTGGAAAGATCGATTCCGATGAGTGTTGGTGGTGTGAGATTGGCAGACGTCAATCCCGTGAGCATCTCTTGAAAGAATGCATGCACTGGAAGGACGATATCAAGGCACTCAGGCGAAGGGTTGAGAAGGACGTAGGTTGGAAACGGTATCACTGGAAACCGATTTCAAGCTTATTCGATGAGAAGAAGGCTACGGGAGCTATCTTGGAGTTTTTAGATAAGACGGGGGTAGGCAAGATGGCCGGCTGGTTGGGTCACGACGAGTACAGAGACGAGGAAGAGGAATGAGCCCGATGCTTTGTTATTTTTGTGTTATTTATATTTCCTTTGTAAGGCGGATTGAGGGGAGTAGAGGGTGCCACAGTTGATGTCTTTAAAGGCAGTGGACAGGATGTTGGACCGGGGGAGTAGACGGTTTCATACTCAAACTGAGTGCATAAGTCGCATAATAAAATTTCATTCAAAAAAACAAAAACAAAAGCTGTCGCGGGCCCCCGGGGCTCCCTGGGCCGAGCTGCTTTGAAAACGTCCAAATTCTTGTTGTGCTTCCAGTTCTCCCATCAAAAATATATTAATAGCTCTTCGCCCTTTGATCCTCAGCTTCGTAAGATCCCAGATCCCAGATTTCACCGCGGGCTGGTATGTTCGTGGTCCCGACTCCGCAGTGCTGTAGTGGACTCAGTAGAGAGAAGAGCTTTGTCCGGATGGGACATGATCACACAGGTATGCTCAAGTTACCACCGTTCGCGTCCCAAAATCTGTTTGTAAATTAAAATCCGAATAGCGGTGGTGGACTCATGGTACTGTACCGGACCTACCGGTACAGTAATTTATTCAGTCCAAAAATGGGGGTAAGAAGCTTCAATGGACAAATAGTGTAAATGGTATAACGTAACTTTTGAATTATTCTCAGAATCTCAGATTCTCAAGCAATTATCTAATGGGTATGTAATCTCATCCTCCATTATTAAAGCCAGCAAAAAAAAACAGCAAAAGACCCCATAAAACGCCCGTATCATCAACATCATTAACCATCTATGTTTCCTTCCTTCTCAGCATAAATAATCATCTCATCATTATCCTGGTATGGTATCATTCCCCCTCTATCACTCATCTTCGCTCATCTAGACTTCGCAGACTTCGCTAGACCGCAACCCCCTCCTTCTCCTCCTTAACCTTCTTCCTATCCTTAACCGGCTGGGCGCTCGTAAGCTTCTGGCTAAGATGATGTTTCCCAATCCCCACTGAACAAACCACCGCCACCAAAGCAATCCCCAAAAAGAACCACCACATCCCCTTCATACCCTTCGCATATGCATCCTGAGCACCGAACCTCTGAACATCCGGCAACTTCTTAACCCACTCTACACTAGCACTTGCAGACATTCCCGTAATCCTCTGCATCGCCTCCTCACCCACTTTCTCTACGAGCTCCTGTCCAGCTTGTTTAGACATCCCATTCTGAAACAACGTAAGACCCAAAGAAATAGCCAACGCAGTACCTAGGGTACGAAGGAAAGCGAAAGTACTAGTAGCGGTGGCAACATCCTTAGGGTTAATAGTGGAGTGGATAGCAATTAACGGAGCCTGGAAAAGTGGTCCTGATCCTGTACCCATGATGAGTTGGAAAATAATTACCTCAGCCCAGCTACTCTTCCTATCCAACATAACCACCAATCCCACACCAATCGCCTGGACCACAGCACCTCCCCAGACGAGGTACTGATACTGGCCGGTCTTTGAGATCAAGAATCCCGTTAATCCGCTCATAAGGGAGAGGGAGATCACATATGGGAGGACGTAAACTCCGCTCATTAAGGGTGTGTCACCGCGAGCGGCTTGAAAGTATAAGGGAAGGAAGTAGCAGCCGGCGATGAAAACGAAGCCGTGGCAGAAACCGACGAGGTAGGAGGAGACGTTAGTTCGGTGGTTAAATAGGCGTAAGGGCATGACTGGTAAGGTAGCGATACGGTACTCGACGAAGACGAAGAAGATTAGGAGGGCGATGCCGAAGATTAGGAAGCAGAGAACGATGGGACTGTTCCAGGGGTGGGAAATGCCGCCGAATTCGAGGGCGAGGAGGAAGAGGATTACGCCAGTAACTATGCAGGAGGTACCTTGGACAGAGTCAGTGAGGTTCAGGAGATACCAAGAGGCTTCTCTATCTAGGGATTCGATGGAGGTTTTTTGAGGAACTGAAATCTCTGGAGGCTTACCGAGCCAGTCGACACGTTTGAGTCCATCCCATAGGGAAATAGTAGAGGACTCAAGGTGAAGAAAGAAGATCAATCCAAGAATTGCAACAAAACCAACGGGAATGTTAATGATGAAGCAGAATCTCCATCCCCATTTTGCCATTCCGGTGAAGACACCACCGAGGACCGGACCGACAGCACTAGCCGCAGCCCAAGTCATACCGACATAAGAGAGGTAAAGACCACGCTGACGGACTGTGACGATATCCGAGATGGTGACATTGACCAGACCGAGCTGACCTCCGGCTCCGAGTCCTTGAAGGACACGGCCTACCAGCATCAAGACGATTCCGTTGGCGGCTGCGCATAATACACTAGAGGAAAAAGAAAGTCAGTACACTTTATTATATTAGATGGTTCATGCACAGCGATAGGCGTTGATATTGATTGTGTAATATATGCAGCCAGGCAGCCACAGGCAATCACGAGCGAGTACATTGGGGAAAAGGGCAAATTACCTTCCGATCATAAACAATACGGCGGCAGCGAGAAGTACCGGCTTACGACCCCAGATATCACTGCCGGGTTGTTAGTTATCCCTATCGGCAAAATATAATTAAAGGTCGCATACCTGAATTTACCCCATGAAGGCAAGAAGCTACATTTTGTAATCTCGGTTAGTAAGCTATCCATAGAGTGATAAACGACGGAAATGGTGGCCTATACGAAGCAGAGGCTAGCATGTAACTGCTACCTATCCATGTGTATGCAGAGGGGGAATGGAATTCTCCGGCAATGACCGGAATGGCGGTGGTGATGATAGTTTGGTCTAAAGCGGACAAGAAAACACAAACCTGTTCTACAATTAGTCAAAGGAAACAAGAAGCGCCGGAATTGGAGTAAGAGGAGAGAAGAGAGAGAAACATACACATAGTGACAATACTATTAGCAAGGTATTTTTGTTGACTTTGTCGTGACGTTCAACTGGTTGCTCTGGCTCAGCACCCTGGGTAGAAACGGCTAGGGCGGCGCCTCCAGCTGCGTCAACATTCAGATCTTCTAGTGATGCGTTGTGACTGCTGAATTTCTCTTTGTCGAGAGATAGTGTTGAACGAGTGGCGGGCGATGGGGTAGCAGTCTGCTCCTGATCGGCGGCGGGGACCGCCTCAGCTGTTGTCTCCATGGGTGTTGAAGTTTCGTTTTTTGGTGGAGCTTGGTGGAGTTTGGTACGTTTGCTTGGGAGTTGTTTGCTCGTTCGTATGATGGTCGTTTCAGGACCTTTGGCGGGGTTTCGTATAATAGAATTCTGTGTTCTTCTTGGGTGGTCGTCAGTTATAATAGACCTCTGGCAGCGGCATTACGTGGGGATTTTCGGGTCGTTAACTAGTCTGGCGAACTAGATTCACGGGGACCCTTGGCTAGCTTCTTTTTTTCTTTTATTACTTTTTAAAACGCTCTTTCTTCACCTCGAACCTCGATCGCCCTTGCCCCAAAACTCTCTACGCCGTCTGTTCCGTTGTTTGTTGTACTTGAATGGTGCAGGCAACATTTTAGATCATCGGAGTTGCCCGTAACGCAATTCGGATGCCGGCAATGGTGCACAGGAATTTTGGGAACATCGATGCGAGAAAGTCACCGGCCATCTCCGTATGATGATTTTTCGTCGGGGGGTTGCCATGGGGTTCTTGTGGCCATGCCAGCGGGCGGGGGTTGCCATGGGGTTCTTGTGGCCATAGAAAACCAGTTCAAGTTGAATCTCCGTTTCTCGCCGCTGTCAAGTGCCGGGGAAGTCCAGTCCTTCGCCGCGAACCCTAGTCAAAGTACTACGCCGCATCATGTTCGATTTTGGCGTGAAACGTAACTCAGATTAACCACCAGACCCTTTTCTTTTTCCCCGTTTCGTATAACTGTCGTTGATGCAATTCTCTAATTAGTATACATATCTTCAATGGCCAAGCTTTCGCTTGTGCCTTGTGCTTACGCCTTAACGAAGGTTTAACGAACCTCAAGGTTGAAGGCTTGCCTTAGGCTGGCGAGTGTCAGGAACTGCCAGCTTGAAGACGTCTGACAAGGTCCCAACAAGGTCCCAACAAGGTCGAGCAAAGTCCGACAACCGGGAACCATCAACCGAACATGGGCCATGATCAGCAACCGAATTCTAGCAAGGCAATCGGCAGTCGAATTCAATAATTAACAGAAGCCATAAGCACTGCGAGCGGACTGGTACCGAGAGGAATAAATTATGCGAACAGCGAGGTGTCCATGGGTGGCTACGAATTCTATCAAAGAGTTGGTCATGGGAATCTACATCATCTTACAGTGCATGTACATATGTATCTAGAGTATCTATATAGAGAACGTAATCTACTTCGCATCTACACCGGTAAAAATCGATACCATCACGTCACTCGATCCTATACTTTCACCATCTGTACCTTTCGATCTCACCAATGACTGTTATTCGAACAAAGCCATCAACACATGCAGAGCATTCAGCCCAAAATGTAGCCGAGAGACATGCAAAACAGGAGCATCAACCAGTAGGAAGAGTTATGCATAGAAGCCGTTCTGTCAACATGACGGAGTTCTGTGCAAGATGTGAAAAGACATGTATAACCCGGTGCAAAGCCCAAAGCCCAAAGCTCAAAAAGTGTTCAAAGTACCTCGTACATAGTTCGTGTAGAAAGGGAGAATAAATTATGTAAATCCTTCGCTAGTTAAAGGCCAGTGAAAACGACAGAAAAGCTTAACCCGCCGCCAATTGCGTACTAAAATTACAACCATTAAACTACAGATCTAACCTCCGATAGGCTAAGGTCTCCTGTTCGTGAAACTACATGAGGCAAATTCCAGTGGTCTGGACTGGACTCGTCGACCGATCCTACGATCGCCTCAAAGCTCGCGGACATATTCGGTCTCCGACGACCCTCGGTATCGCGGGCTGTGGGCACCAACCGGCTTCGTTGGTTTAGTTGCGCACGGCATTGCATCTCAAAATTTCAATTCTCGATGCCATGCCGTTGATTTTGAACACATCCGCAGTTAGATGGAGCCGCAAATGATAAACCCTCCCATAGGTAAAGTCGATATACCCGTTCACGGAATGAAATCGGGAGGATCATACAGATACACGCGTCAGGAAGCCATGCCAAGACAAACTTTATCGGGTTTCTACGATCCTTCTGTGAGCGCTTGACGTTCGGTAGTGCAAGTCCTTCGTCTAGTTTCAAGGCCGCCGCTAGGAGATGACCGACGAGACGAGGCTGGTTTTGTATCGATGATCCTGGGCCCTGATAAGGTCCGACAAGGGCAAAGTCCGCGCTAAAGTTAAATCATGAAGAAAAGAGTGGACTTTTGTCGGACGCTGGACCCACAACGCCTCACAGACTAGCAAGATCATTACTCTACTCTACTCTTGATCCACCCAGGTGCAGCGCTTAACTCTAAGGGAAACACGAGACTGACGACGCCGGACGCGCACAGATGGAGAAAGCTAGAGCACCAAAATGAAGATCGCGGGGTGCGCTGGATTCGGGGATTCTATTAGTAAAAAGCTTGGATGTTGCTCCAGGGAGCCCAGGGAGCCTGGGGAGCCTGGGGAGCCCGGTTAAGACGGGACAAAGATACGCGCTGGAATGGCGGGCATAAAGATAGCATGTCTATGTACACCGTGGGGATTTTAGAGTTTACCCGAAAGTTGTCTCTCCGCTGATATGATGCATCAAAAGCTCAAACACAGTTTATGCAAAACTAAGGTAATACTTTTCCGCTTTTTTAAATTCCCCATCCATCCACCTCCAGATCTGAAAATTCGCGGATAACAATGGTATTTTATCCATAGCACACACCACAGCTAGCCTAGATCCACTCTCAAACCAGTTACCCTCTTGCTAAAACATAACTGAAACATCCGTCTGAAGAACACGTCCTGCTGAAAGTGGATCCTTATGCAGTTTATGTTCTCAATTGTGTACCAGCCATAGATAGCCATGTTCAAGCAGCTCAAGCTCAAGCTTCCAGAAAAAAATAAACCTCCTACTAGCTAGTCAACAACAGGAAGTTCTCGACCGCGCCCAAAGGGAAGCCTAAACAATGTGATCGGCTATGTACCGAAAAAGCCGAACTTTAGGAACGTTAGGAACGTTAGGAACTTTAAAGAATACACGTGGGACCCTTTAGCCGTTATTCTTTAGGGTTTCGGGATTTCCGTGCCGAGTGACGAGATGTCATGCGCATGAAAGCCGATTATTATCGCGTGTTGGACGTTTGGGAGTTATGTAAGAAGCCAATAGATCCTACCTTCGATGCTTCCCCGGGGTCGGATAGCGATCCTCCATGATACAGTCGCTTGTCGGATTTCGCGGAGTCTGCGACAAGAATGCATGCAGAGCTAGAGTAGAAAAAATACTCACCGAAGACCGGAGCAGCGGCGGAGCTGAGGGAATCTCTGTCTCAGTTTACTCTAGAATAGAGTAGGCCAGACTTGAGCTTCTTGACAGCTTGTACTTTATCCTATCGCCTAACTAGAGTACTTAGTTTGAATGTAAATCATAGATCGCCTATTGCTTAGATCATCTGGAGTTTTAAGAAGACTGACGCGCGGGTGTGAGAATCTGTGATTTGACCAGGTAAGAACTCGCGTGAGAACTTGTGAAGCTGACGGAGCTGAGTTCGTCAACACAAAAACATTGGTTAGTTGACACTTTGATCTTTAAATAAAATCTATGTACAAAAATATGTCGTTCAAGGAAGTTCTTCACATATGATACTTATTACAGATTTCTGCGTAGAATTTTGTTATGCTACGTGAAGGGTGCAAATTGGAACCCTGAGTTTATTTCGACCTCCAGCTTTGAAGCTCGGAGATCGAAGTCGGAAGTCGAAGTTTGTGTATAGCTTACATAGGAGCTTAGTAAAACTGAAAGATACCCGCACCTGCACTTGCATATATACTTCACAGTGTGATGCACTACGGCAAAAAGAGAAAGTCTTGGTCAGTGCAGTGGTTGGGAACCGTTCACGTGACCAACCTGCGTAATGGCAAAAAAGATGGTTCACTGCCCTCCCCACTACAGGGGGAGCTGACAGCTACTTCCATACCGGGATTTGAACTTGGGTCGGGGCGTTCTCACAGGGCCTCGCAGGTACAAACCACAGCCATCGTACCATTGAGTTACCCCCTTACCCCGATGTCAGATAATAAACTTAGAAAAATATGAATAGTAAAATAACGTAACGCTCGGCGCTGCCCCTTCACCACGCAATCTATGTGCGCCATACCTCCACCTGTAATACGCGCACTCTTCTCTCACTACTGAAGCACAACATTACACGACAACTATCGCAGCATCGTCGGCTTTACCAGAATACTCAAGTACCACCGCTCAACGATCCTTCATCCAGCTGATACTCAAGTTTAAATCCTCCACATCTCTACCTCCACCTCAACAAACTTGAAGCTTCGCTGTCACCGTCGCCTTCTACCGAGTCCAGACCAACTCAACCTTGTCTCACGCGATCTATCACCTTCACCCCCGAACGCTAATGGCTGAATAAATCATGATGCGATGATACTAACACCATGCAGCCCATGGAGAGACTCACATTTGGTTCACCACTTCCATAGCTTAGACACTTTACCCCATCTTGAAACTCGACGTTGCACGGTATTACTTATAACATCATCGGCTGTACTTGATGGTCCTCCGAAATATCACCGCGCAACAACGCTCAATCTCAAGTGTCAACACCCGACATTCTCATCCCCATCTTGACAACCTTTAGGTCTCGCTCTTCTTTTACTATTAACTTTACCTTCTACGGAGCCCAGATAAATCTATCAGTTTCGGAACCAGAATTTGACCTAATAGTAGTTAGATAGCGCAACGCACGCAATTCTTCGACCACACCGAGCTCCATAGAGATAAAGTGTCGCTCCACCTGTTTGCTCCAATTCTATCTGTGCTGTGCATACTCTTTTCTCGCGCTTGAAACACACTGTGAAATTTTGCGCGGTATCGTTACTATCGTAGCAGTACGTGATGTCTCTCAAGTTCCAACTTCTTTCTACCGACTGAATTGTGCAAGTTAGTCCCATCTTCTTTACCTCGGATCCGTCGATTTCTTCTCCCCCTTCTCTCATAATTGCTTTTCTACACATAAAGTTGAGACCAGCATGACGCAGCCTATAATCCACAACATTCCATGATGAGATATGAGGATGCTGTGTGATAAACTATGATGCAAACTAGCCTACTCTAAAAAGGTCTTTGAAACTATGAATAAAGTTTGAGATATGATTCCGTTTCCCGTTATAAATTGTATAATTTGCATGGTATGTCGGAGATTTTCGGATTCTTTCGTAGAACTGCGGTGCGTAAAGGGTGGAACGCTAGTCTGTGCATTTATCGCCACCCTTAAACTTAGGACTTTGAGGAATTAAGTTAAAGTTCATTCATGGCCCAAAAGACTGGCAAAAATACAAGATATTCCTGATTTCATATACTGTAGTATACTCACTTCACAATAGATGCTGAGGCGGTGAGCGTATCCCCTTCACGGCGGGTAAGTTCATCCTGGAGCCTCGATACTTATCTAGTTACTGTTTTCTATTGGAAAGTATAGGGAGACCCGATCTGTAAAACAAATGTGAAAGTTTGGTGTATCATGTTTGTGAGTATCAATAAAAACATACACGTCGTGGAGGGGTCTTCGATGTGGTGTGAAGGGTTGTGGGAAAAAAAAAAAGAGATAGTCACGTGACTGCTCCGGGGTTATGGCAAAAAGATGGTTCACTGCCCTCCCCGCTGCAAGGGGAGCTGACAGCTACTTCCATACCGGGATTTGAACTTGGGGGGCTTTCATAACAGATGGCGCAATGATACAAACCCGAGCCATCATACCATTGCGCCACCTAGGACGCCCCCATGAGAGATGGAGAACTTAAGAAAATATTAACTGATATTAAAATACCGCAACGTACGCGCTGACTCCATCATACCGATCTCCATGGATACAAAGTGTCTCTGTACCTGGGTCGTGCATATTCTTTTCGCACGCTTGAAGCTCGACGCTGCACGGTAATCATGATTCATCGCGGCATCGTACACTGTGATTGGTAACCCCCAAAACATCACTACTGACCGCTCAACGACAATCCCTCTACCACTCAACCTTCGACCTTCGACATTCTCACCTCTGTCTTAACTTTAAGATCTCCTTTACTATCTAAAGTTAGCACAACTGATGTGAGAACATATGAACCTACTCCCTACTCTATGCAATGACAACTGATGACAGACCAAGGTGCGGTGAGAATCCATGAAGTACCGCGGCGAAGCCAGTGTTGCAGTCATCACTCAGTGCGCCATAGAAAATAATAATCGCGGTATTCTACGCCGCTTTTTGAAAGGCCATGTTTCGAGAAGCGCGTATATTTGAAAGGGTATATTTGCCCTAACTTTCTATGTGCTCATTCCATGCTGGCACGCCGCATTCGCGGCGCGGCATCTACCGTGTAGCATTGCATTTCGTTTGTTTCGCACTTCTCTCTCTTCGGCAGCACTACGAAACATCTACATCCACCCCCACCTCCAGTTTCGCTCAAGCTAATAACCAGGGCCACCTCCGAAATGCGGCGTCAAAGAAGGCAAAACAACTGCGGCGAAATAGGATACTGATTCAAACAAATGGATATGGCGCTGGATACCTCTGATACGTTGAATGGGCAACCCGGGTGGATGGTGTACTTATTCAAAGGGTCAGAGATGATAGAGCTCCTGAATGGGTTGTTGCTCACCTTGCCGCTGATACTCCTTCTATGGGCGTGTTTGAAAGTACTTATCACCCCCCATTTCGCGAGCTGCTGTTACTCTTTACTGACTCTTCGGACTTTGAATAGCAGGCTATTGAACTACCGAGCAGCCTATCTCTTTGAAACCCTGAAATAACTTTTTTCTGTCGTTTCTACTATTCCTTCTGCTTCCTCTGTCTGTTCCTTCTGTTCATCGATAACCAAAAATGAATAATCCGGGCCCTATCACCATCTTCGAACTCGCAGAGAAATGTGGATGCGGAAAGACCCTCGACAGACACTTTACCCCGATTCTCTACAAGGGAGATGTTGATCTCTCATCATGCGCCCATAAGAACCCATTATGTTTAATCGATAGACCATTTTACTGGGCCCTACAACGGGATGACATCAACACCTTCAGAAACATATTGGATCATGGCGTCTCACCCCTCGAAATGTGTCAAGGACGCTACGACTGTCCGCATAACGATATGCGACTTGACTGCGATTGTAGCTCAACTCTTTTGGATTACACCATGAAATACTATCAGGGTATTAAGGATTTGGATGAGGATTCAGTTCTACCGGTAAATATTCTACAGCATCTTGTTGAAGTGGAACTAGAGCCGAGGCCGGACCATCTTAAACTCATCGTGGAATTCAGTTGCTTCTCGAGCATCCGTATTACGCTGGATGACGTATGGAGTGCAATTCGCGCGGAGTATCATCACCCCAACACGGGCCCGGAGTTTATTCCATCGATTACGGCGCTTTTTGAGCGTGCAATTCAAGATATCCGCGACAAGCTTGAATCTATCCCGAAATGCCTGGAGATTCTTGAAGACCTTTTTGCCATGCATGAGAATTATCGCAAGCCTCATCTGAATGATCTTATTGAACTTCTTGTCACTTACATTGTTGAACTAGAGCCGAAAAGTCTCAACCTCATTGTTAAGAACCGCTGTTTTTCAACCACACAGGTTCCTTTGGATGCTGTTTTCAAAATAATTCACGGGGAATACCTTGACTCAGACACTAACCCGGAGTTTGTCCCATCTATCACGGCACTCTTTAAATGTGCAATCCGAGATATCAGTAAACCACTTAACTTCACCCCCGAGTTCCTATTCCAGAGTCTTGAAGACCTTTTTAGACTGCATCCAAATTACCACAAGCCTGGCCTGGATGCTTTTATCGAACTTTTTATCACCTTCTTTGTTGATCTGGAGCCGAAAAATCTCAACCTCATCGTACAGGCCAATGGGCTTTCAATCGCCCCGATCACCTTGGATATCGTTCGCGAAGTGATACACGCGGAATATTGTCACCCCAACACGAACCCGGAGTTTATTACCTCGATCACGGCGTTTATTCCCGATTGGCTTAAATGTATCCCAAAATATGTGGTCGAGATTCTTAACGACCTTTTCGAGCTCCCTCCGCAGCACCGCAAGCATCATCTAAACGATCTCACCAAACTTCTCTTCGACTACCTCAATATTAAATCAAACCCGGAACGTATCAACCTTATCGTAAAAACCAAGGGTTTTTCAACCGCCCAGATCACTTTGGTTATTCTTCAAGAAGCAATTAGCGCGGAATATGATCATCCCAGCACGACGAACCCAAAGTTTATTACCTCGATCTCGGGTCTTCTGAAGCGCGCTATCCAATCTAACATTCACCAACCCTTCGAATCTCTTCCTGCAGCCCTAGCTACAATTCTTCAAGAACTTCTAAAGAAACCGAAGGTTCGCCGCAAGTCTCATCTTAGCGATCTTGTTAAGCTTCTTCTCGTCCATGGGGCGCCAGTGTTCCAAAGAGACCAAGACGGCTACACCTTCCTGGACCGAGCCATTGCGGAATACCACATTTTGGACATCGTTGGTATGATTATTCGGCATGGGTCACTAGTTACTACTGTGCTTATTTACCGAGCTGTTTATCAAAATCGAAATGATGTGATCAAGATACTCCGAGAAATGGGAAAGCATATCCATTCGGAGCGGTTCGCAAGGGAAGCTCCGCAACTCAGCAAAGCCCTTCGGGGGGGGGGGGGGGGGGAGATGGCGCACAGGGTCAGCAAGTTGATGGGAAATTGGTTGTTTCAGGGGCTTAGACAGAATCTGTTGCCGGAGATTATGAGGCTTAATAATGTGGTTTTTACCGAGCTGGCTGATGAGGATGAGTCGGATGATGATAGTGAGAGCGATGACGAAGCAATGGACGATTGGGAGACCGGGAGCGACGACGATACTATGGAAGATGAAGAGACTGGGAGGGAGCAGGATGAGGCTATGGGGGATGGAGAGACTAGGCGTGGGCATGACACTGTGGAAGATGAAGAGACTGGGGGGGCATCAGGATGGGGCTATGGAGGGTGGGGAGGCTAGGAGCAGGGACGACGCCATAGAGGAGAAGAATGAGGCGGCGGCCGATGATAGGCCACAGGATTGGGAAATGATTGAAGATCCCGAGTGGTTGGACAATGAGGAGCCGGAGGATATAGGCAAGTTTGAAGAGTATCTGAATTCGAATGAGTCATCAGACTTTTCGATTACCGCGAATTCGATGCCGCCCGCGCCGGCACATGATGCTATGAAGCCCATTTTTTAGAGGAAGCGGCGGTCGTTGGTGGTGAGGAGGGTGAGGCTGATTGGAAACCGCCGTGAAGTTGCGGTATCGGATCTGGCGACGAGGTTTTTGGAACTTAAAAGTAGGCATGAGAAGAGATTGGAGGAGATGATGTCCGATAGGAGGGCCAAGAGGGTAAAGATTGAGTAAGTAGTAAGGATTTTGATGGGTCCCTGAGTTTTGGGAGTTATAGGGGTTTATCTTATTGGGCGTTTGTTAATGGCGTTTTTCGTTCGATCAAATCATGGGGTTTTCTTCAAATATATTTGACGAGAATCTATTATTCAATGGATTCTCTCTTCGCCGCCGGAGTTTATGCACCTTCTTCTAGCTCTCTTTTCGTCGTTGATAGTAGTAGTCTCCAGAACCTTCCATCTAGTTTCGCCGCTCAGGAGAAGAAGACTTTCACCGCCTATCGGTGCAAAGGAAATAAAAGGCCTTAAGCTTTCGTCAATTGATTCTTATCCTTTTTTTCTAAACCTGAAGTTCCGTTAATATTGTATATTTCACTCACCATCACATTTGCCGTTCGTGATCTCATCATCGTATTCGCAGTACCGAATACGGGCCTTAAAGACCCCTTGGATGTACTTTCAGGGGTTATATCTTTCTCTGTATTCTGTTATTTCTCTAATATGACTCTGTCCGTAGAGTACAACTTGGCTACGGCACCGTGTAGAGTAGCTGACCCAGATCACAGCCAATCATTCGGATTTACCGCGGCACTCAATAAAGTTCGGTAAGGACCGAATATTACCGTGGGTTTCCTCAATCTAGAATACAGAACAAAAATCAGGCTTCAATACGTTGCTAGTGTTGTAAGAGCGTAATGGCGTAAGCGGCTATTCTCGAACGTTGAACTCGGCCTCCTTCATTCACAGGTAGCGCCGCAACGTCAGGTTGTCTAAGACTCCGTTCCAGGCTTCTGAAAGATTCAGTTATCAAGAAAGAGAGTAATAAGCAATTGAAAGGCCTACAAACAGGTTCCTCATGGCTGAACTGGTAGTTGTTTGAGGCTGGCTATGAAGATAATCCTGATATGAGGATCATGATTGTGAAAATTGGTGGAATTGTTTGATAAATCCATGGTTCGAAATTTAAGAGGCTAGTTTCTTTTAGAAGGATTTCAAAGCTGTATTCTGCAAGTCCAGAAATTGTACTATTCTCGGTATTTCTTTGCACAAGAAACCACAATCACTCCGCCTTATCACGTGTGCCAAGCCTACTCGCTTCGCAAGGCAACCGCACCTCGCTCCCTGCCCGACTCGCCTACACACTATCTTCTAAACACCCTCGTCTTCTCCCGTCGTCACGCTTCCCCACCGCGTCAACCACCTTCAACATGGCCAGCGGCGTCGACGCCAAGCTCCTCAAGAGCACCAAGTTTCCACCGGAGTACAGCAAAAAGGTTGATATGCAAAAGGTCAACCTTGAAGTGATGAAGCAGTAAGTTTAGCCTTGCGCGTCTTACTAGGAACACGGGCTGACGGAGTACGGAAAAAAAGGTGGATCGCACAAAAGGTGGTGGAGATCCTGGCGACTGAGGATGATGTTGTGATTGACTTTATCTTTGGAATGCTTGAAGATGATCGATTTGTGCGTACCACACCTACTTTCTACATCTGTACCTTCTAACAACCCCCACAGCCAGACCCGAAACGCATTCAGCTAAACATCACCGGTTTCCTCGAGAAAGATGCTCCTACCTTCTGCAAGCAGCTATGGAATCTTCTCCTCAGTGCTCAATCGAACCCTCAAGGAGTCCCAACCGAGCTACTAGAAAAGAAGAAGGAAGAGCTCCGCCAGCAAAAGGTCCTCATCCACCCGTCCCTAATTGACCGTTGCTGACCTAACTACCAGGCCGAAACCACTGCCGCCGCTGCTACTGCCCGTGCCCGCCGCGAAAACGATGACGCTCGCACTCGAAATCTCGACCAAGTCCGAGCCCGTGAACGTGAAGGACGCGAACCCCGCGACAATCGTGGTGACCGGGGTGACCGTGGAGACCGTGACCCCCGCGACGGACGTGAAGCTAGAGACAGGGACCCACGAGACCGGCGAGGACCCCCGGCCCGTCGCGGCGACCGAGGTGCCGATAGAGGTGGAAGGCGAGAGACCGATACCTACATCCCGTCTTCACGGCGCGAGAGCTACCGTCGGGACGATGAACGTGCAGGTTCTACCCGGGATTCTGGTCGGGACCGCTATGGGGGCCGTGGCGATTCCTACAGGGATCGGGAACGCGACCGTGACAGGGATAGAGACCGGGACCGGAGGAGCAGCCGTGATCGCGAACGGGAGAGGGATAGACGGGGTAGTCGGCGAGAGGCCAGTAGATCCCGTTCTAGATCTCGGCGGCGAGGCGGAGACCGTGACCGTGGGGAACGCAGTGAGCGTGGAGAGACCAGAGACCGTGACCGCGACAGGGAGAGGGACAGACGCCGCCGTAGTTATAGTGTAAGCTCATACACCAGCGGTTCCAGCAGATCCGCTTCAAGGAGCAGCTATGATAGCAGTAGCCGAAGCCGTAGTCGCAGCCGATCCCGGGACAACCGGGGAAGTCGACGCCGCTCCAAGTCTCCTTCGCGGTCCCGGGATCGCCGCCGTGACCGTGGAAAAAGTGACAAGGAGCGGAGCAGCCGCAAGGACCGCGATATAACTCCGGTAACTAAGCGTGCTAGGTCACAGTCTGTGGATGAAGCCAAGAAGAGACCCAGAGATGAGACTAAGGCCAAAGGTGAAGATAAAGAGGTTTGCGGTTTGCACCCTGGTGTGAGATATGATGGTTTTTACTAACGCATGGAATAGATGAGTAGCAAAGGTGACGAGATGGAGGTAGACTCGGTATGTGGCTCAAGCGGGGGCGAGAATAAGAGGAGGGAGGAGACTGATTGATGGAAACAGAAGGATGAGAATCAAGACGAACCTATGAAAGAGGCGAATTTGCTGAGGGAAAAGCTCTTGAGGGAGAAGATCAAAATGTCGAGGAGCAAGAAGGAGTGAGTTGTTAATGGTTGTCATACTTGGGTACGATATCTAGGGATATTGCATATGTGCTGTGGAGTTACGTAACTTGGTAGGCGTTTCAAGAGTAATTGCGTTTCATCGGGTTCCCAAAAAAAAAAGTATTATTTGCAATATAAACGCCCTCTACGCCCCAATGCTGCAATTTGTAAACACAGCCTGATCTTAAATCCATCCAGAATAACCACAGATCCCCCAGTATATCCAAACTCCTCCAAACCCCCCAAGTTGCCGGATTCACGATGCTTTTGACGGCCTATCTCAATTAAACCGTGTCATAAAACTCCATTGCGGCAACATGCAAACTTCCGCTCGTAAAGCCCGGCATCCCAGCTTTTCCGTTCTTCTTGTCCGTAACCCTGTCCATAATACCCTGCGCAACCAAATCAACTCCAGCATTGATGTTGTCTCCAGGCAAGATGATATCTGCCACCTGCTTCGTGGGAAGAATGTGACGCTCGTATGCAGCCTTACTGACGCGAACGTGCTGGTCGAGAATCGTCTCCAAAGGAAGTTGACGTCCAGCAAGATCCCGGATTACTCTTCTGGCTAACCGAACGTCGGCGTCGGCGTCGACAAAGATCTAGAAGCAACAGTCAGTATTAGTAAACTTCAAATAGTAGAAAGCTATAGGGTATTGAGAAAGGGGTGCAGTCTGGTTCGCGAGGGCTATTTTGCGAACCAGAGGCGGAGCAGCCCGGGTAGGGCTGAGGGATCAGCCTTACAGCCCTACCGGGTGCCCCACTCGCTCGCGTGCTCCCCCACCATATCCCCACCCCTCACAGCACCCCGCTTTACCCGACAACAGCGGAAGTAGAAGGTGTACCTTAACATCGGCTCTATCCCTAATACCCTCATGGAGCAATACAAAGCTTCCCTCCACAATAACAACCTCCGAGTCCTTATCTCTCGATATCTCTGCCGCCTCCAGGAGGAGCCTGGATACCTCTTCGTGTAGCCGTGAAAGGTCGAATGCGTCTGTGAATATGTTCAATTAGCAACATCCTCAAGGCAACTAGCTACAGAGCAGGCGCGATATGCTCGGTCCTAAGTACGGCAAGGTGGGTTTACAGGCTTCTACAAGCTCTACAATGGGGGGACAGCTCGTCGCGATTGGATGGGAAATAAGACGTACCAAGCTCTTCGGAATCAAGTTCAACGGCCTTATCGGAGACAAAATCCGTCTGATGCAAGCACTTCACAGTCACGGTACCGTGGGTTTGTAGAGAATTCGTGAGGGCAGTCTGGACGCTTTTCTTGCCAGATGCGGAGCCGCCGGCGATAGCAATAAGAACGGGTGCCATTGAGAGGGTTAATTGATACGGCGCAGCGTTCTTTTGAGGTTGGTGAGGGTCTGGTGAAGATGAGGGTTGGTGGGCGGAGATGAGAGAAGGTGGAGCTTGATTGCTGAAAGGAAGGTGGGAGGTGTACGGTGATAGGGCTGAGAACTAGAGCTCTGTATCGCGAGACGCTAAGACGCGATATCAAATTGCACGGTCACACTCACGATTTCCGACTTGAGCTCCAAGAATTTTAAATACTTCGTCTTCAGTAACAAATTGGTATGTATAACAAACGAAAACGATATACCAGACCCCAAGCATTTGTATAAGCGGCAAAAAAAAATTACACATAACCATCATTAAATTACGCCTTCTTTCCATCCTCCGCTCATGATTCGTTGTGGCTTCCCCTTAACCTCTGCGGCTACCGGACTCTTCAACTTATTCATCCCCAGCATCTCCGCCTCTCCAATTAAAATGGCCACATTTACTCCTCGTCTCCGATCTTGGGGGCCAAGTAGAATCGTACGTATCCGTGCTCCATCTCGTACCTATTGCCATTTCGTTAGTATCTAATATCTATTCCTTATTTTATTGTGACACCTACTCAATCAACAAAGGAACCTCGTTGGACAGCGAAATGGTAACGGTGTTGCTCAAACCGCTAGCCTTGCAGAAGTTGACAAGGTACTTAAGCGAGAAGGTAAGGGCGACGGGCTCCTGAAGCTCAATGGTGGTTCCAAGCTCAGGCTTCTCGACGTTAGGGTTCTGGCGGAGGGTGACGGCTCCCTTTCCGATGTCTCCGGTGCAGGAGAACTTGATTCCCTCCTTGGTGGCCTCGATTGCAACTATCCCAAGCTGTCAGTCTTGTTCGATCTCCCTAATTCCTATCTTTCTCTCATCACTACGGGAAAGCTAGAAACATACCTGACTCTGACAACAAACTCAAGTCTCTGCAAATTCTCTGGAACTCCGCGCTAGGCATCTTAACAGTAGCTCCGTACTCAGTTTCGGGAATTCCCAAGTGCTCCTGGTCAATGTCCATCAACTTAAGGTCGTACTCCGAAATTCGGTCGTTCTCGCTGTTCTCAAAAACCAAGCTCAACGCATCGGGAGAGTCCTCGGCCTTGAGCGTCATCACATCCTCATTCTGTGCCGCCCTGAGAACCTTCTGCAAAGAAACAAGGTTGATTCCGAGCGCGATGTTTCGGTCACAGCGGTAGAGAGCGAATCCTTCCGTCTTAAGGTGCATGGCGACAAGCGCGACGTGGGAGTTGTCCATAGCCTGGAGCTGGATTCCGGAGTCATTGCAGTCGAAGTTGCAGTCCTGGACGAGGTCCTTGATGGCATCGACGACCTGGGTCGAGGGTTAGTGGTGTGGTGCAGGCAATAAGACGGAGATCCTGACACACCTTCTTGAGGACGGAAGATTGTTCGAGGCGGGCTTCAAGCACTGAAGGAAGGGTCAGCGGGCATCGCGGCGGGGATGACGGGGAGGCGCGGACTCTTGGTGTGTGTGAGGGGATGTAAGAGAGATTAACTGTAGCATAGGTTAGCCTCAATCGCCGGTTTACTTATGGTTTCTGAAAAGGATTGGCATACGTTTTTTAAAAGATCGACGGGAATGATAGAACCGTGATTGACGTTAGATGTTGATGGAGATGATAACCTTCGTGACTCTAGCGGGTTTGATGGCGGAAACGCGACAAAAACAGTCGAACGCGTTCTTTTGCCAAGCCGCGGCGCACTTGACCCGTGTAAAACTATCACTCGTTCGCTCGTCACCAAAGAGGCACGACTCTAACGCGTCGAGAAAATGCATCAATTAGATCCCTATATTTGGCAAAACCATAGTTTCATACTTTTTCGCCAAATTTCAGTCAAAATTACGCGTTCAGTTTCACTATTCGTGCAATATCACGTTGTCAGGTGTGCGTACTCAACATTGCTAGAGTACATTAGGAGTATTCGAGTGATGTTCAATGCATCCAATTTTCTCTTCTGCAGCTCGATGGTAGAGCCCTATTTTAAATTCGAATACAAGAAAAAGTATACTTATAGTTATTATTTCCACGGAAAAAAAGACGACGGATCATGTCGCTTTCATAATGTAGTGAAACCATCAAGCATAATCATCAATAGAATTCAGTTTCATGCAAAGGCAAAAGTTTTGATCTTTAAATAGCGCATCTTCTACAGACTTTCAACGCTCATTTATGCCATACTATACCGAGCACTGAGGAAGATACACTTTTTCAGTGCGACCCTTTTTTTGTATTGATGCCAGGATATTTTTCTTGTTTTGCGAGGAAAAGCGGAGTGCTGTCGCGCGTGACCGTATCATCCTCAGCGCTCGGTAGAGAATAGTACTTGATAGCACGAGACGTTTATCCATGTTGAGGAATCCTCCTCAAACATCTACCAGACATAATCCTTAAGAATACCCGATAATGCCAAGATTTTCAGCACCATTCTATTAAGTATATTATAAAAGACACGAGCGTTGAAAGCATGCAGGAGATAGAAATCCGAACAAAAGCTGAAGACTACATATTCCGCGGTAAGTGCAATCTCTCCAAATTGACACCGCTACCATATCTCTTCATGGAGCACGTTAATCCTTTGCAAACATCCGAAATCCAGTATCAAATCCACCTACGTTCCTCGAACACCGAACAAACAAACACCTCATTCAAGCAATCCCACATACGCCCAGATCGCTCCTTCAATTAGAATATTGCCGACATCCTCCATCCTTTGTCTACCTTCCATCGCGCCGTCTTTCTTCATTGTTAAACTGAGATCGAGGAACCATTGGACTCCTAAACATTAACGGATCACGATGCCGTGCAGTCACTACACAATTGTAAGATTCAACAGACCAGAGATCTTGACTGAAGACTGGATATGCTATCAGTGTGATAACCAGATCATTGGGCTTTTTTACTATTGCCGTGTATGCGCTTGGAGGTTCTGCTGGAAGTGTTGCGAGATTGGGACAGAGCATCCGGACCTGGATGGACCATAGAAAGTGAGAGAAAATAAGATAGAGGCTAGACGAGATTCACTTTTAAATTATCTCTCGCATGCAGTCAAGCTATGAGTACCGTTTGGAGGAGTTATGTCTGGTGTTTTTCTGAGGCTCTTCGCGATGTGATGGTATGAAATATGTATAGTAACTATCTGTCTAATGATTAATATATGATCGCAGAGAAGTCTGCATCAAAGTATGAGAAACAATACTTATATCCATAGTCTATTTCATCAGAGGTTTAGGCTTCTAGCTGGCCGCGGAATAATACTATTTCGTGTGCGCGCATCAGGTGAGCAGATTTATGACCTCCAAAGCTACAGAAACACTATACACCCTGGTATGATAGAGACTCAGCACAAGTCGCTGGTTCCTCCACCTCTGAGTACACCACGTCGCGTTAGCTTGAGAGGGCACAATGCCTATTAAGTATACGCTACACAAATGAGCGGTACCCTAGGAGTTGAGGTACTGCAGGGGATAAGACCTAGTTTTTTGATGGGCGAGTGAGTTTATGTGTGTGGGGCCCAGGGACTTGAGATGCATGTGCATAGGTAAACACTGATTGAATCAAATAACAAGCTCTGGTAATCGATTGAAGTGGGGAGTCGAGATGGTCCAAGTTTGAATCAAACTGAAGACAATCTACCATCATTAGAGTGTACAAGGCTTCTGTTAAGTCATCACTAACCATTCTCACAACGTGAAGAGAAAGATTTGCACAAGATTTCAAGTGTCAGAAAGGTTTCCATCGGTAGCATCAAGGTTAAATTCGCCATCTCCGCTACAGGATTGAAAGCAAAACTCCCAATGATGATTCAGGTCTATCCTTTCCTTCTTTGTTATGCCCTGATACGCTGGTACCTGTCCTCCCCCCTTCTTCCCCTCCTTTCAATTCCTTCTCCAACCATGGTATCCTTCCATACTCCCAGGGTATCTTTACTCCTTTCTTCCATTCCTCCCTCCCTCATTCCAATTCCTCCTACCCAACTCCAGTCCAGCTGCCCCCTTATCCAATCCAACGGTAAAATTACTTTTATACAACCCATCTTCCTCCCAACTCTCATGAAAACGGCCGGTAGTAACTCAAACTCAACGATCAAGTAAAAAAATAAAACACACCAAGAAAACAAAAGTGTCAGCTAAAAAGAAAAAAAGTATGAAAGAAGACGAAACAAAAACCGCCTAATGCAGAATCCGGTATCCATGCAGATTAAGTTTGATGATGAGCGAGAGTATAAAGAAGCGGTATGTGTTATAGCGAGAGGTAGTGAAGGTTGGTATGTGATGCCCTGGGAGGTACCGTTGAGTACCCCTAGGTACGACAACAGAAGAAAGAGAAAAGAAAATATCAAACGCCAAACCCCGCGTAAGTAATCCCAGCGTGACGTCATAAAAGCCATGGTAGCTGTGCTAATGCCACTAAGCTACCTTGTGTTTTTGTTGTCGCTATGACTTAGATAGCCGGCGCGTGGATTCTATCCACTTTTCTGCCTCTTTCCGCCTCCTTCGCCTTCCTCTGCGCCGGGACTTCTTCGTTTAGTCCCTTGCTCTTCCTCCTTGCCCCTACCAAAGAAACTTCCTTGCCCAACCGGTGTCTGGAAATTCAAAGGGGACGGTAACATATCCCCGCCACCTCGCCTTGTGAAAGGAGGTAAGGGGCCTAACCAATCCGCCGCTCCATAGAATCCACTCGGTGACGCCAGCATGCTCTCCGTGAAATGTGAAGGGAGGGCACTCATCGGCGTCTGTTCCGGTTGATTATTCTGTGACGGCGGCGGTCGGCTGAAAGGATTTGTCGGACCGGTTGCTCCTGCACTCAGTAGTGTACCGACCGAATGGCTTGGACTTGGCGGTGGTAACACTACGGGATTATCGGAAGTTGGCCGGGCAGAAATGTTGCCTGCGTTCCCAGAATTCTCGCGTGGACTTGACGACGAGGGACTACCAGCGTCGCTATTGCCAGAGGGAATACAGACTTTCAACTTCGGCCGCATACCCGCGCTCTTTGGATCCGCCATCGAGTTTGATCTAGATGGTGGCGGCGGAGAGGTGGATATCGGAATTGGAGGCAGTGGTGCAGAGGCCGGCTTCTCTTCCTTTATCGTTTGGGGGGGAGAGGCGGGTTTAGGACGAGGACGCTCGGTAGTACCACCGAAGCCGAAGTGCGCAGCAAGCATAGACTCAGAAGGACCAATTGGCGTGAACATGCTACGGGACTTTGCGGGCGCGCGTTTGGGTTCAAGGCCACCAACGGGGGGTGATGTCCGGGGTGGTGAGGTGGGTGCGGGGGCAGCAGGTTCGGCATAAGTCACAGGTGGCATGCTTTGTCGTCGGGTCTCATTGATGTATGCTTCGGCTTGGGCTTGTGCGGGAGTCTGGTGCGGATGTTGAGGCGCCGAGTAAGATGGGTACTGTACTTGTGCCAGGCCGGAGGGAGGCATTATCTGACTGCCGTACACAGGCTGGGGCTGGTGCTGCTGAATATGTTGTGGTGGGGGTTGCGGGTGTTGTGATGGGTGTTGGGGCTGGTGTTGTGGGTGGTGCTGCGCGTGTTGTGGGTGCTGTTGCTGGTGCATATATCCATAGCCATTTGCTTGATGTGATGGCGGTTGCGAGGCAGGATATCCGTTTGGCGGTACAAGGTTGGAACTGTTTCTTCGCTGGACTTGATTCCTCGACGATGGTCGAGTCATTGGCTGTGGCGTGCCTACGCGAGGCATACCGAAGCCACCCGGTCCCACCAGCGTCTTTGGTAGGTTAGGTGGTGATGCTGATGCAGTTTGTTGCCGGTTGCTGAGGTGAGGAGGGGGGGTGTTGCATGTGGTGGGGCATGGGATGATCATTTGACGAGTGAGAATCAGCGCGTTCGGGACCTGGCATAATATCATCGTCGTCGTCATCGTCACCGAGATCCTTCTTGCCAAAGAAGTCGTTAGGGCCTTTCGACTCGTGTGCGCTTTCATACTGAACATTTATGGTCAGTTTAAGCTTCAAAGGTATTGTGATAGATGTAAAAGTAATAAAAAAATAAGCGTACGTAGGAATGGCGACTGATCATTTCGTTGATATCTCCAGAGCAATATTGGTACAGCTTCTTGTTGCTACTGAAGATCACGACCGCGACGTCAACGGAACACAAGACGGAAAGCTCATGAGCCTTCTTGAACAGTCCACCTTTTCGTTTCAGGAACGTTCTGAATTGGACGTTAGCTTCGACTCGTCGCGATATCGTGAGTTTGGAATAACATACACAGAGCGATTACGATCATCCTTGATAGGCTTTATCTCAATCTGAAGTTACGATTCGTATCAGTATACATGGATAGAGCTCGCGCCAGGACGGACTCGATGCGACTATCACCAATTCCCACACGCGACGACAAGGGATTAGGCACAACACACCTTTCTTCGACCCATCTTGGAGCTTCTATTCTTTCCGGTGATTAAGCAACGCGTTCAGCGTCAAATATCAAATGACAATACTTCGCCAGGTCGGGTTCGACAAAGGGGTGAGTTATGTAGGGGCTTTTTCGATGGCTAGCACAACAACGTGCGACGACGTGGTTAAAGCGCGACAAAGGATATCGGCTTCGTCGGGTGGGCAAGGGTAAGCGGTGCGGTGAGACTGTGTGTGGTCGGTTGATGCGATTGAGACAACAATCCGGGCAATGCAAAGTGCAGCGAAAATAAACACCGACGGTAAATTTTGGGGGAAATTGAGGTGGATCGATAAATAAAGAAGAGGTGTGTCCGAGCAGCGCCAACAACGAGCAACGACACCGAGACCTAGCGAGTAGGCACGGAGGAAATAGAGCCGACCTGAGCTCTAACTCGAGTGGAATCAGAGAATTCTGGAATGGCTGGTATGGATAGTTGATGGTCGAGACGAGTATATGTATAGAACTGTCACAAGAGCCAGAAAGTTGGGTCGGGTTGAACAAGAGAGAGAGAGGGTGAGGGAGTGGTTAAAAATAGGAGTAGCGAGGAGCGCCCGAAATAGCAGCACATTACCCGGAAGAATCATCCTCGCTGGGGCGCGCTGGGTGTGTGTTTCAGAAGGGACAATTTGCAGGGACGAGGGCCAATCAGAGGGGAGCACGGGCATAGCCTAAAGGCGCAGGCCGGTCAGCGTATCACTGGACGTCACTCTGTGTAGGCGGGGGGGGGGGGGGGGGGGGGGGGGGGGGGGGGGGGGGGGGGGGGGGTGGCTTTATTGTGTTTCATTGTGACTGCGGGGACAGTGGGAATGGGGATTGGAGATGCGTGAGGGGGGGTGGAGGGGGGGTAGTTGTGGATGATGGAGATGATGGATGATGAAGAAAGAGTGCAAAGGGGATGGTTGTGTTTTTTTTTGTTTTCGCGAGGATTCGTGTCGAGAGGCTATGATGCAAGCCATCCTCGTTAGTTCGATTTACATACTCTAGAGCAGAGCGAGCGAGCGAGCGAGCATCGTGGTCGTCCGCATCGTCAGAATTCCGTCAGTTGCATCCATCCAGGCAGCAACGGGAAGCCCTCGAGTTGGATGAACACGATGCAACGGAAATCAGATAAACACGATTCAACAGCTGTAAAAGACGGCAATGAGTACGGTAATCTGCTTCTTGCCCTAAACGGCTTTGCAGACCTCAAGCACGCTCCCGAGGAGGTCACTTTGACTCGAGATGAACCGAAGCCGTCCACTGCATTCTCTCGCATCACCCCTCCCCGCCGTTCGCATTTAGCAACACCCTCACCGCTGCCATCACCCACCCATCTACCAGGAATCCGCTGGTTTCCCAGATTCCAATGTTTCCCCCTCCGGGTGTGCTACTGCAGCCAAAAGCACAGATGGGATGATCAATTGGGGGTGGCTATAAACGCTTGCGCCGGGCTGCATGAAAGGGTGGAAGGGAAAGCAGGTGTCTTATGCAACGCACAAACCAGCTGCAGCGAAGGCTTGCCGGAATTCTAGAAGTATGCTATTCTTATCACGAAGCAAGAAAGATCCTCCCAAAGAGCAACCTGGAAATGTTCACCCCGCATGTTTCAGCACTGCATCCTGCATGCTGAGCCATCGGGGAAGGAATCTGAATGGCTGCAAGGCAAGCAGCCTGGCTGAAGGCAAATTTGAAACGAGCAAAGTGAGCGACAGAAAGAATCGGCAAGTTGCCCAGATATGTTCCGTGTCTATATCGGACAGCGCAGACGGTTGGGATCTGGGGATGAGCCTGCTCCCGCGTGGCTTATCAAGACAGCAGCGTCTATTATCTGCCATCATCCAGCTTTTGAGTGGTCTACACCTTTGAAGTCTACAAATGTGACAATGCTTCCCCCCAAGCAACTGCCATTTGCACTCATTCTCTTCAGCCATTCCACTCGCTCGAAAAACACTCTGTAGATCTCCCGCTGATGAAGCCATGTGCATAGGACAACAAGGTGGATATGTGTAATATGTCAAGAAATAGTAACACGTGAACTGGGCACCACCACCGAGGAGTTCCAATTCACTGTGCCAGTAGCTCACTCCCGCAAACCGGAGACACAAAGGCACGAAGGCAGTCAATTCTCGACTCATTATGATGTCACTCACTGACCGAGATTGGGTGGAAGGATAGATGCAGAGTTAAAAAGCCGAGGCTGGAATACGGTGCTGATAAAATAATAATCGAAATCACCGGTGATGGACATTGTGGTCTTTAACGGTGATAACTTTGTCGCTACTCCACTTGCCCCACAACTTAGCGACAACGACAAGAGCCCTGTGTGTCGTCATTAACCGGAGGTATCGAGCGTAGCTAGATCTCGTTCAATCTGAGAGTGACTGCCGAAGCATTGTGGCACAGTTTTGCATCTGAACAGTCACCGTCCCATCAAGCTTAAGCTCACCAAGATCCTTCAGCGCGTAGGTTGCTCAGGCTTTCAGGCGTCGATGTTGTTGGTTGCATGTCGCTGTCGCTGCGTGACAGATCAGGTGGTGGCTTCGGTGCTGTGCTTCTATTTTTAGTTGCTCAGGTTCGCAGCTCGCTTGAGCAACCACACGAGCGGTTATGATGAACAATTCGCGTTTCTATGGCTGATATGTTCTAGTCTTTTTTAATTTTTGCGCATTTTTCTCGAGCTCAATCATCGTGTAAATTCGATCGATTTGCTTTGAGATTTGAAACGGAGGGGAATTGCTGAATCAGGGTCGTTTGGCGAAGTGCTCGGTGGGTGTTGAGAGGAGAAATGTTTAATGGGGAGTTTAATGGGGGATTGGGGGTACGGGGGGTACGGGGGGTAGGGTGTGGTGCTAGCAATTTCCGGTGGTTTCATAGTCGCTTCTCACTCGAGCGCAGCCCTCCGGCTCTTTGGGCTGGTGGGCTACGGGCTATCAAAAAGTCAATTTGCAACAGCCTTAGTGGGGGATTCACGGTGGATGTGCGTAGCGAGTGCAGAGTAGCGAGTTGTGGGCAGGAGTTCTTGTTATTGTTATTAACGCGTCGTAGACGGAGTGGTGAGCAGCGAGGAGTGAGCACCAAAGACTCGGATCATGTTTCTGCTTCTGTTTGCAGGAGGAAATGTACCTGGAGTAGAGTGTTCGTCAAAGTAAACTACACGCCTTATGCCACCTGACGAAACAGCGGGCGATGCAAGCGAAGTCGGCCGGGTGTGCTGTCATCGGAGAGGCTGCAGTAGAGGAGGAGCTACTGCGCGAGAGTTCCGCAGAATTCGCCTGTTTGGCGGGGGGAGGTGGTGGGACTGCTTGAAGATGAGGCTCGGGGACTGCTTGAAGATGAGACTCGGGGACTGCTTCTGACCAGACTCGACGACTCGACGACTCGACAGCTCGACTCGACTCCCGTCCGTTGCTGCAGACAGCCCGCAGTTTTGTTTCGAGGGAAGGAGGTGTACACAGGGGCACAGCAGCACACAGCAGCACCAGTACAACAACTCAAGCATCTCACCCCTAAACAAACACCCCAAACACCCCAATTCCCCAAAACATACACCGTCCTCCACCTAATCCTCCAAACCACCCGTAAACCACACCCAAAACATACACCACCGTCACTCCAATCCACCCCCCAAAACACCCCCAATGTACCACCACCAACACTCACATCCCCAAAAGACCCTGCTGTCACTGTCCTCCCCAAAATTGAAAATGAGCTGCACCACTAGCCCAAATCTGCGGATGGCGAATTATACATCTGCGGGTTAGGCATAGAGCAAATCTGTCCCAGCTACCGATCCAACCAAGACACGTCCTTGAAAGGATGCTAACAACAAGCTACCGGGCTTGTTTTTTTCCCCTTCATCTCCTCGTTGAGGTCGTCTGTCTCGTCTCGTTTCTTGTCTTCACTTCTTTCCCTTCCCTCCCCCCACCCTCTCCTCCTTTCTCTTCGTCCATTCTCGGCCGCTTAATTGACAATTCTTCTTCTCCGTTTTTTGCTTCATTCTTATTCATCTTTGCATTTGCAAAGCCCACGCTCCCTAAACAACCAATTTTGAACCCCTGAAATAAGTGCATTCGACCCCTACACGCCCAACTTCCCAGAGGTGTGGTCCCTGTCAATCGCTCCAACAGCCTGTCAGTATTTCTTGGTGAGGTACAGCAACAGACCTTCTCACCACAGAACGCCGCTCTCTATCTCTGACGGCTGTCCCTGTGGGCAACAATCCATACACTCGCATCTCTGCGACCCACACTCCTTTGATCTCTCTTTAGCCAACTCATCAGTCACTCATTCGCTGGCCTTCCCCGCCAAAGCTCCCCAGCGCCGCCACCACTTCTAGCAAGATTGTCAGTGCAATTGCTCACGCGAAAGTCCCTTCATAAATCTAACACGGCGCTGCAGACCGGCTGCATACCATCACATTCTAGGTGTTGACACAGGACGGGCAACGTGCAAGATCCCTCCCTGTCCTGGACAGTCGCCTTTTTTTCTACAGAAGCGACATTTTTAACCTTTCACAACGTTTACTTCTCTGTCGCTACCTCTCTTCGACACTGTATCACTTGACAGTCAGCATTCCATCAATTTGCCTTAAACACATCTCGCTTGTGCACCGCGAGAATACCCTACAAGCTCCAGCTAGCCGCGCAGCAACCGCACCATGCCGGCCTTTCTGAACCGCGTGTTCAAGAGGGAGCACGGTCACGGAAAGAAGAACCAGCTCCCCGCCGCCGAAACGTCGACCCAGCCTAAACAGACAGATGGATGGTTGAGGACAGAGGTTTCCCCTGATGAGGTTCAGGAATTACTGCGAGGATGTACCAACGAGATGAAGGCGCGAGGTAATTTGGGGCACAGATGATGGTGATTTGGATATCAGTGCTGAGAGTAGGATTAGGATTGCTCACGCCGTTTATTCTTCTCCCTTACCGACCGAACTCCGACCCGTGCGCCGCTCGGACATTGATTCGCAACTTTTTCAACGCCGAGAACGGACCGATGACTGGAGCACAGCTTCAGCAGGAGCTACGTCTTACAGAGCCAGAGGTACTATGTAGCGCCTTGAAGTGGTGCTGGAGTAGATTACCCGGTGGAGTTGTTACTTGGGATGTTTATGAGCTCTTCCGACGTTGGTTTTCCCAATTCTCCGATCTACCCGCTTCTTCGACGTTCCGAAATAGTTCTTTCGATCGGGCTTCCATGCATCGCGGCATGCAGAATGCGCCTAGCAAAATTGGGCCCAAGAAACGTGGTTCCGGTCGGAAGGATTATTTTCGGGCGATGTTGATTTTTTTTTTTTTTTGGATAAGCGCGTGTGCTAACTTGACGATTTTCTGCAGAGGGCGAGGTTGGTACGTTAGATCGGACAAACGAACTAAAATTTTAAGGTTAGAGTTAGGGCTAAGCTTTGTAGATTCCAGCATGGCGCGCGACTCTTTCGCGACCTTTATTCCCATCAGTGCCGAATCCGAAGCTCGGTCCAAGATTATTTTCGACTATTTTGATCTTCTCTCTGCCATTGCAGCGGTTCGTGGAATCTTCTGGAAGGCTTTAATTTACAATTACTAACTCCTGGATAGCACGGCAAGCACAACGGTTTGGGAGGATTGAAGCTTTCCCGTCTCGCAGGATGGTGGGCCTTTGAGCACGTTGATACTGGCTATGGATTTGAGGGCGGTTATGCCACTTGGACCAGTGCTGCTGACGCATGCTGTCATCTATTCTTTGCTTACTTGAGATCTCTCTCACCCGCGGATCCTACCCGAAGTGTTTCCCTGTTGCCTACTTCGCTCAGGGCGCTATTGGCCTCGGTGGACTACCCCCCTGTGACTCCTCCACAGTTCCAAACTCGCACTGTCCGAGTAGTCATGACTGTTGACAAGGTGTCACCGTCTCCATTTTCCTTGTTGAGACGGGCCAAGAACATCGAGTACGATAACGGAGACAGAGCATTGAAGGTCTTCACGGAGTTTGAAGACCCCGTCAAAGCCCTTACCGACGAGTGCAGACGTGTCTTGAAGTGCATATCATCCACTGGACAGTCTACCAGCGGCGTATTCAAGTTGGCGGCTAATGCCCCGGAGGCATCTTGGTCTAGATTCCAGGACATTGGATTTTCTGGACTCGTTGAATCCGAGTCTGACGAAGATGACGTCCTTCAGTCGGAGGCTTTCGCGAGACGCCGTATCTCATCTCAGCAGGCTAACGTCCCTACTCCCACTGGTACCCCGTTGTCCCGCGACACGATGTCTCGTGATAGTCCCATGTCGAGAGACAGAGATGACTTTATGGAGATTGCTCGCCCTACCACTCCCTCATGGGCCGACTTTATGGATGCCGGATTCGGGGAGCGCGACAACATGGCGCACCACGGAAGTGCTGCACCTACTCTTTTGCCTCCGGACAAGGTCCTCCCTCCTATTGAGACTGCTGACCGTCTCAAGAGCTCTGCTTCCAACAGGAAATTGCAGGTTCTTGAGCCCGGTGAGCTAGAATCCGTCACTCCTATGGATGTTGACGATGTTTTCTGGTGGGTCTGGATGTCTTCTTTGGCTGGTGAGGAGACCACTGTCCGCAAGGCTGTCTTTGGACGCTGTGCATTGGTTGAAACCACTGTTCAGGGTGCTAAGTGGCTTGTTGTTGAGGAGAAGGTTAGAGGAGCTGCCGTCATGACTGAGAGCCCGGTTGCTGTCAAGAAAGAAAGAAGATGGAGAGCCAAGCTCCGCAGAAAGTCTATTGGAGCTGCTGAAGCTCCTGCTCCCACTGCTATGAAGCCCTTCAACGCTTCCCTCCACACTGCCAGCCGCACCAACATCGGCCCCGACCAGACCGCTAAGATCCAGGCCGCCGCTGCTGCTCTCCGTCAGGCAAACAACGACGAGGCCCAGGCTCGCTCCGGAGGAAAGCCCCGCGAGCATGTCACCGACGCAAAGACCAACAGCATCTTCACCCTTCAGCCGGTGATTATGTCTGAGGCCTCCCCCGCCATGAAGTGGGCCAACCGCTACGACCGCGACAATGCCGACGGAACCGTCGTCAAGGCCGCCCTCCCCGCTCCTCAGGAGAATCAGGAGACCGTCAAGTCCGAGCGTGACCTCCCCGCCATTCCCCAGGAGGAGAACATCCGCCCTGCCCCTGTCAAGGCGAGGTCTATGCTCGACATCGACACCGCTCTCCCCGCCGCCGCCAAATCTCTCCCCGCCTCCCCGGTCGAGCCCCGCAAGCCCACCACTGCTCCGGCTTCTCCCGCACCCTCTCCCGCACCTGCCGCTCTCCCCACCCCCACCAACAGTGGCCGCTCTTCTCCTGCCATGAACAAGCGTGTCTCCGTTGCACCCCCTGCCGTTGCCGCTGTCGTTCCTGGCAAGAAGGTCTCCAGACTTCGTGCCATTTTCGGTATGAAGGCTGAGGGTGCTGAGACTCCTGTCACCCTTACAGTCCCCACTGAGACTCGCGACGCCCTCGGACGGAAAAAGTCAATTAAGAAGGACAAGGGCCCCAATGCACCCCTCACTCCCAGCGTCGCTGACGCTCCCGTCTCACCCATGATCCCTGAGGCTCCCCTTACTCCCGCCCCCCCTGCCGAGGAACACCCTGCTTTCAGCACCAAGTTCGACCAAGGACCCCTTGACGACGTGCCGGCTTTCGTTCCTGAGGAATCACCAGAGGTTTCCGACATCGAGACCCCCACGAAAGAGGAGGCCGTTGCATCAGAGGACCGATGGGCACAGATCCGGAGAAATGCTGCGGAGAGAGCAAAGGCGGCTGAGAAGGAGACTGAGACTGAGGAGGAGACCGCGAAGGAGGAAGTCGCGGAAGAGAGTGAGTTGAAAATGTAATTTCGGAAGTTGAAATACTGACGAATGGCGTGTTGTAATAATAGCTATTGAGAGTAGGGTTGCTAGGATTAAGGCTAAAGTGGCGCAGTTGACGGCTGAGGGTCAGCAACAGCATAGAGTGTAATCGGCGGCTTTTTGTATACCCAGGACGGCGATCTTTTTTTGTAAACGGCGAAAGCAAAACGGACCAAAAGGACTGCAATGCAACTTCCGAAGGAATGTGGAGTGGACACCAAAGAGAGTTTTTTTGCTTGGAAAGCGGAAGTGGTTGGAATGGAAGATAGGACTGAGGACAGAGTATAACTGGCGTTTTTTGGAATACCCCCTTTTACATTTGTTAATAGTACATGTACCGCTTTAAAGTACTGTATGTGTACTAGAGTTTTTTTTTTGTTTTTTTTTTTGAATATCCCCCTTTTTTAACAATTTTACTATTGCCTTTTTTTCTCCTTAAAAGTTTCTCCAAACCTACCCTTTTTTATTTTTGATTCTTTTGACTTTGATATACTCGTTCGGGATCTCTTTTTTGATGCGGTTTTAATATTTTTCTTTTTTTTCTCTCGTTTTTTTATACCCACACCGTTATACCAACCTTTATTCAACTTATTTTTGTTAAATGTTAACGATGCAAAGCGCAATTAAGTTTTCTATGCACATGGCAAGGCAACGGAGGAAGGGAGGAGTTTGGATGGATGGAGGCTTTGTATCACAGAAATCATCATAGTTTTAGCGACCCGCGAAGCTGTGAAGCTGTGAAGCTACGAAGTTGCAAAGTTGCAAAGTTGCGAAGTTATTAATTTGTGAGGTTGTGAGGTTGTGAGGTTGTGAGGTTGTGAGGTTGTGAGGTTGTGAGGTTGTGAAGTGAGAATTAGCATCCATTGACTTAAAAAAAAAACAAGTTTGACATCTCTATATATGCCAAATATCCTTTATATTTGATTCCAGAAACTCGGCGTTGGCATGATGCGGCCGAAAAATTTTCCACGGCGGAGGCCCTTTATTTAAGCCTCTGAGCTGCCATATGAATGTTTTAGGCTTGCAGGTGACAAAACAAGTTCTTTATCACTTCTGCTGTCCTATTCTCGGCGAGCTCCATCGAGAATTTTGGGGGGTTCTATGAAGAGTGACACTAGTTACATGATTTGGACTGGATTTCATTCAAATAGGGTAGAGCCTCGACTGCCCCAAGATTGAGATGGGGATGGAGATAAGTAATATTCAATTAACTAGTTTTTAAGGAAAAATATAATGGAACTTGCTAGAGGCGACGCACGAAGATGTATCAAAGCTTAGAAACACTCACGCAAAAACACAAGTTGAGATTGAAGTGGAGGTACTATGTAACTAGACCTGCAACAAGGCCGTTTACGCTTCTCAGGTCTGACGTTGCCTAGATAGGTAACATTTACAAGAAGTTTGTAGTTTTTGTCGGTTAGGCGTGTTGCACATGATTTTTTGATTAAATCATATATTATTCCATCCCCGGCACGGGGCACGCTAATTTAATCTACTTCCAGACACTTTTTGCTTCAAGAACCCATTTGGCGGGGTAAAGGGAAAACCTGATTGGTTGTCTCAGGAAAACATTTACCGTTCTTGCTAACTCCAAATGCCTCCGCCTTGCTGATTACATTGTCTTGGTCCATAGTTCCTCCTTACCTTCTGCTCAATCCAGTCTCGTCACGTCACTCTCCAACTAGCTACCTTGCTTGCCGTTGGGTTTATGCTGATCAGGGTCAGCCACGCTGTTTTCTTTGCGTTCCTTGTGTTATGTTTTTATGTTGCTTGTGGAACTTCTCGCATGTCATCCAGGAGTTTCTAGAGATATGCCTGGATTTCTTGCATTTCTTGTTCCCTTCTGCGCTCTTCTTCCTCCGCCTCTTCGTCTTCCTCGTCTTCTGACTCTTCCTCCTCTTCTTCTTGCTCTGGTAGGTTTTCCATGAGCTCTTCCCATCCGTTCACTTCATCTCTCTCTTCGTCCCTCTGTTCCTTCTCTTTTTTGGCTAATACCTCTCGTGCGTGTTGCACATGATAATGTCATGCTGGTTGAGATATCAACGAATTTCGAGGATATTAAGTTGAAAAAATGATTTTAAATATTACAGGGTACGGGTAAAGCTTGCACATTATTCAAAATACCACTGAAAACCCCGAATTGAAATTCTAAATACAGGACTAGATATCCGGAAACTCCCCAAACCCCGCTACCAAAAACATCATTATCAACGTACCTATGTCGCTACGCATAACAAGAAACTGGCTCGACCAATGGACTAACATGAGGCTCGCTGATCATTCCTCCTCTTTCTTTTAAGACACCTTCAGCAACTTCTAGGAACCTCAATTCACCAGGGGTCCTATCCGTACTAACTTTCTCAATCTGCAATCTTTCTAGTATCGTCCTTCCCGCTTTATCTCGTGCATTAACGTCTGCGCCTTTCTCTATCAAATGATTTAACATATGCAGATTTTCTCCAGTTGTGATAACCCAACATAACGGTGTCCGCCCTTCGCCATCGGTTACATCGATCCCGGCACCCCTCTCGAGCAAGCGATCCACAGCTTTAGTGGCGCCAGCAATCACAGCACATATCAACGGGGTTCTGCGCTGGTTGCCCCACGTTTCATTTGGGTCTGCGCCTTTGTCTATCAACAAATCTATGGTCGCTAGTTGTGCCTGTGTGGAAGCACTTGCCAAAGGTGTTTTCCCCTTCTTATCTGATCTGAAATCTGCACCGTTCTCGATCAAGAGGCGTACATTCTCTTGGTCTCCTGCTGCTGCTGCCCATATGAGTGGTGTTCTGCCGTCTTTGTCGGGGATATTCGGATCTGCCCCTTTCTTTAATAGGAAATCCACAATCCCCCCTCGTCTCGAGCGAACAGCCGTTATCAGTGGAGTTGCGTTATTCTTGTCCGGTTGATTGATATCAGCGCCCTGATCCAACAAGAGTGACAAAACTTCCTCGCCCATGCTCTGGTACCGTGAACAAGCCCATGCAAATGGCGATCTCTTATCGTTGCATGGAAGATTGACATCTGCATCATGCTCCAATAAAAGATTGATGATATATGAAGTTGAGCTTGAGCTAGTGCTAGCAGCCCACGAAAGCGGTGTCCTCCCAAGGCTATCTGACAGGGAGCTAGATGCTCCGCTCTCCAACAAAAGAAACATGGCGTTAACGTTTAACTGTTGTGTAGCAAGTAATAACGGTGTGTTGCCTTTTTTATCTTGCACGTTGATATCTGCACCATTCTGTAACAAGAGACTTAGAGTTTTATTGTGTCCGATCTGCGTGGAAGTTGCAGCCAGGTGGAGAGGTGTCCGATTGTCTCTTGTTAGACAGTTAATATCTGCCCCTTTCTCCAATAAGAGACGCACGACATCATCGTGACCCCTTTCCGCAGCGAGTGATAGCGAGGTTCTTCCGTCGTTATCCTCCCAATCCACATCAGTATCATGTATTTCAAGTAGTCGCCGAACAAATTCCGTATGGCCTCGCTCGGACGCTATTTGTAGCGGTGTTTTACCACATAGTCTTTCGTTAATATTAAGACCGTCAACATTGTCAAGAAGTATGTGAAGCATGCTGTCGATGCCGAAGTTTGCGAGAAGATGTAGGCCTGGAAATTTCGCCGTGTTTCCAGTGGTTAGGACTTTCTGGCGCCACGAGGCACTTCCCTCCAATGCGGACAAGCGAAGATTGCGTGAAATACTGTGCCGAGATTCTTTATTCAACAAGAGTTCAGATATTAACCTGATACCATGAGAATCAATTTGTCGCCGTGCGTGGTCCCCCCAGAAATGGATAGCGTAGTTGAGGAACGGATATTTTGTGATTCCCGATGACCTCTGATGAAGCGGTGGAAACTTCCCGTAGGCCAATTCTTTGTTTCGATTCTTGGCTAGATTGCTGATCATCGTACTATCGTCAAAGTTCATGTAATGAAGGCAAGTATGTGCAATTTCGCCATGGCCTGTCAGGAATAAATTATTGCCTTCTTGCTGGGCTTTGAGGAACTCTTGTAGTGACTTATGAACGAGGCTAACAGAGGATGTTTCCTTGTCGATAATAACAAGACCATAGCAGCAGTCTGTGAGCGTATTTTCAAAGGGTAGAGAATCTTCAAGGTCCTCAGCAGTGCAGTTAACGGCTGCAAGGGCATGACGTAATTCATCGATTGTCAACTGTCTTTCGATGAGATATGTCCACTTGAGAACTTCCATTCCTTGGTGAGACTTCGCTGGCGCCTGGCGTTGTATTCTGTCAATAATGACTTGGAATGCGTTATCTAGCTTTGTGGGCATTGTATTCAACGCATTCCTCCGTCCCGCAATACTGGTTTGGTCGAGGACTGTTTGTATCTGAAGGGCAGGCAACAGGAACCTGAAAATAACGCATTAGCATCATCTTGGTAACCGAATGCCTTGGTAACTAACATCCCATCGGCAGTTTCAACAATTCTTTCCATTATTTCCTTGGTAAAAGCGTCGTTCATTTTGCTACAGTTAACATCCATCTCCATCTGGTAGGTTACATATCTCCGGATATCGTCCGCATTTGCCTCCAAGATTATCGAGTAGGGTGTAACTGGGAAAGCTTGCTCCACTGAACTTCTCATAGGCATTCTGGCCGTAACAAATATGCGAATTGACTTGAGGTTCTCCAGTAGATTTGCTAGCTCCCGCATTAATTCTTTCCTTGGGGTTTCCTTACACTCATCTAGAGCATCGATGCATATGTAAAATTTACTGAAGTTTTGTACCACCAACTTCAGAAACTTCAACGCTTCCTTCAAATCCAGCATTTTCAGCTTGTTTGAATCTCTTCGCTGTAACAAGGAATCTGATATATCATCCGGGAGGTACTTGATGTGCGTAATAAGAACTTGTTTCAGTAAAACTGCGGCCATATTGGCTACTGATTGTTTGTCTTCGTCATCTCGATAGTCGCAGTACACGTAGGCAACACCGACTTGCTTCCCTTTTTGGGTAGAGATCTTCTCAGACAGATTATCGATTACCAGGGAGCTATTAATTTCATGTTAGCTAGTATTACTTAGAGGCGGCTCAGAGGCCAGGTGTGGTTGGGACTGCTGTTTACCTCATTATGGTCTTCCCAGCACCAGGAATTCCGTAACACGCCAAAAGTGGACTAAAATTTGCGTCGGAGCTCTCGCCATTGCACCACGCTTGGTACTCAGAAGTCTTCAAAAACCATGTTCCACAATCTTCCAGTCGCTTCGCTTTGATACCGTGGTGTCTTTTTTGGGGCTCCAAAGGCGAAACCCATTGTAAAACCTTATCCGCCTCGTCATCTATAATGTTTTAGCATGTCATCATCACCAATTACGAAGGCCAGTACTGACCTTCCAGCATAGTTTTCATGTTTTCCATTCCATGTTTCACTTTCTCCACTCCCTCTTTCACGTTTTCCACGCCAACGGCAATTTTTCGTATAGCGGTACCGGTTGAAGCGACGAAATCAGAGATGATACTGAGTACCGTTCTGTGTTGTTCCTCCAGCCTTTCCATAACCATTTCAGAGCTTTGGGTTAGTAGAGATCTTGAAATCAGGTTAGACTAACTCGTGATTTGGGTTAAATGCAATGGAACATACCGGTTAGAAGCTATGAGTAGGACTTGCAAAGTCTGGACATAGCGGTGTATTATCTGGATACTTTGATGGCAATCTTCCCTTTCGAATGGCCATTTGAGCCGAGCCATAAGGATAGGGAACTTTGCCGCTCCCTTTATTGCGGCCTGTAACTTTGCCATCTTTGTATGTATTGTGTTCATATGTTCCTCGCATGCATCGACTATGGAGAAAAGGATATTTTTCTCATCAAAAGTGATGTTATCGGAGTTGTTGTATTCGTTAATGAGTATTTCGAGGACGGTTTCCAAGACATGGTGTAGTGCTGCAACCTCAGTACTCAGCTCAGAGGCTTCCTTGGGCGCATTTTTGAAACCACTTCTATATTCGCTAATTATTTTGGTAACCTCGATGGTCAAGCTGATGAGGCCCGCTATACTGGCGGACAAGCTGAGTGGGTCCATAGATCCAAGAGAAGAGCGAACGGAGGAGGATTTACTCCTGTGCGATGTTAGGGCCGCGAGAATGGGATCAAGAACGTCGAGATTCTGAATACTAACGGAGTTTTCTTCTTGATCGTAGGTATAGCTTCCAGGTCCGCCTTCTCGAGCTCTTCTACAGTGATATACTTGTCTTCCAGTGCGGGGAAAGACACCCTTGCTGCAATCCATTTTTGGTGGGCGGTTGCAGATTGTGAGATGTGAGATGTGAGTTGTGATATACGGAATCCTGCATTGAGATGCACTGCGCCGCTCGCTTGCCGCGCTTCATCGTCAACGGTCTCGTTACTACCCTACGTGATCTTAGTACGCGCCCTGTAGCCAGGCTTATGGATATACCTGAAGGCCTGATTCACCCTCCTCCAGCGACATTCTATACTTCGGAATCTCGCTGACCATGTTGAGCTATCGTTGAGGCCTGAATTGTGGTTGTATCTTCGCTTCTTAACGAGGATTGTACGACCAGTTGCAGCGGAATTCAATTGGCGTCGTCGACTTCCTAACGGCCTCGAAGCCAAGAGCTTCGCTCTAGCGAAATCCGACTATCTATTATTAGCGTCACATGTTTGCGCGCGGTTGGAGTGTAACTCACCCCGGATTATCCATCGAAGAGCGAAGGCAATCTGTATTTCAAGATCTTGCTAGCCATTAGAGTATCTGCGATTGTATTGCCGCTCGTCGGATTGCACTGTCGGTGGAGGTGGAGTGCGTATCTTGTGGAGTTCAATTGACATTGTCTGTTTTGCAGCGAGCTTGAAGATCAGAGCGGAGAGCACTAGCGAACGTTAGCTACATATTACCAGCGCCACCCATTTATTTGTACTCTAGAGTGCATACCAGACCAACCTCACACTCGTTTGAAGTTCCGCATTTCTTTATTCTCACAACTCAATTCAGGAATAGGCCCGGTCGACATTTCAAATGAAAAATTTGTCACTTGGAACGACTTTCATCCGATCGCTCGTCGCCTAGATCGTGAAAACGATAAACAGCACTCCTTCTTCTCCCGCTGCCGCTCTGCTTCCGGCGTATGTACAATCCGGTCATTCTTCTCCCATTTTTCGCAATTGTCTTATATCTTTCATATCTCTGCCGATTGTCCTTAATGCCCCTGCTAAATATATTTCCGGGGACACGTTCGCCATTCCACATCCTCCGGCATGCATTGTCTGTGCGATTGGAAGTTTTTAATGACACAAAAAAATATCTCGGAACAACACAAAATGTGTTGATACTCGGCGAAAGTCTCGGAGACGGTACATAACCAATTCACATACTTGCAATCTGCAAATCTCCCAATAATCTTCTCGATTTTGCTTCTTGATAGTTTTCAGCGGATCCGAATAGTACCGTATATATTGAGCAACGATATATTTTCCCCAATATTCACGTACCAAGTATTCCGCTATTCTCAACGCTTCAGAACGATAATGATTTGATGGCTTTCCACGAACTTGAAAAGTGCAACTGCTTTCCAAACTTATCCACCTGAGAGTATGCTCCGATATTCATTTCATAACGCGAAATAACTACACAGCAAAGGGCGTCGAATAAGTTGGAACCTCGACACTTCTACAGCCAACTCAAAAAAACTGTTCAATCTGGAGATTTCAAATGTAGAAACGAGGACCGGTACTTCGGTAGTCGATCGTTGACTCAGACGTGGGAACTGAACGACGGCTATTGACAGTGACGTCCTTCGAAAGTTCTAACAAATGGAAATACTAGCTCAATTTTCTTTGGGGCCCTGGAATATTTTCTAACCCGATCTCCATCATTTGGATTGTTTTTTACAATTGCGTCATGTGGGGGCCTTGGGTGGCTAAGGTGAAGATGGTGAGTCGGGCAAATGCTTACACTGGTATGTAGTACAATGACAAGGTGCAATAAGTCTGGTGATGCATGAAGTGTTGCATGGTTCAGACAGCTATTGCTAATTCTCAAATGGCAGTGATCCCGAGTGGATAAGATAGACACGAAGATAATGGTTTGTTCCTCGTTATAGAGCATCATCTCCGTATTTAGCCCAGTACAGACCATGACAGAAAAGCGAGTACTCCCAAAGGCCGGTAAATGATGACCTCAGGGACCGGAATAAAAAATGAAGGAGAATGATCCAAAATGTGGGTGTAATACTAATTATCCATAGGTATCACATTGCTCTATTAAAGCACCCAATAGTCTCCACCGTCCCTTGCATCATCAAAGAATTCTCTATATACGTCTCCTGTCCTCTTCTTCTATGCACCCGGCTTCTACGATCTCTATTTTCTTCATTCCAACCGTCCAATAAACATCGAAAACGCAATCCGAAAACCCAAAACGAAAACCTGTTTGAAAAAGGAAAAAAACCATACAATTACAACGCCTGCCTTTAAAACCTAGCAACAGAGACTGAAGATTCTCTAAATCATGGGGTTTGACTTGTACTCGGGAACAGCACCATTGGTGTTGCTCTTCTCAGCCTCGACGACGGGAGCGGCCTCCGACTCCTCCTCCTCGGCGAGTAACCGCTCGCACTCGAGAGCGGCAATACATCCAGATCCTGGTATCCAATTAGTACATGTCAAATAACATATTTTCAGAGGTTAACTAACCTGCAGAGGTAATAGCCTGGCGGTATTTCCTGTCCTGAACATCACCAGCAGCGAAGACTCCCTCAATGTTGGTGAGGGAAGTACCAGGCTGGGTCTTGATGTATCCTTCCTCGTCGGTGGAGACCTGACCTGCAAGCCACTTGGTGGCCGGCTCGTGTCCAACAGCGTAGAACAATCCGTTGGTGGCTAGCTCCTCAGTCTCTCCGGTGATCACATTCTGAATGGTGAGGCTGCGGAGGAGTCCGTTCTCCTGCGCATCTCCCTTGCACTCCGTCGCGACAGTGTTGAACTTGACCTCAACCTTGGGGTGGGCAAGGAGTCTCTTTGCCATGATGTTGGAAGCTCTAAGCTTGTCCTTACGGACCAAAACGGTAACCTTGCTTCCGTACTTGGTCAAGAAGATGGCCTCCTCAGCGGCAGAGTCTCCTCCTCCGATAACGGTCAAGGGCTTGTTGCGGAAGATAGGGACGGCACCATCGCAAACAGCGCAAGCAGAAATTCCGTTCTGCCAGTACTTGGTCTCTCCGGGAAGGTTCAAACGGCGGGCGGAGGCACCGGTAGCAATGATGATAGTAGAAGCGGTGTGAGGGGCATTCGCGTCCTGACCCTCAGTCCAGTACTTGAAAGGACGAGAGCTGAGGTCAACCCTGTCAACGGTCTCCTGGATGATCTCGGTGCCGAAACGCTCGGATTGTGCCTTCATTTGCTCCTGCGGGGAATTTAGCTTCTGATCATGATTCCAGACTCCAGATCTTTGTGGAAACAAAGCATACCATGAGCTCCTGTCCTCCAATTCCAGCAGGGAATCCGGGGAAGTTCTCGACATCGGTGGTGGTGGTCAATTGTCCTCCGGGAGCAATTCCGTTAGCCATGTCACCCTCGTACATAACGGCTATGTCGTGTGAGCGCTGGTCCTGAGAAATCTGGAAAGAAAATGCTCACGCTTCAACTCCGCACGGGCGAGGTAGATGGCGGCGGTGTGGGCGGCGGGGCCGGACCTGGAGGTTGTTAGTTCATGCTCTGCTTTTGCGCGTGTTGAGGCGGCTCACCCAACGACTATACCCCGCAATTAGTATCTTGCCAGTCTCTTGCAACAGTGGAAAAAAACTTACTGACGACTTTGCTGTGCATGCTGCGGACTTGTTTGAGGACGTTTGGTTGAGGTTTGGTGGTGTGCGAGACAGCGGAGGCAGTGAAGGCAATTCCCAGGAGGGGCCTGAGGGGCAACGATCGGAAGTAGGAAAACGTGGTTGCTAGTGTTTTGTCGGGTAAATGGACTTGTGTCGTATTTTCACAACCTTCTTGTGCGGGTCGTGATGTTGTTGTAGGAGGTATACTCTTATAGAATCAACAAAGGGTTGGGTAGCTGGAGCCTTGGTTTCTTGAAGAAAAGGAAGCGGACGGAAGCAGTGCGAAAAGAAAGTTGCGTTGCTGATGTGATTGCACCGAGGGAGCGGAGGGCTGGAACAAGTGCTACGCCAATCGTAGAGTAAATCCTGGCTCCGCACCCCAAAATTCCCTAACCCGCATGCCACTCGTGACAAAGGCCACGAGTGACAAAGGCTACGCACCGACGACCAACTAACAAAGACCATCGCCCACGTTGGAGAAATGGGGAAGAAGAACTAGTCTGTAGCAGAGGAATCACGGCGGGCGGACAGCTTTAGCGGGCGGCGGCGGCGGAATTGGTGGTGCTGGTGCTACTTGTGTTGCCCGTCTATCGGAGTGGGGTAAACTCCCGTTAAACAAGACTCGGCGTCCTCGAGTCCAAGAACACCAAATTGGTGATATTCTCCATCATCCGAAGAATCTCTGCTACTGCTTCTAGAATTTCCAGAGTATCTCGTAATGCTCAATTTTCGAGAATACGCCCTTCCCAATCCAAAAGTCGAATTTCGGAAGCCTTGTTGATACATATCAATCACGCAGTTGCAGCTGAGAGCGAACCAAACGCCACTTGGGGAATCTAGGGGATAAAATGAACATCCGATGCAATTGACATCAGCGGCATAAGGGCACCTTCTAGTGCTTTGCATGTCACACACACCTGACAGTTGATTATCGAGCACGGTGGATCCAGACCTTTATGATCACGAAGTCCGGGGTCTGACGGATCCGCGACTCTTGACCAAAACATGCCGAACCGGAGACACCTGTCCTCAACAGGAAATCAGCTTGATTGTAGATCACAACAGCGAACGCCAACGCCTCGGATGAGCCCGTGAGAAAGGAATTCCGCTGACGTGAAGATAGCTGGTCATAGCTCTGGAGGACGTGCTCTGTGCATGACGCTGTCTCTTAGGGACTCTTAGGTCTTTTCCTTCCTCCGCGGAGGGTTACCCGGTGAAGCTGTAAAGCTGTGAGCTTCGGAAGCCTTCATTCAGCATCGCCATCGCTGAACTAGCACGAAATCTACCCGCCATATCCGCCACAAAAAAAACCTAGCTGAAGTCTCGATTTTCAATCTTTATGCGTTATGCACTTACCTAAACAACTCAAGCCCCGAACGCGCAGAAAAGCTTCTAAGTTCCCGTCGCGCTTTAGAAGCTTAATTGAAGTTCGCAGGAAAAAAAACGGTCGCGGTAACGGGTGCATCCTTAGATCGACATTTATGCATCCCTACAGATTCCCGAATGAAGTTGAGGAAGCTGTGGCTGAGACTGCACATGTCACGCTGCATGGGAGATTATGCGCGGAACTAAATCTGATAAGATTATGCCGGCAGCATGTCTCGGCACTCGTTGTTTGCGAAAAACTCCGTTCATCTATCCACCTGACAAAGTTAGCCAATGGCTTGTTGAGAGTCGCTTGATAAGCACTCCTACAAAGCCGAAATCTAGGTTCACTCATTTAAATTCGGGATTTGGATGGCCGCATGCTCTCTCCTGCCCACCCGCATTAATTGGCACACAGATTCCGCATGAAATTTTAAGGGGCGGTGTTGTATCACGTAAACCTGACATATGATGCATTTCTCCTGCTTTTCACACTCAGCACGATAACCTATCCCTTACGTTTTGGGTATTTCTTTGTGGAGCCCCAGCGGTTCCAATGAGACATCAGGAAAGGTACTACCAGTTGGCGTTCATTGAGTAATTAGACAGGATTCACCCCCGAAAAGGGAACAGGTTTAGTTCTTATTTCCCAGTCTTGGCTGTTGTGCAGCTGCAGCATGCAGTATCAAAAGGAATATGGGTTCTGAATATGCATATCATATTTGATGAATCAGCTCCTTCTTCTCCTCTGGTTGGATCAACAGAGCCGCGAAGCATGCATCCTGCGATGCGGCGCAAGCCAAGACTGGGAAATAAGAACTGAACCTGTTTCCTTTTCGGAGGGCAAATCCTGTCGAGATAATATGGACCTCTCGGCAAAAGAGGCTGGATACCTTAGCGCTAAACGATAAGCTCACGCATTCGCTAACGTAAGGTCATCGATAGAACGCATGCAGACATCGGAAAGGCTTTTCATGAAGTCCAGCCGAGAGCTGGTAGATAGGGTGCAACCCTGCCATGACGTTCGCGGAGTTTTCTCACGAGATCAGATTTGAAGTTACTTATCAACAAAGGATTTCTGTAACTCAATTCAATTCTAGGCTTCCGAGGAACCCCAAGCCTGGTATTCCAGGAATTCCATCATAAGGCTAAACTAAGGCCGACGTCTGGATTCGGAGTCGGGATAATAAGGTTCCGCTGAACCTACATATGAAAGTTAAATTTAGTTTACCACGCGAGCAACGTAACCTAAACATGACCCAAGTATTGCATGAATCAATCTTCTGGTAATCATAATTCACCAGAGGTACCAAGCATGTCAACATTATGAAGATTCACGATTCATCCGAATACAACTCATATATTTCACAGCCCTCAAAACAAAATTCATTGCGAATCAATCCGGATTACAATTTTCTATACTGCCTTCAAACAGAGTAACACCCTCTGAGTCTCAACCCTATCATCCCCTTGAAACGACCACTATCCATCTTTTCTCCATTCGGATAAATAGGTATGACGGTCAACAGAACTCGAGGTTTCGTGCCAAACATCAGAAGACACAAAACATATACCACGTAAGTATCTACCGGACCTCAAGATAAATGGTTCGTCGAGGATGGCGCAGTATTTTTTAGAATGACTCGAACATCCCCGGATAAACAGCCTTTGTTTATGTTGTACGGTGTTTTTCCATCGCTTGTTGTAATAGTGTTACCGATGTCGTGTCTTTGTAACATTAACTTGACGATATTGCCGCGTCCAAATTGACAGGCGTATGAAAGTGTCGTCCACCCCTTGTGGTTGAAATTGACGTCAATATCTTGTCGCTCTAGCAGAACTTTCACAATTCGTTCGCGGTTGGAAAGACACGCGTGGATGAGTACTGTCTTTGCATCGTTGCTATAGAGGTTGACATTGATTTTTGGATGTTTTAGTAGGCTTTTCGCAATGGCTTCCTGTCCTTCGATGCATACATACATAAGCGGAGTCCACCCAGTATTGTTTTGTACGTTAACGTGGATGTCCCTTTCACTTAGTAGGCTAGCTATGGGATTTCATCTAATTCGAGTATTTGCACATATAAAAAAGTGCTGCGTTAATATTGAGGCCAGGAATCCTGCACTTGATCATTACATCCATAACCTGTGAACTATTATGAATGCCGTATGCGTCCTTGAATACCATCATTTGAAGCCTTTCCAACTCTTTGAGGGATATAATAACTGTAAGCTCAACTAACGATGAGATGCAATGGCAGATATTATCCGTATGCTGCATTATTGCAGTCTTTGTTTTGACTGTCTCGGGTATCTGGATCAGCGTTTCAAGAATTGATATTACTAGTTCAGAATAATACGTAACTCAAAACAATACAAATGTACAACGAACTTGTGTAACTCACTCTCTAAAGCAGCATCACCGACATTCTTCATTAGTCCCTTGATAAAATGTCTCCGGCAGCACGATTTGCGCCCACAGTCACGGCCATTGATCGAGTTGATTTATCGCGTCACGAAGCTTTGCCGGAGCGTCGTTATTGGCAAAGCGAAAGTAGTCACCCCAATCGACGATCAGAGTGTAACATCGGATGTTTTCCAGATATACAACTCTGAAATTGTTGACTTAGTGGGGTCGATATCCATGATTGCGAGGACGGAGTTGGATACGAAGTTGAAGACAAGATTGTGAACAGAGTGTAGATTTAGCGAAGACGAAGATTGAGGGTTCGAATAAGGGTGAGATAGCAGCTACAAGAGGAGAAGTACGTGCGGGTCCATGTCACTTAAGCGCCCACCATGCATGACTCATCACGCGCGTCTATTTTAAGAACTCATGAGAGTGGTGCTTTATATCGAGCCGAACAATTCAAGTTTAACCTCTGTGAGTACCGTTAACAGTTCTATTTCCTTCGATTACCTCCCCAACTTATTCAAAGCGAATTCCGAACCCCCAAACAACATTCCCATAACCTCTCTGCCACGGCAACCTTGTACCGAGTGATCTCCAATGACTCGGACCTTTGCGTCATACGTCACACGGCAACGCACCTAAACGCGTGCACCTCAACACGTATCCTTCTCCTCGCACCGCGTGCGCGCGTGTAAATCCAACACCCTTCACCAACTCAACCAACCCCATTACTGTACATTATGTCCGACGCCGAATTAACCAAAGTACCACTCGCCTAATCCCCACCTCCCTCCCTTTCCCCACAATCCATCGTACTCCTAGATTCCCAAGAATACCAGGCTAACCAACCCGGTCATACAGGAACTCCAATCCCTCCGGCTCCTCCGCGCAACGCTAGAGAGTGTACACCAGATGGTACAAGGAATCGGTGAGGATACTACAAATACCACCCAGGCGAACTATGAGGTTATTGGAGAACTAGCTGGGAGGTGGGAGGATGTTATCAAGACCTTACGGAGGAAAACGGAGGAGGAGAGGGAAAAGAAGGGGGATGCTATGGTTGAGGTGCGAGAGGGAAAGGGGAGGGGAGTTAAGAGGGGGTAATCAAGACATGATGTGATAATGAAGAGATGATTGATGAAACTGTTGCACCGCTACATGGAGCAGTAAGTAATACTAGGTACAGATGAGTAGATGGAGGAGAATGGAAGATAAGAGTCACTGTAAGAGGAGAGGGTAAACGCAGGACATACTAGTTGCATAGAAAATGTCGGCAATGCCACCATGCCTTCTGGAGAAAACACTCACGGGATACTAAATAACATGAAAGTAGAATGAAATGGTATGTAGAAGATGTTTCACAAGAAGCAGCCGATATGCAAGGCTACCTCTGCTGTGTTTTTCTTCCTTTATTGGAGAGTGAGTAATGATCCTCCGAATCCACCACCACATGTATGCAGGCGCAAGTACGTGGTAATCCACCACTACCACCTACCCTCTGTATGATCTGTAGCTGCAGAGCGGCGAAGCTCACGCGGCGAATAATTCCCCTATCCCACCGGCCAAGTCCCAGGTGTCGGGCAAAGCTCTTCCACTTCTCTTCATCCCCTGATATAAAAGCCCCCATTCACTCCGTTCCTCTTTCATCATACACAAGCTCTAGCCCAGACTTGTACTCAAACGGCCCTCCACTCAAACGTGGAAATTCAGATCGTCTTATCTATGGCAACTCTGATTTCTTTGTTTGTGGGTCCAAGCAAAGAATTCACATCAACGAGCATTGCTCGGCTAGCCTTATCCATCGGATCTCCAGAAGAATGGTGATTCGGAGTTGAAGGCTCCTACATTTGGGACTTGGTTCATTCTCTCTTAGGCACTGATGGTGAACAGTGGACCTGGAGAGTCTATAGAGCTTATATAGCAGCCAGCGGTCAAATAGTGATGTAACTTTGTTGCCCATAGGGGTTTCTGCGTGGCGAATCACGGAGAAGATGCACAGGATAAGCATCATATGTAGAACCACGGGTAGCGCGACCGCTCGCTACAGATAAATGACGGCATAATAATTCAACGTTTTACGTTACCCGAGCCTCGCGTGAATTCCGGCTGCCTAGCGTTCTCTCTTCCTGATGCATCTCTTCCAAATATATCAGAACGTGTTGTTCCTCCCTAGATCTTCTTGCTTCCTACTCAGCGAATCCACTCTGGATCCCTTATGTTAACAACACCTATACCCATTCGGGAACCCTACTGACTAGCCCCGATGGCCCACATCACCGACAACTCTATGGGGTGTGTTTTGGCGAGAATTCCATCTCTTTAAGGTGACGTGCTCGAGGCCGGGCTACTGGGGCAGTTGAATATCATCCGTGACCGGATACGACGAGCGTACATATTTGCCGTAGCCACCTATCCTACAGCAACGGATGCCGTGGCGTAAAGGCTAGTCTATAATTCCGGACGGGGATTAGAACATTCTCCTATTCTTTGGTCGGGCTCTCCTCTTCGTTTACCGATGCCTGCATCCCGGGCATCCTACACTACGTCTTACATCTCCCCTTCGTTCTGTGAATCCTTACCCGGATCTCTAATCATGCCCTCGTCTAAATATATATGCATCACCAAGTTCCCACCCCGAAACACACAATGTAGCCCGGGCCCCGACCCAGGCTTCAACTTCTTTTCCTCGGATGAGCTGTGAGAAATAACAGTGCTCTTTGCTAGGCAGGATTCTGTTCGATATCGCGGAAAACTCGAAAGTCTCGAAGAAATCTGGAATAAGCAAAGTTGCGGATAACTTATTGTCTGCAATTCGTACCCGAAGACGAAGTTACCAAGCTAGACTTCTATGTATCAACACGTTACCTCATCCAAAATGCCCGTATACTTTACCAGTCACGAAACGTACCACGTCGAGTACGATTCACGAAGTTTGGTCCACCGTCCATGAGGAAGGGAGGCCTATCGATCTCTTCGACCACGGCCGGCTCTTTCGATATCATTGAAGAGAAGGGAAGACAGGAGCTGAGATTGATAATCAGGATACACCGAGGTCTCCAGTTTCGTAGAGTCGTCCTAAAGCGGCAATCCATATCTTTGAAGAAAGAAAAGGATCTCCGCCTGCAGTTGATTTCTAGATCGTATTGTGCCGTTTACAAAGTCTAACAACAGTACGGACTGAGATTCAGTGCAACAGGTTTCATCTCCGTCATTGTCTCATGCCTTGTACTCTCGTGGCAATCACCATTGCACTTTGGCGAGTGAGATATTATGATACAATATATCGCCATTTTGCAAAATGATGATGTAGATATTCAGTTTAGATCGTTTAGATGCCGGGGAAGGCCTTAAGATGGGCGTATACTATATCATGTTTATACTTAGAAACCTTTTAAAAAGGAACAAAAGTCAACTGAGGTAAACCGTAGTGGAGACTTGGTAATCTATATCATTTATGGGGGGCGGCCCCAGTAGTGTAGTGGTAGTAGTCCTTGCATCTTGGTGTAGCGGTATGAATCCCTGCAACTGCGAACGGGTTCGAATCCCGTGTCGCTCTCACAGGTGTCTCTTGGTTACTGGGGTTTGCCCTCAAAGGAGTTTTACCCGGTGCTCAGGATAAGTAGTCACTCTCTGCAGTGAAAGGGTACTTGACATGTGTCAAGAGTAACCCCGCTTACCTGATCTATGCCTTCTTAGGTATAGACAAGTGTTGGATTAAGTTCGGGAAAAATGTAATAGGAATTACGACTGTCATAACCATTAAGGTTGCATACAGAATGAAAGATTATTATTATTATTGTTATTATTACTACTATATCATTTATATATTTATGTAATTCCATTTTGAATAAAGTTTATTGTGGTGTGTAGTTGATATTTTTCCTTCCCTACTTCTTCGCACCTAACGCAAAAAAGCCCCCCGCCACCCCCGCTCCAAGAGAGGTAGAAGGGACCTTTTTGCAGGGCCCATGCCGCTCCGAAATGCCAGCCCTTACACCGACTTGTCTAGGTGGCAGGTTGAATTGCCCCTAGATGCGTCGGGGTGTCGATTGTGCGTGAAGAAGAATCATTAACATGGGAGGATGAATGGGGTTATATAGTAGAAAGCTATGCAGGGTAAGATAAAAGATTGACCGAGTAGCCGTCAAGATGCTGGAGCCTGTAGGCAAGTGGTTCGGGGGCTAATTAGACATCAACCGTGGGCTCCCCAGGCTCCCTAGCCGTTAATGGAGTCTGGCGTGTAGAAGCTGCCTCCTAAATCACGAATCACAGCGTTCTGTGGACACCGGGGAAATTAATTCAAGCTTCATACAGTATCACTTTCGAATCAACCAATTCAATACCAGCCAAAAATTAGGACACAGAAAGCACAAAATAAATAAAAACAGATGCACCATATTACTCTCTTGGGCTTTGTAGCGGGGGATAATAACCTTCTCAAGCGGGCACCCAAAGCCTAGTCAACCCTGGGCCCTCATATTCTGCCTTAGCTGCCTTCGCCACCTTGGGAAAACTCTCTTTACAAGTTCTCTAGAAGTTGGCCGTGATCACGGTAAACGATTCTGTAATTTAGTACTTATGTGCACCGTGAAGCCCATGGGATACCGGGAGTTATTGAGATTCGGGAGTCATAACTTATTTGATTTCAACCATAGACGGTGGGGATTCATCAGTGCAGTGCAGTGTGGTCTTGTGTTAATTCACTCTTAAACCACAACCAATGAAAACTACTACCAATGAACAGAGATGGCTGTAATCTTGCAGCGCTACCAAAACTTGCAAAGCCACCCGCTCTATTCATCACATAACCACATGAGGGTATCGCAGTTCGCAGTTTGCAGCCATCGAGCATTGTGAATCCTGTCATTGCATATGTATGTCATGTATAAGACCCCGGTGAGGTACATAACAAACAATGGGAAGGGTACCCACTACGATACCTCTACGATACCTCTACGGTGTCCCTACGGCCTGTTCCGCTTCATGTGCAATATCTAGATGCCGACGGGTGTTGGTAGGTGGTAGGTTTAAACCTTCACCTCCTGTGTTGGTTTATTTCAGATTCCGGCCGGCGCGGTATCTAGAGTAATGAAAGGGTTTAAACTTTAACAACAAGATGAACTCCCGAACCATGGATGAGGTTCCTTGGATGAATATATAGTTTGTACCGGATAGATAACCGTCTCCTATGCGTTGCGTGATGAGAACCCCTAATGGGGTTACGGATAGATGAGATGAACTTCAGGCGCGCACGGAGGATGATGAATCTGATAGCGCCAGCTTCGTTATCGATGGTCGTTGTTGATGATCATCGCGCCAAATTACCCGAGAGAGCTAGGTTAGTCTAGTTTTGCGATTTAGCCCGCGCCAATCTCTGTTTGGACAGCCGCAGAAAGTTGGCTCCCAGGGTTCGAAGTTGAGATGGTGCCGTTCCTTGCTTGTCATCTTAAGCAGGACAGCTGTTCTTTGGGGACCCCTAATTCTTTTCTCTCGCCGACGGCCGGGAGTCTAGAAAACGATTTAACTTGGCTGAACTTTGTTGGACTTTTCTTGACTTTGTTAAACTGTGTCGGACTTTTTGTTGACTTTGTTAAACTGTGTCGGACTTTGTTGGACTTTTCTTGACTTTGTTAAACTGTGTCGGACTTTGTTAAACTGCTTGGCTTGATGAGATGTCATGGTTGACATGGTTGGAGCTGACGACGATGCCCTGATGTGCACGCAGCATGCCGATCCGATCAAATTTCTTTGTTGCATGCTGAGCGTCCGATGCGCAGCGTGGCATCCCGACGCTGACGCTTTCCTTCCGATCCTGAGGAACCACCATCCCAGCCACAGATGCTATCGATGCTACATAATATTATCGAAAACAGAAGAGACACAAAGTGCTTTTCAATCTCTGGGGAATTTAGTATTATCGCGAACAGTGATGCAGCAACGCTCGCAGCTACTGCTCCTTCTCGCCCCATCCGCAAGCATAGTGAAGTCTCTCAGATCCACGCCGATCTCCCACTTGTCTTCCGTTCCCTTGTTCGTTCGTTCGCGCTCTGCTAGTACTTACGCCGATTTTGAAAACCCGCCACTAAGCTTAATCCGATGGGGCGACTCTCTTTCAGCTGCAGGCGGGGACATCATGGTAAGCGGTGCGAGTCGCACGATTTGTGCGCGCGACATTGGGAGGCGACAATGACCATATGAGACACCATACTCGACACTCGTTCATCCAAACAAAACAGCCGCAGCCAGCGCTCAGAAGAGAAGAATTACAGACACACAGACAGACCAAGCTCGTCGTCGCTCACGAGACATTTTCTGTTTGGTGCTACACTGCCAACACCGTCCAAGACACCCCTCTTGACTCTCTGTCGTCATCGGCCGGGAGCTAACTGCATAGCTCTACGGTAGAGAGGTGAAATCTCAACTCCTTGTTCTGTTGCTGCCGTGAGGCTGGGTCGCTGATGGGTGTGTGTGTGTGTGTTTTTGTCTGAGTGGCAGCGAACCGAGATCGCAGCTTCCCTCTCCCAGTTGTCGCTGTCGCTATCGTTGTCAATTGCGCGTCTACAGATCTTTTTGGCCGCCACAGTCGCGGTTCAAGTCCACTCTATCTGATATCGATATCCGTGATATCGCCCTGCTTTAACGAGCGCCGGGCAATAGATCCACCAGCCCAGCAGCACCTCCGTCCGTAAGCAGGCATCATCTGCACCTGGGAAGCTTCCGCAATTGAAGTGACCCTTACGCCCAAGACCCGCAGTTCCCGCAGCCCACACACAGCGAGCGTCGCCAGACACAGAACCATCCTCAAGCACCCGATCCCAATCCCGGCGGACGTCATCCAAAAAACTGGATTCTGAACGTATGGACACACTACCAGTGCCTCCACGCAGTCGGCATGGCGGTAGGAAGGGCAGCTTTGGTTCTGCTACTGTCGGCGGTGGAGGTATAATACGGGAGGGTGTACTTCGGTCAGGTCTGATGCCAGCTGCGGTGGGTGGAGCTGCTATCACCTCAACTCCTACATCCCAACACATCAACTCGTCTGCTCCTTTTTCCCGTCCAACTCCAGCCAGGACTGTATCTTTATCCGCCTCTGCCACCAAACGAAGACCCTCCACATCATCTAATTCCACCTCTCCTGCATTGCCAGGTTCTATTGATTTTGCACACGACAGATCACCGCTTCAGAAGCTCGAGCTCGAACTTAGGAATATCACCCAGGGTGAAGCAGATGCCGAAGGTATAGCCAGATCTCTTAGTAGACGGAAAGACAGTCAACATCGAAGACCACTTACTAGTCCAACCTCCCCTACACGCAAGCCTCCTGTAGATCCCGAAGATCAACCGCAGGACACCACCAGTAGCAGCAGAAATCCCAAAGGCAGATCCTCTTCCAATCACCACCACAGTCACATCCACGACTACCATCTCGAGATGCCTCACCTCTTCCATCGCAGCAAGCACACGGACGAGGAAGACAGCAAGATACCAGAGAGAGCCAACTACTACAAGACTGCATCTGGAGCAGAAAACTTCAAGAAACCCCAACCAACATACCAGAGAGCACCAGTCAACCGTACAGCTATCGAGTCCAACAATAAGGTGAGGACTAGACATCTACACCACTTTAGACATCGGAACAAACAAGGCCACGAAGGTTCCGGTTATGTCAATATCCCAACAGAACATGTGGGAGCTGGATTCACCGATCAAGTTGCACGGCTTTGTTTGGAGGATATAGACGCTGAAGGACCCCCGGTGGATGATGCCAAAGACAAAAAGGGCAAAGAACGCAGGGGTAATTTGAACCATGAATGGGATTCCAGGGGTCCTTCAACTGGCACAAATGGGGTTTCACAGAAAACAAAGCAACGTTCCGAGGAATTGAACTTTCCTTCTTCTGTTGACGGCCCAACAGATGATGCTGGAGCAAGGAATGGAGACGGCCACCACCATCACCATCATGTCCACCATGAGCACGACCCTGAACACCCCTCTCATCACCACCATCCCGATCATCTTCAAGCACCACATACCAAAGAGGAGAGAGAGGATGAGCTGATCAAATCATACATCCGAGCTATCAAGCCTCGTGAGGTGGAAGACCCAGCAAAATTCTCACCCCCGTTGTATGTGAAATGTGGTCCATTGCTACGTTATACTGGTTTGAGACGTGACGATGCTCCCTCTGGTTCATCTAGTGGCGGAAGAGAGACATGGAGAGGTTCAGTTATGATTCTTTGCGAGGATGAACGATCAACATATAACCCAGCCCCATACCTTCGTCTGTGTTACGCCGACGGAACCCACAAAGTGCGAAGTGGTGAGGGCAAGTACCGAGAGGTTGAGGCTATGTTGTTGCATGCTGAGCACGGTGTTACTTTCTGGCGTTTCAACATTGAGGTCGAGATGTGTGATGTCGAAGCGAAAATTGCCTATCGAATAAACGGAGGAAATCCAATTCATTTCTGGGTACCGGCAGTTGGCCAAACTATGAATATCATGTTCCACAGTTGCAATGGGTTTAGTCTTAGTGTGAATCCCGATGATTTCAGTGGACCGGATCCGTTATGGAATGATGTCTTGGAGAAGCACAAAAAGAAACCGTTCCATGTGATGATCGGAGGTGGTGATCAGAGTCAGTTACACAGTGCTCTTAAATGTTTCTATTTGCTAACAAGACTACAGTTTACAATGACGCTGTTTCTAAGCAGACGACTCATTTCCGTGATTGGCTTTCTATTAAAACGCCTTTCCACAAATCGGGTCATGATTTTACTGCTGAAATGGCAGCGGAATTGGAATCATTTTACCTTGATAGATACAGTATGTTGCTTCCCTCGCTTAATTTCCGCATTGCTAATTTGTCAAGGCTTCTGGTTCGCACAAGGAAAATTCGGCGTGGCTAATTGTCAGATTCCTATGGTCAATATCTGGGATGGTACGCGTCCACGGTCCCTTGCATAAAATTGAAACTAATTGTTCTAGATCATGACATCATCGATGGATTCGGATCTTACCCTAACCACTTTAACCGTTGCCCCGTGTTTACCGGTCTTGGCGCTATTGCGATGAAGTACTACATGCTTTTCCAACATCAGAGTACAGTACAGGAGCAGGAAGAGCATGAACCCAGTTGGTTGCTTGGTGAACAGGGTCCGTACATCACCGAGAGAAATCGCAGCATTTTTATGTTCCTTGGGCGTTCGGTTGCATTGCTTGGTTTGGACTGCAGAACGGAGAGAATGGTAGGGCTTCTACTCTGCGTGACATTACACTGATTGCTGACATGTATCACAGAGAGACATGGTTGTGTCAGCTGGAACCTACACCAAGGTGTTTAACAGACTTAACAAGGAAATGGTGCCTGGTGAAACAAAGCATTTGATCGTTCTCTTGGGTGTACCAATTGCTTATCCTCGTCTCGTGTGGCTCGAAAATATTTTGACTTCGCGAATCATGGATCCTATCAAAGCGTTGGGACGTATGGGAATTCTTGGCGGGTTTATCAACAACTTTGATGGTAAGGAGGTCTTATATTTATTCGGAATTTGGCTGACCTTACCTTACAGGTGGTGTCGAGCTTTTGGATGATTTGGACGATCACTGGACAGCCAAGAATCACAAGCAGGAGCGGAATTGGTTTATCAAGGAGTTACAAAACTTTTCCGAGAGACACTCTGTCCGTGTGACTATTCTTGGGTAAGTTAATTCGAAAGTCATTGTCTTAGAATGGGGCACTAACTATTTCTAGTGGTGACGTACATCTTGCGGGAATCGGACAATTCATGTCCAACCCCAAGCTGAAGATTTCCAAAGTTAACGATCACCGCTACATGCCGAACATTATTTCCTCGGCAATTGTCAACACGCCTCCTCCCAACGCCATGGCCGACATCCTCAACAAGCGTAACAAGATTCACCACCTTGACCTTGATACGGATGAAGACATGTACCCCATCTTTGAGACGGATGTTGATGATACCCCACGCAACAACAAGCGCCTTCTACCCCGCCGGAACTACTGCATTATCACTCCACATGATCCGGGCGCGGACAACGCGGAATTAGAACTCAAGCCCCTGAAGGACAGCAAGTTCTCCAAGATTCGCAAGGCGACCTTTGGCAAGTCCAAGACCGATCCACCGGAACAGGAATTCGATGCACATTATGACGGTGTTGGCAGTAGCAAGATTGAGGTCGATAAAGAAGAGTTGATGAGAGATGGTTTGCAGGTTACTCTGCAAATGGAGATTGATCAGAAGAATCCTAAGGGAGCTACCAAACCTTATCGGTTTGCGGTACCGGCGTTGACGGTGGTTCGGGAGTAGCTAGGCGTAATGTGTTTTTTCCTCCCCCCCCCCCCCCTTTTTTTTTTTCTTTCATAAGGGCTTTGGATTTTGGTAATGCGATGATACCCGGGTGGTTGCGAAGCATACGGATGGATACTCGAATGTAAAGTGAGTGGATACCTAGAGATGTAATGTAATATTTGGAGAGATATCATAGGACTACTGTATCGAGTCGCTATTTGTAATCATAAAAGGCAGATAAGGGAATATTATTCAAAACTATTCTATTTACTTCTTCGTTCCTTTCTTCTCTTGTGATCTATATTCCGTCGTGATGAGATGTGATAGGGTGCCATGGGGCGGATTATTAGGTGTGATGTTATGTCATGTGATATGATGCGATTGAGCGGAGTGATGTAATATGACTGTGTATGGAGCTGTCGGGCGGTGCGGGCTGCGGGTACGACGCGGCAGTAACCAGTTTATGATAGAGGGTTTGTCTTCTCCGCAGTAGGCGTCAACCCATCCTTCGAATCGAAATAAGTACTAGCAACGGAAAGCTGATCCACCGACGGCGAAGCTGGTAACTATTCTCTCTATCAGCCACTATTATCCTCAACCTTCCCCTATTCTCCTACTACTCTCGGCCGAAAATTGAAAGGAAACAACTTACAGTAGTCAAAACCGCCTTTTCATCCACCAATCTTTCCCCCCTCGGAAAACTAACACTTAACCTACTCTGCCATGGTGTACGATAATAATCATCAGATGGTGTAGGAGGGGGTGCATTCAACGTCGGGGATGCTGGAGAAATTGTGGATCCTCTACGCCAGGCTTCGATTGCGGAGCTGTGGTAGCTGGAACTATCGACGGAGAGCCGTTGGTCGAAGGAATCGGCTGCTTCGCGCCCGGGACTATAGGAGTAGACGATGGGGCTGTGGTGGCTGCATGAGGTGTCTGCTAGTTCGAAGGTATTGGCGGGCACGGACCCAGAAACTATGGAGCCAGAGACTGGGGAGATGGTGAGGTGCGGCATTAGGGTTTCGGTTGAGGAGATTATGACGGAGGGGGGAGTGGGGGGGATTATCAAGGGAGGTCCAGGGGAGGTGCGGGGGACGGTACGACGGGGGGTGGACATGATGGATTGAGGGGAGGTTGTGAGATTGGAAACTTGGAGATGTAGGATAGAGTTGGAGTTGGAGAAGAGTATTTGCAGAGCGTTACAGAGTTACAAACTCCGGGATGGATTTGAAACCGTTGATAGAAGGTTGGTGTTTTGTTTTGTCGGAAAAGGTGGAGAGGATACTTATAACCGTAATCCTACGATGAAAATTCGAAGGTTGGGTTGAATATAATGTAAGTAAATACCTAGTGAGGAGGTATTGGTTGTGGTGGGTAGTTAAGGTATCTGGTAAGCTATAGGCGGAACAAACGTTCCAAATATATCAAGTGTAAGCTGGTGGTGGTAGCTTAGGTGCCTATCCGTCGGGCGTAGAGGCTTCAAAAAAACTGGGGTCGTGGGGGCCAATTCAGTGTAGGGAAGCCTTGAAAAAGCAGAGGCTACGGAATGAAGGGTTAAATATATGACAGCTGGAGGTAGCGATCCTTGGAGCTGTGTAACACCTAGCATCTATACCTATGATGCATCGCATTGTTGGATGACGTCTCACGGTACATACATATGTATGGAGAAGTGGCAAGCGAACCGAAGTGCTAGAATCCGATCAGCAGATAAAGATGAAAAAAGGGGCTTCTGTCCTTGCTTCATAAGTAAGGATGGGGAGAAGAGCGAGATAGCTGTTAGGGAGAAGTGCAGTTCCCTGTTGTTAGATGCTACGCACGTATCTACTCGAATACAACGCAAAGCTAAAGATACCTATTATTGGTGTGGTAGTTGAAACCCTTCCTTTGTGGATGCTAGTCCGCGGAGTAGTTGAGAGAACAGTTTCTGGAAGGACAAAACGAATAGATACCTGGTGAAGCTCAGCAAAAATAACACTCTCCCAACTTTAATTTTAGTACTTCTTGTTGGTAGTATTCAGATCCTTCTTTGTGGTTACATAGATAAAACTTGGGAAGCTTTTCCTCGCTTTTTGTCATCCTTGAAAGCTAAGTAGATAGCCGGCCGTTTATTTGACCGTTGTTGGTGCTAATTATGGATCTTACCTGCATGCAGTGGGATATGCTACGGATGTTTGTGCAGTTCCGTGGTGGGGTGCGCGTTATTTTGACAAGGAAACGAATCTGATAACTACCGAGGCGATGTTCTAGAATTGGGATCGAATGAGTACATACTCTAGACGGACGTCACTGAGCGAAGCTTAATTTGGCGGGCACTCGGGGTTTGCATTTGCGATCACTCGGTAACTCAAGCCGGTGCGGAGACGGAGTGTGTAAATATTATCCAACTCCTTGTCCAAACTGCATAATCAGATGAATTTTTCCGCGCGCCTCTAAGGGTGAGCCGCGAAGGTAAACACTAAAACTCACCCATTACAATACTAATCAATGACCGCGGATTCAATCTTCGCAGCGGAGGGTTGTGGGAGGGCATGAGCGAGAGCGGGGATGCGGAGACCGCTCTATATTGTGGTCTACTATCTGCCTACCTACTTATTTATCTGTTTTTTTGGCCGCAGGCTGGCTTAGCGAAAGGTTCTGTGCACGGAGGGAGAACTCTGGCAACGACTTTTCAAATTCTCCTTCACAACTCGACTCCCCCAATTCTCTCTCCACCGATGTTTTTATAAGGATATTAGTTGGGCAGTAGCCCAGGCCTCAGAGTGGGGGTAGGATGGGGTGTAAGGGTAAGCCCTCTACCATGCGGCCGGGCTAGGTGCTTGTCTTTTGTTGGAGACTGGGGTTGGACGTTCCGACCGGGAATTCTGTTTGAACTGTCGCGGCTCGCCGGTGCAGACGCGCGGAAACAGTCATATGGTCATGCAGTTTGGATAAGAAGTTAAAGATCTACACGTCACGAGTTGGAGATAGACTGAAAGGCGGTTGTTTTGGGTCTCTATGTTTTGACATCTAGGGACTAAGGACTGAGATAATTTTTTTTGTTTTGATAGAAGCTGCGATGCTTAATAAAACATTATTATAAACAAAATGATCTCACTGTATTGTAGTGGTTAGAGCATGAGCCTCGGCGCTGTTATTCAAACATACATACCGTCACTCGGAACTAGCTCACGTGCCATCCCCGGCAGACGCGTCGCGTTATCCCACCAAATTACCCGGCGCGACAGCTAGCTATCCCGCCTTCCCTGTCCCTCACAACAGCTATCGCCAACTTCACCATGACGACAGTCCGCGCTCTCACCAGCTTGAAAAAAGTCACCGGTACACTCGAGCTTACGGGCAACATCGTAACATGGACACCCAGTGTAGTGGGCCCGGTGGCTCCCATATCCATCCCCGCCGCCAGCATCGAAAGTGAGTCGCGTGCCCGTAATTCTGCAGCTTTCAACTTTTTGTCCCTCTATGACTCCTCTGACTTGACTCCCTCAGCACGACTCAATCATAGCTAATCATGAATAATTCTAGACTTACAAGCAACCCCCGCTACCTCCGCGAAAGTTATGGTTAAAATTTTCTGTAAACTCCCGAATACCGCCCCAGACGCACCAACCGAAAGCTTCGTCTTCTCGTTCGTCTCCCCCGCAGCACGCGAAGAAGCCGATGTTATGAAAGATGCGCTCGGCGCTACTATTGCGGCTGCTAAAGCTACTCCGGTTACCGCGGAATCCGCTGCTGCTGCTGCTGCTGCCGCCGCTGCGCCATCGGATTTCTGGAGTACTTCGAAATTGCAGGGGGATATGGAGCTGCAGATGAGCTTGTTGAAAGCGGACCCAGCGCTGTCGAATACTTTCAAGGAAGCGGTTATGGAGGGGCCGATTACTAGCGAACAGTTTTGGAGCACGAGGACGCATCTACTACGCGCACACGCACTGGAAAAGGCACAGCAGAGAGGACCACAGAATGTGCTGGCAGCAGTTAGATCTACGACCGTGGATGGACAGACAAGGATATCGCTGTCGAGAGAGCAGATCAAAGAGATCTTTACGCAGCATCCATTGGTGAAGACGGTTTACGATGAAAATGTCCCCAGAGTTACGGAGGACCAATTTTGGAGTCGATTCTTTTTGAGTAGGCTTTTCAAGAAGCTTAAGGGAGATAAGCTACTGCCGAGTGATACGAACGATAATATTTTTGATCGGTATTTGACGAGGGATAGTGATGGGACAGAAAGGGTGGCGGCTGGCGGACCGAAAAAGAAGAGGAAAATTGAACATGTTCCTTTGACTATCGATTTGGCAGGAAATGAAATGGATGTCACTAGAGGAAGAGGAAACGCCCCGGATTTGACTATGCGACCTTCGGCAGTCGAAAACGTACCAATTATTCATACTCTCAATTCTCTCTCCGCAAAGCTAGTCGATCTCGTTGCGCCAGCGGACCCTACCAGAGACCAGAATACGGATGAAACATACGCGGCTGGGATGAAACTTGCGGATCTTGCGGACGATGACGAAGAAGAGAGGATTATGCTCAATATCCAGGACCAGCGCCAGTTCTTTGCTTCCACCGATGCACCGGAGGAAACTAGATTTGCTGGATTGGATCCTGCTACCGTCCTTGGAGATCTTAGAAGTCAGTTAGGAGATACTGACTTCTCAATTGCTTCGCTCCTTCCCGCTGCAGATGATGATAACGACCCTGATGATCCCAATCCTAGTGGCTCTTTCCATCTTGCCACTTCACAGATCACCGCTACAATCGCAAGCTCTTCTCTCCTATCTTCCTCGGCCCTCTCCATCTCAACTTTGCCCCCAGCAGTTCTCACTTCTTTAACCTCCGTCCATTCCACCACATTAGAATTCCTCCACCACTTCTGGACAACCTTCTTGTCCGCCCCTACATCACCAACACCAGCACCAGCAAACTTGGTGAAGCTAGCGAATACACTAAAGAACTGTAAAGCGCGCATAGAAGCTGTAGCGAAGTTTGCGGAGGATCAGAGGGCAATAGAAATGGCGAATAGGAAGAAGGTGTTGCAGGAGGAATACAAGAGGACCGGGATTAAGCCGAGGAAAAGAGATCTGGAGGTGGGAGGAGGGAGAAAGGTGGTTGAGGAGCTGCTTAGAGCATTAGAAAGGGCAGTGGAGAAAGCGGGAGCTGCATGGGAGGAGGCTGTGAGGGAAGAGGCGGAGTAGGATAAAGAGTACAGGAGTTGCAATTGAAATTTTAGCGTGCCATAAAATCATTGTAAGATAGATCATAGAGATAAATTGGATTAGTAGAAGGTATTTGTGATACAGAAAAAGCTAGTGTTGCGTCCCGTGTGCTTCCTAGCTCGTGCCAAACTGTCACCGTTGCTTGTATTCTTCAGATAAACGATTAGCAGTATCAACAAGCTCCTGAATAAAATTTCAGTCTCGTTGGAAGAAAAGATTCGTAAAGTTGTACAAGGGAGCAGCCTAAAAATGGGCTGTAAACTGTACTATGTAGCACGGCTTGAACCACCAGTTGCAGTTATTTCAGCAAACCTGCGCCGACTATTAACGGAACTGATGATGCTAATCAGTAAACCATTGCGAAGCCCGAGACTCCAGCTTCGACACATATTGTCCAGACCAACCGAAATCTTGCAGTGCGCACATCCAATTCAACCCAGCTAGCAAGCGACTGGGGAACATAACCACCTTAATGTTTACACAAATATCCCTAGTCAGTTTGGCCGAGTAGCAAATCCTCTTCAACAAGGTACCTATGCGTAACGCTCTGGGGTTCGATTTGCGACACGGTCAACAGACGAGGATGGGAGCTGGGGAAGGCGCCACCACCAGCGTGACGGCGTAATTTTTTTGTTTCTTTACAAGCTTTCGGCAAGTTTTTGTAAAATTGTGGCGCGGAGTTAGAATACCAGATAGAGTACATAGGAGCGGGTTTGGTTTGAGAGAAGTTTGTTTCGGCGTCAAGGGTCGAAGTCAACTCGTGGCTTGTATGACACCCAATTTTCTCGAGTGATCTTCTATGAAGAGAAAGCAAACAAGCGCTCCAGTCACATGATACATCTTGGATCAGATTAACAGTTTGGATGAACCCTCAGGTCAAATTAATGCACATACTCCATAGCTACATAAAAATCTTAAGCGATATATGAAGTTCCAATGAGAGTACAGCTTTTCCATTTCCCTAATACGAATCAAGTGCCGGACATGCAACAATGTTGAAGCCAACAACAATGCAAGAACAAAAATTGCCTAAAGTAGATTAAATTAGCGTGCCCCGTACCGGGGACAGAATGATAAATGATTTAATCAAAAATGAAAGAAGGAGAACAACTGAGGCACCACTCGTCTGTGGATGCGGTATTCTTCTACGCTCGTGTAACGAGAAAATATTGAATTCACGATTCATGCACATGAAATCAGAAAATCAAGTCAATCCAGAAGTAGCAACAGACAGTAAAAGCATGATAACCAGAACGTGCAAAATGATGGAGGTGTGGGAAATGGAGGACTACTAGCTCCGCATAAGCTCTGGAGCTAAGGAGCCGCGACCGCGAGAATCTTGCAGAAGCGTCGGGACTTTCTCACTCCATAACCCCCTCCACTTCTGTGCAGAACCTGTGCCCTAAACGAGATGCGGTTCCAACTTTGAATACCCCTAATCTACCAGAGTTTGAACTTTTTTAATGTTATCGAAATAACTGCGGCCTTTCATAAATGCCGATTGATGTTTACCAATACACGCGGAAAACGGATCTAGTAATCAATTATTGATTATCACCGTCACGAGCTTATATAGCGCATTTGTCATTTTTTTTTTGTTTTCATTATTTCTATTTCTGCCCCCGGCTAGGGGTACGATAGCTTACTACATTTCTCCGCCTGATACATTTGTCCTTGGTTTTGTCTCCGTGCTTCTTTGTCTTTGTTCTCTTCAGTCTCTTCGTGATGCCTTTCTCAATGTATTTCATAAGTCCGGCTTTAAGGAGCTTAATGCTCACTCCAAAAGCTCCTCAACAATTTGTTCCCTTTTCCCTTGTATAATTCATCTCTCTTCTAGCCGTAGCGCATTTGTCATCGAAAGAGGTCGATAATTCTTTATGTCTAATTTGTCCCCTTTCTTGTACATAACTTTAATGCAGCCTTTGGCCCATACCGACAGAATGGAGACATCATATTTATCTAGGCAAATAAGAAGTGCAGTATACGCAACAAGAACGTCCAACAATCGACGTCCGACAGCACCATATTCCACATACTGTTTAAAGAATTCATATGGAATCGCATCAGACCCTGGTGATTTATCGTTCGCCCAACCTCTCACTGCTCGGAGCACTTCGTCTGAAGTGGTTCTTCCTTCCGTCTGAGAAAAATCCCCAGCTTGCATAAGATTCAATAATCTGTCTTGGCTCTTCCGGTCCGTAGGTTCCTGCGCGAACAAGCCGCTATAATAGTCGAAAGCAACTTCAACCACTTTACTCGTTGTTCCCTGTAGTCTCCCGTTGGAATCTTCCAAGCCGTATATCGTCCTATCTTCGAGTGGCCCTTTTCCGAACTTCCAGAAGGCTGAGTCTTGGTATTGTCTCATATGCAGCCACTTCGAACGAGCTTGACACCGTCTTCATTCCGATTTAGCCGTCAAAAAGGCGACTAGTCTGGCTTGACTGACTTTCAGTTTTCGGCTGTTTCAGCACTCGATGTTTTCAATCTTTGCTGTAACTTCTCTTCTGTTCTCGTGAAGCCCCGGTCCACACGTCTCAGGGCAGTAATCAGCGAGTTTCTTGCCGGGCTTTTTCCTGTTTCCGCTTTTTACCGGGCTTAGAGGGACCCGCGGTGGCTGTCTTGTTGTTAACCGCCGCCTGGGGAGCGCCCTTCTTCTTATGATGCTTGTTTTTATTGTGCGTCACGAGAACGCCAACGGATTAGTTTCAGGATCAAAAGACGTTAGATAACACGTGATTATCACTTCGTTGGTTAGGTAATAGACCTATCCGACAGAGGTGAAGGGAGTAACTCCGAATTCTTTCAGAAAACTTACTATTCGCTATTTCGACTTGTTATTTGGTTCTTGGTTCTTTGGGACTGAGTTCTCTGTGCTTATGGAGCTACTGAGAGCTTATCGGCGCCCTAAAGGTTGTCTCGTAATGTCGTCGTGGTCGATTCTCTATGTGAGATAACTCGATTCCCTTCGGCCCGAACCAGACCTGATCCCGGTAGTGAGTAGCACCGCCTTTGCCGAAATCGACTTCAATAACCGTATCGATGATTATCGGTGGGGTTTTCAGAGATCCGCGATGTGAAGTCTGTGAGCACTGTCATATCATTAGCTTCATTTATATTCACTCGATGATCCGGGGGCTGCAGAGGGCAAGACTTACATCTCAAGCCAGGTGGCTTAGACAAGAACCCACCACTTATCTGCAGCACGTGCAGCGTCGTCATTCCCTCTCGATCGTTTCCTTTCTGCTGGCTTCACGTCCGTTGTCGTTTGTAGCTGAAATTCACACGGTCGATTCATCCAAGAGGGAGGGGGTCAAAATCGGTCTCGCCTTAGAAATGGCAACACTGAACGCAAGCTACCCAAAAACAGAAGGGAGGATGCGGTCATGACATAGAAACGGAGAGCGGAATGTGTGGAGGTAATAGAGCCGAAACGGAGATTGGAACATATCTGGATGGTTCGAGGAGATAGCTGGATAGAAGATCTCATGGTTGAGTATAGATAGATTGGGTAGTCTTTGGGGTAAGTTTGTTACTTGCTTCGTAACAACTGGACAGTGGAGTGCTGGAAAAAGATGGAAGTGGAGCATGAGATTTGGATGATAGCGGGGAAGCGGGTGAAGCAGCGTTAGATGGTAGGTTATGCTACCGTTTCACCGCTTGTAAACTCAATAGTTATCAACGACAGCTGTTCATGTTATTGCCGCTGATTTGCGTTGTGCACCGATTAAACATCGAACACAGAATATCGTCACATCACACATCCTCACCCGTCTCCTTCACGCGCATTTCCCCGCTCTTCAACCTGTGCGCACGACGCTATCAAGCATTAATTATTATGTAAGCGATAGAGACTTTGTAATCGTCTAAATTATCCGCAGCAAGATTATCCGCCGCACGGGGTAGTATCGGATATATCCACGCAGCCGAGCAAAAGGAGCCCAAGATCTTCCTTGAATTCAACCGGCCTTAGCCTCTAACATTTACCACCTCAACCTCCCAGGCCACCTCCCACCACTCGGTCCCGAGCCGGCCAAGTATGCGTATGTATGTGTACCGTAGGGTGGTTTATCCTAATGGACCCCCAGCCAGGGAGGGCAAGGGCCCCACTTGAATTCCGCCGCCTTCCCCGTTGATTGACCCGTTGTTCGTTCGTTGGCATCCTGAATTCTGCGACCTGACCTGACCTACTCTACTCTACTCTGCACCTTGCTTGTCGAGCGAGGGAGCGAGCCGGAAAAACGATTCCCCACATTGTGACCCCGAACCTTGACCTACTCTTCCTGTCGATATGTACTCGTACAACCATCGCGGATGATTTGTTCATCCATATCCGACTTTTGTTCGCCCCGAGGGCAGCGTAACCAAGAAATTTAGAACCCGAGTGCCACCATGTTGATCCGAGACGAAACTCGCTCCACAACTCACTTCCGTTCGCTCTGTGCGCCGAGCTGGCGGCGATCCCGACTTACCTAGCGTATCAAGTCCAATTGTATGAGTTGTTACCCCACATCATCATGCCAGCATCACGTCTCACGTCCGACAACCCCACATAAAAAAGCCGACGGTTTTATGTGAAGCTCAACAATTGCGCTCGAGATGCCATTGTTGAAAGCTTGAAATTGATGAATTGACATTGGCATCTTGCAACAGTAAAGCTCATTAGATATCGACTCATCCATCCATCGAACATTAGATAGATAGATGGATAGATAGCTTAAATAGCATTTCATTTCCTTTCTTGATGTTGCAACGAAAAAAGTGAGAAAAAAAAAACCAAGCATCCCAACATGCGGTACATATTTACCCCATACAGTATTCAAAAACTAGCCATCTTCCGTTTGAAAAACCAGCCTTTCCAACCAAGTAAAGAACAAAAAGGAAAAACAGTGAACAAAAAAAAAAGCGCGGAAGTAATGAAAACAAAAAAACCTTTGCTATGACAGACAAAAACAGTAGGAATAGTAGTTACTAAGGAAAAAAAAAAAAGAAAATATTAACTGAGAAAAAGGGCTCTACTTTTGTGCCTACCCATAAACCAATCCGACCTTGCGCCTAGCCTTGCCACAGTTCTTGATTGCTGTTCGCGACCATGAATTTAAAAGGCTTCCCGTAGATTGTAAAATAATTGTGGTTGATATGATGCGATACGTTTGATGCTTTTTACAACTTGGTGGGGAGCGTGCTCTGGACAGGCCACTGGTATCCGGCGGGGTCGTTGAACTTGTATCCGTAGGAAGCGGTGAAGTCGTCAAGGACGGCGGGTCCACGGGATCCTGGGGTATCAATTAGTTTTTGTTTCACCCCAACTCTGCACATCGCACAGGGTACATACCGTAGGGGTACTCCATGGGGATAATCTCCTTGTTCTCGTCGAGGTAGTGGAGGAGAGGAGTGAAGATTCTCCAGGAGGCGTCAAGCTCGTCGTCACGGACGAAGTTGGAATGGTCACCCTTGAGGGCGTCAAGGATAAGAGCCTCGTAAGCCTCGGGGATCTTAAGGTCCGAGAAGCGACGGCGGTAGGTGAGGTCGAGCTCGGTAACGGCAGTCTGCATGGACAATCCAGGGAGCTTGGAGTTCATCTTGATGTAGACCGACTCATTAGGCTGGACACGGATGACGAGCTCGTTACGGGGGATATCCTTGAAGATTCCGGAGGTGACGTCCTTGAACTGGATACGGATCTCAGTCTTCTGCTCGTTGAGGGCTGTTGGTGGGGGTTAGCTTGCGACACCCGGAGAATTGAGTAACCCGGGGTAACTGACCCTTTCCGGCCTTCAAGATGAAGGGAACACCGTCCCATCGTTCGTTCTTGATGTAGACAGCCAAAGCGCAGAAAGTGGGGCATCTGGAGTCCTTGGGGACAGTGTCGTCGTCGAGGTATCCGGGCTTGCTTCCGTCGAGAGACTTTCCGTACTGACCGATGATGACGTTCTTGGGCTCAATGGCGGGGATTCCACGAAGGACACGGACCTATTGGCGGATTAGCAGGATTTCGCGGGGAAATATTCGGAGCGCCCACCTTTTCGTCACGGATGTCCTCGGCAGAGAAGGAGATAGGGCGCTCCATACCGATGATCGTCAAGACCTGCAACAAGTCTTTGATTGTTGGTCAGCAATTGAGCTCTCGTGCCGCAAATGGGGCATACTCACGGTTCTGCATGACATCACGAATGATACCGAAATCATCGAAATAACCTCCACGTCCCTCGGTTCCGAAGGGCTCCTTGAAGGTGATCTGAACGTTATCGATGTGGTTGCGGTTCCAAGTGGCGCCGAAGAACTCGTTACCAAATCTGAGGATGAGCAAGTTCTTTACCATCTCCTTTCCGAGGTAGTGGTCGATACGGAAGATCTCCTCCTCTCTCCAGTCAGGCTCGAGAGACTTCTGGAGGTCCCGGGAGCTCTGAAGGTCGCGTCCGAAAGGCTTCTCAACCTGTGCGGGGGATTAGCATGAATAATCGCGGACTTTCAGAGATAGCCCATACGATCAATCGCGCAATACCCCGGTCGGGGTAGCAGTTCTTCTTCAAGTGCTGGGAAACAGTGGTGAAAACGCTGGGCGGTAATGCCATGTAAAAGATTCTGTGGTTCTCGGGCCGTCCCTTCTCGAGCTCATTGAGATGGTCGCGAAGTCTCTGGAAAGACTCATCCTGGTCGTACTGTCCTGAGACGTAGGTGCACTTCTTCAAGAAAGCATCGAGCTGGTCCTCCATCTCTTTTACGGGGGTCTTGATGTAAGATTTAATACGGGAGAGGTACTCCTTCTGGTCCATTTTCGTGCGCGCATATCCGACGATGTGGCAGTCCTTTGGTAGAAAGTTGTTTCTGTACTACACGGGATGTCAATGGACATGTTCGTTATCGGGGATCCCTTATCGGAGCGATATTGGGGGATGATGTCACTGACCAAACCGAAAAGCGCTGGGAACTGCGAATGCCGTCATCAGCAAATTTGCCTCCAAACTTTCAGAATTTTAAACTTACGGTCTTCTTCTTTGCGAGGTCACCGGATGCTCCAAGGACGACTACGGTGGTGTTCTCCTTGAGCTCGAGGTTGCTGTAGTGGTGATAAGTTAGCCAAGTCTGCTGTGACAAGTGTTCAGCGGGTCCCAGTCTGTGCGCTTGAGGATGAATCATCCCCGCGACAGAGTGATGATGTCGAAGGGAATTCCCAACCCAGGGCGCATCAAACGAAACATCCGCGCGCAGATTGGCAGCACTCACCCAGCACCGGCAGCTACATCAGGGTGAAGAATAGTATCCGACATCTTGATTAGGTTTGTTCTGTACTCGTCGCTCGTCGACAATGAAGTGGGTTCTGCGCTTCGTGAGGCAGAGGGGATGATCAAAAGCGGATGTTGGTGTGATGGGAGAGGATGAAGGGAGACTCTGGGTGCTTGGGATGGTTGGTTTCTCGGGGTCAGACTGCGTCGGTGGTGGAGGTGGGTGGTGAGTCGTCGTTGTTGGGATTTTGTCAAGGAGGGGTAAATAATAAGTTCGCGGATTTCTTGAAAGCTAATACCAGGAACGCCGCAAGTCAACCTGGACTGGTACTATACTTACCTACTATACTACCTCCCTACCTGGTAAATTGGCAAATTCAGGCACTTTAGGAACGGAGCTCCGAGAAATGGGATCGGGGGGGTGAATTGGGGGGGTATTCTGGATATGGATTTGTTGTATAAAACACGCGTGTTCTTCAATTCGGCGTGGATGAATTCAAAAAGGACATCTTCTTGATGGTACTTCGCGTTCAACTACTACGCACGATGCCCTGAACACGAATCAGGGTCCTGAGGCCGCGAAGAGATGTACTGTACTCTAAGGGACCACGGCTATTTGGGTTCACGGATGTCAAGTTTACGGGGTGTTAGAAGTGGGTACGGGGGGTTGTGGTGGATTGATGGGCTGTGGTGGATTCATGGATTCTTTGTCAATTGGACGCCGACTCTTTTACGGAGATACTTCGCTGTTAACATGGCTGTTAACCCCACTGTTCCTCCTTCCTTGGTGCGGAGTTGAGAGGGCTGGCTGACACGGCCCTGAATGAGGAGGGCAGGTCTGATGTACCTGTACAAGAGGCCGTACAGCAGGCAGGACATGCATCAGGCGGTATCTGCATCGGGCGGTCGGTATCTGCATCAGCAGCGGTATTTCTGCATACCATAACAGCCATCTTCTGCCTGTCCTCTTTCTGCTTCGAGGGCATGTTGCAGATTGTTGCAGGACAGATGAATCTGGCCCGTTCGACAAAATGTTTCCTGATAAACTCCAAACTCCATCATCAGGCAGATCATCACACCCATCATCAACAACTCCCTCACCATCTGCTCAGTCAGCAATTCTTCTTCCCTCTTCTCTTCAACTCCCACCATCTGCTCAGTCAGCAACTCTTCTACCCTTCCCTTTTTTCAACTCCCACCATCAACCCCCTCTCCGCCCTGCCTCCGCAAATTCTCCCTCCTCACTGCCACCCGCCAAGCCCCCCGAGCCTCACCTTCCATAGTGTTTCCAGATCTGTAAGCAGCGCGGCCAGCAACATGGCAGCCCACACTCTCGCGTCATTGGGATCCCTAGATCTGGCAGCGTAGAACCGTCTAAACCCTTGATCGAGCCCCCCCCCCCCCTACGCACCCAGACTCTCTAGAGGACGGCTGGCAGAGGGATCTAAGTTGCTAGTTCCCTCTTCTTAGTCAGTTCCTCTAATTGATTCCGAGGAGCCTCGGAGATCCTTGCCACGGGCTGCCAACGGCGGGACTGCCATGGCTGCCACGGGCTACCGACGGGCATGCAACGGCAGGAACAAAAGTGTGGATGCAGGCAGCGAGCGAGGTGTTCTCTAACTTTCCTTCCAGAGACAACATGGCGGCTCGTGGGCGGTGCTGGCTGCTAAAACTAAAGCCACTCTACGCATCTTAACTCCGTGGGGAAACGGTGCAATCACGCATAGAACGAGCAGCTAGAGATGACTCTAGGGTAAAAGATGGAGTGCCAAAATTTTCAAGGGAGACCCCACGCGGATTTGGTAATACCCTCTACAAACGACCGGCTGTGTGGTTACGGAGAGCTGAGCGAGGTTTGCGCGTTTTGAGGCTCTGCAAAATGAAACAAATGCATCCACAGTGGTTCTCTCGAGCAGAGGCTCTTCAAAATGGTGAAGTCTTGGCAAGTCCTGGCAAAGCCGGGCAAATTCCTGGATGGTCCTGAGTCAAATTCAACTCTGCGCGGTGAGAACGTGCCAAGCCCGGCAAAACCTGGGGACCCTGCATGTTACCGTCATTGTCACGATACCTTGAACCAACGGAACCAACAGCTATCAATACGCGCCGGAGAAGCTAGAGTTTCACGCAGGCAACATCATATCTATCACGAGTTCCGACGGTGACAACAAGAGCAAGCGCCGGAAACTGTCACACGATAACGAAACTAATACCTACACAAACGAACCGAATAATGCAGATTCCCACCGTAACTCCAGTACGTGCTGTCTCATCTCCTCGCATCCATTCCCGGGACAGCAGCTACTCTCTGGTTCCCGCCGGCGACATCTCGCATCAGCAGCTTCTAACAAAGTTGTTCCGATGGCCATTCCACTGCCACTCTATGCTTTTAAACGAGTCATAAATAAGTTTCGCTAACTGAGTACGTGATAGGAAGACCTAGCAGCTTTCCACCACCGACACTTATGTCCTACCTCATCGGCTACTTGCCCTACATTATGCGGAACCAATGCTGCGGGAGCTACGGGCGATGAGTACTACGAGTACTACGAGGAAGAGGCCTACGAAGACGATGGCCTGGGTTACTATCCAGATGGAGCAAAGCGTACTCTCACCGACGTACAAATCGCTATCTTCCGCAACTCGGAGGTTCAAGAACTCTTAAGTACGCCATCCCATTGTCTCTTTTAGCTTTTCCGCGACTCATAGCAATCTTCCTGCAGCTACGCCATTCCGACGAAGCTTGGTACGGAGAGCTTCCGCACAAGCAGACGAGAACTGTGGCCATTGAAATGCTGGCCTATCGATAACATTGAGCTTGGAAGCTTGGAAGCTTTCGGCTATTTTTCAACATGTCTTGGAAGTCTTCCAGGCGAGCTTCAGTAGCCACAGTTTGCTTATGTTTTTGTGGAAGCTCTCCCAACTTTTCTACAAGCACATCTCATCACCCTACCATTCCCGCACCGCATATCCTACCCTACCCTAATACTCTTCCCACAATCCGCTAACTTTTCCCTCAGAAGCTAAACGCCGCGCCGCCATTGCCGCTGCCGCAGCAGCAAGTCGTAAACGCCGCCGCTCCCGCACTAGTCCATCTCCGAGTCCCGAAGAAGTTCTCTCCCTCACCGAGTCTGCTCCAGCTCCCGTATCACGAGCCGAAGCCCACAAAAATCGCCTCAATGCAGCCTTGTGGGCATCTAAACATACATGGGATGAATTCGGGAACCCGGTTGAGGTTGCTGATAAACCGAAGGAGTTTGTTGCTGAGGTGCAGGTTAGTAAGAAGGGGAGGAAGGACGGGAACGAAGAAGGAGAGGGAGAGGCGGAGGGAAAGACTTTCTTTTGGCCAAAAGTTATTCCGAGTGAGAAGAAAGAATAAAGAGGGAAGGGAAGAGGGAAGTTCCTTCTGAATGGAAATTACGAATACCGCATATGGAGGCCTTGTTTCAACTTCTTTTCATGGAAACTGGGAAAAACAGCATGAGGATTAAGATATGGAGAGAGGCATGTGACCGAACGGAGGTCACTCATGGGAAAGCACTCACGGTATCTGTTGTATTACATAGCGAGCGTTAAATATTTACGAATTACTTCTACGAATAAGTCATATTACTGTACGCCGAAAGGCTAATCTCACGCTCAGCGGAGTTGGTGAAATGATCTAAAAATCAAAATAGTGTGAGATTCCGTGACCTACAATTTTTTTATGCTCTTTGGTGGTAAGCATCATGCATGGTAAACATAGTAAAAAATGAGCGGAAGAAGCCGCAGATATTTGATCGATAGCAATAATAAACTTATGCTCGTAAAATGAAGATCTCGAACACATGAAGCGAATAAAGAAACCAACCTCAGGTCAATCCGAATTATGATCACCACATTCAACCACTCACAGAGTACATCGATGACCGCCCCCCTGCAATAGCCAAGACATCAGGCTCTTGCACCTGCAACCTGCAGCCTACAGCTAACAACACCTTCTCCACTTCCACAACCCCAGACGCCGATAACAATCATGTCCACCGAAAACTCCTATGAGCAATCCGTCGATTCCAGTACCCAAGCTAGTAGTACTCCCGGCCCCGATACCCCGTCTGTAAGCGAAATCATGTCTACCACTCCAACCGCCGAACTTCAAGTCGCATCGCCAGCCTACGAGAACATGTTTAGAAGCTTCCTGGACACATTTGAAAACCTTAGAGCGGAAATGACAAGGCTTGAGATTGAAAACAAGAGGCTGGTGGACTATAATACGGTTATTGAAAAGGAATTGGAGACGTTGAACGAGGAGAACGTCAAGCTTTCTAGGGCCAACGACGACGCGATGAAGAAGCTGGCAGAATCCGATGAGAAAAACGCTAGGCTTCAGAAGGAATTTAGCGAGTTGGAAGAACTGAAAGAGGTTCTAGGATGGAAGAAGAGATGTGAGGAACTAGAGAATCGGACCACTGAGAACCAGGAAAGAACGGAGAAATTGCTTGAAGATTACCAGCAAAAAACGGAGAAATGGATAGCAGAAGTCCAGCAGCAAAGTCAACGGAATCTCGGACAAGCGATTAATCGTATCAAGGCTCTACGAGCTCTACAGATGCAAGGCCTTAACAGTGTCATGGCATTCATGGGTTTAGAGGACTTGAAAGATGGTTACATCTTTAGAGAAAAAGTAGGTCTTGATGATTGTGTAGACCATATTAATATGTGCCAATGAACTAACTTGATTTCAAATAGCCTTTAAAAATGATTCCAAATGGAATGATCCAAGTGAGCCGGGCAAAAGCTGCGAGTGCCAATCAATTGAGCGATGACCCACTATATGAGAATGAGGGCTCAGGTTTCCTCTATGTGGTGCGAGATCAATACAAGGATTTCGAAGTATTTCAACTTTATCTCCAGAAAACATCATCAGGTGCTAACAAGTTAAATAGAAATTCACCAAAATCGCTGAATCAGTGTTCAGATTGGGTGCAGGTCATCTGTGGTGGCTGCAGGGAACAAAGTCGGATTTTCCTATGTGTTGCAGGCCTGGCGGCATGTTCCACTTTGACAAAGCAGGACTCATCAATAAATGGCAAAAAGTTGCATCCCAGAAGGACCGTATCTATATATCGCGTTTCACGCTATATTACGTCGAAGAATAAGGAGTCTAGATCCGGATCGATTCAGGCAACAAGATTCATGATAGCCTACCACCCCAAGCAATAAATCGAGGAGGAAATCTTTTAGCAACAAATCACCGTGAATTTCACTATTTTTACAATCTCATTTTACTAGCCCCTGTCTTTCTTAAAGCCCACCAAAATACAATACTTTCGCATAAACTTCTTTATTATGATTACAGCGTTATTTTTCTCTTTTGTTTTCTCCTGTGTTCAGGAGTTCTAGCTTGCACTCATACCTTCGCTAACATCAGATATACCCACACTTTACCTTTCCACCAAGTACTACAACACGCAATACCTCCATCACCGCGAGCCCAGTTCATGAATCGCAATACCCCACCCCCTTCAGCCCCCGGTGTAATACATTAAGAGTACTGTATTTCAACCCTGTTTACAGAACCCCTCAATTGAAGCAAGAAAACAAACACTCTCGAGAACTTCACGTTCCCCAGAAGTACCTGATCCAACTACATCCAACTACATTCAACTCCTCAACTCCTTGGGGATCCATGAAGCTCTACCCAGCTGCCCACCCACCAACCCACGACTTTCAAACCCCGCAGCAAATTACAATTCACACTCCCACCCTAACTAGGCCGCCCGCCTCTAGATAATCCATTACCCAAGGTCCAGCCGACTCCCGAGTTCTGGGCTTTGAGTTCACTACTTAGTAACGCCTTATTCCTCAGCCTGCTACGCTTTGATAGCTAACTACTAGATATACTTATCATGTGATTCGAGCACTTTTTCATTTTCGCTTCATTGAAGATCACTCGGGAAAAATCGGGTATCATGCAAACCACGAGTTGACTTCAACCCTTGACCCCGATACAATCCCAAATTCCTCTCAAACTAAACCCACCCATACTTTAGTAACGCAGCGCTATGATTTTATAAAGATTTTCTGAAAGCTGGCAAAGAAATTAAAAAGTTACGCCGTCATGCTTGTGGTGGCGCCTTCCCCAGCTCCCATCCTTGTCTGTTGACCGTTTCGCAAATCGAACCCCAGAGCGTTAGCCACGGACATCTTCGAGTGGTGGGGCGTCTCATTACAAATACTGCTGCTGCTTGTAGAGACGGTGCGTATGGGCGTTGTCATCTAGCTGAGGTCACGGTCTGGGTTCTTTAGATTTCGAATTTCGCAGCAATGTCACGTGATAGTGAAGTGGAAGCAGTAACGACGTGAGAAAGTATGATACCAGCGCTCATGGATAGTTTTACATTTCAATTCTCGCACGAAGATAGCAAGATAGCAAGTTTAAGTAGTAGTAACCATAGATTTTTATTCCGAACCCAGTGCAAAATGACTACCTGGTTAGCGATTCCCAAAAGCCTGTCGAAACATCAGCAGCGCCGTCTTCTCCTTATTTTGCCCACGTTCTTGCTTCATCATCTCCTTGGCATTGAGGTCGGTGCTTGATGGTTCTTCAATCTCCTCGGGAAGCTTGGAGAAGGAAATATAATGGCATTTATTATCGGCGTTGGGCTGCTTCTTGTCTGGTTGAACTAGTTTCGACATCTCAGTAGCTCCGAGTGGGGTGTTAACCGAGTCGAGATTGGCAAAGGAAATAAAATGGGATTCGGCTTTGGGCTGTTTCTCATTTGTTTGAGCCATCGTAGTTGACGAATGTTGCTGTTGGTGAAGTTGGTGAAGTTGTGTCGATGAAAGGGTAGGAATATGTTGCCTGTTATATATGTTCGGGATACAGTGGATCTATAAACACAGGGAAGAAACATCTCGAATCGTGATGGATCATTGTATGGGAAGGCAGGAAAAAGTTGCATGCAGATGGTACCTAGCGGTTGAAACTTGATGTCACCACCGAGAGACGATGTGTAGAAACAGTCTATGTTTTCACCCGATGTTGCCGCGTTGATACCCTTTAATATACTTACGTATCCTACCAAGATTCGCATGAGCCTGGTAAACTCAAGTCATGAACTCAGTTGTAACAGTCAAGACAGATTTTATATAGAGTAAAAACAACGTCACATGCCGATACTGAGCAGTTGACGTAACCACGGAGAGAAGATGTGTACAAACATTCTATGCTGTCACCCGTCGTCACTCGTAGATACCCTCGTATTACATGTATCCTACCAAGACCCTGTATGGACCTGGAGGCTGGTAAAGTCGAGCCATGAATTTGGTTTCAAGATTAAAAGTAGGTACCCATCTGCTCCTGCAGAGTCAGCCAAGATAAGACAAAAATATGGGGAATTTTGCATGAGGTAAAGGTACCACATCGACTCGAAAAACAACGCCAAGTTACTGCAAAGTTACGGGAAGGAAGTATGTGGACGCCCTTGACAACCATCGTCGATCCTATTCTCCACCAATATACGGGAATCAGGACACCTGAATAATATTTCTCTGTGTTCCCGTGGTTGTTGTTGAATTTTCGATGTTTGATGTGATCTAAATCGATCGGCGATGTTTGGCATGGCTGTTTACATACTTTCTTACCACGACTGCTGTACAAAATGCCACCGGTGCACAGTACATGGGCCTAATACATAAGGTAAGGGTTATTGCAACCTCTAGTAACCCCGAAAACATGATGCCGCTGTCAGTGTCTCGGCAGCATAAGCGACCTTGGTGCAGGCCAACGGGCACCTCCACATTGTCCTCCGTCATTTTTATTTGTGTGGATGCGGTCAAGCTTTGATATATTTAGTGTGGCGCAACTTACAATGCGTACTGTTGATTGCAAGCAGACCAGAAACCTCCTTAGTACTTTGTGTCATATCCGAATAGATGCGATACCCCATCTAGCTACTCGATAGGGGGTTAGTAGAAACCTACCTCCTCTTCACCATTCCATTTTGGAATAGATCCGGTTCCATATCAACATCCGTATTTTTTTTGTGCATTCAGTCGAGGTACGACCTAATGGGCTCAGAAATTAGAATGAGATCTCATAAGCTGCTGACTGTAGCGGTATTAGTTTCATGTACTTAATAAGCTCCCAACCCCCCGGCTCCCCGGGCTCCCATTACTCCTCGAGCTCCAGCCTCCCCAGACGCCTAGTGCACCTTTGCTTAGCCACATTACTTACATGCATCATGTGGCGATATTTGCATTTGAATGATCCTAAATTTATCCTAAGCTGCCGAGACTGTAGCAGTAGGTATTAGTATCATATAATTAGTGCCCGCCAGCATTTTATACGTATTGAGCAAATCGCAAGCAAAAAGTCCGCTTAGACGGTCGCCATCCGGAGTGATAATTTGTGAAGTAGCCGAGGGCTCATTCCAACAACGCCCCCCTCCTCCCCGCTGACGTCGAATGTTTTGCAGATTAGAGCCCCCAAAATTAGAGTACCTGATCAGAAATCCTCCACATACATTCCTGCGCCCGGGACACCCCCGATGGAACTTCCCATGGAAGTTACAACAAAAAGAACGCCGGGTTTTGGGGGCTCCAATCCGCACAAAATTCGGCAGGGAGGAGATAGAGAAATAAGTACATGAAACTTCAATTACAACGTTCCAATTTCCGGAAAGTCTTTTAAATCCGTATTATAAATTCGTAATCCACTTCCCTACCAGAAAATCCCCCCTTTGACGTCACCCTTCACGACTGCAAGGCCAAGCAAACTCCCAGAATTCTCCAGCAATGTTCCAACATAACCCAAGTATTTTTTCTACGCTCTTCCGTCGCCAGCGTTCTTTTTCAACCCCGTTCCATCGATGAAAGAAATAAAAATCATTTACACCTAGTCCCCAACCCGAGGCAACAAACAAAAGAAATACAGTCCCCTTCGTCAGATATCTGGCGGTAACCGGTGCAAATCAAGGAAAGAGTACATTAGTGCGCCGAAGGAGTGGCGTGTAAGACTTTAGGATCGAATCAGTCTGTGTATTATTAAGCTTTCGGGTTTGGGTGACTGACTATCAGACGCTATTGGGAGTCATGTTCAAAATCTATCTATATCTCTTGTGGACTAGTGAGCAATGGATTGCTGTATTTCAGTTAGCTAGGGTAGCATAAACTCGATGGATTAATTTTGGTATTACCTTTTAGAGTCGTAATGAATGTCTCCCAGATATGGTTGAGACCAGGCTTTCTTATAGTCGATGGAATCGGAGTGATCGACAAGCTATTCATAGTATTCGAAATCGTGAGCTTGTCGACAATTAGGTTATGGCCGGTATACATTGCCAAAGTCAATGCGGTTTGTCTGGGCAGTACTTTGTCAAACCCACGTCAATATCCTCCCGCTCCAATAGTAGCCGCACGATCTCCTCATCGCCATTTTCGGCTGCATTGATAATGCGGACCAGCCTTTGAAAACCTTCGGCAGAGGAATTATTCTCAAGTTGACTTTCCAGTTGATGTTGATATCGCTTTTTTCCAAAAGTAGTCGAACGATAGAAGTGTGGCCGTAGGCGACTGCCACGATCAGTGGTGTTCTACCATACCAGTCTTGTATGTCCGCTTTTATGTCAGGCTTATTCAATAGCAAGCGTACGACTTCCTCATGGCAATGGAATGCCGCATATGACAGGGCAGTATCACTATCATGGATACTGTTAACTTCGATATCGTCTCTGTCTAACAGCATACCCATGATTGCCCCATCACCTTTTATAGCAGATACTGATAGTGTTGTAAGCCCCCATATATCGCGCAGGCTAACATCCATACCTTCTGCTGCCATTAAAAGGCGTAAAATCTTTTCGTCACCACGTGCAGCTGCATTTATGAGTGGAGTTCTTTCATAGTCGTCCCTGCAATTGATTTCGATATCGTCTCTCTATCAGCAAACGCGTAGCCGTGAAATTACCTTTCCTAGTTGCTAATGACAGGGGCGGGTCTTTTGATGTGCCATGACATTTAACATCAATCCCTGCTCTCTCTAATAGCGACTGCACAAACTCATCACGACGTTCTCTAATGGCCCATAGAAGCGGTGTAATACCATAAAGATCCTGCAAATTGATGTCGATATTTTCTTTCTTCATGGAGCTATGAAACAAGCTTTGGAGGCCAAAGCAAGCAGCAACATGTAATTCAAAACCTGGGAAAGCCTTTCCTAGTTTCGGAAGCCCGTGCGTCTTTAACGCCGATATCGCATTTCAAAATTTGTCGCGTGTGCGATATCCCATTAATGTCATAGAGTTTAAAGGCGTCGAAATACATCCCACACCTGTTCTATTCGAAAACAGACCAAGAATGAGATTATCCACAGTGGGCGTCGTCTGCTTCCGTGCATGATGACCCCAGTTCGCTAGGGAATATTTGAGGAAAGAAAATCGGTTCAGCCGAGATTTGATTTGATGGACTTGCTCTCGTGAATAACAAAACGTGTCTTCCCGTCTTTCACATGTTTCGTCGTCTGAAGCCTCCAGAGATTCCTCGTCTAAAGCCTCCGGGAATTCCTCGTCTAAATCCTCTGGGAACTCGTCTTCTGAATCCTCCCGGAATTCGTCATTTGAATAGTACGCTGGGTAGAATTCGTCTTTTGAATCCTTCGGGAATTCGTTGTCTAAATCCTCCAAGAATCTAACGTTAATATACTCCGTTCTAGTTAGGTCTAGATCATCGTCGATGAAGTACATGTATTTCAAACAGGTGTAGGCAATCTCGCTATGGCCGTTCTCGAATATTTTACCGTCCTCATGTTGTCTCTGAAGATAGTCCTGAAGCGATTTATGGACTAGTCGTACAGTCGAGGTTTCTTCGTCAAGAATAACCAGGCCAAGATACCAATTGAATAGAGACTTCTCCGACGGAGGATTATCCCAATCCAACGTTTCCTGGGGGGAGAACGGCTCTACGGGAATGGTGACTGTAACGGCGAGGGCGTGTCGTAATTCAGTCACACTCAGCTGACGTTCTGGCAGAAACGTCCACTGTAAAACATCCATGGCTTGAGTTGCTTGTTCGGCTTTTTGATTCCGTATCATTCTTATGGTGTCCTCAAAAGCAGAATCTACCTCAGTAGGCATTGTGTGGAGAGCCTTCCGTCTCTTACTTATAGTTGTTTGATCCAATACTGCCTGGATTTGAAGAGCAGGAAGTAAAAACCCGAATTTGGTATTCTCCATTAGCGAGATTATTCAAAGATTACCGGCGAGAAAACCTAATACCAACATTTTATCTGACGCTTCAACAATTCTCTCCATTATCTCAACTTTGAGTGCGTCATTCATACAGTCTTTGTTGTCGTCAATCTCAATCTGATGTGAAATATATTGCGCGATATCTCCTGGGTTCGCCTCCAAACGGATGGTACAGCATGAGCCAAGATCGGGGTAACTTCGGGCATATTCTCCCCACTTTATGTGAGGTCTTCCGGTAAAGAATATACGAATCTGGCAGTCCTTGCTGCACTCTTTTGCAACCCTTGCTAAAGACTTCAGGAAAAGATTGCGCTCCGCTTCTTTACACTCGTCGAATGCATCGATGCAAATATAAAATGCAGAGAACTGTTTGATAGTTTGAACCAATAAAGGGCATGATTTTTCTAAGGTCAATGGCCTCCTGTTTTTGCAGTCTTCTCGCAATTGGATGGTAACGTCCTCGGGAACTGAACTTAAAGAGTTGAGTACGGCTATTACTTGCTTGAAAATTCCCGTGATTATGTTGAGATGGGTCTGATTCTGTTCGTCCCGATAGTCGTAGTAGATATGAGTGACACAAACGCAATCTTCTGGGGGCGCGAAACGAGTGCTAAGCTCATCGATAACGAGGGAACTAGGAGTAGTTGGTATTAGATTTCACCTTTTCTATATCCAGGGATCGATATCCACGTACCAAATGATTGATTTTCCAGCGCCCGGAATGCCAGAACACGCCAGGATAGAACTATCATTACCTTGGCCATCTTTTGTTCTCAGTCTATCCCTCCAATGCTGAAACTCCGGCTTCTGCAAGAACCAGCCACAAGTCCCTTCAAGTCGCTTGAGCCGAATTTCATGATGTCTTTTGTGGGGCTCCAATGGCGATATCCAAGCCATGATCTGCTGGAGTTCCGTATCTGATTATAAGTGCAGAGTAATCAACATTTGTCCATTATTGTGCAATACTGCTATCTGCGTTCGGGGAATTACAGTCAGACCTCCTCTGTAGTTCATTTATCCCAATAGACATATTGTGGATCTCTTTCGCGGTTGCCAGTGATCGGGCTAGGTCCGAAACTAGAGTACGTATCTCTGAAATTTCGGCAGACTGCCGTGCTAAGTCCAATGGTACTGCAATGGATAGATTTTCTAACCCTGCGATAAGCTTTGTGATATCGCCGGATTTCTCCTCCAGCTTAGATAGAACGCTTGAAGATGTCTCCGAAAGTAGTTCACTGTATTTTGTTAGAATTTTGATAACTCCTGTAGATTGGTATCAAATTAAAGATCACATACCAGTTTGATATAACCAGCGAGAATTGGAATGTTTGTGCGAACCGATGCAGTTCCGCCACCGTCTGATGATATTCGTCTTTTTTCAGAGGCCATTTCAACCGAGTGACCAGTTCACCAATCCTGCTGCTCCCGAGAGATGATGCCCCGCGGAGTGTGCCGAGGTTCTCATAGAGCTTTTTAAGGCGAAGTTGACAGGTATCGGCCGCTAACAGGAGTACCGATGTCTTATCGAATCGTTTACCCTTCAGATCCTCACTGCGAAGGAACTGGACAAGCTTTTCCAAGGCATGGCACAAAATTGCAACCTCTTTCAGTAAATTCTGAGCATCCTCGTGAGCGGACTGGATGCCGTCGATGCAGTCCTTCAAGATCTTGCTGATATCAATCACAAGACCGAGAACACCGGTGACGGCCGCGGAAATGCTTAACGGATCCATGAATCGAACGGGCCGGACGTCACGGATGTTGAAAGTTAGGGTATCGATGAAGATGAAAACCGTGATGGCCGAGAGTCAGTGACAAAATAGACGCCGTACCCCGCAGTTGTCAGTAACTAGTCACGTGTATCAGCACTGATCAAAATTAGGCAGCCGGTCATGCACTCGTCTACGAGTAGAGTATTCTATGCATATGTAAGAGAGTTGCATGGGCGTTCACACGTGATACTCTACTCGAGATGCGAAGTTGGTGAAACACAGGAGCGAAAGGAATGAAAAGAGGTGGAGGACGTGATGATTTGTTGGCTACATCGCAAGAGTCGAACACCAGATCCGGCGCCTGAATTACTTTGCCTTAGTAACAGTAAATGCGGCGATATTTGCACTGACGGAATTAAGGCCGCGTGATTTATGATGATGCATACTTTTATTCCCCTCGGACAGCCTGATTGACATTGCCTACATATTGATAGAGGCATTTTCGGGCTCGCTTCAAAGAGGGAACTGCATTTCTTTATATCAAGTTGATTTCTGGTATGTATTTGACTTGTTTCTTCCGGTTTTAATTACTACAAATGGGAAAGAAGAAGAAAGAAGATAGCGCCTCAGATAGATAATCCTGCAAAATTCTGAGCTTGTTTATCTAGATTACTGTAATCGTTCTATTATATCCCCTGTAATTACACTTAATAAACGTCAATTCTCAACTCTCTACGCACTCTAAACTCTCCACCTGCACTTAGTGGTGCTATCTCTAGAGTAGGTATAAGTAGATATGATTGTCTTATTAGTAAGCCCCTTCGTTTAGACGCAAGGTCTACCAAGTGACGGGGTTGATGCATAAGCCATTGCGCATCATCCGATGTTTCCTCACACAATCTCACCCGTATATTACACGCATCCGAAGTCCGCATCCGAAACACACCCGCTTTATAAGCATATGCCGGGCCGCTTAATTGCTTTTTAATCCCCGTCTGTGCCCCGATATCCCCGAAGCTTGGTTAAAGCCTGATGAGTATTTCCCGAATAATTCTCCGATTTACAATGTGGCTGGGTTTTAAAATGCCATCCGAGATGAAAAAAACGTTGAGGTCTCTGAGCGCGGGACTCCTAGCGCCACAGCGCCCCGTCACAGGGCGGCGCACGTTCCTGCGTTCCTGTGGCCACCTTTAACGCCGCCGGTCCCGAGTATGGTTAACGCCAGGGAAACAAAAGGAAGACGCCAGGGGGTCCCACGTTTGATGCGTGGTTGCCTGAAGAAACGCGTTGATAGCTTGACAGCTCGGTACGCTTGCATGAAGCAGTCGGAGGCACCCCTCGCAGGTGTTTGTAGGTTGCTATGTAGCATAGGAATGTCGCAATTTGTGTGGAGGAAAGAGGATATTCAAAAAATGGGGATCATGGAATATGAGTTGAGCTTCATAATTCTGGCGAGGTGGTTGATGGGTACCTCTGTGATACCGTGGACGTCTTGATATCTGTAGCTCCCGAGCTCTCCTAGCGGCTATGCTCTTCATCATCCTCCTCATCTCTATTTTGACTTTCACCTCCATTCTTTTCTTGCCACGAACATTGGCAATCAACGCCTATCAATTCCATGTCTTCAGAGACTTGAATTGGATTGAGTCTTCTCTCGGGCGAAGAGGATCATTCGGCCGGTATCGCCACTGGCCAGGAGTCGACCATCGCCATTATCTTTCCATCATTCCTGAACATCCATGTTCAAACCAGCATGAGAGAGGAACTTGAGAGAACATAAGAACATAGATTTTCAGGTAACTCATACTTCTCTGAAAGTAGCAATGCTTTGGCTAAAAACCGTCCTCAAGACTTGTTCACAGATCGTAATTCGTCATACAATGGTAGATCAGTGCATCTTCAAATCACCGAACCCGTCTTTACTGCCGATTGAGAAGCATCATGCCCTTACATTCTCATTTGGGTCCTGATAATTAGCGGTTCCTGGGCCGTGATGATAACCCTCATCTCGGTCCCCTCGGTCTGTGCTATCCGACGTTCCTGCATCTGGTTCATGACATCAAACCCGGGGATCTCGCTATCAATTCGCCTACACTAATGAAATCGCCGGTTCCGAACGCCACAATTTCGCGAAGCGTGAGTCCGCGTCCAACCTTAACGCGTCGACAACCGACTCGACACGCAAACGCGACAACCTTATCATACCCCGCGCATCCGACGATGTCGCTCTCCTGTACTGCAAAGCGAGAATGGCGGAAGCTACCAGTCCCGTTGAGTGAGCTACACATCAACACCGTTCTACGCTGCGGACAGAGTTTTAGGTGGAGAAAGAACGGCAATGAATGGTACCCAGAATCCCTTCCCTTCACCTGTCAATTATTCCTCTCTCTGCGCCGCCGAGTCCCCGCATCTACGCATCTTCGTACCCAGCTAACCCCCGTCAGGTCCTGTGCCCTCTCTGCCCGTATTCTAACACTCCAACAAACCCCCACCCATCTCCTCTACCACGCCATCCCGTTTTCTCCCCCCGGACACCCCACCACCGAAGACCTCCTTCGCGACTACTTCCAACTCAACATCTCCCTTTCGGACCTCTACAAAAAATGGGCCGCTGCCGACCCGCACTTCCAGCGGATATCTTCCAGCTTCGGAGGGATCAGAATGCTTCGACAAGATCCTTGGGAGAATCTTGTTAGCTTTATTTGCAGCAGTAATAACAATATCTCCCGCATTTCGGGGATGGTTCAAGGCCTTTGTACGGAATGGGGTGCACCACTTGGCAGTGTGGATATACCGAGCCCCGTGGATCCAGAAGATGGGATGCCGCTGGAAGAGAAGACGGTGGCTTACTACGATTTTCCCCCACCGGAGAAGCTGTGTGGAGATGAGGTGGAGGGGAGACTCAGGAAGCTGGGATTTGGGTATAGGGCGGGGTATATTGTGGAGACGGCGAGGATGGTAAATGATAAGGGATTAGATTGGTTGGTGGGATTAAGGGAGAGACCGTATCAGGAGGTGAAGGAGGAGTTGGTGAAGCTGAAGGGAGTTGGACCCAAGGTTGCGGATTGTGTTGCGTTGATGAGTTTGGATAAGAAGGGCGCTGTGCCGGTGGATACACATGGTGAGTTCTACTCCTCTGCCGGAGTAGAGATGATAAAGGCGGGCTTGAGTGCGGGGACAATAGTGGGGTAGCCGCTGGCGCATGCACGAGTGATCTCCGCCGCATGGAGCTGCGGATCCGGCAAAACCAGGCACCGGGGATCACTGATCAAACACCAAGCGCCTTGGACCCTTGCCGATCAGGCATTCAATTTCAGGATGGTTACTAATCCTCCTACCCGCACAGTTCTCCAAATCGCACAACGCGACTATGGCTTTGGAAAAACCAAAAACAAAACCCTGACCACGAAAACCTACGATGCTATCGGCGAGCATTTCCGGAATCTTTGGGGTGAGGAGGCTGGGTGGGCTCATTCGGTATGTCAAAATTGTCCTTATGGTTATTTTGGTTTTCTGGTTCTCCCTATTTATCCTCCTCCTTGTGTTGCCATCTATTACGGGTACATGGGTTCCTGCGCTGTGTTGCTGTGGTGCTGCGGTACTGGCACTGTACTGGCACTGTACTGGTACTGCGGTGCTACGGTGTTGCCCCACTTCGGCCCCCTGATACAGTGCACCCGCTCCTTGAGCCTACAGGGCTCCATGGGTGTACTGCCTTTGCTACATCCACTCTCGGCTCCGGTGTCCAGCTTCATATCTCGCATGTCTGCTGTGTAGACTTCTAAGATGGGATCTCTGTCTTTGACGCAAATACCCGAGTGAGATGCATAGCCTCATGATTGTGAAACGGATACCAGCGTTTATGCTTCCCCTAATGCCGAGTGCGGTGAATGCATCGGGAACACGGCGCTTGGTTATGCTGCTTCCCGTGGGATGGCATAACCTAATTTATTTCATTGCCTAAGGGGGAGTGGGTTTGCCTTCTGCTGGAAGGTTGCGTTACTTGCACAATCATGCCCTTCAATAGCACTTGGCTGGGTTTACCTATGCTTTTCTACGCTTTTCTGGATTGAACTTCGCACTGACTCTCTATCCCTCTGGCAGGTGCTATTTACAGCGGATCTAAAGTCCTTCTCAGAACAGCTTGTAAAGACTAAGACTGAAACCACCAGCGTATCAGTAAAGAAGGAGAGAGTGGTGGTGAAGAACGAGACCGGGACCGGGACCGGGGTGGAGAAAGAGACACCGGGAGAGGTCAAAGAACAGACTCGGACTACGAAGCGGGTACGGGTTAAAGTGGAGGTGAAAAAAGAGGTTAACGAAGAGGTTAACGATGAGGTTAAGGAGCAGATGTGGGATGATGATGTAAACGGGGTACCCTCATCGTTGGCGGAGAGAGTTAAGAGAAGGAGAAGATAGACTGATGACCTGGGTGGGAGAGGGAAGAGAAGGAGAAGATAGACTGATGACCTGGGTGGGAGAGGGAAGAGAGGAGGTAAAGCACCGTTGATATCCAATTGAATGATGCAAATTCTTCAGCTTCCTACATTCCACAAATTCTGCCGTTGCGAAATATCCTGCGATTGTGCTTCTGATGCCTTCCACTGCTCTGTTGTGTTGACAGAACGTCAGATCCAGATCCGCATTTTCACTGGCCTGTCGGGCAGGGATTCGTGTGATGTCAATATGTCCTGAAACAACGGGTGCTTGGGTGCTTGGTGATTCCTCCATTTTCGGGGATGTTCATACTCGACACCCCTTCCCTTTACTAGGATAGTTGCTCCCTCCTACGTAACCTCTGGGTACTCGGTCAAATTGCTCCGCTAAGTAGATCTGCTGTAACGAGAGGTTTTCTCACCTCCCTTCAAAGGCGTATTTTGTTGCATTTTCTGTAACCGTAACAGGTATTTTTGATTGGCATTGGCTGGCTGTAGGGGTGAGATTATTGAGATTAGGGATCAGGTACTTGCACTGCACACCCGTTTGACCCTTTGCCAGAGGCTCTTTCGGTTTTCGCTGTTGCTCTGCGCTGCCGTTCAACTCATTCACTCACTCACTCACTCACTCACTCACTCACTCACTCGCTCACTCGCTCACTCACTCACTCAGCGCAACCAACCACATCCCGCTGTTGCCGGTCTTAGCTGTCGCTCACTACCCACATATCCAGAAAGCCAAGCAAGGGATCGTTGCATAAGGAAGAATCGCTCAGCGCAAAGAACGAAAAGGAGTACCTCGTTCGTCACTCTACTCGTCACCCATCGACACCGACACCGACACCGACGAAAGTTCTTGGTATCGCGACACTCCGTTCCCGTTCGGCTTCGAACATTTCACTCTTTTTTTGATTGTCCACACACACCACACACTCATTTTTTTGTTTTTCTCTTTTTTCGCGTGTTGTACTGTATCTTTCCGTCAGTTGTTGAAGTTGTTAGTTGTCGACGTCGCTTCCTGTTTTCTTGCTTGCGACCGTAGATCGAACTTCGGGTTCAACACTCGCAACAAACTCGCCTCAGAGCAACGCACAGCCCCCCAAGTGAAATCCACGCTATCCATCCGTGGAAGCAGCGCAAGCAGCAAAGCTTGCCTTCGAGCAACGGAAGCATCGCCAACAACGCGCGACCTTCACGACATCCACACACAACGTCGAGCGCATTCCCCAATCCCTCACTCATCTCAAAAAGATCAGGTACAACACCCCCTTGCAGTGCAGCTCACTTTGTTACTTTTACAGGCTGCATGCTGATTGCTGCTGGGGGACGTACATAGCCAGCCAGTTCATATTGCTGCAACGAATTTGCCGACCACCAACCAACCAACCAATTACACCCACCACCTTCGTTTTCACTCAACCAACCAACTGTCGCTCGTTTACACAACCTACACAACCCCCGTCAGCATAGAAAGGCGACAAGGCCAAGGGAAAAGTCGCATACCAATACCATACATATAATCTTCGATAACTCCTCGCGCGCAACCGACCGACCGATCGATCGCAACAGCACGGACGATTCAGCCCTCCAGAGGTCTCTTCGCGACCACAGCAACCACGACCCAGTCTACGCACGTACCACCGAGTCAGAAGCAACGGTAGCACAACAACTACTTTATGATGAGGGCGACCTCAACCACTTCTTCCGGGGGATTCTGGACCCTTGGAGCTATCGCATTAACAGCATCCTTAGCATCCGCTATCCAGAAACCTGAATCGGTTGTGCAACCTGTGTTTGATTTGGAGGGGTTAGGAAGGGTGGGATTGACGGGAGATTTTAATGGGATTTCGCTTTATGAATACAACACCCAGACTCAGTCGATGAGTAATGGATCTCAAGCGCTACTTACTCAGTTGCCGAATGGAATATTCACAAGTCAGGGGATCTCGGATAGTGCTATTAATGCGATGTGTGTTTATGAGACGAAGGATGGACAACAAAAGGGAATTGTCGTGGGAGGGAACTTTACGAGTCTAGGAGGGGTTGAGGCGAAGGGAATTGCAATCTATGACTCAGGAAGTAATCAGGTTACGGCGATGAAGGATTTTAATGGAAAGGTTAATGCGTTACTTTGTGACAAAGATACGAATAGGGTTTATGTGGGGGGACAATTCAGTGTTAATTCCTCGGAGAATGCGATTGCATGGGAAGATGGGGAGTGGAAGGTTTTACCATTTGAGGGGTTTACAGGACCGGTTGCGACTATTGCGAGGAGCAATAATAATACGATATTATGGGGAGGAAACTTTGATGGTCTACAGAACTTTTCGAGCCCGAATGTTAGGGATGCGCAAACGCTTAATATTGCATCTTCGAGTATTACTACGGAACAGACGACGGGTATGGCAGGATTCAATGATCCGACGGCGATTACTTGTACGAATGATACAAGTAAACAGTGGTTGCTTGGAGATGGACAAAGAGGATCTTGGACCGCAACTTTCAGATTCAATATGTTCCCAACTAAGCTACGATTGATCAATGCCAACTTCGGAGGTCGCAGCACGGAAAGCTTCAGACTTACTGCATTCCCGCTTGGAGGTATCATGAACTTGACTTACACCGACCCTGCTACCGGCCAGAAGAAAGCCTGCACAGAATCCTGTCCTTTGGCGGCTATCGACACAGCCCAAGATTTCTCCTTCGTCAACGTCGTTGGAATGAAACAGATCCGTTTAGATATCTTATCCTTCCGTGGTCCAGGTGCTGGTCTTTCCAGCGTCCAACTTTTCCAGGATGAAATCTTCACCTACGCCATCTCCGACTTGAACGAGCCTGCTTGCGCTGCCGGAACCATCAGATCTGCTTCCAACAGCACTGGATCTTGGACAGAACGTGCTGCCATTCCTAGTGGAGACTCCGATTACCTCGAGGCCGATATCAGCTCAGCAGATCTCACAAAGACTTTGGTTACCTTTGAACCTCACATCCAACAAAAAGGTCGTTACCAAGTTCTTGTTTTCACACCCGGATGTATCAACGACGGATCCTGTGCGACTCGTGGACGCTTCGAAGTCGGTGGTGTTGTAACCAAAGACGGAAAACGGATTCCTCCTAAAGATTTATTCCAGACCAACTTTTACGATAAATACGATATTATTTACGATGGAACTGTTGACCCGGCTTCCCAGGGGTTCAGGCCTACTATTACTATTAAACCTACCCCTCAACAAACTTTGGCTACTGTCAGACTTGTGGCGCAGAAGGTGCAGTTTAAGCTTATTGGAGAGGCAACAGGAGGTGCCAAAAACTCAGGTTCGAATAGCACTTCCACGGGGTTGAATGGGGTTTATGAATATGACCCTGCTTCATCGGAAACAAAGGATCCCATGGAGAGCAGAATTAATAAGGCGGGGTTGAAGCTTAACGATAATGCCTCGATTTCGGCTATTGTGGTTAAAGATGACATCACCTACCTCGCAGGAAACCTCTCCGCCAAGGATGATAAATTCCAGAACTTTATGATGGTTGATAAAAACAGCGACACTCTTCCGGATGTTCCTAACGGAGGACTCGACAAGGGTGTCAACACCATGGTAGTTATGGGAGATCTCATCTACGTCGGTGGAGACTTTACTCGCACCAAGGATGGAAACCCAGCTGGAATCAACTACATCGCCTCCTTCGACCCCTCCTCGAAATCCTGGAAAGCTCTTGGGGGAGGAGTAAGCGGAGGATCTGTCAATGAAATTGTACCCATGAGTCTCAACTTGACTGATGGTGTTGTCGACGCCCTCGCCGTCTCCGGAAAATTCCAAAAAGTCCGTCCCGATAACTCTGGAGAAGAAATCGATGCCCTAGGATTCTCTGTTTGGGTCCCATCAAAGAATCAATGGTTACAGGATATCAACGGCGAAAGCATCTCTCTTTCTGGTGTCTTGTCAGCTTCCGTCAAGTCTGGATCGGATAACATCTACGCTGGCTCAATGCAGTCCAATATGTTTTCCTCTTCCGGCGCTATCTTCCTTTTCGACTCCCCCAAGAAAACAGTTGATATGGTACCCTCACCTTTGAAATTCACCGCCGCCTCCACTTTGAACTCCCGGAAGCGCAGCATCCAGGCTATGAACACAACCGGTGTCAACGTTGGAGTTTTCTACAAAACCGATGGGCAAAACCTCACTATCCTCGGTGGGCATTTCGAGGCTGTCGCAGGATCTGGAAGTGTCAAGAATTTCGCCATCATCAACCATGGAAAAGATGATGAGGTGACCGGTGCTACGACCGAGTTTAATGAAGGCTCTACTGTTGAAGCTATGAAGATTCTCGATAAGAAGCTGTACCTTGGAGGTGCTCTTGAAGGCGCTAATTCCATCGGTGGTATCGCCATTTGGGATCTCGACAAGTTCAAAATCGCCGATACTCAACCCCAACCATTATCCGGTGGTAACGCAACTGTTTACGATATTTCCGTTCGTCCTAATACAAAGGATATCTACGTAGCCGGCGATTTCCAATCAGCTGGATCATTAGGTTGCGCTAATCTTTGTATCTATCAAACCGACGCAGGACAATGGCAGGATGCATCCAACGACAATCCAGGCACTATTAGAGCTATGAAATGGTTAGGAAAAGACCGTCTGATTGTTGCTGGAGATATGAAGCATAATGGAACTACGGCGAATGTAGTGGTTTATGATGCTAAACAAGGAAGGTATCTGGGTATTGATGCGGATGTTACTACTATTCTTGGGCCTGTTACTGCGATTGGTTTGGATTCCGAAAAGGAGGATAGCTTTTTTATTACGGGAAGAAAGGAAAATGATGGTTCCCCTTATATTCAGAAATTGAATAATAAAACTTTCGTCGAAATAAGTAAGTTTATCCCCTGCCGCCGGCTTGGAATATCAACTAACCAAACCCCCCACCAGAGGACCCCCTCTCCCCCACCTCCCTGATCACCTCCCTCCAAGTTCTCCCCGTCAAGTCCGTCTCCACCCACACCGAAACCGATCTCCTCCACCGCAACTACGTCCTACTAGCCACCGGTCTCCTGCACATCACCGGCTTCGGAAACCTATCCGCCATGTCCTACAACGGAAGTGACTGGACCCCTTTATTCTTAACCTCAACATCTAAAGGTGAAGCTGGAAGGATCTCGAACTTGTTTACTGAGAAGGAGGTTTCTTATGCTCTTGGAAAAAAGAAACTGGCTAAGGGACTGGTGATTTTGATAAGCTTGGCTATTGCGCTGGCGTTGGTTTTCTTGATTGTGGCCGGAGGTGTTGTGGCGGGTTATGTTAGAAGGGCAAGAGAGGGGTACACCCCGGCGCCGACTATGGCTAGTGTGGAGAAGTCGAATGCGATGCAGACTAGGTTGCCTCCGAGGGAACTGTTTGAACATGGAGGAAGGGGGGCGCCTATGATTTAAGCTAGATAAGAAGATATCTAGATTTGATAAGAGATCTATCTATATCAGGTTATTTTATAGGGATAATTGTTTATTGCTTTTAGTTAGTATGGAGGTTTGTTCTGTTTTTTTTTTTTTTTTTTCTTTTGTGGAATTGAAATGGAACGTGCGGGTCTTTTCTGTAATTCGGGCCTTAATGGCTGTTTCATCCAACCATATACCATTTCTTTTGTCTCTTTTCTATCTGTTTTTCTTTTTTTTCTCTTTTGATTGCGAATATTGTTTTCTTAGCTAGCTAGCTAGATGGATAAGGAATTTTTTTTTTCCGGGGATTTTTATCGGAGGATGTCAAGGATATGCGGAATATGTCACTTATGCTGGATGTGGATGATACCTAGGTGGTGGACGCGGATGAAGACAGAACGGGTGTACTGTATATCATATCATTATTTGTAGATAGCAGCTGGTTACCGGATTGGGGACCCCGACTTGAGTTGGGGAACTCAGAATTACTTAATGGATTTAATGATGGCGGGATTGGGAAATGCTTGAAACTTACTTTGATGTGATTCTTGAAACAGGAATCAGCGAATCAGCGAATCAGCGAATCAGCCATAATTAAGATTTGAAGGCAATGAGTGACAGGGGGATTGAATTGACGAAACTCGCAAAGGAGTAAAGTAGGTACGCCAAACTGAAATCAATTCCGTACAATTAAAATCCAAATAAAATATACTATCAAAATACAAATAAGTATTCTACATATCAGAGTCTCCGTCAGTCCTAGTCTGATATCGGTGGCGGCGGCCCTTGTTCCCCCCCCCCCCCCCCCCCCTTGCTCCCACTCAGAGAGAAGCAAAGAATACCGAAGCATAGCTGAGTCAAACTTGGCCTTCTTTCGTGCCAACGATTGCATATCCGAATGATGCTTTTTCAGAAACTCTTGGTGACTTTTCTCCGACTCTTGTTTACGTTTCTCCCACTTTTGTTTACTTTTCTCCATCTCTTGTTCCCTTTGTTTCATTTCCTCCAACTCATACTCCTGACGAGATTCCTGGGAGCGTAACTTAAGCCGTTCTGTCTCAAGTCTAATATTCATTCTCTCCAAAGAACCCTCCATATGAATCATCATAATCTCCTTTAGACTCTCTTCCTGTTTTCGCAAACGTTCAACCTGGTCATTATGCCGAGCCTTTTTCCTAACTACAACCTCCTGCTGTCCCGGAGCTTTTCTCTTCCCAGCACTGCTATCCTTAGGTGATGACAACACCTGGGAAAACACCATACGGCGATCAATTACTTTAGCCGCAAGTGTCTTCTCCACATCTGGTGTCCCATTACAGATTCCAGTGACCAGGGGGTTATAAACCTCTTCGATTCTCTGTTAGCCTGGCCACCTGACTGTAATCGGTGTACTTTTGTTTTGAATCAAATTTTATTATCGCGACTTGTGCACTCATTGCTGAGTATGAAACTGCCTCTCCTACTCCGACCCGTCTCCTGTCCACTGCCCTTGCGGGCATCACATGTGGCTCCCTGCTTCCCCTTTCTCCGCCTTCAAAGTAAATATAACGTAATCGGTGTACTCGAGAGCTTTCAATTCGGGGGGTTTCACGGTTGCGAAATGAAAACACCATTTATTTTTTCATTTAACGTTAATTATCGCATTAGCGTGGCCACGATCGCTCACACAAGACCCACATGCATTGCGAAACTAACGACGAAATAAATCAACAAAACAAAGCCAAAATCCGAAACATAGATATGAGTAAAAATGAAATCGTTAACACAGTAATATTTCTCTCCAGCTCTGATGGCCCAGTCTCGACTCTCCGCGCGAGCTAAATCATAACGAAACATGCTCAAATGAGAAGAGGACATACAGAGAGATACAAAAGATTGCCATGATGTAACGAAGGAAAAGAATATCATGCTAAGTACATTGCTGCATGATATATAGTAGCTAACCCAGCTCCTGAGTCCCAGGATTTGGATCGGCAATGCCGAGTGAATAGCTAGCTCATGATAAAGAGAGGGTTTTTAAGAAACAACAAGCTTCAACATGACTTGAGAAAAACAAAGAAAGGAAGAAGAGATAAACGAGGTATTACAAAGTACCGCCGAACTTTTCCAAGAGAGCCGCCACAGATTTCTTATAACTTTCTAACCGTTGTGCCTCCCCGTTCCCCCGAACAATACGACATTTTCTGTGGTGTTAATGATTGAAGACATGCCAGTGGCGTTTTCCCCTCATTATCTCGCGAATTAACATCAGTGGCTAGCTGTAGTAACCCATCAACCACCTTCTCAGGCGCCCGATTTATGATAGCCGCGTGTAGCGGTGCCCATCCGAGTTTGTCTTGTGCATTGATATCTGCACCATTGTCCAATAATGACTTTATTATTAGAATCTCAATCGTCTTGCCATATCCATAATCTAATCTATGGAGTGCATAGTGGACAGGCGTTGCCTTTGACTATCTCGCAGTTAGATATCTGCCCCTTTCTGCAGTAATAAGCGTACAGTTGCTTTATTCCTCCATCGGCAGGAGTACGAGAGAGCTGTACGGCCGCGAGTGTCCCGCAAATTTATATCCGCGCCTTCATCTATCAAGATACCCATAAGCTTAACACGCCTTTCGTTTTCTTCTGACTCGTATCTGGATGACAGGTTCGCAGCCATGTGCAGAAGACACAAGCAGTGACTCTCAATTATCCGACTCAAAGATTCGTGGATATCGAAATTCTTGTAATCTAGTAACAAACGGACAATCGATGTACTTCCTTTGCGAGCAGCGATGGATAATAATCTGCCTCTCTTATCCCTGATATTGACTCCGCCAATTTCAAGTAATCGACGTACAAATGATGCGTGACCACGTTCAACAGCTATGACCAGTGGGGTTTTGATGTGTATCGTTCCATTGATATCGAGATCAGGCGATTGGTCCATGAGGGTGTCGCATATCCAATCCAGTCCAAAGTGCGCAAGCAGATGTAGACCTGAAAAGTACTGGCTATTACTAATTGGATTGTCATTTATTTCCGCATACCGTTCGTATGTCCCTCGAATTAACAAGTTACGGATACTTCGAGAAATACAATTTAGGTTGTTTTTCTCCAGTAATAGTGCAACTGACAGATCTGTAACTTCTTGATCAATCTGACGTGCGTATACCGACTTTCTCTGCCTTAATGCGAATGTCGAAATTTGTAGGATAGGGGTCTTATTTGTAATTAGATAAGTATTGAATGGTCGCCATATCTTGCACAGGATCCGTTGTGCTTGTATTGTAATAGCTTTTCTTGTCGAAGTCGTCCCTCCAATCTTTAAAGCGACCCTTGACGGTCATAGGGTCACGACCAATCATATCGTTGTTGTAGCTTAAATACAACAGGCAAGTCCAGGCAATATCACGATGACCGGTTTGAAAGAATTGTTTACTGTCGTTTTGGCTTTTGAGAAAGTCTTGCAAAGATTTGTGAACCAGGCGAACAGTAGATGTTTCTTTGTCGATCACAACAAGGCCATAACAGCTTGTCGTCAATGTCTCCCCGAAGGGTAATGAGTCCAGGTCAAGACTATCCGTTGGGGAGCTGGACACCGCTAGAGTATGGCGTAGTTCGATCACAGTTAATGGACGTTTGGCCAGATATGTCCATTTCAGAACTTCCATGCCTTGATTTGATTTGGTTGACGACTGGGAGCATATTCTGCCGATAGTATTTTTGAAGGCGCCATCTAGCTTTGCGGGCAAAGATTTTAGTGCCATCTTCCGTTTTGCAATGCTGGTTTGCTCCAAAACTGCTTGGATCTGGAGAGCCGGAGGTAAAAACCTGGGAACTCAGGGCGTTAGCATATAAGTTAAGCCAGAAACCTCGAGCACATATGACTAACATCCTATCTGCATTGTGAGCTATTGTGTCTACAACCTGCCTCTTAAAAGAATCCGCCATGTCACCCTGATTCTCATCCATGTCCATCTGTCGAGATAAGTACTTTCGGATATCATCCCCATGCGCCTCCACGGCCATTGTTCGCGGTAAAGTGGCAAATGATTGCTCTATTAAATCCTTCACATTCGATCTGCCGGTTACGAAAAGTCGAGCCGAATTCTGGAACCGTCCCAAAAGAGTTGCGATAGATTTGATGAAATCCCTTCTATGCCAATCGCTGCATTCGTCCAGAGCATCTACGCATAAGTAAAAGGTCTTAAAACTCTGTAGTGATACACTAAACAGCACAATATTGGTCGCACTCTCAAAGGGCGTCGCTGTTGGAAAAATTAGTTTCACCCTTAGCTGCAGGGTTGGCATGGAAGACTACGAGAATCGGAATTGCCACATGGCTGGAGATGCCACGTCATGCATTTACGAAGTAATCGGGCCGATTCGTAGGAATTTGGAGGATAATTGGGTATTGGTAACGTCTTCTTTTCTTTCTGTAAACGTGTCAATTTCTCTTTATTTTGTCTATATAAGATCATGTAAATTCCATCAATAAACACATCATCGTGCAAACTTCTTCTCCTCTCGGTGAATAGAATAAGACCTCCGAATTCGTTAACTTCATCACACTAGCAGCTTATGGCATACAGCACGACGAAACGTACCGATTGGAAGCGACAAGCAAAGTCTGCAGCGTCTGAATGTATCGATGTAAAGTCTGAATAGTTTGTTGACATTCGTCCTTTTGAAAAGGCCATGCGATGCACCCCATAAATTCCTTCATCTTATCTGAACTGCGAAGTTTCGAGAGTTCTTTGTAAATAGCGGCAACATGGCTTTGACAAGCGCTGATCACCATCCTATTGCCTTCCATTCAAGAAAATTCACTCTGGCTGAAATCAACTATGAAATTCATGACAAAGAGCTATTGGCTATCGTCGATTCATTTAAAGTCTCGAGAAGATATCTTGAAGGAGCAATGCATACAGTCCAAGTCTACAGTGATTACCAAAACCTTGAGTATTTCACAACAACAAAATTACTGAACCGACGCCAAGCAAGATGGGCTCAGGAGCTCGCTGGTGTTGATTCAACATTTTCTATCGACCGGGAATTAAGAATGGGAAACCAGATGCATTATCTAGGCATCCGGAGTTTCGCCCAGAATGGATTTTTCACCAATCTCCTCGCCATCTTCGGGGCTATTACTCCAGAGAAGTTGGTCAACTTCTCGAGCACAAGAGATATATAGAGCCGCAATTTCTGTGTGAAGATCGGATGCTTCCTGGGGAGCAGATTTGACGTCGCCGATGAAGGTACTGATCAGTTTGGTAAGCTCTATGTCCAAGCTGAGAAATCCCGCCACACTAACTGATAAGCTGATTGGATCCATGTGGCCGGTCGAATGAAACCCGGATGTACTCTAGCAGAATGAGTTGAATAGGCTCGATGGACTTTTGATGGTTCTAGTCTTGTAGAACACGGACTCGTACCTGGATCTTTTCCGGTGAAATTCGCGCTTTTTGTGTTGAGATTCATGTCCAGTTGTGCGGGGAAAGACAAGCATTATTTCCCCGCTTGTACGGATGGGAGACGCAAGAATTCCCGAAGAAACGTAACCACGTGATTCTAGGCAGCACCTCAAGCGCTGGCCTCAGATATTCGCATGCTGACCATCTCGGCTTAAACTTTAATTCGTCCCCAGTTCAATTGTAATTCCCATAGCTTGGTGTAGAGTAAACCGCTCAAGCCACAAGTACCGAAGGAGTTGTGCAAGCTTGATCATTTGGTCCTTGGAGATGTCGACTGCAAGTAATCAGTGAATGTTAGCTTTGATAGATAAATAGCATGGCAAATAAATAACAGAATACCTTCATACAACACCAAAGGAAACTTAATTACCTGTTATGACAGACAAAAAGAGAGCGGACAAAAGATGGAGGTGGAGGTCGGTACAGAGAATGATTACCGGTGAACTAGTACGAAATCAAGCACCGCGCCATTTAGAAGCAGAAGTATTGCCACTAATTACATTCACCTCTTGTCTATTTTGATACTGTCTCCCGCCATCGTCAAATTATGTCATGTCTAGCCCTCCAATTTGGCGAGTTCAGTACCTTAATTGAAGACGCCGCAGTATGTGTCACGTGATGTGTGCTCTAGGTACGTATTTTCGTGGCACAGCAGACGTTTGCATGCTTCCTTAGGCTGTGGTACTTAAAGAGCGGTTTGAGACTTTGTACGAAAGACTAGAGTTGGGAAAATGAGTGGCACGAGAGGGCCGTTAGCGGAGCAGGAGGAAAGCGACGCGGAGAGTGAGGTGTGAGACATCCGATATGTACTGAGAGACGGTTGGAGGGGAGGAAGAAGATGTTTTATTAAAGGCGGTTGAGGGAAGAGGGTAGCAACTTTTGATGCCCGTCGAGGCGGTGGACAGGATTTGGAGATTGTGGAGGCGGGCGGTTACATACTCAGTAATGAGTGACAGTCGCATGAATAAAATTTGATTCAAAACAAAAACTTATATGCAAACGTATGGGAGCACGGCCTGGGAACCGAAATAATTCCTGAGAAACGTAAGTATTCGATACGTTTTGAAACCCATCTCTTGGATTTTGTGATGGTATCTAGCAGATGTTTTAAGAGCTAGATATTTCAATGGCCTACCTCACATTATGAGTGACATGCAATATACTCTAGATCACGTGCCTTCAGAAGGTTCGACAGAAAGAAGTTTCAAGTCCTTGGCTTCACGGCTCAAACCCCCTACATTTTCTATCAACAGAAAACCCATTTCTTCAAAAGTTAAAACAAATACAGGATGATATAAATACAAACACAAAATTAACTCCAGAATAACGCCATGCTTCATCAGTCTTCAAACCTATCATCTTCAAACACATCCCATCATTCCCCTTGCGGCTTTGCCCAGTCCCACTTCCATAATATCCCTACAACCCATCCCCCGCCCCTCAATTCCCTCAATATCCCCATCATGACTTCCCCTTTAACCTCTCGTCGTCTGTCCCTGCGTCGCCTCCGTACTCCCCCACTGTCTCTGCACCACCCCCACCATATCAACTCTCGCCACCTGCAGTTCTCCAGCGGTAACAAGAAACTCCTCACTCCTAGTGGGTTCTTCTACACCTACTTCTCCTCTCTCTTCTGCTTCTACTTCCTCGTCACTACGGGGTTGTGCATCACCCCGAAGCCCTGCTGCAAGTCCTGCGAGACCTGTGAGCCCCGTGGGGCCTGAGGATGAGGAGGGGGCTAGCTCTTGTTTAACTATTAACAAGGATAGCATACAGGTTTGGAGGAAGAGAATAAAGAGGTCCATGAAAAGGAGACGGAATTTAGATGTCGGACCTAATGTTTCCAGTATTAGCCAAGTTCCAACCAATACCCGATACCTATCTCGAAACATCCATATCCGCCCATCCATAGCCATAGCCAAACACAACTTATATAACCCCATGCAACCAGAGAGACATACGCTGTCCAATAAAGTCTACAATCATGCCTCCGTGTAGGTATCCATGTGTAAGCTCGCCGGCTCTAGGTGCTGGCTCCCATAGATGCTGTAGTATACATAGACCGGTGACTCCGAATAATCCGAGGATCGGCATACGTTGTGAAGGAGGGAATGGGACTGCGATGAGTTTGGGCGTGAGGAAGAGGAAGTGCATCGCGCCGCGGAGGAGGAGACGGAGGAAACTATTGCTGGTGGGGTGTTAGCTATGGTCTCTCATCTGCGCATCTCCGCTGGTCTCCGGCGTGTTTTCTCAAGCTTCGCAACGCTTCGCAGTGTTTCAATAGCCTTTCGCAGGCGCTGAGGGACGTTCCAGAGCAAGGTGGGGTGTTCCTGAGCTTAAGCTCAAGGTGGGGTTAAACGCGGAGCTCTCAGCAACTTACTCCAGAAAGTAAAGATACGTTAGATTCAGGTAAACAATAACATCGCAACTCCTCAACATATGCGACAAAAAGTCCTTCCGTTTCTCCTGGATTTCATTTGGCATTTCTTGCCTTTGGTGGTCGTTCGTCGGTATTCGGAGGTGAGGTTGTGTAAGCCGGAGTGGTTCGACAGCTGTGCCTAGAGTGATGCTACTACATAATCCCTGTCAAAGAACACGGGTTGCGCGTGTTGGGTTGTCGCGTCACGAAATCGTTGCTTCGCTTCATTCACGTCTCCGGGAGCAATCGTGATTTCATCCGCCATCACGAGGGTCACCATCACCAACGCGGCAATCGACGAATTACGAAATATTTACGAAAACGGGATAACGGCCGATTGAATAGCAATGTCCTTCTTCGACCTAAAAGCTCGCCGCGCTGCTGCTGCCACGGCGGCAAAGGATGCGGTTCCTTCAACTTCTGCAAAGGATACAACCCGCACTGTGCCTTGGGTTGAGAAATAGTTTGTCTCCTCTCCTAAATCTCCAATTCCCCATCATATACTCCCTTCCCCTAATCTCACTCCATACAAAGCACCTACAATGACTTCTGCTCACCCCCAACTCCAGCCGTCCCAAATCCCTCTCCGACGTAACCGCGCAAGACCACACCATCACCGTCCTCAAGCGCACCCTTCAATCCTCGAACCTGCCTCACATGCTTTTTTACGGCCCTCCCGGCACAGGCAAAACCAGTACCGTCTTAGCCCTTGCCAAAGAACTCTACGGTCCCGACCTGATGAAGTCCCGAGTCCTGGAACTCAACGCCTCCGACGAGCGTGGTATTTCTATCGTTCGGGACAAGATTAAAAACTTCGCCCGCACCTCCGTCTCCAACGCGACCACCAGTCAATCCTCCGCCTACCCCTGCCCACCCTACAAAATCATCATCTTAGATGAAGCGGACTCCATGACCCAAGACGCCCAGAGTGCTTTGAGAAGGACTATGGAGACTTATTCAAAGATTACTAGGTTTTGTTTGATCTGTAATTACGTTACCCGGATCATTGATCCATTGGCATCAAGGTGCTCAAAATTTAGGTTTAAACCCCTTGATGCCGGATCCGCGGAGGAGAGACTGAGGGAGATTTGTGAGAAAGAGGGGGTTAGGTGTGAAGACGGGGTTATTGAGGAGTTGATTAAAGTTGCAGAGGGGGATTTGAGAAGGGCGATTACTTATTTGCAGTCAGCGGCAAAGTTGCATAATCCTAATGGCATCACTATTGAGGGGGATCAGCAGGAGGATGAGGGGGATAGGATGGATGTTGATGATGCTGGTCAAGGCAGTGAAGTTGTTACCGTTCGATCAATTCAGGAGATTGCAGGGGTGGTTCCCGATGATGTGGTGGAGCAATTGCTTAAGGCTTGTGAACCGAAAAAGGGTAGGAGTGTTTATACGGAGGTGGCGAAGATTGTGGAGGATATGGTTGCGGATGGGTGGAATGCGGGGCAGATTTTGGTGCAGGTGAGTCACACGACACAATACTGGGGCTGGAGCTTTTCGGGAGCGGTGGAGGCTTCACAGGCTTCCTGGGGCCCTGCAGGGCTTCAACAAGGCTTCCCGGTGAAAATGAAGGGATAATTTGCTGATGGGATATTCTAGCTTTATAACATACTTGTTTACGATGACGTGGTAACGGCGGATCAAAAGAATGAGATAGTATTACTATTCTCCGAAGTTGACAAGCGCTTGGCCGACGGATCCGATGAGCATTTACAGATCTTAGATCTTGCACTTCGGATATCCGCCGTCTTGGCTAAATAAGCTTCAAAATACCCTTAATTTGTACGGTTCAAATAGAAAAATAGTTTCAAGGAAACTGGAGTTTTTAATTCTAACTGGTCTACCTTTTTATATGGCTTCAAGTCCAAGTCCCCCAAAAAGTAAATCTATGTACAAAAAAAGAAGATTACGCGTAAATAATTTCAGCACCCTCATGTGCCGGGGTCAAAATCTTGTAGCTGCAAGTGATACCGTTCTTCTTGAACACTGCCAAAATGTTTTCAGCGATCTGGTCATGGTTCTCAGTGGCCAGCGCCAAGATGGTAGGACCGGCTCCGGAGAGACAGATTCCGAGGAGACCGGGCTGAGTCTTGGGGGACATGGAGGAGAGGACTTCAGGAAGACCGGGAATCTATGTAATGTTAGCTACCGAGTGATGGGATGAAAGGTGGGTGAAAGGAACGCACCAATCCCGCTCTGTACTGCTGGTGAACCTTGTCCTGCATAGCCTCGTAGATGAGGTCCGCATCAGGTGGGCTCCGCGTCAACGCGGTAGTCAAAACTGCTAACCGCTGAAGGTTGAAAATCTGGCATCCTATCAGCATCCTACCCTTCTTTATTCGGCTGAATTCAACCCACCATATCCTTCGCGGTGTACTGCTTCGGTAGTACAGCTCTTGAGCTAGCTGTAGAAACCTCAAAATTGGGGATAATAGTAATAGCCTTAACCTCCTGCGCCCAACCATACTTGATGTAGTGACCGATTCCCATGGGGGGTTGCGGGGGCTCCAATCCAGTATCCACTCCTCCAGCAGGTTCCGGTAGTACCTCCGCCAAAGGAATCTCCTTACGCGCCATATCCTCCTCGTTTAATTCACGCAGGTAACTTCCAACGAAACCTCCCATCATTGCTGCCATGACGTTGTCGGGGTGGCGCTCAATCATGAGACAGAAGTCCATCATACGGTCCTTGCTAAGGTTGAGCTCTCCGACAGCGTTGGCGAGCATCACTCCAGCGACGACGGCGGCACCGGAGGATCCGAGACCGCGTCCAAGAGGAATAGGGTTGTTGATGTGGACATGAGTCTCGGCGGGGAAGGCACGCTGTTGGTGGCAGCGGAGAACGTAGAGGGCGGTACGGGTAATCAAGTTGTGGTCGGCCTCGAGGGGGACTTTTCCGGCACCGTCGCCTTCGTAGGTGATTTTGCAGTTTAGGGGGTATGTTGAGTTTGTGATGTTACGGTCGATGTTGACGGTAAGCTCTAGCCAGACACTGAGCGAGATACCGAGCACGTCGAAACCGGGACCTAGATTGCTGGGTATCTGTGGTTAGGGGAGTTTTTTTTGTGTTTTGCTGGGTTATGTTGGAGGTTACCGATGTTGGCCGATGAGCAAGGGACTTCTATTAGGGTTGTTAGTCGCTGTATAGAAACGCGCAGGAAAAGTAGAATCCCTTACTTATCGTGATCATTTTTGTGGTGGTGAGTTGACGACAAAATGAGCGATGAGGTTTTGGCGGTGACTCCGAGTTAAAGGGATCGTGACGGACAAGACAGTGGGGCTGGAAGCAGGGAAGCCTTCACCCCACCTTTAGCTTGCCGAGCCATGCGGGTAGTCACGCCGCTAGTTGAAACATCGCGGCGATGCGGCGAAGGGAGATGCGACGATCAAGAGAAAAATATTGAAGACACATGACACGGGAGATGTTTCACCATTGGAATTGGGGAATTGCGGTGTAAGGCTCACACAACAGTGGAAAAATCAGATGTGCGGATGATGGTTTTTTTTAACCCTAGGAAACAAATTGCCAAAAATAGATATCCAAAAAAATTCAAACGCTTCGCTCTAACATCTAACCAAAAATTATCCATCTCCTACTCTAGATATGATATATCCACCTCTAACGGTAATTGTTCTTAAACTTGATTGTATAATGCGCAGCAGCCAATGTTGAAATAGCTCCAATACCAAGACACACCGCGATGGCATTAACACCCTTCGCCGGCTGCACGACATCCACATCATCCGAAAATTCTGGACTCTTCCCCGGCTCCAGTATCGAGAAAACCACAAACGAGATAAACGAGCCCACCATCTGTGGTAGACACGCAAAAATGTTTAAAATCCCGAGACTAAAAAAAATCGTCAGTATATTTGCCGCAACATCCGAGAGGGAAATACTCACTACACCCCTGACAATTCATTAGAGCTCACATGATTCTCTGCGGCCTCCAGGTCCGCCACGCTAAATGGCGGTACAGAATTCGACATCGAAATACGGCTAACATCTGCAGACACTCTGGAATGATCGACCTCTTCCATTGGGAGATGTTCATATCGAACATTCGAACCCCTTCTTCCACGACCAGGACCTCCTAGTCTCTGAATCTCCTCTCCAACAATCGAAAACGGAGCCCAAGTCATCAAAGCCCAAGCCACACCACTCATCGCCACCAAAAACGTCGCAAAGCCGACAGACGCTGCAAACAAGGTCAAAAACATCAATGCCGCAAAAGAAATATGCCCCCAGATCCAAACCGAACTAAGCTCCGGCTTGTATGGATCAATTTTCCTAAGGAAATCCGCGATCACTCCCTTCTTTGGTAGAGCCTTCTTGTGTAGCTCATCACTAGGTGGTGACTCGATAACCCACGGCAAGGCCACGGACGCCACAAGCGACACACAAGAAAACAATACCAAAGCCAGGGATCCTACTCTTGCAATATCCCCGAGCTTATCATCAGAGTTGGCAATTTGATGCTTAAGTGCCGTATCATATCTCTTTAGAACCTCGCCAACAAATGTCGTGCTGTAGACCTGAAACGGAAACCACCCCACCCATGCCCAGAAGAGAACCTTACAGATAGCCCAAATATTCGGTGGTAGGTTGAATATGGTGCTCCAGATAATCTTAAACATATGCACCACTCCGGTTCCTGTATCTTTCCGTGAAACTAGAACCCGCTCTGAGACACAGGCACAGGTAATACCCACGCAAAGCATCAGTGATAATGTCGCTATCACTAGGAGTTGCTTGAATTGCGAGTCTCCTAGCGAGTCGCCGAAAGTTCCTCGAAGATCTATCATGCCCCTATGTTTGTTGTCAGCCAAAATCCAAAATGCATTTATCCCCAAAGCAACATGACGTCACCCCCGAAGCCGGAGCACCTACGCAAAATACCCCCCCAAATTCCCCACCGCAATCATCCTACTAGCCCAAGCAGATCCTTTCTGCTGTTGCTCCTCAGGTAGTGTATCCACAATAAGAGCTCTACAACTCGCCTGCACCGCATTGATAGCAAAATCCACGACATAAATCATTCCCACAGCCAGGACAATGGTGCATGTTTTTTTAACCTCTCCCTCCGCCAAAACTAAGCCAACAATCTCCCTCGACCACCCTAAAATCAGGAGTGCAGCACCGACACATAAGGAACCGATGATAATAATAGGCCGTCGTCGACCGAATCCTGAGGTGGAACGGTCCGCGAGAACACCGACAATGGGTTGGCAGATCATACCAGAGATCGGGCCGACGTTCCAGACTAGGGACATCAACGATTTGGTGAGGCCGAGGGATAATAGGTAGGGCGCGCAGTAGGCCATTTCTATACCCCAGACTGTGGGGTGTTAGCGCAGGAGTCTACGGAGGATGGACTTGAAGGGACTCGAATGGATTCGGGGGAGCTCGATGGGCAATGAGGAGGAGTGCGAACCGAGTTGTACACCGGTCAAACTGAACATCGGCAATGTGTCAGTAGTATTCACCGTGATGACGGCAGAGAAAGGATACCTTATTGTCAACAAGACCATCTTTACGCTTTCATTCGGGCCCCAGATTTTGGGAGCTCCTTTCCATGTTGAGGTTGACGACATGGTTCGTCTTCGTCAGAAGAGTAGCTCGTAGAGTTTTCCGTTCGTTATATCGTAGGCAGTAGTACGGTTGTTCAGTTCCTAATCGCGGGTATGGTGATTCCTTCGAAAGAGCGCAGACACGAATTTTTCTCGGAGATGAGTTGAAGCTGACAGAATGCTTTCAGATATCTTGTATTCGGCTGCAACGCGACTCTCAGGAGCTCAGTTTCCATGAAGATCCATTACGGTTCGGGCTCCCAGGGAGCCCAGGGAGCTTGTAGCTTGGATCCCTGCTAGCGCGCGTACGAGTTGCGTTACGTCACGGATTCCGCGATTCATGGAATATCACGCGATATTGATTTAGACGAAACTGGTTAATATGAGGGTGGTGGATTTGGTAGATGATTGGAAATACTTTTATCATATCTAGTAAATGGAAAAAAGGATTGTTGTGAAACTCGGAGCAATAGGATCATTATTTGGCTTGGCGTGGGACGACTCGCGGGTAGATACTCGAGTAGATGCATGAGGGACTCGTCACTTGAGAGTTCTTCTGGAAGTTGCACTTGCTGGACCCTTGCGCACGTAAGCTTGATGACACTCCATAAGAATTAGGGATGAGTGAACGGGTTACTATGGCGGGTACCATCACAACACCCAGAATACGATTCAAACGGCATCGCCATCCGGGAGAGTGCATGAGATGGCTGGGCCTCAGTGGGTATCTTGAGTAAGGGCCAACGCTGCATTGACTGTATATATACTGCCGTGCTACCCCATTGTTGCGCGGTGGTATATCACCCGCTGTGGAAATGCTCGACCCCTGTTGTATAAAGCCCTGCTGCCACGCGGTTGTTTGATACTCCGTACCTTTAATTTACATCTTGCGCCACATCCACCTCCACTTCGCGTGCTCTTCTTTCTCCTCCTTTCAACACCAATCTAACTACTTGTCTGTAATATCCTCTCGTCTATTACGCGCTACAAGCTGGTATCCACAATGTGCCGGAGTTGGTCGTGTAGGGGACAGCTGCAATGGTATGGTAACCATCACCATGCTTGAGCTTCAAAATATCTGATACACAGGCATCATCATTGATGACTCGGCCACGTATTCGGGGCGGCTATTTCCGCTATTTCTTGGCATTCGACTACTCTACTCTAGATAACCCGGCCCGGCTTGCTCTACTCGAGTACGCCCATCAGTACACATCCGAATTCTCATGATCTACATACTCTACTCTACACATGCGTCGGTAGGCCGCGACTACCACTACATATCTTCCTCCTTTCTGACTTTGCGATCTTGTATAGACAACTCTACATAGACAGACTATCTACCTACTTGTCAACGCGAAGCGCGAAAACTATTTTTAGAAAAGTTCTGGCTATCAGGAAAGGAAGGTCATAATATGAGCTCCGTTTAATTGAGGGGTTTGAGGTGAATGAGCATGTATTCCATGCACCAACGACACATAGAAGCATGATCCGCATTTTCCGCCATTCTTCCGAATGAGGCTCGAAATATCTTTTTCGGCCGAGAAAAAGCGGGATATATATCTCCTAGTTGTCTTCGCGTCGCAATACACTACGACAGTATCGATGAGCCACAACTAGCTGAACTTCTATATCGACGCAATATAAACCTCATGGAACCGATCAGTTTGTTCGCCAGTCCCGACAGGGATCTTGACCTAGATGAGATAATTAAAACCCTCGTCGGGATTGAGTTTATAACCGGGATGAAAGAACAAAGGATATACAGTCTATCTGAGAGTATTGAAAAACTAAAGGCCTTACACGATGGTCAGCCTCCATTGAAACTTGATGAATTCAATGTGCTAAGTTATTACAGAGGAAGAGTATACGAAAATATTGCAGTGGATTTCTCCATTAGAGCCCCAACCTGCACCACAGGCCATGCAAAAAATGGTGGAAAAACAAGAACAGTTGATTAAAACGGAGCTTGAGGAAACCGGGATGCAAGTACAAACGATATTTCAGAATGCTAAAGAACCAAAGACTATATACATTGGTCAGCCCCTATTTACAACTTGATGAATTCAATGTGCTAAGTTATTACAGAGGCGGAATATACGAAAATCTTGCGGTTTATTTCCCCATTAGAGCCCCACCGGATGCATCAAGACATACGTCATAAGAGACTAAAAGGTACTTGTCTCTGGTTTATGAAAAGACCCGAGTTTGAGGAATGGCATTCTGCAGAGGATTCGAATCATGTTTTGGTATGCTATGGAATTCCCGGCTCTGGGAAGTCTGTAATGAGGTAAATCATACATGAAAACTCCCTCGAAGTAGGTTCCAATTATTTATGACTTTCGGGAATACTGAGACATACGAAAACATAGTTCCGCTGTGATCGACAACATTCAACTTGAAAATGCCGAGCGTTTCGCCACCGAAGAGACTCATATCCTCCTTGCGTACTTATACTACGACAGTCGGGATTCAGCTCGACTATCGGCTGTTGGTCTCATTGGCTCGCTTTTAAAACAAATTTTTCAGTCATGTGCGTACCGCGAACGCAATGCAAAGGATCAAAGGTTTGAGAATATCTTCGAATCTTTGAAGAAACGAAGAGACCAACACGGTATTCCACTCAGTATTAATGAACTATCTCAATTCATCAAGCAATGTCTTCGGGGCCTGCAACGGCTCTACATTATCATCGGTGCAATTGACGAATGCCAAGATATTTATAGATGGGAATTACTTCGCTTCACATCAGATATCCTTGCTGAATTTCCGAATTCTGTCAGGGTAATGATTACTGGAAGGGCTTACATCAGAAGTTCATTAGAGAAGTCGCTTGCAAAAACACCGGTCTCAATAGATTTAGTGGCAAATGAAGTCGACATCCGGAGATATGTAGTTCATGCGATAGAGCTAGACTATCATGCCTATAATAATATGGAGAATAGCTTCAGACGGGAAATAGTGGAAACAATAGTCGCAACTGCCGATGGAATGTTTGTAATTGCACTGTCCTTAATTTATGTAAAGGTGACATGCGCTAATATCATTATTCAGTATTATTAGGTTTTTGCTCGCTGCTCTTCAAATCCAGACAGTCCTAGAGCAAGCATCTAAAGCTGGGAGAAACAGAGCACTTTCGACAATATATATTCCTAAAAATCTGGATAGCGCCTTTAAAGCTACTATCCAAAGAATACGGAAGGCTGGAGGAACGAAAGCCCGCCAAGGCATAGAAATCCTCAAATGGGCCGACCTTGCCGAAAGAAATTGCATATTGACGAGTTACGTCATGCACTTTCAGTATTTTATTCGAATCTCTACCGATAGTCTGGATATGGATACCTTGCCATCCGAACAGTCGCTGGATAAGTGTTGTCAGGGGCTCATTATTGTGGACAAAGAAAGACGATGTATTCGCTTCATGCACAGGACGTTACAAGAGTTTCTGAGAGTTGAACACGAAAATGGCAATATATTTGAAACCTGTCATCTGGATATTACCCGTACTTTCTTAAAGTATATGAGTTTTCGGGATACTTCTGTGAACGGCGATCCCGCAAGTAACGAAATCGCCACGAAACACATTTTCCAATACAGGCCCGGTTCTACTGTAGCTATGATAACCTTCGGTGGTAATTCAGGACCTTGCCATATTGAGAAATATCCCTTCCTAAGGTACGCTGTCCATTTCTGGGGAGAACACGCAAAAAGACAGGCCAACAAGTCGAAGGTCTGTTTCTTGAATTACTTGCAAAGCAATCGACAGATTCGTTTCTCATTTCACACAACCTACATGCGTTAGCACTCTCAGGCTGCGACTGTCCACAATGCTCTTGGTAAGTTGAACATCAATTCCAAAAACTTGTTTCCTCCTTGATAGCATTTTCCGGGTTGCATCTTGCTGCACACTTTGGCTTGTATGACATCTGCCATGGTCTAATCAATCGTTTCGAAGGAATTGATGTTAATTCACGATTATCCGGAAAAACTCCACTTGAAATAGCAGTTGAACGAAAGAACGACCATATTGTGTACCGACTACTCGAGATGGACAACATTAACGTTGAATCAAAAGACAACTCTGGTCGAACAGCACTATCACACGCCGCCGCCAATGGGAATCTAGATGCACTGCGTCTCTTGTTGGAAAAAGAAGCAGAGGTTAGCTCCTACGATGAAGACGAGTTTCGAACGCCATTATCATACGCCGCTATTTTTGGACACGAGGAAGCCGTTCATCTGTTACTAGAGCATGGTGCGAATACTTATTGAAGTCGAAGACCACTGCGGGAGGACTCCAATATCAAACGCCGCCATGAATGGGCATGACAAAGTTGTGCATAATTTGCTATCGGTGAATGCAGAAATTAACACACCAGATGATGACGGGAGAACGCCGCTTTCTTTGGCAGTCGAAGAGGGTCATGATTCGACAATGTCTTTGCTATGCCAGAAAGGAGCCGATATCAATTTGGCAGATAACAATGGACGAACACCAGTTTCATGGGCCTCTTAATCTGGCAATCTGACTGCTGTGTGACTATTACTCGATAAGGGTGCGGATATAACCTCCCCGGACAACAATGGACGAAGGGCACTGTCATGGGCGACAAAGTCTGGCAACCAATCGCGACTTATTTTGCAACTCCTGTTTAAGAACGGAGCCGATGTAGACGCTCCAGACAAGGACGGCCGATCACCACTGTCGTGGGCTGTTCATTGTGGTCATGGTAAGGTTGTTCATTATTTGCTGCGCAAAGGTGCAGACGTCAACCTACGAGACCATGAGGGAGCGACGCAGCTGGCACTGCGGCGGCGTATGATTGCCAGGGAAAATGATGATCGGCTAAAGCTCACGAGTATGGAGAATCTTTTGAGGCGGAATGGCGGGACTTTGTAAACATGATTTGAACTACGTATCTCTTTTGTGTAGGAAACAGGACCCCAGAGAAGGATGCCGAGCAGCGGGAAGAAGAAAGGGACGAGTTATGCGGATGGGAGGAACTTATGGGGGATTTGTGGGACGAGTCCGAGGAAGAGGAAGAAGAGGATGATGAAGAGCTTTTGGAATGGGAAGGAAACGGACATGTACTAAACGAAGAAGAACCGAGAAAGGAATGAAGAGAGAAAGGGAAATACGACAAGCCGAGCAATTTATAGAATAAATTCTTGGTGAACTTCAGTTACCCTAATGTAAATCATAAAAAAGGAAAAGAAAAGGAGAGTGTGGCAGGCAAATCCGGGTGAGACGATATGACCAGCATAAGCCCAAAGAAGGTAAAAAGCTATCCGGAGGGTGACACGAAGAGAATGAAAGCGAAAAGAAAATAAAGAAAGGGAAATGTAATTAGTTAGGCAAATAGTTAGTGTGCTCCGGACTGGGGACAGGATTTCTCTTTTGTTGTTAATTTGACATATGTATATTTTGTAGTACTAAAGTCTTAATTGGTGATTAATCGATTATGGATATCTATCCCCTGGATTACCACAACTTGCAAGGTTGGATAAACAAATTAATTTTACGCTAAATGGATAAGCTAAGAGACTATGGAAAATGGTTGTCGAACCTCAAGTCATGGCGGTGTTGCCTGCGGCATGGTGGACGTGGAAGATGGAATGAAGATCACGGAATTCTGAAGCTCTCATGAAGGAGATACAGGAACAGCGAAGAAGAAAAGGGGAAGACCATTTAAGTTGAGATATTAATATTATTATTTACATATACGCAAAATTTTAAGTTCTGTAAACCGTGAACTCCTCCGTTCCTGCATACCTTTGATATCACTCGAATGCGAGCGCTTTATCTTTTCGTTGCTAGCTTGTACTTTAGCGTAAAATTAATTCGTTTATCCAACCTTGCAAGCTGTGGTAATCCAGGGGATACGCAAGGCCAATTATGCTGCATAGACAGCCGAAAGGCCTTAAGATTTGCAGTAGGGGAATTCAGGAGACAGGAACCGTCGTTATGGTGGTGTATGCGCCATGGAGATTTTGGGGGGGGGGGGGTGTTTTTTTTTTTTTTTTTTTTTTTTTTTTGATTTTATCATTTTATTTATGTCCCGGCTCAGGGCACGCTAAACTAATTCGTAAATGCATCCGCCTTTACATGCTGATTCATTCTGTCATTCTTCGTATCCTTCCTCTTGTCCTATTTAATCTCTTCGTGTCGCCTTTGTGCTAGCTTTCCTAACCTCCGGCTTTTCGGGTCTTCTATGCTCACTCATATATGCCCACAGCCCACTACACTTCTTTCTGTTCTCTTTCTTGATTTCCTGGTGTTTTCTATCCCTTTATCCATGTTCATCCCCACCGCCCGCCATCGCCGCGTCTTTACAAACCCGTGATATAAAAACATCCACGTTCGTCTTCCCCTTCCGGTTCCTTGTATATCCTTTCTTCCTCTTCATCCTCTTGTTCCATCCCTTCGCCCCATCCCCCCATATCTCGCCTAACCATGGGGATAGGTAGCTACACTGCTGTGGTAAACCGTGAAGGGGATTTAAGACCAACATTTTGACAGAAAACTACCTGGATATCGGACTTGATGCACTTGTGAGAAAATGATATTGCTTTCAATAAGGTTATGCGTCAAGGACGAGTACTTACTTATCCAACGTCTAGCATTTTCTAACTTATCCACTAGAGTCAAGTTGAAGCGTTATGTTCACCCAACTCTAGGAGTCCAGCTCACATCTTTTTAGACCAGCAATACTCGAAAGAATCGTAGATTTGCCAGTCGGGGTACAGATTGACGCGGCGAAATGGCACGTGGTTGCAGGTGGAGGTGGATGTGGAGCTTTGACCTCAGGGTTAACCCCGTGCTTCGATTAGCTTCAAGACCACATGAACTTCACCTTTGCCCTGAGCCCTACCCTAAGAATGTCTGAGTTTATAAAAAGCCCCCAGAACCTCAACTGCCGAAAAATAAAGTTCTACGACCATGTGTTTTCAAAGAATATCTGCGCGACCGGCGACGATGATATGGTATTGAAGAAAAGCAATGATTTCCAAAGATCCTTAGCGAACCGGATTCGCCGCCGAAGTTTGTGCTTATTCCTTGGTTATTCTTTGTACATATGTACGTCCGTATCTACCGAAATCTTCGAACTTTGTGGTGTTCTATACCGAAGTTTAAGTGCATATTCCTTGATTTTTCTTTTTACGTCTCTAGATACATATCTGCCGAAATTCTTAATTCTCGAACATCACGGCTTGTACGGCTTGGACGGGCACACGAGCACGTGCCTATCTTAAAGTCGGTGGCAGGGCCGAGACAAGGATATCTTTGCCGTTGCGCCATGTCGAATGATGTTTCCCATGGAATCCCAAGGAAGTAAACTCAAGCGGTTAGCTAGTTTTGCGGGTTTGTGGATTCCCCACCGCTTTGGCCATCTATCTATGGAGTCATCATTCAGATGGTTATCCAGCCTCTTCAGAACGCCTGAAACAACGAGGGTTGGAGGGTTGTTTCGGTAGTGAGCGGAGAGATATCCATCTACGCTCACCGCTGTAGGAGGCGTAAAGCGGGCTTCATCGAATCAGGAATGGTGAAATGCATCTGTTGACGACGTGCCAGGATAGCTAGAGTGGCTCTAGAGTCTCTAGTCTGGCGTTTTGTTGCTAGCGTGTTAATCCTAGAGCTGTTTACTCAACAGAAGCAATGGACGATAAACGAGTTTCGTTTGCGCATGTACCACACGACGAATCGGTCTACGTACGCATAGATGGCTGTGTAAGTCAGGGTCGGAGGAATTGACAGGTTTGATGGACATCTAATTGATTCCTTAATCAAGGTAACGATAAAGATGTTACTTTTGATATTTGCAATCCTAAAATTATGACTTGAGATCCACAAGCTTAGCTACCGCTCAACTCTACCGTTAACCGACGACTTTCCCCACGCGGAAGAGCCGCAGCCAGACTCTGACACCTAAACAGTAAAGAACGACAGGCTAGAACAGATTCTTCTGCTTCTTCCCCTTGCGGACCGGTGTACTCATCAGTAAGGCGCGAGGTTGGTGACAGATGGTGATTTATCATCGGCGGACCCTGGGGATCTCATGCACAATTTAACGCCTGTTGCCAAGCCTCACCAACATCCCCACCCCACCCTCCATAGCTCAAGCTCAACAACCAACCCGCTCGAACGGCCTGTGAATAAAGCACCGCCATCCCCCGACGTTGCTTTCCATTGATTCCTTCTACACTACACTCTGCAACGTATCCTCTTCTTAATACTAATTCATACCCTTTAATCAACTATCATAATGTCCGGTCTTCCTGAAGTTTACATTGTCTCGTCCATTCGGACACCCCTCGGTGGTTTCCAGGGGTACGTACTCCGGCATCCGTTTTCCTGGCTCAACACCAAATTCTGACATCTACAGATCCCTCGCCTCCCTTACCGCCACCCAATTGGGTTCCCACGCCATCAAGGCCGCCGTTGCAAAGGCCGGTGTCAAGCCCGAGGATGTCGAGGAGGTCATCTTCGGTAACGTCCTCTCCGCCAACCTTGGCCAGAACCCCGCCCGCCAGTGCGCTCTCGGTGCCGGTCTTTCTCAGTCCGTTGTCTGCACCACCGTCAACAAGGTCTGCGCCTCTGGAATGAAGGCCATCATCCTCGGAGCCCAGACCATCATGACCGGAAACGCCGACGTACGTTATCCCGGAATTCAGTGACCACTTCCGTGACCACCCCGGCTAACACACCTCAGATTGTCGTCGCCGGAGGAACCGAGTCCATGTCCAACGTCCCCTACTACATGCCCGCTGCCCGCAACGGCGCCCGTTTCGGCCACAAAGAAATCATCGACGGAGTCCTTAAGGACGGTCTTACCTGCGCTTACGACGAGAAGCACATGGGGTTGGCAGCCGAGCAGTGTGCATCCGACCACTCCATCACCCGTGAGCAGCAGGACGACTACGCTATCGCTTCCTACGAGAAGGCTCAGGCCGCTACCGCCGCCGGGTTGTTCAAGGACGAGATTGCTCCCGTTGAGGTTTCTGGAGGTCGCGGAAAGCCTAATAAGATCGTCGACACTGATGATGAGGTTAAGAACTTGAACCCCGAGAAGCTCCGCGCTATGCGCCCTGCTTTCTTGCCTAATGGAGGAACTGTCACAGCCCCCAATGCCTCCCCCATCAACGACGGAGCTGCCGCCACCGTCCTCGTTTCTGCGAAGAAGTTGAAGGAGCTTGGATTGACTCCCATTGCCAAAATCCTTGGATGGGGAGACGCCGAGCACGAGCCTGTCAAGTTCACCACTGCGCCCGCTTTGGCTATTCCTAAGGCCATCAAGCACGCTGGACTCGAGGCTTCCCAGGTCGACTTTTACGAGATCAACGAGGCTTTCTCTGTTGTCGCTTTGGCGAACTTGAAGTTGCTTAACCTTGACGCCGCTAAGGTTAACGTCAACGGAGGAGCTGTTGCTATTGGACACCCCTTGGGAGCTTCTGGAGCTCGTGTTGTCACCACCTTGATCCATGTCTTGAAGCAGAAGGGTGCCAAGGTTGGATGTGCCGGTATTTGCAACGGTGGTGGAGGAGCTTCCGCTATTGTTGTTGAGGCTTGTTAGGGGGTTGGTCTAGAACGGTTGGAATCTCAAGATTCTAGGGAATCTAAAGAGACTAGCCGAGCTAGACTGTAAGATTGTATTGCTTGATGATACCAAGAAATGTTTTTGTATGCGGGTTTGCTTTTGGGTTTAATGGGTTGGGTTGGGTTATGTTTTATGACGTTGATATCTAGATGAATCTGAAAAAGGACATCATGGGTGAATAATAAAGGAAGGGCGATACCCCAAATATTCTCCGGTACTTTGTGATTTTCCACTCCTTCAGCATTACGATGGAATTGAGTTTCTGTGAAATGACGACGCATCATGCAGCTGCCCATTGTGCAGTTTAAGACATGCAGTAAACCTTAAATTGACTTCCGCATCTGATATCATTTTAACTTTCTACAAATCAAAAACGCCAAACGCAACTATCTGCAACCCTAGGTATCGCAATTTAAATCCAAAATCCCCATTCCTTAAGGTCCCTGGTAACCACCCCTTCCCCCATGTCCACCTCTGTTCCCACCCCTCCCTCTTCCTCCTCTCCCACCCCTTCCTCCGCCCCTATTGAACCCGCCCCTCCCTCTTCCTCTGTGTCCCCCCCTCCCATTTTCCTCATAATCCCTCATTCTACTCTCCCACCTGGGCTTCTTCTGTTCCCAAGCCTCCTCACTCTGACTAACCCAATCCTCCATCCCCAGTAATCCACAGTATGTTGACGTCTGCTCATTCCTATAAGGCCTAGGCTGTTCCCCCTTCCCAGCCTCCTCCTCATGCACCGGCGCAGTAACCACAAAGTTCTCCGGCACCTCTAGCTTATCCTTCTTAACCACATTCTCCTCCACCCATTCTCTCGCCTCTTTTATTCCGCTTTCTACGGCGTCATGAGATAACCCCTGGAGCGCGGCTACTCCTTCGTTGGTAGTACCCGGAAACTGGTTAGAGAAGCGACTGATGGAGAGAAATTCAGGGTCGTAATAGAGGCCGGTACGTTTACGGTTGGGACCAAGTGGGGAAGAGAAGGGGACGGTGAGGATTTGGAGGAAGTCCCGGTGGGGGAGACATTTGTCGAGCGCGAGGAAACGGGTACAGTTGTGGACTGCGGCTGGTATGGCGACGGGCGGGGCGGAGGTGGGCTTCGCTACGGCGGCTGGTGCAGTGGCGGTGATGTCGTCGTCGAGGTCGAGGGAGAGCTCGTCGGGGTTTGCGGGTGCGGCAGCGGTAGGAGCAGAAGCAGCAGAAGCTTCGTCGTCGAGGTCTAGGTCTATCTCATCGGTATTCTTGGTTGCTGGTGCAAGATGCCCAGTCGTATTGGCGAGCCCCTCATCAAGGTCGAGCTCAATTTCATCAGAGTTCTTAGGAGGCGCAGTGGGAGCAGGTTCATCATCGCCGTCTAGGTCGATCTCGTCTGGGTTGGTCGCAGCTGCGTCGTCTAGGCCGAGGTCGAGTTCATCTGGGTTGGCGGTCACGGCGGCAGGTTGCGGGGGAGCTGTGTTAGCTGCCGATGAGTCACCATGATTCACCATGGCGGCGAACTTGACATGCAAATGGCCCGAGAACCAGTATTTTGGCTGCAACTTTTTGAGTAGCGATTCCGCTGGCGGACTACCGAGTTCTCCATTTTTGCTGTCCTCAATAAAGAAAGGCTTCTTTTTAAATAATGCGTTGGTATCACCAAAGTGTTCGATATTGGCAGGCCAATCGTGAGAGAGCATAACGTCTAGTTTCCCCTGGACCTGGAAAAGCTTGTAGACATCGTAGGTACGGATGTGGTAGATGGATTTGATCTCGTTTGGGAGGTAGGGAAGAACCTCGTAGTGCGGCTTGGTGTAGTCGTTGCTTTTGTAGATTCCGCTGAGACCGCCGATGCGAAGGTTACCGACTTGGATGACGTTGGAGACGCCCATGTAGAAAATGTTTGGCGCGACCCAGCCTCCGTGGAATCTGTGAAGGTCAATCAGTACACAGCCAACAAATGAAACCTACAGATACGTACAGCTCCATTCCATATGCACTCGCCTCATGGTTTCCACCAATAAATAGCGTCAAGACAGGTGCCTTCCGCTTTCCAGAATAGTATTCATGAAAGTCCGCCATATCGCGATACTTTGGTGGGCAAGACATGACCTCGAGATCCGACAGATTCCGCATAGCCTGAAAATCTCCACATATTATCAAAAGGTCGACGACAAAGTTATTTTCCTCTTCAGCCTTCTTGACAGAGTCATAGATTGCGTTGAGTTGACCATGACCCTAGCTGCGGTGGTGAGCTCGAGCTTTTGAAAAGCTGTTCCGGAGAGTGCTTACGCAGCCTTCGACGGCTATACGAAGCCCTTCGTGAAATTCACCGGTTCCGTTAGACATGTGTACAAACAGCCGTTTGGAAGTCGAGTAGTTTCTATGGCGGAGGTGAAGATGGAGGTGGAGGCGAGGGTTGGTGGGGAAGCTGAAGAGTCGCGGTGCTGAGCTGCAGCTAGTGATAGGCAAGACGCGTCTTGACACGTAACCACAAATGTATTCAGCACCGGAATACATTTACGGTGACTATCATCAGGAAAACGACAATAAGAATAACGCGGCTCAACTGGTGGAGGACACATGCAAACTCAGCGCCAGATCCTGCCCTTTCCACCTCGCCCTAGTCTCTTCCCCCCATACATTTCTCCCTGCGAAGTGCCTATCTTGGCGCGCTATTCTTATTGTCGTTTTCCTGAAGATAGTCACCGGGCAGGGGATGGGATTTTCGACCTATGTACTTATTCCTGCGTGCTTCATCTATGCTCTATGTCCATGCAACCGCAATATATTCCAAGAAGGCCCAGAGTTGTTGATTGCAACAGCGTTCGATATCCCCTGCATGACCGTCAACTTGGAGGATGTTCTCGCGGATTCTTTCGATGCTAATGGATCAGATAAAATCAACTAGGATCGAAAGGGTACTCGTCATGAGTAAAGCGCTCGTAGCGAGTGATATCAAAAGCATTGAGCAACAAAGAACCTCACGGGCTACTGGAATTGAGACCCCTAAACTCCAATTTGAAAACTAATCTACATAAATCACACTATCCATCTCTTGCCAGAGGCCAGAGGCTTTCTTCCAGGTCTCAGCTTCCCTGCTTCCATATCTGCAGTTACAGATGCATTGACTGCCACAATTCTATCCACACAAGCTCTGCAAAACCATATGTTACAAACATCACAGAATAGATTGGTACTTCTACATTCCCTTCGACGGCCATCAGACCGCTTAACTTTTACCCCATCTTTTCTGTCTTCAAACCTGCACACGGTGCAATGACTCCGCTGGTTCCTACCGTGGCGCTTGATTTGATGATCGCATGTTAGAAGATTTGGTACCGTTGTGACACCAAAGGACTTTGAATAGCGCAACTGATTTGTTTTGCGCTGGTGCCGTGTGGACCTGAGACGAACTTCTCGCGATGCCCCCGTTGGCTCCCATGGCGTTTGATTTATTTGGACTCGGCCGCTGGGTGTGTCTTGAACCGCAGGGTGTGCTGGTGAATCTGGGGGTTGAGGTGAACCCGTATGTGGACGTAGAGCTGGACTCGTAGGCAGAGGTTCAGTACTGCTGCTAGGGGAATCCGAATACAACTCAGAATCGTCTTCAACTGTTGGAGGAGGTGGCTGTGGCCTTGCTGTGCGCGGCGGATTCGAGGGGGTCGTGCTGGTACAAATGGACGGATCCGAGGGTGTAAACCTGTTCAAAACGGACGTATTCGTGTGTGTTCTGCTGGGCAAGATCGCGGGGTCCCGAGGGGTTTCGCTGGATGAACTGATTGATGTGTTCATGGCGTTCAATGTTGATTTTGCACCGAAATTACAGCGCGAGATTGTTGTATCTGCAGATTGTAGAATACGGGCAATTGCTTCATTTCTTGATGCTTCATCCCGTAACCTCGATGTTCTGCGACCAGTTTGGTTTCCAGGCACTTTGGCGGGCCTGGACTCGGAGGCCTCATTCCTGATTGGCGGAGAATTCGTTTGGGAGACATTTTGTGTTGTCGCAGCGGTTGGTTCACGAGAGCTGCGATGCCTGACTGACAGTGACGACGTCCTTGCTTGCCGTCTTCCACCGTGCCCTCCACCATGAATCGACGTTGAGAAACCCTTACACACACCCCGGCGAGAACATCCTCCAACTCGACGGTCATGCAGGGGATACATACGAAGAACAAACAGCGGGAAATCCGACGGAACCCAATGATCTCTGATTCAGTTGAGGTTAGTGAGGCTTGGTAACTGTCCCTGAACGTGCTTCCGTTTCATTGACCGAAATCCATCGCGCGCGTTGATCACGACAAGGACGATTGGTTAGATGTGATTAATTTATATTGTTTACGTGGGATTATTCTACTATGTATCTACTACTGGTATAATTCCTGGACAAACATCCAGCGCACATGCACAAATTTCTCAACGCCTGGGTATCCAATCTGACAGCCGTTGGTCTGAAATTTGCTTCAAAAACACCTCGACTCCCAACACCAACACCACCTTCCACTTCTATCTCCATCTTTAATTTAACCTCAACTTCGAATTCATTTAGAATCCCATTAATTTGAAAATTCCGCCAATCTTTCTTCCAACAGTCTCGCCGTAACCGAGCTCGATCAATCCTTTAGTAAATTTCCATCCCCTCTCACCGTTTCTGAGCGGGTAATCAACCACAGGAGGAATGCCGGTTCCGATAAACCTAGATCTATCGACGGCAACAGCCTTGAGGTTGCAAACACTTCTCAATCCTTCCTCTCCAGCAAAGCGTCCGTATCCGGATCCCTTCACTCCTCCAAAGGGCAACGACTGGTTGAGGTAGTAAACCGCAAAGTCGTTGACGGATACCATACCACACTTCATCTCCTTTGTAACACGCTCCAAATCCCTGGGGTTTCCTCCAAAGACGGATCCACCAAGAGCGTACTCAGTGCTGTTTGCCAATTCAATGGCGTGGGAGACAGAGGTGGCAGGCATGAGCAAGCAGATAGGGCCGAAAACCTCATTCTGGGCGATGGCCATGCTAGGAGTCACATCGACAAGGAGAGTGGGAGAGAAGTAGTGTCCCTTGGGGTGCTTAGGATGGTTGTATCTCTTTCCACCACAGATCAATCTGGCACCCTGGGAAACAGCCTCCTCAACCAAGCCCTCAAGACGAGCAAAGTGAGCATCAGAAATGACAGCACCACAGTCAATACCCTCCTTATCATCGTCGAGGATGGATCCAAGACGGAGCTTCTCAATACGCTCGGAGAGCATCTTGATGAGCCGGGGATAGACCTTGGGCATAGCGATGATACGCTCGATACCAACACAGTTTTGACCACAGGACTGGAAGACACCACGCATGAGGATGGAAGCAACGCTGGAGAGAGCCTTGGTGTCGTCGAGAATAACAGCGGCGTCTTTGCCTCCGAGCTCGATACAGAGAGGGGTCAACTGCTTGGAGGCAGAGGCGGCAACGTGGTGAGCAACGGGGCGAGATCCAATGAAGGTGATATGGGCCAATCCCGGGTGGGAGGTCAAGTGGGGTGCAACCTCGGGCCAGCACATGATGGACTGGACGAGGTCGGGGTTGTGTCCACAAGCTGTGAGAGCTCCCTTAACAATGGAGATGTAGTACTGAGAGGACCAGGCAGTCTGCTCAGATCCCTTGACGACGATACCGTTTCCGGCAAAAATTGAGGAAATAATCGGAGACAACAAGTTGTGGAAAGGGTAGTTCCAGGACACCAAAGCGGCAACAACTCCAAGAGGTTCATAGCGGACATGGACCTTCTTGTAGCACATGAGGGGCCAGCTGGAAGAACGGTCCTCGGGAGTGAGAGCTTTCTCTCCGTGAGTCAAGACATATTTCAGCTTCTCAACGGTAACGAGAATCTCTCCAAGGGCGGCATCAATCTTGGTCTTTCCGGAGTCGAGACAGGCAACCGCTGCAATTTCGTCCTGGTGGGAGAGGATGTACTTGAGAAGGGTGCGGAGAACTTTACGGCGCTCGTCGAAGCTGGTGCGTGCCCAAGCTTCCTGGGCAACGGAGGAGGCCTTGATGGCAGCGTCAATGTCCTCAGGATAGTGAGGCTTGACAGTCCCAAGGTAGGCACCAGTGGCAGGAGCGTAGCATTGGATGTTCCAGTTTGACTCTAACTTGATGGCCGGAGAATCGAGAACCTTTCCTTTCCAACCGGGGGTAGCTTCTTCAGGGACGGCAACAGCGTAGGGAACGCCATTCCAGCGAGTCGCGCGGTAGGCGCGGAAGAAGTAGAAGCTGAAGAAGGCGCATAGGAGGGAGGTGAGAACTGCAGTTGCGGATGGAAGTTCGGGGATCGACGAATCAGGGACACCGAGAGCGCTGAGACCGAAGCCGCCGCCGTCACGTTGGATTGAGCAGCCGATTTTAAAGCCCGAGACTAGGAAGTCGAAAGAGACTCTACAGAAGGTGTTAGATCTAGAATACCGGAAGACAATGAGGTGATGGGATAACAAACCTCATAGCCATGACTGCGGTTGTCCTTGATTGACCGAGGAGTGGGACCCTGAATTGGCGTTGAGGAGCAGCCGAGTTCGTGTCGTGTCCCGATCACGCCCTGGTTATCCAACCCCTGCAAGGCCAGAGCAGGGATTAAACCCTTTACAATAAAGCTTAGCTAAAGCTGTCAGATATTTTCTTGAAATCGTCTCTGTCGGTACGACAACTCACCTGTATTTCCCTCAATTTCCCCAGCTTCACTATGGCCTCTTTCTGGAACGCCCTCACTGGAAAATCTTCCAAGAAGCACAGTGACAATGCTCCTGCCGACTCTGGAGATATTGCCCCGACTACTACCTACGCTGCAGCTCCAGCTTTCGATCCAAGCTCTGTCTCTTCCGTATCCAACTTCCTCACTGCCACAGTTGATCCAGCAGCTCTTCACCCCCTCGCAAACCTCGGCGGGGGCCTTACCTACCTCGATATCGACGACGCCGCTATCAACAACCTCCCCGGTTCTCAGACTGTCCTTCCATCACGCGGATGGTCCGATGATCTCTGTTACGGAACCGGTGCCACCTACCTTGTTGCCTTAAGCATGGGCGGCGCCTACGGTATGGTTGAGGGGTTCAAGAAGCTACCACAGAACACACCTCCACGGCTAGCTCTCAATGGAGTTTTGAATGCGGTTACGAGGCGGGGACCTTACATAGGCAACTCGGCAGGAGTGTTAGCCCTAACTTACAACGCAATCAATTCGACAATTGGATATTGGAGAGGAAAGCATGATACTACGAATTCAGTGGTGGCAGGAGCTATTGCTGGCGCAGTGTTCAAAAGCACTAAAGGTTTAAGACCAATGTTGTGGAGTAGTGCATTGGTGGCGTCAGCGGCGGGAGCTTGGGCGGTCGGAAGTAAGGCTGTTTTGGCGCAGTGGTAATGATTCAGCGTTCAAGTAATTGTGGAAAAAATCTCTACTCTGTTTTTTGGGTTTGTAATGATGGAATTGGGAGCATTGCATATGGAGTATTTAGAGTTGAATTTGCAAAAACGTATGGGAAGTATATGGTAATAATGTTATGAAGCTATTGATAATTTAACATCCTCATAAAGTGAACTAAAGCTTCGGTCTAAGGCCAAATTCGGCTTGCCGAGATGCTGCCGGGCTAACCCCAGACTTTGATCGGGCTTGCACCGATGAGAGTCTTCCCGCAGAGCCTCGACGCCGCAACGCTAAAGCAACCACACGGCCCACACCCCACCACCGCGATCTTCACGCCCCGCCCCGACAACACCGAGGATGGACAGCCCGCTCGTCTCCTCACTTTTCCGTTCGTTACGGCATCACCGATCATGCCTTACCCGCTCGCAACTTCAGCATATTCGTGCACCCCGGCGTACGATTGTCTCCCTCCGACCCGACGCCAAAAGGGCCGCCAAAGAGGGTGAATGGTTTGCCAAAACGCCGTTCTTGAACAACGACATGAGCGAAGAATTTCAGCGGTATCCGATGGTCACTGCGGCGGATTTGGCAAGGCGAATAGAGCGACCAAAGCGCGTAAAAATGTTGGTGCGAGACTACGTCGATGGTTGTGTCCCCCACTCCCGGTTATGAACCGTGCAGAGGGAGCTGAGGATGTAGATGCGCTGTATAATCCCCACTACGGATACTTCAGTAAACATGCGGTTATTTTCGAAACGGAACGCCCGTTCGATTTTACCAGCATGAAGGACGAAATGGAGTTTCATCACAAGCTTGCGGAGGAGTACACGAGGTTCGAGGATAAACTTGATGCGGTGGAATTCAACCCAATAAGACAACTTTGGCATACACCGACAGAGCTGTTCAAGCCTTACTATGGAGAAGCAATTGCTCGGTACCTTGTCACCAACTACAAGCTCTCCCTTTACCCCTACAACGACCTCATCATCTACGAAATGGGAGCCGGAAACGGAAGTATGATGGTCAATATCCTTGACTACATCCGCCGTAGCGACCCCGACGTATACGCAAGAACTAAATACAAGGTTATCGAAATTTCAACCGCCCTCGCTACTCTCCAGAAGAAACGAGCCGCCTCGCATAACCACCTCGACAAAATCGAAATCGTCAACAAATCCGTTTTCGACTACGACCTCTACGATCCCTCACCCTGCTTTTTCTTGGCACTTGAGGTCTTCGACAACTTCGCCCATGACATGATCCGTTACGACCCGGAGACTGAGACCCCCTACCAGGGAATTGTCTTGTGTGATCAGGACGGAGATTTCCACGATTTCTACGTGCCGCAACTCGATCCCATCGCAGAGAGGTTCCTAAGGGTTCGGCAGCATGTCGTTAGAGGTGCCTACAACCACCCTTTAGGTACCCCCAAGCTTTTGAGGAAGATGCGCGGCATGCTCCCCGGTGCGAGCAACTTGACGATTCCTGAATACATCCCTACCAAGGCAATGTTGTTCTTTGACGTTCTGAGAGAATATTTCCCCGCTCATCGATTGGTGATGTCGGATTTCTCTAGTCTTCCGGATAGTGTGCAGGGTGTCAATGCGCCTGTTGTGCAGACTAGATTTGAGAGGGAGACGGTACCTGTTACCACGCCTTTTGTATGGCTCCTTCGGTTTTTATTAAGTAATGAAAAACTGCTAACAATAAATAGGTCCAGCAAGGTTACTTTGATATTCTTTTCCCGACGGACTTTGAGGTGATGGATGATATGTACAAGGCACTCACTGGAAAGTTGACACGAGTGATGCAACATGAGGATTTCATGCAGAGATGGGCTTATTTGGAAGAGACTGAGACTAGATGTGGTGAAAACCCGATGCTTGGTTGGTATAAGAATGTTGCGATGCTTAGCTCCGTTTAGGCTGTATTATAGTAATGATGAAAGGAATTTATATCTAACCGAACGAATAAAGACTGCCATTAATATATGCTTTTTCTGGTCTCCTTATGAAATAACGAACTTCTGTTAAACTCTCCTCCAGCGCCTTCTAGTACGGCCTTGGGAAGTAGGAGCTAGCACTATAGATCGGAAAATCCACAAAATCCCATGGGAAATCCCATGGGAGGTCATATATCGCCTAAAGCATATTGCGGCCTCCCAAAACTCTGGGACGCTGCAACTGCACAAACATGGATGTGTGATGTATGTTACCCGCAACATTTCCAACCCGACAATAACAAAAAATTGATGAAATAGTTCGGGAAATAATGTTTATCAAGACCTACCGTATTACAAATGATTCTCATGGTTACTTGTTATTGTTGGGTAACAATTTTACGCATATCATGCATCACACACCCATGTTCATGCGGTTGCTCTGTTCCAGAGTTTTGGCAGGTCGCTATAAAATTATACAGACCATCGACAACTTGATAGCCAACCAACGTCCCAATTCTTCATCTCTCCGCCTCCGCAAAAATGAAAACTAACAATCTAAGATCTAGAAAGTACCGCCTCTCTTCAACAACAGCATCTCGATACTTTTCTGTCTCTTTTTAGCTTCACCTTACGCCACCTTGATCCTTCTCCTGCATATTGCTAACAACGTCCAACCTTTTTATTTTTTATCTCACGAGTTAATATCTGCGCCTTCGCCCAGTAAGTAATAGAAGCGCCACATCTTTGTAACCAGAAGAAACAATAAGCGAAAAAGCTAACAGAGTATTAAAATAAACCTAGGGAGTGAACGTAGCGAATACAAACAATTTTCACTACATGAGACACCAAGATAATCAACAAGTGAGAAACAATGAGCAAGTGGTGTTTTGGAGGTTGAAGTTTGTGCCGGATGTTGCATATTTATTTGTGATGTCATACTTGAAATTGAGTATTATCCAATTGAAAGAGCGCAAAACCTTTCTCTTTCGGTTTCACTATGAAACATTTGTTAAGTCGGTAGTGCATTATGGCTGCTTATGAGAGATCGGATGGCTTTACCGAAAATTATATGTAGCAGCACCCGTTAGTAAGCCGTAGTGTACTATAGAGTATAACGCACGCATAGTGCATGTTTATCAAAGCCCGCCCTGTGCATCAAATACCTTATCTAACCGGCAAAAGTCTGATACCACTCAAGTCTCAGCCGCAAATTGGAGCTTCTAGACGGGCGTTCATTCATGATACGTTTCCACAAACTCAACAATGAACCGCTAGAAATGTAACGCCATTAGCTGATGATAATCGCGCATACCTACGGTAGAGTATCATTTAGGTTTTCATCAAACAATTCAAAAGTTTGGTCTTGCGCCAACGCACACTAGCCACAATTTTTTTCTCTGCCAGCTTTTGGCACCTGTCAAGCCATGTCTCATACTCACAGCTGCCATAATATGCATCATAAAGCTATGTTAAAAGCATGGGTTTGCAGGAAAGTGGTATCAGACTTCTGCAGGTCAGCCATATAATTTTCTTCGGATTTTGCGCAGTGAATTGAGAGGGAAGTGCATTTTTGAGCAAGGGTACCTACTTCACTAAAAGCGTTTCTCACGGCGCGACGTTTACATACAGCCGAACAGTTTGGTGGGTATAAATGTGGCTATATATACAGACAAAAGTCCCTTCGGATGTTCTTCAAACCGAGACATTCTTAAAATTCACTTCCAATCGTCTGAAGTAGTCCAACAATGGTCTCAGCACTCACTCTTTCGGTCCTGCTCCTCGGTGCGATCACACCGCTTGTATCAGCTCGACCGCCCTTTCACTCAGACCAGGGATCAGGTAAAGCGTTGGGCTTTAGTGATCCAATCCGGTGAAGTTATCCTCCTAATGTTTTCTCTCCCTATGGCCTGTTTTGGTCGAAACTTGAGTACTGCAAGTCAGAAGGTTTCTGGAACCCAGTGTGTGATAAGCGACCCAGAGAACCCTTCATGTGTTACAATCTAAAAGAATATGATAAACAGTATGCTCGACCCTCCCATTAAATTAGATATAAAGCTTAAAACTGTTATTCAGGATTGCGAGCTACCAAGTACTGGACGGATGCTGCAAATTCTTCTTCGAGGAGAATTGTAAGTCAAAAATGTTTGAAGGTTGCGCGAGAAGGAAAAACTAAGTTTTTCCAAGTTTGTATCTCAGAAAAGATATAGAAAAAGCTAACAAAAGGCAGTGGATATTCTAATAAACTAAAACCGCAGTGGTACAAAAAGGCCAGAAGTTTTCTTTGCTGTCATAGAACTAATGGCGACCCAACTGTCGCAAGTATGGAAACTAATTTTACATGTGTGGAAATATTGTTGTTCCGCCGTATTATCTGTTTAAATCGGTTATTACGTATTTTCTATTAGAGATAATGGAGTTTAGAGCCAGCTTTAGTGCACAGGCGGCCACTATCAGAAACGCCGTTGTGCTTCGCCAAAGACGTTGCACCCTTGTGAAACTCCCAAATTACAATGTGGTGAATGGTGACTCGGAGTGGTCTAACAAAGCTCTCGATACAGCATATTCGACCACTTGGTGTGAATTCAACCTCCGCAATACAGCCCCAAATGAAATCCGGATCAATGAAGGTTAGATACCCGACGGCGAGAGATTTATGAGACGCGTCTGGTCCCTTCCTGTTTCACGTTCTCCTTCACTAATAACGAGTCGCTTCATCGCTATCAATCCAACTCCTGGCCATATAATAGGGCAACAGTAAGTATCCATCAGACGATGTTAACGAAATTGTCGGTAGAGATTGTTTAGTAGATGCTGATGACGTGACCAAACAGCGGAAGCGTTCAGGTTCCGCAGCTTCAAAGAAGCCCAAAGCCACGTTGGCTCGCTGTTCAGTTGGATGGTAAATTCTATACTAGTTTCTCTCGTGTTAGCCTATCGTTGTCCTGACAAGTGACATCTGCGTCGCACTAGTCTAGCAAGAGACCTGCAACAGCTGTACTACTTTATTCATTGAATAAAGCCCAAAATAGCGACGCCCGACCAGTATAATTCTTCGAGTCATCATCTGCACCCGATGCGAGCTGCGAGAAAGCTTCACATCTGTTACTCTGCAATTTTTTGGCTGCCGATGATAGTGGAGTTCTTCCAGATTCGTCTGTCCAGTTTGCATCCGCGCCATTCTCCAGCAAGAATACATTTTGTCCGTTAGGCCCAATGCTTGTGATTATCAAGAGAGATGTCCTGACGGGTTGCGCCATTCTGTAGTAGAAGGTTCATAATCCTCGTCATGTTCATAGACAGCGTTCGCGAGCGGAGTATAAGTATCCATCGCAATCTTGCGAGTCGATGGTTGCACCTTTTTTGAGCAACAGCTGTGCAACGTTTTTGCGACCGTATTTGGCAGCGAGCGATAGTTGACCTTTTCCTGCCTTCTCTCGCGATTCAATATCTGCGCCTTTCTCGAGCGTATAAACGCCTAGATAGCCAATGGGGAAATGCAAACAAAAATTTAGTTGAGCACTGAAGCACACTAGCGGTGGAAATCACAATCCATAACCAAAAAATCAAGGGGGAAATTTGAAAAAAATATTTCTGCTAGACACTGAAGGACAATGAAGCACACTGGAAGTAGAAATCATGATTCATGACCAAATAATAAAAGGGAGAATTTAAAAAGAAGATTTCTACTGGACACTGAAGTACAATGGAGATGCAAATCATCATTCATGCCTAGATGGCCAAAGGGGGAATTTGGAAAAATATTTCTGCTGGATACTGCAACCCACTGTACTGGCAGTGGAAATACGGTTTTACAAGGAAAAGAAATTATATTTTGTAAGACCGTAGTGATGTTCGCCATTCAAAAGCAATTCGTTCCCGCAGTTTACATATTGCGCCGTTTTTGCCGTACTTTACAGTTTTCTTACCAGAAAAGAGATTTTTTGGGGAGGGTGTGTAGCAGGGTTTTTGTGCCCGGAACGCGTTGGAGTTGTGTTGAGGGGGGGGGGGGGGTTCAGGTCCAATCATGGAAAGTCACCCGATCTTCCCGGGTTTTCGAGAGTGCACGACACGAGAGAGAAACACAAAAGGTGGCAGGGAGCGAAAGGAATGGTGAAATATTAAGAAAAGAAAGGCTGAAAAGCGCAAAAGGATGCTAAGCGGAATCAGCGAATTACAGCAACGGTGAAAAGCTGAAAATATGAAGAAAATGGAGGCAAGCGGGACGGAGACCACGGTTGCATTAAGATAACAAAGGTCGAAAGACGCCATAGGAACGTCGACAAAAGGTAACAAAGGCGTTCACAAATTGTACATGGGAACGAAGATGCATTCGACCGGATTTAACGCTTCATACTACACAACAGGCTCTAGGCAACTCCTGGAATGATTTGGCTGTGTCGTCCAATCAGAAGCGAGCTTCTTAACTTTCGGAAAGAATCCCATATAGTTCAGGTCATCTGTTACTTCTTGACATTGGTTGAGTGGTGTTGCTCCATATTTTGAAGAATTCTGTTCGGTAACTACATCACGCCGCGCGCGTCGTAATGCAACAGCAGCGAATTTAGAGAAGTATCGACACAAAACACCAAATCTCGGGCATATACTTATGTCGATAACCCACGATGAAGGATTTAGCACTGTATATAAACTTTTAGGATTTCAAGTGCTGGATGTCGGGATCGAATAGAGCATGATTACGATAAGTCGCATACAAAGAGTTTGAGGCCCAAGTTTCAACGCTCACGACACACCTTGTTACCGGCCGGCCACACACCTTTGAGACAAAACCTGATGAGCGCTTCAAGAATTTATAATATAGATTATTCCAGGATATGTGTAGCTAACTTTTATTTCGCTTCACGATAGCCCACCTGTGTTGTAGTGTAGCCTCGCTTACTTGGCCCACCCGCGCACGCGCGATGCAACATGGATAGCCACGAGGCGTTCCGCAAACCTGGGGATAAAAATAACACCTTGCTCTCAGCCCGGACCTATATTTACTGTAATCACCTAGCAATAACTGTTTTCGACTGATCATTTGTACTACCAGGATCATAGTGTCCAACAGAATTTTTTTTCTTTTTTTTCTTTCAAAATCCCCCCTTTGGCCATCTAGGTGTGAATTGTGATTTGCACTTCCAATGTGCTTCAGTGTCTAGTAGAAATATTTTCTTAAATTTCCCCTTTGGATATTTGGTTATGAATCGTGATTTTCGCTGCTAGTGTGCTTCAGTGCTCAACTGAAATTTTGTTTTCGTTTCCCTGTTGGCTATCTAGAATTGCAGCGGGCATCTGCGGAACTACGAAGCGTCGTCGAGCGTCCATCGAGGCTCCGCACAGACAAGAAGACATTACCACCGAACCGTTCCGACAATTCTTCGGAGAGCTCTTCCAACACTCTCTTCGCCGTCTCCTCCGGCAGCTCCTGAGTTCGGCTAGACGAGCTTAGACTCTCAACTGCAAGGTAACAAGCGAGGCGCTATCAAATGTGGCAACGTTCTGCCTGTCATGTTAATGCGAGGGATAGTGTATGTAGCTTCTGATATCGTCGGCCTTTGCTTCGGGATTTATTGAGCGCAAAAGAAACGTTCGGAAAGAGTTATCGACTAATGACTTCATGTGAGACATTCCAGTAACAAAAAGACGGCTTTTGGCTGTCTGGACAGCAGAAGCGGCCTTGTTGCAGGCCCAGTGGCATCTCCACTCCATCTCTACCCGCAATGTTTGGGTGGAAGTTGATGTCTTTCCGTGTGTCACTTCAGGGACTACTGATGCCAAGTAAACTATCAACGTCTAGTCACGTTTGCATGTGATCGAGTGAACGAGGTAGCGTACAAGCGTACAGGAGCATATCGCCATAATTTGTCCTAACAATCATTCAACTCAAACCAACTCCTAACTCCCAGCTCTCACAATATTGATTACATGGTACATACTTCTGCTGCAGCATCAAATTTACAACTCCGGCGACACCCCCCTCGCCGGAACAGATCCCAACGACAAAAATATTGCAACACCATCGCCACCCTCAATCTCAGCAAACGGCTCCGGTGTCTCCGAGATAATACGAAATGTATCCATCGGCAGGGCCTTCGGGGGTGCAGGCAACGTAAACATCTTTTCCGCAACATTCTCATCTATGAGATCCTCGAGTTTAGGCTCCTTAACCATTTCCTCCTCAAGTTCAACATCCACAGCAGCTAACCCCTCTTGCTTTAGCACCGGAGTTGGAACTTCTATCGGCTCTGGAGTGGCTGCAATTTCCCGTCTAGAGCGTGCAAGCACGCCAGTTTCCGTGTCACTTACATCTTGCCTTGAAATTCCAGCCCGAGTTACATCACAAGTGGTACAGTCCTCTTCTTGGCATTGATATCCCCAATCACCGCATTTCCTCTGCGTCATTTCTGAGAAGAGCTGAAGTTCTGGTGATGTCCTGTAGGAGGACGCTGGGAGTGGTGGTGTTGCAATTGTGTGAATAGCAACGGTCGCATGGACGGGTTCTGATGAAGTAGTGGTGTTAGATTTTGCTTCTGTGGTGGGTTCTTGTGGTTCTTCCGGCGAGGCTCGGAATGATTCCCGGGGTGTTGAGAGATGAGGTGGTCGACGAGACGTCAACCGCTTGCTTGGTGATGGGAAGGTTTCAGGTGGCTCCGGTATCTGGTCTGCCTGATGAGCCTGCTCAATAGACACTACCGATTTCAGTTCTGGTTGTGGTTTTTCCGATACGGTGGCCTCGAATAAACTCCTATGTGTCCTAGTCGAAGTGATCGCTGGTCAATTACGGCTCAATATATTGTGGCACGTAGGGCGCTTACCTTTGCGTCTTCCATTTTCTGGGTTCAAGGTGTTCATCGTCGTCAACGTCACTCGACAAATCCTTACGTAATCCTGCTGTACTTCCTGCAACGCTCCCTTCCGCTTCATCATCCACAATCCCCACCTCATTATCCACCACAACCACACGTTTCGACGTCTTCACTACCTTTGGCGTCACTTTCTTCGGAGTTCCTTTTTTCTTTGGCGTTCCCGCTCCCTTCACAATACTACGTCCGTGAAGCAGCTCATCTTCCTCATCCTCCTCATATCTATCCAAGAAATCCAGGAAGCTCATCCCTCTGTCCACGCTCTTCTCTGTCTTCTTCTTCTCAGACGGTCTCTTGCTAGGAGCGCTATGCTCCTTCTTTCTTGGTGTTCCAATCTCATATTGTTTCAATGCTCTAATTACTGGGCTCTCGATTGATTTACTGGAAGTCTTGTTGATTGTGCGTACCACGGGAGATTCCAGGATAAGATCAAAGCTTGGTGTTTGTGACCCCAGAATCTTTTTGGTAGTCGATTTAGGTTTAGGAGTCTTCGTCTGCTTTGCAGGTGCGGTAGGAGTTACAAACACCGGTTGAGGAGGCGGTACAGGAAAGTGTTGTGGGGTACCATCGGGGTGTTGGTCGTGCCATGTTGGATCGTAGAACGGATCATCCGGGGTAGGTGCCCAGATATCAGGGTTTTGTTGCTGGGGAGTATCGAGAGGCAGGATAGGACGGGAGCTCTGTTTTTCAGAACCTTTCAGGGGTGTAGTGAGGGTATTTTCTTTGTTGAAAGAGCCAAATTGGAGCTCGTCTTCGGATTCAGGCTCTAAAACGGCTGTCCGAGAGGGCTGGGGGACCTTCGAGGGGATTGCTGAGGGATTTGGCTTTGTTTTGGGGCTGGATGTTGTGGTGGATTGGAGTTCGTCTTCCGAAAGGTCGTCGGTTGTGCTGGTGGATTGTGAGAGATGGGAGGCTTTGAAAGGAGTCGTTTTGGGTTTGGGAGTATTGATGACCTTTGGCGAGGGTTTACGTGTACCGGTAAGCTTCGGTGTAGGTTTCGGCGATGAGAAAATGGTTGGAGAGAATATCCGCCGAGGTGTTAAAAATGCTGGCGTGTTAGATGCTGCGAGTTCGTCTTCTGAGTCGGATGACTCGGTAGTCTCGATAATCTCGAGAGCCGTGGGCTGTGGCTTGCTGCTGATTCGTAGAAGTTTTTTAGTCGGTGTAAAATTTGAGTTTATGGTAGCCTTTTCAGTTTTACTACTTGAGGTAGATGTAAAACTTGAAGCCATTGGTGAAGAGAAGCCTGAAGACGGTTTTTGAGAAGGCCGCGGTAATTTTGACGATGTTTTTGATATTGAACGATCAGACAGGGAGTGAGTATCTGATGTACGTCCTGATACCTGTAAATGTCCTGAACCTGCCGGAACATATTCTTCTGCGCCCTGTAATACGTCCTGTGGTAATAAAACCGAGCTTGGAATAGCTCTCGAGTCGGATGGTAATACTTTCTTTTTCGTACTGTCAGTCGGCATATCAAATGGAGGTCTGCACTGTCCCAGTGGCAGCAATGCTTTCGAACCCACAACCTTTCTCGCAGTTTTCGATGCACTAGCTTCGTCCTGGCCATTATCATCATCCGTTCGCCTCCGCTTCTTATTCTTTCCCTCCCTGATTTCTCGTTCTAGTTCCGCAAGCTCCGTCCAGTGATCTTCCTCCTCCGCCATTGATGGTAGCCTTGCAATATGTCCCCTTGACTCTATAATCTCAAACGTCCGCCAATCGATAATATCAACCTCGCTGTCATCGTAATGCCGACTGTACTTCTCGAAGATCTGCTCCCAAGAGTTCTTGAGACGGCGGTGTGAGACCTGAAGTCCATGGCCAATATCCGGGGCTAATAATGCTTCTTCGGGTGTAATCTCTACTTCGTCATGCTCTTCTTCCGTGGAATCCCCCGAGACCTCTCCTGGACACACTACTGTCGTGGTTCTAGTACCGGGTGTTGCTGGGAGTTTGTGCCGTGCGGAGGTCCGTGATTTCGCTTGCTTGGTCGACCCAAAGCTGTGGGAAACGACCATGGTGTCGCCAACGTAGAGTGTAGAAACTCAAAAGAGCCGAGTCGCGAGTTCGAGGTCGCAGATTGATTGGACGCGTGCCGTTGGTAAGTACTTTGACGCGAATTCCAATCGCGTCACCAATTACCCTAACTAACCTACTATGGCTAGTGCCGCTACCCCTGCCCACACGTTATTTCAAACACTTTAGGACACGCCAAGTTTCTTTAACCTTCACCACATCATGCTCACAGACGACGAAGCGGCCACTCTCGCGATCACCTCATTCTGCACTACATCTGCCTTCTCGGCAGAGCAACTCAAGGCTGCGGAGTTCATCATCACAGCTCTGTCTGATCCTGCTCCGTTCATCGAAGACCTCTTTGCACTATTCGCCGCCTACGATACCTTATACTTCCGCTCGCTCCTGCAGTCCAGTACAACCCTAACATGGTCCAAGCGGATGACCAGTTGTGCGGGGGTATGTGCACTGCAGCTCGACAAAGCTACCAAGCGACCCCTCTCCCCAAGACAATGTTCTGTTCGTCTCTCCGAGCCTCTACTGAAATTCCGACCGAGATCTGATACAATCAATACTCTGCTTCACGAATGCATTCACGCATACCTATTTATTGCTGGAGGAAGACATGTGAGAGGAGACGATCCAACAGGTCATGGGATGGGATTCCAGACACTGGCAGGAGCAATCAACCACCACGGGGGCTATGAGATTACGACTATGCATACGTTTCATGACGAAGTGAGAAGCTATCAAACACACGTTTGGCAGTGTACGGGGAGCTGTAGCTTGTTACCCCCGTATTTTGGAACGGTTAGACGAGCTATGAATAGAGCCCCGGGCCCAAGCGACAACTGGTACGAACAGCACAAGAACACCTGTGGCGGGGAATGGGTTAAGGTTGCTGAGCCAGAGGGGAAGAGCAAGAAGGATGTGGAGAAAAAGGGTGGGCAGAAGAACAAGCTAGACAGCTGGCTTCAAAAAGGAGAGGGCATAGCGAACAATGGGAAGTCAGAGAGTTCAGAGCGGGGTGCCGATAAGGTGAAGGGGAAGGCGAGACGTAAGGCTACGCTAACGGAGGAGAGCGAGACGATAGATGATGCTAAGGGATTCTTGAGCGATTCTGATGTCGAGATAGTCGAGCTTCCAGGCGCCAGTAAAAATAGACTTGGTAGCGGGGTCACTGGACAAGATAGCTTAACTAGCTCTAAGTCAACATCGGTCAAGAAGCGGCCGCTTCCACCAAATGGTGATCCAGTAAAGCGTCCAAAGCCCCAGCCCATGGTTTCCACAGTAAATATGGTGGAGTGTCCTGTTTGCTCGAGGTATATTGAGGAAGAAAATATAAATACACATTTAGACACGGTTCATAACTTTTAAAGGCGTTGAATTTTGGACTGTTTAATTGCTCTAGTTTCCCGCAAACCCGCTAAGGTACTATAGTTCGTATAAACATATGTACGACGGATCTCGTATCATCCAGATGATGTAATCTAGTCATGTGAATGCCTCTGTGATTTTACCTTTGTTCTTTCTTTTTTTTTCAAATTTCGGTTTATGAAATACATACTGTATGGCGAATGTTTCTGTGATGCGGCATGTGCAACTAGCTGGGTCCGTCGGATGTGCGTATCTATGAGAACTGGTAGCGAGTCCTCTCGTATTTAAACCCTGATACACAGGATATACCCATCAACTACACACCATGCCACAACCTCCACTTTCATTTCTGCTTCCACATTTTCGAAGCCAAATTGCTTCATCTGGTATCTTTTGTGACGGTGTACCCGAGCTTATGACTCTTCTTCATATGCTTCGAAAAGTTGCACTAGGTCCCTATCGCGGTTCCATTTTCAGAGGTTCGCCGAATTCCAGTTTAGTCTAAGTAGTGAGTATCTTCATCACAGGATGACACGGAAGCGAGCTGAGGAATAATTACTAAGGACAAAGTTTTAGAATAATTACACGGACGACAAGACCGAGGATGCATCAAATACAATTCTATGGCTCGGTGCTGGAATAGTCTGATGCTCAACATCTACGCTTCCTTCATCGTACTAATAGGTGGTGGGCAGAGGAGGAATTTGTGATTTGGATTTCATTGCAGTTAAATCCTTGGGTGGGCCATCCTCTTAAATCAGGCGGAGTAATTGTTGTGAGTACGTGCTACGTATTCCGAAGTTAGAATTTATAGATCTATCTGATAATAATTAATGTGAAGAATAGTTAGTGTTTAAGCGCCGTTGGTCAGATTTTAATCGCCAGGTCTGACTAGAGTACTCTGAGCCCATAATCCTTACCCGATACAGTGTGCTTCTAGAACATACGCACATGCGTTGTCACACTCAACCCCGCACATCAGCTCATCACCAGGGAGGTGCAACAACTTTCGCAATCGCAGAAATCGTGCCAGTACTTTTATCCTACGACCGAAAATACGCCTACGCTTCCAAGAGGGCCTGAATTTTTGGCTACGGCTTGCCGACTGTCTGCGGCGCTTATTTTCGATAGCATTGTCCATACCCCAGGAAGGCTGAAGTAGCTCTTGGACTGACTCTTAACGTACCCGGTGCGATTGACGTTTTGATTAAGATGTGTCTGGAAGGATATCAATTCATTAGGACAGCCCGTAGCGTTGATGAAGACTTCGAAAATCATCGATACCAGTTCAAAGTCGAGCAGTAAAGGTTGAAAGATCTCACCACCACCGTCGCTTCTAGAATCCAGGAGTCAACTCTCAAGACTGATGAAGTGAGATTTCTCCTAATCTCTAGCACGCTCATTAGGATCGCACAGCAATTTTCGGACTTTAAACAGCTGGAAGATCTGTATGGGGTCCAGGTTTCATCTAGCAACAAGTCAGCAAAGAAACCGAGCAAGCGAGGCTGGATTCGAAAGGTCTTTGGCTTGCAGACGCCCCAGAAAGATACCAAGAGCGAGAGCAATGCGTTCGAACCCGTTTTAACCCTCACGGATCTGCAGTTAGACGAAAATCTTGAGATGGCAACCCTGAAGACTCTAGAACCATGTCTCAAAAGGGTGTCATCAACACGTACTCGAGATTAAAATGGGCTTGTTTGGATTAAGAAAAGGCTCAAAATCTCATTACTGAATTACGAAGATACAATAGCAACATGGAAAAACTGGTGGATGGGCATAATGGTATGTATCGATGATCTTCACCAAAGTTTATATCCATGTTTACTAAATCACTTCGAATGAATGCATAGATAAAGTTGGAATAAAAAAGGATCAACCTCACTTTATGGTTCCATTCCCGAGAAACGAAGGTTTTATCGGCGAATCACACATTACATCCTAGTTTAAGGCCCATCAAAAAAAAGCGCATCGAGGCTGGAAAATCTCAACATACTGGGCATCTTCGACTTGCCCTATGTGGCCTTGGGGGGATAGGGTAGTTATGCTCTAAGAAACCAAAAGTTATTTGAGAAGTCAACTAATTCCACATTCAGGAAAACACAAGATGTGCTTAACTTCATCTACGAGTATGAGAACCAACGACCAGTCTTTTGGATCCATGCCGGAAGCATTACCCAATTCGAAGCCGACTGCCGAAAGCTAGGATCCCTTGCCAAAATACCCGGACACAACGACACTAAGCAGAATATAGGATTGATTGTTAAACAATGGCTGGAAGATCCTCAGAGTGGAGAATGGATACTTGTCATCGATAATGCCGACAACAAGTTGGACTTCTATCCGGAAGGGCCCAAGAGTACTGAATCCAAGGAAAGCGACACTGTTTCCGAGTCTATCGCACATGACGGAATTGCGAAATTCATCCCACGAGGTTCGAAAGGAACGGTTATCGTCACTACCAGAGATCGAGAAGTTGCGAAATATTTAGCCAATCAGAATGTTATTGTCAAGCCCAAATTGCACCCAGAGCAAGCAATTGAGCTTTTCTAGCAGTACTACTCCAATGCCGAATCCACAGTCACATCCGACGACACCGCTGCTTTACCGGCACTTCTGCTAGAACTATAACATCTTCCGCTTGCGATCGTTCAGGTAGCGGTATATTTAGATTTCAATCACTCGATTACCACATCCAGGTATCTTGAGATGTTCAAAGGTACAAAGGAATCTCAGAAGCGCCTACTATCGAAGCCACACCACAACATTTGGAGGGATCAAAAGGAAAATGCGGAGACATTCTTGACAACCTTCTCTATCAGCTTTCGTCAAATTCAACAGCAATCAAAACTGGCAGACTCGTTTCTTCGGTTCATGGCCTGTATAGACAGAAAGGCAATCCCGCGAGATCTACTTTTTCAGATCCATTTGGGCGGTATCGCAGAGGAATCCGTCATCTCCGAGGCACTCGACAAACTGGTCAACTTCTCAATTCTACAGAATGCAAAAGTTGATTTCGGATGCGGCAAGGGATACGAAATTCACTCACTCGTTCATCCTACGATGCAAACCTTTTGGAATCCCACGAGATGGATAATACTTTGGCTGAGGCATCCATATTTCTAGCCGATACGTTGCCCAATTCTCAATACGAAAATTGGGCGGCATGGAGAGTTTATCTACCTCATGCGATGGCACTACTTGAAAATGTGGTGGAAGATTCAGAGGCTAGCGCTGATGTATGCATCAAGACTGGCCACTATCTTGGCGAGCTTGGGCGGTTTTCGGAATGTCTGATACTCTTTGAACGGGCAAGAAAGCTATATGTTGCTTTGTTCGGCGAAGAAAACGCCAAAGCTATAAATGCTGTATTCTATAGGATATGCGTTTCGTCTTGGTGGACGACTGAAAGAATCCCGAGAAATTCAAGAGAAGGTTCTGGAACTGAAAAGGTGCACTCTTGGACAAGAGCACCGAGGTACTTTGAGCATCATGCAAAATCTTGTGGCCACATACAAAGAACTTGGTGGAAAGTTGGAGGAGGTGCAAGAACTTGAAGAGAAGGCCCTGGAAGTGAGAAAGCGTACTCTTGGAGAAGAGCACCCAGTACTTTGTGGAGTGTGCAAAATCTTGCAAATACATATAGAGATCTGGGTAGAAGGATGAAGGAGGTGCAAGAACTCGAAAAGAAGGTCCTGGAAGTGAGCAGGCGTACTCTTGGAGAAGAGCACCCAGGTACTTTGAGGAGTATGCAAAATCTTGCGATCACATATAGAAAACTGGGTGGAAGATCGAAGGAGGTCCAAGGACTTCAAGAGAAGGTTCCGGAAGTGAAGAGGCGCACTCTTGGAGATGTTCGGTCTACAGCGGATGAATTGTATAATCTCGCGCTGACATTATATGATCTGGATCGCCCGGAAGAAGCCATTTCGTTGATGAAGGAAGCGGCTTGCGCGTATGCTCGTATATATGGTAGCGACCATTCACACCCGAAGGATGCGGAGAAAGCTGTCAATGACTGGAAGGATGAAATTGAGGATGATGATGATGGAGAAGATTCGATATATGATGAAGGAGCAGAAGATAGTGACGAAGCAGAGTAGGCGGCGTTTGAAGTAAGTTTCTCCTCGATCCCGTCTTCCCAAAACCACTCTCCATTCCGTTAGTTATCGTACAATTCACTAACTATCACTTCGCACTGCCAGTTTATTCGGACAATTTTATGGAAAAGAGTTATATACGCAGCTAGCTTCACATGTATGGTTAAATGTCACGAGTTTCTTTTGTTATGAATATCTCCCGGTGAAGGTCAAATTACACACTTTTGCGTTTGTTGAAGATTTTAATGCATCGTATTGTACACCGAAAAAAAAATGCCTTGAAAGTTCACACCAGCTTCATTCCAGCAGCGCGTAAGGAGTGAAAATGTAATAAAGGTTAGTAACGCCTTTTAAAACCGGAAAAACGAAACATCTCTCACGGAATCAAATATCGTCGGGCTCATGATACTGCTCTAGTACGTAATACTGAAATACGGTCCAGCTTATAACAAGGTTGCTAACGTGAGTCAAGCCACTCACTGGATTTTCATACATGCGGTCATCTAACCTCCGTCAATCGTAGCGTGAGATCTCGGTTTGGACAGATGTACCTCCCCCGGTGTCTACCCTCAGGCCACTGGAAACTCCAGATGGTCTGGCCTCACTAATTTTATTTGGTTCTTATGCATATGGTATATGTACCGCGATTTTTCTCGAACTGAGCTATGTGAAACTCGTAGTCCACTCTCTCCCCGCGACAAAGTAGATAGGCTACCCGATCTACTCGTATGCACCCACATACGGTGGTTTTAAGCCTCAGTTGTGTTCAGTTTTGTCAGTAGACGGGTGTAGCCATTTCCCAAAGCAGGCTGGAAAGCGGAATCAGCTGGTTCCTCATACAAATCTCGTTGAACCAGCTCTAATCCGACAGCATTCGAGGATGTGTTATAAAAACGAGTAGATGCGGTATCACATGAAGCGAGAAGTCACCAGAAATATATCCAATATTCAATATCCAATTGTCCCTTTCTTATTCCTATCATTTTTGTGTCCTGGTTCCCCAGTCGTGGCCAGGCAGCGCAAAAGCCCAGGACCGGGCCATGTATCGATCGATCCATCATACATTACTGTTACAAAACAACTTTAACCCCCTATTTCCAGTTCCTCCTCTCAATGGTATATATAAAGAACGACTCGCGAAAAAAAATAAAAAAAAAAATAAAAAAATCAATGTTAAATCAACGTTGAAAAAGCTGTCAACCCACGAGAAAAACGCAGAAAAATAGCTAATGATCGTGTACAGAAAAGGAAGAAACAAAACAACGCAAAGTGAATTAGTTGCGCATGGCAACAAACATCAGAAACAAATTCCCCAAACGCCAATCTCTTGTCAAAAAGGTGTCAAAAAAACTGAAAGAAACATGAAAAATAAGTCGCAGAAAATCAAGCGGAATGGTGGTTAGTTCGTACAGTCGTATCGGTGGTAGTAGTTAGTCGAATTTTCTCGGACTTTGTGGGGTTTTGTGTAGTTCCTGGTTCTTGATGGGTAGTAAGTAATAATACCCCTCTCTTTGTTCTTCTTTTCGGTCCTTCCCCAGTTTCGTCTTTTCTCCTCTCCTTCGCCATTTTAGTTTTAGCTTTTCGTTAGCCCAATCCCCGTCTGCAGTGCTACGCCACCTGCTCTGGACCAACCTGTCCTTCACTAACCGTCCAATTCCTATATCTCCTCCTCGGCGGTGGCCTCTGAGTCAAAACCTTCTTCAATTCCAACTGCAGCGCAAATCCCGCTTCTACCGTCTTCCTTCTCTCCATCTTCTGCACCCGTTCCTCCTGAGCCTTTCTTATCCTCTCCTCCCTGCTTAATCCACTCCGCTGCCTAGGTGCGAACTTCGGTTCTGCCACAGCCTCAAAAACCTCCTCCAAACCCTCCTCCTCCGGAGTCTCTTCTTCCTGCACCACCAATCCCAACCCCGCATTCTCCCATCCCTCCTTCGTAAATAGTCCCGAGTTGCGAGGTGTATCACCAACCAAAGTGCTGCCGTCCAAACTCTCTGGGCTCTTTGGTGTTTGTCTATCCACACTCATTGCAAGGTAAGCTCGGGCGTTTTCCCATTCATCAACCAATCCCTTTAGGTCGGCACCAATAGAGTCGTAGTGTTGGAGTAGGTCCCGCCCGAAATCCGAAAGGTCCGGGGATGATTGTAAGGTTCGGTCGGATTCTTCGCGGAGGACATGCATTTTGGCTTGGAGGCCACGGAGGGCTTGGGAGAGGGAGTTGAGCTTCCGGAGTTGGGTACGGTGGTTTTCGGTGGTGGGGGATAAAGTATGGGGGCTTGTTGAGGGAGTAAGGGGGAGAGAGAATTCTGCTTTTCGTTAGCCTTGGAAACATGGGAAATAAAGAAAGAAAGCATTCTTACGTTCTTCCTCGACGAGGATTTTCCTTAACTCAACTGCGAGCTCAGCCGTAAGATTTCCGAGGCTTCGAAGTTGTTCCACAGCCAGACCCCAGCGGGTGTAATCCGAGAAGCTTCCCTCCGCATCAATAGCGAGTAACGAGCAAAGAAAAACCCTCCTAATAGTATGTAACCGATGCAACAACGTTTTCAAAGCTCTCAGACTCTGCAGGTCTCCGAGATCTTCATTTGGGTCGAATCCAAGTTCTGCTTCCGCAATATCCGCCATTTGAATATCATAAATATCGTAATATTTCTCTAGATCCTGTTCTTGTGCGAGCTGTCGAAGTGACATACAGGCGCGATTATGTGGTGGGATAACCATACTAAGGGCTGATAAGACTGATTTTCGTAATCTTGCGCAGCGGCGGGTTTTATTGTCGCGTTCTAGGCGGGTGATTGGCGGAAGAGGGAGGGACCTAAAAAAACATATTAGATTAGGAATAAATGGCCCTGGAATTAAGGGTAACATACAATCTGTACCCCCTCGACACCAACTCCACCTCTTGAATTAGAGTTACCGCATTAGAAGCAAGAATATCAAAAGTTTGGCTATTCTCGACGAAAACCGCAGCAAATTCCACAGCCTTTGATCGTAGGGACCTCAACCACTTTCTTCTTGCTCTTGTAAAAAGGAAAACTCCCATTCCGATGGTAAATGCCGCCGCAAATAGTGCTCTTCCTTTGCTGAAAATACTCCCCCTAAAAACCCAGCTCAACACAACGCCTGCAACCCCCGCCACACTTGCTCCACCAATCCAATATCGTTTCAAATTCTTCCTGACATTGAAGAATCCCGTCTTTTCCTCGTCCCCAAAAAGATGGTCCTCCTTATTCCTATCATAATGTGAAACATTAACGCTTGGATTCAGTAGTTGTGACGCAATAATAATATATCTAAATCTTTCCAAGAATCGAGAATTTTCCGCATCTCCAAGACGGGAGTCAATAACTCTCTGAAGAAACGTTAGTACGTAAATGTACAATTGAAAAAATAGCTCTAAATATCCGAGCCGATGGCGTACTGAGAAAAGCTCAAACAGTTGTGCTTGTTTTCCTGTGCCATAGCCCGACATTTTTAATGGTCGTAGACCTTTATAGTTGATTCGAGTTCTTGAGGGGGTCTTGGAAGAGGGAGCGAAACATGGCGGGCTATCGGAATCTTCGGCGGAGGAGGAATGGATCGATGTGGGCTCGATGCCCCAATCGGCTTCATTCTGACCGCTGCCTAGAATGGGTATAAGTAAGAGGCTGGAAGAAGTGGGATAAGTATGAGGACATACTTTCGAGATACTCCGCTAGCGGCGAGTTGGCGAAAACTATCGACTCCATGAAGTGGAAGGAGGTGTTGGGTGAAAGTTAGACAGGTGTGGCGGCATTAACCATGGGGTTGTTTTCGAGAACACGGTCGCGCGTGGATGCTGGCGGGAGGGTATGTATTATCGGTGGTATCCAGTTTCACGAAATTTGGTGGGTAGGTGGTGTCTGGTGTCGCGCGCCGAGGTGTGTAAGGTACCAGACCGGGTGAGAAGTCGCTGAGGTTGAGAGAGAGACTGTGATTTCCTTCGCGCACGTGGCTTTTTTGCACGCGCTCTCCGACGGCCGTGGTTGACTGGGTGCAAGGCTTCCAGTCGGTTTCGAGAATAAATGAGGGTCCCAATAAATCTGTTCGGAATGATAAGTTACAACGTCCGGAAAGCAACTTCAGGAGAACCCTGTCGCGAGATGTGGTAGGGGGAGACATGGAATTATGGAGTTGATCCGAAATAAGGGTAAAGGACGGCTGACGAATGACGGGAATTAGGGGGGGGGAGTATCTCTCTAGGGTGCGCGAGGTGCGGCCTGTGACGGCAGCAACATGCATAACGTACCTGTGATGAAGGCGACTTCAGCAGCAGCAACGAGTTGGCGGACGGCGACAAGAGGCGTGTCTCGTCGATGGCGGCGGGGGGTGGTGGGGGGAAATCGTAGACGGAGCAGTTAGTTTGCGGCGGGCGAAGTGTTGCGGAGTCCGGACACGAGGTGGACACAACACTTGGGGGGAGATGGTTAGCTTTTGCAGAGCTGTTGGGAGCTCTTAGAAAGGGTCTCGCAACTTTTTGGGCGCGCGTGTTCGCTCCTCCCTGTCCTGTCGACTTCCCTGTCAGCGGTCCCTTGTTTGACACGGAGGCGGAATGTTGGAAACGCCGGCGCACAACAGGAACGCCAACCCACCTTTCAAAGCGTCCGCATAGCAACCAAAAGAACGGAATTCCAGAAAAAGATCGAACAAATGCGCCTGATCACCGCTGCGTCCGCTCAGTCTGGATGAGTATTGCAGAAGCGAGGTGAGCGGGCATTAGCGAACTGTGCAGCCACCCGTCAGGCCGTCACCGGCGAAGCGCAGTCGAAGCGTCTTGGTAGAGTACGTGGAGGACAGATGGAACTACATATGGTTGATTGATGGGCACCGAGAGTCCGCCCTGCTGCGAGGCACATAGGGCCGCAGTCTTCATCTCCATCTATCGTCGTTTCGCCGCCCGCTGTCTGCGCCCCCCAGGCATACCCTAACCCTACATTCAATGGAGAAACCTGGGATTTTGTTTCATTTCCCCCGCCAACGGCTGCCAGCGGGTAACATCCGAGGCTGAATTTCTTGGAATGTGATTTCTAGTCTTTAGTCTTTGTGCTCCAGTGCATGCAGCATTCCGAATTTAGGCTCCAATATCTTTTCGGCGGATCCCCACACAATTTACAGCCCCAAGGCGGGCACCAATTTCCTCCGAAACAGCGATGGGGTAGGTTAAGGCTAAAGACACAAGATGTTTCCCCACAGGGTTGCGCACGGAATATGACCATATATATTGACAACGCAATGACAATGGCTCGCGAGCTCGGAGGACGATCAAGGGGATGATGTGCAAATATTCAGACGGTTTAGACTAATACAGACGTGTAACCCCTGCATCTAAATTAAGCCGCCGTGCCTCAGGTCGACCTCATTAAACGTATGACGGTCACTATGTACACACGGACACACACCGGAGTTGGGCGGCAAGTACTTAAAGATTTTTATTCACAAGCAGAATCATGCGACCGTACGCGATGAATTTTACCGAGCCTTAAACACAGTGGCAGTGCCGGTGATTCGGCATTCATCACAAGTGATTTCCTTGCCGATAAGTACTTGGACTCGACACGGTCTGGTACCACGAATGCCATGCACGGGCCAATAGATACCCTAATCTAACCGAACGTGCAAAATTCCAATTTAAACCATCAAACAGCAAAACGCAACTTGGTTGTAAAAGTGCAACCCGAGTGATGATAAAGAAAAGAGTAGAATAGCCGATAGAAGGCCGGTCGAAGACTCGAAGGTCAGCAGAAACATGTCCGTATAGGGACATATATACGGTAGGTATCTGATTTGTACTGTATTCTTATCACTAGCCTAGATAAATTAGCTAGGGTGTCCATTTAACACTAATGTGGACCCTTGACCCAGCCCTAAATCGTAGCCTCACTTTTTATTATTTTGCCATTGCTAAATTTATCTTGCGTGATTACTGCCGACTACCTACTGACGGTCTCGGTTGAGAGCTTGAGAAACTTACCATTTTCCAGTCACAAATTGATGAATCTCAACCATCAACAACTGTTGTAGATACAGTCTTTACATGTAGCGTAAGTATGTATCGGTTACGGGCAACTATCCCCCCCGTTCCATCCGCCATCACTCGAATCTAGCCATCAACCCATAACTGAGCAAAATCCACAACTTAACCCAACCTACCTCATTCATCTAGCCAATCCATTTTGTCCTAGTTATTCATGCTCTATATTTGTAGTTTCGATAGTTCCAGCTTTCGTCTGATTGTTGTGTGTTAATCGTTGATCTGAGTGACCGGGGGTGATCTGCATTAAGTACCCCGTTATGCGTAATATTCACGCTTGTCTCTTTTCGAGAGCCAAAATGACAACAGTCAGAGTAGTATAGCAAGCGGCTGTGCTTCTTGGGCTGGGCACAGCTGTCTAGCCTAACTTCTGGTTTTTTGGGGGTTCACAAGCCCAAACCAATCCTAAGCATTTTTTCTGCCCCAACCCAATCCCTGAGCCATTTATCCCTGGTCTGTCAATCCTAAAGCCATAACACCACAACCACAACACAAAATCATAGCAAAAAAGCATCACAGTTCTTGTTTATTATCACAGTGATCTTGAAACAAATGCAAATACATTTGATCAATGCAGTTGCTATATATTCAAATGGATGTTTTACCTCGCACTACCATCGCGTCATCTCAGTGGCAACCGCAAGTGATACCTACTTACATAGTGAATACAGTTCCGCCAACCTGAACAAAGCAACTCAACAGTCAACTTGAATTCAACCGCTACGTCTACTATTCCTTTTGTTACGATTTACCATTGTGTTTCGCGAATCGCGATGCTTTCCGAATGACAAAAATGTTTCCGGGGGGTGGGGATGAAACGACAAGCACCATGGCAAATTAAGGTAAAAATCATCAGGGAAAATTGTTAGGATAAGACCAAGCAAGCCACCATGTACTGTAAGCATCGCTGGGAAACATCGTTGGGAAACATCATCGGGAAACATCATGAACCAATGAACACCACGAAACGAGAAATAAAGCATCTGCTTCTCAAAACGAAACAAATAGTGAAACGAGCAGGAACTGCAAGTGCGGAGCGCCTTGTTTACTTCGTTCGTTTACTCTTTACTCTTTACTCTTTACAAATACTGGCAATGTTTTCTGAGTGCGCCTGCCATTTAGCGAGCTAGGTTTGCAATCCCGGATTGAGTTGTCGAGCAGGTTTAAGCTCTCTGGCTATCCGGATTGCAATGCCAACATCCGCACTCGCAAAGACCGTTATTTGAAATTTCCACCATCGGCATTGCCATTTCCAGCACAACCCGCACCCGCAATACCAATATTTTCCACCATCACCATCACCATCACCATCACCATCGCCATTCCACCTCACGATCACGATTGCTATTCACTTTCTCCACCTAGTGTACTCCGCGCATTGCCCAGAATGGCTATATTAGCACGTAACAAACTGTAAATAAAAATCAAGAAAGATGGGAACAGCACATCGGCAAAACGTATTTATCTACGATTGGGAGTATGAAGACAAGTTTTTATTTCGTTTCTCACAGCGTTTCTCATTTGCCGTTTTGCAAATCGTCTGTGTTTAAAATCCGGTAACCAAGAACATGTGAAGGCACTGATTGGTATCCAATTTTCTTGCTCGTCGTGAAGCTTACTTTCCAATTGAAGACGGTGTTTCTTTAGTTGTTTCCCTGGTCATTCCGTCGCTATGATCTATCCTTAACAATAAATCAACGCGCAAACAAACCAATCATGAAACCATGAAACTAGTAAACGATGAAGAGATAAACGAGTAAATGATGAAACGACGCAACGATAAACCAGAAAACCAGAAAACCAGTAAAGAGTAAGCGAGTTACGTTACAAGACAAAACGATGAAATGGCGAACCGAGTAAATAAGTATGTTACACCGCACAGCCATAGCCGTCCTTGACTACAAGCTTCAGGAGTTCACGGTTCACCGCAACAGCTCTGCATGTAGAAGTTTATGGAAACCAGCGTTTAATTTATCTAGATTGCGGTAACCGAGAATTGTGCGATAAAGGACTGTCTTTATGGACAATGCGAGTTAAGAGGACACCATCTGAATATGTAGCAACGTCATTTATTAAATGTATTTGCATTTGTTTCAAGATCACTGTGATGAGAAACTAGAACTGTGATGCTTTTTTGCCATGATTTGTGTTGTAGTTATAGTATTGTGGCTTTAGGATTGGCAGAACAGGGACAAAGTGCTTGGGGATTTTATTGTTTGGGTTGTGGTTGTCATGTTGTGGCTTTAGGATTGGCAGACCAGGGATAAATGGCTTGGGGATTTGGTTGGGGCAGGAAAAACATTGCTGGTTGTCATTCAGAGTTTTACACCAATATGAAGGAGAATGTGAGTAGAAAAAAAGAAAACCTGGAACCGAAAAAAAGAAAGCCACACCATCAAGATATCGCCAGTAGATACTACAAAAGCCACCACCTATGCTACACCATGAAAAGTTCAAATCGCGATCCACCACCAAATCCAACTCATCCATAACCAAAGCAAAAGAAAACTCCCTCCGATTAGCCCCAGCAAACCGGATCCATACATAAAGAAATTCGTTACAGTCGTTACCACGCAATACCAGCGTGTAATGCTAATGCTTAAATATCAAACGCCCTCCATCATATCATTCCTAGTTCATATCCCATTCCTAATTCGTTCAATTCCGGTTGAAGCACCGTTTCGTCTCGTTCATCTTTGTTGAGTTTGTGTTGCTCGTGTCGTAATTTCGTTCTTGTCGTAAGTAATAGTCGAGGGTATATCGTCATAAAAAACTCCATAAAAAAATCAAAAATCCAATGCTGCTTCGCCACTTCGTATGCTCGCTTTTTCTGCTACTGTTGCTTACCATCGTCATGCTGTTTTACTCTTCTGCTCTTCTAGCGTGCATGCTCCACTACCTGGTCAAACAAATCCGGTGGAATTTGTGTAACCAGATTCACGGCGTATTTGATGATCATACTAGCATTCAACGGGGGAAATTGTCTTAGCAACTTCATGGGCTGTGCCGCAGCCAGTAGCTCATCCCTCATTAGAAGTAACTGAGCCACAACGCACAAAATATTGAGATGTGCGCCGTAAGCCAGTAAGAAATCCCATAGTTTTAGCACTTCTGGTAATGGTGGCGTGCAGGCAGACAATGTAAGCACCGCTGGGTAACCAAAATCAGCATAATGCACTTGTCAAAGTGAAATAAATATTCCTCTTTCAGTCAGCTTAGGGGAAACTTACAGGGAAACGCATAAAGCTCTGCTGTTAACAGTTTTGCTTTGAGGTGGCTGTAAAGCTTATGGTCGACATTTTGTAGAACCTGGTCTACGAGCTTAAGGCCACAGTGAACTCCCTCCATGGTTGGTCTGACATATCCCGGGCATTCCCGCTGGATAAACACAGCGAATAAAGAAAATGCCTCTACCTCTGACCGAGCCGCGTACAAAAATGGAGCTGCAATAACGTTCATGCCCTGTACGTACTGGGCATCTTCTCCAGAGTCCTTCATTTTCCATTGGAATGCGTTTAGAAGGCGAATAATAGAGCTCTCGCTGACACGTCGCCGGAATAATGGGTCAGTAGCGAGGGTACGAAAGGTATCGTTACGGATCTTGCTGTAGCTGCTGCTGGCTCCACGCCGGACAAGCTCGATGTAATCGTCACTGCGCATAGGTCTTACGCCGAGGAGGATCGACCAGATGTAAATACGTAGAGCAGACTGAATCTTGTCAGCTCCTATCGTTCGCCTAAAATAAACAGAGAGTGGAGAGGTAAACATACGTTTCCATCTGCATCTGCGGCGACACCTTGGTCCAAGATAAGGTATCTGAGGTCCTGTAGAGCTTCTGTCAAGGAGGCAGGGGGTTTCGATATCAGGCTTTCGATCGTAGTAGCGGGGTGGTTGTTGGAGGAGAGAATAGCGGTTGAGGCAGCTTTTCGAGCATGTCGTTGCTGCATATTTGAGCCGGCGCTGTTGGTATGCATATGATGCGGGGTCATAGGATGGTGGTGCTGGTTATCGAAATTTGCTTGAGATTGTGATCTTGATCGAAGGTGTTTTTGAGAGCGTGGCGGGGCGTTGGGATTTCGTATCTGAGGGAGGTTTCGTACTTGAGGTGCAGTCGTGTTCAAGCGAGGAGGCGCTGCCACCGGGTCCGGTAACGCCAATGGTGCGAATGAGTTTTCGAATCTCCGGTTACGACGTAACGCCGGCAACGGATGGCTGGACGATGTCATGATGCGAATAAGTCGACCCCAAGAGACTGGCTGATGTGCTGTAGACCGCTGATTGATCCGTTGCTCGAGAGCGAGTCTCCCCACTGTGATAGCGCGAGTTGTTGGCTCCAGTGACGGCGCTTAAGCTATCTTGAGTAGGGTAAGCGTAAGTTCTTTGTTATCCGCCCCATAAGACGCGTCACGTCTCAACCTCACGACACGGACCCTGAGAAGCACCAAACAACGACGTCCAACGCGACAAGTCGGAATAATGCTCGAGCAAATACCAGGCTCTCTTCCACCCGGAAAGGCATCACCTGCTACCCCCGCGCCCTCGCGCGAGCAGGCCATAGTCTACTACGATAGGATCAAGAAGCAGCTGCGGGATCTTATCCACAGCAAGCGCCACAATGACAAGCAGCTCGTGAGTTGCCGAGCTCCCGATCTACTTCACGCACTAACACATCTAGTCCATCTACGAAGAAAACATCTACAAAGCGGAGACAGCCTACCTTGAAGAAACGCCGAATGGAAACATCGTCAAGGGCTTCGACAACTACATTAAAGCTGCAGCACCCCGACGCAAGACCAACTTTAATGACCAAGATCGTATCTTTTCCTTGTCGTCGATTACATATGCTGCCAAGGTATGTCTTTGAATGTCCGAGATATCATGATCCGATGACTAATATGGCTTGGTAATATAAAGCTACAAGCGGAAGATAGTGCTCCCGTCACTGCCGCTTCTACACCCACTGTCCCCGACTTGCCTCGTTTACAAACGCAAAATGCCGCCTCTCGAACCGGTGCACCCTCAAACAACAAGAAAAACCCCAACAGAAAACGCAAAGTGGAAGATGACGAATCCGCAAGTGTATCCGAGGTCGAAACCCCCGGGCCAAAGAGAGTTCGCATCTCGTTTTCTGGACAGAATGGCCAGCAATAGTTAATGATTTTATGGGTGGAATTAAACTATGGATACGGGGCGTTTTGGGTGTTCTTAGCTTTTGTGTTTCTAAGGCGGGGCTTTGATTTTGTAAATTACTGGGGGCAAATAACTACTAATCGAACTGTGTTTGAGTGCGTGGCACATCACACAATATCTAAGATATGTTTCAAAAGTTCGGTACCGGAGCTTTAAAGAGTCGACTCCGATAATCTTCTACCCCGCAATCCTCCACGCGGACTATTACCCATAATGTATTTCCCCACATTTAATCGGGATACTTATATCTATTCACATGCGGTACCGAAGAGAATAATCCGGGGAAACACCATGCAAGTAACATCAAGCTAGCAAATAACCCCGGGATCTGCTTCACCCCCGCATCGGAGCTCGTTGCAAACCGTAGTAAATACTGTAGCACACGGAGTACATCTCTATTCAGCATCGCCCCATTCTTCCGATACAGAGTTTTGAGGTAGTTTCAATCCCACCGACGTCGCTGAATTATGCGCATGTGGATGAAATCGAAGAGAGCACTAATGCACTTGCACATGTCACGGCTCGATACATCGTGTTGAAACTCAACGAGTATAGAAGGAGCAAATGGTAACCCCGTCATTCCTACCGACTAGGTTGCTTGCCTACAGTTTTACCGGCTGTTACGCCAAGAATCGGATATTCGCTCCTCCATCATGAGGTTGTCACTCAGCGTCGGATGCATGGCATGTTACGCGCTTGAGTGGTTGGCACCCTCCGATACGGATGTGCATGGCAGAACCTCCTGATGAATAAGTCTGTCACATTTGATGGTGTAGTAAGATACGTAGATTTCAGCCTTGTGGTGTGGTATTCTGGTGAACCCTATCGAAGATCCGAGGATGCTGTTTTATGGTTATGCCGTGATGTTAACGCACCGGTGCCTAGTAGCGATAAGCTTATTTTTGTCGTTGTGTCTCCGGCTGGGATAGACAAGTGCATGATGCCTAGAGATTTTCGATTCTGTAAGGGTTGCTTAGTAATATTCTTTACCGTAGTAATCCAGTGATCTGGATACATCGTAGTAATACCGAATCGTCTTCAACGGATTCGAAAATACTACAAGTTACCGTCATGCCGTATTTAGCCCCTACTGTACAAGCGGAAGATGACACGACTACCGCATCGACTCGTCTTGAGCACAGACTCGCGTGCGATGGGTCTACTGTTAGAGAGCTCGCGTCGAGCTCGGTAGATAGCTTTGCCAAAGTTTCTTCAAACATGGAAATACAATTTCCATCCTCTATCTCCACTCTCGCTCATCCGCTTCATGCTCAAGTCGACGCTCGCTTCCACGGGCCTAACAGTAGCCCCATCCACGCAAGTCTATGTTCAATACGAGTCGATGCGGTATATCAGGATCATCAATAACGGCAGGAAGCAAAGGGAAGATATTTACATCACGATTCACTAGCTAGGCCCCCCACTTACACGACCGAGCCAGGTCACGAACCTACGTGAAACTCAAGGCCGGGACGATGTGACAAGTGCGACAAACTTCAGAGCAGAACAATCAAGCAGATAGGGTTTTTTATTTTCGGTACAGAAAAAACACACAACATTTGCGAAAATCACAATGCTTAACCATTTGAAACGATCCAAACCCAACCAGCCAAAGCCACAGTCTCACAGAGATGATCAAGCCATGGCAAACCCCCTTAAAATTGCAGAGCCAGACGTTTCGAGATGAAGTTGAGTCGGAGGTTATGCCAGGTGCTTCAGGCTGGGTGAAGATTATTGGAGGTGAGGTGCACAAGCAGGGCAAGCGGCCGGACTATACCACTCATTTCCGATGCCGTCATCTCTTCCGCATGGGTATTTGCCATCGGAGTCCGAGCAGAACAATGTGTGGCACCAGATATCTTTGAGGACATGTACTCGGCAGTGCCAGTACTAACGAAATCTCTTGCACATTGTGCTACGTTCCCGCTGAGGTCTGCTATTAATCGAATGTAGATGGCTTGGCGTATTGGCACGCAAGACGGAGGACTATCAAAAGTGAGTAGAGGCTTCGTCATATAGGGATATAGTGGTCATACTCTGTGTATAATACAAGCCGCTGGAAAACTGAGAGAAGATTTGTTGCGTCGACTTTGATTCCCCGAAGAGAGGTTGAGAAAGCGTGGAAGATTGCTGTGTCCAGGTGTTGGTGAGGATCATTGCCGAAGAGACTGAGCCTATTGATAGGCTAGAATCTCATGAGTGATACAGATCCATCGGCTTCGGTTTGGTTCTTTTGTTTTCATTGAAAGGTTGTATAGAATTTTCCGAAAGACTTCTATGATGGCTAAGATTGGTTGTATAGCGTAAGCTAAAAGTCAAATGTTCAGAATTGACGCAATCCTTTTATTAAATAGTCCCTATGATACACACCATTAGAAAATTAAAGAGCTAGTGGTGTGTGTCATGGATGCCTATTACCTATCAATCATTATGTCGACTGGATGCCTACGCACTACGCAATACCGAGACGCAAGGCAACACTAGATTCACCTCCCAGCACTCGGGGGCACAAGGTGAGTTGCATGCGTATGTATGATGCACACAACACTATGTCTACCAACCAGCGTTCACGCCATTTGAATCGGCGTAAAATAAATTTTTATTGCTTTAAAGTATCATTTGCCCAACTGTCGTATCATTCATCCACCCAGCTAATGATTATTCCAATACCCCGCATTATGTTCACGGCAAAGCAATAATTGCCTCTCTTCACCAATCTTAGTCGGGTGTCTGCATGGGCGTCCAGAATTGCGGTCAGCGCCCCCACAGTATGATTGGTACGAATCACGCATGAAACACCAGTCGGAGTAATAGTATCTGACGAATTCACACATCTTGTTGAGGTTGCTTAGCGTGAGGTTGGTTGGGATGGTGTGCTGAGTATTCTGCGCACTGTGGAGACCGGAGCGTGAGAAGTATGAGTTGGGAGTGAGATAGGATCAGGAAATCAAGAAGTAGAGAAGGTTACTTATACCCCCTCGTCGCCGAAAGACGTTCAGATTGGACCCCCGTGGTATAGTATCATTTTTGAAGTGGAAGTCAGGATGACTCGGTTGCGGAACGAAAGTGGAGGTTTGGAGGTCCAATTGAATGATATTTAGCACGGTAAGGATATTGTTCAATATGTTTGGGTGTTGCGGTGGTGATCCTGAATCACTCGTAGGCCATGCCGCCATGATGAATATCATTATGAGATATGTCCATCAATCCAGATGGTCTCTCTTTAACTCTGCCTAGATGGACAACAGCAAAATGCTCTAAAGGCTATTATTCCAAGAAGAAAACTACGTAAATTCACAAATGCCTCAACTCCAAGTTAAACCGTATGACCATATCCCCATACTAAATAGTCAGTTGCCATCCGTCACTTCTAGTTATTGCGACGTGCCAAAACTCTGGGACACTGCAATGTCACGAACATGGGTGTGTGATGTATGATATGCGCAACATTTTCAACCCGACAACGAAAAAAAATTGATGAAATCGTTTGGGAAATAATGTCTATCAAGGCCTGCTATATTACAAATGATTCTCACAATTACTTGTTGTTGTTGGGTCGAGCATGTTACGCGTATCATGCATCACACACCCATATAAGCGTAGTTGCAGTGTCCCAGAGTTTTGACAGCTCGCTACATGTAGTTTGTGTATTGTTCCACAGGATCCTCTCCAAACAAGCAGCGCACTATCTCGGACGACGCTGGTATTTTCCTCGTATTTCAATGGTATCTATAACACATTATTGTAAACCACTCATCCCGCAATCTTCGCTTGTGTGTATCGTCGGCCATCTCCGTTCTTGGCCGTCCCCTCCCATTTTCAGCTGAGTCGGCGACTCTGCAGCAGTTGCAAAGTTCCGACATTGGCGATGTGTTACAACCGATTGAAATGATAACGGTACTTTCTGGTATAGGATGACTTGGCATGCGTCGGCTGGAGAGTTACGGGGTTACATTGAAGACTGTGAAGTACGAATCATCCAGAGGCGTAGCGAGGGGAGAAGATAGGTCGCCGCTATTAACTAGTTCGCGCTTCGCGGAGTGTTGGTTGGAGGCGGGACCTGGTGCTCGGGGTTGACGTGACTGTACTTCTAGAATAATCGGCAGCTTAACGTCGACGGCGCTTCGAACAACAAGCCAAACTAATTGTCCTTCAGACTTCTTCGGCCTGTTTGGGACGGCGTGCCTCATCCATAGGGAAGCACCCATCCCCCATGTGGACACAGTTGTATTCGTCGATGCTCCTGTTAGGATATGGTTTCCATCTCACTGTCTTGATTTCGCACTCCCAACACAGTCCATCCTTCTCTTTCCAATCTAACTTAGTGTCGATATCGTTATAACCAGTCTGACACCACAGAAAGTCTTGACCCTTTGGACATCTTTTACTGCCGTTGAACTCTGCCGCAGGGCACGCCTTGCGATCGAGGAGGTGGTGCCGACAAGCCAGGTAGTATCTCGGTCGCAAACTGCATGTACATGTAGCGCATGTAGGACACCATTTGTCGAGACGCTTTGTTACTATCAACTTCGGCGATTCTGGGTTGGTGTTGTTTTCTGCCTTGTAACATGCGACGACTTCTCCATGTAGTTTGACGATGGGGCATTTATCGACTCTCCAATTCATCAGACCGTATCCGATCTCATGTTTGCATTTGTAGCGGGTGGCATCTTGGATTTGATAGCAGGCGCAGACAAGCTGGAGTACTTCGCTTGGTTTCGTGGTGGTGCTTTCTGGTGCAGGCAGAATGCTTTGGGCTCCAGTGTTTGAAGGACTAGCCGATCGTGACACGTTGCTTTTCGGGTGACTGCGTGGACTGGAACTGCGACTGAATAGGCCCATGTTTGTGATCAGGATTTGAAGTATTGTTTTCGATGATTTGCTGGATTCAGAAGCTCGTTGGTTGATTTTGTATTTGTGATTGGGAGCGTTGGCGGTGACGGGTTGAAAACTAATATCAAAATCAGTGTCTGCTGTGCGTAACGGAGAGTGTGCTCTGCTTACACCTTCGGATAGTTACTTCTGTTATAACTGATAAAGGTCGAAGCGGTTGTAATGGTTTGAGAGTGGGCGGCGAGGGTCGGAACTTTGTTGCTGCAATTATAACCATTGAATGGCTGTGCATGCATCGTCTCTTGAATGGGTAAATTAAGCGAGCGACCCTGCCAGCACGGCAGCGCTGACGTTTACTTCATAATTACTCACTCGAAATACGCCGAGTGTCGTCAATGCTCGACTGTACATGATAAGACCTGTATCACGAGGGACTATGAGGTATCAAGAAATCATTGAGCATGATGGACCGTGTGGTTTCCAACTTCAATTTGCTAAATAGACGATGCGCCACCTATGTAGCTACAAAATTCCAGAACAAAACATGTAACAGCTGCCACATTACTCCGACGAGATTTCAGCTGTCCACACTTACTTTTTACACTTGTTAGTGTGATCTTTGTCACACCAAGTAAGATTCTCGGCCTTCAAAACAGCGTAGGGACAGGAGCTACAAGGCTCTGTCTTGGGACACATAGCACATCTGCGGTTAATATTCCATTTGTAGCCACAGTCAATGCTGATACAGACTTGTGGTATGATTGTGCACATTTTGACTTAATTAAATTTACTAGGTGAATTAGCTGAATTGGCGTGATTTCCTGAGCGCTCGATAGTTTTTAGTTTGCTGCTTCGACGTGGCGCAGCGTGTAAGAAGGCTGAAATCAGAGGAGTCATCAGTGTTAGTGGATTCAAGTGACTAAAATAAAGCTTTCACAATGAATACTTATTGGGAATAATGATATCACTACCCACTGGTGCGATGGAACAAAGATAAGCGTTGAAACTTGAATTAGATGACTGAGGATTAAGCAGACGAAAAGCTTAGTTATCGGTGTTGCTGATGAAATCTCAAGAACGGTTGAAGGTTGTAGTTGTATTGTTCGACATCAGTGTGGTGTACAGATTGGCTTTTATCTACAGCTTCATACATGGCCCAATTCAATAATTCACACATTTCTACGGTACCGAAAGCTAGACAAAAAGCACTTTCTCGCTGCGGAGTTACCCGAGGTTTTTTGTTTGCGAAAGAAAAGGCACATATTTGACACGAAAAATACCCCTGCGTTACACTTTGTACTTTTTTCCAGTGTCTGCGTTCGGTACAGTATTCTAGTGCAGTGAATTCCACGGGGCCTGGGTGGCGGGGAAGCATTCCAGGTACCGAATCCACTCGAATACAAGGAAAGCTTACGTATTGCGATATCCGTACATGGGCCCCATACAGAAGAAGGCAAGGGTTATTTCAACCTCCGGAATCCCATGAAAGGAAAAGCTACTCTCTCGGCGGCCATTGCAGGTCTATTTGCACGCCCAAAGGGCACCTCAGCATCACCCATCGCCGATATTTTTGTGTGAGTGAACCCGGGCTTTGGTATCTTTGGGGTATGCACAGTACTACTGGTGCTGAGTCGGCTAGGAAGGTCTTCGTACACTTTTATTGTGTTCGAGGAGATGCTGTACTCAGAATTCGATTTCTAGCGCTCCTACGGGAAATTGGAAAAGCTATTTCTGTTGGACACTGAAGCCCACTGGCAGTAGAAATCACAAATCATGACTAAATAATAAAAGGGGAAAGTGGAAAATACATTTCTGTTGGACACTAAAGTATACTGGTAGTGTAAATCACAATTCATAATTAAATAGCCAAAGGGGGAAATTGGAAAATGATTTCTGTTGGGCACTGAAGCACACTGGCAGTGCTAATGATGATTCGAAAACAGTTATTGTTAAGGGTCAAGGTGGATTCCGACTGGCAGCTAGTTAGTGGCTGTTTTCTGTCCGGTTTGTTTTCGGCCGGGAAACAGAACTGACGCTATCCGCGGAACTGAACGCTAAGGATTATATTAGCGGACTCGGGGTCGGTCAAGGTGCGGCTCAGAGGTGTGGGCGTCGGCCAAGTTGGGTATCCAGGTAATGGGAAGAGTTTTCACCGTCACCACGACTCTCGCCGCGAACACTCTCGCCTTCACAATTCAGTTGTTAACGGCTTTAAATACATCAAACAACGCTTCCTACAGTGATATCTCTGTATTATGCTTTACCAGGGTTTGGCAGATACTTTGGTGGGTGATGTATATTCTAAACCCTTCTGTTATAAAACCTTTCGGTTTTTGGATAATTTGAAGCTAATTCTACAGGCAACCCCTTATCCTCTATGTCTATCTCCTCCGGTATGTTTTCCTCCTCCTCAGTAGTTCATCCGTATGTTAACTGCAGTGGTTTTCGCAAGTCGTATAAACGTCGAGGTAATGGTGTGTACGAGTCTATCGACTGTACTTTGAGTGGTAATCAGATGAAAGGGCCGGATCGAAAGTTGCAGTAAAGTACGTTAAAGATAAATAAGACTAGGTGGTAGAATTGTGAGGGCTACGCGTCTAGCGTTCCCAGTTGTACCATTGATCGAACGCGCAGGACCGGGGGGGGGGGGGGGGGGGTTCTAACACAGCAGCGTCGAAGGTTGCATTATCTCCCATGTGAATGATCAGTCTATACTCTCCATATTAACTATATCAAATTTCTATCACTGGGGCATCTGAATGCGACGATTCACGGTGACCTTGGAGATCCCAGCTGCGCAATATCTGAATCAGCGGGATGGTTTGCTTTTAAATGGCGAAGATTGCTATGGATTCAGAAAAAATGTATACGCTTTTCAGACTGAGAAACGGTACAGTACGATAAAAACGGCACAAAAAGTAAAGCGCTGGAATAACTTGCTTTCGAATGGCGAAGACCGCTACGGCTTCAAAAAAAAAATCTTATTGTGGGGTAGGAAAAATGTCAACGGAAAATTGAATTCAAACCGCGGGGAAGCACTCGCTTATGAATGTTACGGCGAACATCACCATGGTTCCACAAAACACAATCCAGCCCCCATGTAAAAAAAGCGTACCTCCACTGCTAGTAAGTATGTGTCACTGAGAGTGTCCAACAGAAATCATTTTCCAAATTTCCCCTTTGGCTATGCAGTTATGTATCATGGTTTATACTACTGGTGTTCTTCAGTCTCCCATGAAAATCTTTTTTCCAATTTCCCCTTTGTCTATTGAGTTATAAATTGTGATTTCCACTGCCAGTTTCCTGCATTTCCCAACAGAAATCTTTTTTCCAATTTCCCTTTTAACCATCTAAGCGTGAATTTGATATATACAAAGTGTTTCTTGTAAGTATTGTGGACAAACACCATTGGCTCGAGTCACGAATCTTGATGCACGCCGGTAAACACGCACACGCGACGAGTGGTGAGAGGGTTCAACTTGCACCTTTATAAAATCATCAGTGTCACTCACGTATTCATTATTGAAGGTATTAGTAACTGTATAGAATGCACAGGATATGCCAAAGGTGCGGTGTGCGTGTGAGGGTGGAGCGGCAGACGTAAAAAGATCTCATCACGTGATCGACCTGGGGTGGCCGCAAAAGATGGGTCACTGCCCTCCACACTGCTAGCCTCGTGCCCAGCCGCTGTACGGATTCGGATGAGAGTGTCGTACAAGCGCCTGGAACATAACTTGTTAGCATAAAACACGATCTGATAATTAGCGTCAGGTTGATAATTAGCGTACGCGCTAATTATCGTTCTGACAGGGGTATGGCAAACACCGTGATCAATGTGAGATCTCAACCACAAGAACAAAGGAAAATGAGATTTGAATGGAGTATCGTAAACGATTCAGCTTTCTAAGAAGTGCTCACAAAGATCAAAAACGAAATATGGTTTTGTTAGGTAGAAATGTATAGTACATACGCGCAAAAAATTGAGTTTTAAATGGAATATGGCAAAAGATTCAACTTGCTAAGAAGTGCTCAGAATGATGAAAAAACGAAATACGGTTTGTAAAAGCGCAAACAGTTTGGTATGTACGCACAACCCGTACAACGCCTGGGCACGATGCTACCCCACTGCAGGGGGAGCTGACAGCTACGGCCATACCGGGATTTGAACTTGGGGGGCATTCGTAACAAATGGCACAATCATAAAAACCCAGGCCGTCATACCATTACGCCACCTAGGACGCCCCAATGCTTGCAAGAAACACTTTATAAAATATGGCCTCATAGTTCGATAACACAACGCCTGCAATGCTTCTACCACGATCAGCTCCACAGACATAAAGTGACGCTACACCTGCGCTGAGTACATCGCTTCAGCATAACTTTGTACCCTAACTATCGCACGATTGTCCCAAAATAATAACGTTTTACGACACGTCTCCGCGACATCACCAGCTCCACCTCGAAAAGCTCCATAATGACATTCATGCTTTCTATTGCCTTCAACGTTATGCTTTTACCAACTAACATCGTCTTGCAAACGTTAAATATCAGCTTTACTTGCGAACCGCAATCAAGCATTTACAAGTTACAACCCACTTGTACCTCCACGACGCGGGTTAGCCGAAACTCCTGCAGATAACAGCTCTAACCACAATTATAGCGACCTGCCAAAACTCTGGGACACTGCAACCGCATGAACATGGGTGTGTGATAAATCATACGTATAACATGTTCGACCCAACAACAACAAGTAACTGTGAGAATCATTTGACATATAGTAGGTCTTGATAAACATTATTTCCCGAACAATTTCATCAATGTTTTGATGTTGTCGGGTTGAAAATCTTGCGCATATCATACATCATACACCCATGTTCATGCGGTTGCAGTGTCCCAGAGTTTTGGCAGGCCGCAATAAGATTGGTCTACCTACATTCATGTTTCAGGACATGTGTCTAGAACGACATATAGTATGTAAAAGCTTCCTAGCGCCATAGCGTGTCGCGGGAATGCCACAAGAATTAACGTACATATCACGGTAAGTCTCTACTCTCACTCCACATGCACTCCCTTGAAAAGTTACAACCACCTCACAATATGGCATAAACCAGAAATTCCATTAACTAAAAATAAATTAGGTAATTTTTAACTGAGTGATGAATCTACCAAGCTATCAAATCTCCATCCTTGATAGGCTTCTGTAACGTTCCCCATTAGTAATTACTTCGATTCCCCGGGGGGTTCACACATCCCCGGTCCGGCGAGCTCCACAAAGCTCCTCAACAACTCCATGGGATCAACATCATCCTCGAATTGTCCCGCGTAGGGTTCTGGAGCACCTGATTCACGAATCAACTACACCATTCGTCATTCGTCATTAGCGCGGTCCCATAAACCTAATCAGTGGTAAGGGGGCACTCACACGCTCCATCCATTCCTCGGCATTTTCGCTAAGGTTGAGTCCAGCACATGCCTTACCCGCTGCACGGTCTTCGCAGTATTTCATTTTTTCTTTAACTCTGATCTCACGGAAGATCCATGCAACTGATGGGTTCTCGGATGCGACTAGTTGTTGGGGAAGGTGCGTGGGGTTAGATGCAGGGAGGGGGTTGAAGCCCAAGCCAGGGCCCGGGTAGGCGGGGGTCGGGGATGAGGTGTAGCCAGGTGGGGATGATGTAGGAGTAGAGGGGTAGGTTTTGTATGCCGGGGGTGGGGTGATGGCTGGTACATTGCGGTTTGTTTGAGCGAGTGCTGTCGGGGTTTGAGGTTGGGACGACATCTTCCGGCGGCTTGGTGATGTGATGGGGAAAGGATGTGTATGGAGGATGAATGGATGGGGTAAGATAGATACGGTTTTATTAAGATGAGATTGAGGTATTGAATTCTAAGGAGCGGTATTCAAAAATTCAGGATCATCACTTTAGGAGGGAGCAGGGGGGTTGATGCTGGGTGGCGATGGGCCCAGGTGAGGGGTTGGGAGGAATCTTGGCGGGGTTTAGGTGCATCAACTTGATGGTGACTCGGGGAATTGTAGTGGTTTTAGAAATTGTAATTCTATACTAAGACGAAAGTATTAGTGGTAGGAGGTCCAGTTGGGAACGCGCATGGGTGCAGAATTTGAGACGAATGGAAGTCTGTTACTAACTATACTTATTCTGATCGGACTAGTTTCGAAATATATAGAATACCAAATTAAAGCAATTGTTCCGACTTGATATAAGCTTTATTACTTCTAACTCTTCCATAAACGTCGTCGAGTTTTCATACGAGGGATCGAAATCACGAGTGATAAACAATGACTGGCACACGAACTACGGCCACCGGCACCAAATGGTGAAACATACAGCTCCATTCACCTCGTTCACATATCGCCATAAAACGAATTCTTACGACAAGCAAGCTCCAATCAAGCACAATTAATATTCAGTAATCTAAGCAACCAACAACCAAAATCTAACAAACACTCTAAAATCACCCCATCTCAAATTAAGTCACAATCCACAATCCCCTCTCCCCTTCGCTGTTTTCCCTTAACATCCACCCATTATTCTATAGGGCCATGCACCCACTCATCCCAATCATCATCCTCTCTTTCATCACTCCTCCTCCTCACCGCCTCCGGTCTCAACACTAAACACAACCAAAGCTCATGCTGTAATTCCCTAGTCCTCCTTCTAGTCTCTCTCTCCTCATCCTCCATCAATCCCATCCTGTGCCTCATCCTCTGCCTTTCCGTGTTTAGGCGTACATTCGAACTATAGTTCAACATAGACTGCATACTCGGTACTGGATAACTGAGAAAATGTCGATTCTTGTATCCGGAGGGAAGAATGTGGACTTCTACCCAGCTATGCTCTGGGGGTGCCGGGATGTGTTCGAGGGTGAGTGGGTTGATGCCTTCATATGAGGGGAAGCGGGGCTTGCTGGGCTGGGTGGGCCTCGAGGTGGGCTTCTGCTTGGGGGCACGCCGAGCTGGAGCGGGAGGGGAAGGTGTGGTCGGAATGAGATGCAGGATGGAGCTGGAGAAAGGGGGAAGGGAATTGAAGGGACTGAGAGAACTGGGAAAAGGACTGGGTGGACGGAGAAAGTTACCGAGTTGCGCCGCGGTGCTCTGGGCTCGGTCGGTATGAGTGTGTGGTGGATATTTGGAAGGGGGATTGTTTTCTTTAGTTTTATTGGGCTCCCCGGGCTCCCCAGGCCTTTCGGGCTCCATGGGCTCCTTGGGCTCCCGGGGAGCAGGATGATAGGAGGTGAAGGTTGGAGGTTGAGTAGATGGAGTATGATAGCGCCCAGGTACAGAAATCGAGTTGGAGATCGGACTGAGATGAGTGGATATAAATGCTTTACTAGAAACAGGACCAAAGATTGTGCTTGGATATGAGCAGGCGAAGGGTTGTGCTCTTGATTCCGTGGGTTCCATTGGTTCCCTTAGTTCGTCGAGTATAAGCTCCTCCTCCTCGAGTAGAGCGTTGGAAAGGGAGCCTGCGGGTATAGTAGGATGGATCATTGGGGTATTAGGGAACGGAAGTAGCGGCGGAATCGGGGAAGATGGGGGCCCTTGTGACATATTTTTCGCGTCAACATCCTCTGTGAACATTTCTGTGAAGCGGGATATATATGGTCGAGTTGCTTTCTTTTGCGGTTCCATTGTGCATGTAGCGGAGGCCAGGGAGTTAGCGATAGGTTTTATGATGGGTTTGATCAACTTGCATTTTCTACTTCGTCAAAATGAGGAATTTTTGCAAGTTTTCAACGAAACTAGTTAGCTAATAAAAAATATCTAAAATTGCACCATTTCAATATCCTCCTCATCTCCTGTGCGGGACCTACCCCCTCTACCTCCTCCTGGGCTCCCCGGGCTCCCCGGGCCCCTCACATTATCCTTCCTCCGGACCTTGGCAGTCATCGGCATCCTCTGATACACCACCCTCTTCGCCCTCCACCCCCTCTCATGCCCCCTCTGTCTACTCTCAAGCCCCGTTTCATTATTGATCACATCCACACCAACGCCCTCCATCTGGGCATGACCCATTTGATTCATTATGGTCTGGGCATGATTCCTTTGATTCTGTTCTGCTTGGAACCATTTTTGGTTCAATATCGCCCGGGCCTTCCCCAATCGAATCAGTTCTGCCTGGTCATGAGATATTTTAAGCATCTTCATCCTTATTTCTCTAGTTTTATGCATCTCGAAAAGTACTGGACGATAATTTGTGGGGCCTAAAGACAGAAGGTATGAATATAGAGATGTGGAAGAATTGTTTGGTGAATGGACACTTTGGTGCGTTTGCATCCATAAGTCTCTAGATCTATTTGGTTCGGTAAGGACTCGACGGTAATTGGGGTAATCGAGGGAGTGGAGATAGGAATAGAGGGAGTAATTATTTGATGGCTGAGCTGCCATCATGTTTTCTGGGCAGGGGCTGTTGAATAATAAATAACTTGTTCGTGATTGATTTACTTAATTGAGTAGGTAGTAGTGTCTTCGGGTTTCTTATAGTTCTGTTAAGTAACAAGTTTGCACCAAAAGTGGGGGATTCTTTGTTTGAAGACATTGAGTAGAGGTATTTTGAGGTGGATACGATCATCTTGCATGAATGATAGCATAACCATCGACAATCTATAGAATACGCAATGTAGACTACCATTTGGGTTTGTGGCCAGTGCACTGCAAATGGCTTGACATGCGTATTATTTTGCTTTCAGGGCTCTACAATTGATTATTCATCATGAGAGAGGGCTGTAGGTACTGCGATCTGCCAAAACTCTGACCATGCATTGCATGCACCAATTGTATCCCACCCCACACTCCGCATCCCGTCTACTGCAAGGTTGTAGCCGAAAGCTTGGAGACTTCATCGGGTATCATATCGATTAGCCTCACGGACAGAACGGGAGGCAATATCCGACCGCGGTAGCAACGTTCTACACAAAGAATCCGTTTGTCAGTCGGAAAACGAGAAGACGAGCAGTTACTTACCCAAAGTTCAGTATTTTAGTTACCATTTTAGCTCTGCAAGGCTCGTTCACCAGTGTTGTGTTTGTCTGGACGAGAGATTTCGAAAAAGTGGAAGTGGATGTTGATGCAAAGGAAAGTAGAAGACTGGGCGACCCTTTCTCGATGGGAAAGCGAGAGGATAACCAGGCGCCAAGTCTATAAGGACTGTCTGTACTCTAGTTATCCATTGATAGACGCGGAAGCGCCAGTCAGTCCGACTAAAATCAGCATGACTGTCTGTAAACAAGAAGATTAAGAACGAATGGTTCACTGGTGCATTCCGAAATTGCTAATATATTTACCGTATCTTGTGCGCGCTGAGGATCGCCATGGAAATATTTACTTTGTATTGAGTATCTACGCATCCTACGCAGACTACGCTACGGTCTCATCCATTATATCCAAGCACGCAGACGGTTTCGATCATTGACAATTGTCCAAACTTATTAGATATACTTACATACAGCCAGCTAATCTTTAACCTATGTTCCACTCGAAACCGCACCACTAGTTACTTGTATCACTTCTTTTTCTCCCACTCCCGCAAATTCGATTTTGTATGATCCATCGGTATGCGAAGAAAACTACATCTACCACATCTCCCGTAAGTTAACCCTAGGGTTACACCCTTCCTTTCCATTATACCCTTTTCTTTCCATTATACTCCATCCGTCCATTTCTCACAGACTCACCCTTTTCCACGCCGCCCCACCCCGACAAGCCGACAAGCATGCGGTATTTTCTCTCCCCCCATCCTTCCATCCTACATATCTGCGCCGTCTCCCGCCTGAGCCCCGCTCCTTCCTTTCGAGTCTCGACGTTAATGATCTGAGATCCTGGAAATCGTCATGCTAATTCACCGGAGCAGCGAGCTTCAATTGTGGGGTGAATTGTGGGGATGCTGTACTTTAGGTTGGTCGCCGTTATCACGTTTTTTTAACGGTTTAACCTCATCAGCGACCCACAACCATAGCCCAGGAAGGTAAGTAAACCCCTCAAAATCACCAGCAATAGAGCTCTATGTAGCTAGGTCGGGCATTCAGCCTTACCCTGTTACTGCCATACCCCACCTTCCCTTACCTTCTTACCTTCCTAGTCGCCCCTAAACCCAAAAAGCTTAACCGCAACCACGGCCCACTCTACTCCCCACAACCTCGCCCCGAGTCCCCGACATGGAACGTCTCCAAACCACAAGCTCCGGATACTCCCGGTGATGGAGGTGATGGACGCCACAACCGTGACGGGGGTTAACGGTGCCTGTCGATTGAGTTTTTCACGAAGTTTTGTTTCACACGCGACATGCAGCCGTTATGTTCCTGCGTCATGGTAATCACGAAAATCTTAGCATCGCAGCACAAACAGAGGAGAGGAGAGTAAAGTGTAAATAAATCATCATATCAATTGCTTTCAGATCCAGTTACATCCATTCCACTCTACCATAAGCAAATTGTATCCTTGATATCCCAAAAAAAAAACAAAAAATCAATAAAAGCACACGCTATCAAGCACAAAAACTAGAAATACAACTCCCTAACCCGTTACACCACCTTACAAATCCAACTTCGGACTGCTTCCCTTGATACGTCCAATAACAGTCGCGGGGGCATACTTAGGAATAACCTCATCATCATGCAACATCGCAAACTCCTCTGTAGCATCGCGTCCCGCAAAGTTCAAGATCGCCTGAACTCCACCAGGGTGGTCCTCCAAGAAGTTGGTACAATCCAAAACACAATCCTTAACAACAACCCAAACATCATCCTTCTTATTATGTTTCGCGACCTCCTCCATGGTGAACTCCTTGGTAGGGATGGTGAACTCCTTAGGGTTGGTAGAAGGGGCGGGGGAGTCGTCAGGGTGGGTCTCTCCGGAAGAAGCAGTAGAAGCAGCGGAGACAGAGCTAGAGGCAGCTCCGGCACCGGCCCAGTCGACGGTGATACGACCAGGAGTGTTAGGGTCAATGTGAAGAGAAATCTGGTTCAAACGAGCCCCAGCCTTAGATCCTCCCTGAGAAAGAACCTTCTGGAAAAGGTACTCGGAAGCGGAGTCTCCAGAGACACGACCATAGACAACACATCCAAGAAGGGAAGATCCTCCAAGACGGTTAGCACCGTGAACACCACCAGCAACCTCTCCACAAGCAAAGAGACCCTCGAAAGGCTTTCCCTCAGCATTCAAGACCTGTGCCTTGTCGTTGATCTCAATACCTCCCATGGTGAAGTGAAGAACAGGCTGCATCAACGCAACATGGAAAGTGTCGTTGATATCAACCGGGACGTTGTGGAAGAACTTCTTTCCGTAGGGGTCCTTCTTCTTTCCGGCGGCGATGTCGTTGTATTCACCAAAGACCTTCTGGAGGTGGGCGGGACCACATCCGATCTCCTTGGCGAGCTCGGCTCCGGTCATCTTCTTCATCAAACCACGACCGGAGTAGTGGCGAGTGTGGAAGTCGAGGACGTTAGAGGCCTTGGAGTTGAGAATGAGACGGATGGGGAATTTGTTCTTGAACATCTCCCCAGAGACGTAGTCACGGTGTCCGAGCTCGTCACAGAAACGGTTTCCTTCGGCGTTGAGGAGGAGTCCTCCCTCTCCACGAAGGGCTATGATATTGTTAGCATTGGTCATTGAAAAAAGTAATTGGGATTACAAACCCTCGGCGGCCAAGAACTTGGTCTTGCAGTTGGGGTCCTTGGGGTCAACCAATCCAGTGGGGTGGACCTGGACCTTGTCCATGTCGATACCATTTCCTCCAATCTCCATGACCATCTTCTGACCGTCACCAGTGGCGTGAGTGCCGTTGGTAGTAGGGAGGTCGTAAACATCAGGACGGTGCTTCTTCAAAAGCGAGGACTCGGTGAAGTCGGCGGCGTAACCTCCAGTAGCGAGGATAACGGGACCATTCTCAGTGTAAGTCTTTCCATCAACCTCAAAGTCGACACCGGTAACATTGTTTCCCTCCTTGTTGATCTTAGTGACTCTCGCCTTCTTGATGATCTTGACACGGTGGGGCTCCTTCTCAGCAAGCTCCTCAAGCTTCGCCATCAACGCGTATGTAATCGCCATACCGGGGAACTTGGCATCGTGACCACGGTGGGTACGGGGCTGGGAGTGACCACCAAGGCGGGAAACAAGGGTAAGGTCAAGGTTGAAAACATCCTGCAACCACTCAATGGCAGCGGCTGACTTGTAGGTGAGGACCTTGATGAGGTCGGGACGTGCCTTGTCACGAGCGGACTTCATGGTGTCATCGTAGAATTGCTTTACACTGTCGCGGATCTCGGCATCGACTTGGGTGCGGGTGAGGGCTCCGTTGATACCCGAGGTGGCCTTGGTGGAGTTTCCTCCGAAGAAACCTAGGGATAGCTGTCAGCGGGCTGTGTGGCAAACGAGCAGCGAGCAGCGAGCAACGAGCTCCCAGCAACGTAGCGAAATCAAAAAAGAGAATAAAACTCACCCTGCTTGTCAAGAACAAGAACGTTTCCTCCAGCGAGGTAGACAGTGTGTGCGGCACTGAGACCAGACAAACCACCTCCGACGACGATTGCTCTCTCCGTCATATTGCTGCTGTGTATGTGGGGTAGGTAGGTAGGTAGGTAGGTAGGTAGGTAGGTGGATGATGCTGCGTGTCAACGAGTTGCGATGTGATACTCGTAGTCGTTCGTGTATTAAATCTTCTTTGATGATGATGTCGAAGAAGAAGATATTAGACAGCAGTGGTAAGCTCGCTCCTCGATGGCTGGGTCGTTGTTCTTGTACTCCGTTGTCAGGCGCATGATTGTAGGCGGACTTCGGCCTTTTCGCAACAGCCTCGGCTGAGGTGGGTAGGCCGGTAGCCTGTCCTGTCCATCTTTAGAGCTGTCGAGCTGCTAGGCTAGGTCCAGGTCTGGCTGCCTGCCTGCCTGCCTGCCTGCCTGCCTGCCTACCAGCGATCACCACGCCGTAAATATTTTCAGAATCTAGTAACAATTCGGACTCCGCGACTTGCATTCCTCGGCCCTTCAGCCTATCAAAAAGTTCCCCCAATTTACCCCGTTTGTTTTTTCCGAGAGCAAAGGTTTCGACTTTCCCCAGAAATTCGCGGTGTTATGTTTAGCGCACCCCACACCGACCCGCACATGCCGGCAGAGCGAGGTGTGCGAGCAAGCATGTGAAAGTTGTGGGGGGGAGGGGGGGGTCCCGACGAAGGACAGTTGCAGCAATTGTCACCGACAGCGTCATCGATTTGTCTTGTCTTGTCTTGTCTTGTCGCAGGTTGCAGCACCGCGAAGCAGTCAGCATGAAGTCGCGATCAGATTCAATTTTCACGTGAAGATGAATTGAAAAAAATCGCATGACAGCGCGCGTGACAAAAAGCACCCGGGAGCGCCAGTAAAAAGCCACGTTGTGCTTTTGGCGCGAGAAGCTCCAGCTCCTGATGCAGTGCAGCTTGCTTAAGCTTGGAGCTCGAAGCTGAAGCTCACGACGAACGGTTCCATCACGACACGGCTTCACACCTTTGCTGCTTTTTTGTTTCTTTGTCGGATGTTATAAAGCAAGCGGACAAGCATTCCAAAGCAACTGCCATGAATGTGGAGCAACTTACCCCGCCGTCGCCGGCTTATCTCCACCAGTCAAGGTGCTGCGATTACCAGCGAGTTGCGACCGAGAGCAACCGACAGGCAACGAACAAGAGACAGCAGCATCATCAACCTCACTCTACCTCTGCTCAACTTCGGGAAGAAAATACACAAACCGCGCTTCAAATACACTCCATTTTTGTTTACATAAACCACTGATTCGATTCTACGTGGTCTCACGATAATCCGTTGTGTCTGCACTTCGCCTCAAAGAACTTCCACAGGTTCCTCGATTTGGATTTCGCGTCGTACGAGTTACCATCGAAGTCCTCTCGCCTTCCCGTGCCTACACACGGCACGGCGTCTTACATGTTATTTGATGATTGCAGTGCCGTGGATACCCGTCGGCATCAGATGCATAAGCCATACCGAAGTCCTGGTTTTGGTTGCCTTTGATCTGAAATTCGGCCCGAGTTACCCCAGATTCCACTAACGAAAGCAATCAGCAGCCAGCCAGACCACGGAGACGGCACGTGCGGTTCCCACGGCATCCTCCGTTAGGGTTCGGTATCCGCTTACCGTGGAAGCATTTCAAAGACACGCGTCGCGCAACGAACTCCATGTTGAGGATATCCAGCTTATAAACAAGCAGCTTTGGAAAGCACAGAACTGCTTACATATTGTAGAGTAGAGTTACACAGCGGGCAGCGGGCTTTGGTGAGCAGTACTCGTCGAGTAGAAAGAGCAGGCACCCCGCCGGTCGCGGTCGCCACCACGCCGAAAACTCGAGCAAGAACGCGCTACTGGGGTCCGAGGTATGTCTCATGCAAGCACGTCTTCCATGCCGCACCGAAGCCGAAGCCGACACCGACTGAAGGTCGGAGATGTCGGAGTTACCGATTTTCTAGGGCTCCCTGAGCTTGGCGGGGTATGTCGCGGATGCTGCGTACGGTGTTCATGAAAACACGATCTGTGAAATTGAAAAATCAACTCTAGGCTTAATGAAATCCGAAAAAATAGAAATGAAACTAGTGTCTAAATAATTTAATGATAAATGCGTCGCGTCTGAATATAGCTAGATAGGTATGAAGATTAAGATGGAATAAGTTTACGTGACCGATAATTTCGCCATGATTTCTAGGCTGATTTCTAGGATGATTTCGGGAAAGCTGCGTTTGGTGTGACGTAGGTAAGGACCTACAGCGCTTGTACGCATTTTCCATCACTCGTGAAATTTCAATTTCAATTCTCCCGAGCTTCGTATCATATCTTGCTCACGGTGGATTTCCTTAGAATTTTACTCTCCTATCCTATTAATCCCTAATCCGTGTCGCAATTCTATTTATCGGATATCCATACCTTTTGATCAATGATCCCCCAGCCACCTCGTAGCGCAACTTGGTACTTCCATTCCGTTTTGAATTCTGCACGCAACACACCACCCGTTGCACGTCCTTATTCAATTCCGCAGCCCCATCATACAACTTGATTACCCCGTAATGCCCAAAAAACCCTCACCCCTTCACTGCCTCGACCGATAGAGAATACCGAACCATCATACCACATTCACCCTGCTACTGCTACCAATTAATAAAGATACGGGATATCGAAATAAGTTGCAAACTTACCGCGAAATGTCACCCCCCACTAGAAATATTCCGCCTATCCCGCCTATCACACCGATCCCCAGACCTCAGATTCTACCCACAGCTCCGTTAAAGTCCATTACCAATAAATTCCTTAACGAGGAATTCACCATCGATTCACAAATATTTGGCGTGGAACGTATCGGGGAGGTTTATCCTCCCATTTCTGACTCTGTACTTGTGCCTTTTCCGGGGTCTTTTCCTCCGGACACTTTTCAGACCGGTTGTCCATTAGATATCAGTCCTCCAATTCGTTACCGGACTGTGACTGAAAAACGGGATAATCCACGTCAGCGACGAAGAGAGGTCTATAAGAATATTCCGGTGAGAGCGATTAATCTTGAGGCTGAGAGGGGACGGTCGAGGATTGGACGCGGAAGAGGTGCTGGGAATGGTGGCCAGGAGGATTAGTGATTAGAGTTTGAATATTGTGATATAAGGGCTAGTTGTTCAATGAAGTCTGTTTAAGAATATGTTAGTGAGTGTAATGCATTTGTGAATTAAGTACTGTTGATCCCCTACATGACATCATATCAATCTCTTTCTTTCTTCTGGGACACTGCTGCGTATGAAGACCACAAGTTACAATCTGATATAAGTACCACCTCCGAAGTCCTTCTGTTTGCTTGACAAAAAATTCACAACACTACGATACTCAGAAAACAGAAGATATCAGTTATTCGCTTCTCGTCTTACACCTCTCCGTCTTGATTCTTCTCCAAACCGCACTAAGCCTCAACTTGATCAACATCAACAACTCTCAAGGTACGTCCTCACACCCCCCTGGGCTCCATAATCTCCATCATCCCCGCCATAAAGGAAACATGTGTTCCATGATTGCATACTTCTGTAATAACCCGCGATGTCTTTCAGTCTGGTTTCGTTTCACAACCTGTCGATTACATATAATTCGTATTTTTTTTCGGGAAGGTCTGTAAAACGAGACCAGTTAAGAAACGGCCTTTACGTAGAGAAAATTTATGTTGGAGTGCAGAGTTGGCCGATGGTTGGGTATGTTAATATGGAGGAATCCGAGGATGGCTCCGGGAGTCGAGGGATTCTGGAGTAGGGGTTGAAGCTCGTAATACATGGAGTTGGAATTGAATAATGGATGGTTCCTTATGATATATGGTGGCGCTTGTATGTTGTTACCGGTTCAATGTGGATTCCGCGGTGATGGTTGAACGGAGTGACGAAGTGTGTAAAATAACGGATGGCTTGCAGTCATTGAGGGTATCTACTATCTGGTAGTCGATACCCTTCTCCGATATAATTTTGGATAGAGAAGTTCAAATCCCGGTATGGACGTAGCTGTCAGCTCCCCCTGTGGTGGTGGAGGGCAGCGAACCATCGTTTTGCTTTTCTGTCACTCGGGTCACGTGACACTATTTTTTTTTTTTTTTTTGCGCGCGGCTCATGGAACCGCACACGCGCACCGACTCAACATCGACTTGTTATGTGTCTCACTCGTTCTTTTCCTTGCGCGGTAGATCTACTCTACTTCAGGCCTGTACATGTATTTTAGATGAACATAAACGGTATTTTTGTGTGGATGCAGCCAAGACGTGATATTTTTAGTGTAATACTGTGCGTGGTACTGATGCCAAGCTGGCTAGGAACCTCTCAGTAAACCTTCCTTATGAAGAGTGGATGCGGGATTTGACCTGCTATTCCCATGCTTCCACTTCACCTCACTATCTGGATCCACACAACGACATCAACCAACTCGTAAGTAGTCCTCCAATAGTCTTTTGCTTTTGTAGGTCCTCATTAAACGACTAACTCTTACAGTGACAAAGGCATCTACAGTTCAACTAGTATACTCCTTGCAGCAGTAGTAAACCGTCTCCACCGTACCGTACAACCACACCACCACGCCGATGTGCAACACACAAAACCTCCGCTGCCCTATATGCAAGCTGGAATGGTCCAGGGCTGTTTTTTGTAAAAAAGCTACAGATACGGAGTCAGTAAGCATATCGACATGTCCGTACTATACACAAGGTCCTCAAAAAAATGTCCATCAATTCTTCACTAGAGTGAAAGGAAAATTTGTCATAAAATTTACCGAGACTTTCAAATCTTCAAAGAAAAGGGGTGTCGGGCCCTCGCGAGCCCCAGGAGCCGAATGAGCAGCATGAGCAGAATGCCCCGGCTGAGTCGAATGCACCGGGTGGATCGAGCCACCCGAACAAGCCTAAAAAAGGAAAAAAAAAAAGGGCGGAAACTGAAGAAGAAGGAGGAACCTCTCGAGCTCGTGTGTGACCCGTGTCAGCTCAAGCGATTTTCAGGCCATGGCCAGGGACAAAGTAGCCAAGCCAACACGGGACAAAATAGTCAACCCGGCGAGGGACAGCATAGCCAACCCAATGCGGCACAACATAGTCAACCCGGCGAGGGACAAAGTAGTCGACCCAAACGGCGAAGAGGAACGGCGTAGTCAACCCGAAGAGATCTCGTGGCACCAGTGTTAACGAGTGATGTTTGAATGTCTATGGACAGAAGGAGAAGTTATCATGGAGTATTTTTATGTTATCGAGTATACTTATTAGATAGCCATTGGCTTTATCTCAGTGTTCTACGGGATATACGTAGGAGATAAAAAATATTAGAGTGATCTTACATACAGAGGTTGTGTAAATTATCAAAGTGCAGAATCCGCCATCCATGGCAACTATTGTACGTCTATGAATTTTGTGAAAAGAACTTGTTATCGGATTTCGGATACCGCCGTCAGTGGACGGAATCTTTCAAAGTGCCTTTGTCTCTAGATACCGTAACTTTGTTTTGTCTTTCTCTTCTCACAGCAACTCGTTTTATTGTGCCCATGAAGACACCTGCGCATAAATACACCCCACCCCCTCCTCTATCATACCTGAAACTTCACCATACTTGACCATCGCCACAGATCTGTTACGCGAAGTTTTCCCAAGTGTCAAGATGTGTAAGCTCATCAAATACCGCTGCGCCGGATGCTTCGGAAGTTGGTACAAAATCGCACCTTGCCCAAAAGGAGAAGTATTCGGCAACTCCTACAAATGCAAATCCAAGCAACAATTCCTCAAACATCACAAGCTCGCTGGATATTGGGATCGCGCATTGGTCACGATGAAGTTTCGGAAGCAGAAGAAAAGGTATGAGGTGTTTTGGTGTGAGAGGTGTAAAGAGTGGGGACTGTCGTGTTGAGAATGTTTTGGTGGGAGTTTAGTACTAGGTACTGGCGAGAGGTCATTCAGAGGGGTTCCAGAGGGGTCACGATCGTTGTGATGTGGGGAACTAAACAGTGGTAAATTTACAGGAGGAGGACGTCACAATTACCGGATAACCTGGGTACTTATATGATTGTACAGTTTGTACTGGTATGACTTCTTGTAAGTACAGTATCTGACAATGTAATGGATATTTTACTGAATGGGCCGTAGTACAAGAATTGCCAAGGCTTGTAGCCTCGTACGTGCTACCACGTGATGTAGAACACAAAACCAGCAGATAGTTTCTCACATTTCCGCACCTTTCATCAAGAATCACCCTAACTGTTGGAAATGCATGATAAAAAACAATTCATTCTAAAAGTGTAGCACTAGATCGTGCCTCCCTACCCGAGATTCCCTCGTATGGTTGGGGACCCCTTGAGACGGAATTCATCGGGCATTCCCTCCAGCCAAAAATCTAAGCCTAATCGGGTATAGCGCGACTATTTTGTGCGTGCTTTGGGAGAGCATTGAGGGGGGACTGGGAGAGACGGGTAATGTATAGGGTCCTGTGATGCACGAAGCATCACTCAAGCCTAGTTGTATGTGGTTTAGCGCGTCTAGAAACTCACTACTTTATATCTCATTCATATTACCGGATCAGGAAGGAACGAATGATATTTCTAATGAAAAAGGGTGCAGACATTGCAGGTGTGCCACACCAAAAACCCGCCACTTTGAACGAGCATGTCTGGACAACCGCAACCAAAAATAAAAATCGAACGCAGCTACGTTCTTATCTGGATGCAATACTACCGCGTAACTTGAATAAAAATATCATACTGTGTTGTGGTGGTGAGTCATGCGCAGTTGAAAAGTCGCGCTAAAGTGGGTTGTCTCAAGAGGTCCCCAACCAGCGAAACAAGGCATGGCTTTCGATATGTCGGGCATATCAAGGAATGACACTAGTCATCTCGGCGACAACCAAGGTCACCCACCAAACTTCGACCATGAAAACCATCACGACACAACACCGTGAAATCTATTACTCATCTACTATAACACATCTTTGACTTGTAGATAAGATATGAAGATGTTTCATCACGATTTGCGTTGCCTCGTTTGAGCAGTGTCCGCTGAATAGCGAGGCGGGCTGTAGCGCGGCTGGTTGCCTTGCTGATGACTGGCGCATCATCACGCATCTAAAGTCATACCTTGTTTCGTGTACGGGGGAATCTCGAGTAGGGAGGCAACGGTCGAACATACTTCAAGACGTTACTTAATGATATGAGGTATCAATCTTTGAAGTAGGTATCAGGTACATGAATGCGGGTGTAATCATTTAAGGCCTACAGCATAGCTCGTACGGAAAAATAATGGGAAACTTCTAGAAGTTGCGTTTGGTTAACCTTTCTCAGTGTGATCAGAGTGTACCACGAAAGAGAGATCGAGATAAGCCAGTGGATATCGTGCTGATCCCGAGAGAACTGACGGCCTCGTCATGGCCAGGCAAATAGAATGCCTTTGCCAGCATCCGAGATACAGCCACAGGGATGGTAATCCAGTAGACGGAATGTGGTTAACCACTGTCCAGTGTAACGGATTGAATATCCTAGAGCTTAGATATCGGCAGTTTAGATAAGCCTGATGGTTCATGCATTCTATATAGAGCGGTACCGAGAATTCCGATCGGCATCAATGGGAACACCAGTCGTGGTTGTGGCCGGTGACTAGGCTATCATTCAAGGTATCAAAGTCGCCGAACGACCACCTTCATGAACAATAGGATGCCGAGGAAACATATTATGGTATGTGACCTGCTTTAATTGCTGAGTATCACCGAAATTCAATATCGGAGCGTTTGTCGAGTGCTTCAACTGGAGCACGGGCCGTGGTTGTCGCGGAATGCTAGGCTATCGTTCACGCTATCCAATTTTCCGAATGACAAACGCCGCAAAGGATATGGTGTCAAGGAATACTATTATTGGTTGTGACCTACTGTGCGGTCACGTATTGGACATTCACATTCAATGTCGGAGTGCTTGTCGAGTGATGTGCCATGACTCAGTAACCTGCAGTTGTAGTGCTGTGACTGCACTTTGTCTGGTTGAGCTGAAGGAATTAGCGTCAGAATTCTTCAAATACAATTGTTTGCCCCGAAGTAATTCTCCAGGCATCAGGTGTGACAAAAAATAAAACAATGGGTTGTGAAACAATAAATGTGCTTAAGTATCACTCTCTCGCTGCACTTGCGACGCTCGCTACCTTTCACCACAATCTTGTCAGTCGCAGTCAAGGTGGCCTCACCATTCAAAACTTTGATTACACAAAGTAAGCCAGTGCATTTCCTTTATCTTTTCAAATTTTTTGCTCCCCTTTGAATAGCACTGCTAACACTTTACATTAAATCGCTGATTTACCTAGATTTACCGGCGCCAGATCTACCGTCTTTTGTACAACTTTCTCAAGACTATCTTGCGGAAATTCGCAACGAGTTCAGCCACTCTCCTCAGCATAGACCAAATCATCGTCGTTGGAACGTTGATTACTCCGAATACGTAAGACTTGTTTTTCTCCTGTGTTGATTCGTTACCCAGCTAATTTTAACCGTCATAGGTATCTGCGTTAATCTCTTAGATTTCCACTCGCTCGTTTACCTATCGACTGCCATCTCTCAATCGTAACATCCCCATCCATCACCTACACCAATCACCAAATATCACCATGTGTATCATGGGCAAAATAACGCTCCGAGGCTGCGAGCACGGCAAATGGTTCTTTGTTTACCCCAGATACGGATGTAAGAAGACTGTTGGAAATAAAAAGAAATGTCGGGTTAATAGACCTGATCGAGTTCTTTTACCGGTCAACAGCATTGAATGTTGGAACTGCACCGGAGTGGGAGCAGAAGACCTTCGCAAGCTAGTCCACGAAAGGATTTCTAAAGGCCCTGAAGGACTGAAGAGAGATATGAAGCTAGAGGATCGTCGGCGTGAAGTGAGATATACGTCTGAGTGCAGGGCTTGACTTCGGGCGGAAAGTCTAAGTGTGCAGGAGGAGGAAAGTGCACCGGACACGGAGGAAGAAGCGCAGTACGCAAAGGATATGGCCGCCTGGAAAGAAACACTGGAGCGTGTAGATGGTAAAGTTTACAAATTCCTCGATGGATTGCCCTCAGACATCGATGAATTTCTCTCAGACATCAATGAATTCCTGTTAGAGACGGAGGAAAGCGCTCAGGATGGGGGAGATGAGGGGTCGGAGAATGGTTATGAGTCCTCATCGACATCGGGCGCAGGAAGCACCTGTCCTGAGCTGTGTAATATTCAATAGTGCGCGCGCATGGCTACACGAGAATGGGTGTGGAATTTGCGCTTCTCACGCTTCACGAGTTTCTTTTGTTGTTTACTTGTTTGTTTATTTAGTCTTGTTCACTGTAAGGGGACACGGGTGACTGGTCGCGAGGGCTACGCGCGAGGAGGAAAAGGAGGTCACGATCTTCGGATAATAGGACTCAGAACTTTGCGGCATAAGAGCGCCCTATTTAATTCGATTTATATTTTAATTTTTTTGCTAGTTGGTAGGGAACGGGGGGCACAGGGGTGTTCTGTAGAGCTCTTGAAGCCCAAAACCCTAGGTTAGATAATACAGAAGGAAATTGAAATTGGAATAGAGTAGTGTCCAGTAGTGAGTAGTGATGATAGTTTAGTGTTGTTTTTCTCGGAGATTGAAATTCATATGGAGGTTTTGGTATTTTGCTTTTTGTTCAGAATCATGTGTGTGTCAAGGACAGATGTATAGCGGTGGCAAGCGAATGTGACGCGTGACAACTTGGATATTGAGCGAGATATGGATGTACTGGCCTCGGCATAATCTAACGGAGTCGAAGGAGAAGTCCATAAAAATTGAGAAAGTGGGAATCTGTGGGATTAGAGTCAGACTCAGTCAGTTGAGTCGCGGTGGAGAGTAAAGTGGCTAATGGAGTGTAAATAAGCCTCTACGGTGAGTCGTCAGTCGTGACACCATGAGATACCGTGCAAAGTGGCGCATGGAGATGGAGAACAACGCCTGATTAGGAGTAAAGAAAAAGATGAGGAGGGTTGTGGCTGATGATGTGTGTGGTGTCGGAGGAGAATTGCGTTACTTAACCATTAGGTTATAATTACCCAAGTCTTCAATGATTGGTTGTGTGGTAATGTCGCGAGGTTCACTCGGGCGGTGTGGCTGTGGTTGTGGTGATGCACAAACGTTTAAGTAGTCGTTGCGGGCGTTGATCACGGTGTTGTAATTATCCATTCCTGCCTCTGGGAAGGAAGGAAGGAGAGTGATAGCGCAGCATGTTAAACCGCTAATACATTCTAGTATCAGTTTTTGAGTCCCTAATCATACCAGGTGCACGCATAACCTAGTGGCGTAGCGTCTCGTCTTCTTAGGCTTGAACATCCGAGGTCCTCGGACCTCAAACGTTAACAAATGGGAAGATGGGGCAGCGACAATCGCTGGTTCGACTCCAGCTTCGTGCACCACTCTTTTTGATTTCGCCGAATTAGCGTTAGTTGGTACCGGAGAAAGTTAGAAGGGGTCAAACTTGGGTTATGGGGTCGAAGAGAAGGCGTGTCATGGAGTTGCACTCGGTATTGGCAGATCGCGTGAGCGGCGGTGAGATGGAACGGCAGTCTCTTCGTTTTTCGATGGCTTACATAGACCATCATATTCACACGTCAGAGATCTTTATTGATCTCGTCAGTCTCTGCAACAGGCCTGCTTTGCAAGGAATCGAGGGTTCCTCTAGATCGCGACAGGTCTTCGAACTACCGGTAACTGCTACACCTCCCGCGCTGCTAGATCTTCTAAAATCTGAGATGCATACCGGAAACCATGTAGAATGTTTTCATTTCGTCACAATTACTTTAAGTTTAGGAAAACGATGTGCATAACACACATGATATACGCTTAAGCGTCACTCGTATCTGTGGTCAGTGAAGCTTGCGAGGTGTTAGCAGTTTTCATTTTTTTCGAAGTCTATTAGCTTTATAAAACGCTATGACGGCCGTCATTCTGTTCTTGTAGTTAGCCATTAAACCCCTTATGTGTTTGATCGAGTAGCCGTAACTTCCTGCCGGCCCAACGTAATTCCGTTGTGATTATCTTGACGCTTGCTTTATCTTATGTGGCTCCTCGTACCTTAAAGTAGAGAAAGAGCTAACCTGTAACCGTTTACACTTCTTTATGATGTGTGGCTCATGGAGATATGACTGTTACAGCCTAGCTTACCGCCACCGACGTGTTCCATGATACAGTCATCGACCGCGCGATAACCAATCCTCCACGTTCGCCTAAGAGAGACACCACTCAACAAAGCTTCAAAACAATTACCGTTCTTACAATCCCACCTTCCGCATATTATCTTCATCATGCCGAATTTGACGGATAGGACCGACACGATGCCAGAGATGAATCCGAGAACAGCGTTACCCGACCCTACAGATGACGCCATGGATGAAGCCGATAGAGTGCAGGCACGTAATCGTAGGTCTCCCGCCCCAACAGAAAAATGCATCTTTTACACTATGGAAGAAACTAACTCGATATCAGAGGCAATGGTTGATGCCATGCTAGGAAGGACCCGCGCGAGGCCTCCTCCTCCAGCGCCATACCCCGGTGTACATATTTGGTACGAAAGATTCAACACAAAGGTTGTCAACGAGGCTATTAATCAGACGGCCACTGAAGCGGAGTTGGAGGAACTGGAGTCTAAAACGCAAAGAAAGGCTAGAAATGAAGAGTATAAATGCTCTAAGGTGGAGACGACCACTGACGTCAATGTGGAGAACTCTCCAGTTATTGCCGATGACATACTTTCTGACAATATAAAGAGGACTAGACGGGGAACCACGCATTCTCGGGATGGATGTGAATTGGATTACCTGGCGGAATTGGCAGCAATCCTGGATATTGAAGATGGTGAGATACCTGATATTATGAATGCAGAGAGCAGCATTGGATTAAAAGATGGCCTTCTCTTTGACTCGAACAATCGTAACGACACAAACGAATATTTGGAGCCGCTGTTGAACGTTATGAAAACCGAGGCGAAAGTCACTCCGATGATCGAAAATTTCGTGAAAATCAGCGTGGGAGTATGAACAAAATGGTAAAATGAGATAGAGTTTCTGAGCTGGCATTTAAAAGTTTGATTTCCATGCTGTACCTAACTGCAGGGTTGCGCTTGGTTTGTAAATTGTAGTACGACGGCGAATTTGCCAAAGGATTGGATGATTATCAAGAGTTTTTAAGAGTTGTTATGGATGAGGTGAGATACTCTGCGTTGTTCACGTTTGTTTGTTCTTTTGTATGTTATATTTGTGTTCCGACAGTTTTAGGATTGGCACAATTGACACGCGTGCTGGCATGCTGATTTCCCAGAATCCCGTAAATAAAATTGCAAGAACACCACACATAAAGTTAAAACAAAAAGTAAGTACAACATATATTGATCCTAAGGCTTCATACCGAGCTCCCAAATCCCAAATCGCATACCAACCAAATCCCAATCGACATTACACAACCGGCGCGAAGAACACTGTACAAGAAGAAGACAACGACAAGGAATCACGGAAGATATTGAAAAGGACGGAGTTGGATGTATTAGATAGCATACCGCGAACTGGGGATACAATATTATGATGAAATCAAAAAAAAAAAAAGAAAAATCAAACACATTGCAATGCATGCATCGCTTAGTTCAGACCTTCAGCATAGCGAGCTCCGTCCCATTACACCTCGGTTCCAAAAATGCGGTTGAGCTCCTGCTCGAACACCCTCATGCAGCGTTTGCTCTTTGGTCAATCATCTACCCTTTTTGTTCACAAAGACGACAAGACCATCGACCCAGATACAGAGTGATATCTGATGACTACCTCATAAAGAATCGCAATTTATTTCCTTAAAGATTCATTTTTGTTAAACGGTCGATTTGAATCAGGTGGTGTTATGATAAGTCTTGGCGCTGGTTCCCGAGTAGATGAGTGAGCTCTTCCATCTCGCGGATCTGCACACGATTTTGTACGGCCAAGCTCTACCATCCTCCGCTTTTTCTCTTCACTGCGAACGACAACCATCAACTGTCAGCCAAGACCGTGACCGTTATATCAGAAAATCGTCTTTTGCAAATACTATCAGGTAGTTAACCTTCATTTTCCTCCCCCTCGCCTCTAGTCCTACCTCGACTAAATGGAAATCGATGCTTGGCAACCATACTGCAGACCTGGAATCTAGCCGAAATTACGTCCAACGCAGTATTTCCGGCTTCCCATCTGTTCCACCACGTTACGTCTCATAGTGTAGTTTGATGGAATGTATCGACTTCGAATCTCGCTTAGGTCGTCAAGTCTTCCAGTTATCATCGAAAGCCAGCATCGAATTTAGAGTACAAATTCTCATTCGAGAAAGTGGAGAAATAGTGACGTGGTGATGAATCAAATCGACCAACTCATCGCGAGCCAGGTGATAGATATACGAGATATGCCAGATATTTGATAATCGTGCTAAACCGGGGTAGGATCGAAGCGTGTCGATTGAATTGGACGGAACTGGGAGAAATGCATACGTTTAACAAAGAGCTCAGGGAGCCAGCGAACCAGAATCAAAGATCTGTCTCGGCCCTGCTTCGGGGATCCGTGGCATTTACGACTGGGAACCGCGGGCCAGATCTTGGCGTCATCGAAAAAGCAATAACTCCTCTACTTTCAATATTTCGCTCAAACATCCACCAAAATGCCAACAAATTGCGAATATCGTGCAGCGTATTCGTTTGGGTGGCAGCGCATCCATTAAGTACATGGTGCGATAAATCCCCATTCATACTCTCCTCGGCGCCGAGATGAAGCCACCGCCGCCTTCATTTCCGATCAGGTGCTCGGCCTGAACTTGATGTCTCGGAACCTCGTAGCATGATCAGCCCCGGTGGTTCAGCTCCGAGATTCGAGCCGCAGCACATCTTCTCCACTGCGCTATGCAGGTGTGGCCCTGATTGCGACTGTCATTTGTGCGTCTGCATGCGCACGATGCTTTTCGGTGCATGATTTATGCGCGCTGTGCAGCGGTTCGCCTAACATCCAGTCGTTTGTGCAGGAAGTTACCGAATCATTCACGTCAACGACAGCAGCGGTGATCAGTGATGAATCATTCCTTACAGGCCGATATTCTATTTTCACGTAGCTAATGAAGTGCAGTGAGCGCGATGTTCACAACATGAGCGCAATTCCAGACCACACTGTCGAATCCCATCAGATCACGCCTCAACAATACCATACGCCCAGTGGCATCAGAGTTATCAATTCTTCCGCCGCAGTCTTTCGCCCAGCCAAATAGTCTAGACAAATTCCAAATCCACGGTATGTACTACACAGTCAAATACAACAAGGCAAAACACTGGTCCCAAACATCCACTTAACAACAACCATCCACAACCCTCAACACAGCCAAGACTTCCCTCAACACGCCTCGATACTCTCCGATAAACCCCGTTTATTAACAGCCATTGAGAACCTCTCCTCCAGCCAAGAAAAGGGAATCACGAGACTTGTTAGACTATGGGAGAGTACCAGGTTATTGGCTTTAGCGTACCCTTTAGGAAAATATTCCCTTGGTTCGGCCCATGGTACATACTTGATATGTTTCATAGCGTGGTATTCCGCACGATGGATGATAAACATGGGTAATCTCAAGGGATCCAATGGCAATGTTTCCAGCCATAGTTTCGATGTCGCGGGAAACGCCGGCTGGTGCCCTGTAAGCCTTACTAATCCTTGCCCTAACTAGGGTTCGCGGGAAAAGACCTCAGGCTTTAGGACCTGAGAAGTCCAGCTTATGACCCATTTAAGATCGATCGAGAGTGCAGCAGCAGCGGATCTGGTATGATGACCGCAGACTGAGAGAATCAGACAACGGGCAGTCTAATGCACTGCGCTAGAGCAGATATCCGTGTGGAGAATTAAAGCAGTGAACAAGCCTGGTGGGGATATTCATGCCGCTTCTACGGACATTTGTCGCCACAGCTACGGAAAGCTACACGCAGAATCTGAAGATACCATACAGGGGCGCCTACAGATCATGTGTAACTCCGCTGGTGGAATTCATGTTTTATGTTCTGTGAGTGAAGCACAAACAAATTTTCGGGAGCGGAAACGGATAAGGGTATTCCATTGCACTGCTTCCGCATCTTTCGCTGAAGATGTTAGGATTTCCCTGGCCTGTACGATGGAATACCAACTCATCATTGGACAAAGTATTATGATAGTAAGTGGCTATACAATGTTTCCCGATTGATCTCCCTAAATGAAGAACACAGCTGCAATTCACCACCTTCCCGCACTCCCGCCAATTATGCTTTGCGCAATGAGAAATATTCTGAAACGAAATTTCCCCAGACTCTAAAGCCGAATCCCGCTGAAAACATTTGTCAAACCCCAGGACCTTGTACAACATCGGAGATTCGGGAAAAACAAGGGGCCTTCTAGCAGTTATCATTCAGGGCTGATGAGCAGTCCGAATATGTTTATTGAAACATGGCAACATGGCAAGACATCGCAGTACAGTAAGTTCGCGAGCTTCATGCGAGGCATTTTTTACCGGAGCTAACTTACCGCTGTAAGAACTTTGCTTTCAAAAAGAAAAATTGAAAATCGAACACCCGTGTAGACGCTTAACAGTATGCACCACCGTTATTCGACGGCGCGGAAAGGCACGCCGCCAAGGCAAGTCCAGATTGAAATTGCCCTGTTTACGGTGTACCGGTCCATCAAACAACACTTCTCCCTTCGGCGTGTAATGATGACATTCTCTTCTATAGAAGCCTCCAATATACGTACATCATAGAGTGGGCATCAGAAGAAATGCAGGTACCGCCTGCAGCAAGATTTCGGGTCCACTTTTCCCCTAGGTTGAGAAGATTTATAAACCAACGAGGACCTCCGCTTTAATCTACTTTACAACTATTCAAATTTTGCAATTCTTGCCGCTCATGGAGTGGAGGGATTTCAAATTTATGCGCTATAAATTTTCACGAGTATCGCGCGTTTATTGGTCGAACCGTCGCACACGGTGTGACAACCCCACGCCTGTGGTACCTCGTCCGGCGGTCCCACTACGCCTGAAACAACACCATTGGGGAGCCAAAACCAATCTCTAAAGCTGTGCGAACGACAGCTCGAGAAGGCCTTGCGAAAAATAATTGACCAAGGAAGGCAATGAATGCCTGGTATACCCTAGGGTGAGGTGACACTTCGCGTACGTAGGGCGGCCCGGGTAGTGGCCACTTAAGATCGAGAATTCGCCACCGAACGCAAACCTTGGATTCACTTTTCGGTTGGGAACGGCCGAAAATTTAGCTGGCTACGCTGTGTTGGTTGACTTTGAAACAAGAGACGTTTTGGACCTTTGGATCCTTTGGATCAGTTCGCTGGGACACGTCGTTGGTGCGAGGTACTGTTGAGTTGGAATTGCGCAATTCATCGCGAGATGATTTTCGTTATACACGGACCAGTCTGTGGCCTTTACTCTCGAAACACATTGGGGACCAGGCAATGGTCAGCATCGTTGTAATCCAGTCAAGGCAAGAAACTAAATCTTCACTTGGATATCATCCCAATAAATTTATCTTTATCGCTCGTTAACATCCGGTAGCTTACAAAGTCCTACGCTGTGCATAAAGGGCTGGTAATTAAAATTTCGACCCGGGCATCGATTCGACGACATTTTCGGAAGCGAGCAGATTGTAGCGTGGTCTCAGCTGGAAAATTTGCAGGCTCATGACGAAGGACAAGATGGATCAATGGTTGATGGCCAACGTGGGAACCACCGATGTCACTTCGCTGGTTACTGCGCTGCTGCGGGCAGCTGAGCGCACTGCACGCCCGCATGAGTTGGCTGTGGCTCATGCCGTTTCAGCCAATCAAGCGCGACGAGGCAGGCGGTAAGGCGCCACAAGCGAGCCTTGTTGTCCTTGGCCTTGCTAGCGGCTGCACTGGAGGGAGAGGCGGCGCCAAAAGTGCTGGAGACGAACAGACAAGGCTGGGCTCGCGGAGGTGACGAGAACAATAGGGCATGCAGCGATCAATCTCAGCAAAGAGAACGACAAACAACGTCACCCCTGCAACCGCCATCAGCAAAATTCTCCGCCTGAACTGGATAAGACCGCACAGACTTGACTCGACTTTCCACAGGCACAACGGTTTTGAGACAAATGCCCGTGGAAGGCGGGGTATCTAGATGAACGGCATCACTCCGCATGAGATCCATCGCAGACAACGCGAGCGAGCGGGCTCGCTTCATGTTGCACACATGCGAACATACCGCGAGCACATTTCTGTAGGACGGGCGTGTTCGCTGCATTGAAACTCCTCTGTGATACATATCGAGCAGCAATTTCAGGTTTCCACTCGGTAACTCGTACGGTAACGCCAAAATTACCGGTGCCTCACTACCAACCCAGCGACATCGACGTCTCCCGACTTGATATCGCCCCGCATCCGCAACACCCATACATCTCGACTTCGACTTACTCAAACCCCTTTTTGCATGGTCGCAACAAAAGACGGGGATGAACAGAGTGGTAGACAGTGGTAGACTAGGTGGTAGGCTGGAATGACGAGGAGTTGCGGTAGGGTGGGGTGGGGTGGTGTTCGCTGCAGATTATTCTCGATGCCACTCATCACGCTGCGCTGCCCTCCGTAACACTCCCTCCGCGCCAAATTCATGCGTAGTGCGACTCAGTCTCCGTTACGCTCTTCGGCAGGCACTGAACAGTTGCGCAGCCTCGGATGGCTCCCTAGTCAAAGGACCCTGGTGCGCAGCGGATGGCTTCCTAGTCGATAAACCCTGGTGCGCAGCAAACGTCCCTGGGCCAATCCATCCATGCTCGAAGCCTGGTCGCACTCATCACCCACTTACCCAGTGGCCCACTCCCTCCAGATAGACATGGGTGGGATGGAAAGTAGCCCCAAGGAAGGTTTGCCTCCGCCATTAACCAGCTACTACTTATTTATGATGCACCCGTCGCCCCGCGTGCTGAGAACCCAGAAACTCGGGGAGTCTTGCTGAAGAATTCGTGATCCGACATTTCGATATCAGTCCAAATCGACAAAGAGCTTAGTCGAGGGAAACCAACCGACAACCCCAATCTACAACAAGGCATCGATCACTCAGGGATATAAGGACTGGTGCTGTTATTGAGGAGGAGGATTTACAGAGGGTTATTGTGGGAGGATATCTTATCAACGGGTTACAACTACACCTCGACGGTTTCGAATTTCATTCACAACATACAAAATGGCGACAAAGGTCAACGCAACATGCCCGTACCCTCTACTACCAAAATCACAATATCCAGAGCGTGGAGGCGGTATGTGCCGGATACCTTAGTAGTGTTTGGGAATATCTGCTGATATTATACAGATACGAATGCGAGATTTTGTGTCGATATACCGGCGCTTCAGATTCCAGACTGTTGCTTACCATGCCCGAAACAAAACTTCTTTTACAGAGATGGTTTGTGACTCTTTGCGATTTTCAGATGACGATGGTAGCCAATTCTTATCTTACCGTGACTACAGAATTTACCACAATGATACATGCTACAACATATGTTAATTTAGTCGGCATAGCATGCTGCTGCTTCATGCTACTCAGTTTTGCAGTACTACCAGTAGAGGCTACACGTCGACATTACCTCAGCGTTTGTCTAGCATTTGCAGTTTTATTAATGCAGGCAAGTGAATCTAATCACCTCAGCAAATACAGAGTCTTATTGTTCATATATGTTCTAACGGCTATGTGCAGATGTCCTTCGTAATACCGCTTGGAAATCCCGAGAATCAGTGCTACGACGCAGTTACACCACACGATATGTACTCCAGTCTGAACTGTGCACTTTCCGGCGCCTTCCTTCTAGGAGGCGGATGGTGCGTCGTAATGTGGGGTATGTGTTATTTTTGCACTTTTTGATCCTGTAGAAGCCGTTGCTGACTTTGAGACAGTGTTTCTCCGGACTTTATCTTTGCACTTGCAAATTTGTTGGCAAGTGGTACCGGGCCGGAAATTCTTCCTTGGGTCTCAGGCCCTTGGATGGTCTATTCCTGTCATATTTCTGGCAATCGCATTGTCCATGACTGGTGTTTCCTTCCGCTTTGGAGAATCCTGTCATATCAACTCCAAGAACGGAGTCAAAACATTTTGGGGTCCTATGTTAGCCATGGCAGCGGCTTCTATCGTCACACAATCTATCACGTAAGTATCCGATAATATGGACTTCCCACTTGAACCCCTGCGCAATATGAATATTACAGAAAGGCGAACAGCATAAGAAATGAACAAGGCTAACCCTTCCCAGATTCGGCTACGTAATGCAAGTCTACATCCGCAGTTTGTTTGAAGACAAACCCAGCGGCTCCCACCACACCGGAACCTCCGGCCAATTTCCTAGCAACTCCAACAGCGTTCGAACTGTCACGGCAACCCGCGCATTACGCCGTATTAAACGCGTCATTGAGCTACAATGGCGCGGAATCTTTATTGTCATCATCATTCTCGCCGACGTTATCTACTTCTCTACAGTCTTTCTCCAATTCGATGGAACCACCCAAAAAACCGACGCAAACGTCCAAAAAGGAATCGAATGGTTATTCTGTGTCTTGAACCATCAAGGAGATAAAAACAAATGTCTTGACATCGCCGCTAAACTCGTCGTCAACGAAGCAACCGCCTTTTCTGTTCTCTTCTTACTCAGCTTCAATGGAATCTGGGCGCTTTTGTTACTTGGACGCTTCTCAATCTACCCCGCTTGGGGAAAACTCATCAAAGACCTCTTCACCCGAAAAAAGGCCGCCGACGAATTCGTCTCCTACAACGCCCGTAGAATCTCTGATAACCCAGCTAGCGCTTCCTACGAAATGCTTGAAAGCAAACGCGACGCCTCAAAAACTCACTCCACAGCAACCGACATGAGTATCATGAAGCCTGAACCGACTTTGACCCCCGCCCCGAGAGATCTTAGCAGCTTGAGAGAATATAACCCGCAAACCTTTACGGCGCAACTAAGAGGAAGAGCTGATGAACATGCGGGTTATGTTTCGCCTTACCGAGATTTGGAGACTGGACATGCTAGGACGATGAGTCCGCCGATTATGGGCCCTCTGTATCCCTACGGCAGCGGCCAGGAGGAGTATATTGGGCAAAGCTTAGCACCCAGCCCAGCTTACCAGAGGAGCTTTTCTCCGTACCAGGACTCGCCGAGAGGAAGCCCGGTGGACGGAAGGCCACAGTATCCTAAGGAGGTTAGGATTGGGGTTGCGAAATAATCAATGGAGCCACCAGCGTGGACTATAGAAGAAATGACGGACTGTATTTTGAGAGCTGACCCGGTTAGATGATGATTTGATATTTGATTAATTAGTCTATTGATGTTTTATGAGCGATTTTGTATATACTTATTTTTTTTTGATTTTTGTGCGAACTGTGGTGGGCTGGTCTACATAGGTTTTAAGGTTTGAGGGTCTTGAGGTTTTTGAGGTTTTGGGGATCGTTTTTTTTTTTGTGGCGTTAACGTGGGGATGTTTCCGGTTGGGTGCTGTTTTTATTGCGCTTTTGTAACGAATAAGATATATAAGAAAGCTGAAGTAGCTTAATGATCTTGAGAGTGTTTTACGCTTCGTGCTCGTGCTGTGATATCAGGGCTCTGGAGGAGGTGGAGTGGCGGAACGTTGAATGCGCCGGTGATGTCTTGGCAGCGTTCAAGCGTTCAAGCGTTCAAACTCGCGCAGCGGAAAGAGCTTGTTAACCGCATACCTCAACCTCCATCTCGACATATACTTATCTCGACATTATATCATCTCTTAATTCACCTGTTATTCCATTCCAATCACCATCCTCCGGGCGCTTTGGTATATACCCGTATCATCTAACCTGCGCACCTGTATTCCGCCACGAAATAAGGCAGCTGAGACGCAGCACGGTAGTATGATTGTACAAAACACGCTGGAAAGAAGAGCATTTCGACTGTATATTTTAGGCAAAAATCCTTAGTATAGCCATAATAGATTTATTAAAAAAAAAGTATCCCGCCACAGTGGCAGCGCGAAAGCGAGCATGCCTCTCGAACTGAACTGCATGCGCGTTGCGCTGCGAATCTATGCGTGCGACAAGGCGGGAAGTGGAAGTTACAGATACAACATCTCGGATATGTAAAATCTATGAACTCTACGCAGATCGCACCTCGCAGCTCGTATACATAGGGTTAAGTATCTATTGCCGCCGCATTAATATAGACATACGGTGGTTCCAACTTCATGCCGACTCCGTTTCAAAGCGAAACCCCGAAACCGCGAAACCATAAGGAAACCGACTGCCGAAATCCTAAGACATCCAAGACATCGATTATCTCATCAGACCATATAGTCTCCAGGTGTTTAGGGTTCGCCGTTCGTGATTCTTCGAGGTCCCGAGCACGGAATACCGGCCCGGCCCCACGAAGTGGTCCGCGGGGGTATCCAAGATGTCCCCGACGTCCACAGAGGCCCAGGAAGCGGTCAAGGAAGAGCTAGATTGAGGAGCTGGGGGCTTTACTTCATGATTACTTTTCCCCTAGCGGCCGGGGTTTCGAATGAAGAAATGGGGAATAACGTACTCGTAATGGATGTGAAGGATGGGATATGGCCCATGGGCGATGGACGGAACCTCGAAGTACCGCTGCAACATTGCGGCGCGGGGAGATTTGACAGCTACCGGTGATATCTAGTTCAAGACATCTACCGACCGACAATTGAGATGCACAGCGGCTTACGGGTTTCGACCCCAGGAAGATCAAGATGACAATTCTCCGCATAATTATGGGTTCACGGCTTATGGCAGCTGCGGTGCTTCCACACTTGACCTTTGAGGTTTTAAAGCAGACTGAAATGTTTCGCCGGACGGCGGACTATCATCGGACCGTCGCACGAGTACAGGTACCAAGATTGTAGTCCATAGGGCTGTCCAAGGCCGGTGGATGAACTTTACCTACGCTTTGCACTTTGCACACCGCAGACTTCGCAGGCTTCGCAGGCCGGCGGAGGAGTTACATACTCCAACTCTCAATACCATCGGCGCGGGCCGCTTTCCATCCTTCGCACTGGCTTCGAGCCTTCGGTGCGCCGCGGTATCCCCGGGTTCCTGGGTCTATGGGTAGATTAATAGTTGCTGATCTAAACTATATAAGATGATTCCAACTCGCTCTTGCAACTCTCATTGGATAAAAGTCGACCGAATCCTGCAATTCTCATTGGTAATAAATCGTTCATTGTGACACCGCAGAACTCTCCCTGGTGTATATAGATAACCTGAAGATCCTAAGGATCCTATGGATAAGGTAGCTAGGAGCGGGGAACAAGGTCGAAGGAACCCACGGACGAAAGAGCCCACGGATGGGATCGTTATCTGAGCTGCTGTATCCAGAGTTGAGGATTTGGCTATGGAATATCATTGGGATGCATAGCTCGCATAGCTTTCGCATGGCTTCGGGACAGACCCACTTTCTCCCGGTGATGCTGCGACACTCAGGGTCTTCAGAACTAGTCGAGACTCGTTATGCACTCCGTTTTTTTCCTACTGCTACTGCGCATGGAGTTAGCTATGCTTTGGATGGTTAGCATTGAATATCAAACCATAAATCCTCCAAGCTATCATATGGTTTAACACGATTGACATAAGGCGAAAGATTTAATAGCTGGAATTGGGATGCCGAGGTGTTGTAGGTGCGTCGATCAATTTCATCTAGCTATGGATACGCTAGATTGGTGTTTACGCCATCGCGTTCCCCGCTGCAACTATAGTAAGGGCCCTAAACTTTACGAGCCGAGCTAATTCGCACTAGGCGCTATGTACCAAACCTGAGGAGACCCGAGGAGAGTTGATGTCATTCCTCATCAGATTCCCCTTTTCGTCATCGCGATCACAAAGTTGTAGAGTACTCAGGCGACATCCCACACCACTTACAATAAGGCCTTCTTGTTACAACAGCCGTGCCATGGCCGGCCACGAATTCTACAAGACTATTCAATTCTTCTGAGGCAGAGAAGGGAGGAGGAAATCGATATATTAGCCGCATATTGTGTACTTGCAGCGGCGATGTTTCAACCCCCGGGATAAATACATACTAGGCTAGGCTACCGACTGCTTGCGGAATCGTCACGGCTAAACTTGGGTTCTGGAAGCCCCGCGAAGCTCAAGATGAAGCGGGCAGTGACCAAGGACGCGTCAGGATGAAGCCTGATGGTTGGAGTTGCAACCTGCTACTTTACTAGATACCAATACCAATTACAGCTGCAGAAAGAAAGTCTGGCGTCTTTAGACGATCAGTAATGGCTTTAATTAATGGGGGCCGAATGTTAGCAAAGCAATAGCGTATCGCTTCATTGATGTGCATGCTCGCGTTTTTAGGGCGCTGGTATTAAGGTAAGGTTCTCTCGTGATCTACGGTCAAAGCTGGTACTCCACGAAAACAATTCTTCTACTCTACTGAACCCTGGTAAACAAGGTGAAGAATTTTGCGGAGTCCGGATAGGATATATGAACACACTCGCGACAGTATTATTCCCTCATGCTATGTAGCGGAAGACAGGCATGCAGGTACCACGATAATCATTGTCCCCCAGCGACGATTGCCTGCTGTGCTTACCTAGTACCGGGTGCGCTACTTTAGTTTCTTTAGTCCCCATGGCTAGTTTTAGTGCGGGTGGCATTGAGGCGATGATTCGGGGATCCAATTCATCATGGAGGCTGGCCTTTACGAATAAGCTCTCGATAGTTAGGGCTTCTGTTATTCTCACCGCGCGCCGTTTTTGCCGAGCACGTGGGTATGCAGCTGAGACATTCCTAGGTATCGAATTCATCTTCCGACCTAGACATAGATCCAGCACGTTTCCCGAGGCGATGCTAATTGCTCCCCCAAAAACTTTCGGTAGCATTCCATAATGAGCATAAGAGCAGCGTAAGAGCAGCATACAAAAAACATTCGTGTGATTTACGAGTGATTCACACAAGCTCCACTTGGTAGCGAAAGTGGAGATATAATGGACCTCGTGGTGGTGTGATCTACAGATGCATACATAGCTTCGTCGATCCAGGGGGATGTCTTAGAATTGGGGCGATATGAGTAGAGTAGGAGGTTATGGGAAGAGAGGAAAGAGAGACAAAACATGTGATTTATGAATTCCAATGCAATAAATCAAGGCTTTTAAGTCTCAGAACTTTAACTCGGATGAAGTACAGGGAGTAAGGTATCTAGAGAGGAAAAGGTTAGCTTGTGCTGGTGTTATTTTGAATAAGGTAGGTTGCAGTTGGGTACCAATTCCATTAGATTGGGATTCAATACCTACTGTGGCGTCAGGGAGACTCCAAGGCTTGGAGTGGGGTCCACTGAGCTCGAGTCGGGGTGACTATCTTGGTAGCCCTGGGTAAGACGCTTCATGGAGGCTGGATTTACGAATTCTTAGGAGGCTGGATTCCACACTAATGATGTCTTTGAATCTCAAATCGTCAGACAACAGTCTAACTCATCAACGATGGTGAATCTTCAGCCGTGTCTCCTCTTTGATGCCACTCCAGCTATTTCCCATGGCCTTTAGATCTCTAGCGTTATTTGGGAAGCTCAAATGTCACAAATTTTCCTTAACCCGAGCCATTACTTTATCTACACCGGACTTAATTTATGACCTGTGTAACTCAACCCATACCCAGTAAAGCCTGATATGTCGACAGCGGAAGTGTCAGCGAAAAAAACCTCTACTGTAGCTAAATCCGAAGCGAAGCCGTGAAGCGCGAAAATTACAAAACTGGAAAAACAAAACATCAGAAACCTCCCACGCCGGGTGAATCCGCGCTTCGGCCCGCTCCGGCGAATTTCAACGGTAAAGGTGATGAATGAAGCGAAGCTGTGCCGTAAACGTCTTAACCAGGGAAATGGAAAGAGGCATGGGAAGAGTTGAAACGTTGAAACGAAACAAACGAACCCCTTCGGTTGTGCACATAGGAATGTCGTGCCGTACGGCGCGGCGCAGCCAAAAGTCCACCGACAATGTTTGGTAAAAGCTAGGTTAGTTCGGAAAAACCGATGTCAACGTTGTCGAACTTTGTCAAACTTTGTCGAGCTCGGACAAAGCCGGGGGTTCGGTTCTAGATAGCTGCGTTTCGCGTTTGATAGAACTGCCACCCCGGAAACACCGAGCTTCTAGAAGCACACATGTTTTTATGGTGAAACGATCATAGAGAAACACAAGTTGTGTATTAATAGAGATGGGATTATGGAAAGTGGGTTTTGCGTAGAAAAAGAAAATGGGCGCGCGTCAAGCTCGGTTGCGCCGGCCGATGGAACCGTCTTGGCTCAGTACGGGGTTCACCCTATGGGAATTCTAGATTTTGTCTCAAGCGTTGACTGTAATCGCGATTTGGAGTAGGAAACAAAGATGGAGAAACATCGGACTTGGAAGAGTAATCTTGACACGAAAGTCTAGATTACCTAAAGCTCATCAAAATGCCTTACTCTTTTACCATCTATCACAACATCTTTTCAGGCCTTCCTTCTCATTCCACGTGCTTCTCAGGCTATAACTCATCACACAAGCCCTACCGGACTAAGTTCATTAGCAAGCTGTACTCAAAGTAAGAACCTCCGCCGGGATCCGATAGTTATCCATTTACCCCCGCTGACAGCGTCTACGCGCTTGTGCATCGTGCAAACATCCGTCTTATTGTACGCCGTACAGCCTGAAGCACGTTATCCGTACTCCAGAAACTGCCGTTGCATGGGGAATTGCGGTGGTCCGATCGTAACACCCGTTTCGGGTCACACAACATCCGGAGGCGTGGTGGGCATTGTAACCTGGAATTCCCTACTGGCTTTACACTTACAGCTCGTACTAACTAATATGTAGAGTAAATATGCGGGGCTCAGGACCTAGGTCTGAGAAACGAATTCTACTATCTCATTTTCTATCCTCGGATGTCACGCGAGATGGCTGGCGAGTCAGCGATGGTGAAAGAAGTGTCGAAGTTCTCGTGCAGTTTCGGAGACTCCTGGAGTGCCGATTTCCGAGTGATGTTTGTGACGATGAAGTGCAGGTGTGGCATGCTCCGTGACATGTCTCGTAAGGCTGGAACAAAGCCTGAGCCGTCAATACTGGTTAAAAGTCTAAATTTAAGATGCGTTCAAGTATACTCCTAGTACTTAAAATACAGGGAATGATAAGACCATTCACCCGGGATTTAGCACGCGATTCATCTGCACCAAACAGACCCGGTATTCAAAGTTCCATGGTTTTGCGTTTGGTTAACAGGAAAAATGACGAGGAAATCGCTGCTTCCCCAAAAGTGAAGGACAGATGTCCGATGGCTTGAGGTTCGTTGGGATTGGGAACGGGGAGTATGCCGAGGACGTTGTCACTTGTGTAACAGGGGTGTAACTCGACTCTATGACGGCCTGTGCACTGTACATTTCGGCCCGGGGTATCAACCGCCAACATGTGATGTTGCCGCGATGGGTTCAAAAAACGACATTCAACAACTATCGACCAAGGATTGAATTCTGTTAAGTAGTCATGAGACTGAAATCAAAGTACTATGTAGTTCTAAGTCTTGTTGATCGTGTGATACAAGCTTGAGGGCTTTAGATGCTTGTTCCTGGTGATTACCCTCCGCATTTTGATCGGTTCCATTTCGCCGCTTAGTGGGGAGGATGATCCCCCTATCATATGCATATGATTTTCAGTAGGGTCGGCTCCATGTACCCGGAATGCGACTGTGAATTCAGTGCATTGGACTATTGGAATGTTTAGTCAAATGGGAAGTTTCCATGGGTTGGAACCCGATGGATTAGAACGATAAACAAAGCCCGGTTTTGGGGGCGCGTGGCAGATTGGCATGGGGATATCGTGGTGCTGGGTGGTTGGATTATGCGAGACTTATCACATTGCTTGCATAAACACTATCAATCATCGCTGTCTTGATTTAGGAATCTGGTGTTAAGGCCAGTGTTTAGACTTTGAGCCCGAGAAATGTTTATGTGTGCGCTTAAGCGTTCTAGCGGGCTAGACGCACTAGTTATTGAATAATTTGTATTCCGTGGATATGTGCCACCACTGATAAACAGAGGGAGTCTGATGCAATGGTGGACGTCTGAAGATCTCGCCGAGTGCTACCGCATGCAGCACCTCCACTGCATTCCGGACAGCTCTGCGTTATGTCACTCGTGACAAATCCTAACATCCGGACCCGACGCAACAGTACTACATTGAATATTGCGGCTTACCAAGAGTCTAAACACATATTTTACTATCTAATTATGCACATTCTATTCAATTTCTTGCGGATGGACTACGTCACCAGATATCACTTTAGTATGGATGCTACCGTGCGAGAAATCGAAACATGGTATCTTGACAGTGGCGTGGTAAATGGCCGTAGAGCAACTATCAGAGGGTTTAAATTAACCCTCATACAGCGCATGGTACATATTGAGTAACCCATAGACTCGATTCGATTGTGCGGTTATCAGTTCAAGTCGATCCGTGTTCCTTTTTAAAGGGTAACCACATGTTCCCGTGTCTCGGATCTCGTGCGAAAAAGCCTTAGTACATCAATTTAAGCGCTCTCAGAAAATTCAGGGAACTTCCTTTAATCACTCGGCGCTCTCAAACATGAACAGTCACCTCGGTAACATTCCTTCGCGGCCTACAGGTCCTAAGAACCTATGTGGGCAGTGGTACTTAGACAGCCGTGTTACCAGAAGGGAATGGCTTAAGATGTTGCGCGATCGGATTATGATTTTCGATTTCATTAGCGGTAACAAGCTCCAAGATAGAGAGGATAGAGAGTCTAGAAATAAGGTAGCTGGGAAGATCGAAAATGAATTATACTACATGTCAGTTCTAGAATCAAAACAAAAGCAGGTACAAATTATTGAGTGGCAAGCACAGGACAATGAGGGTATGTACGAGTGGGCTCTACACAAGATCCATGATCAAGACCGACTGGAAAGAGCTGCTTGCAATGGAATAAACCATGAAGAGGATTTTGATACGTGGCTGGACAAGGTAAGTACTTGGCCTTCAAATGTGATTCTGATGGAAGATTTATTTGCTAATTTTACACAGCTAGAGTTTCAAGTATCAATGAATCAAGACAAGTTGTTTATACCTGAGATTCCTGATAAGTACAATGAATTTGTCGCCCTTATCGACCCACATTTCGTCTTTTAAAACCTCTACGCGCTTGCTCATCGAGACTTGTCGGACTATCGAGAAAGCGTCCCGCCTTGCGCTTGCTCCGACCGATTCTACCGGGTGGTCCACATCGGAAAGTAAAGGTTGGCCGCGGAAGGGGTGCCGCAGGCGTTTGGGAGTTAGGCGCGCCAATGAAATGATACATTGAAGTAAAGATTTTTTGTGTGATGGCTGTGGTGAGTGTGATGAATGCGATGAGTGTGATGACGAAAATTTAAGTTTCCTCAGGCGATATTTTATGACGGTGAGTTATCAACTTGGATGGAGAAAAGCATGGACTCCATGACCCAAATCACAGTGATACATGTGTCAAAGGTTGTGGTTTATGTATGTAACAGACACGCACGGGTCGGCATTCGCTGAATATCTTGGGAACGTGCGCGCGTAAAGTCCACGGCCAGCTTGCGTATTCCTGAACGCTTTAATACACTTAGGAAGACACTCGAAATAAAAGACACAATCTTTGGCAGCCTGTTCAACTGTCGCGACTCATCAAAAGTTGTTGCGGCCTGCATGCATGGCGGCGGCCGCTAGTTCTATGGGTATGTAGCTAACTGAATCAGCACATAGCGGCACACTAGAGTTCAACGGAGTAATCGAAACTTCTCTAACCATATCACCAGGTGCCAATTCGGCTAGCTAGCCATGTAACAAGTCATGCATGCAGGTCGCAACAACTTTTGAAGAGTCGCGACAGTTGAAAAGAGTGCCAAAGATTGTGTCCTTCAGTATAGTTGTGATAGCGGGATGAAGAAAATACATGGTGGATATTTCCTGAATTTCAAAGCCTTGGGCATTCCGCACCCTTTTTATTTGAAACTTGAGGAATACTTAGATGTTGAGGTAACCCAATTCCGTGCTCTGACTTTCTGGGATCAATCCACAGATTGAGGTGATGTGCACGAATATAATGAATAGACTCTTGTCTACCACACGTAACATGTTAAATTTGCGGCTTCGTTTATTCATAATCGGCTATAAATACTTTTTGTCTTCCTCCCATTTTTCCTCCTCCTACCTGTCACTCTTGTCCACACACCGATCAATCTCAACAGGGGGAATCCGCCATGCCCTCATCCTCCATATCTATATCCATCTTATCGGGCACTGCATGTATTTGTGGGTTAAGACCTCTTCTCTGGATAGTTTTACGTCTGACTAAACGCCCTGTAGAATTTAGTTTCAATTTGAGATTCAAGTATGATCTCACTCGCTTGATACTGCGCATCCAACCGCTTTTGATGCGACTGAATGGGGCCTTCTCAGCATCCGACATCTCCTCGTCCTTGGGATCTATATCCATCTTGTCTGGCGCATAGACTGCTGGTACATATATTGGTTGCTGAGAACCCTTCCGCTTAATAGCATTACGCCTAACTAAACGCCCTGAAGGCTTGAGATTTGGCTCACCTGTTCGGTATGACCTACCGTGCACAAGCTTTCCACTCTTCAGAGTCTTGGTGGATGGAGTGATCATGATACAGGGAATGGTAAGAAGGGCCGCCCGGTCTTTTGAGAGCATTTGCTTACTATCCGTAAATATGAAGTCTGGGGGCCTTTCTTGTTTATCAGAGATTCTTTTAGGTTTATATGTCGCTGCTTGGGTTATGAAATGCGTTAGATACAGTACCGTAGTTGTAGCGAAGGCATCAACTGCAGAGTTTTAAAAGAGATTTGAAGTAAAGAATGATCATCTTGGAGGAGAAACGATGTGACAAAACACTGCCCTCATAGGGTAATATTCAGACTGAAGAGTTGGAGCTCGCGTTCCGATCGCCGCAGGGATCCCTGCATGATCGGAAACTACCAATGAGAGAAAGCTTGATCAAAAGAGTGCATCAGAGGAATGAATTCCTCTGCCAAGGCTAGTTAATGAGCACAAAATAATATGATGTGAGCATTTCGTCGTAGTATTACTCGGAGCCAGGAGTTTGAATTTTGAGGTTATTGGGTAGTTGAGTTAGGTAATATGAGGATCATGTATAGAAGCACGCCGTGACCGGAGCACGTATTATACACTGCATATGCGCGAGAAGTTGCGCGTGACTTTCTTCATCGTCTTGCTCCGAATCCTTGCATATGCACCTTGCGAAATTCCCCTAGTAGTAACATATGTATTCCCATGCACGATTGCAGCGCGAATGATTCCTCCGCTTCGTGTGCCACAGTATACGCCTATGCGGTCACGTATGCTGTATTCATTTCTGCATCATCCATGCCCCGCAGTTCAAAAGCGGAAATCCCGGGGTCTCGAAGATTGCATCTCGCGTGATTGAAGAGTTGTTCACTTAGCACCTTACAAACGAATTAAGCGATGAGCTTCTAAAATTTGCAAGTTCATACGTGATAATTCTTCATATACTGTATGCAACCTTAATGGTTATGACAGTCGTAATCCTAGAATTACATTTTACCCGAACTTATTTCAACTTCTTGTCTATAACTAAGAAGGCATAGATCAGGTAAGCGGGGCCACAAGTGCCCTTTTACCATAGACCGAGTGACTACTTTTCCTGAGCCCTGGGTAAACCTCATGCTTGAGGGCAAACCCCAGTAACCAAGAGACACTAGTGGGAGTGACACAGCATTCGAACCCATTGGCTTTGTGCAGATACAGGGATTCATACCACTACACTAATGGGGCCGCCCCCTCAAGTTCATACGTATAACGGCGCACGAGCGGCAGCCAATTTGCTTTGATGCTGCACGATTTACCAATTGCGGCCGTCGGCGGCTCGTTGTCGAACTATATTTTTTTTATTTTATTTTACATTCCCTACTGTTCTATCCGGTGAGGATTTTGGGCCTTAAGGGCTTACTACAGTAATCGTCTAACTCTAAGTCTAATCGTCCCCAGAAATGTAGCTCTTCATCCAATTAACTCCGCTTATGCCAGGGCGCCCTTATCGCCCCCTTCCAGATCCTTTTCTGGTGATTCACCGAAGGGCGTGATGTCCTTTCCTCCTCTCTATGTGCGGAACCCGCGTCTATCGCGATAAATACAGTGTAACTCTAAGCAAACAGATGTTGTACGATCCTCGTGTCTTCCGCCGTGATAACAAAATAAAATAACCAGTGATGTTGTACAAAATTCTTAAAAGCAGACAAATTCGCAGCGTTCTTTGGTTCAAGCTTCTCCAGCACTTTCCGCCTCCACGACGTTTCCGACCTCGTCTTCGTCAGGTACGGCCTCCTCCTCGCCTCTCTCCTCGCCTTGTGCAATATCATCGTCGGACCATTCCAGCATCTGGACAAGGTCCCTCTCCTAGTCTCCCTCGTTGGGCCCGTCCTCGGCTCTATCCTCTCCGTGCTGTATCTGATCCTCCCCACGTCGTGCTTCCCGAAGCAGCCTGTCTCTCCTCGTGCCCATATTCGTATCTCTAATAAGACGCACCAATTGATTAATGGCCTTATCGGAAAACAGGAATAGGTCGAAGCGGAAAGGCTATCTTCTTCGGCGTTTACTCGGTAGGTGGGGGCAGGTGTATAGTATGTGGTTGACTGATTGGGGAGGTCCGCTGGGATCGCCGCAGTTGCAGTGGGGGTCGTCTATCAGGTTGAAGCGGTGGAGAAATTTCTTGAAATGCCCATGGCCCGTTTGCATCTGTACTATAGTAGATATAACGAGCCGGTCTCCCAATAGGAGGGTTCCGTCCGGTTTCTGCCTCCACGTGCCCTTGTACGAGCGGCCTCGGCGTTGTCGAACTATATATTGATCGGTAAACTCCCGGGTCCACCAGAAATTAACAGCCTATCTTTTCAGTACAGTAAGCACAAAAACCAACACAAGTCAACGCAATGCTCGAAGTTGATCCATCCATGGTGAGATTCAATTCAAATATTTCTGTGGCTTCTATTCTAACTTTCGAAGTTCGAAAGGCCTGATGATGAGGACTATGATAGCGCGGGTTATGGTACAAGCACGGCAAGCCTGTCGTCATCAGTGCATCAGTATCTTTTCGAGCACGGCCGACGATACCACGCATATTATGGACCTGATAAATATCCTATACCAACAGATGAGAAAGAACAAGATCGGTATGTTGAGGCTCGACTGGAAGGGCGGTTGATTGGAAACAACGTTGGGGATAGATATTGAGCGACGGTACAGGCTGGACTTGAACCACGAAATAACGCGGCTGCTATGGGACGATAAGCTTCACGAGTCTCCCCTTGACGAACCTCATCGAATTTTAGACATCGGCACGGGTACAGGCATATGGGCCATAGATATGGCAGATCAATATCCAATGGCGGAGGTTATCGGCACCGATTTAAGCCCAATACAACCAAACTGGGTTCCGACCAATTGGTGAGCTTTTATTGCCTCTACTTTTAGCCAAGCTAATTCTTCGGGTAGTCGCTTTGAAGTGGACGACGCTATGTTAGGGTGGACCTTTAAGGATGTTAGTTGCCCTATTAGAGAATAGCTGTGCAGAACTTTAATTAAGCAATATTGATATATCATGATGCTAGGACTCTTTTGACTTTATTCACGGTCGGAATATTTCCTTGGGCGTTAGTGATTGGGACCATATTGTAACCGAGATTATGCGGTAAGTAACCAAACATATCTATGACATCTCTGATCTCAGTCTGTAGTTGTACCAAGCCCGGAGGTTACGTTGAACTCTGCGAATATAGTATCACGATCAATTGCGATGACGGTACGATGAAGCCCGACAATGGCACGAAAATATACGTGGAGTATTTGCGAGAATCCATGATCAAGATGGGGCGGCCGGTCCCAGAGCTAGAATCTATGAAGATGCTATTGGAGAAAGCAGGATTTGAAGACGTCCATGCGTTGGAAGCCAAAGAGCCCATAGGTCCATGGCCAAAGGATGCAAGACAAAAGAGAATTGGTGCAATGTCACTGCTTAACTGCGAGACCGGAATTGAAAGCTATGGAATGGCGGCGTTCACTAGGGTTCTGGGCATGGAAGCCGAAAAAGCTCGTGCGATCTGCGACGCTGCACTTTCTGCAGTTCGCAACAAAAATTATCACATGTACGCCAAATAGTAAGGACCCTTGTTCAACTATTCCGAAGAAAACATTGCAAGAATTCTAACAAAAAAATAGCTATCGAGTGTATGGAAGAAAGCCCAAGGGAGCTGAGGTGAGCGACGCGTGATTGTGTTCACGTTTTATGTGATATCGGATTAGGTGTTGTGCAATAAAAAGCAATGTAATTGGGTTCAGTAGTAGAAATTATTTTTTAGACGGCCATGAACCTCCAGAATGGTGAAATGAGAACCAATATCAACGTTTTTCGGCGTCCGGGAGTGTAGTAAAACCGCTTTAGACCCGACGCTTCTCCCAGATTCTCGCTATTGAGATTCATTGGCTCTAGAGCTTATGCCGAGCTAGTAGTCCTCCATTTCCCACACCTCCATCTGTTGCCCGTCCTGTTGCTTGTACAATCACGTGAGCCAAGGAATATACTGCGAGAGCCTCAGCTAGCCTTGACAAACCCCGGCCGCCGAAGTGGAACGGAAAGCATACCAATTCCACCGGGACTGAAAGCGAAGCTTTGAATACCCCTAGTGTATCACTAAAACTGAACAAGAATTCGCTGACACAACCGGATTGTCTGTTCAAGAGTTACCTTCAGCACCGGTACTTAATTACAAGACCGTGAGAGATGCCCGCAACGACAATTTCACCGTTTGTGAATCACCACAACCATAACCACAACCACGTCCGACTGAAACATCGCGACATCACCACCCAGCCAATCATTGGACACCCAATAACCATCGCTATCGTCCTCTCCGCAATGACCATACTAATACCCCCATTACTACATCGCCCCAGCTGACGGAACAGAATAGTCAAAACCAACACAACCATATACCTCCACCTCTCCTCGAGAAGGGGATAGTAATACTCTAGTAATATTCATACTTAGGCACTCGGCCCAAGGCAAGCACTATCGCTTTGTAACTACTGCCCATCAAAAGATGAGATGAGAGATAACGCATAAAATTAATTCATGAAAAATTAAAACATTGCCATGCTCTACGACAGAGCACACTAATTCAAACTGCCAACAAACATGAAACGCAGACCTAATGGCACGCTGCTCAACTACCAATTCAAACAGCCTACAAACACGACACGCCCACAGCCGGACAAAAGAAACTACATGACCAAATAAAGCTGTCAGGAAATTCATCAGCCAAGCGCCGAAATCTTACACCTTTCCGAGACAATAGCTGTTTCACCACATTAATCTCAAAATGAATCCAAGTAAGTTAGCCCAAACTCCAAAGGATCCTAACCTATAAAACTGCAATCTTTTGAGAGATATTCTTGATGTCGGGCTTGATGTCAGAGGCAGGGTCTGCTCGTGGGTGGCTACAGTGCCAGATTCCGGATGGCGTAGTTTTTTGGGCTCTCTAATGACGAGCTCTATTGTTTTTCTTTTTAGGTCAACACCGGAGGATGTACTGGCTATTTATCCAGAACCACAGGATGCAATCTCGGATGTAGCTTTAGTGCTGGATTCTGAATTGCATAGCTTTTTGGACGGTCTGTCTGATGGGGAGGTCTATCGTCTTCCTTTTCCGGGGAACACTGGGGGATGTACTGGCTAAAGTTTCTCCAGAACCGCAGAGTTCTTCGGACGGTCTGTCTCTGATGGGGAGGTCTATGGTGTTTCTTTTTTAGGAAACTCTGCAGGATGTACTGGTATTTCCCCCGAATTACAGGATTCTACGACTTGTGCAGGTCGTACTCCAAATCTTTCGTGTTGACCGAAGTCTGCGAATAGCTGCGCGATCCGGATCACTGCCGAGACAATCAGGTCGAATCTGTCTTCATCTGTGTCGTACATTTCCTAGATCCTTGTCGTGCGTACTGACAGTAGTCATGCAGTCCTCGAATATCTTGCATTGCTCTTGAATTTGAATGTTTGAATCCTCAACGTCTTGTTCGAACTCGAACATATTGAATCCTGCCACACATGTCGCGAAAAATATATCCAGAAACCATGGACCGGTAAAAACTATATCAGGGATAGCTCCAGATCCTGCCATGATGACTCGATGAGGTAACGATTATTTGTGAGGGGGTTTGGGTTTCTGGTGGGACGAAGAGCCGAAGATTTTGTCGGAAATGAGGTACGCGAAGTGGCTGATGAAGTGGGGTGGAATTTGAGGATGGAAACTGTTCTCGTTGTCTGTCAACATAATGCTCCTATTCTGCTATCTATAGGGCTATACTTATAAAAATTACTGGCCGATGGGTCATTGATCCGAACCCATTAATGGCCGAATATCCATGTATCATCCGTGATATCCGTGCACCGATGTCTTCTCATGCCACATTCGTCATTTGGCACCTTGGAATCCGATCGGATCTTGTGCGTTGAGACGTGGACTAATAAAGTAGATGCGTACCTGCATGCAAAAAAGAATTTGTTGATGGATTGCTATATATTACAGTGCAACTATGCATACATGATCTGGCAGATCTTCCTTGCTGCAATGCCGTTACATTTGCTACCACGGGCCCAACTGGACTCCCTTTTCCTTCCCCCGGCATCCAAAACTCTATCGTTTCAACACCTGAATCCATCTGGGTGCGCCCCGCACGACCTGCGCCTCTCTTGGATAATCCCGATCCAAGGTTGCTGCCATGCCTTCTCTCATGTGAACACACTCATCCATCTCATCGCTCCTCGTGGATACCCTGCAGCCTGTCTGCTGTGTAACTGATCTATCGTCTTTGTAGTAGGTATTCAGTCGCCGCGTTCGTTGTCTCTGCGTCTGTCGTCCTCGCGTATCCTTGTTTGCTGTTCCTATACTACGTGGGCTTCGCTTGCTCGACTCCGGGTCCCTCTCAAGCGTCATGGTATTTTACGTCCCTCGATCGAGCTCCCATGGGCGCTGCATAGTCCGGCCACTCGGCACAACGAAAATTGTTGCTACCTAACAATGCAACATGTAAGACGAAAAATTGCTGTCTTGTTTACTATCTCTACGGAGTGCTGTTTTCGACCCATCACGTGACCATATATCCCCTTGCCTAGTTACCGGCCATCGTACAATATCCTGTGCACTGGTCATATAATCCTTAACCTTCGTCCTGCCTACTCAAACTTATCCGACAAATTTCCTCAGATTCAGTCAGAGAACTGACAGCGGGCTACAGTGTTACAGCTCTTTAATTACAGAGTGATGACTTGTGATATCTGAAGCGCGACCCTCCCGTGTTAGCGCATCTCATTAGCGCGTCCTTGTACAACCCTTCCACGCCCACCCCACCAAAATTTCTCTCCTCGAAAGTTCGTGACCGCGTGAGCTTCGACAAATTCGCGCCCCTCGACAACTCAACAACCACCATGGTCGCCGCCAGTAAACGCAAAGCCAAAGCGGCCCGACAAGATTCGCAGGTCTCTACCGCCGCCGCCAATGTTCCTAAAGTCGACCCTCGTCTCTGGTCTTCAATCAACCCACCTCTCTCCCCATGGCTTCTCGACGCTGTCTCCTCCCTCGGATTCGAGAAAATGACCCCGGTCCAAGCATCCGTTATCCCATTGTTTACTGCCAATAAAGATGTGGTAGTAGAAGCTGTTACTGGATCTGGAAAGACTCTGGCTTTCCTGATCCCGGTTATTGAGAGAGTGTTGAGAGCTACTGAACAGACGAAGAAGAATCAAGTCGCTGCTATTATTGTTTCCCCTACAAGAGAGCTCGCTGCTCAGATCCATCAGGTTCTTCTTGGGTTACTACAATTCCATGCCGCCAGTGCTACGGGATTAAACAAAGAGAAGCAGACCGACGCCGACGACGCCGATAAACCCGCTGCTACCACCACCACCGAAGTCGAGGGAAATGCCAACAAAATCACTCCCCTCCTACTTCTCGGAGGCAACACATCCCCCGCGCAAGACCTTCGAAACTTCCTCGAACAAGGCCCGAACCTGCTCATCGGTACACCGGGGCGCCTCAACGAGCTCCTAGCCTCCCCTCATGTCCACTGCGCCAACGACACCTTCGACTGTCTAGTCCTCGACGAAGCGGACCGGTTACTTGACCTAGGTTTCAAAGAGACCTTAACCAAGATCATCTCCCGCCTTCCCAAGCAGCGACGCACAGGATTATTCTCCGCCTCCATTTCCGACGCTGTAGTAGGCTCTCTAGTCCGCGCAGGATTGCGCAACCCCGTCAAAATCGTCGTCAAAGTCCGTGGAGAACACGAAGAAAAACGTACTCCGGCTTCATTAGAAATGGCCTACATCCTAGCCGATCCTCTTCAGCGTCTTCTACATATTCGTCACATCCTCTCCCCTGCTGGTACCGCTTATTTCCCTGGCTCAAATTCTATCTCCCAGAAAACTATTATCTACTTTTCGAATTGTGCGGCGGTGGATTATTATACCTCACTTTTTCCGGCGATTCTAAAGGAGCAGATGGAGGAATATATCACCGTCCCATTGCATGGAAAAATGAATGCCTCGATGCGGGAACGAAATTTCAAGAAATTTGTCAACTCCACCACTCCTGCGATTTTGTTGACTACAGACCTGGCTGCAAGAGGTCTTGATATCCCGGAAGTCGACTTGGTTATCCAACTCGATGCTCCTACTGATCCTAAAGTATTTTTACATCGCTGTGGTCGTGCCGGAAGAGCTGGACGTAAGGGACTCGCTATCTTATTCCTATCTCCAGGACGCGAGGAGGGTTACATCGACTTCCTAGACGTTAGAAAGACACCAGTATCACCTATTTCGCCCCCGGAACCAACTGAAGAAGACGTCCGGGAAACTGTGGAGGAGATGAGGAAGATTGTGGTTAAGGATAGAGCACTACATGAAAAAGGAATGAAGGCGTTTGTTAGTCATGTTAGAAGTCATAGTAAACATCAAACTGCTAGTATTTTTAGGGTGCAGGATATTGCGTGGAAGGAGTTGGCGGAGAGTTATGCACTGCTTAAGATGCCGAGAATGCCGGAGTTGAAAAAGGTTGAAAAAGTGGAATTGGGAGTTGAGATTGATGTAAGTTACACCTTGGGCTGCTTTGCACAGTTGGTTCACGGCTGTGTTGCTGTGCTTTGCTGCTTTCCATTGATGAAAAATACGAGGATGATGCTAACTTGCTTTTTCAACAGCTCGATACCGTCGCATTCAAAGATAAAGTCCGAGAAAAAGCCCGCTTAGAAGAGCTCGCCAAGCCTAAGCCAGAATTCCGAGTCTGGACCGAAGAAGAGAAAGCCGAACGTATGAAGAAGTACGCAGCATGGTCCGGAAAGCAAGAAGAGTCGGAACAAAAAGCAGGTAGAAGAGAACGTAAGCGTAAGAGGAAGGAAGCCGAGAAGTTGGCAAAGATGAATCCTGAGGAACGTGAAAAGGAGGAGGAATGGAAGGAATTGGTCGAGAAAGTTAAGAAACAGAGGATTGAACAGGAGGCTCAGTCCAAGGAATTGGAGGGTGAGTTTTTTAAGGGGTTTGACTAGTCACTGGAGATACCTTTGGTGGAGAGAAGGGTGCGGGGATGGGGAGGGGGGGAATTTTGGATGGAGTTGGGCGTTTGTTTTTTGGGTTATATAAAAGTGAATTTCGTGGGTCATGTATGCGGTAATGGATGACAGACAATACTGGAACATGGATGTTTTGGCGGTAATGAATGACATCATTTTTGAGGCTCGGTGTTTACACTTCCATCCCATCAACCTATGACTTTCGAAGCTTGTTCTTACCTCAACGCACTCTAGAGTATATTCCCTTTACAATTTACTTCCCTAATTCCGTAAATTCCGCATCAAAAACACGATAAGATAAATAAAAAATCATTAACGCACACCATATCATTTTCTGGTAGAAAAAAGCCAATCTGATAAAAAAAAACGTAACGACAAATAAGCAGCCCTGATATCAAATACAAAAACTAAGCAAGATGTATCAACAAATAAAAAACACCAGACTCCTTTGCACATTGTAACTTCCGTAACACAATGTGCTTCCTCCCCAATTCGTTTGCTTGGTGTATCCGTCCGTTTCTCTTCCGAGTCTTGTTCGTTCGGTCATGCAACCCTTTCTGTCTCCTTGGCTCCCCTCTATCTGCCTCTCCATCTCCTTCTCCACCTCCGCTTCCACTTCTGCTTCGGCTTCCATCCAGTTTGTCCCCCCAAATTTGCCGACTTCGCCGACTTTGTCAAGCCTCTAATTAATCCCCTCCTTAGTTAAACCCCGCCTTCTGAAAGCTCTCAATACTAATATCCCCAGGCTTCGTCTCCACAACCGGCGGCTTAACCGCACTGGTCATGGTCCCCGTCCTGCTTGCAGTTCCTGGGGCAGCGGGAGCCTCAATTTGTTTCCCAACCGGCAAAGTAATAGCAATGCCCTCCTTCTTAACAATAGGTTCCAAATACGGGCTTGGAAGATAACCAACACGAGCATCACGAGCTCTACATCTCCACCACTGACTCTGCATTCCCATAGGATCGGTTTTCGATAACACCGCAACCAAATCCCCTTTCTTAACTTCCAACTCCACCCCGTTCTGAGTTTCCGGGGTGTAATCGTAAGCTACACGACAGAATTCAAGCTTGCTTGGATCCATTTGTGGGTTCTCTAGCATGCGACGACGCTGTTCTTCTTCTTCTTTTGCGGCGAGGGATTTGATTAACTTGCCCATTAGGTAGGGTAATCCGAAAACGGCGGCGACGAAGAAGAGGAAGGGTTTTTTGGAGGGGACTGGAGAAGGACCCCGGCCTTCGAAATGGGCGAAGCTGGCGGGGGTTAGGTCTCCTGCCCGAGCAGGAAGAGGACGTCCGGTGACTTTGGCGAAAAGTGTACGGATCCATCGGAGGATTGTGAAGATTCCTAGAATTGAGCCGAGGGTGTTTTTGAGGTTTCCGAATTGTTCGGCGACGCGAACCATAGCTGTTTTATATGTTAGCTCAACCAATCATCCATTCCCGACTATGCCCACTGAGCATGTAAAGGTGTCATATATATCCGATCCAAGCAAACTTACCAAAGAAAGAACTATGAGTAGCCATATAAGTACTCTCCAACATCTGAGCAAACCCCCCAAAAGCCCCAACAATGCTTTCAATCATCTGAAAAGTCGCCGCAGTAGAATTTTCGAAACCTCTTGATAAGCTGTTAGGATCATTAGGATCCATCCCTCCCATCCCTCCATATCCCCCATATCCTGCTCCCATCCCATACCCTCCCATCCCTCCATACATCCCTCCTCCAAATCTGTTATACGGCGATGAATAAGACCCCATTCCTCCAATCCCTCCCATCCCTCCGTATGGACTGTAACCTCCGAGTCCTGTGCCCATACCAAAGCCTGGGCGGTTAAGGGGTGAATAAGGACCGACAGCGCCGGGGGCACCCATGGCACCTACACCGGCGGCACCGGCAGTGAGGGAAGCGGGGCGTTGGGGAAGAGCGGGGGGTGCGGCGGCGGAGGCGGCAGCAGGAGCCGGAGTGGAGGAAGGAGTCGTCATGATGGGTGCTGCTGGGGAAGCTGTGGCGATGGGAGCTGAGAGGTGTTAGCTACTCCAGCTTCGATAAAGACGCGACGCGGTGGGGATGCTTACGAGTTGCGGAGATTGCGGCGCCGTTTCGTTCCCAAGGTTTAGGAGGTGAGGCCATGAAGCGTTGTGCTGCTGCTGTGTGGGTTGGGGGTGAGGAGTGGTTGTGCTGGCTGGCGTACAGGCGTTGGTTAGTGGCGAGGCGAGGCGAGGCAAGGCGACGGCAGGTGTGCGTGTGAGGAGTGTAGAAGTTCCGCGGTTGCGGGTTTGGATAGATAGAGTTCCGCGCAGAGCTTACAAAGGGGTCAGCTCCTCGTGAAAACTCAAGAGAAACGGCTTATTTTTTCGCGACGAGAATTTTCCGGCGGTGAAAAATATAAAGTGAATGGATAATCCGGATCTTTTTTCTTCCTCGATAATATTGCTGTTCTATGCTGTACTGCCTCCTCCGGCTGTTGTGCCCACCACAAACGAGATTTTACTTTCAGTGTTCGGTGCCCGTGAAGAACCGAGGTAGCACCCTGTAGCTAGCATGAAGACCAGCTGAGCCACCACCCGCGGATACCAACACATGCTAGAAAAGAAACAAATATCCAGCATCACATAATCAAGGTTAACCGGTACCGGGCTCGCCGGATTTAATTCGGGAAGCTGGATTTGGTTTGGATTCCGATTCGATTGACAATATGTAATTGGACATGAAAACCCGCTCCAACAGCCGTCGAATAGTATTCGAAAACTCACCTTCATCCTTCAATTGAGCTCCCTTACTGAAAGATCCACGATGAACTCTACATACATAGGGAGGCCACCACGAAAGTGCACGCGATCAGATCGATCAGTGGCGTACCGCGTCGCGAAGAGAAATGTCGCGTAGAGAAGCCTTTTGGGATTTCGACGAAACTGGGAATGTGGAGTCGAGAGTTGGCATGGCAGGCATGCAGGAGCACGTGAGATGCCGGTTGTGGTGTGGGGAGCCCGGGGAACAGACCGAGAGAACGGGCGCGGCTTGGATCGTCGTCGAGACAACGAAGGGACTTGTACTCTACTCTATCATGAGCCGTATCTAGAGTATCTAGAGTAAATTCAAGAGAGGACAAGATAAATAACACGAGCTTTGTGGAACGTAACAAAGTTACGAATATCGATCCGAAAGTCTAATATCTAAATTAAACCTGTAGACATCTACTCACAACGATGCTAAAATTAATATGTTACAGTATCTACAACCAAGCAAGCGAATTCAAGAAAAAAAGAGGACATACATACGGCAATACGAAAACCCGAGCTTACGTACGCACACCGATACGAAGGTCTCAAAAACACTCGGTCGGGGGTCCGAGTTGCTGGGCCGTATTCGTAGCGTTTAATCGGTGCTTATGCTTATCACCCGTTCTCATCCGAATAGAGTAGTAGAGAGTTTTAGAGAGAAAGCAGCCCTAACACAAGCCCTAAAAATTTCTGCGGTCTGTCTACAGCACCTCCATATTCTGCACTCAATACTTAAACAGGACTCTCGAAGTGGATTTCCAGGCAGATCGGTGGACAGGAGAGTGGTGTCAAAGTACTTACAGCTCTCAACTCACTGGATTTTTGTATGTACATCAATCAGTCTCCGGAGTCCCCTCTCCTCCTGCCCAGGGCCCTACCGAACACCAACGCAGTACACAGCACATTCTACAAGGATATCAAAAGCCAACGCCGAAGGTATCTAGAAAAAAACAGCAAAAAAGAATTGACAAGAGGGGGATTCGAACCCCCGCCTCTTGCGAGACCAGAATACTCCGTGTGGTGATCCACTCGGAAACTCAAGCTTGAGTCTGGCGCCTTAGACCGCTCGGCCATCTTGCCTTGTGTTTGATTGTTTACTTTACTGTTTTCAAGTATTTATTCATTAAACTCAATCGTGACTTTGTCGAACTTCTTGTTACCCAGGCCCCAGTTCGATCATCGATGAGCATGAACACATGCAACAGGACAAGACATGCAGAAGCGGGAGTATAAAGCATCTCCTTAAAGCTGTATCTGGAACTGAGCCTCGGGTGAGCCTCATGAGTCAATGGAAGCTCAAGCGACAAGATAATCACAACGGAACCATGTTGGGTAAAAGAAAGTTACAGCTACTCGATCAAACTCATCAGGAGTTTTACCGGTAAAAGACCTGTTGAGATATAGAGAAACCCTCGATTCCTTGCAGAGCAGGCCTGTTGCAGAGGCTGACAAGATCAGTAACGACCTCTGACGTGATAATATGATGGTCTATGGGAGCTCTCAAGATAAATAAGAGAGTGCCGTCCCATCCCGTATGGTGGGTGACAAGATCGATGGATTGCTAAGACTACAGAGGAAGACTGACTACATCACCATAGCCGAGCAACGACTAGACTATGTACCACAAATCATCGGCGCTCACTCTCTGCCAAGACCAAGTGATACGCCATGAAACGCCTCCTCTTCAACCCCATGACCAAAGTCTGAACCCTCTCCAGTACCAACCGACGTTTTAATTCAGCATAATCAAAAAAAGTGGTGCACGAGGCTGGAGTCGAACCAGCGATTGTCGCTGCCCCATCTTCCCATTTGTTAACGTTTGAGGTCCGAGGACCTCGGATGTTCAAGCCTAAGAAGACGAGACGCTACGCCACTTGTTTATACGTGCACCTGGTGTGATTAAGGTTTTAAAAACTTGTATATAAACTTATTAGCGGTCAATTAATTCCTTCTCGGAGGCTAGAATAGATAATTACAACACCGTGAGAGACGCCCGCAACGACGCTGTCAACTTCAGCGTTTGTGAATCATCACAATCACAACCGCAACCACGTTGTCGGAGTGAAACATTGAGACATTGCCACCTAATCAATTATGGAACATCCAACAACCATCGCTACCGTCCTCTCCGCAATATGCCAATAACCGTCCACCACAACATCACCCCCCGTTGACGGAATAAGCAGTCAACACCAACACAACCATACCTCCGACAGTATCCACGTGCTTATTCTTGACAAGTCTTCAGCTTCAACAATTCCGCACCTCCCCTCGATATGTCCCCCCCCCCCCCCCCCCCCCAAAAAAAAAAAAAAAAAAAAAAAAAAAAAAAAAAAAAAAAAACGACCTTGTGAATAAGAACAGCTTCACTGGCTTTAATATCTTTAGTGTGAAGCTATTCACACTGTGGATGCCAAGCCATCTCCTTAGCTTGTAATGAGCCTACCTTGCGTACGAGTAGATGCGGTATCTTCGGCATTGAAATTGGAGTACACCGGATGGAATGAAGGCATGATACGGCAACAACGAAAAGGAAAACAACGATGGAGACGATATATGACATCCACCAGCTTCTACACGAGGAAACAAATCACCCGAGGAACCGGAAAGCGAGTTAACTAAGCGACGAGGCAATTACAAGACGCGAGCAGTACGCGAGATCCAACCACCATTCATGAACCCATCTATTTCCAATCCGAGAAGTAAGTATCCACCCGCTTTACTTCTCCTTCCCAACCTCCTTAGGTCCCTGCGCCTTTACATTCCCTCCCTCTTCTCCACCATCCTCCCATCCATATAAAAACTTCATCGCGTGCCTGATCCCCTTTTTCTGGGACTTTTTGTTGCGCTTTAATGGTTGCCTTGCAGTTGTTGATGGTTGTGATCTGGTGGTGGAATATTTGGCCACGATTCCATTGAACTGGTAGGAGCTAGGAGTGCCATTGTCGGAGGTTTGGTCTCCGCCATCTTTGGAAATGGGACACTCATTGTCGGTTGCCGCTGTGGCATCAACAACGTCGGTCATCGAATAAGGCACACATAAAAACTTCATCGCGTGCCTGATCCCCTTTTCCTGGGACTTTTTGTTGCGCTCTAATGTTGGCCTTGCAGCTTTCCATGGTCGTGATCTGGTGGTGGAATATTTGGCCGCGGTTCCATTCGACTGATAGGAGCTAGGAGTGCCATTGTCGGAGGTCTGGTCTCCGCCATCTTTGGAGATGGGACACTCGTCGTCGGTTGCCGCTGTGGCATCAACAACGTCGGTCATCGAATAAGGCATTACGTATTACGGTGTGTGAAGAGTTGTAGATGATGGCGAACTAGGTGATAGCTATTCCGATTAGTACATATTCTCTACCGATGGATACGTAGAGAGTCTAGGAATACTTATGACTTATCGGTGAAAGTGAAATAACTGATCGTGGGATGTATTTACTTTATATTCTGAAATAAAACAACGTTGATTCCGAGTGTTTCCAGAGCTGATTCGCTGCGGAAAGTTTGTAGAAGCGATTGAAGCTACTGGAACGACCGGACTGCTCAGACTACATTTTCGCCTACAGCTAGCCGGCGTAACATGACGCGATAGGCGTTAAGCTTTTGCCCGTAAAGCGAAGCGTTGAGGAATATCGTCGTCATCCATTGATACTGCTTGCTTATCTAATACCGGTATCCTAGCAGCCTTACGCACTCTGACCCTAGCGTGACCGCTAACCTAGGGCATCGGCTAATTTAGGTCGCGTGCACCCACAAAATCCGGGGTTGATTATTCTTGGCACACAAAGATGATGTCGTACTGTAACACCCGGTACCCGGTACCCGGTGGAGCTCAACATTCTCCACCTTCGGATTTGCTTTGAATCTCCCTCGAAACTGCGTTGAATTATACGCCGAAATCACAATGCCCGGATCTACAGTTCGCGATGTCGATGCCCAGAAATTCATCGAGGCATACGCTGCCTTTTTAAAAAGGCAGGGAAAGCTACCGGTGCCTGGTAGGCTGTGACGTTTTCTAGATCCCTCGCTTTGTCGAAACGTTGTGGGGCTTTACCAGGCTTTGCAAGTCTTCGAGATGCGACACATTTGTTATCAATTAATAGGACTTTTATGTGAAGCTCCCTACTAACCTCCACAGGATGGGTCGACACCGTGAAGACCGGCCATTCTAGGGAGCTCCCCCCCCAGTCGCCGGACTGGTTCTACATCCGCTGTGCCGCCGTAGCTCGCCATGTCTACCTGCGCAAATCCGTCGGAGTCGGTTCACTCCGCAAGGTCCACGGAGCCCAGAAGAACCGCGGCTCTCGGCCTAGTCATCATGCGGATGCTTCGGGAAGCGTCGATAGGAAGGTTATGCAGGCGTTGGAGAAAATCGGAGTGTTGGAGGAGAGCCCGAAGGGTGGAAGGAGGGTCAGTCAACAGGGTCAGAGGGATTTGGATCGTATTGCGATGACGACTATCGAGACTGAGGAGGAGGATGAGGATGATGAGTAGGCGTCGTGATACCTTTTGGACTTTGCGGAACAAAGATCGGTTTGGTTTATTAAGTTCCCTAAAGCCTTTCGGGAACGAGTTTTGTACCATTGAATCACTACAGAGTACTTACGGCGCGTTCTGATGACCAAGCGACAACGGGAGTGATAGAATTTGCAAAGTGCAGTGGGTTACCCTGTACCGTTCCGCTGCCATGATACCAACGACCACCAACGAGAAATGCAGTGAGAAATATTATGTACTTTATATGCACTCCTCACTTGCCAATCTATACAGATTGTGTATGGTGTCGCCTCTGGACAGTGAGAGTGGTAATTGCACATCTGGGATCGAGACTGCACTGTGGCTGCTTTTCTACGTACCTCCAAGTGAAAAAAAAATGAAGATTGAGGGCAGTTAAGAACCACTGTAGCTTGTTTTGGCGCTTCTAGAACAGCACAATACTCGAAAACTCCTGGATGTCACGGTGCACTTACAGCGCAAATACTGGCCAGCAGAACGCGCCCTTAAACTTCGTGATCACCCAACATCACTCAGACTGCCTAACACAAGTTCGCCTGTGCTACTCCACACAATACAATTGGTATATTTGACGCCACATACCACAAGACTCTACGGAAATTACCGTCTAAATGATGACTTAGACAGCCGGCCTGCAGGAGTAGTGCCATAACCATAAGTTTTACCGCTCCTGTGGTTAACCGATCGATGATCGAAGGCCGTTCGAATGTCACCATATGAAGAGCTTTGGACGGTGTTATTCGCATGATTGAATTCATTACAAGGATTAGTACCTTGAAAATAGAGTGCAAAATTATAATGTTCTTGCTCATACAATAATAGGCACCAATTATCCGGAATATTGATTAAGGAAGGCCGTGTAACACCGGGAAAGAACTACAGTATTTAATGGCCTCTAAAGTCTACCGGTAACAGTCTTCCTTTTATAGCTATAATACTAACATCATCCCAAATTTAATATCTTATCGATATCAACAAGATGATCGGACAGTTGAATCCTTTTGCTTTCGGTTTGCTTAACTGCACAAACGAACTACTAGGCATATGCTTATTGCACTCTCAACGCTGAAGATTCTTACAGGCAGGTACCCTCGGTGTTGCATTTCCATCGGTACACAAGGCGGATCTAACACAAAGTGTGATAATCATTACTACTAGAACAATTCTATTCGACTTGGACACTTTCACAACCCTAATCATCAGCACCCAGCACAGATTCCAGAATGGCAGCCAAAATGCACAAACGGGAAACACTGATACAAAAAGCGTCCGGTGTAGTTTTCTGTGTTTCTCATTATCTAGCGAGACGGTCCGGAAACTACGGATGTGATAATCCAATAGTTATCATGGTACTATTAGGCCTAGCTAAGAAGCGGAACCAGGAGCAACAGAATGGGAAGTCAACAAAAACGGGTGGTCCACCGGGGGGTAGGACTACAGAACGCCGATAGGAATTTCGGCGGGGTGAAGACGGGACTGGAGCGGGATAGGGAGAGTGTAAGTTAGAGCAGATGAGAGAGGATGGTAGCGAGGATGTCAAGCAGGGGGATCAGTTTGTTATGAGTGATACCTTGCATCTATTGACTCGCGGTGCGATCTTAATCTGATTTACCGTTGTTGACTGATTTGTGGTTTTTCTTGCCGCTGATTTGTGTCTCGTTCATGCAAAGTGTTTTCCTGGGAACTTTAAAAGTTTGCGCACTGCAAATTTCGCACACTGTCGCGTATATCTTGACTGATTCTCATGATAGCTTCTGCCATAAACGCGTAATGTGGTCGTATTTGCACCACACGTTTCATCTTTTCATCGATTCTCATGGGGTCAACCGTTCGAATGATATCCTATGAACGCTTTTTTCACCTTGTTCATTTCGCGACGACTGGACCACCTTCCAGGGAATTCTCAGTCGTTGAACTATATATTGAAAAGAATTGGTCTTCACCCATAACATATCAGTCAACCATCTGAGTCCATCTCCGAACCTATTACCCTCCATCGACTTCGGGGGTTCTCCTACTTTACAAATTACTTGTCGCAACTGCGTCTTTACTTTCCGACCTTTTTTTTTGTTTCTATCATTTATTATTTCCGACCTTCGAAGGCACGATAGAATCTGCAGGGAGAGTAGATTCATTTGACGCCCAAGAATTCCACAACGCGGTTTTACCTTCCAAACTTCAAGGGCACAATAAAGTGTAGGACCTTCAGCTCGTTAGTCGTTTTAAGCGTTATTTAAGGTACACTTTCCAGCCCTTACATGTCCTTTATTAAACCGCACGAAACCTTCACTAACCCATTTAATCAGCTATCTGCTACCCTTCAACTCGAAGCTTGACAACGTCGGTTCCACTTATATTACATTACCTTCCTTCAACCCACCACCAATCGCCACCTGCAATGACAATCTTCAACCCAAAATTTCTCTGCGGCAAGCCAAAGCAAAAGAAGCCCACCGAACTCAAAATCCGAAAAAGAGTCAAGCTCGTGAGTAAACTAGTGACTGCAATACATACCATCGATGTTTGGACGAATCAGATGGCGAAATTGAAGGAGGGAAAGATCCATGATGATGATATGATGTATTCGTACATGACCTATAGGGGGTTTCAGGGGGATATGTGGGAGAGAATGGGGGGAGTATGGGGGGAGAAGGAAGAGAAGGAGGGGATGGAGGGGACGGAGGGGAAGAAAGGGTGTGATAAGTATGATGGGTGCGAGGGAGTTGCGGAATGAGAGGGTAGTGGAGTGTCAGATTAAATCTTGTTTAGCGATGTTGCTTTGTTTGCGTTGTTGCGTCTTTTTATTTTTGTTTCTAGCTTTAAGGAGTTTTATAACACTCATCAAGTTTCAAGGCGGCATTTCATCAAGGTCATTTCCGAGCTGCAACCATAGCACGTAACGCAGCCGTCAAAATTTGAGGAAGAGGCCATAAGATGCACTGTAATGCTGGCGGAACTTTTCAACATGGCACGACATCACGAGAGAAACACGTCACGTGATATGGTGTCCGAGACTTTGCGTGATGAAATGTGGTTTCAAGGACTGTATTCCTAGTATGTGTACTCTGTTCAACATAATGTTAGCGGTAGTACCAGTAGATGATTAGTTAGAAGGGAATTGGTGAGATGAATAGACAAACCATAACAAATAAGCTCCATGGTTCCGGAATCCAGCTGGCAACCCCGGATTTGACCACACTTTCCGACCTCTTGATAGACTACTAATAAAACCCTTGAGTACTTGGGGTGCACGTTCGTTTAGTTTGAGACTTTTAGTGAGACTAATTGTCCCACTAGCATTGTATAATTCGTGATTGGTCCGCGTTTTCGGCCATCCTACATGATGACGGGTGAACCTGTGTCTGTGATGATCCAGTGCATGTTAACAGTGTTCCTATTTAAATGGGATAACAAAAACTGCCGATGAAGATGACTAAAATCAAAGGGAAGAACTATGTTATCGATATCAAGTGGTTTTACCTAGGGGGTGTGAGCACGAAAGCTGTGGTATTTGAAGATGTTTCGGGTTGCCTTCCTTTACACATCTATCCCGAATGGACTTCAATAATTGGGCATAGCTTTGTTGAGGGTTTTCGGAAACAGCGCTGACGAAGGAATGTGTCATAACCCCCATCATACCGATCGGCTTGCCATATGACATACCACAACTATTCTCAATCATTAGAATATATTCTGTAGGATGTAACCGAACACCAATTTGATATTGATCGACATGTCAGGACATACCCCACTTCGTTATCCCTGCATCCACCCCATTGTACAACGTCTGCTGGTGAAGATTTGGTAGAAACTGTTTTTTGTTCTGCATTCCGGTTTGTTGTTAGGCGCTTTTTAATAAACCAAGCTCCCCTTTTAATCCCTTTCAAATCTATAACTCCTTTCGCATAACTTGCTAAAGCACTGGATAGATGCGCTGCAACAAACTGGCAAACACCCCGCGAATGATTTTGTTTCCCAGAAGACTCATAGCTGTATGGAAGATCCAGTACTGATCCGGAGTGACACGAGTCGAAAACAGCTGTAAGCCTTACACCAGGCTTCAATGGATCAACCCTTGTGCATGGTTAGTAATACTGTCCTTTTTCCACCCTAAAAACCACAAGAAAAGTGATGGACAAACATATATCGGTGCATATCGTCATCGGAAAGGCCGTTATCACGAGCTCCAGTGAGGGGGTTCTTAAAGTCCACCGGGCAGATTATCGAATCAAGACACCCAGGTTCATCGCCATTAAGATCATCTTGATCAGAGCCATGGCCAGAGTAGAAAAAGAACAACGTATCTCCTGGTTGAGCATCCTGGACTAGCCATTGCATAGCCTTCACTATGTTCTCCTTTGTCGGTTGACAATGGGGATATTGAGAATTTTCTGTCAAGATCACCATATCTTCCTCCTTGTAATTCAAATGATCCCGAAGCAGTCCATACATTGCAACACCGGCGTTGAGAGTACCACGTAGTTCAATCCTCCTTACGCCATAGTACATCACGGATACCACCACAGCCTTTCGCTTCCCCGATGATTCGTTGTTGGAGTTCGAAGAGCTGCTACCGGGCACTGTATTACTATTCCGTCCCATCGCCGATGAAGGGGCATTGCCCATAAGGTAAGTCATAAAGGGGGCCATAGCCTGAGGTTGTTGTTGGTGGATTCGATATGGAAGTGGAGCTGTATGGGGAGACGTCAAACAGATCAACCAGTTCATGGGTAGTAAAGCCGTTGAGATGGGGCGTTGCAAGGTGGAGGAAGTATCCCTGTTGCGGCGCGGGGTTTGAAAAGAGTACCAGATACATTTCACTTCGCCGCTACTGTCTTTCTCTAATTCAACAGAGCCTGGTAGAAAATGGATTTATGCTGCACCAAATCAAAGTTGGTGAAATGAATGGAAAGCCCAATTGCACTTCTCCGACATGTATAATTAACGAATTCAATGAATTAAATACAGCTGCTTTGCTACCCGCCTGTGTACACATGTGACTTAAGTCCCGAAAAAAGAACTGTCGATACCGCTCCCTCGCCATAGCCAGGAAAATAAAAGCAGTATGGGACATTTCCAGGATTTGAACCCTGAGGCAGTCTAGCACGCGAGCAAGCTGCGCGCCCCAATTGCCCGTGAAGCCCCCAGTACCCATAATTGAAGCCCCCAGTACCCACAAATCCCCCAGTACCCACAGGTTATGAGCCCTCTGTGTCCGCCACGCGGCTTGACTGACTTTTGTTTTGCACGATGTGGTGTAGGCTCCCAAGACTGAAGTATGAACTATGAGTAAAATAGAAGTGTATGGTGCGATGTAGCGGTGATTTATATACCAGTAGCCAAGTACCGACGATCATCAGGGGTCGATATGGTACCGCCGCGAGCAAAAAGAGACAATCACGTGACCAGTCCGAATGACGGCAAAATGATGGTTCACTGCCCTCCTTACTACAGAGGGAGCTGACAGTTACGTCCATGTCGGGATTGGGACTCGGGTCGGCGGCGTTCTCACAGGGCCTCTCCGGTATAAACCACAGCCATCATACCGTCGAGTCACCCCCTTACCGCCGATTTCAGGTAGTAGACTTAGGTAAATATGAGCTAACATTGAAATTGAGCAACGCTCAGTGCTGCCACTACACCACGCACCTATGTGCTGCATACCTCCTCCACCTGTGATATGCACATTCTTCTCTCACCATTGAACGCAAACTTTCGCAACATCATCAGCTGCATTCGGCATTCCTCAAAATGCCGATCATCACTCAAATACTTACTCTCCATCGAATCAACACTCAAGTTTCAACCCTCAAAATCCTCACCTTACTGTCGACAATCTTAGACTGTAACAACGTACTTCGCCTTCGCCGACGTCTTGCACCGGGTCCTGACCAATTCAACCTCATATCATAAGAGTTATCATCTTCGTTCTCAAACCGCGGCCCGCTAATGCTTGAATAATCAGTCATTACCATGTCACTACGGAACTTGAAACATCAACACCCCCGCCTCCATCTCGACAAGCTTGAAGTTTCGCCTTCACATTCGACTTCCATGGAGTTCAGATCTACTTAACCTCGTCGCACAGGAGCTAAGAATAACGCAAGGAATGCAACGCACGCAATGTTTTCACCCTACAGAGCTCCATAGATACAATGCGTCGCTGCACCTTTCTTTTCCCCGCATATTCTTCCCTCAGCCTTGATGCACAACGTTGCGTACACATCCGGGGAAACAACAAGCGCGTCCTGAGACGACGGAACAAAGCTCAACGATCATGCGCAGACGTAAAAAGCAGTCCTAAACTTGTGCACCCGGAGATACAATAAGCAGTCCTAAACTTGAGAGTCCGGAGACAAAACAAGCACTTTCGGAGACGACATGACAAGGTGCTCAAGAATCAACACGATTAAAAGAGGAATGGAGACAGTGGGGAAGGGAGATATTGGGGAATGTGGGGGATCCAGTGTAGATCGGGCATAATAGTGGCGCCGAAGAATCTAAGCTCCATTCGGTAGTTTGGACAGTTACCCGTCTGTTGGATGTACTTGTGTGGAGCAATCCCTGGTCAGACTTAGCGCTACCGCGCTAATATCATCCTCTACGCGACCACCTTTTGTACCGTTTGTACCACGCATAACTTTAGCGTGCGAAGTAAGAATTGTGTAATTAAAAGGCGCAACAGACAAAGCAAGAGCATATGGTACCTGCGGGGAATACTACACGAGCCGAAAACCAAACCAAAGTGGTCTTAGCTAGAGGCAATATATGGCTTGTTACTTCGGTAGCGAATATGGTGTAATTAAATCAGTTGAAGAATAAGCACAGCAGAACGGCGTGTGGAACAACGTGCAGCCTAGCCAGACTTCATCGCGCAGGCGGCAATGCTACACTTTTAATCAATTTTGCACTTCGGACATACTTACAGCGGGAATGATCACACGTAAGATAACAGGGATTCGTAGAACATCCCTCCGGCACCAAAATACCGTGTGCCAAGATACCCAAATTCCCATGATTCGGTAGCCGAACAAACGAAAGTTATGTCATCCCACCCTTCCGCGCAAACGGGTGATATCCCATAAATACCTTTAAACGGTGTTCTTCTCGATACCGAACCCATTCCAGGGGTTCCTTTAGGACTCTGAACTTTCAAATCCGGAATTTCTATCATACAATGTCGTAGACCCCACTGCCATGAAAAATGTGCCACGAAGTATGCCATAAAGACTCCCAACTTCGCCGTCTGTAGCTGTAGTCTTCCCAACCATACTTCTTGCTCCTGTAGAAACACCTCCCAGCTTCCTTCGTCACTCACTATCGATCAGATTCCCAAATTCACCAACCAAACCTCTGTTATTCTTGGTAAGTTTCCCAGTGTAGCGGTGTCGAAGATGAAGAGCGAAGACTAATGTTTGTTAGCATATCGCTCATCCGTTATCCAAATCGACAACTATGTGCACCGAGACTGTTCTCGTCTGTTACAAAGAGGACTGTAAACATATTTTTAAACGCAAAGATTTAAAGAAATGCCAGAGCGCCAGAGATCTATCTCTCGATCGCTGCGGCGCAGTCACCATCGAACGCAAACCGCATAGGACCTGTGTTAACCACGGTGGGGAACTTCCCCGCGCGAAAAAAAATAATCTGTATCCGTCGGGGTCAGTCAAACTGGACGAATTTCAGGTATATCCTATTGGCTGGATCTCTTACTAAGCTACGCATTAAATTCAAAAAAAAAACCGTTTCCGTCGCAGTTTGATCACCCCTATTGTAACTCATATCCGTAAGAGTAGAACGAAGATCCCGTGGTGACCTCTGGCGTTTGTGAAACTTGGTTGATGGGTGGTAGCTAGTTTAGTGCGGTTCTGCTGAGTTAACGAAGTTGGGCTCTGCTAGTGGCTCGGCCAATAATGACAAGCAGAGCCGCCCCAGACTAGTCGCACTCTGAAAGAGCGTTGCTGAAAAATTGTTTGCATCCTTAGTTTCTCCATTAGTTGCATGGTTAGCGGGTTCCGTGGGATCTTTTGCTGCAACGAAGTTCTCCCGGCTCAACTTAGCGTCACGCCAACCATACAGCTACTACTTTTTCTGTAGTAACGCTATTTTAGACTGCGATCAAAGTTTTGCGGTTCAGTGTAATAACTTTTAGCCGTACTGGTGAAGGAATACCAAATGTATGCACTCATGATCCTGAAATTCACATTCCACACACTCATTCCAGCAAAGTTTAAGACCTCAAATAGTAATAATTCCACTCCCCGCGCCTTTAGAATGCTGTAATTAAACGATATAACAGTGGTAGTAGATACAAAAAAAGAGGAAGTCGAAAGCTCAAAAATCAAACGCCAAATGCTAAATGACCAACAGAACCAAATATCGTACATTAAACCCCACCAACAAATCACCACCTCCTCTCTCTCGGCCTTGATACTTCTAACTCGCGCACTCTGTACATCCCTTTTTGACCTTGGGTTACTAAATCTTAGTCCTCTCTCTCTTCTCGCCTTATTTGCCCCCCTCTCTTCCCCCTCCCCGCCCCTTCTCCCCCTCAGTTCACCCCCTCTCATTCCCTCATCCCATCACCCCCTCATCCCATCACCCCCTCATCTTGATCCCCTTTCCTCCCCTTTCGCCCTACCATCATAACCCCCACATTTCACACCTAACCACCCAAGCCCGTACTATATCATCTTTTCCGCAAGGCACAGGCCAAAAATAGGTCCTAGCCCCGGCATTCGGTTCCGCGAACCAATCACAAAAGTATTCTGCATGTCTTTTAAAAGTCCGTAACCATAGCCTGTTTGCTTCTGCGTTGGCTTGCTCAACTGATTCGTAGGTTGTTGTGCTGTTGGGTAATACTGATGCGTCGCCGTATTCTAGGAGGACTTGGTAGGTGTAGGACATTGTGGCCTTCGGGACAAGGGGCTGAGGTGTGTGTAACCGGGATTGTGTGGATGGGGTTTTGTTTAAGGGTGATATGGGTCGTTCGCCGGCGAAATCAGAAGTCGGAGGAAATTAGTAATGATTCCGTTATGGCTGTCTGTGACTGTCTGCGATGATTGTTGTGCAGTGGTGAACAGACTATGTATTGCTGATACCTGGATACACGACGAGCCACAGGGGGGAAGTCGATGGGTTTATATCGGCCTTTGTCTGCTTTCCCTAGTTATTCTTTTTCATTCTTTTTGCGGGGCCCGGGGCCCTCAAACCCTGGCCCAGTCGAACGGAAGAAACATTGTGGCTGGATATGAATTGGTGATGGAGAAATGCACTTTTTCCATGGCATGGTTTTGGCGGTTATCAAATACCAGGCGTCGCGGGCGTTGCGGGCGCCGGGGGGAGGCGGCTTTGTGAGATTTGGTTTATGTGCTTAAACGATGAGTAAGGTGTCTGTGTTTATAATTATAGATCTGCAATGTGCATGGGGAACGAAAGGGAGTGAAAGAAAGACGGAGATATTTAGAATGTAAGGCGGGACTGTTGTTTAATTCTTTGTGATTAATATATCATTAGGACAAACGGAATGGAGGGGATAACATATTGAGCTCGGAGACTCGAGGGGGACCTCTCAGAGAGGGGTAACAAAGGTTGTTTAAACGACGGTCAGGGGTGCAATTTTGACGGGCGGCTCTGGCCGAGCGGAAAGTGCAATGATGCCAGTAACGTGGGCGCGTGATTCTAAGTAATACAAGCGCCACATTCCGTCAGAGGCAATTCTGAATACCATAACTTAAGGTTTATGATGAAACCTTAAGATTGTATGTATCCATAAAGAGCACGATTGCCGAGCTGAACTGTTTCAAACGCGGTATAGGCATCACCAATCACCGGAAATCACTTCTTTTTATGAGTGATATTATACGAAAGAGTCGTAGGCATAGATTAATCAGTCCGCTGTATTCCGTACATGCTATCTTTGGTACCGTCGATATTGACGCCTCCATTTCAAATCAGTGTGCACTTCATTCCTTGTGATTGATACTCAAGCGCCCCGCATGACTTCCCCGCCGTTCCACGAGGTCCACGCTCTACCCTATAGTATTTCCTACGCCTTCGCCGAGCCATCGAGAAATGGTATAATGTAATACTCCCAATAGAGACATGTGTATCCGATCATTGAAGCCGTAGTGAAGTTCATTGCTTATATTTTCGGGGCTTAGACCCAGCGGCGTCGCCCAATCAGTATATCTGGTCGGCTTCTATTTCCCTCTTTCGCATCGAATTCTCTTAATCCGTCTTAACCACCTCATCTTAAAATACTTCCAAGAATAAGAATTGTGAATTGCATAATCATGAAACGTCGTCAATCTTCAATGCGCATGCGCACCTGCCCAGGCCCTACCCAAGCCCTAACGAAGTTCTAGTAAATTATCCTTGTCGCTGCACTAAAAAAACCTTAAACCAGCAGCAGTCGCGGGAAGGGACGAAACGCGGCGGTATCCGCGCCCCCACCACGTTTCGTTACGTTGCGACTCGAACACCTCGCCTCGTTAGATGCGTCTACACCAACTCATCCGCTCGCTTTCGCCGCGTCGAACCTTCGCAACAACCACCATGCCACACCCAGGCTTTGTCGGAAAATGTGTTCTTGCGCCTATGGTCCGCTCGGGAGAGCTTCCTATGCGCCTTCTTTCGCTCAAATACGGCGCTGACGCTGTGTGGAGTATGTGCCCTTTTACCTGAAGCGAGCTAGGCATACCTCAATGCGAGAGCTCGACAAAGTCAGACGAAGTCCGATGAAGTCCGATGAAGTCCGATGCAGTACGACGCAGTACGACCCAGTTAGACCAAGTACGCCGAAGATCTGACAGTCCTCTGACGTCTGACAATCTTCTTCGACCAAGTCTGACAGCGTTCTCACCTCGTCCTGCAAACCATCCTGCAAAGTCAGACAAAGTTTCCCAAAGATCCAGTAAGCTGACTCGGTTCACTCCACAGGTCCTGAGGTCGTCGATAAAGGCATCATAGGCTGCGAACGCGTCGTAAACGAGAAATACGGCACAATCGATTTCGTTAAAGGCAACCTAGCCCCCCAAGGTGGAAAACCCGACGAACGAATCGTTTTCAGAACCCTCCCAGCTATCGAGAAGGAGAAGCTTATTTTTCAAATCGGAACTGCGAACCCGGAGCTCGCTGTTGAGGGTGCGAAAATCGTCGCAAAGGATGTTGCTGGTATCGATGTTAATTCAGGATGTCCCAAGGTCCGTTGAATGTTTCCGCAATCTGTAGTGGATTGGAGGTGGAGTCTAGTGCTCTGCAGCTTCCCGCTCACACTCCCCTCTTCAATTTCCCTCCTCTGTCCTGCAATGAACGCATGCTAACAACCGCCCCAGCACTTCTCCATTCACTCCGGCATGGGCGCCGCCTTGCTGAAGAACCCCGACAACCTAATCGCCATCTTAACCTCTTTGGTGCGCGAAGTCGGCACTCCCAACTCCCTCCCCATCTCCGTCAAAATCCGGCTCCTCGACACCTTGGAAGAAACCCTATCGCTAGTCGAACGCATCTGCTCCACTGGGGTCTGCCGGATCACCGTCCACTGCCGTACAACTCCCATGCGACCTCGTGAGCCTGCGATCCGCTCTCAACTCTCCGCCATCGCCTCACTCTGCCACGCGCACAACGTCCAATGCTACGCCAACGGCGACATCAAATCCGTAACCGATGCCGAAGCCGTCATTGCAGAACACGGAGTAGATGGCGCCATGATTGCCACTGCAGCTGAGGCTAACCCTTCTTGTTTCCGTTCAGAGGGATTGCTGCCTTGGAAGGATGTTGTGGATGAATACTTTCGTACCGCGATTGAGGTCGGGCATTATTTTTCTAATACTAAGTTTTCGGTGGCGCATTTGGTACCAGGGAAGGCATCCATCTATCAGGAGTTGGCGAAGACTAAGACTTTTGAGGCGATGGCCGGGGTGTTGGGTGTTGAGTATGTATCCACGGAAGAGGATAGGATGAGGGAACCACAGCAGAAGGTTAAGGGTCCCAAACCAAATCCACCGGGATCGGCGAAGGTGACGAAGAGTATGCAGAGGTCGCAGAAGGCGACGGGAATGGTGAAACCGAGGGGAGAGAATGCTCAGAATGCTCAGCATGGCGATGGTCTCGTTAGGGCGGTTTCTTCTTCGCCGAATGGAGAGAGGAAGGAGAATGGACAGCAGCAGCAGGGCAAGAAGAGGAGTGAGAGAGAAGGATCGGTGGAGCGGAAGCAAATGACGGATAATCAGAATAAGAGACAGAAGATTCTTGAGGAACCGACGAAGAGACAGAGGAGTAGGGAAAGGTTATCGGTAGCTGAGGATATGGGATCCAAGATGTCGGAGGCGTTCTAAGGGGATGATTTAGAAATGTTATGGCGGAGGATATGGGATCCAAGATGTCAGAGGCGTTCCAAGGGGATGATTTAGACAAAGTTATGGTGTTAAATATTAGGGGTTTGTTATTTTTTGGCGTTTTAAAGGTTTTGGTGGCGATGTATTATATATCATAGAATGTACGTTCTAGAAAGCTAGAACGATTGCAGTTTGAACAAATTATGGTATGTAGCTAGTGGGTGCTGGTGCGGGCGGGGTAGACAAGTCGCCGTAGAATAGTAATCACGCGGCTACGGATATGCCCGGGGAGCCCTTTAGCAGCTGCCGGTCTGCTTGTCATGCTTCACTAGAGTAGAGTCACTGCCGCAGGACCCTAAAGTCTTGACTCCTGTGAGTGCCACGTCCATTCTGTTGAACAAATCATGTATCTAGAGCATCTAGAGTATCCATCCCATCCCATGTCAGTAGCTAATCATCTAGCTAGCAGTTTGATCATCTATCTATTATGCTTTCCACACATGCAATAGCTCACATGATCCTATAGCTAGTCTCATTTCCAGAAGCCTCTATTAGAGTAAACTACCCATATGCATAGATGTTCCTGAGCTCATCTCATCTCGTTTTCTTACATACATACAAAGTTAATTTTTTCCATCAGCTTGACATAGCTTCCGTCCACATCCTTCGATGGCAAATTCACAATTCCAAGCCATAATCGCAATCGCAGCAAATAAAAAGATAAAAAAACAGCAATATAAAAAAACAGCTTAAAAGCACACTAATTCCTCGCCAACTTCAAAAAAAAAACAGTCCAAACCCAAGCCAAATTCATACAACATCAAAATCCCAATTTTTGTCCAAGCAATCAAACCAGTCAATCAAGAAACAAAAATAGAAAACACCAAACACCAACAAGAAAAACCACAATCAAACACAAGCCCTCAAAAAACAGAAATAACAAACCACAAAATAACAAGCCCTCAATAAAAAACCAAATCAAGAAAACACAATAACCACAATTCCGCAGTCCATCGCAAGAAAATCATCAATACATCCCTCATAGTCAAATCATCAATTGTCAATATCCCCCTCAACCACCACCACCACCTGAGCCTCCGGAGTCCTAACCAACACAGTCTGCGCACTCCTAACACTATGCGCACTAACCTGCCTCATCTGAGGTTCCCTCTCCTTCCCTCTCTTCCCCCTTTTCTGTGGCCTAGGACTAGAACTCCCACTCCTTGACCCGAGCAACGGACTCGTCGGAGCACTTGAATAACCTCTCCCCTCTTGCAGTCCATCACCTAGCCTTTCCTCCCTCCTCTGTTTCCCCCTCAACAACCCTTGTATCTCCTCCGCCCCTTCGGCGTCTTCATCATCCTCCCTAAAATCCAACAAATCCCCCTCCCCCTCTTCATCCCTAAAAAACCCCCTAGTCGGAGTCTCCAACCCCAACCCCAAACCTCGTTCCCAACCATCATCCCCCAAAACAACCGCATCATCAATCTCATCCTCTGACGGCCAGATCTCACCCCTAGACCTCAACGAATCCCCCGAATCTCCCAACGATGAATCCGTAGCCGACCTTCTCCGTCCTCGCTGTGGATGCTCCTGTAAATTCGCCGCAGAAGGTTTATACCTCATCCCCTTCCTCCCAAACCTCGACAAAAACCCTAGATAAGACGTCCCCGGAATCACCGTCGGATCTTCTTTCTTCGTCTCTGCCCGTTTCGGTGGCGGTTGGGAAAGGGAAAGTGGAAGTGTCCCGAGAGTTCCGTAGGTGGGGTATACCATCCTCTCCCGTTCAGGTGCTAAACCCACCGCTCCGGTCCCAGCGAGGAGGCGGTCGAGTTCATCTGTCCCCCAGCGGAAAATTCCCCCTCCGCCGCTGCCCCCTGCGCCACTGGGCCCCGCTCCATACCCCCCACCACCCGCATAGTGGTCGCCGAATTCATCGTACTCGTAAAAACCGAAGGGGAAGTCAGGAGGGCGAGGAGTGGTGGGGAAACGGCGGCGGCGTGGGATGCAAGCGGTCAAAGATGATAGGCAGGGCTCGATGTACCGAGAGCAGATCGTGAAACAACCTAGCCGCGTCTCGTCCGCGGCGGCTTCGAAGGCGGTGGTTAGATGGTCGAGGTTTTGGCGGATGCGGGGGTCGTGACGCATGGTGTGAGCTCGAGATAGTACTCAGGCGGGGTGCGGGCTTCGCGGGTAGGGGTGGAGGTGAGGTTGGTGTGGAGAGATGGCGGGTGGGAGTGGCGGATACGGAGGCGCGTAGCGAAGCGGGGGCGTAGGTTGAGGTGAAGTAGGTGAGGTAGGGAGCGACGCGGCGACGGGGCGACGGGGCGGCGAGTTCAGAGCGGTTGCGATAGGGAAGCGGCGTAAGGCTGAGTCGTGAGCCGTGAGTCGTGAGTCGAGCTCGGCTGTAGATCCAGAAGATCCAAATCTAGGGTCTGTGTCTGTAACGTTGCGATATCTATCCTATGGCCGTGCAATTCCGTGGTAAGTAGCAGTCTCGCGCGGAAGTCAATCTATCTTTCTATCGATTGTGTGTATGCGCTGTCTCTGCTTCATGCGGGGAACGCTGCTGTGCGGGGACAAGAGGTAGCTTCTGTCGGTTGTCGCTTGTGTCCGTGCGCGGGTCTATGCTATGCGAGGTAGCTATGAAATTCGCTCTGTTTTCTTGTCGTGTTTCGCTGTTGTCGACCTGCGATTGGTTGCTTTGTATGTAGAGTTTAGTTCTCGATTTTGGTTGTAAGTTCGGGGCGCAGTTTCTAGAAGTGTGGTCGTCGTGTAGCAGAGTATGGTATGGTTGAGAGCAAGCTGACGTGCGAGGCGCGAAGCGAGGTAACGCTGGGAGGTAAACCTTGCTTTTGAACGGTTCCTGGAACGCAAGGAGTTCAACCATATTTTCTGGGGTGGCTTGTTTTTTGGGGAGTTTCGGGGTTTCAAAGAAGTGTTTCGGACGTTTTAGCACATTAAGCATGGTCCATAACCGTTATTTCGGAGCTTTACATGTGCGAATTCATGAGCGTTGGTATCAACACCATGGGCTGAGGGTTCGAAGTTCGGAAACTCAGCTTTGCTGGCTTCGCTAACTTGCGAGCTTCCCGAGCTTCCCGAGCTTCATAGCTCTAGATACCTTCAAGTTGCACAGGGTCTCTGATTTCCTGAATTGAAGCAGTGCTGTACATGTACTGCAGCGAAATTAACGGTTAGTACGGTCATCGTTGATGATGCCGTAATAACAGCACCAACAAAGGTACATCTCATAAGTATTTCCATTCCGTACAAATTACTAGGTATGATAACTCAGTGTTCTAGAAGCAGGACACCTGCTACCCCTTTTCATTCAAGCCTTCCGCCATCAGTGTAATCCCCATCGCAAACAGAAAAAAAAACAGTAGAAGTAAAAAAGAAAAAACAATGCAATCCTCATTAGCGTTACGGACAAAAGAAAAACCGACTTTGCGCAAAATAAAACAATGAAACAAAACAGGAAAATATTGATGTTGTGTAAGATAACCTTCACGCCAAACTAACAAGTTGCATAAAAGGAAAGAAAACTAAAAAAACCGCAGTCAAGTAAAAAAAAAAAAAAGACGTAGCCGTAACAAATCCTTCCATGATATACTTTAGTTGAACCAAACCAAACCAATACACATTTTCCACCAAAAAAGGCGCAATAACAGATCTCTCTGTGTTCCGGTGAAAGGTAAGGAGGAAGGTATAAATATAACAAGGAAAGAAAAAAAAAGAAAAAAAAAAAAACCATTCCTGATATTCTATCTAGAGTCGCGATCGGCTTGGTCTTTGTCTACTATAAGGCTCCAAACCTCCGTTTTCGCTGGGAATCATAACCGCTCCGCCATCGCTATTCCCGCCGCCATGTATTCAACCGATAGTAGGGGTTGCGACAACAGCTGATTCTCCAGCTGCAGCGGCGGCCTTTCGTACAGGCTCAAAGTAGGGGTGCTGCATGGCCTCCTTGGCGGTGAGACGTTCCTATTTACACCATTAGCTTCTATTTACCAATTCAGTTACTACGGAAGCTTCTGACCTGGTGGTCGTATCTCAAAAGCTTGTCCAAGAAATCAATAGCCTCGTTGGAAATGTAGCGCTGGTTCTCGGGGTTGACAAACAAATGCCAGCTCTTGCGGGGGAATCTTCCGAGAATGTTGTCGTACTGCGCATCAAGCTCAATATCGTACTTGTCGAGGTAGTCAAAGAGCTCCTCAGTTCCAAGGACCTTGGCAATCTTGACGAGCTGGTCGGAGTTGGAGTTTCCGTGGAAGAAGGGTTCCTTGCGGAAGATCATGGATGCGAACATAGCTCCGAGAGACCAGAGATCAAGAGAGTAGTCGTATTCCTGGTAGTCGACGAGCAACTCGGGACCTTTGAAGTAACGGGATGCGACGCGTACATTGTACTCAGTTCCGGCGTGGTAGAACTCGGCAAGACCCCAATCGATCAACCGCAGCTATATATCATTAGTCACATAGCTCTGTCGTCATTTGTAGATCATATTCGTACCTTGCGCTTCTCGTGATCAATCATAACGTTGTGAGGCTTAACATCGCGGTGCATGATTCCCTTCGAGTGACAGAAGTCCAACGCCTTAAGAAGCTCGAAGATGTAGTAGCGAACATCAAAGTCGGTGAATCGAGGGTATAAAGTACGGAAATCGGTGTTGTTGATGTATTCAAAGACGAGCGACGGTGTTTTGCTCTGCGCGGTCAGTTATGCGACTTCAGAAACGCGGGGGTTGTGCAGGCAGCAATAGGAATCGCAAGTGTAGCAAGCCTAGCAAGCAAGCACAAGGGCAAAAAGCATACCTGAGGATCTCTAACAACATCCAACAATCCAACAATATTCGGTCCTCCAGACAAGTTCTGCAAGATCTTGATCTCACGCTTTATCTTCTTCTTCTTGACCGGCTTCAACACCTTGATGACACACTTCTGGTAGTTTGTGATGTTGATACCCTCAAAGACCTCCGAGTACTTTCCGCGGCCTAGTGTCCATCCATCAGCATGTGTAGTCCAACTTGGTATCTTCAACCCCCACACGCGACGAACATACCAATCTTGCGAACGACCTCATAGTTCTCTAGAACTCCCCACTGGATGTTGACAGAGTCGTAGTCCCAGTAGGCCCTGGGCATCCGCTGATTTACCTATATCGGAACGTAGCAATCAGCAAGTGATCTTCAAGTTGGCGCGGGGTGGGTGGATGGCGGCAGTGCATACATCAGCGTAAACGCGAGCCATGCGGAGCGGATGGACGTTGACAGTGCTTGGAGGTTCGTCGGGTAAAAGAGGAGTGAAAGACAGCTGAAGAAGTAGCACACAAGAAACCACTTGTTTGAGCTGCGGTATGATGGGCAACGGCGGTGGGGTCGTGTGCCTGGTGGGTTGCGGTCGTCAACTAACCTAGGGGACGGTAGAAAGAGGAGTGTGGAAAGGCGATGGTCGCGGCTAGTTTGGTCACGAAAAATCGTTCGCATGGCTTGGCACTCGGCTTGAAACACATTTACAAAGCGAGTTTGGGCGAGATTGGGGAGGTTCATTTTTATCAAGAACTCCTGATAGAATTCTAAATGATATTATCCATTGTCTGGTTGATAAACCCTTAGAAAGGTCGGCCGAAAAGTCAAACAATCGTCGAGCCCCACGGTACCGCCACATGCCCCGCCACACATCCCTAACTGTGCAACCAAGCAACCTCAGATGACGCACGGGAGCTTGCATATGCGACAGTGCAAAACGTAGGAACCTTTGACAAATCCGATCATCTCCGGTCCATTATTATCCCTCTTTTCAGTCCACCAAATCTATATCCACCTTCATGATGTCTCCATAGATTCCGTCCTCATCCCGTAAAAACCAAAATAAACGCCATATTATACAAATCAAACCCAAAGCACTTTTCTACATCCCTCCTAAGCCTTCACCTCCACCTTCACCTTCTGTGCAGCCGCCCTCTTCTCCGCCTTCGTCATCTTCTTTCCCTCTCCACCCTGCCCGCCCTGCCCATCCTTCTGTTTCTTCCCCCCGCCCCCCTGCTCTCCCGCCTTCCTTTTCCTCTCCCCATCCTCCACAACCTCTACCACTCCTTTATATCCGCGCCTCCTACTCTCCGCCTGCCTCACGACCACCCTCATCCTCCCACAAATCGCATCCCTCGCCTGTTCCTGCCCCATCCCCCAGAGTACCGCCAGATTAATAACATCCTCCGGTCCTCTAACCCCCAGCACATTCTTTGCCTCAGAGCTGATAACAATCCCCCTCCCACCCCTCGTAGCCCTTAGCAGCATCTGCACTCCCGAGATAAGATTCCTGCGTGCCTGAACATCTGCGACTCCAGCCGAATAGCAGACCTCGAAACTTATGCCGCGCAACAAAGCAGCTCCCACAGTTTTATGTTTCAAAGCAAACGGCAACCGCTGGCTGAAATCAAGGGAAATCAAATCGCATTCTAGGGTTGAGCAAGCGGCGAGGAAAAGTTTTTCGGTGGTTGGACGAAGGGCTAGGATTTGGTAGGTGCTGGTGAAGTTGCTGAGACGGTGGTTGGCGGAAGGGTCGGAGAGGGTTAGGGTGAGGCGGGTTAGGAGGGAAAGGCCTGGGTGGGATGGTAATGGAGGAGGCACTGGGAGTTGGTTGGGGAGCTTTCCGGAGAGGGAGGTGGAGAGCGCGAGGGTTGTGTAGCCGACTGTAATTTGCGAAGAGGTGTTAGCTGGGTGAAGAAAGGTTTTGTTGGACCTAGTGGTGGCAATTGGGACTGGGGAATTGCTTACGGGTAGAGAGGAAAGATAGTGTCCGAGGGAGCTCTGCTGCTGACGGCAGAGGCACGTTGAGGTCGTAGTACATGCTGGTGTTGAGGTGAGCGCGTAGAGATGAGAAGTCGCGATGGTGGGGTGAAGTGCACGTGAGGAACGCGGTTGTTGCGTAAGGCTAGTATGGCGGCGAAGGGTGTTGCACCAACCAAACGACGTCAGTCTTGATTCTACATAAGACAACCTGTTTATTCAGAGGCAAAATGCAATCTCTCGGCTTCGAAAATAGTCAGGAGTGTCAAAGGAGTGTCAATTCATGTAGTAAGTAATACCGGCTATGGGAATAGTTTCAACAAATCATGGGTCACTCACAACCCAACATCAACAACCTCGTACAGAAAGAGGTATCTTGGTCTATCATACACTACAAACGCGCCTTGGTATTATCGGGAATATGATCTCCAGAGCAAACCACCATGCACTTAACGTTATAAACACGCCACACTCGCCGCAAAATTAAAAAAAAAAAAAAAAAAAAAAAAAAAAAAACCACACAAAATATAGCGCCCCAAAGACCCAAAATACAAAATGCGAAACTCCTTTAACAAAATCCGGCCGCCTGTCTGACCCAACGCAAAGAAAAAGGAAACCATGATATATATGCTAAAAGTACTATTCTCGAGGCTGTGGGGGCGAGGGCGTATCGGACGGCGGCGGTCTGTTTTCGATATCCTTAGGCCCAGTAGCGCTGTTTGACCGCCGGGACTTGGAAAGGTCACTTTCGTCTTCTTTTTTCTTCGTTGGCTCCAGAAAATCCTTTCCCTTTCCATTCGGGTTCGCTTCGATCAACTTTTCAGGCATCGCCTTACTTTTTTCGCGGGCCTCCTGGGCTGCGATGAACTTCTTGGCCAAATCTTCGTTCGAGTCATTCAAGACCTTTGTGGCAGCGTCAAGTTCAGAGAAGGTTTCTGTGGCTTCGATTTTGGCAGCTACACTTCGAGAGATGGATTCTGCAGATTCGGTTGCCTGAGGTATGACTCGTTTCCTGGGTAGTGGCTTACTCTTGGCTGCAAACCGTACTGACATTTTGTGAACATGGGATTTTTCGATATTCCTAGGATCGAAACTTCCGGTCAAATCCACGGTGATCACCATCTGACTGCTGGTGACCTGGACAATGCCATCAATGATAACATGGCCACTAGGCGGCGGTAGATGAGCTCTGGATTTTTTAAGATCGTCTTTCAGGTTGGTAAAGCACCACTGGGATAGGTCGACACCGTATTGCACCATGTCGTTTAGGTCATTAATTCGCTCTTCCGGGTCTGGGCCAGCGGGAGTCGTAAGCTGGTCAAAGATATCTAACACAGAAGCCATAACAGCGTTATACATCCACTGCGGGTACAATATCGTCGAATGCCGTAAATATTGTTGCGCAGTCATGTAACGCTCGGCATAGTCGCACTCAAACATCTTGGCTTTTGCCTCTTTCCCGGCCTCCTTGTTCCCTGCAGGTGGTGGTGGTGGGTTGAGGACAAATCGCACTCCCTTCTGACGATATCCTGGTAATGGTCCCTGTGGATAGTGGAAGTACAGCATTGAGTCGATTCTCTTGATGTGTGGCCCAAGGTTCCCCGGTAACGAAGTCTGCAGTACCTGAACGGCCTTTTGTTCGAAAATCTTTCGAACTTTGCGAGCTTTTTCCCGGTCGCCTCCAAACTGCGTGAAATGGACTACCTCCGGATCTCCTCTCCTAAACTTTCGTGGCTCGTCCTGGACTGCGAATCCAAGTGGGATGAAGATCGGCTTCCCTTCCAATCCTATGACGCGGGCAACCCCGATTCCGATTTGACATATGACCATTCCTCCTGCCACATAGTATGCCGCCTTCAGCAAGTTGTATTTCGGCGGCCGTTTATTGATGAAGCGTACGCGGTAGAGCTTTGCGGCATTTTGGGCGGTGGCTACTGAGTCGACCTTGAGTGGGAGGCGAGAGTGGGTAAGGACGGAACGCAGTCGACTCAACATTGGACGTGTTGTGCTGTGATCCGAATGGTATTGATGCTTGGGGTGAGATGGAAGATGGAGTCAGGGTGAAGCGTGTTGAATTGGAGGGGCAACGACTGTAAATCTGCTCCACAGCTCCCCAAAGCTGATTAACCGAAACCGTCAGGTAGTAACGAGGATTTATCGGATTCCCAAGCTGTGGGCGGTTATGTGCTGAGAGGATCTCGCGGAGGAATCGGTTTTCGTCAACTGCTGGAGCACCTGGAAAGAAGCAGAAGCTGCCTTAAACCTCCGGATCATGTCACAAGCGGCAAAGCTTCGAAAAACGTTTCACAAGAAGCTTTCCCGCCAAGCGCTAGCGCAGTGTTAATTGGGGATCCGCCGGAACGCCTGCAGAGCCGGGGAAGCTGAGAGATCCGAGACGGCAGTGACTGCGAGCACTGGGTCGATTAAATACGGAATAATCCGCGAAGCTTTGTGAGAAATAGCTGTAGCTCCACTTCTATCTACGGGTCAAACCGGCGGATGAGGCTCAAGAGAACAAAACGCGTCCTTCTGTGCAGATCTCCAAAACTCGTACATAATCTTGATCAAGATAAAGAATACCCCCTGCCCGTGCAACACACATCACGCCTATGCCCAGCTCCCGCTAGGTACAACCACCTATTGACCGCAACGTCACCAATCGCGACAACTTCAAAACACCGCCTCTCAAAAACCCGCAGCCGACTCTACCTATAGCTGTCGTTGCGATAAACGAACCACCACCATGAAATTTGTCGCCGGTCTCGTGGCCTCCGGACTGGCCACGCTTGCAGCTGCCTCTACCGCCGCCATCTATGAGCTCAACAACATTGCGCCCAGCGGCCCTGTCCTAGAGGTCAGCCCGGACCAAGCCCGTCTGGGACTCGCCTTGGCTCTCGGAGTATCGCGGTTCTACAAGTTGAATGTTCAGGGAGACTCAGACACAACCATTGGAATGTTGGAGCAGTTTGGAAGCGAGGAGCACAGGGTGGGAGTTTCGCCTGAGGATGATAGCAGATTCTTGCTTTCAGTAGCTGGACTGGAGCCCGGTGACGTCGACGGTATTTCTACCGAATTTTTGGAACTTATATTGGGGTAGTTCTGACAGAAATTAGGCCTAAACGCTCCTTTGATGGTTATGAAGAACGCGCCTAGCACCGAATCTACTGGACTCCTCATGCGGGAGCTAGCTGAAGAGAAAGCGGAGACCATGTCCACCTCCCTGCAAGAGGTTGCATCACTAGACTCCAGCTTCTGCTTAGCAGCTCCTGCTATTAGAGACGCTGTATGACCCTCCTTCCAACACCCACCTAGAAATGTTGAACCAAGCTAATATCCCCCAGGAGAGCTACATCTCCAACTACAAAACCACCAACTACAACACCTGGTCCCTCGGGCGTACCTCCAACATCATTACCAAAGAAATCGTCAAGACCTTCTCCCCCGACCGATCCGAAGACCGCCGTTTCGTCTCCGAATACCTTTTATTCAAAGGCTTTACCGATAAAATCATCCCCCAGCTTTCCGATGAGAAGCACACCACCTTTTGCCACCTCACCGGTTTACAGGAGCTTACCTCTGCCTACGGCGAAGACTCCAAGCAGGCCCTTTTAGCTCACAGCCTCTACGAAGCTCTTCTCCGGAAGCTCTCCGGGGGAAACATCAAGACCACCCTCCTTCTAACCCCCGGAGTTTCCGGCAAAGCCGCCTTCACCATCCAGCCCCACCCTAAGCGGGCCCATGAGGCTGTTTCCTCTGGTGTTCCTGAGGTGCAGAAGAAGCCCCCCGCGACTCCCAAGCCTGCTCCCATCGGAAAGGGAACTCGTTATGAGAAGTGTTACGACAACGAGGAGTCCTGCAACAACTCCACGGCTTCTTGCAGCGGACACGGAAAGTGCAGAAAGTCTGGAAAAGAGTGCTGGAGCTGTACTTGTAAGCCTACTGTGCTTCAAAGTGATGAGCAGCATAAGTCTACTACCTACTGGGCTGGATACGCTTGCCAAAAGAAGGATATCAGTGTGCCTTTTAACCTGTTCCTTGTCTTTTCCATTGTGATTGTTCTGGTGGTTGCTTGGGCTGTATCTTTGCTCGCAAGCATCGGGGAGACGGAGTTGCCGAGTGTTTTATCTGCTGGAGTGGCGCCGCCGAAGAGGGCTTAAGCTCTTTATTAGGGTGTAAGATGGGTTGCGGGTTGCGGGTTGCATAAGTTTACGATTAGTTTGACTGTTGGGTTTAAAGAGAAGGGCTGAAAGAGGAGTTTCCTTGATTGTATTGTAGCATGATTCTTTTTTTTTGCGGTGTTCTTGCTTTTGTTTTGGTTTAGTCTTGTGGCTTGCGTCACTTATACCACAAGCACGATATCTTGTTAGTTTATACATAGTAGAATTGATAGTTTGAAGAATGTCTGCCAGATTAAATATCACCACTATCCCCCGAGGACGGTAATCTTCAGGAATTCGACAATAAGAATAGCTTGCCAAGATAAGCACTTCGCAGGGATAAATCTACGGAGGAAGAGGTGGAAGAACTAGGAACTGGCGCCGAGTTTGTATGTGTCCTCCGCCATGCCAGGATCTGTTGAGTTTGTGAAGATTGGCATCCTTCCGCGGTAGAAATTCACAACTCTGCCACAACACATCATACAGGACTTCCAACTCAGGCCAGGCTGCTTATCAGGCGAAGATCATACCAAGTCACTCATACCGAGCGATCTTCCATGACACAAGGTGAGGCATACTTATTTCACAACATTCACGTTGGTATTAACCGCTATTACGTAGCTTCCGCTATGTCTTCGTAGATTCTCATCGCAATCAAATCTGCATTCACGTCTCGACGATCTCTTAAATAACGAGTTCACAGAAGGAACTTGTAAGTAGACACCCTAAGTTCCCAACTCAAGATTCCGGATTCATAGCCAGAGAAGTCAAGTTTCAACAAGGCCCGAGCGTTGGTTCATTTGCTTTATTGCAGTGATTCTGGTTCATAGACTGCGTTACCGCATCTACTCGTATAGAACGCAAAGTTACTAAGGAGGTTGCTGGACTGCTTGGTAGCGATAGTGTGCATAGTTCCGCACTAATGATATCAAAGCTTGGCTGTATTCACATAGGACAATCTCATAAATCCTGGGAGACGATGTTGAGCTGGTCTAAGCTCTGTGCAAAGCGGCGGTGCAGAACGGCGAATATGATAGCGAAGAAAAATTCAATCTCAAGATAGAGCTTGGAATGTCGAAGGTTGAAATTTGAGTATTGGTTGAATTGAGTGTCGTTGAGTGGTGATGTTTTGGTTAGGGGACGTGCTAATTACCGGACAATGTCTCGCTTGAATGATGAGCAACAAACATGCAAGGCGCAGGTAGAGATGTGAAGCGTGTTGTGGTGGCAGCATCACGTTATCTTACTACTGGGGTATATTTTTTTAACTTTACTACCTGACATCGGGGGAAGGGGGTATATCAATGGTATGGTGGCTGTGGTTTGTACCCGGGAGGCCCTGTGAGAACGCCCCGACCCAAGTTCAAATCCCGGTATGGACGTAACTGTCAGCTCCCTCTGTAGTAGGGAGGGCAGTGAACCATCTTTTGCTGTCACCCCGACGGGCACGTGAGTGGTTCCAACCATTGCACCGACTTTCTCTTTTTACCCATGGCTCATCACGAGAACACCGCCTCTCGCATCTGTTATAAGATGTAGAGAGTTACGGGTGTCTTTTAGTTTTACTAAGCTTTTGAGCTGTGTATCAAATTCATTTCGAACTTCAATCTTCGCTCTTCGAAGCGAAGGTTGGAATAAGTGGGTTCCAGTTTCACCCTTGGCGCAGCCCGGACTGGTCACGTGATTTACTCTTTTGCCCGTCGTGGTACCATGTCGACCCCTCTCTCAGTGCAACCCTCGAGAACTGAGCACGTCGAGAATTGGACTAATTGCACTCAATCCGCGTTTATATTTCACTTGTTACTTGTTATTTGATTGGCGTTCAGCGATACCGCAAGAAGGGAAGGATACGGAAAGCACGGCCGTTCGACCTCTAGAATTAGGACTGCACACGAAGGGAGGGAAGCACCCAATGAAGAACTGTATATATATAGATTACTGTACAATACGGAGAGGAAGAAAAGGGGACGTCTGTAACTAGCTTCAATATGCCTAAAAATCCTAACGGATAGAACAGAAAGGCTTTAATAAAAAAAGTGCAACCCTCGAGCCCAACACTCTTATTTACGAAAAACCTTTACGTTCATTTTTATGTCTGGGTCCTTAAATCGTCATACGCGATTTGCTTGCCAAAACCACTTGTTACCCGGCAATATCCTTGGTTAATGGCCTTGCAATAACCTCCGTGGCAGAATACTTATCTCTAACAATAGTTCTTCTAGTCATGCGTTCGGTGTTGAGAAGAAGACAATTCAAAGGCATTTTATCGTCCATCACTCGATGAGGGAGGCATCGAATCGTGGGATTACATAATTGCCTTGGTATAGCGACCGATTGTTGGATATCCTTGGCGCATGGTTTTACGGAGCTGGAGCCTGGAGGAATGTTCCAAGAATCCCTGTTATCTTACGTGCGATCATTCCCGCTGTAAGTATTTCTGAAGTGCAACATCGAAAGATCAGAAGGGTAGCACTACCGCCTACGCAGTGCAGTCTAGCGAGGCTGCATATTGTTGCACACACCGTGTTATCGCGCTTAACTTATTCTTCAACTCAATGATTCATTATACCATATTCGCTACCGAAAGTTCTATGTAACATAAATAATTAAATGAACGGCCAAGGTGTAATCTTGGGGAAACTACATACTTGGAGTTTGGTTCATATTGTACACATTATTTTTGATCACTTGTTCAAATGAAGATCTTCGTAATGCGGGGGATAATTATGAATTCTTGATCACAGAACACGCACTACCAAATGAACAAGGGATAGCACAAAGATCTATTGTCGCACAAAATAGCCGAGAGAAACCTAGAAACCGGAGACACAAACATCTTTTCAGCTAAAACCGTAATGCATGAATCCCAATCAATCCTAGCAACGGATAGCTACATCCAGGACCATGAAGCACCACGCGGTTTCAAAATTGCGTGCAAGCTATCCACCGCCTCTGAAGATCTAGCCGGGGCCGCTTTTTCAGATTGTTTCCCCTTCCCAAATTGTTGCCCTTCATCAGAACGCTCTCCCGCTCTAGGAGATTCTGCCTCTCCTAGAATCCCTCTTTCTCCAACCCGCTCGCCATCTTCAGTATCCTTACCTTTCTCTTTTCTTCCCTCCTTTCCCTCTTTCGCCAAGTGCTCAAACATTGTCCCACACCTTTCCCTAACCCCTTTCCCTTCCTCCTCCATGTCTTGTGGATAGCGCTTTTTATACCCACAGGTTATGCCATCTATCTCCAAACACGCATCGCAATACGAAATCGAAGTGCAACTCCTGACTAGCATTTTCTTCTTGGTCGTCCCGTCGCAGTAGTCCTTTTCGGGGGGGGCGGTGTCGCAGCGGAAAATGTGTGGACTACCTTCACACCACATCCGAGCGGGACTATCGTGGGACCATTGCCACCAGTGACACATATTTGCGGTTGGGATGTGAATTACGCTAGGCTAGACGAGGGGGCGTTCTAGAGGATTTCTGGGTTCGGTGTTAGCTTTTGATGGGGGTATCTGAGCACATGGAAGCAATACCAAGTGCTGAGCTACCGTCTGGACTCTGGTTAGTGTGGGGTTTGGAGAATATTCGTTTGTACGCGCGGGGTGTGTAGCCGATGTAAAACTGAGTGCGGTTTAGGTTTCCGGAGGTATCAACTGGTAGTCATCGGCAGTAGGACTAAGTAATAGGAACGATGGAAATACGACTAGAATCTTGGTGTGAGATGTTGGGAACTGCTCAGATTACTAGCAGGCGGGGATGGAGAAATTTATATCTGAGGTTGTCGATAGACAGTAGCTGACAAAGAGAGTGTAGGTGTAGGTAAAATAACTGAGGTTTATGTTAAGTTGAGGCTCTAAGTTAACTTAAGGCGAATCTCTGTGTTGCACTTCAACGTAACGCTGCCAGGTTCTATTATTGATAGCCTTTGAAATTGCTTCCTGTTTTTCTGGAAAATCACCGAATGATGGCTGCTACAGGTCCATCGAAACCGCTGCGGCTGTTGAGGCTTTAGGCTGATTACGTAACACGCATCGAATAATTTTGATACTCTACATTCCATTACAGATTGTGTTTTTTTTTGTTTTCATCATTCTATTTCTATCGACGGCTCGGGGTACGATAGGATACAACTCTCCGCCTTGAATACAGTATTCCGTGCTTTCTCTTCTTTCCTTTTCTATGTTCGCTTCGTTCTCTTTGTGACGCCTTGCTCTTTGGTTTTCCATGAGTTTGGCTTTGAGGATATACTCCTTCAACACTATGTTCACTTTTCCCTTCATCTGTTCACTTTTCCCTTCGTCTGTTCACTTTTCCCTTCGTCTGTTCACTTTTCCCTTCGTCTGTTCACTTTTCCCTTCGTCTGTTCACTTTTCCCTTCGTCTGTTCACTTTTCCCTTCGTCTGTTCACTTTTCCTTTATCCGTGCTCTTTGGCACTATTGCTATCTCTCTCCGTACTTGCTACAGTTTCATTCTCCTTTGCATATTCTTCTTCGTCTTCTCCCTTGCTATCATCTTTACTCATTTCTTCTTCGTTCTCTTCTGACTACTCTCTTTCCTCGGTCCATCCCCAGTTGTCATCTCTTTCCTCCTCTTTATCGGCGCTTTCTTTTTCCGGGGTGCGATTGCCCACTTCCGTTTTCTCCAGGAAGTTTAGGATGTGTTTCGTCTTCTTACGGTCGGCGAAGATATGTTCGATGCTTCGGTGATTCCAAGCTGACTGGCTGAGTTCTTTCTTCAATGTTTCTCGTTCTTTCTTCCAGGTTCGGCATTCTTTTATGAGATGTTTCACCGTTTGGCGGTCTCCATTACTGCAACACCAGATTTCAGATTGTGTAGAGACTATGACGGGAACCAATGCTGGTTACCCATTTACATGACCAGGATATCGGTAGTGAGTATTTTTAGCGCGTTTCATCAATCCCGCGGTAGCGAGATGCAACCAAAGTGGGGGAATTCAATAGTGTCCGCCAGAAACAGCCGCATCATAGCCGCTCACTCACCACATTAAACTTCCGAATTCGGCCCCAAGTTCCTGCCTTAGAAGTTCCTTTTCTTTCTACGCCCGTAAAAAGTGCACATTAGTTTGTAAGCACTATAGATGCAAGAATGCCTAGGGTGGTGGTCTCAGTTGGTATCCACGGGATGGAGATGAGAGTAGTCATGCCGTAGATCAGTAACTTGCAGTTCAAACGCTAGAGATTATGTGAGTTATCGCTCCAGTATGTTTCACATACTTGTGGCTTTCATTACGTGGTACAAAATGCAGTGGGAGAGAGCTACGGTGGTTCCCACCCCACAACGTTCCCAAACCGTTGTTCATCACAATTTAAGGGGGGGGGTCACGGTGGAAGTACCATGTCGCAACCAAAAAAATAAGCTTTATTTTTTAAAACTTAGAAAAGGAAATCTCCAAGAAAACTCCTACCCTCGTGAAGCTAACACCATATGCGATAAAAACCATGGGCGCCCTTTCCGGTGCATGACAACTGCACACACCAATCGCGAGTAAAGTAGTGGGAACCCAGTAATCCCTCCTACTTGCTATGCTACCACTGTTAGGGATGCTGCTACTTGCTGGTTCAATAAATAACTTACTAGTTAGCCACGGGTCTTGTGATACACGTCCATCGAGCGTGCAGCACATAAATGCATTCGGAATTGCTGATCGGTCGGAATGTGTGCCAATCTCAAGATGTCGCTCGAGTCTCCACCTGCTCCATCAAGCTGTCAAAGGCGAAACTCAAAAGTGTGTCTTGCGTCTAGGACGTTCTCCAGATAACATAGGTTATCGGCCGCTTTCTCATATTTCTTATCTGTAAACGTTATCAATCACTTGTCTTGTGTGTATTGGAGATATTATTCCAAGCTACTTACCGGCTCCCTTGTAGCCAGGCCAAGTTTTAAGGTAAAGCTTGTGGTTATTAAGATCAACGCAGTCCCAAATGAGGACAGTATATGGTTTGTTGCCTGCCAGAGGTTGATTGCCGTTGGATGCAGACATCGTTATTCGTAAGCGGTTAAAGTTCTGAAAGTGAACAGGGAGATGATAGACAGCAATCGAGGAAATAACGGATACTTATACCCCCGGAAATATGCCAAACTCGTCCACTCATCGTTCCAGAATGTGCTACATATTGAGACTAGGCAGGATCACAAAATGCCTGTTAGGTAGTAATATTTCGGATCATTTTGGTACCACAATGCTGCCTGTGAAGGTGTAGTCGTGGAGGAATGGACCATTGAATGACTGACCGATCGCAACCGTCTGGTCTGCCAAGCCCTCGGGAGGAGACTGGACTGTTTAGACCTGTCCAGCCACGGGGTTCTGGAGAAGACAAAGTCCCACTCTTCCAGCCGAATGGGACAAAATTATAGCGCAACGGTACTTAGTCCGCATGTGCCCGACTTGCTTGTGTACTGCTCGCCAGCGGCGGCGATGTATATAAGTTTACTGTTTCACCATGAATTCGGCTAGAATACTTTGCTGTGATCTACAATGTTTCTCGGTGAAAGACCCTCTGCATGTTTTATTTTGATAAGCAGAATAGGAAATAACCATGGTAACCCCCCCCCCCCCCCCCCCCCAGCTTCGCGAAGCCGAAACCTTTAGCGAGAATATCCAACAAAACAGGGCCCTTGTAATAGACTTCCATCTCTTGACCGCTCATTAGCCTTGGGATGTGATCCCAGATCCATAACGTATGCAACTTCAGTACTGCGATGGTTTCTCTAGAGGGCTCTTTTCCAGGATGACTTCTGTCCCTCATGCGAATGCAGAGTGCAAAACGTCTGTCCAATGGGCATGCATTCTTCGTTGCTTTTGAGTAAACCGCATCTACAACCGTTAATACATTTTCTTTCGCGTGTATAGAGAGCGTAGTCCAAGATACTTACTGGCATCTTTCTCTGCCGGCCACTTCTCAACAGAATGCTTTCCCTGATGGTGTTCGTAAACAATGACCCTTCGCTCTTTGAAAGGCTCAACTTCGATGTGTGGAACTGGTTCGAGGTTTGACAACTTGATTCGAGAGCGGTGAAAGACCGGAAAGTGGGATGGGTGATTTCGGGCTTGGACAACAAGCAAGGGAACAGCGGCTACTTATACTCCGCGATATATGCCTGATCACTAGGTGTCTACTCATCATGCATGGCATCGACATGTAGGCAGCGTTCCGAGCGTCTTATTGCCAAACTCCTGCCTGCGAAGGTACCGCAGCAGAGGAATGAACCATTGATTGCTGGACATGATGAGAATGACTATATGACCGGTAATCCTTGTATGTGTGACTTGGGAAGCCATCGCAGTGAATTTCCGAACTGTAGATATCAAGATGATGGGCCATGATCGGGGAAACACTGAATACTTATGCTTCCATGTCAATGCTGATAAAAATTCGGTAAATATATGAACATAATTCCATGCGCAGTATTTCAGGGTAGCAAAGAATGGTTTGACGCATCTGTGTCAATATCGAGGCGACCGAACAGTAGGAGTGCAACTACAGGGAGTCATGCCTACGAATGGCATCGGTCTTTCGGCGGTATTCATCAGTCTATATGTAACATTGTGAGATCCTGGCTGTGCTGAAAGGTTGTACGCAAGATAGCTGGCTTGGGATGGAGCATGTACTCATAATGGCAGCATGGTTTCCTCGCAGGCCCCACATGGACGAACTTCCCAATTGATTCCTTACTGGAATGGGGGAACGGTCACCACTACCCTCTGGATCTCGAACTTTCGACGGGAACTAATGCAGATAGCTGATGAAGATGACCCAGCCACCAGGCGTGCGTATGACTAAGTACCGTATTGAATTCATGTGGAAGTAGTTACTTAGATTTTATGTTGCTGTGGGAATTTAATAACGTTTAGCCGCGCTAAAGTTAAGGCGACCAGTAACCATTATTTTCGGTCGGAAATCATCCACAGCATGCATCCACGCTGTGGTAACTGATTAAAGAGTTAGGCATATATAGGATCGGGAACGTATGTACGGCAGTCAGCACCATTTGCCTTGATTATCGGTAACTTCCATTCGAAACACCACATATGGGAACAGCAAAACTCCGGTCGCTCTCTGAAGGAGCGTTTGGTTGCATGCTTAGCTTCCCGGCTAGTCTAGTGCGGCTCTGCTGTGTTATGGCAGAGCCCAACAACGCCAAACAGAGCCGCCCTATGCACTCTAAACTAATTTCCGGCTAGAGTAGTCGCATAGTTGGTGTGACGCTAAGTTGAGCCGCGTAAGCTTTGTCGCAGCAAACCGGGAAGCTATGGTTGGCATAAGCATACAACCACTTTTGCAGTAGCAACGCTGTTTCAGAGAGCGATCGGAATATCGATATTCAGTGATATTAATTCTACAAACCAGTCTGGGCCGATACAGTTATTTGTAAATCTTGGCGTTTCTTACGCTGTGATCTACCAGGGAGTTGTGACGTTTTTCAAAAGACCAGCCATTTTCAGTTTGGTCGTTAAATGTACCGAGAACATGTGCTGCCTTCAAAGAAAGTGCAGATCGTATGATGGCATGTATGGATCATTACCCGGCCATGGTCACGTTAGGTGGGGGCGTCAAAAAGTAAGTACTATTACAGCAACTTCAGAAGGTAAATATCCTTGTTTTACACTAGTTTGTTACTATCATGATCCCCAGTCTAGAATTAGACCAGATCTCCACATTATTGATCTGACAACGTGACCTAATGCAAGCAGCCGTTTGTAGATCTACATCTAGCAATCCGTGTTAGTGGTGTGTCGTGTCCTCTGGAGAACAGTAATATTCATGCGGCGGATAATACGATATCGCTATGCAGAATGCCTAGAAATACAGCACAAGTTCCTAGTTCTTCCACCTTTTCCCCCCATAGAGTTATCCCTGCTAAGTACCTATATTGGTGTGCTAAACATGCTGTCCGCCGCCTGAAGATTACCGTCCTTCAAGCTCCAGGTAATACCTCCAAGGATAAATATACGTTGACAGTTACTACAACTACATGATAGAGGAGGCTCTATGAGTAGAGTACGAATTTATCTACCTGAGGCAAACTCGCAAAGCTACAATTTGACAAAAGGTGCATTTGGAGGCCGACTAGAGAAGTTGGCAACAAAAGATTGGATCACAAGCAAGTGAGAGAAATACAGTGAGTAGATTTTGAGTAACACAAAGCAATCAGTTCCCTAAGATACATAACCAAGCGACACAGACAACAACGAAGTGACGATAACCATCATAATCGTCGCTTAAACTCCAGGTGACCACCTATCCTGATTTCTTAGACATGATGCTAGACTGACAAGAACTCGAATCATCCTGATTTCTCTCGTCCTTTTTCTTTAGCTTAGCAGCCTTGGCAGCCTTAGCTCGCCCGCAGACCTGGCAATACCTGTCGCTCTTCTCCCGTATGATGTACTCTTCCTTATCGAAGCACGCCTTTCCTTGAGGATACAATTCGCATCTCTTATATTTCTGAATTTTGACGATGGTGTTACAGTGCCTTTTATGACAAACCAAGTATAAGGGACCAGGGTAACACATTTGGCAGTTGGCTGTTGTTTTGTAGAACCTGTTCGCAAAAGATAACGGTTAGTAGCAAGTCTGGTTCATACCTAAATTCCCATTAGTCCTTGATTCGATATCATCTATAAAGAGGTGATGTAGTCATACCTGAAGAACTATTCGATGTAAAGGTTTGATGATCTTGGAATACTGAGGCGCGAAGGCAGTTGTGGATGAGAAAGTAGATATTGTGGTGGAAATGGAGGTATTTATCAAATTTTAGACTCCAGTTATCAGATACCGCACCAATACAGATGGTATTTTCTTCAGCGCAGTATGGCTATGTGGAGCTACAAAAATGCATTGCCCAGGGTACCTAATTCTGCACAGCCGAGCGTGAGTGGACTCACAATGTTCTTTCTAGCGACGACAGGGCAAGTCTGAATTCGCTCTTGACTCATTAGACATAGGACATCGCTCGACACTCAAAATCCGCAAATCAAATGCTTAGTCCATACGCAACGAAGTACTTCACTATAAAAATCAATACACTGAAAAACCACATAAAAAAGGAGGCATTAAAAAGACAAAACCGTTATTACGGCATGACCTCTGCTGTCCAAAAAGTGCAATTAATTACAGCACCTCCTGAACAATAACCACCGACACCGCATAAACCTCATCCGGGCTGCTGACCCCGCCAGGACGGTAATAGACATTGACCCCATCTCTGTCGGTTTTTATGACACGTCTCGGGTTGCTGCAAACGTTATCTTCGAATACGTGCTCCGCTGCTTTGTGGATGTCGGCGATGGTCCTGTCGAACGTTCTCGAACGAAGGTCATGATTGGAGCACAGACGAGAGACGAGAAACGAAGAGGCAGGTGGAAGACAGAGAGAAAAGCGATATTATTCCACCAACACGGAGGCTGCGCAGCGACTAAGTACGCACGAGATGGAGGATCACGTGCGTCGTCGGCGAACCTCCACAGAAGCGAACAAGTCCGATATTGCGGGCCATTGGCCGCTCCCTAGTCTTAGGTTTTACCGTCAGAGAAACAAAGAGAGACGTCGTAGTAAGTTCATATGTATGGTATTCTGAGCTCTGAGGATGATGAGTACTGAAGTATGTGTGATAAGTAGTTGTGTTGGACATTGGTGGAGGGTGTTTTCTGTTTGATGAGTACGTTTTTGGGGAGAGTCTGGAAGTTGCATATCTGAGAGTTGAGGGGTTTTTATATCAGCAAGATTGGTGAACTTGACGGAACTAGAATTAATGTCGATATAAGTAGAGCCTAGACGGATAGAAATTAGAATAGAAAGCAACTCACGCGAGGACCATGAATACTTGTTCGGTCAGTTTCGACAGTCTGTGTTATTCCAAACCTACACTACATCTGATCACAGAAGCATTACCCCATTTCCAACAGAAACCCGTAGTTACCGCAAGTATTGATGAACCCTTCGCATATCTTTCCAATACTCCGTAAGAGATGACTGTTTAACTCAAACCGGTAAGCATCTTACGAAATGTTTGCTTGACCCTTCAACTACCGCGTTAACTTCAAGTACGCCTCAGGGCGTCAATCGCATCGGCAAAATAGCATCACACTCTGGTTGAACTCGAATCAACCAAGGACGAGTGATGTACTGAGATTGAGCCCCGGCCCCCGGTGTAACATGTAAGTACTATGTACAGACAGTAAAGTGTGGTCATCACAGATCACTCGCACATTCACCGCTGTATTTTATCAGGATGTTCCTCGTCATTCACCCTCAAACCGTGAATTGAGAGCGGATTCTTTCAAAGGTAAACATGGCCCATCCTGGTCCCCATTGATACTCGATGGCATCATTCGATTCAACGTCTGTTTACCTTTCTCCTTTCTATCTACATCACAACATCGACATTCTATCCACATATAAACAAAGCCCAATCACAACTACGAGGTCGGCCTGACGGCCGGCAGTATAAAGACGCCTCTATTCCTCGCATTAATTTCCACCAGCAGCTGGTCCACTACTAAGCTTGATAGCGGCACTCGAATCTACCGGCCGTTGCAGCACAGCAGCTATCTTCAATAACAACTCCGGCTATCACAGATTTCCCTTGGTCGTAAGTCTACTATCCCCCAAAAGATGACCTTTAGACCTTCAGACCTTTAATGAAGCTTGTTATCTGACTATAACACCTTTAGTACCGCCAGTCTGCCGTCTTCAGAAAGTCAACGACACCTGAACCATTCATCCTCGTACAGACTGTACTCAAAGAACATATTCCCTTTCCCCCTTTCACCCAGCCGACAATCGAAACCATCTTCAACCACCAGCCACCAGTTCCCCGGTTCCCCCTCTCTCCAAGGATCAACACCCCCATCTACCATGTGCTGGCTGAAACGACTCTCCTGCACCAGCTGCCACCGCATTACCGAAGCCGGCTTCGTGAACTGCAACCCTAAATTCCTCGGAAAACCCCTCTGCAACAAGCCTCCCAGGGATGTCGGTATCACAAATTACATCCCCAACTGCGGTCCTCACGGATGTACCGTTCCAACTTGGTTGGCAAAAGTGGAGATGCCGAAGGATATGAAAAGCACCATCAGTTCCAACGGCTCCTTCACTGAGGCAAGAGAGGCGGTTGTGAATTCGGCGATGGGCGAGGATGGGAAGATGACGCCTCAGCCGGAGAATATCGATCTTTGGAATGAGATGGAGGCGCTATCTGCATGTGCTTTGGCACTGGATAAGGCTGCGGAGAAATCCCTCGCTCAGCACAAAGAAGAGGGGGAGGAAGAGAAGAAGTCTAACAAGAAGAAAGAGGATGAGATCGTACAGGCGGTGCCGGGATCTGTGGCGGTTATCAACGAGGTTACGACCAATATTCAGGCTCCCGCTCCCCAGGCTTCCGACCAGGTTGCTTAGGTATCGACCGTGGCGGTCACATCCGGCTTGGCACTTGCTTTTGCTTGTTATGTCATGGGTCTCGGACAATTGTGATATCGGTATTGCGCGGCCCTGGCCTGGATGGATTGGGGATTACGATTGTTTCTGGTTGTACAGCTACTAAAGGGTTTGGTATTACGGGGGTTTTTTTGTTACTATTGGTTGCCGGTTGATACTATGAAAAGACAGATCTGATTCCACCGTAATTATAACCAGTAGTTATTATCTACTATCAAGTTCAATTTTTTTAAAACACAGTGATAGATTTTGACTTAACTAAAGCAACAAACATCCCAATACTTAATAAGACAGTACACAGTCAGCGCGCCGAGCAAGTACCTCACGTATTAGTCCGGGTCACTGACAGCAAAAGATGGTTCACTGCCCTGGCCCCTCCGCTACTTATTATAGGAGGAGCTAACAACCCGTCAGCTACAACATATCGGCATTTCAGCATGGATCAGGGCGTTCGACCAGGGCCTCTCCGGTATCATTTACAAACCAAAGCCGTCATACCATCAAGTTACCCCCTTACTGCCGATGTCAGAAGGTGAAGTTAAGAAAATGTGGACTAATAGTCAAATTGGGCAACGCTCAGCTTCGCCACTAGGTACAGTACAATACGCACTCTCAAGGGAGCAGCGAGTGTTCCATTTCGCGATCCCTTCTTGCTCGCTACTGACCCTTGAGCGTTGCCATTGACAACAAGCGCAGAACCCCTGGTCGGAGCTACTAGACTAGTTAACTGTAGATATGTAATTGACCCCGACCACCCATGAGTGCTGCGGACGACTAGCGCGTTGTGCACAAACAACTCACGACGATAACAACCCCAGCCTCGAGTGATCTTATGTGAACATCGGCAATCGCTTCTGAAGTCAAAATAGGGCGGTATCTAGTAGTTTGGTAACTAGCTGGCACCCTACAGACCTTTAGACCTTTAGACCTTTGACTCCTTCCTCTTTTCTCTCTCTCTCGCGTTCACCTTCTCACATCTACATCACATCGACAAACACCCAAACACCACCTGGTGTCCATCAACTCATCTGAGTTTCGACGATAAAACGTCTAAGCAACACTCGAATCACCGCTAAATATTCAACAACGAAACAAAATGACGCGTTGCAGTTACTTGGTAGGTTCACTCTCTACCTGTAACAGCTACTTGTGGCGACGCGGGACGCGTTACTGACGAAAAGTACTACAGAGTATCATTAGCTATGTATCATGCAACATTAAATTGGGTCAACTTTGACAAAAACTTCTGTCTTCTTTTCCGCCACGGCCGGTTGAAAGCTTTACGCTTCATCACCAAGTACTCTCAAAAAGGTATTCCTTTCCCCTAGATTCCTCGTGCTGGTGGATATCACCAAGTACAAAAGCTAACAATATCCATAGCACTTAGTCTCACTCTTCATTTCCTACCCACACGTGTCCTTCCTTCGTACACAACGACTCGGAGCTATTATAATCGATACCCAATTCGGATTTTCTCTGCAGAATCTGATCGTGAGAGGAGAGAAGCATGCAAGGCAAGAGGCAGGTCGTTACTTAATCTGTGACATCAAAGACGTGTTCTAATGGTTGTAAATAGTAACCAACCCTATGCCTGAATTCCCGCCAGACGCGTCCCACTGTTGACTTCCCACCCGCGCCTCTCCCTCCTTCACACGAAACGACTCAGCTATCATCATATCAACCATCAACTTAATTCGGAGTTTCAGTAGCATGCCATACCACAGGTAAGACGTTCTTTAATATGTGGAATCGACGAAGTATTTTAATGGTTGTCAATAGTAACCAAGTTTCTATGAATCACTACTATCCTGGACCAGACAGATATGTATCACAGCACAGTCATCACCAGAAGTAAGTCATTCTTTCATCTAAGATGATTATTAGATGTTCTAACCATCGTGATTAGCACGGAGCAAGGCATCCGCACGTGCGAGGTAAGCTTTAGAACCTTTTCTGTCATAGTAAGGTTATCAGTCATTAACCAGAATATTCAGAGCTTTTACCAGCCCATCCACGCTGCCCCCCGCGCCACTTATCCCCACGACCACCAAGGACTGTATGGCCAGGCCGGTCTGACTGGACACCATTGCGTGTCCCATCAGTCCGGGGCCCCGGGATACGCTGTCGACGGATATAAACAGACTGGTGGCCTTCCTTCCCTCTCTGCTCAGGTCTCTGCGATTATCCCCATTGACCCAAGGCTTCTGGAGATCGATGTGCACCAACGAGCTGCCCAGGCCCTTAACTCCTAGAACCATAGTGTTGGCCTTCGCGCCTACGGTTGCTACTGGCTGGTAGACTGTAGTGCCTATGGCTTCCTCAAGAGTACCAGCACCTGGAGGTCTCGCAACTGCTCCTGTTAAACGTAAGCGGGCCTATGTGTCGAGGAAAAAAGAAGCCAACCGCTTCCGCTTCCACGACTGGTCAGGGCGCTACTGCTCTTACTGCGCCGAAGCAGAGGAAGCGCAAGGCCAAGGCTAACCCACGTCGTTCGTCCACCTCCGCCTCCACTACCGCCACTACTGAGCCTACCACCGACAGTACCAAGACTGGTCCGGCCACTCAGAGGACTTGTAATGCGAAGGTTAATCCATCTTCTTCTTTGCCCGCCGCCGCTTCCGCTACTGTAATTGCTGAGCCTACAAGTAGACTTTTAGGGTGTTTTCTTTTTGTCAATATGTATTTACAAGCTAGAATGTATGTACAGTATAATGGAAATTGCAGCTTTTGCTAGCTAAAGTTATGACATATATACCGAGAGTTTATAATTAACAAATAAGTATGGATTATGGAGCGTGCTGGCCTCAGACATATACGTAGAATACAGTTATTGTGCCAAGTTCATTACATCACAGATTATCACTCGTTTTACGGAGCGGCTTGTGAAAGCTCTGAGCTATGAAATTAACACGCGAGTAATAATTAAGTATGATATGAACGAATTATGGATAAGGATAACTATGAACAAAAACCACAAAACTGGCAAGAAACTGCAAAACACGCAAAAAGGCCACAAAATAACAGAACGCAAAAGCCTAGGAAACATAACCAAGCTGCATCAATATGGGCCATATGAAAAGCCCAACCAACACAAGTCTCAGTACCTTAGCCGATCGATCACCGTCAACTATCCATGACAGGAAAGAAAATAAAGAAAAAAAAACCTAACGTCTCCAAACAAAAAGCGCGCGAAGCAAACTAGACCAAAGAATTCTCAAACCTAAAATCCAAAACCAAGCCAACTGTTCAACATACGCAAGTACTGTCCCTAGATGTCGAAGGATCATCGGGAACAGGCTGAGGGTACCAGGGACATCGGGGATATCATGGGGTTTCTGGGGATCATGGTGAAGGGCTACTTGAACTTCGCCATCATAGCCGAGAGCCGCTCTATTTTCAACACGGAGTTAGCATCAGCATCCCATCACCTATAGTATCCATATCCTAAAGCCCCATGCAAAGAAAAAAGCAAACATACTCTTCAACCTCTCCGAAATGGGTCTCTTTTTGACCTTTTCCCCTTCAGATGTTATAGTATTCCCTTCTCCCCCTCTCTATTCAATTTTGTTAGCAGTAATTCTTAACCATTCTATGGTTATTCCGCATTCGGCACGCGCGCGGAATTTATGAAAACAAAACTGGTCCCAGAAAAACAAACAAGGGACCAAATACAAAATTAGCAAACCGGGGAAAGAAACCCCCCGGAAACAAAGTAAGCAAACAACATGCAGAACTCGGGAATTCCAAAACAATAATAACAATCCAGGCCAACTATATCAAACGGCTGGGATATTATCCTATGGAAGGGTATCCAGCTCAGCTAACAGATGCAGCAAAGCTACCAACCACCCCAATGGAAATAACCCATTCGATCGAGTTCTCTCCATGCGGTACCCCATACATGAGGCCGGGCCTCAGAAATAGTAGAAGAACTCACCCCCGTGTGTACTACTTCGCCTTCCTCCCGCGCAGGCACAACTGCCTCAGAGGGGATAATGTCGCCGTCGGTTCCGGTTGCTGTAGCTGTAGCTCCTCCGCCGTTGCCGCTGCCATTGTTCGAGATATTACCAGCTCCTCCGCGTCCAGAGCTGTAGGAGGCACCAGAAGCGGTAGGGTCCGCTTGACGGTGAATTTCGCCGTCGACGTAGGCGGTGGAGTCAGGGCCGATGTTACCTTGGCCTGGAGAGAGGGAAGTGTTAGTTGCGGTTGAGGTAGGCATGGTGAGGTGTAAATGGAAAGTTGAGGGATGGTTGAGGAAGTATGAGTGACGAGGAAAGGTGGGTGATGACGAAAGGTGAGTGATGTAGTGATGAGGATGAAAAAGGAAGAGAGGGAGGAAAGAGACAGAATAAATGGGGTGTAGGAGTGCGGGAAAGGTGGGGTGCAGGGCGGGAGAAGAATAGAATTCAAACCCCGCAATCCCCGCCATCTCGGGGAGCCCAGGAAATCCTGTGGTTACACATCTCAAGCTCATCGAGCGCCCGCAATCCCGGGGAAAGCCACAAGCGAACTGACTGAAAGAGATCTTGGTGTATTTTGGGTTCGGTGGTATGGAAGTCAATGACGCCTTTTGAGAGCTCATCGAGCTGATCGAGAATAGGTTTTTGAGGCGGGGAGGACATCGTGATTGGTATGGGGAGCTCCGAACGAAGGTGATGAAGAGAGTAGTGAGAGAGTAAAAAAGAACTTACCGCCGCGGCCATGGGATACGACTGGTGTATCAGACATATTATTGTTTGTATAGAAGCTGTTTGGTGAACGTGAAGCTGTAGGCGAAGCTGAAGCTATTGGCCCTTTAGCTAAGTATTCGAGATCGCTTGCAGGATTAATCGGTCGTGAGTTCGAAGTATCGCTATTCGCTATTCGCAGGGAGTTTTCGAGTTGTTTGATGATATCAGAGTGGTTTAAGTGAGTATCGAGCAGTTTCAGCGAGCTCGATGCCTTATGTAGGTTCCCTGACAGCTTGCTAGCTGTAAGGAACCATGTTCCATAGAATCCAAGCCTTCTATTCCGGGCTGGCGAAACATTTTATTGCGTCGGCTTCTATTTTGACGTTGTTGTGTAACACACCTGTGATGCAGGTTTAATCGCCGTCCAGTCGCCGTCACCTGGATGGGGGATTGCCAAGCCCGATATGTCGGGTCCGGGTTGCGCGTTATCGCGATAGGGACGCGCCAAGACCGGGGGAAAGCGTCATAAGGCGTCGCCCGTGGGGCCCAAAGACGAACAAGCGAACCCTAGGGAAGAGACGATTGACATGACACATCTATCGCTTCCGAGTACATACAAGATCGGGTACGGACGCGATGGGTATCTTTCCTACGGGTCCTTAATCCAACATCCAACCTCCAGTATCACACCCGGTCCCTGCCTTGTAAATTCCCGGAAACAAGTTTATGTCAAGGGCGCGCAGATTGTTCCTGCATGACGATTTTAATGAAGAGCCAATATGTATACCAAGAGCTCTAGAGACACAGCTCCTTCTTAAAGAGTTCGAACTGTCCGTGGGATGAGGCCGACGGCTTAGTGAGACAAATCACGAATCCCGATAACAGTGGTGATCACGAGGACGATCATGTGTACTTGCTCTGTGAGTGGACCTTCTCAAGGCTGTGTTTCGGTCAACGACGGCCACGACGCGGTAATGGATCCGGCGACGATGCAAGTGACAAGTCTGTGTTCCTGTAGCATAGCAGGCCGGGCGTAGAAGTGGTCGATGGAGGCTAGGTGGGTTGTGTATTCGTAGAAGATCAAGTCCCTTACACAGAACGGGTTCGTATACTTGGGAAATGCTTGGCTCCATGTCCGTTTCTTCGCCGACTCGTAAACTGGCCGACTCACCAGCACTATAGATGTAGTATTGGAGACTCATTCAGGACCAGAGCCGTCTTCTCCTCTTCGCCGACTGGCCGACACGTCAGTGGTTAATTCACTGCTCGCAGCCTCGTTATGAAAGCAGGCCCCCGGCCTAGCACATCATCATCATTCACAAGTTCCTCTCGAGTCCATATCATGTGGTATCACAATGTATTCGCAGAATATAAGTACGCCAAACCAAACCCAACGCAACGCAATCCAACCCAACCCAAATAATTCATAACCATGACCAAGGGCCACCTCATCGAACCCAACACCAACCACTCCATACCGGTGGGTATCTAAGAGTGAGTAGGCATAGCAGTAGACGCTTTCTGCGCAATAGCATCCTCCGATCTCCAAAGCCTATTTAAAAAAATCATTAGCCTTTATCCCATCATGACCCATCTCTGCCTCCTCTGTGCCTCCGCTCTACCTCCGCTCATCCCACCCACCCCACTCATTCCACCCACCCCAGGGAAAACTTACGCCGTAACAGTCTTCAACTGAGTATAAAAGTTCAACCCTGCCTTTCCATAAAAGTACTGACCACCCCCTCCAGCAATAGAAGCCTTATTCCCGGTAAAAGAGAACATCGGCAAAGGCACAGGAATCGGGGTATTAATACCCACCTGTCCCGCCTCAATCTCTCTCTGAAACTTAGTAGCAGTAGCCCCACTATTAGTAAAAACCGCCACACCATTTCCATACATATTCCTGTTAATCAACTCAATAGCCTCATCCAGTGTCTCCACTTCCATAGTCACCAAAACAGGTCCAAAGATCTCTTTCTTGTAACATTCCATCTCCGTTGTAACACCTGATAAGATAGTAGGTCCAACAAAGTATCCATCGGCATATTTGGGGTCTGGGTGCTTGAACCCAGTTCCATCGAGCTCCATCTTTGCCCCCTCCTGCTCGACGCTCTGCTTAATGATCGACAAGATGCGATCTTTGGAATGCTGGCTAATGACGGGACCGAGGTCGGCACCGGACTCAAAACCGGCGTTTACCTTCAGTTGCTTGGCTGCTTCGACGATTTCTGGGAGCCAACTCTTGGATTCGCCGACGAGGACGAGGGTGCTGAGGGCCATGCAGCGTTGGCCGGCGGCTCCGAAGGCGGCGCCGACGATGGCGTTGATGGTCGCGTTTTTGTTTGCGTCGGGGAGAACACTGGGGTTGTCATGTCAGTTGAAGTTCTAATTTGGATGGAGAAGCACGCAATAGCAGGCAATAGCGATGGGAGCCAAGGAATTAAGGTTTCGGTTTTCTTGGGGTGTCGTAGGGCTTCAAGCGATGCCAAGAACTCCCGGACACCAGCAACTCCAGGGAAACTCCAAGAGAAACTCCAAGGCTATACTCTCCTCTCTAGGGCTCAGTTCCAGGGTAAGGGCAAGACTTACGCAGCATGGTTCTTTGCTCCCAAATTGGCCTGAACTCTCTTTCCATTGGCGGCACCACGGGCATAGATGTAATTTCCAGCCTTGTCCGAACCAACGAAGGAGATAGCCTTGATTCTTGGCTCGTCAATGATGAAGTTTACGGCATCGTGGGCTCCATGGATAATGTTGAAGACTCCTGGGGGAAATCCTGCTTGGCGGGCAAGGTCGGCGAGAATCATGGCGGCTCCGGGGCTGGGAGGCGGTTAGTTACGGCTGCGGGGCGGATGACAATGGCCCGTTGCGGGTTTCAGCGGGATATGTGGGACTTACTCGCGCTCAGATGGCTTCATGACTACGGTGTTACCAGTGATGGCGGCAACGGGAAGACACCATAGGGGAATCCTGGGTTTCAATTAGTATATTCATTGGAGTGAATTGGTATCCGTCGGTATTCGGGAGCTCACATGGCGGGGAAGTCTAGGGATGTTAGCATCATGGTTCCACAAGGGTTTCAGAACAGCGTTCCACAACGTGTCACATCGTGTCACAAAAGCTTGTTTCAAGTGCAACTTACTGAAAGGGCAGATAGCAGCCACGACACCGAGGGGCTCGCGGTAAGAACGGGTCTCCATATCCTTTGCGACTTCGAGGACTTCACCGGTCATTTGGGTGGTGATTCCGCAGGCAGTCTAGAGAGCTTGTTAGTACAGCTAAAGCTACGATAGCTAGAGAGCTCACCTCAGCAACCTGGAGACCACGGAGAACATCTCCCTTGGCGTCGGCAAAGGTCTTTCCTTGCTCGAGAGTAATGGAAGCTGCCAATTTGTCCCAGTTCTCACGGATCAAGCTGACAAACTTGAACATGATCTGCTGACGGGTGAGGAGAGAGGTCTTCTTCCATCCAGGGAAAGCTTTGGCGGCAGAGTCAACGGCGGCCTTGAGCTCCTCGGCAGTAGACTGGGGGACGCGGGTGACGAGGTTGTTGGTGGCGGGGTCGTGAAGATCGATCCATTGAGTAGACTTGGACTCGACAAACTCGTTGTCGATAAAGTTCTGGGTGTTGATGGGGTTTGCAATCTTCTCGTGGGTAACGATGTAGTCGACGTTTGAAGCAGCGGGGATATCGGTGGTCATCCGATGCGAGGTCGCAGTGAGGTTGCGAGTCGCAGTGTAGTTGGGGTAGACAGGTAGTCCGGACATTGTAAGCTTTGATCTAGAAACCACTTGTACACGAGAGATGGTATTCCGTGATAGAGCTGATAGCAGTGAGCGAGAAGCAGCTCTGGAGGTAAACATGACTATGAAAAGTGGGAGTTGATCAGCTCCTTATAATGGAGAATAGCCACAACCGGCAGAGATAGAAGAGGTGGAGCTAAGATGCAACTCGGGGAGCTTACTTTACACAGTAGCTGCACGTACGGGTATATCCAGGAAGCAACTGACAAGTGTTCACGGGGTCTTGGTATTCGATAGGGCACAGCTTCGTCGAGATGGCTGGAAGCTGTTATATAGTTCACATTACACAGACCTCTCTGTTATGGCAGCTCGACAGCTCCCCTCATCATTGCCGTGCTTAACCCCGGACAACCGTAGGCGCAACACGGAGCGTCACTCGAAGGCAGGGTTAGCTTGCTTACCCCGCCACCCCACATCTCCGGGAAGGCTCAAGCTCGGGTAAGTGCTGGGCGGGGGGTGATTACTCACGATACCAACGAAAAGTGATAGACAGCGAGACAGCGAGACAGCGAGACAGCGAGACAGCTTCACGATATATAGGATAGCTGCACCCCACCAGCTGACAGAGCTCACGTCGGTGCTCTAACTGCTCTACACCTCCCCCCCTAACCATGGTTGGCTCACGCCGCCCATGCGCGGTCGGCGACAAGACAAAAACACCACCGCGTCGTTGGTGGGGCATCTAGAATGCCGACTAGAGCGCGGATAGCGGACAAGTGGGAGAGATCGTGACGCGAGTCTGCAGACGGTCTGGTGTGATCAGGTGTGATCAGGTGTGGACGGCGCAAGACAGTTAAACCGAGTTGTTCTAAACAGCGGTGTCGGTTGAAGACTCTGGGCAGGCACGCAAGATGTTAAGGGTTTGCTCGGCATGTCATCGGCCAATTGTGCGCTGTGAATAGCGTCGCTCTTCCTCCCGCTATCGTCAAGACCCATCGGAAGACCCGTTTCAACGCCCTCATCGCGAAGTGATATCCGTCAAATCGATTCCACCGGCTCCATTCTTCAGACGACCCGCTGCAAGAATCTGCAATCGGCAATCCGAACAGACTGGAACCCAATTGAACTGACCAACACATCTTTCATCCCCCCGCTTCACGCCAGCCAGCCAGCCAGCCAGCCAGCCATCCGGATTCTCCCACCTGCCCTTCCGTCCATCCAGGTCAGACAGTCCACCCGTACGACCTACCCCGGTGCCAAGCCACGACAAGCCGCCCGAGAAGCCCTTCCCCTCAATTGCGACATATGATCTTAACTCCCCGCATCGCTTCAATCTCCTCTCCTCTCCTGAGATTGTCAAAGCTGTCGTCCTCACAACAACTTCCATCCGCACGGAGTGCTTTAGTACGTCTAAACACACGGTATAAATTGATTCCTTCTCGCTGACCTTTGATAGATTGCTCGACACTTGTCGTCAGAATCCTCCGCCATGTCTACATACACCACCCGCAAGGTTGGCGCGCCCAACACTTTGGGTATGTGATCAATTCCTATCTCTGAAATCTCGCAATAGGATCCTAACAATTGAAAAATAGAGCACCGTATCTTCATTGAGAAGGATGGTGTCCCCGTTTCCCCCTTCCACGACATTCCTCTCTACGCCAAGTAAGTTTCATCTTCATATCGTCGGCCGTGTTAAATACTGATGAGTTTTACAGCGAGCAGAAGACCCTCCTCAACATGGTTGTCGAGATTCCCCGTTGGACCAACGGAAAGCTCGAGGTTTGTTTCAATTCGTCACCACAATTTCCATCTCGCGATTCTAACAACCACCCTAGATCTCCAAGGAGGAGCTTCTCAACCCCATCAAGCAGGACATCAAGAAGGGCAAGCTCCGCTTCGTCCGTAACTGCTTCCCCCACAAGGGATACCTCTGGAACTACGGAGCCTTCCCCCAGGTGAGCCATATTCCCGAAACCCATCCGGTAGTCCGAATAACTAACGAAATCCCCAGACCTGGGAGGACCCCAACACCATCCACCCCGAGACCAAGGCCAAGGGAGACAACGACCCTCTCGATGTCTGCGAGATCGGAGAGCTCGTCTCTTACCCCGGTCAGATCAAGCGCGTCAAGGTTCTCGGAATCATGGCCCTTCTCGACGAGGAGGAGACCGACTGGAAGGTCATCGTTATCGACGAGAAAGACCCTCTTGCACCCAAGCTAAACGACATTGAGGATGTTGAGCGTCACTTGCCCGGACTTCTCCGTGCCACAAATGAGTGGTTCCGTATCTACAAGATCCCTGACGGAAAGCCCGAGAACCAGTTTGCTTTCTCTGGAGAGTGCAAGAACCGCAAGTACGCCATGGATGTTATCCGTGAGTGTGCTGAGGCTTGGGAGAAGTTGATTACCGGAAAGTCCGACCCCCACGGAATCTCCACGTAAGTTTTACTCTGCTCCATAATATGTTCTCGATGATCAATTCTGACGCATCTATTACAGCACCAACGTCTCCGTCGGTCACTCTCCCGCCCGCGTTGATCCCTCCCAGCTTCCCCCTATCCCCGCTGGAGAGAACCTCTCCCCCGCCCCTATCGACCCCTCCATCGACAAGTGGTTCTTCATCTCTGGTGCTGCTATGTAAATTGTCTGTTCAGAAGTTTAAATTTTTTTGCGGATGGTTTATTTACAAAGTTTCAAAGTACCTAAAAAAAATAAAAGCCGAAAAGGCAGTACTTTATTAGAGCATTTGTGGTGCAAGCGAAGCTGCGAAAGCACAAGTGAAAGCTTCCAATCGTCCGATGAACCTAGTGTGTGTCCATTATCGTGAGATGAAGCCAGAATCGCGTGTAGATCACGATCAGCGGTTGGATTGCTTATCGCGGCGTAGCCTCGCGCCTCTCGCATATCCTGGTTTCAGTAGCGGTGATGTCATGGCGGACGGCAACAGGATTCATGAAGCTCCTCCTCCCGACTACCTATGATACCCCCTAGACGCCCCGTCTGCCCTCAAATTGTAGAAAAACAATCCTTACAGTAAATCCCCATATCATCAACGGCTCGCTTGAAGTACCCAGTCAAACTTTAATTACTCAGAAACGCACGTTGAAACTTTATTCCGACCCCAATAATTCTTACAAAAGCTGATAGTTTACAAGTTTACAATCTCAGCAGCAATTACGATGCCGAAACTCTGGGGCTCCTCAGCACCCTCGCACCCAGCGCACCCCTCCGACGACCCCTCACACCCAAACAATCTATCATTCGATCCCGACGCGAATGAGCGGACCGCATTACTTTCCTCTCCCTCCCCAGGAACTTCTACATCTTATCCAGTCCCTGTACACAACGGCTACCAATCTCACAATGGCGCTGGCGCTGCGCACCGACACCATCACCTCGACCCCGACGATCCCGCTGTGACACCGTATAACAGACTCTCGGTAAGGTCGATGCGATGGGCAAGTATTTGTTTTTTGGTATTGAGTTTGGTATGGTGGATGGTGTTGTTGGTTAATGGGTTTGTTACAATGCCGGGGATGCATATGAGGAGTGGGGGTTGGGAGGCTTTTGGGTTGGTACTACTTTTTCCTTATTGATGTTACAGTGCTGCTTTTGCTGCGGTTTGATTTGAATTGCTGCGTTTGTTGGTTTTTTGTTGCGGTGGCCTTGTGGTTGCAACAACCCACAAAAAGTTTATAAATGGGTCAGGGTTGTGGTGAAGGGTATGAGGTGCGGTTCATCAGGTGAAGTTGAGCAGGGTGCGGGTTAAGACCTACCTTTCCTATTTCTGGGCAGGGGTACGGGTTGTGTTACGTGTCCTTGACGGGTCGAGGGTCGAGGGTGGTGAAGGGGACGCCATGGACCCTGAGATACACTTCGTGACCTGAGGTACCTCTGGGAGTACGCGTTGATAACTGCCGCTTCCCAGGTGTTTCTTGGCTTCCACAAATTCCCGGCTGCAATGGCTGCCTACGATTCTTATTCCTGCTTCAATAGCTGCTTCAGATTGCGTCCTCATAATTACTAAAAGGCAATGACTGACTTACGTTTTCCAGATTCTCAACCCTCTCTGTCCTACTCCTCCTAGTTCTCCTCCTCTTCTACGCCACCCCCTCTCGCTCAGAACGCCTAATCCTCTCCACCATATCCTTCTTCCTCTTCATCAACTCTCTTCTCATTGTATGCGCCTACCCATTACGCAATGGAGAATCCTGGCCAGGTATCCTCTCCGTCCTCTGGGCACTCTTCATCAGTATCTGGGCGATCATCACGGACAGCGTAGTCGAGCACGGCAAGGCGGGGGAGGAAGAACGTCTAACCGGTCGAGCCGAAACCCGAAAATCGTTAAGAGAATGGTGTTCCGTATTCTTCGGAAGCGGTTTATTCGCAGTCTTCCTCGCCGCCTCAGTGTTGATGATGTGTAACCTCTCCATCCTCGCTCGTGATGCCACCCTCGAAGCTCCTGGGCAACGAATCTGGATTGATAATGGTGGATATAACCTTCACTTGTATTGCAGCCCGGCTATTGGAAACTCAATTCCCGGCGGAAATGGAAGCGTGCCGACTGTGTTGATTGAGTCTGGATCTGCCCCGGCACTCGGAAGAATGGAGAGTTGGGTTAAGCAGACGCAGTATCGGTATTGCTACTACGACCGTCCGGGTTTCGGTTTCTCGGATGCTGCACCGTCGCCCCTCAGCGCCGGGATGGCAGTGGATGCACTATCCGAGGCATTGGCGAAGAGTAATGAAACCGGCCCTTGGGTTGTGGCGGCACATGGTGTGGGAGGAATCTATGGACGCATCTTTGCTGCTCGTCATGTTGCTGAGGTGAGGGGGTTGTTGTTGGTTGATACACTCCCTGAGTCGCTACTCGGACGTATTGGGAACCCTGGTCGGGGCTTTGTTTTATGGTTGAGGGGTGTCATTTCTCCGCTTGGACTGCAGCAGTTGTGGGGAGCGGTTATCTTGAGGAGAGGAAGAGAGGATAGGGTGTATGGACGAGAAGCTGGGTGCGGAGGAAAGGCTTTGAAGGCGAGATTGCAGGAGGCGTTGGCGGTTAGGTGGACTGCGAATGAGGTTGAGGCGGCGAATGGGATCATGGGTGATAGGATGAAGACTGTGGTTGTTAGTAGCGGTGATAGGATGAAGCGGGATGCTCAGTGGGCTGAGGGGCAGAGAGCGTTGGCGGGGCTTGGAAAGGGTGGGTGGGATGTTGTTGATGGCGTGGGAAGTGAGGTATGGAGGAGTGAGGAGGGGGTTAAGGTTTTGGGAGACAGACTGGGAGAACTGACGATGTAGGTGAAATTGGAGGTGGAAGTATGAGTACGGATGGTCATATGATTACGATGGGGTTTAATGATTGGTGTTTGGTATTCGTTTGGTTGAGGTGGAACATGGAAGTTGAAATATCACTGTCGCTTGTGGCGCGTGGAAAGTTTTTGCTTTATTTCTTCACAACAGTATAACAGTTGTATTAAACAGTTTGGATCTATAAGATTAAACACTCGAATTATTTTGAAGAAAAAACGATAATATGCCGACGGTATGTGCGATTATTACAAGCTAATTGCGATATATTTCTATCCGTTCATTGTTGTTGACAACTCAACTCTAGAAATAGCCACAGAAAACATAAAGCAGATTTAAATCACCTCCAATTGCCTATCCCCGAAAACCGACAGATCCGTCTGCTTTAATCCAACACAGTTTCCGACCGCTTCCGACCCCTTAATGTGACTAATTTGCGTATCCAGCCCAGTGTCCTTTCCACTCGACAATCCTCTAGAAACTGAAATAAACTTGAAAAGTAACAGGTGTACAAAGGAAAATAAATCATGCTAAGAATCCATAGTTTCTACCGGTTCTCCCATGTCTCATGCCCCCGTATTGGCATCAGCCGTAATCCGTCTTCTCTTGCGTCGTTCGTAGTAAAGCTTCTTAATCCTCTCACCCCTCTCTTCAATTCGTGCGAAATCTTTGGCCTCAGAATCTTCGTCAGTGATTCGGTCACTATTGGCCAGAAGATAGCGGAACATTTCCGTGTCTCGTGTGCTGGCAATAGTTTCAATTAAGCGTGGATTGGCATTCAAATCAGCGCCCTTTTCCAGCAGTAATCGAATGAGATCGTTCGGTCCTTCGTCCTTGTGCCAGTACGCTACACCTTGGACTACCCCTCCAAAATATTTACAATTTGGAGGGTTAATGTCAGCAACTCTATCTAGTAAAAACAAAAAGATATCTCTGCGGCCATCCTTCAGTTTCCTATATGCTACCGCTTTAAGAGCGCTACCGTATTCTCCGCCGTAGTTATTGACGTCTGCGCCATTATCTACCAAGAAACGAACGAATTCAAACGACTTATTGTGAGCGGCCATCTGGAGAACGCTTCCGTATATCTTCCCTCGTGCATTGATATCAATACCTTTCTTCAACAATAACCGGACAATATCATCAGGAATTTCCACCCAGTTGCTCAGAGCAAATTCGAGGCAGCCTTCCGTGTTGGCGCCATATTTTATCATCACCTCTACCATAGCTTGGTTTCCGCTGTAAACGGCAGATTGAAGTGCCCCACCATGCTTCCCTCCCGGAATATTGACATCAGCACCGCTATCTAATAGAAAACGAACGATGGCGATGTTGTTGTTTCTTGCGGCGGCTTGTAGAGCGGTGCCGTGTTTGGTGCTGGGTGCATTTATATCGGCGCCCATCTTGATAAGAAACCAAAATACTTCTTCGTAACCAGCCATGATAGCTTCACTGAGAACAACGCAATTTATATCCGCGCCCTTTTCGATGAGATAGCGCATCATTTCGAAAGCTTTACTCCTTGGATTCTTCAATGCTGCCACCGAAAGCACTGATTTAATCAAAAAAAAAAACATACTGGACGATCATCATCATCTTCTACATCATCCTCTGAGGCGCGATAAAGATTTTTTTTTTTTGATAGGGCCAATGTTTATATTGGCACCATATTCGAGAAGAACCTGGACAGTGGTAATATGTCCTTGTGCAATAGCTGCTTCGATTGGGTATCGGCAATGATCCCGGGAACCATTAATCCGGTACCCCCGCTGGACGAGGTTGGGTATGAATTAGTGGAAGCCGAGATATGCCGCGACATATAAAGGGCATGATACATCTATCATAACCGAAAAATCTGGTGCTTCTGGTTGGAATGAGTCATTTCTGGTCTTGCCTTGAGTTGAATGGCTGAATTCTAGAAAACCTGCCATTATTAGATCGTTCATATTACGGCGGAAGATTCCATAACTGGAGTTGGCTTACAGGAATTCCTAGCCGTTTTAAAATAACTATGAAAAACACTTTGTTGCTCGCGCTGTCCGTAACACGGTTCTTCCCACGATTCGAATGAAAAATACGCCCCGACAGTTACAGGTAGCTGAGTTAGGGTGTTTAGCGCGTGCCATACAGATGATTGGAATAGACGTAGCTGAGAATAACGAAGATAACGCGTAGATTCTAACGCAAATTCAAGGAAAATGTGATGGCAAGACTGTATACTAGCTGGTGTCATTCGAGACTCCATTTGGCGACGCTTGATCTGGCAAGCAGGATCAATTCCGTTGAAATATAGAAAAACAAGGCAACTGATTGTCATTGTTTGAATAATTTCTAGTTCTTTCGGGAATGGAATTGGTGGATCCGAAAACATAAGGTCGACGTTTTCTGATAAGAGGAAATCTTTGTTACACCTTAATCAGCTCTAATTCTCGTAATATGTTCTAGTATGTGGCTTACGCAGATTGATGAACAAGCCCAACGGTTGTTTTGGTACCGTCCCACGTTTTCGTTACTTCTAACTTTAACATGAGTCCGCAAAATTTGATGTCTTGACGAAAACCGTCCACCCGTGATTTTTCGATACAGACACTGGACTTGTAGTCAGAGCTTACCATGACAGCCGTCGCTAGCTCTTCTACAGTCATTGGTCGTGATGCGTAAACTACCCATGCCAATACTTCATTCGCCCTCCTCGCATGTGCGGGCTTCAAATGGTTGAGTAGCTTTTGATACAGTTGGTGTAGATCTTTCGGAATACCCGCAATCTTGGATTCAACATCAGGAATCGGTGTTTCGTAAAGATCCGTAATAACCAGCGAAACCCAAAGAAACATCCCATCAGCCATCTCCATAAGAGCATTTTCGACATAACGTTGTAAGTCTGGCTCGACATTTCTCTTACGCGCAAGGTCTTGAACGGAATCTGATATGAAGGATTGTAGATCCTGACTGATATGTTATGCTTGGGATTCCTCTTCGGTCTTGAGTCTGATGGACATAAATAGGTTTTGATCCATCATGAAGTCCTCGATGTTTTGGTATGGTCGACTCATAACCAAAAGTTTGAGGAATAAGCGCTTTGGATCAATTGTTCCTTCTCTGGGCGAACTGTTGTCATCATCTTTGAGGTTCGCGGTCGGGCCGTTCTGCAGATAATCCTGGAAATAATTCAACAGAGCCTTCCTGTCTCGTCTATTTCTGTCCTTGATGTCCTTTTTACCGCACTCATCTAGAGAATCTATAATAATATAAATACCATCCGTGTTCTCTGAATCCGAGATGGTGCTCTGAAATATGTTCCACAAGGTATCCAGAGAATTGACCATCTTGTTGCCCTGGCTGGGAAAGGCATCTTTCATGGCGTGTTTGATGAAGTTCGGCGTGAGCCTAATCAATTGATGTATTAATCCGCGAAGCAGTGCCCCTGGAGAACGCTGAGTGTCGTATTTGTCGTCGAAGAAGAAGTATGCGAAATGAAGCTTATGTTTCAGATGAGAATCTGCGCGTGCTTTCAAATCATCCTCAATGGTATCCATCAAGAATCTCGAAAGTACAGTTTTCCTACACACAGGATGCCCAGTTATCCACAACAACTGAGACCCGGTTGCCTCACTAACCCATTGTTTGTAGTTTTCGTCTCGAAATACCCATTCCAAAGTCCGAACATGCCGCTTTGCAACCCGGCTCCGGTATGTTGGGTAATCCGCATGATAAAACGCTTGCAAACATTTCTTCTCGTCATCAGAGTAATCCGCTCTATTGAACATGAGATTATGGTTCTCTGAGCGCTCAAGTCTGCGTCTTACAAGGTTCGAGGATGTTTTTTCCCCAGGACTTTGCCCGATCTTCGTCGCACTTAGATCACCTGGTTAAAAACGAATTAGAACGCACCGAAAAAGGAGCACCAGACAATCTATTGTACAGATGTTACATACTGATAGCTTTTTAAGAAAGCGCTATTTGTTACGTTAAAACATTCGGCCCATTTTCCACACATTCCGTGGGCTTATTTACAATGTTGATGTACGCTTGGTCCGCCATACTATTGAAGTTAACCATCTTAGAATGATTGGTGTTTATAGATATCTGGTCATGAGTCGCCTCAGTTAGAACAGCAAATGTTGCGGATTCCTTGGTGACCAGTATCAAAGATGGACCAGTGGCTGTCCATTCACCACTTTTGGACACCTAACTTCAATCTTTAGTAATGAGCATAGTATCCCAGCGTTGATTCTGACCTCTATGGTGTTGCTTGCATGCCCTTCATAGAAGGAGACGACCCGGCAGTATTTGATGGCGGCAAAGTTTTGCCTGAATTTAATGTGAATCTCGTCTAACAAAGCAGCACCCTTCCTCAGATCCTTCACTAAATCCGCGTTATTCTGGCTGCCGACCACTGCCTTCATGTTGCTATTATCAAGCCCTTGGTTGGGAACGCCTAAGAAGAAAAGACCAATTCATGACTGGAATAGTTGAAAGTCTTTCTTCGAGCCTTTAGTCGCATCAGATAAGGCCTGGACAGCGTCAGTTTGCATTCAACAGAATTCTTCTGTACTGTGTGTAACTCAGAACACTAATACATTTTTTACGAGAAGACCACCAAGACAGTGGCAAACAAATATCAGAGGTCGATTACACTCCTATAGAGCTTTAGCTTTGAACTTCCACCATCGAACGAATTTCAATGAAGAGAAGCCTAACCTCCTTGCCCGAACGAATGGTTTGAATACTGTCGAACATGTTTCTAGCATACTCGCATATTGAGCTGGTCGAAGAACCATTTTTGAGAGCTGAATCGTAGCCGTATATGATAATCCTCGCTTAATCACATAGTATTTGCTCCTGTGGTAAGAAGTCTCTCAGCCACATTTCGTAGTCGTTCCCTTTCCATGTTCCAAATCCGTGTGAACTGAGTCCTGATACTGCAATTATGCTATTTGCGGTCAGAATACTCGATTATAGTGATAATAAGGGATTGAACTAACTCGACACATGGGTTGTCGCATGAATATAGTGGTGTTGTTCCATGAAAGTTCGAGTCAATGAGAATTCTGACCTTCTTCCCACCAAAATAAGCGTTATGGTGAAACTCGCTCCTGTGTATATTTTGATGCAAGAGCTCCGGTGTGAATGAAAATATAACTGTCGCAACCATCGATTTACGTCCAGTATAGGGTACCAGCGATAACGCTAGTATATTATCGTCTATGCCTGACAGCTCTTCCAACCATTTCCGAAGCTCCACCTCGGTAGTGGATTCAGGTATGAGTCTAAGGCGATATGTGCGGTAACGTTCATTTGAACTCAGACTCGCATTCGGATATTGTTGGGCAGATCGCAGATCAGATAATGATCCAGGTGATGCTTCAATTTCTGAAGGAACTTTTGAAAGTACTGCAAAAGGATCTTTGTTGAACTAGTCTCACACTCATCTAGGGCATCAATCACAACGTATAAACCGTTTTTAATCTCGTCGTCTGATGTATTAACCCGCGAAGCAAAGACTGAGGCGATTTTTGTTTCTCATATTTATCGTCAAAAAAGAAGTATAAAACTCCCGGCTATAGTTGCGTATTCGTCCGTCGTCTCTGTCGAAGTTTCCTCGAGGTTTTCTAGTAAAAACTTTGAAAGTACCGTCTTGCCACATTCTGGATCTCCAGTTATCCATACTAATTGCGATTCGCTATCCTTGTTAGCCCACTTTCTGTAGTTAAAATCTCTCAGGACCCAATCCAAGGTTTTTCCGTGCCGAGTCGGTATTTGACTCCGATATGTCATGTAGTCGGCATGGTAGAAAAGCTGCAACCATTCTTCCTCTTGCGCGGTTAATCCTTTTCTGTCAAAAATTATTAACCTAGATCCCCAGGCTTCCTAATGTGGACGATGATATCGTGTAACTTACAATGTTTTCGGGGCTTCTTTCTAGTTGAGTCCGCAGAGATACCTGATGATGGCACGCCTATTAGCCGCACAGGAACACACAATACAAGAAATTATATATTTCTGGCAGCTATTTGCTTATTAGAATCACTAGACGAGGCTCCTAGAATACATATCTTAAGCATGTTCGCTACTGTAAGATAATTGCCATCCATCCGATTGCTGTATTTGACCATCGCAGAATGATCAGTGTCAATCGGTATTCGATCATGGCATGATTCGCTCGGAACCGACCAAATTGCTGAGTCCTTTGTACTAGTCTGAGAGGCGGATCAGTTTTCCTCTATACCCCATCATTACGTTCCTAAGCTGAGTGTCAGTAATGCCGACTTCTGCACAAACTCGTGTATAAACCCAAACCTCTATGGATTTGCTGTCACGCCCTTCGTAAAATGATATCACACGGCAACGTTGCATCGTAGCAAAGCTTAGTGCAAAAGCCTTATGAATCAACTATAGCGCCTCTGAACCTCTCCGCAAGTCTCTTATGCATGTTGTTCTAATTTCTCACCAACGACACATGTTTGCATTATCAAGACCCTTGTTTGGTACACCGAAAAAGAATATCCCAACACAAGACTGGAGTATCGCTCGATCTCCATGAGAGCCATCAACTGCATGGCACAGTACCTGGTTGAAATTAGGCTTGATTTCCTCGGCGCCGACTTAGAACGAGTAGAACTCACGGTTTTGACAAGAATACCGCCGAGACAATGACAGACGAAAATAAGTGGTCGGTTACGCTCCTATCATTTTGTGAGTGTTGCTTCCACAAACATCCCACATGAAACCACCAACCTTTTCGTGAGATCGAAAGACATTTAAAACGCACAGCATATTGCGTGCATAGTCGCCAAATGAGTTAGTCGAAGAGTTCTTCTGGAGAGCCGAGTCGTATCCGAATATCAAGACCCTTAATCTATCTTTCAAGACAGGTTCTTTAGGTAAGAAATCTCTTAGCCACATCTCGTGTGAATCCCCTTTCCATGTCCCAAACGCATGTGATCCTAGACCCGGTACCGCAACTATGCTGTTTGAAATTAGCAACTCGTACATATCACCTACTAAAAACCACAGCCATACTCACTCGATGTTTGGATCTTTCCCCGAATACACCGGTGTTATCCCCAGAAACTTTGTGTCAACCAGAATGTCGACCTCATCGCCATCTAAGCTCACAGAAAGCATAAAGGAAGCTTCCGATATCCTCTCGCTGAAAAGCGAAGGCATGTTTTTGAACGTAACCGTCGCTATCTGCGATTCGTGTCCCAGAAATGGAACAAGGGATAAAGCTAATATCTTCGTCTTCTCGTCATCTTTGGATGGTAATCCGTTGAGGAAGGCTCGGAGCTCAACTTCTATTGCAGACTCGGGGATTAAACTGAGACGGAACGTATAATAATGCTTCTTTGAACTCCGACCCGGTGATGGTTTTGCTGAGTTCGTATTTGAGGTCGTTTCGCGCTCAGCAGCCGTTGAGGACCACGATACCCATTTCGAATCGCCAATCTGGGGGGCCTCGAGAGGCAGAAACCTTTGCGATTTCAAGGCGGGGTTACCAAACAACAGCTAGCTAGGATAGTTTACCCCACAAGAGCAGCGTTTCCCCAGTCTAGGCGATCTGTGATAGATATATCACTTCATGTTGGTGTAAATAGCCGCCATGCGCGTTCCTAATAATAGAGCTTGATCAAATCTGACCCTAGCCCAAGATCACATGACCTACATCCCGGCAACGCGAACCCCCGCAACCCCGCCATCTCCGCATCATCTCGGATAGCTCCACCGCCGCATCCTCCATCTTCACCTCCGAGACACCAAACATCAAGATGCACCCCCCACCTCCCGCCGAGCTCAGCTTCATACGTCAGTACATCCGTCGCGGTAACCAACTCGAGAAACATGACGCCGTCATCGCCTACTACTGTCAGTTCCCTCTCCAAGAGCTCATGGCGTCATCGCAGCTATCGAAAAGGACCTTTCTGACTTCTCGGAGGCTATACAAGAGCTTTGGATATGATTCTGCCAAAGATAGATCTGGGAGAACCGTCTGAGGCTTTGGTCTATGCAGAGAACTTGATGAATGATCTGGAACAGGTAAGCTACCTGGGTCCTGGGAGCTCTGACTCGGCGGACCTTCTGTGCGGTTGTTAACAAAGTACAGCGGAAAACTGTGGCGGGGGGTGATGCGCTATATGCACGCGGAGATGAGGCTAGAGCTTATGTCGCAAAGTTCTCGAGGAATGTTTTCAAGAAGTCGGAGGATGCGATTAACGCGGGCCGGGCAAATGCGTGAGCTACTCCCACTACCTCTCCTCTTCCTTGTTCCCTTCTGGAACTTCTTGACTGACAGACATTTCCCAACAGAGGAACCGGTGATGGATTATGGGCAGCTGCCATCTTCTTAGATCTACTAAACCTTTTCTCCCTCGAAGAAGACGATGTTGACGACCCGGAAGCTACAGACGAGATCAAAGAGCAGAGGTTGGATGATGAGAACTTTAGGATAACGGAGCTACCGAAGATGATTAAATACGCGAAAGCTCATGCCTCCCGAATACTCGATAACATCAAGAATGGTATCGATCCGAATGCTCCGGTGATGGACCCGGAGCTTGAGGAGGAAGCTGCTGCTGCTGAGGCTGTGGAGCTGGCGGCGTTACCTGCACCGACTGTTGAAGAGGTTCCTGATGAACATTTCGGCTCGCACCCAGCGGGGCCGGCCATTTCATCCCTTCATACCGTGTCTTCTACAACCGCACCGATAGATGATACCACCATGAGCACCCCGCCCGAGTTCCAGCGACCACCGTCGCCGCCCTCGCTGCTTCCTTCAGCACCTACACAATTCACGCCCTCAGCACCTTCGCTACCCGATGTCCCACAAAATGTAGGGTACTTTCCCTCGGCACCCTTTCTACATGAAGCTTCCCAGCCAGACCTTATGGATACCACGGATACGAGCTACCAGCAGCCCTCCGCTCCACCGGTACTGCCGAGCGCACCTGCGTTCCAGCCCCCGCCCTCAGCCCCTCCTCCCATACACCATACCCCCGCACATGCATACCAGCAGCCACAACAATATACCCCCGCACCAGCCCCGGCTATGCAGTTACCTGAGCTCCAACCTGAAGATATCACCAAGGTCCAGAAAATGGCACGATACGCGGTATCTTCGCTAGACTATGATGACATCGCCAATGCAGTTGAGCAGTTTCGTAATGGGTTACAAGTGCTTGGTGGACCGATACCACCTGCGCGCGGACCGTTGCCGAGACAGCTACCGCAGGATGTGATACAGAAGGCACAGAAGTATGCGAAGTGGACGATCTCGGCGCTGGATTATGAGGATATTGAGAATGCTATTGAGCAGTGTACGAATGGATTGAAGACGCTGGGTGCGGCGTAATGGTCTTGAGGACGTTGTATTATTATTGTCGCGCGGTTCATGGATGAAGAAGAGTTGATAATGCAGAGATGGAGATAGCCGATGGATCCCTCATGGTTCGCCATCCACATTGAGATGATGTGCAATTAAGAAACACGTGCGATGCATCGTTGGCGCGGTGACAGCCGTCAAGATGAGGCAGATATTCAGTATTCGGTCTAGACGCGCTTGTTAGCCTGTTAACCGCTTCCCCGTTCCAGTTAAATGTGCTCTCATTAGAGTTCTCTAGTCTGTGCCACCTGATGATGATGCTCGCTAGTTTCCATGCATAGTGCGCATCACAAATTAGGAACGAAGCCGTTGATACTCTAGTGCTAATAGTGCTCGCATCATTAATCCCTGTAGCTGATCGAAACCCGCTCACTTACAACCTAACCCACGCAGAAACCCGCGCTGATTCCTTCTTCATCCGGTAAAGAGCATAGATAATTATCGTGAGAAGGTTTTTTGTGTGACTAGAAATTCTGGAAGACAAGTCGTACCATTATGCATGTCCAAGAGAATTAAACTTCGCAAAACAGCGGTAACCCGCTCTCTCTGCAGCACCCCCCACAGTACAACGTGGTTCAAAGATACCCCTAGTAGGAAGATCAGGAACCATAAGTATCACCCTTCTACCCTTTCTTCCCAGTAACATCATCACCTACTCAACTCACCTTCACTCGGAACTCGACCGGTCGTTACACAGCCCTCCACACCACATCACTCGCAAAACAGCAACAATGATGTTCAACCCTCTTCCCGCCCTTCTCCTTCTTATCGGAGCCCACCTTACCACTGCTCACTTTGCCATGACCTACCCCGAATGGCGTGGTGACAGCTTCAAGACTCAGTGGACCTACCCTTGTATGTTCCACCTCCATGTTACTCGCTTCAAGAAGTTTTCAAAAATCCTTGCACAGTGCACTCACTAACATCCAATAGGCGGAGGAGTCGACACCACCGCCACCACCAACCGTACTCTCTGGCCCCTCAACGGTGGAGCCATCGCCTTCAAGCCTTCCCACCCTTGGGCCCAGACCTACATCAACCTTGGACTCGGTGCTGCTGTCACCAGGCTCAACATCACCCTTGTTCCTACTTTCAACCAGACCCTAAATGGAACTTTCTGTCTTCCTACTGTTCAACTGCCCACTGGGGTTGAGGTTAAGGAGGGTGATAAGGCTACTATTCAGGTTGTTCAGTTGACTACTTCGGGAGGTGCTTTGTACAACGTAAGTTCCTTGGCCCCCGTGCTAAGATGGGGTGGAGAACGAAGTGTTACGAAGTGTTACGAAGGAAAATGGTGGATGATGATGGAGGATGCTGGAAAATAGAAGAACGAAGGCTAATGATACGATACCAGTGTGCCGATATCGAGTTCTCCTCCAAGGCCGTTGCACCGGCCAACGACGTCTGCTTCAACTCCACTGGTGTCGGAGCTGCTCCTTTGAACTACGGTGGAATCGCATCTGCCACCTCCGACAAAGCCCCTGCTGCTCCCGGAAAGACCAATGGTGCTGGAAATGTTATTCCTGGAATGAGCTTGGTTGCTGCTGGTGTTGTTGCGGCTTTGATGGTTTAAATAGGGATGAGTGTGGATGATGGGTAAAGAAAGTAGATATTGTCACGAGCAGGGAATTTTGGCCCTTTGGTGCCGCCTTGGTATGCGATGTTCACGGAAAAGAATAAGGGACACGGGAAGTGGATATGGTTTGTAATGTTGCGTTACGATAGTGTATTACATAGTTTCTAGCGAGGCGAATGAATTTCAAAACAACACTTACAGAAGCCTCGTAGCAAGCCCACAACGGCTCAATAAGAGGACAGTTTCTCGTGAAACACGTGATCCAACTTGTGATGCGAATACTTACAACCCTGCTGAGTCAGGACAATGGATATGTAACCAAGATTACAATCTTCGGGTGATTTCCAGTGACTAATCAACGCGAGTGATCCTCAGCCTCACAATTATTGTTACACACTGCAAGGTGGTGCAGACTTTAGAGGAATGGAAGGATATATCTGGTATCTAGAATTCCAATAGCTGGGGTGGGGGGAGGGGGGTGACGCAACCTTCAAGTGATTAAGTAACACCCGAGGATAAAATCGTGTACCAAAATAGTTCAGAAGTTAGAACCAGGTACATAAATTGTATGCACCAAACCGTTTAGTAAACATGGTGTTCCGTGTAAATGTAAACCATATCAAGAGTAACTATCTGGGTCATATGCCCGACGGATATCTGCATTGGATTTTCGCCCCCATCGGAAGGCAATTCTTCCGGGATGTTCTGTGATAACGATCGATGTTCTCGAGTTACTGTCTTAGATTGACAGACTCAGGCACAGGAAGGCTTGTTTTGAGACATTTACTTGTTCTGGAAGACTGCCCATTGCCGCATCTAAGTATTCCGTAGCTGGTGCCTAGCACCGTTTCCTGAGTCGGCTAGCCCTACCGCAGCAATTTCACCCAGCCTCTAGGCACCATCTGTATTCTCCCGTTGAATTGGTGCCTTATTGAATTTCTCCCGTGAAATCGGTGCATCGTTCTGCTGGTCAATCCTCTTGTCCTACACACCAAGGCAGCCTGATGATGTCTCCAGGATCTTACCAGACTAGGCAACTAGATCATTCTATTACTCCTTAAAGGCTAACCATTCCTGGTGCTTGTCTGTAAATAGTGAACTGCTTCAATAATCATTAAACGCACTTGATAAGACATGCAAAATTCACTCCATATAATGATCAAGGCATCAAGTACAACGCCAAAAGGGCATAAATACCGAATAGCTTCGCCGCCCGCAGCCGTATCCATCATCGTCGACTTAGATCTTATTTTCAGATCTTCAGACTTCTTCTCTTACAAATTGCTGGTAGCTTTACTTCAACGAAATCTGGTATGTATAAATAGCTCCATCATAAAGACAAGTTGTCACTTTATCTTTGAAGGCTGCTAATACGGAAATGTCGATAGTCTTGCCTACAGCTCTACACATCACCATGTGTCAGCTCTACCTCCTCTTATACTCCGCCTGCACCCGTACCGACTTTCAATGTCTCGTAGGCGAGAATGTCGAACTGCCCGTACCCACAGTCGAGCTCTGCGACCTAGCTCAGAAGCGGAAGCCTATATCGGGGTTGGATCACCACAAGGTGTGCCCAAACATCAAAGATAACGGGATATACTTCAGAGAGGCGGCGAATCCTTACTGCGAGCCGTGTGTAGTGAGGGAGAGGAGGATCAAGAAGATATTGGAACATATGAAGACTTATGGCCCACAGTGCGAGAATTGGAAAACTGGGTGTGGCATTTGTAGCAAGATCAAGTATGAGAGTTGTTAGCGGAAGCGACGGAGAATAGGAGTTGTTGTGGTTGTCTGGATTTCTACTTGGCGCTATTCGTTGCGAAACCAATTTACATAATCAACACTAGAGCAAGGTACCCTAATTCAAAATTCATGACCACGTACTTGGCATCAAGACTAGGTGATTCGCTCAGGCGCGCCTTCGCCCACCTTTTTTTGAACCGCTGAACTTTGTGAACGGAGCAAGTGATAACTAAGCGATCGTCTTTCCACCACTAATGGCGTCTAAAAACGGAAGATCCCTCTCGTTTTGTCCGTGGGTAAAGGTACTAAACAAAAAACCCCGTAGATAATAATAATAACAATAATCTTTCATTCTGTATGCAACCTTAATGGTTATGACAGTCGTAATTCCTATTACATTTTTCCCAAACTTAATCCAACGCTTGTCTATACCTAAGAAGGCATAGATCAGGTAAGCGGGGTTACTCTTGACACATGTCAAGTACCCTTTCACTACAGAGAGTGACTACTTATCCTGAGCACCGGGTAAACCTCCTTTGAGGGCAAACTCCGGTAACCAAGAGACACCTGTGGGAGCGACACGGAAAAAACCCCCGTAGAAAACCTACGGGTATTGCGCCGCCATCATCGCAACACGTGCAACGCGCTTAAAAGTCTATCCCATGAATTCGTCGGTTTTGGTTCGAGCGCTAATGACCACAACATGATCGCGAGTTCACTAACAACCGTGGATATAGGCTTGGCAAAATCGAGTTTCCAATACAAATACTCCGGGTAATCCTTTCACAGCAACATTGCGTGAAATTGCACATCACAAGCATTACTGAAGGTTACCTGAATGAGTGCCACATTCCTGTTTGCTTTCTTATTTAGGTATAAAGTTTGACGTTTCGTTTCGAAAAATGTCATGTGTCCAATCTTTACAAAATAAAACGATTTGCCTGTCAGTACACTTCTAGTGCTCCGTTCTGCCAGTTCCTTTACATTGATGTAACTGTTTGTCTTTTGAACATCTTCTGCCGTATAAACGGTCAACACTTATTGTTTACTTTCATCGACCGGATGTCTGTAGACGACTTCCGCAACGTATGCTCTATTAGGGAAGTTTCGAAAATGGCAATAATCTACAGTATTATCTTCCTCCATCACAAGAAGTTAACCAAATCTATCGCTCGTACATCGATGGCTCGTGCTGTTTACCGTAAACGTGCTTCTAGACGTGCGAAATAAAGCAGAGATCAATCACGCAGCCATAATTCCGCACAAAGCCGAGCTAATGATACAACACATACGGGTTGATAATCCCCGCCAACATAGGCCAGTGATCGAGTAATCCTAGCATTAAGGCAGTCCAAAGGTGCTTATCATACCCTGGGCATCTCAAGCAAATTGATTCCCAATGGTTACCTGCATAAGTTCCCGTGGAATTTTTCATGAAAGCTTCCAAACGTTATGGTACCCAATTTCTTTTGACCATTTCAGGGCTAGGCTAGCTAGCTCGGATGTGCACTTCGTCGCGTCAAGCACAAAAATTACCCAACGCGTCGATAGGTCCAGTGTACAATTCTCCGAAAAGTGCAATTTGCAATGTTTGTGCGGTATCGAGAATCAATGGGTATGTTTATAAGTACCACCTTCCCTATATTATTTCTAACATCCATTCCCACACTTTGACTAGTTTGGCTATTACACAGACTTCAACTTTATCAATTTTATCTCTGATCAAACAGATACCCAATCACCATGTCGGACCGCAAAACCGTCGACCTCACCTCCCGCTCCGAGGTAATTCGTTGGAGCAACATAACCCAGCTCCCCTACAAGATTACCTGCGAACCTGTAAGTTTTCTCATTCCGTAATATTTCCTTTCGTTATCACACGGTGTCACAAGTCCCTAACTTCTCTTGAACCCCAGGCCAAAAACGGGCAATCAAACTCTGCTAAATGCCACGCAGTCGCCCACTGGTACGAGGAGTGTCAACACATAGGCGATGTAATTATTCTTCCATGTGAGAAGCATGCGAAGAACCGTAACTTGATGCATGCCTACACATGTCTCGAGGTTAAGGAGTTCAATGGTGATCCTGATCGGTTTGTCAGGATCCAAAAGCACTGGGGAAGAGAATGTCAAGAGTGCGATACGGAGGCGGAACCTCGATCTCAAGTCTCAGAGGAGGGAGACGAGTGGTATGTTACGGAGATTGAAGTAGAGACGGAATCTCAGCTAGAAGTATATGGATTAGTTTAGTTGGCGGTGTGAGAATCCGGCGTCGGATACGGAGACTTTTGTGACTACAATTCCTCTTTTGTTGTCTTCGCCTTGAAAGTGCGAATCTGTGATAAGGCTGGTTGGTTATTGAGATTTGGCATGGATTCTTTTATGGATGTTGGTGGAATTTCGAGTTTTATTTATCTTCATTAATCTGATAGTTAAAAAATAACGGTTTTAATTTACGTTTGGATATAATTACACACATATGGATTAAATTAGTTTTGGTGCACATCCACAGGTGACTGATTCGCTGATGGTCGAGCGCAACATGCTGAGTGAGATATTATGATTATCCATCACGCGGATATCCCTACCAGCGGCGTATGTCACAGTCTTTTGTGAATTGATTTGTAAAACCCAATACTCAATAAATGAAATTTAATTTTTTGGATATTCAATCGTTAATATTGACCACCATGCACCGAACCACTATATAATCGGCCGCCCCATTCCTTTCTCCCTGTCCCTTTCCTCGTCTTTCCTCATTATCACCAAAACATTCTCCAGCACCACCGCCTCGAGTGAATCCCGGTTTCAAATAACACCCCACAAATATCCCAAACGAAGCATGCCTGTCTATTACGAAATCTTCGTGCGCTTCGGCAACAAGGAAGGCCATACCATATTTATTCACGCCTGCGATGATCTGCAAAAAGCCAACGATACTGCATTGCGACTGTTCAACCAAGTGGTGACTGTGTCCGCGGAAATTTATGACACACCTGACGAGAATGTATGCGAGACTTGTGGAACGAAATCATTCAGCCTTAAGGAGATTGTTCTGGATGGCAAGCTTTTTGGGACTTTCGTTGTCAAGACTACAATGAGTCGCAATGATTTGTCCAGCCTGCTGCATAGAATCCTGACGTGAGAGGCAAGGACTTGTTGATTTGATTTTGTAGTTTTTGCTGAATATTTTCTGATTGATCAGTAATTATTGAGGCCCCTCGAGTCTTTGCTCGCTTTAACTTTGGTGCTTTAAAAGACTGAAGTTGTGAACTAATTAACAGATTCGAACTACAAGGTTTGTGACGCTCTGTTGGACCGTTGCGCCTCATTAACAGTTGTTGCTGCTTGTATGCATTGGCATATAGTATTGCACCAAGTACCCCAGCGGAAAATAGCGGCAACTATAATTGGATGGAGTAGGATTTATCATTCCTAGCTGTAGCCTGTAAGGGCTATTACAAAGCAAAAAAAAAAACAAAAGACAACACCCGAATTATCCCTAACATTTACCGAAAAAACAAGACAAACCCCTCCTTCCTCCGGAGCCCGGACTCTGCAACGACAAGTAAAAAACCACCCAACAACCGTTTCTGAAAGTACAAAACGCTGGCCCAGAAGCTCCAACTTATGGTAGGGCTAGGGGCACGAGGTCGCAGATTGGAGCATGGGCTGGCATGGTTGCAGATTAGGGGGCGGCGTCGGGATCTCCAGCGGACGCATTGTCCGCGGCCTGGTAGTATGCTGGAACGGGGACGAACACAGACCAAGAGCGGAGGATTGCGGGAGCAGAGACTGGGTCCGCTGAAGAGATCTGGACGTTGTTGGTGGCGGCGACAGGAACATTCTTTCGTCTCTTTCCGGCGGGGGCAGCCATACGAGCGGCAGGCTCAGCAACGGAGGGAGCGGAAGCGGAGGCAGCCAAAGAAGGCAGATCGACTTTCGCCTTGCGCTTCCACTGCTTGGGTGCAGCAGGAACAGTAGCGGCTTGGCCAGTCGGAAAGGCGGCAGCGACAGGCTTCTTCCTGGGCGCAGATGCCCGCTTGCGCTTGACAGCAGCACTTCCTCCGAGAGATCCAGATGCCGGTACTCCAGCAGAAGCTACAGGCGCAAAGGGCAATCCCATGATTATCGGAGTAAAAGGAGCAAGGCCCCGGGCAGCTCGTTGGTGAGCATCGATCTCCAGAAGCCTAGGGTCAATGGGGATGATCGCAGAGACCTGAGCAGAGAGGGAAGGAAGGCCACCAGTCTGTTTATATCCGTCTACAGCATATCCCGGGGCCCCGGACTGATGGGACACGCAATGGTGTCCAGTCAGACCGGCCTGGCCATACAGTCCTTGGTGGTCGTGGGGATAAGTGGCGCGGGGGGCAGCGTGGATGGGCTGGTAAAAGCTCTGAATATTCTGGTTAATGACTGATAACCTTACTATGACAGAAAAGGTTCTAAAGCTTACCTCGCACGTGCGGATGCCTTGCTCCGTGCTAATCACGATGGTTAGAACATCTAACAATCATCTTAGATGAAAGAATGACTTACTTCTGGTGATGACTGTGCTGTAATACATATCCGTCTGGTCCAGGATAGTAGTGATTCATAGAAACTTGGTTACTATTTACAACCATTAGAATACTTCGTCGATTCCACATATTAAAGAACGTCTTACCTGTGGTATGGCATGCTACTGAAACTCCGAATTAAGTTGATGGTTGATATGATGATAGCTGAGTCGTTTCGTGTGAAGGAGGGAGAGGCGCGGGTGGGAAGTCAACAGTGGGACGCGTCTGGTGGGAATCCAGGCTTGTCCCTTCCCCCATTCTTTGAGGACTGTGTGGGGTCGAAGGACAGGCGTTCATCGCTTGTCATTCAGGGGGGCCGGCACAGCGTCGCGACGTGATATACTGTGATTCACCCCAACCATGCTTCACGCGTTCGAGCGCGCACTGCGGTTCTGTAGTTCATACGGTAATATTTCTAGAGACAACGCACCAAGTCGTCTCGAGATTACGGTCCGCTCGCTATGTCATTATGTAATCACGATGAGCAAATATCCGCTCAATTTACCACGCGGTGATTGACTTTTAACATTGTCTATCACGTGGGATATCTACAATCTACGCAACATGTAAAAATATGTGCCTTTCTTGCTTTCACTGAGAATCCGACGACTTCTCTTCGCTCTATTCCGTCTGAAAGACGATCCAACGGCAGTCACGAACGTTGACCCCTTGATCTCGCTTGAAAAGTGAGAAGAGTCGAGGGTAACAGCCTTGACAAGTTGACAAAACATATTTCATTTGTACACATTCAAATTCCAAAGATACATAATTCAGTGCAAACATTTCAACAGGCTACCATACCAGAGAAGCCCCGCGTATTGGGACGGTAGCTCCTGTATGACGGCGTCGGTTACTTCGACATCTCCACCCAAGTAACCACATTCAACCCCCCGGTGCCTTCAAATCTCAAACACAGCGAGTCATGAGTCTTGGTTTCATAACGCTGCCTCCTGACATCGAAGTAGTCTTTTGCATAAGCGTTCGCCTGCTTGACATGTTCGAATTTTGCCAGGAGTTCAGGTTCCTTGGAGCCGACCTGTAATTTAACGTGATAATAAGCCATAGGCATGGAGTGTCTTCTGTATCGGGAGTTAGATGTGATCAGGGTAGTGAGGAGCATAGTTCTGGAACTCACGGCTCTGGAGGCTCACGGTATTTCTCCTTTTTGCTGTGGTGTTGGCCCATGGTGGTTTATGGACGGCTGGGGTATGTTAGGTTTGTATTATTTGCGGTTGGAAGAACGTGGAATCCTCAATATATGTGATATGATTGACAAGGGATTCGAAGATGTGGGCGATTGCACGAGATCTGGTGTGGCTGTGTATGATGAGAGAAGAATGTAAGCGAACGACGGAGACTCGGAATTATATGAGCACCCTGTTCAATCGCATGGAATGCAAGAAGAATTGAAGTTTTAACCTTTTAGTAAATTGAAGTGCGCAGTAAAATAATACTAGATCCATAATTGCACGAGAGTTGTGCAAGTAATCGCACAAAAATCAAATAGGTCACGTGACTGGACCTGGTGACAGCAAAAGATGGTTCGCTGCCCTCCCCACCACAGGGGAAGCTGACAGTTACTTCCATACCGCGATTTGAACTTGGATCATCGGGGCGTTTTACAGGGCCTCTCCGGTATGAACCACAGCCATCATACCATTGAGTTACCCCCTTGCCCCGATGTTAGATAGCAGACTTTGAAAAATATAACCTAATAGTAAGATAACGCAAGCACGTGATGCTTCCACTACAATCTGCTCAATCAATACGAAGTGTCGCTTCACCTATATCCTGCATGTTCTTTCTCGGTATCGCGGTCCTCGGGCCCCAAAATATCATACTTCATCAACCACTCTTCATTGACTACGCACCATATGATCGATACTTTGCTCTCCATTCCGGATAGCTCCAAAGCCACAGTTCATCTTCACTTGACCCCTCGTCGTTCACCAAGTCTAGATCAACTTAACCTGATCTGGCACGAGTTGTCACCTTCCGAAGTCCGAGTTCCTGAATCCTGAATCCCGAATCCCGTATCGTCATTATTGCTCTAAAAGCCACAACCTGGCACCTCCTTCAACGCCAGTCTTAGCGTCCTTTGCCGACTCATCGAACTTCCACCCGACGCTTAATCATCATCGCCTCCTGTGTTTCCTCGTATACAGTATAAAAAGTTACAAGCCCTTCCGCATCAGCTCCTCAGCATGGTACAAAACCAGGCCACATGCCCTGCCACTATGTCTTGATCAAGAGGTACTACCGACTTGTAGTCGGGTACTGAGCCTACGCTACAGTCTACAGACACCATGGGGCTCCGATGGTGGAATCATAAAATTAGGCCTGCCACCTGGGCTGCTGAAGACTGTTTGTTTCACAGTTTTCTAGAACGTAAAATCAATTAAAAAAATAATAATAAATGCATGCTAAATAGTAATAAGAAGTAACTACACAAAATTCGACAGGATATTCAGCTCACTCTAGCAGTGTACGACCACTTGCGGACACTGATAGAGCTATACGGCCCATACCCAAGGCGAAGCCTAGCGGAGCCTAACACCCTTTTTAAGGCATATCCATCCTACAACTCCCAATAACCCTGCCCACCCTAGTCTGGATAACCTTGAAAGCCCCAGCGGGCAGCTTCGCAGTCGCAGTTATAGTTTCCATCCCATGGTCATCAGCCGTCACCTCGGGTGCACAGTTTTGTCTACACTTGGCATCGAAGACCTTACGTGCTTCTTTGTTGGCGGTTGCGATGCTGCCGTAGACTACCGGATTGACGCCGATTGTACCATCGCCCCTGGTTATGTGGATAACGTAGGCAATGGGTTGGAAATAGGGTGCCATGGTGCGGTTTGTGGGTGAGAGTTGCGGGTTTAGTGAACTTTGTGAAACGCTGTTGAATCTGTTGACAATTGGTGAGATTGTGGAGATCGTGGAGATTGTAATCTGTAGATGCAATGATAAACGCGCTCGATGGTGTTTGTGGATCGTAAAAAAGATGGGAGGAATTAAATCCTTGGGTGAGAACGTGCTTCATCTCCCGGAGGGTCGACATAGAATGTTGGAATTGCAGGGCCCCCTTTCATTAATTCAACCCTTACCCAGAATTCGAAATGTTTAACTTCGGCACGGGTGAGCAGTATTCCAACCCCGTGAGAATTGTGTTTTAATACACACATGGGCTTGGGACTGACAGAGTTAATCGCTTGAGAGTATTCAGTACTGCTTTTCTCATCTTATGTCGGATCAGCTAGATCGTTGATTATGTTGCACCAACTTCGACAATTCATTTACGAATGGGTGATAAACGGTTTACATGGCAACATGCAGATTCAATACGGCGTGTACGGATGACAGTGGGAGAAAACAAAGGTAAATAATTGTGAAGCTTGTCAACATAGCCTTGGCGATTTCGAGTCTCGAGGGTCGAATGCTAGATGGCTTGCTATTAGGCGGTAATATTTTGGGGGACGCCAGATACATGCAGCGATGCTGTGATGGTTACTCACCTCGGAGCATGCGAAGGGTTTGGTCTTGCTTATAACACTTTTTTAGACAATTGCAAGTACTTGTTCGGCAAAGATGTCGATCCTGTGGTTGTCACAGAAAGCTTTCTCCATCCGTTCGACGGCAACCATTATTGGAGGGCTTTTGTCATTGATCGCAATAACTCCTACTCGGTACCTTTTTCTTTACAACCTTTGTCGGCAAGAAGTAATTCCGTGTTTGATATGGATCGGGGATATTTGGTCGTAGCTCTGAGTAGCAATACTGGGAGTGACTATAGCATATCCAGTGGAGAAGACTACGACAGAAACTACCAGACAATCTCGAAACTTCATGCATTCACGACACAGTTGGTCAATAAAAAAAGAGCCGGGGAATCCCTCATCGACGACCAAATCATCAAGGACGTCGAAGAGAAGCTTCTACATGAATTAGTAGTCACCGCCGACGAAGCCGTTGAGGCCCGCCTTCGAGAGAAACTATTACATCGAGCCCGCACATCCATGTCCCGTAAACAACAAAAGCGCGAGGCCGACATCGACGAGAAAGCCCAAGAACTCCTTGACGCAATTACAGCCGATGACGAAGACGACGACGGGGAGACTGCGATCGAAAGGATGCTTCACAATTTCAATGTCCGACAGCCAACCAGGAACGCGAGCCAACCTACCGAGATTGATTGGCGCGGCGAATGTGTATCCAATATCCTTCGCGATGCCCAGCAGAAGCTCCGCGAGAAGCTTCGAGATCAAAAGGAGGATCTGATAACTAAGTTTGAGGCTGAGACACAAGAGAAGATCGATAACATCAACGCTGAGCGTGCACATGCGGATGCTGAGAAGGAGGCGGTTATTAGGGATCTCACAGAACAGCTTGATGCTAAGTCTCAGGCCCTGAAGATATCCTGTACCAAGATCGAACAAGAAATGGGGTTCCGAAAGACACTCGAAGATGCTCTCGAAGTATTGCATCATACGGAGCAACAAAGAAGAAAGGAGCTTGTCACAGTCAAAGCGGAATTCGAAAGACAAGCTACACAACTCCGGGACGTCTTGGAAGTCCACTCTCGCTGCCCAAGTGTTGGAAATCAAGTAAGCATTGGCTAACCTGATATTCCTGTGATGGAGAAATACTGATGGATGAAAGGAAAATAACGACTGTGATACTGTAACTGAAGGAAGCCAGTATACACCTACAGCAAGTACCGTCGGCAGTGACGCAGTAGTAGACTACCGGATTAGCGGCTCGAACAAATATTGCTGATATTCAATTAGCGCCGCTATCTCGCAAGGACATATTTCGATCGTGCGGGAACTAGTCGAACAGCTGAAGGGCGCAGATATGAATTGCGGTTTTCTTTTTCTATTGGATAAAGGTGTGGGAGGACAGTATGGTGGGGCCCTTCAAGCTGCAATTTATAACAGAATCAGGGCTATGGTAAAGGTGATGATAAAACGTGGTGCGAATACGGAATGCAGCCTCAAATTCGCTCTGAAAAAATTGAAACAACTTCACGAAGACATTATCCGGTTATTGCTGGGTAATGGTGCCGATATCAATACCCGAGAGACGAAATACGGAAGCATTCTTCAGATGGCTACCCACATTGTGTCGTTTGAATTTGTTCGTTTCTTGGTAGATAATGGTGCAGGTGTCAATAACTACAGCGGGCAATACGGTAGCGCTCTTCAAGTGGCGGCATATAGGGAAGTGAAGGAGGGGCGAAGTGACATTTTTTACTTTTTGTTGGTGAGAGGTGCCAGTATCAACGCCCCAGCAAGTCCAAAATGTGGTTTTGCAATCCAAGGCGTGGCAAGCTGGAAAGAGGATCTGGATGAAGGACGCGACGATCTTGTTCGGCTACTATTGGAGAGGGGTGCTGCGATTAATGGTTTACCCCAATGCACTTCCCACACTAGTGTACTGGAATCATATGTCATACGGAAAGACGAAGATATGATTGAATATCTCGTTAGCAGAGGCGCACGTCTACGAGATCAGGGTTCGGTCGATCCGACCGCTCGACGGTATTGGAATAATAGAGAAAGCTTGAAAAAGATGAAACAACTTTACTGTGAGATGATCGATCAGAAACGGAAGACTTCAGAATGACGTCATGTAGCAGGGCCGAATAAGAAAATAATGCAAGTAGATGAATCAAAATAACAGGTATTTCTTCATGTATTTTTACCCCCAGCAGGATGGCTAAGACGAACGACCGTACAGCACAAATACTCAGATGGAATTCCAATCAGTTAGATCCTGAATGCCTCCAGGCTTTTGATTCGTTTTCAATTAGCACCGGCCGATATTTTAAGTTATTTACGATGTGCGCTTCATTTTTTGGGCGAAGGGATTTTCTTTGTGGCGTATGGTAAGCGGCGAATGGTTTAAATTTGTGATGATGCTTACTGTAAATATAGAGGTCAAATCTGAACGTCAATCGGCGGGGAGGGGATAAAGGTTGTGCTTTTAGAGATTAGCGGGCAATGTGTTACCTATGCGGGGATTCTTGGGAGACATAGAGGCTGGCGACAGTGCGACAATGTATAAGTATATGGCAATGAAGTAATGTTAACCTGTAAATTCTGTTAACATGATTTGAATCATGCATCTTACATGTTTATGACTTTGAATTTTTCAAATGATTGAACAAACCCGTAAATGATAGCATCATAAACATGTAAGGTGAATAAACATGTTCCTTACTTTATTTAAACATGTCCTTTACACGTTCCTTGTATGATAGGGCTTCCTATCGATCGGCGAAGCCGTGAAGAGGTATTCCATTCCTTTGTGGTGCCAGACTGCTGGGTAACAGCCTGGGTTTATCTTTCTGCGTACTCTAGAAGTAGTTTGGCCCTTTCTTTTCTCCAGCGACTTGTGATGATTTATGACGTAATGTAAACCGTTGAGTGGATACATATCGTATCCGGGATGTGTAGATATTATGATTTTATCCAATGGCAACTTGCTATCTAAATTATATGGTCACATGACATCATCTGCGCGTCAGAGGGCGAACTCGGAGGCGTAACGTTAAACGCCACCGTCAGTTGTTGCGCTTCCTTTAAAAAAGGTCGTACTTAGTTTCAGTCTTGACATCGGAAAGGGTTAGGAAGGAGAAACGAAGCTATTAGTACTAAAACTGGGTGTGAACTTTGAAGTTGGATTTTAGAGTTACAGCATCAGAAGTAAGCGGTGATTAAATGGCATACAAGGGCATGAACGTCACAGCACTGCAGATGAAAAGAACTTGAATTTCCATTTTCATTGCCTATCTTCATGCCACCAAGCTATTAGCTATCGCTAACCATCAATAAACCATCTCTATATATCCCCACATCCCTGCATCCCTCGGCCCCCAATAATCCCACCGCACCCATAATCCTCATGATCATCCAATCATCCGCGCATCTTTAGACCTTTGTAAAACCCAAAAGCAAAAAAACAGAAAAGAAAAAACGCCGAAAAAAAACAAGTAAACAAGTAAACAAGTAAGTAAGTAAATAAGTAAGTAAACAACACCCAACGATCTAGTATGTGATATGTATACACCATGCCATCCGATGCCTTTTGCTGTGCTTTGCCTTCATAAACCATTAGGCAGCCCATTCCCTACCATCGCTCTAAAAGCCGGATTTTTTACCCCTGTACGATCTTCCTCATCTTTCCATGATTTCCATCCATCTCCCCCTCTGCGTTCCGCTTTCTCTTCACACCGCTAGTTTCCTTTCCATGACTCCCCCCCTCGGTAATCTCAATCTCCTCCTTAGCCTTTCTCTTCATCTCAATCTTCTCCAAAGCCTTCTTTCTGATTCCCTTAATCTCAGTCTCCTCTTTCGATTTCACCCTTTTCTTTCTCACATCCTTAACCCACTCGATATCATCATCATCATCTTCCCTTTCCATCTTCCTCTTATTCCCCTTCACCTCCTTCCCCTTCACCTCCTTCCCGTTCACCTCCTTCCCCTTCACCTCCTTCCCTTCCTCTGCCATCTTTCTCTCAACCCCCTGTTGCTGCTTCGATAAAGATTCAGTAGCTCTCTAAGCCTCCTCCTTATCCTCCTTCTTATCTAATCTATGACTTTCCAGCAACATCTTAGCAACCAATTCCTCGGCTTTTCCTTCAAACGCTTTTTCGTCACCTTCGGAGATGGATTGGTCTAGGGCTAGCTTCGTGTTGGCGAGCTGAAGAATTTGCTCTTCAATGGTGTGCTTTGTGATGAGTCTGTGATGGGAGTTAGCATTTGTTGTTTCAATTCCAAGCCCCGGCTAGCTGACGCTCGCCTCGGAGTACGTACCTGATAACTTCCACTTCCCTAGTCTGTCCGACTCTGTGTGCGCGATCACTAGCCTGAGCATCATCATGGGGATTAAAGCTGCTATCAAAGATAACGACCTTATTCGCACAAGCCAAATTAATTCCGAACCCACCAGCCTTAGTTGACAAAAGGAAGACCATAATATCCTCTTCTTGATGGTACTGATCGATCAAATCCTGTCTCGCCTCTACCGGAGTAGATCCATCAATACGTAGGTATCCAATATCCATTGTCGTGAGGGCCATTTCCAAGATATCCATCATCTGAGTAAATTGAGAGAAAACCAAAACCCTGTCTCCCTTTTTCTTAAAATCGGTAAGAAGTGTCTTAAAAGCTTCAATTTTCCCAGAATCCATCCATTCTTCGTTTTTTAGTGAATACTTCCCGATCGTCTTGGGGAAATTTTCACACAGGCGGTGAAGCTCGAGATCATTCATGACTTCCATATCCTCATAGATATAGGTCATATCATTCCCCTTATATTGAGGTTCCTTCATAATATCCTTTGCCATTTTCTTTAGCTTCTCATCGGGATAATTATCGCGGAAAAGAAGGGGGTGAATTGCGGCTTTTCGAAGTTGCATCATTACGTTAGAAGCAGTCTTGTTCGACTTTTTTCCGGTAGCTCGTGCTTCGATTGAGTCTTGTGCGGTGGTGAGTTGGTGGTCGTAAATCTTCTGTTGGGATTCCGTGAGGGGACAGTATTCAACACGCTGAGTCTTGCCAGGCAAGTGTTTAAGCACCTGAGCCTTTTTGCGACGGAGGACGAAGGGGGTCATCATGGACCTAGCGCGTCGGATACGTTGTGCAGATAGTAAGGCGGAGTTGCTTTCTTCGTCGTCGGTGGTTTTGGCTTTGTATTTAAAGATACTTGCCAAGTCACCCTTTTTCTCATCGAAGACACTTGGTAAGATGAAAGCCAATAACGAGGCGAGCTCTTGGAGGTTGTTCTGTAGAGGTGTTCCAGTAAGTAGAAGTCTGAAATCAGCAGGAAGCTTGATCAATGCATCGTAGCGCGCAGAGGATCCGTTCTTTAACATGTGTCCCTCGTCGTAAACGCAGCAGTTGAAGCGGAGAGATTTTAGGAAGCCGCGGTCGTTTTTGTCTCCGGTTGCTAATTGGTAGGTGGTCACAAGGACGTTCCAGGATCGGTCCTTACGAAGAGATTCACGGATCATGGGGCGCTCTTTTTGGGAGCCGTAGTAAGGTTCGACCTTGAGGGCCGGGCAGAAGTTGGAGAATTCGCGGAGCCAGTTCTCGAGAGTAGATGAGGGTACGACGACGAGGTGGGGTCCAGTGATGCCTTTGGAAAGCAGGTGGGCGAAGAAGGAAATGACCTGGCAAGTTTTACCGAGACCTGTGGATAGTTGTTAGTGAACTGCGAATCATAAATTGTGAATGGTGGAACATACCCATCTCATCAGCGAGAATACAAGAAAGCTTCTTCTCATACAAGAGGTTAAGCCAGTTGATACCGGCGAGCTGGTAATCCTTCAAAACGACTCCTTCACGCAAGTTCTTGGGCTGATCCTTGAAAGTCCTGGTGCGTTTCGTACCCTTGATGTCATTCTCCCCATCGTCGGTTGGAGTGCCGACTCCGGAGTCTTTGGTGCTGTTAGAATCCGACTCAACGAGATCAGTCATCTCCAATTCTCCACCGGTTTGAACGTCAACACCCCAGGCTTTAATACTTTCCGCGAGAGGCTTTCCGAGGGCTTCAACCTTGCGGATCAAAGAGTCGACCGCGACGTATCCTCGCCAAGTCTCGATGCAGACGTCGATGACCTTGTCACCGACGGGCTTGGCTCTCCCTCTTCTCTTTCCTGCAGGTGCAGCGGACGCTAGCGAAACCTCACGGATGGAATCAATGTTTCTGAAGGGTCTCGCATCGATAATAGCCTTGGCAATCTCCTCGGTAGTAGAAGCAAAGTCCGAAAGCTCCTTAACATCGCACTTATTGATGTACTTAAGAACCTTCTCCTCGAGCTCTCTCTCATCCTCAGAGTCGCCGTCTTCTTCGGCTTCGGAATCAGAGTCGTCGAGCTGGATTGCTTCGGCTGGGGATTCGGATCGGTCTTTCTCTAGCGAACCCCGATTTCCTCCGCGGATAAGCTTCCGTTTCCTTGCAGGGGCAGCGGCGGGTGGCGAGGCGGTAAGATCCCGTTTGACAGCTTGTGTAGAAGACCATTTGTCTTTAATGGCGACCTTTCCGGCACCAATTCCTCTGTTGGCAGTTTTAAAAGATTGTCTTCCAACGCTATCACCGGTCAAATCGACCACATCTCCATCATCTCCATCATCTCTAGTAATCCTTTCCATTGCATCATCAAAGTTGCCTTTGTGTTCGATCAACGTATGCAAGAGCTGGGATATAGTACGATTTGGTGCAATGCTCTTCATCCTCTCAACAGCAGCTCTGTGTTCGGGATTGATGATATCGTCAAGTTTGATATCTCCGGCCGGTTTAGCGGGTTCTGGACGACGCTGCATAATTCCACCAGGGATACCGGGCCGCTTATTTAGGGAGTCTAGACGACCAATTTGAGGTTTCGGGGTGTAGGTATATCTAGCACTGATGTTATGCATTGCGACCGGCGACACAGGTACCTGGACCACACTGTTGGCGTTCTGTTTGGACGCTCCAGCGAATACTGGCTGAATCTCGTTGTCGGAAATTTCGCTGTCGGAAGGCGCAACGTAGTGAGGACCTTGGCTATCGAGGTTGATGGGGTTCGCGGCGCTGTTCTTGTAGAAGTCCAAGGGCCTGATGCTGGTGAAGCCTTTTTCTGTGGGCGGGATGGTTCGTGTAGCTGTAGGAGTAGACTGCTGTGTGCGAAAAGGAGAGGAACAGGGGACTTGGATAACGCCCTTGTTTGGTGGAGTTGGAGGTCGCAGTGCTTGTGTCGGTTGAGTAATGTGTAAAGATTGAAGTGGTGGAGACGATGTAATTCCTAATAGCTGGGTAGGAATGGTCGACGGGATTTGGGTCTTGGATGCGGTCGTGCTTAGAGGTTGTGTGGGAATCGTGTCTGCCTGGATAGTCTCTGGAAGAGTCGCTTCGTCGTTCTCGAAGCTTATCTTGCGCTTCTTTGGGCTTCCAGCGTCCTCGTCGGAGGAATCTAATGGCCTCGATTTTTTCTGTATATTATCCATGATGTTGTAGATATGAATAGTATCGGTGGAAATGGGTGGATGGTTGTTGGTGGTAGTGTTGGAAGATAGAAAGTGGTAAACGACGCTGTCACGTAGGAGACGCGGAAAGTGGTGATCGTGTTGTCGCGACTGAGAAAAAAGGCGTGGTGGGGGCGCTTAGACTACCCTTCCAGCACCTAGCCACAATCGGTAGTTTCTTAATTAAGCAGCGGAAACACCAGCGAAGCGAGCTCGACGAGCAGCCAGTCGAAGCAAGCGAACGCGGAGGGATAGCGGACAAAGGAGCTTGGACAACGGGTGAGGGAGAATGGAGAATGTTGGCTAAGAATGTTGTAAAAGTTGACGATGTTCGGCCGGATGACGGTGGTGGGTTGTTTGTAGGAGGTGAGAAGTTTGCTGAAGACGCGGGTGTAAGCAGATGGTAATGAGATTCGGTGTATGTTGAACTGAAAGAGAAAGGAAACGGGAGTAAAAATGCAGTGCTATTTGTGTGAAAAAAGGTTGTTTGCCGCGTCAAGGTGTCATTGTGCCTGGAATTATTTTCAGCCGCCACGAACGTCCGACAAGGCATCCCGACACCTACGCAGCTGCCAGTAGCTATTCACCCTCAACGCCTCTCCGCCAATTCCAAATACCAACCCCGCAATATGTCTACCCGAAGAATCGTCACAGCCGAGACGAGCGAGAAGCCGGCTGTCACTGCCGACACCGACGCGTCTGCCGTCGTCGAAAAGCCGAAAGCTCAAGCTGTCCAAGTTCCCGGGTGAGCTCTTACGGCTGCTGCTGTGACGAATGTCGCGCTGATCACGACGTATCTCTGCAGAGCGGTCATTGCAAAGCTTCTAATGTTCACTCTCGCCATGATTGCTGGCCCTCTAGGCACCTACTATATTTCCATTACGAGATTGTTTATCGGTATGTGACCAGCTCCGAGACAGCACTGCCAGAGCTCTCAGCTAACTGGCCCAGGAAACGCAACAGTAGCCGGTGCACTTGCGGCGGTCGCTGCCAACGCCGTACTCATCACATACGTAATTGTCGCCATGAGTGAGGACGATTCGGACGACAAAGAGAAGAAATCGCAGTAGTGGAGAATAGCGTATATGTATTCAAGTTTACGGAGGATAGGATCGATACCAGTAACGGAAGTGGGGTTTATTTGACATTCGGGCGCACGGCGTTATTCCATAATCATACCATTCTTACGCACTATGCGTACTGCTGAAGGAGAAGAACCTTTATTGGGCTTCGGCGTGGGTGCTACTATAATTTTAATGTCGTCCGAAGACGTATGCAGAGTGACCCTTCATGATGTTTCAGCATCGATAGTAATCTCTAGGCCATAATGAAATTCTCCGGAATCCTGTACGAAACGCGATATAAATCAAAGCATCATCCAAAAATCCCAATCTTTTCATCTCCAATTCCACGCGACGCCACTGGTCTCGCGCCCCATCTAATCTAATCTCGCTACCGTCGCCACCGTCGCTATCAACCGGCCCAACACCACCGTTATCCCAGCTTCCAAGCTCCCCTCGAAACCCCGCGATGCCCCCACCATGAGCTCCCTCCAAAAGCAGCTCCAACGCTCCAAGCTCTCCGGCATGCCACCAGCACCCCAACTATCCTCTCTCACCATCCCTGAATCCGAAGATGAAGAAAGCAGCATCGACAATGTCCCCGGATCTCCATTAACCGACGATAGCTCCTCCGCCAGCTCTACGGGAACGATTAGACCTTTCTTCCGTCCGCGACAGTACGTCTATATCCCCACCATATCCCTATATACTCTCCCACCCCCCAATAAATTCTCCCCGCGCTGCCTGCAGCTCCGCTAACTCGCGCCCGCCCCGCCAGACCCCGCCGTAAACCCCCCACCACACCAACCCCCTGGCAAACCCACTTCACCACCTCCCTCTATCTCTCCCACAACGGAAACTCCCACCATATCTACCTCACACCCCCTCATGGCTCCGGTCCCCTCTTTATCTGCCACCACGGCGCAGGCTCCTCGGGGTTATCCTTCGCGCTCCTAGCCACCCACCTCCGCCAATCCCTCCCTTCTGCTGGGATCCTGGCTTTGGATGCTCGCGCGCACGGCTTGACGCAGACGACGAACGACAGCGACTTATCACTCCCCACCCTAACCTCCGATTTACTCACTGTTATCTCTTTAACTCTCACCCACCTTGGTAGGCTGCCGAATATAGTACTAGTAGGGCATTCCTTGGGGGGTGCGGTGGTGGTGGATGCAGCCTCAAACTGGAAGTCGTGGCAGACAGTAGGCATCAAAGCGGAGTTACTGGGTTACGCGGTATTAGATGTAGTAGAAGGAACAGCAATGAGTGCATTAACAAGTATGAGCAAGTATCTTGAGGGTAGACCTGGTGGGTTTGATACGGAAGAAAGAGCTATTGAATGGCATACTACTAGTTCTGGGCCGATACGGAATTTGGAGTCGGCGAGGATTTCGGTGCCGGCGCTGTTGAAACCCGCGGATGGGGCGGCGCAAAGCTCGACGGCTTCGCCAAGCTCAGCCAAACTCGTCTGGCGAACAGACCTAGGAGCAACCCGAGACTTCTGGGAAGGATGGTTCACAGGCTTATCAAAGAAGTTTCTGCGGAATAGAGAAGCAGGAAAACTGTTGATCCTCACAGGAGCGGAAACCCTGGATAAAGAGTTACTCATTGCACAGATGCAGGGGCAGTTTCAGTTGCTTGTTGTGCCGGAGACGGGGCATTTTGTTATGGAGGATGCGCCGGAGAGGTGTGCCAGTGCTGTGAGTATTCCGAATTCAGAATTCCATGGCGGTGACGGGGTGATTATGGCGGGATGAGGGATATTGGGTTGGCCATGATGGATATTAGATTAGGATGAGAAGAAATGCTGACTAAGGATAGTTGGTCGAGTTCTATAAGCGATACGATAAAAGCCAGCTTGTTTTACCGCCGAAAATTGGGGAGATGGTGAATGGGAAACCGTATATGGGGATGTAGAGGGAATCCGGAGGGAATTGCAACTAAAGCAGTCGTAAATGGGTACTGAAAGAAAGAAATAGGGGTACCAATTGGCTCCTAGGACTTAGGCTATGGAGCATGTCCCAGCACCTGCACTAATGATAAATATGGACTGGCGAGTGTCGGGATGTTATGAACGCAGCTATGTAAGACTTGTCGAGGACTTGTTTAAGATCATTATGATTGTTTATGAATATACTTAGAGAAGACGAGTACATACTATATCTATTCGTATTACTGTCAATACTTAAATCTACTTCAATAATCTATGCACCATACCAAGTCGCGACTCGCAAAGTCCGCAAAGTACCGACGTGATACCCCATGTCCTCACTTAGCACTAGTTAGAAAGCACCCTAGTTCAACTCCCTGGTCGCATAGGTTTCAGTGGTAGGGTTAAGACCTACATACTTAGCTCATTAGGTCACTTTAGGTTACAAACCATTCAGTTCATAACGGAAAAGAATCTCAATTGCGAGCAAAGTCCGTGATTGACGCAGCGCTAACAGCACCATCAGATGGTATTCAATACAGCAAAGCTTTGGATTTATTAATCGTACTCTGTCATGTGTCCAATTCCTCGTCCTGAAGGATATAATCTCAATTCACCATTACAGCATCATCCTTAACCAGAAGTTAGAACCACCAGGCGCCTCTATATAAGCCATCTATTTACTCCATTAAAGTAATCTCCATAATACCCGTGCGTATTCCCTGTCATCTTTCCTAGTTTCCAGGGTCCCCAGTCCCGCCACTTCTGACCTCGCCTCGCCTCACAGATCCACAATGGGCCAGACCCCCACCAAAGCTCCATCCCTGAGCCCCAACCAATACTACCATGCAAAAGTTGAATACGCCTCCGGCCGTATTTCATTCCTAGGTGTCTACGACAACATTACAGAAGCAAACCAGTGTGCACGGCGATCTTTCGGTAGTCTGGACAGTGGCACCAAAATTAAGGGTGCAGCTTTGAATTCAAAGGGGTGTATGAAGCATAGCTATGAGAATCCTGGGGGGCAGGTTGTGAAGATTTGGGTTGAGAGAGGACCGGCGCCGGTGTCTGCGGGGAAGAGAATAAGGGAAAGGGAGAGGGAGAGGGGGGAGGGAGAATGATGCGAAACAGATAAGGAATGCATCGGTAAGGGATTTACAGGTACTGTGCCGGGGATGTGGAATTTGAATTTTAGGGCGTGTTATGCTGCCTGCGGGCTCCGTCACTCAAGGGTTTGAATCTGATGAGCGAGTGATAGTTCATGACAAGATTGGAGTAATCTGGAAAACGATGCGCAGGAACAAGATAACATTTCAAGTGCTAACGTTCTGGTATCTCCTTGGAGGCATAACTAATATCTTATTGTTGGAGGCACTAGGGACAACCGAATAGACAAGATCTGCTTTCTCGCTCGGATATCCTCTTGGCCAACCGCGCGGACATGCACTTGACTGGGCGCAATATTTGCCGAAACGGATACAACATACTTTCACTTTCACGAATACCATGTGTCGTATGTCAGTATCTTTGTGGCCACTATTGCGCTTGCAGAACAGGTCGCGATGTTCAGCAACATGTTGCAATTGTAGTTTCGCGCTGGTCATGATATCATCTGATTTCAGAAAATAACAAATATATATAGCAGAGATACGGTCTTTGATAAATTGCATTGAGGTGTGCAAAACAAAGTTCAATATGGTTGAGTTCATCACGTGATACAGGTGGTTTCAAATTTAGGGTGGAATTGACCGCGTCATATTGATGATGCCACTTAAACCGACATCCCGAGAATCTACGACACCAGTATGGCGTGCAAGAAAGCTTTACATTCTTCCATTGTATCATTGATTATATTGGCTATCAGGTAGCGGTTGCAGTTGTAGTTAAACTCCTTATGAGTTTCTGTAGGCGGAACTTTTGCCGGTGCAACATAGTTCCGTCGTGATTCTGTATCTCGACTCTTGGTTCGTCGTAGCTCTTCAAAACTAATGCAGCGGGTGGCGAGGCTTTGACTGAACTTCAGGTCTAGATACACGCGTCAGGTCTCAAAATCAATTGCGGTTGCATCTAGCGATTCTGTCTTAGGGGTTGAGGGCCGTCGTGAAGCGGTGGCGATTCGAAAACAATGCTGACGGCATCTGAATTCTGTCGACCGGTCGGGGTTGTGCTGGTGTAAACTTCGTCAAAGATGAGGGATACATCAAATTTATGTAACTGCGAAGCTTGTTAACATATCGACGGTGATGTCGAGAACCGAGGGTCGTATGGACGTAGCTATCAGCTCCCCCTGTAGTGGGGAGGGCAGTGAATCATCGTTTTGCTTTTCCATCACTCGGGTTGGTCACGTGACATATTACTATGTCGCATCACGGGTCCCGCACGTTACCGTCTCTTTGTTTTATTAAGTTCTAAATACTTATGTTCAGCACTGTTGCGATTAAGTATTGTGCGCAATGGAATGTCTTGTCCTAGTCAATAACACTGACAACTCCGAGGAAGGGCCGCCAAAGTCTCGGCTCACAGGGAAACCTAAATTTCTAGCGTGAGAAGCTAAAAATCCTCACGAAGGTGAAGGACATTTTCTAACCAAACCATCATGAACCGGTGCCGTGATGAGAGTGGCGCGAAACATCAGTTGATATTGCATATTCACCGGGGGGTGTCTATTTAAATAATTCATTTCTTCCGTAGAGTAGCACTTTTGAGACTTTCGACCGCGTATTAGGGTACACAGAAGGGCACGATTTTTGGCACTTTGTTCAACCCTCGCTACTCTTGAAAAGTTGTGGCGGCCTGCAGACATGAGTGGTTTCATGGTTAGCTAGCCGAATCAGCACGTAGCGGCACACTAAGTACAGTGCACCAGAGTACCCGAGGCTTCGCTAACTATGACACTAGCCAAGCATGCAGGCCGCAACAACTTTTGAAGAGTTCGCATTGGTTGAACACAACGCCAAAAGTTGTATCCTTCAGTGTAATTCTCTTAGCCGAAGCTTAATGTACTAGCAGAACTCAACGGTAGTCCAGAGTTATAAGTATCCTAAGCACTTAATTGTCACCCAAAACATGGACTGTGACTCGGATTTACTTGATTCGAGATTTTGGTTTTCAGAACTTCAATTTGTACTTTAAGTATCCATGGACTTGATTATTTGGATTACCTATTGACAGTTCATGTTACACCGAAAAGTTGACACTTGTGCGTAGCGAGATAGCGTTCCCAAAGTGCATTAATTAGCCGAAGAAACACTACTTCCCGAGCGATAATTAGTGCAGTAATCAACCCATTTTACTTACCATACCATTTGACATGTTACATGCAACACCACCGCCGAAACTCCTCGACCAGCCTACTCGATCTCACGTTTTTGGGCGTGTAAACGAGCTATAAGTAGAGCATGTAATCGCTGTTGAAAATTAAAACACACAAGTTCGTCACTAAATATAAACAACACATTCACAGCACCTCCTACATCAACCTGGACTATGTCATCATCCGCGTCACCCAAAACCGTCATTCCCACTCAACTCATTCGTGATGAAGCCCTCAACGCTATAGACGATTTCCACCCCGCTTGCCAATCCTACGGACTAACAGAAGCCGTCCCTATCCTTGAAATGGCCTGTGAAACTATCATCATGTCCGACAAAACTGAGCCCAAGCATTATTGCTACTGGGTATATATTGCCGGTCTGAAAATTTTAGGTCTTCTAGAACAGTTGGACCTGGAATCAAACGCAGCGGGGGCCGCCGTTCTCAATACAGGACGGAAAATGATGTTTCTCTATAAGCTTCGAATCTTCACACCCTTTCCCGACCAATTTATACCAAACCCCTACTGGCATCCATTTATCATGAAAGTAGGCAAATGGGATAGCGCTAAGATTAGCGAGATGTGTGCGAAGCTTGTTATGCCAGGCTCGCAGAATCTTTGGGCTGATGTCTTTGCTTCTAGCTTCTTAGGTATTTCTGGTCTAAGCTGATTCATGATGCATCAAAAGGGCCTCTTGTATATCTTGAGAAGTCAAAGCGTTCACAAGGATCGCACAAGAAATAATTTACATGGCTTATGTGGTGGAGTGTTTGAATTAGGTTCATTGTCGCGTCTAGGATTATATTGCATGAAATCCTAAACACTATCCACCCAAACGATGATTGCCGTGGCAGTTCGAGGGGTTAGCCTCCACATGAGGTACGACTCTTTGCGGTGGCAATTCTGACAAATTTTCTCTGATACAGTGATCTTTCCTTTCTCTGAGTTTTCGATTCTACTCTCATCGCCTCATAACTTTTTGCGTGTGCAATGGAATGTCTTGTTGTCCATTTGGGGTCGATTCGGGGGTTAGCATACGCATGTGGTACAGCAATTTCAGGTGGCCATGCTGTTATCTTTCCCCTATAAACCGATCTTTCCTTTCGCTCACTTTCTCATTGCACTCTCGTCGCATCATAACCCTCACTGACCACAACAACCAAACCACTCAACGCGGCTTAACTATTGACTCATTTCTTTTAACATGGCTTCTCTCGAATTAAAGATCAGTTCTAACCTTCAATCAATGATCGCACAGACACCCTCCGCAATGAGTTCTGATCAACTGGTCGTCCGTTATGAGGTTCAAGTCACCTATTGTTGCGGAACCGCGGAGTCTATTGGTACCTACAAGACAACTCTTCAGGCAATCCAAGCTGTAGCAGGATTGATGGCGGGCGGTGGCTATAGCGGGTTGAGGTTGCAGAGAACAGCAGATGGGAAGCCGTGTATGGAATGTCGACCAACTACTGGGCCTCATGGAATTGAGAAGATTTGGATTGTCGGAGTGATTGTGCAGAAGCGTCACTAGGGAGGAATACTTATTGGGTTTTTTTTGATACTTAGTGTTCGAAGTCTCCGCCCTCCGAAAGGCCCTGTATTGGAATCTTTGGGAATTGAATCGTCTGATTTCGGAAACTAATAAATCACAGTCATGGGCTTAATTCAAGATGGTTGAACCCAGCACATGATACGGTTAATGCTAAACGTACTGTAAATAGTTAGGATCAATTCATCGCGTGATATTGATGATGCTAATTCAATTGATATCCCGAAAATCTACGACACCAGTATGACGCGCAGTGACGCTTTGAATTCTTCCATTTTATTACTTTCCCGAATAATCGGAGCAAATTAAGCGGAGATACATCTAATACTTCAACTCCACCTTCCTCCCAATCCAATCCACTGTCGCATCATTGAGCATTCATCTACGACCACATACCACGCTGTACGATCGCCATCTACCTACCCAACTGACCTTATTCAAAGATCGTAAGTATTCCACCAGTCTTACTGCTAGGTACTTTCCAACAGATCTCTAACCTCATCCTAGCATTAAAAATCATGGGTTAATCCTCCAGCAAGCGAACCAAGAGACCTGGACAATGTAGTCATAAGTACCACGCTAAAGTCCAATACGCATCAGGCCGCATCGTAGTGCTCGGAATCTACCATAACGCTAAGGAAACGGATTACTACGCCCGGCGGTATTTGGAAGCTCGGGGCTGCGGTAATATCGTGGGCGAACAGATAAGTTTGGGAGGCCCTAGGTGTATGGAGTACACCTCCAGTCTCCCTACGTCGGCCGGCGTAGATTTTGGAATTGTGCAGATTTGGGCTTCGTAAGATACCCGATGCCCCCGGGGGTGTTTTAGACCACCATGTGACTTCTAATGGAGGCGGGACAATCGGGACCATCATGCATGTCAAAATCTCATGCTCAAGCTGAAGCCTGCATCCCAGAAATATTGAATGATTAAATGCTTGCCCCATGCACACCCACACCCAATTATTGTGTAATCTACATCGGCAACCTGCATTGATACCCGTCTCAGTCCCCTGGTGCACCATCGTGAAAGGACCCGGCAATTAATAGCCGAGTTCCGTTTAAAAATTTCCCACTGAATTGTCAGTCGGCATCGTTCAAAACCCTTTCAAGATCAGACAGATGTACTGGACAGCACCTACTGGTGTTACCTTACGTTGTAGCCCAGAGCTTCGCCTCAAGTTGACTCAGAGTCTTCGGCTTCTAGAATTGCCCGTTCACTTTCTTTTACCACTGTTAACCATCACTTGAACAGCACGCGCAGGCTTACTCAGAACTCCTGCCATCGATCATTAATCGATACCCTAAAGCCTCCTGCACGTTGTGAGTGTTTGAGTTTTCAGCTGTCAATTTCCGGTGTTCGAATCATGAATCACAATATGAGACCAATTAAGCATCACAGTAAGAACGCTCAAAGAACGATCAACGAGCAAAGTATATTTTAATTTGTTTATTAATATTTTGTTTAACTTTGTGGTATTACTATCGATTCCACTCTAAAATAAACCCCAAAAAAACAGTATTCCAAAAACTCCAAAAATCCTAACCCCTCCAAAACCTCTAATAAAATCTGATGAAAGAAAGCTCGTGGTCCGAACGGGCAGCCTCGAAGAACAAGGGAGGCCACCCAGTCGATCGGTTCGGACTCCGAGGAGCTGAGACGCGCAGCCTCATGATATGGTTTTATTAGAGACTGCGCGCCCTAGAGAAAGCTCCGAAAATGTCGGATGCCTCAGAGGGTGAGGACTTAAAAGACCGAGTGTAGTTGGCTGACGAAAGAGCGCAGGGAGGCTGTTCGACGTGGGATAGGTCCCTAATGGGGCACCCTCTCCAGGGCGGCCCCGAGAGATCTCGGAGGAAAGACCAGGAATTCAAGCGACTTGGGCTCTGGGGAGCCACAAGTACAGAATGCCAAAAGAGCAAGTAGAATGTGCTCCTTGAAGTTGTAAAATGATGGTAATTTCTCGAAGGGGTAGATCTTTGAGTTGTTGTTTTTACCGGTTGAACGACCGCATGGTTGTGTTGATGAAGTTGAATAGAGTGGGGGATGTGGGGGGTGTGAGAGGTATATATACGCAAAATGTCTTGGCGGCGGTAAATCATGTTGGCAGACTTCCTTCGTTGATTGGGCACGATTAGATGCATTGGGCACGCTGCAGCCGTTCGGGGGTGCAAAGTCCGTCAGCCCGGGACATTGAGTGGTCACAGGCTGACTGTAGCCCCCAGAATCATCAAGAAGATCTCAGATTCCACCGCAGAAACCTGTTAGCTCAGATTAACCCCACAATCATGCATCGCCCATGCGCTTTTCGAGTCATTGATTCCATGATACGATGTAGATACTAGAGGAGCGAGTGGGCGCAGTAGGCACGCCACGTCTCCCGGGTCACGGGGTCATATTTTGAAGGTTTAAATGCACATACGGCGAGAGAGCCGTGTGCAGGCATCAGATTAAATGACCGAAAATATGGAGAACCTGAAAGATAGAGGAGAGAAATCCTCTAAAATCAATGTTCGATTTCTACAGACCTGGATGAGATTCATGGGTGTAAGAACTATACTCCGACCACCGGACATGACGTTTATAATACCATCGTGGCTACTTAGGCAGAGGCAGTGGTGGAGGAGAAGAAGGAGAAGAAAGAGATGAAAGAGAAGCTGCTGGGCAAGAGGAAATAACTGGACATTTATCAGGGGTATTATGAGTGTCGGCTCGAAAGAAGACGTATCTTAAGTGGGAGTTTTAAAGCATTGATTGCAGTTCGGGAGAGCCATGAAGAGTTGTGACTTTTCCCACCGTAGAGGAGGGGTTGCTTTTGTCTTAATCATATTATTATCCATGGAGCGGACGCTAATCAAGTCCATGCTCTCCCTTCTCTCCAGTGTTTTTTCTTTTTTTTTATTCCTCGTCTATTCTTCTTGTGAAGTCTCTCCATGTCATTATTTCAAACTTTGATCGTTTTGCTATCATTCGGTTTCGGGTCATATATTTTCATCCTGTTACGCACGCCGCGCCACCGCGTCAGGTGAATGCTTTTAGCTTCACGTTTAGCAGCATGGTTGGCATGGCGCTAAGTTGAGCCGCAGGAACTTCGTCTATGACTGAACCCGCTAATCATGCCACTTTTCCAGTAGCAACGCTCTTTCAGAGTGCGAACAGAGTTTTGCGGTTCAGTGTACTTAATTTTGGAAAAGTTAACTATTAACGAAATGTAAAAAGAGTCGTATCAAGAGTATGCCTATACATTTAAGTGTTGATACGCACTTTCATGGAAGTTTGGTTGTCGACCCTATCGTTTGATATCTGCATCATGGTGGAAAGTGACAAAATCTTGATTTCACTCTTTGGTCTTTGGGACTTGGAACGTTGTGATTGATCGACTTGATCTTTCAATTGCAGGAATACAGAGCTCTTAAATACACAAATTGATGCCATCGGCCAAACCAAAAACAACCATCGGATCAGTAACCATTGATCCGATACCAGATACCATAAATCCCTCATAACTATCCCAAATACATATAACAAGTCCGATAAGTCATTCCGTAACCATATAAAAGATCCCGAGTGGATGCTTTTGAAACTTTTCTCAGTATGCCGGAGCTCAGACACGTAATCTCCGGATAACCGTAGTATCCATCAGAAAGAATATAAACGCACTAGAGCGTTCCGTCTGATGCCATATCACTCGCAAGTTTTCCAATAAACGTTAGATTCACAAAATCTTCTCGGCTGTAAAAACATTTAACATTTGATGAACTAAGAAACAAGTTCGCTCATAAGCCAAATCCCAGAAACAGAAAGCAGCCTCTCACGCATCAATTCACCAACAACATCGTAAATTCCACCATATTCTGACCTTATTTCACGGTAACAGTTCTGCCCATGACACACGCGACTTTAGTCTTAACAATCCTGAACCCACACGGCTTACAGTCCTTGGGCAGCTTGATAGGCCCGGAAACAGGGACTTTATGTGTCTGCATCCCCCATTGGTCAGTTCTAACCAACGCGCTGTCCTGCTTGGAGTTCTCGTCATAGAGCTTCCGTGCTGCTTCGTTGGCAAGATTGATGCAGCCAAAGACATCTGGGTGCACGCTGCGCTTTCCGTTAGCATACTTGATCTGGATTATGTATGCGAAGAGCCGCATAATTGCTTGCTGGAGAGGGGTTCGATGTTGGTAAGTTCGTGAGTTCGTGAGTTCGTGAGTTCGTGAGTTCGTGAGTTTGTGAGTTCGTGAGTTTGTGAGTTCGTGAGAGTTCGCGAGTAGTTGTTTCAAGATTGTTGGAGAATTTCTCAAGTTGATTCGTGAGACTTCGTATCGTTGGAAGTGTGAAAGGTCAAAGCCGATAGCTGTATTTATGAGTGGTGGGGAAGACAACAGGGTTAAATGGACAGAATACGGGATAGATAAGACCCCGGGGCATTTAAGATCTTGAGAATCCGAGGGTGAAATAGAAAACTAGATCGCGTAGAAAGCATCAATCAATCCTTCGTCAGGTTGTGACTCTCAAAACGATTACTTAAAATCGACCCTCTCCACTCGCGTATACTGGTTGATCATTACAAAACCCTACGATTTTCAGTCGCCGTGGTGGTTGGGTTCCTATTCGCCTGTATTTAGTTCACTTGTCCGATAATCTTAGGGCAGGATGTGTCATACGGGGAAACCCTAACCCGTCCCCAGATGAGGTTAACGGCTTGGCACCTGGGTTTCGCCGCCATCACGTCTAGATAGGGAGCTCTCGCTCCAACATCAATGGAGCATCATCAGTTTTCTCTACATCCTCCACTTCATCCTTTCGTCTTCGTGCCCGTCCTTCTTGGAGTAAACCATTATTGATCGGAATCAATTACACTGGGGAAATATTCCTGTATTATCCGTTAGCTTAGTTTGTGTGCTACCTTTGATGCAGTCAATTTATTGTTGCGCTTTCTCGCGTTGCGGCGCTGGCGATGTCGACGGTTGTCACAGGATGATGCGGGTGTTGAAGATACCATTGCATACGTCACAGCACGTGACACCGCGCTCTCTCGTCAAGCACGCCAAATCCGACAGCACAGCGTCGCATGCTCCATCTCCACCTTTTCCTCTTTTCGACGCGACCCGACGTAATCTTACTCTGTACGAGATCTTCATCGCGTGCGGCAACTTCACAGGTGCTGGAAGGTACTTACACGCTGTCTGGATGGTTCAGTCATAAGAAATCGCCAAAGTGTTGCTGTCCCAAGACAGATACCTCAACAGCATAATTGACGTTACCCTCTCGTTACGTACCGTTTCCTACGCCCGCTCACAAAATATCTCTACTTATTGGATTCGTTCCATGGCGAGATTGTTTACACGCTAACAAAATTCCATTGCAAGTTCTATCAACAATCGACTAGAGTACCTCACAATAGCGCTAGTCTCAATGGCCTATTTACATTATCAGGTCCTCCTCAACGACTTTGCCCCATACCCATCCTCCAAATCAACCCACATTTTCAATATAAGTTGAAAATCTTCATCACCGGATTCAGCGGCTGGGTTCGTGAAGGTCTTGAACCCCGTCTGTGGATCAGTCTGCACATTCTGGGGTTCAATCTTGTTCCCTGTACACTCTTCAAAGATACCTTGTGCGGCTTGGTTGGCATCCGCAACAGTAGCAAAGACAAAGGGCTCCAACTCTGGAAGTTCCTGAGAAGGTAAGCCTGTGGCTGAAGGCTCGGGGCCAGTGATGAGTTTACCGCGACGGCCGTCAGCGGTGAGAGTCCAAATGCAGTAGAAGGGAGGGTCTAGGAATAGTGCGGCTTCGGAATAAACGGTGGGTTGAGACATGGTTGTGTAAGTTGTTGAGAACTGGAAGATTTCGAGATGATTTCGAGGTGATGTCTAAGTATCGATAAGGATATGAGGTCGAAGGTGAGTTGTTGGAACAGCAAGAGGGAGTCCGAGGTTTTTATAGTCGACGTTCAGCACGTAGGCACACTAGAGCCGTAAATTTTACGGCTTGCTTCTATTGAATCATAGAATCCAAGGTCATGAAAAGCCAGAATATCAGAAAATGATGCAACGAATTGAATTATGAATCTTAGCTCCTCATACCATTCAATTACACAAACTCCCTAATCTCAAACGGGTCCAAATCCGCAGCATTATCCTCCAAAATCACCATTTCTACCCAAATTTCAAACTTCTCGCTATGAGACCCATGAACATGTAATTCATCACAAAAGAACCTCTTCAGAGCTCGATGGTCTGTTTCAACATATTTATGCTGTTCATCATGATTGCAATGTTCTTTATGAATACTGCTGGCTTTTTCATTGGCTTCTTCGGGGGTGTCAAATGTTATGAGTGTTCGCTCTCCAATATGAACTTGACCGTGCGAGAATGGTCTTGGCTTGCGACTCCCATGGCGAGTTCGGGAACAGATTATGTAGGTGAAGTGTCGAGCCATTGGTGGACGCGGTGATAATTGATGTCGGAAAGATAATAATGACGAGGATTGTCGGTTGGGAAGTATCAAGAGGAGTGATTAAGATTTATGATTACTTATAAATGATAACCTGTGTAGTAAGTTTGTGAAGTGAATAGAATACAGAACTAAGTAAAAATTGAATTGCGTAGTATCGTGTACTTATTACAATGATGCCATAGAATATGCATATATGGGGGGTAAAGGGATGTCTTCGCAGCGATGGTTACTATATGTTTTTTCCCTGGCTTTAAAGAATGTACTACTTACGTGGGTGTTTTTATTGTTCACTGTTCACTGTTCACTATCTAGATCGGTGAAAAATGGATGCTGAATCAACGTCCTCCACCCAGTTACTGTTGCATCACGCATGTTCCTACTTATTAGCTTTACGGGGAATCCACTCCCATTTCCACTTTACACTTTTCATACTCTGTATTAACATCACTATTCTAGGGCTTAGAAAGGGCTTAGAATAAAATAAATAAAATAATAAAATACCATCACTATTCTCTTCATATTATCCGTTATTATTATCGCACCGGCTTTTGACTGATGTGGACCCCTCGTGGTTCAGGAAGTCAGGGACAAGAGTTGTGGGTTGAAGCAGTCTTGGCGCTGGAGAGTGTTCTCTGGTTCTTCCATTAGACCTCTGTACTTTAGACATTACCACACACGACACTACATTACAATGTTCTCACTCCTCGAAGAGGGGAAACCGCTTGAATGCGAAGGAACGATTGCATCGTCCTCAGGTCTATCTTCAGATTTATCCGCAGGTTCACGACAATTAGGCCCATCCTCGGACTCGGCCGCACCATCACGCCAATCTCGCCCTTCACGTTTACCTGCAGCGTCACGCTCAAACACGCTATCACTTCTACCCGCACAACCACGCCCATCGAACCCAGCTCGCACATCTGGCACATCTCGTCCATCGCGCTCAGCCACGCTTTCAATCCATAAATTGCCTAAAATCCCTGCCGACCAGAACACATGGATGATCAAGTATCTGCACACCAAGAACAAATTCCAGACTGTCCAGGATCGTTTCAAAATCAACGGCAGCCTCCAAAAAGCTAACTCAAGCGCACTGGTATTCTTCAAAGAGGAGTACCCTGAAACTGAGCCTGATCTTATGTCTATGACCATTCGGGGTATCAAAATCTACTACTACAAGCCTTACACAAAGTCCGATGGAGGGGCTTACGCTGCCTGGGTGGAGCCTTGTCACGAGACGGCCGTTTGCAAACCAGGGAGATACAAGCTTCATGAATGTCTCATTGACGTTCGTAACTTGATTGGGGCGATGAATTCGGTGGAGGTACTACGGAAAGGCCAGCCTGGACAGGAAGAGTCCTGAGTTTGCGGGTTCTTTGTCAATACTTAGTGCGAACATATTTGAGGAGTTTTTTTTATTACTGGTTGATTGGGTACTCCATTGTATTGAGTTTTAAGACGATTCCGGTTTTATTTTGCGATACAGATGTACGAGTGTATAAGGCGGTAGACTTTACCGAATTCCATGAGTTACAAGGATTTCGTTTATCCCTGAGGGTTATGATTCAAGTGTATCGGATAGCGATAGCTGGCAGTAATAAACGCGTACTTAAAACAAATTTCCAATTGACCGTGTTTTCTCTAAGCTCGTTTCTGTTTGTGTTCAAAGCCGAGCCGCCCCGGATTTATGTTTCAATCGGTGACTAATCTTCTCGCTGCGGATAATATTTACACAGCCGGATCATCGCATAATATTCCGCGTGATATCTCATGATTAACTCGCCGGGGTCAAATCCCGCCACCGCCTCCATTTCAGACTGAATAGCAACTGCTCTTACCACCATGTTCGCCTAACCCGCCAATACCGCTATCAGGCCCAATTGAGTCCGATTCACTCTGAACTTCCCAGCGCCCACCATGTAAAAGCCCCCGCCACGGCCTCTCAACAACGGCATACCAACGACATTGAATTACTGCCGGCCAGTAACTTCTTTCCACACACACGCAAACCCCAACTTCACAACTACTTCAACTACCACCACAAAATTCAAAACAAGATGTGTCGTGTCAATCCCGAGCTCATCTGGCCTCACATTGTCGCCGAAAAGTAAGTCGCACATAGGCGCATCCACCATTTAACGTCCACAGCCGCTAACATTACCTAGCCCCAACAACCCTACCTGGGACATGGTCAAGCCCAAGTGGCGCCGTACCTACTTTGGCCCCCTCGTTGATTTCCCTGGGATGTGTCCCATCTGCCGCAAGAAATATGATCACAGATCGAAGTTTCCCTTCGGAGAAGGGTTTGAGAGAACTCAAGATTCTTCGTCTGGATTGTTCGGCTTCAAGCCGAAGCAAGTCGAGGACGAGGAGGTCGACGAACTTGCAGTGTTTCTGGGACAGACGAGTTTGAGTAGGTGCCATGGGTAAGTAAAATTTTCTCGTCTACTACATCTCGATAACATGATGCTAATGGATTACAGATGGCAGGGTGAGCCAAAGGATAGACGATGTGAATCCGCGAGATGGATAGCTTTCAGTGTGAAAATGCTTGTTGTATTCCTTATGTTTTTGTTCCTTTGGGACAGGGAGAAGCAAAGGGGAATCCAGATGTATCAGGATTCCGTAAGGGCTGATGGAAATTGAAAGTCCGAATACTCTTTGTAAGGAGCGACGAAAATTTTGTAGGATACCATTATGTGTATCTGGGATTAAGGAAACCTATATAAATAAAAAATGAGTGTAAACATTACTTATCTAAAACCAGTGCCACGAGTGACACCACCTGCAACCCTGAATCAAGACTGCCACCTTCATATTTCAACGCTAACATTCCATTCAATATCCAAAGCAAAGCATCACATGCCGCAGCCGTTCCAACCCTCTCTCCTGCCCCCTTTCCTTCCCCCCTCCCCCCTCAATTCATCCTCAACCCTCATATCAAGAACATCATCCATCATGCTCACCTACCTCTGCTCAACCTACCGCACCATCTCCAACACCCTCTTCTCGCCCCCCCCCCCCCCCCCCCCCCCCCGGTGCCCCCAGACCCGGCCAAAAAACCCCTCCCCCAGCTCCTCTGGACCATAAAATACCTCCACGGCGACCAAACCATCACCGACCGCACCATCATCCACGGCGACATTCACAAAGCAAACTTCGCCTCTCTAATCTATTTCGAAGAAAAATACCGTGGTTCTGAAAAGCCCTTCTATTTAACCGTCGCTGATATAGATATCTATATCACCCCGCTGGCCATGGACGTGAAGCCTTCTCCTTCGGGGGTACCTTCGGCGGTGCCGTCAACGACTCTTTCGGGGGGGGCCGTCAATTACACCTTCTAATATCCACCCCCCTTCAGAGAAGCAACTCACCACCACAGCCCTCCCATTCGAGGATCTCAACGTCTTTATAGCAGCCTGGGCGGAACTCTGTGAGCCTAAAACTGAGGAACGGTATTCGAACGAAGAGTGTTATTGGGATAATATTGCGGGGTTGGTCATGGCGGTACGGAAAGCGATGGTGAGGAGGCCGAGGAGGAATAGGTTACAGGAGGGGGATTGGGTGGTGGGGTATATGCATCGTAGTGTCAAGCAGCAGAAGGAGAAGGGGAAGGAGAAGGAGAATAGAAAGGAGGTGGGAGAGGTGGTGGGGGATCAGAAGCTGGATTCAGATGCTGTGAAGGAGGAGCCGGCTTTGCGGACTTTGCAGGCTTTGCAAGCTTCGCCGGATTCACGGGGTTCGCAGGCTCTACAACCTATACAGGTCCCGAAACAAGAGATATATAAGCGTATAACAGTCAGCGGAACAAAACGGCGAGTATGCAAGATGCGGAAATGTACTTTCGAGACGTATGTCCCTTTCATGGAGGGACATCTGAAGCAGTGGGTGAGATGGAGATTTGGTCGAGTAGGGATTTGGGGAATATGAAAGAAGGGGATTTAGTTGCGGTTTGGGTGATTCCTGAGAAGTTGCTCAAGTGAAGACGATGTGAATTGTGGTGTGATGATTGGTTGGATGAGGGAGAGCTTCTGAGTCTATATGTACTTAACAAGGAATTGATTGAGTCTGAGTTTGATTTGAAGGATGTGGATCCGTGTTTCACTGTTTCGTAACAGCATTATTATTCGGTGTCCTATGGCATCGATCGGTGATTCTTTGAGATCTCGGTTAACAAAAGGGACCCGATGCAGGCGAGTGTGTGTTGTTGGAGATTTGTTGCTTGTACTGGTGTCGCGTTCGAAAGTTGAGGATGTGGAGGATGGAGACCCCGGAAACACCGGTATCGCCGCGGTCGAAATGATCACAGAGTCATCACGAAGGGGTCTTAAACTCAATGGAGTTCATATTTCAGATAAATATCTCCTCTCTTATTCCACATATCAATAGGCAGCGATGAACACCGCCATAACGCGACGAGCGTTGACGATTTGCGTGTGCAGGTATCCGAGTGACCGTAAGTTTTGTGTGGGTCTTATTATATTTCCTAGAATGCACTTTCGGCTGTCATGGCCTAACGGAAGAAGCGCTTCATTTAAGCAACCCTTGATTTCATGAATCTATAGTTGCCAAGGTGTCCCGTTCGAATCCTGTGGTGGTCGACTTCTCTGGCCTGCGTAAGCGGCATGTGAGAGTTACCTTAAGAAATGAATGATTCTTCAGTTCGGCAACGAAGCAGAGACATTCAAACCACGGGGTGGCGGTATGGGATTGCACTCTGGTAGCTGTGAGAATAAGGAATTGTGAGAAGTATCGACTTTCATCTTGTTTTATTGAGATAGAAGAGAGATGACGCAGAAGACAGGAGAAGCGCGCTGCAGTGTCGGCGACGCTAGCTTTCTGCACCTGTCTCACTCGACTTTTGTACCTCGAAGATGTTCCCGCACAAGCGACTGCAACAAATGTTGACAAAAACTCAAATTACTTTTTTGAACCCCCACTGAAAACCCAAAAAAAAGCTATATACAAAACGAACCAACGCCATCATGACATATTCAAATTACTTCCTATCACCATCCTTACTCATCATCCATAGACTCCCAACCATCCTTAACGTTTCCATCACCCTCCTCCTCCTCCACATCCTCCTCATCATCACTATCACTCTCCTCATCATCATTCGCCGCCGCTCTTACAAGACGATCCTCCTTATCAGGATTCGTGACAGCCACTCTGTCACCGAAAACACGACGAACACCAGCGTTTGTAGAGGTGTCCCAAACAGACGCAACTCCTTTGTCTCCTGCCACTGAAAGACGGAATCCAACCTCCTTGTCTGGTGCGAATCCAACAGAGAAAATCTTTCCGAGGTCCATATCGCGGGAAACAACCATAGAGGGTCCTCCGGTTGATGCCTGAGTGTTCCAGAGCTTGACGGATTTGTCGACGGAAGCAGTGGCCAAGAAGCCGGGGATGATGGGGTTGATGTCGAAGGAGGAAACGGCCTTGTCGTGGGCCTGAAGAGTCCAGACGGGTTTGGTCTGGGCGGGGGTGGTCGGCTGAACACGAGAGTCGAAGAAGTGCACACATCCAGACTCGGTGGAAACGTAGAAGTAGTTGTTGTCATGGGGGTCCCAGCGGATAGCCTCGACGTCGGACTCAACACCCCAACGAGGCTGCTTAGCATCGGGAGTACGCATGTCGGCCCAGACAACGGTGCGGTCGTAGGATCCGGAGAGAAGGGTGGTAGACTGGCTGGGGTTCCATGCGAGAGCGCAAACCTGGTCGGTATGGTAGTTGTAGGACTTTGCGCACTGAAGGGTGGTGAGATCCCAAAGCTTGACGGTCTTATCGGCGGAAGCGGAGGCGAGGAGGTTACGGTGCTGTCTGTTACCAGCAAGAGCCTGGACAGCTCCAACGTGGTACTGGTCGTTGGCTGCGGGCTTCTTCTTCTTCTTTGACTTCTTCATAGCGGTCTCGTCGTTTCCGGCTCCCAAAATTGCGTTGGGGTACATGCTGTCTACTACGTCCAAATCCCAGATCTCGATATCGGGCTCGGTGGTACCGATAGCGACGACGTTTCCGCGGGACTCGGGGGTGATGAGGCCAGAGTTGACGGGGACATCTAACCACTCCAAACACAAGGGGATCGCGGGCAACATAATGTCGTTGTGGACGTAAAGGTTGTCTTCGCTGTCTTCGTATACGTAAATCTCGAGATGCGCAATGTCGTCTTCGACCTTTCCGACGAGAAGAAGGTTGTCGGTGGGCATAATCTGGAACTCTTCCCGCTCTTCGTCTTCCATATCCTGGGGCGCCATGGTGATGTAAGGGTCCTCCTCTCCGTGGCTGTAGTATGCGAGTGCCTTGACGTTTCCGAACATTCCCATGGCTGTAATTAAGGTGTTAGCAGCTATCCAAAGCCCAATTGAAGCTGTGACAAAAGGCGAGACATACTAGTTCCCATCTGCTTCTCCTCCTCCGTCGGCTCATCGTAATCGTCTAGGTTGTATTCCGCCAAATCATCGTCCTTGTCCTCATCATCTTTCTTGCTCTTCTTCTCGGCGACAGGTGCACCAGATCCTCCAGGAGCAGTAGTCTCCTTCTCCTCAACCTCCATAGCATCATCCTCCTCCTCGGCCTCCTCGTCATCATCGTTTCCAGCCTCAGCATCCTCCAAATCCCCCTGAGCATCCTCAAGCTTCAACTTTGCAAGCGCCGAGATACGCTCCATCTCAGCATCGTCCAACTGAGCCATGCGAGGGTTTTCGGCGGCGAAACCACGCGGCACCCAGGTGGTACAGGTGATCATAGTTTCCGACATCTTTGCGGCGGTCGGGTTTGTCCTGTGAAATTGGTAGTGCTGGTGAAAAGGTGCGCGAGAGGTGCGCTGTGGTGAGGTACTCTGGAGGTTCCTCAGAAACTTTTAGGCGGCTAGTGGGGCAGAGCGAAGAGGATTTGCAGGGATCTTTTTTTCACCGCGACCAAAGGTACGCTAGTGGAAAGTTTCCTCTGGGGTTTAAAACGGAGACGACACCTCATCCCATCGACATCACCAAACCTCGACGGCTTCCACTTCCACCTAATTTCAACATCACCAACTCAATCTCAATGATGCAGGTTCAATAACTAACCTATCGACAATCCGCTCACAGCTATTTTGTAATTGGTACGCCTGTCGCACCTTCCTCCCCCGTTCCCCAGCCTGCCCCACCACGCGACGGATCAACCACCATGGTCTCGCGTTCCCCATACAATGCCAATGATGAGTCGGCGTGCAGCCAAACCCATAAATGTATAACAGGAAGAGCCGTATGAGACCTTCGTTCCAAAATGGACGACACTTTCGGTGTAGCCGCCGTAGCTGGGATCGACCCACTACATTATGGGGGACTATACTGAGGGGGTTGTTCGGAGCGTCGTGTCGTTGCTTAGAATCTTGGGATCTGAAGATTGTTTTATTATCACACTTTATTACGAACATTACTCTTTAGGGAATGTCGGCTAACAGTTCAAAAGATTACTAGGAACAATCAATCACTACCACAGAAAGAATGGAAGATGCAGAAGGATTACATAGAAAGAATAAAGATGGATTGCAAGAAAACTTGGTGCTATGTTCTGGTGATGATTGCTATGTGTGATGTTTCGGCCCGGCCATTCTTGAATCCATTCGAACCACATCTCATCCAACCTTCTTGCCCAACCCTCGCCCAGCCTTATCGTCCCAGCCTTGATACCCACCTCAGCCGATCAGTACGCCGCGTACTCTAGATACCCAGCCCAGAATCACACTCGAAGCAACCGATTGGATCACAAGTCCCCATGACGATCCTTCCGCGCATCAGATACGCGAGGCGCATGCTGCAGCCGTCTATCAGTGGCGCATCTAGAGTATGTAACTCAATCCCGCCTTTCCGTCACATACCATGAAGTAGTCATCTAATCGCAGCGTAGCCATCGTAGTAGCCCTATGCGAGACTCTAGATCATAGAGCAAGCCCAGGCCCCAGGTTTCTCCTTCTCTTCCGTTCCCATCACCTACTTCTGAAGCTTTCACCACTTAAAACAAATCACCTCGAATCACTCGATAAAATGTTCGAATTTCATTACATTGAAGAGTACACCAGGCGCCTATTCAATCACTATCCTGAATGTTACGTGCGTAGTTTAAGTAACTACTAACCCGTGGCCTGAAACTTATCACCGTCTATACAGCAAGCTTAACCTAGCCTCTAGTAGGCGAAGCATAGCGGACGGGAGCAAAGTGTTGAACTCATATTCTAGAGACTGTATACATAAACTCTACCAAAACCTGAGTTGCTAGTAACGAGTTGTTGCACTCCTAAGTACCTCCATTCGCCCAGTGACAGTGTAGCGACCAACAAGAATAACAACTGTGAATAAACCATGACTCGAACCCATACCCCGGTGCAAAAATAGAAATGAAAGTAAAAGCCAAGTCTTTCGTGAGTTAGAGATTCTCAAGCAGGATCATAGATTGTCTCTTAGAATGGGCTACCTTGACTGAAATTATCCGCTGGGTTTGCATATTTAATTGCACTCTTGTTGATGACTGATTGGAAAAGAAGTCACAGCGAATCACTGACCATAAATGGATGCAGTGGAGGCTTCATATAGGTGACAGGTTCTAGCTGTAGTCTCGTAGAACACCCTATTCTAGGGTCCAGTGCTTAACGACATATTATCTCTGTGCATTCCAATTTCCGCCAGCACGGCGTGTGGCAAAGGTATCAGGTATTATTAACCAGAACCAGCCGCTTAAAACGTTGCAAATTCAACCTTTACATAAACCTCAACCCCACCCTGTTCGGATCACGACTCATAGGTCGAGGCTTGTATGTTACTAATGCGTATGTGGAAGTATTTGAGAGTTGAGGAGCTTATTATCCATACCCATATCCAAAGTATATGCTGCTATATAAAAAGTTGATAGCCCAGATCCCAAAACAAAGCCTTCGATTCAGCAGGATAGGCTAAGTGTCTAGAGAACGTTGAATTTCACCCCTGCTAGCAAGCAAGTTGGGGTCTCCTATTGCACTGTCTGCGCTATTCTAAAGTCTAAAGAACAGCTAGCCGCAGCAAAGACAAGCCGCATCCCCCTTCATACGAAGATCTTCCTCTACAGCAACATCTCACACAAAGCTCTTGCGGTTCTCATCCGTAACACTTGAATAGGAACCTGCTTCGAACGGGGACTCAAAGAGGCAGAAAGAGGAGGAGTGGAAAGCGGGGAAGTCGCCAGGTGGCAGAGGAGTTGGAGGACGCAGTAGTGGAAGAAGAAGAGAGAGAACGAGAGGTTGAGGTTAAGGAGTCAAGAACGGCGGAGGCACTGGAGGAAGCATAGCAATTGCTACAGGAGATGTTTGGGGACGAGCCGGAGGAGTTGAGTAAGGAATAGCGGGTGTAAGATGATGGGTTAGAGGAGTATGGAGGCGTTTTAGAAATTCACATAGAACATAGACGGAAGGGGTAGAGAAAGAACGCAGGGAACAGTATACTAGATTTATTATTATTATGTACAGCGAGAATCCTTAGGATAGCTTAATAAACTAGCTATAAAAAAAAACGTCGGGCGCCCCGGGTCATAAACGCCTTGATTCACCTACAAACATCCCTAGTCTATCTGGCCGAGTTGTGAATCCTCTTCATCAAGGTACCTGTGCGTAATGCTCTGGGGTTCGATTTGTGAAACAGTCATCTGACAAAGATGGGCCGCTAGGGCAAGCACCACCACCAGCGTCACGGCGCAACTTTTTTGTTTCTTTTGCAACTTTCCAGGAGTTTTATAAAATTGTGGCATTGAGTTATTGAAGTCATAACAGTTGGATTTGCAGCTTCTCTGTTGGAGGTGTTTGTGGCGGCGTCAAGGTTCGGTGTGGGGTCGAAGTCGAGTGAGTTGGTAACTTGGTGCAAGTCGACCACCCCCACATCACTACCCGAGTGATCCTTTCTGAAGTGGTCACGAAGGTGAGCGAAGTAGCGAATCATACATGACGCATTTCAGATCAGATCAGCTTGACAGCTCAAATGAACCCCCCAAGTTAAGCTCTATGTAGCTTTATGTACCGAGGGTTTTGTTATCTTGTTGGCGCAGATGACGTTAGTGCATCAACAAGCTCATGGAGGCAAGGACCAGGTTGGCAGGCTGGCAAGTGCAACTTGACTGGTACAGAGACCACTATCTAGAAAGTCTTTTTCACGGGTACATAGAAACAGCGGTGACGTAGTGTTTTATAAATTATAACTTTAAGACAGTATGCCGTGTAAACCACTTATTTGTTATGGTTTTTCTCGCGCTGGATTCATTATACTTATAAGCTAGTCAGTACGTAGAATACTCTCCTTAGCTACTAGATTAAGAGCATGTTACTTGTATCAAACCATGCCATTGCTCGAGTCGCCTTTACTCGTAAATCCGGACAAGTCAAATTGTAAACAAGTTCAACCGTTGTTCAACAAGTTCATCTAAACAGGCATGGATGTACATGAATAATATATAAGCCCTGTTCCTTATCTTTGACGTTTCCAGAAATTTTAACGACTTCAATGAGCACCGCCGGGAAGCCGCAGGGAATCCATAGAGAGTCTATAGGGAAGATTTTTCACGGGTACCAGCGTCCACACATGCAGTGGTGAGTCGGTAGCCGTTCATTATTTCTAGTCTCCTGATTTGACGGTTTCGAGAATCTGGTCTCCCTACCAGCTCAATTGAGGTGAAATGTGGAGTTATGTCGAGTGATCAAAAACGATTTCACACTCGCAGCTGCACTGTGCAGCGAATCCACACCCTAGGATCCTTGGAACTTAAGGTTTGAGCTTGGGCTACCTTATGTACCGGTGATACTTTTCCCTGTGATACGGATTCATGGTAGATCACTTACACAAGGTCAATCACTAACTGGGTACATAGTTAGCGGAAAGCTCCCAGTATCGTAAAGCTTAGCTTAAAGCTAGGGCGGCCCGGGGTCACCCTACTGACGATGAGTGTAAAGTTTCTTTCTTTATTTGGGTCACTGTATACCTTAGCAAGAGAAGAATCTGAACGAACCTCAAGTTTCGACTCGAATATTAGACCTGCTTCGTCAGAACTGTCGATAAACAGCATGAATTTTTGTTACGTGCAGCAGCCAGCCAAATTTGCTCAGAGCTTCAAATATTCCCAGCTTTGCGGTTTATGCGTACAGCGTGACGTGAGAATCGATAATGCAACTGCAGATCATCAGTGATCACAATTTAGTCACAAGGCGTTTTGTGTTCCTCTGTTTCTGCTGTTCAGATTACACAGTCTGCATATCATCGTATCAACCGCTAGCTTAGCCAAGCTACTTGTTGTTTTAGACTCGTCAGAGGCCTGAGTCCTGATCAACGCTTAAACCATTCAGTGGGCGTACTTAGACAGTGTAACATTTCTTTCTTATCTAGGGACAACGCCTCAATAAGTACTCAAGTGCAGAAAGGTTTTAGTTCGGCGACTCGTGAGTGGGGTAGCAGGTAACAAACCTTCAATTTTAGACATTGTTTCACAGTTTCAGGTATCCAGCAACTCGTAACGAACACCATACGGTAGATTACTTAGTTGAAAACATCGTACTTTTCGGCGAAATATCCTGTAATAAGGCGTTTGGGTACCCGGTACCGGAAACACATCCTACAAACGTTGCAGATCACCCGCATGGCCGTACCCGTTTGCGGAGCCCGAGTTTAATCTATTGTATGGTTACTCAAACATCTGGGGAGGACAGTCTCGATTTACTGCGGTTATTCCTTCCGGTCCTTTGGGCTTCTGGCTTCGCCGTGGGCTTCCGGGGCATCTGAAAGGATATCATTTTTTTTTTCGTTGGTCGTTTGCATTTTATATCTCGATTCTTACTGTTAAAACATGACCAATAAATACTCTCACGGAGATTGTAGAACTTTGCAAACGAACCCGTGGTGGCCGGTTGATCAAGATTCAAGCTTCGAGAAGATTTAAGAATGCAAACAGTGGTTTAAAGCTTTGACAAATCGGCTGAGACTGGATCATATGGGACTTCAGCGGCCAGCCCCGTCCAAGAAAAGTCCATGAACCTAACCTAATATCTAAGACTTCATTCAAATCCTTTCTTCACTAGCGATTCAGCTGTAATGAGCATCTGCGCATGCCATTAGCAGCTAGCGCATCAACTGAAAAATCTGAGTCGTTAAGGTTCCTATCATATATGTATCCAGCTTTACGTGTCAGTCCCAGCCGCCAGCTTTGTCTAGCTAGCTAAACTCATCGTCGACATTCGCATAAACCACGATTCCTCATCATTGGTTGCAAACAGTCCAATTTTCCCACAGTCCGCCAGCAGCCAGCACAAGGCATTAGGCATCACTTGGCACCCTGCGTTAGATTGTACATAGGCTCAACGATGATTCTCTGACATCGGACGCAACTAGCGGATAGCCTTACCTACTGAGTTACATACGGCAGCACTCAGACAGAAGCGAAAGTTACGCAACCGTGGACCTTACGAGTCCATAGTGCACTTTAGACACCTCATCCGGCGGTTGCAACTTGCGACTACACAAGTATCTAGACACGGATTACAGAAGCCCATGCGGTTCGAGATCGTTAAAGCACTGGAAGATAGGTACGTAGCTTGTATGTAACAACGCATGATTAGATAGATTAGTTTCGACACTTTTGACCTCCCGGCTTAAGATTTACATTAAGAATCACAACATGATGATAGTTATTCAAAACACCATATGTAAATTAGGAACAATAAGCGAAAAGGATGCAGATTAAAACACCACAACTATGTACGCGTACGTGAATAAGCGTAATCGTGAAAGTGAAGTTCGCAAATGTAATTATGGCACCATTATACGTCATCTTCACCATCGTCAATGCGGAGCTGAAAAGTCATCAGTCTTGAAACCTTCCATATACATAAAGAGTTGCCAGCGTAAAGCACTTTCATGTGTGGCTGAACTGGACTGGCACTACATAGTCACAAAGTCACACAGTCACACTTGTTACACTACTTGCGCCATACATAACTCATCGCTCTATGAGCATAATTGAGCTGAAGCTGATGTATTTAAAGTGGCTAAGCCCTACTGAGCACTCTGACGATAGAGTACTGATAAACATAACCTATTATATCACACCGAGCTGCCAGCTGGAATGTCATCACTGCAGTAGCTTCAGCCTCCAGAAGCTTTCGCGAAGAGGAAGAACAGGAAGTGTAGAGTAGAGTATTTGCACACCCGGCACCGAGAAGCTGAACTTCTAGAGCTTAAAGCTGTTTTAGATACAGGACAACTAATACTCAGTCGACCTAAAAGCCTAAAGGTAAAAAGGCCATCAGGGGCCTGTCTTACCGAAGAATGATACGTCGTTGACGTTTACCCAGCCAGTACTCGACGAGTAGCTGGGCTACTCTAGACTTCACTGCCAGCCAGCTGGAAGTGATTCAGAAGTCATCATCGCAGTAGTTACTAGTTAACCAACTCGTCCAAGCAGTTTCACTTCCTCGCTTCTCCAGTCATCTAGCTCGCGCGCAGTGTTAACCAAGCCAATGTTCACTTCTTAACATCCCATGTGTGGCGCCATTGAAGGCCCGAAATTCAACGCCTCTTCCACGTTGTAGCGTATGCAGTCTGCGGTATGTAAGGGTCTTTGGCGGCAGAGTGGGACAACAGCTAGAGTAGAGTTGCTAGCTATCGGTACCGGAAGGCTTGTCGGCGACTCTCTAATGTAAAGTAAAAGTGCTCGGGCGCCTCAGTCCCGCGACCCTCACCATCGGGTGCTTTCGCTCGCTCTCACTCGTCCCATCTTCCATCCTCCCTAAGCCCGGCGGGAAGCCTGATGTGATGTCCGCGCTTCGCTTTCGCTCCGAGCCACCGGCGCCAGATGACGATAAACTAGCGGGTTGCAGAGTAGCTGTTTATGCATTGATGCCTTGCAAGCTTCCATAAATAGCGCATCTTGCATACCCTACCTCAGCCGGAGCCCATCTCACCGGTTAACTTCCGTCGCGACCAAGGGACGGAGGAGAAAAAGAAACAGCCTAGGAAAAAGAAAATATGGGCTGTAAGACATTTTCCGAGGCTGAACTCCAAATTTGAATCACAACGACTCGAATTCGGGTTGAGGCTGAGAATAGGGCACGGAGGAAATTTGGTTTTGTAATTCCAACAACTGTTTCTAGAAAACATTTCACGGTTTCGGGGCTTCGCGGCTACTTGACAGGAGACACAAGGGGGCCCAGGATAAGGGTTCAACTACACGAGTACCTAATGTCTAACTGCACTCGCGCGCGTAACCACTCACAGTGCAGTATGTTTAACTAATAACTACTGTCATTTCGCTTATGGAGCGGCTAGGTGGGGTATCCTTTTACATGTAGCGATTGATGATATAATTTCGCTTGTTCCTATTCAGTAGATTGACGAGGCTTAACGAGTCTTGAAGTGGGGACTGAGATTATTGTTTCGTGTTGATGAAAATGGAGTGCATAACCAACTCCTTGGCTTCATTTTATCATACCGTAGCTTGAATTCGGTTGAGTAGAATTCCTTGATACTTGCATAGATCGAGTTCGGTTAAGCAAAGCCCAGCAGCCTAGCAAGTAAAATTCAATTGCGGGGAAGCAAGTTATTCCCGCCTCAGAATCGGGAAGGTTTAAAAGGTTGCTAATTATCCGTACACGCCGAACTCCGAGTCGGCTGCACCGTGATGAAGGTACTTGCGGTGCGGTAGAATTTCCGACCCCCACTAGGCTGTGATTGGTAGTTCGTAAAAGGGCGGCTGATAAAGTGGCGGGTGATTCGCGGACGTGATATGAAGCTTCCGGTCTCTGCCATCTCAGTCATCTTTTTGCTCTGCTGATCGATATCAGTTCTCAGTTCTTACCACAGACACGTCCATATTCATTTCCTCCTGATCAGTAATTTCCTCAGAAGGAGGGCCGGAGTAGAAGTGGAGCGAGGGAGAAGATGACTTGGGGTGTGATTGTAAAGAGATGAGAAGATAGTTCATGTCATGAATTGTGCCTGTTCTGTTTTGTCTATCATAATCAATTGTGTCGTTTCAATACCTAATTCAAGGTGTCCGGAGTAGAGTTGTTCGGGGTGCGAGTATGAAGGTTTTAAAGCCAAAGATGTGAGTCCGTCAGTTCAGGTGACTTCTTAAAGACAAAACTGTCTGTGATGTATCAATCACTAGGCCGCAAGGAAGGACTGTCGCAGGATGCATCGCAATGAGCATCGCAAGGGGCATATCAGAGGAGTTCCGAGTTCCGAGTTCGCATATTAGTATTCCATAGTTCGTAGATACGGATCTTAACAAAGGGGCTTGATGAGAGGGCTCAAACCTCTGGCTGTAATCATCTTGTTTTTTTGTTTCTCCTTCTTCAAAACTAGTCTCCTCTCTGGATCCGTGGCGCAACAAACGCTCCTCACGAAGAGGCTTACCGAATTCACCGCGGCTTCTGAGATTTTATGCATTCGATTTTTTATGATCCCGTTATGATATGAGCAGACCCCATGATGCAGGGTACCATGTATCACGATCCGCTGTAATGGAACCACCCCGTTCAGCCTTCAACCGGGTGTGTCAGGGTTCTAATTTCCGCCTTGTTATGGTATGATGGGTTCGGGATCTTGTATTTCCGTGCAGTTTCGATACTTACATACCTGCTACTTTCAGCTGTCTTGAACCATCTTCAGTCGAATGGATATCGTTCCTCCACGGCCCTCTTGGTACTGTAGCATGCTTTACCGATGTCGAATCGCTTCAAAGTAGCCTCAGCTCCGACTCGTCTAAACTGTCAGCACCATAAGGCGTGTCAGTTGGATCTCAGAGTCCTGCTCATGTCCCCTCAGGTTCGCTTCCTGTATGGCCCGTGGGCTGTCAATAACATAATCGTGGGATTGCGTACTTGCATCACACTGCAAGACCTAGCACACCTAGCAGACGCGTACTCTAGATATGCCGTCTCCAGGCCCGGTGACGTCGCCGTACTATGGTTGCATAGCCAGCCCCGGAAGCTTCGGCCAAGCATTGCCGACGTTCCCCAGACTGTCGTTCAGGCCGTGCGGAGCGTGGAGCGACGTGGTGATCAGGGTCCCAAGCCCTCCCCCATAGGCATCTTTTGTCGTGACTTTGTTGCTCTTTTCTTCGACTGGTTAGAGATTGTCAACCGCCGCTTGAAGATGAAACTTTGGTGTTGATTGGAGACAGACTACCTCTTTGTCGACTTCGTCGATTTCGGGATAAAAGAGTTGATGCCTAATTTTGTTTCGGAATAGCTGGGTGCTAACCCGCGGGTCACTAGTTTAGTACTTGTTTCTAGCTTCTAGCCCCTACTAGTCGTTCTTAGTATGCATCAATGCATCAATGCATCAACGCATCACTAACCCTCCCTGTGCCGCTGTTGTGCCTATTGCGATGTCTCTGATGCCTCAAGATGTCTCTATTTACGTCTTGATAAAAGTACACTCATTCTGCATGTACATACAGCCATATTCATCTCTCAGCCACGAACGGGGGAAAATAGGGATTGGATGATTGGTACAAACAGCGTAGAATACGAACGGTAGTCGAGTAAAGTAATCTTTTTTTTCTTGCTCCGGCTTGGGACTACAGAAAAGTGCAGAGCGTGCACAGCAGGGCTAGAATATGTGATCCAAGCACCAGTCAAAGAGATATTAGCCATACCCTCCCGTGAAGTGTGATATCTCGTCTTGTCTTGCACGCCTTTGCACGTTTTGCTACGACTTCGCTCCACCTCCATCCGACCTGAGCCTTCGCAAACTCCTGATCCTCGACCAACACCTCTAAACTCCTCGAAGCGACTGTCCTATTTCCTTACTTCCGCAATGAATTGAAAGAGCAAGATACTGTAGAGAATATATTATTTATCAGCAAAAGCAACATACAACTTATTGCACCTTACACCGTCGCACCTTACACACCGCCGGTAAAACTAGGAAGCCTGGTTACTTTGGGTCCTTGAGCGAACTATTAGACACAAACACACCTTCCCGGAGATTCCGCTGCTTCCGGTCTTGAATCACCCGCCGACTAGATACATACTAGGAGCCATACGCACTCTCTAACCTTGGACCTTCTCGACCTTCTCGACTTGCTTGCTATCTACTCACTGCTCCTCTGTTCCATAGTTCCTCACCACTATTACAACATCTTCGGAACGTGGCCTTAATTATCGAGAATATTGAAGATTGTACACCATATCGCCGACGAAGCAGCGCAACGACATAACAGACAAAGAAAAACAGCAGCAGAAAAAGCAAGCAACATTCACGTATCGTTCGGACAACTGTAGAAAGTAGGCAACAACGCTTTCGACAACCGCAACGGAACACCTGCATACAATTGTACCTGACCGAGCGTATCGCCGCGACCAGACACCATGACGAGAGCACGGAGTACGTTTCTACATTCTAAATTTTACATTTCCCCTCAGCTTTTCCCCCTCACAATTATCTCTTCACAACCCTCGCTTCCCTTGCCTTAGCAGCTGGTTTCTGGTTTCATAACCGTAACCTCACATAATCCCTTGTTACCGCCGGCGACCAACCCAGTATAGAGTAGTTTAGAGAAGGAAAGAGAATACGAGGAAGTCTTAAGCTGACACAACTGTGATAATAGCATGGTCCGCCTCCCTCGCTTCCCTCGTCGGTTCTAAATCGTCTCGCGATTCCTCCTCCGCAGAACCCTCCTCTTCCATACGACAGTCAAAGTCCTTACGAACCCGTTACGGCCCCTCGAATAACGACGAATCCAAAACGAACGAAGCTACGAATTCAACACGGGCGAAGACTTTCTCCGTTATCCAATCCAGAGACACAGAACAAGACACCATGTCACCAGTAGGAACAGTACCAGGGAGAGGAATGATGAGACGAGAGACAAGTCAAGGAGATAGGCCAAGACCGCAGTCAATAATGCAGATACAACCGCAGCAATACCAGGAAGCGGATACGAGGGATATTTTGCCGGAATTGCAACCCGTGTTGGGGTTTTTGAATGCGCATAGTCAGAGGGTTTATAATGAGGGGTATTTTATGAAGTTGGCGGATTTGAGGCCTGGTGAGTCTGCACAGTTTCCCTGGAGGTTCTATATTGTTTGCGCACGCGCGAAGGGAGCGGAAGACAGTGAGTGAGGAGCGGGTTGCGCGGGGGGTCCAAGTTTGCACAACTTTTGCGGACTCCCCGAGCTGGCTCCCCGGACTTGCGGGATTTACAGCGCGGTAAAGAAGCGGGCTTCGCGAGTTTTCCAAGCTCTGCAAAACTCGTACGATTTGCGGGCTCCTCAGGCATCCTTCGTATTCTTACTGCTGCTCCGCTGTCGCACTTCCGCTGCAGTCCGCGTTTCCATTTTTAAACCCACGCTATTCAGCGCGCGCTTTTATAGCGGAATGCGGGGCCGCCCGAAGTTGAAACATTTCCATACTGACCGTGCGCCTTCCCGTGTACAGATGGAAAACCCAACGTCGATAGATCATGGAAAGAATGTTTTGCGCAATTACGAGGAACTGTATTATCGTTATGGGATGCACAGGAATTGGATGCTGCGGCTCAGAATCAGGATATTCTACCAACTTACATCAATTTGACGGATGCGAGTATCAAAATGGTGCGTACCCTTTGACCGCGGGGTTCGGAGAGCGCGGAGTCGGGATGATGGATCCTTGTAAATACAGAGCTAACATGTGCTCACGAGATAGATCGACAAAATGCCTACCCGATCCCCCGATCAACCGCCGTTAACGAACGTCCTCAGCATCTCCACCGCCGGAAAGAACCGCTACCTTTTCCATTTCAATTCCTACCCGTCGTTAGCACAATGGACTGCCAGTGTCCGCTTGTGTATTTTCGAGCACTCCAAGCTACAGGAAATCTATACCGGCGCCTTGATTGCGGCTAAGGGAAAGAGCTTGAATGGTATTGGACAAATCACTTCTCGTACGGCGTTTAAACACGAAGATTGGGTCCGCGTTCGATTCGGCGCTGGAACACCGTGGCGTAAATGCTGGGCGGTCGTCTCGCAACCAAATGAGAAGGAGGTTAAGAAAGCAAAAGCTGCAGCCAAGAAGGCAAAGAATACGGCATATCAGCAGCCACAGGTCCTAAAGGGAGATATCAGGTTCTATGATACGAAAAAGAGCAAGAAAACTCAACCAATTGCGACCATTGTGGATGCGTTTGCGGCGTATGCGCTTTATCCTTCGGATAAGGCCCTCATTGACCAGTCGACGCTGATCAAACTCGAAGGAAGGATACGAATTCATGGAGACCAACCGACTGAGGAGGAGGGGTATGTTTTCATTATGCCAGATCTCCACCCCGCAGTATCTGGGTTTGAGACGATGTTGCGGTTTCTGTTCCCAACATATGACACATTTGCCCTATATGGACGCCCGGTGCAGCTCAGTGCCCAGAAGAATGATCCTGCGAGTTTGATGTTCGCCATGCCCACCAACGGAGCACAGGGATACTTAGAAGTCATGGACGTCGTCAACCTTATCTTAACGGAAGCGAAAACTACCAAGCTCGAGAGCGAATGGAGAGAAAAGATGAAGGCCTTAACTGCGGAAAAGATGGAGCTCGTGGAAAACCGTCAAAAGCAACGCCCCAAGTCTCAGATGCCAATGTCTCGCGGGATGTTTGAAGATGGAAGCGGTGCAGGAAATGGACAAAATCCAAGTATGGATCAGTCAGATCTCCCTCCTTTGCATGTCCCTCTAACCCCTCCACCAGATACTGCGCATAACAGATCAGCTTCGGAAGCTACTGGACAGGCCAAATATCAGGGGAAACCGCCGAATGGGTTTGGGCAGTATAATGGAGGAAGCAGCTCGGATAATAGCGCTTATGGAAACCCCCCGCCGAGCACCGGTATCAGCGACTCCTCCGATGAGGGACTCTTCCAGATTTCTCCCGCCGCTCGCCAGCTACAGCAGCAGCAGCAACAACCCCCTTTGACTCCAGTCCCCGCCACTCCTCGCTCCCAGCACCGTCCCAACTCCCGCCCTCAACAGCTCCCGCAGATGGATATCGGAGGAGAAGACGACAATCTCTTCGCTGGAGTGGTGCCTCCTCGTGGATACACTCCCCAGAAAGACGACCGCGCTACAAACCGGGATATCCATCAACACGAGCAGAATCAATTCCAAGCTCCTCCTGGGTTCGCTCTCCAATCCTCGCAGGTCCTTCTCCGTGGCCCTCCTCCCCAGAACGACTCTAAACAGGCCCACGATGCAGAATACTCTCAACCCCCCGAGGGAGACTATGGCTCTAACCTACCTCCTGCGCCTGAGTACAGCGAGTACCGCCGCTCTGGATCCTGGCACCCCTCCGCTCCTCCCTCTGGATCTCCAAGCCCGAACGATGACTACAACTACCAAGGTTTCCGCCAGCAACAGCAGGGGCAGGCGCAGGGGCAGCAGGGACAGAGTCAACAATCCCGTCCCCCGGTCTCAGCTTCTGGTCAAAAGCCCCCGCTGAGAGTCGATACTCATTCACAATCCATTACCCGCAAGCCAGTAATGAGTGCTGTAACCGAGTATAACACCCCGGACAGCTTGAACGACCTCGCTCACCTTATTGACGAGAGCGCTCTCGACAAGGTAGCTCCTATCAAGCAGGAGGCGGATGAGGACGATGATTTTGTTTTGGATGAGGATACGCTTGATCGCCGCTCTTTGGCACTGATTCAGCGGGTTTTGTCGGGTGGAGACTCGGATTCTGACTACGGAGACTCTCCCCAGCCAACCCCTAATGCAGCGGGGAATTATCCAAACGATTATGACGACGACGAACCTGACTACGCTTCCTCGGTGGAAGAAGACATCGCTCCTCCTCCTCGTAACGCCGAGGCCCCGAGAGCTGGGCGTATGAAGGTCGTGGGAGTGAAGGTAGATCCTGAGGTTGTCGTTGGAGACGCCCACTACCGTCCCGGCAGCTCTGCGCAGAAGGAAACCATGGACATCCCCAAGATAGATTTCGGCACAACCTTCTCCCACAGCCGCCAACTTTCTGGTGAAATTAAACCCGCGGCTGCAACCGAATCCATCACAGCCCGCGCAGCAAATGGAGGAACTACCGCAGCTGGAGCGAACGAAGCCAACTATGATACCCGCAAAGCCATGTCTACCGGAGACCTCCTCACCTCCCGTCCAGGCCCTGGATCAGCCTCCGACTCACCAGCCAGCACTAACAGTGCCTCCTCCGCCGGTGCTTTGGCAAAGCGTCGTTCTGTTGCCTGGAGCCCGTCCCCTCAAGTACAACCCCATACCCCCGGTATGACCGCCGAGCGGTATGTAGCAGAAAAAGCCGCCGCCGCTGCCGCAACATCTCAACAACGCGCCCGCTACGCAGCTCGCAAGAGCAGTAACAACTCTCGAAACCCAAGCACAGAGCATCTACCAATTTCCCACCATGCTCACCCCCCTCGCCCCTCCAGCAGAGGTCCCAATTCAGCTTTCCTTCCTCATGGTCTCATGAGTGCTCCGGATTTGTCGGCAAACCTAAGTGCGAAGGAACAGGAACTCATCGCCCGCCGCACCGGTTCATCTCTCCTCCACATGCAAGACCAAGACCTCAAGCGGATTCCCCACAAAGCCGGACTCGTCGGTGCCATCGAGTCCCGAGAAACTGAACGCCGCCTAGTAAAGGAGAGTTTCAACGGAGCCGCCGGAGGAAGGAATGTTATCCCATCCACCACTGTTCAGCAAGAGATTAACCGCCGCCAACGAGAACGGGAAGAGAAAGAGCGGTTGATGCAGCTTGGTCGTGAACAAGCCGCCTCCAGGCAAGGACGCACCCCGAGTCCTAGGTACTCTATGCAGCCCGCTATGGGACAGCAGCCTGGGGCACAGCAAGGTTACTTTGACCAACAACAGCAGGGAACCCAGAGAGGAAGTGTATACGGCAACACAGGTGTCTATGAACTCCCCGGAACTCGCCACAGTTCTTACGGGAACTTAAATACACCTGGAGATAGAAGTAGCAGCTATGGGTTACAGACACCCGGCTTTAATCCTCCTGCTGATAAACGCCACTCCAGCTACTCACAGCTCCCGACTCCAGATCAGATGACTGGTCAGATGAACCGCCATAGCAGCTATGGAATGCCTGGACTCCCTGGAACGACCGGTGGGGTTATGGGTAATGATCACCGCCATTCAAGTCACGGACAGCTCCCAGGTGCTGGATATTCTGGCCAACACTCCCCAGCACGTGGTACACCCAGTCCACAGCCCCAGATGGGATTGTTGCAGCAGTATCAGCAGCAGCAAGATGAGAGGGATCAGAGGAGGGAGATGATGCAGGGACAGTCTTTGATGCAGCAGCAGATGATGATGCAGGGTCAGACGTTGATGCAGCAGCAGCAGATTATGCAACAGCAGCAACAGCAGCAGATGGGGATGGGGGGGAAAGCTTATTATCAGGGGCAGGGGGGTGTTAGTCCGGGTGGATATGGTGGACAGGCACAGCAGGGGGGGAATCAGTATTATCAGGGACGGAATTAATGAGAGGGATAGCGGGGGAGTGGGAATGGGAATGGGAATGGTGGCGATTAGGGATGGAGAAAAGGAGGTGATGGTTGGTGATTTGATGGGCGATTTTGTATTATTGTTGAGTCTTTCCACTTTTGATGCGGCATTTTGAGCTTTTTTTTTTTCTTTCTTTTTCTTTGCCACAGCTTTGAAAAAGGGTATTTTGAGATGGAGTATTATGTTTTTTTTTGCATGGATTTCTGCGATGCATTTCTTGGTTATAATCAGCATTGTTTGGTTCTGTGGATTGGATTTTGCGAGGTTTTTTATAGGATAGGGATATGATATTGGGATATTTAAATATTAGTGATGGAATGGACATTGGGATTGAAATGTGGTTATTAAGATGGAATAGGGATATGGAATGTGATATGTTCATTGAATGGAATGGGATATGGTATTGTGATTTTCGGATGATGATATGGATTGGAGATACTCACCTTCAGAGATGGGAATGATGTTTTGTAAAAGCTATTTTGATGAGAAATTTTTGTGGTATTTTACCCATATTAAAGGTTGTTTAGAAACCGACTCAACTTGAGCATCCATCGTACACCTTTGAACTGTGAACCAAGAAACTGTTGAATACCGTGAAGTTTTAGCTGTGAAGCGGATTGAGCTGGGTGATAAGTAATGACGGTACATGAACACTAACTCGAGAACGGCAAACGTTTTCCTGAACCTGAATAACAGGCAGGTTTTCCCTTTTCCCCCGCCAAATGGAACCGAATTCTCAAGGCAAAAGTTGCCAGTAGAGTAAATTAAATTAGCGTGCTTTGTACTGGGGATAGAACAAAATGATTTAATCAAACCCCTTCAGGGTCTATTCATGACAGATCACTCGGTCAATGGTTCGGGTGGTTAACTTGCACCAAGGTCTAACTCACTCGACTTCGACCCTACATCAACCCCCCCTTGATGTCGATAACAAACTCTAACAGTAAACTTATCTCTTCATAACTTAGCCCCACAATTGTATAAAAACTCCGCGACAGTTGCAAAATAAATCAAAAAGTCATTGCCATTACACTGGTGGTGCCTTCCCTAGTGGCCATCTTCGTCTATTGACTGTTTCGCAAATTGAACCCCAGAGCGTTATGCATAGGTACCTTGATGAAGTGGATTTACTACTCGGCCAAACAGACCAGGGATGTTTGTATAAATATTTAGTTGCCTATGACCCCAAGTTACTTATTAGCGTGGGTTGAATTCAACTTGCACGGTACTGCTGCGGGGATTTTGGTTGGGCTGGCTACGAAAGATACATAGCTTGTCCCGCTAAATTCATTATTCAACTCAGCGCTTTGCTTTGGAATCTGGTCCATCAACTTTTATACATGTACACAGCAGCCTACACCCTGGATGGGCAGGGATAATAGGCCCCTCAGCTTCTGAAACAATCTCGCGTATACGCATATTGTGGTAACATACGTATAAGTCTCGACCTATGAGTCTTGAGCAGAACAGGGTGGGGTTGAGCTTTGTTAGCTTTGTTTTGAGGTTGAAGTTACCAAGTCCTAAGCAGTTGGTTGATGATGCCTTTGCCGCACATCGCGCCGGCGGAATCCATAGAGGAAATTTGGAGTCACTGGACTCTAGTTTGTTCTACGAGACTTCGCCTAGAACCCGTCACCTAGGTTAAGCATCCATTTATGGGCGGTGATTATTTGAGCTTCTGCTTCGCCGTGACTTCTTTTCCAATCTTCCGGATAAGGTGCTGATACTTAAGTTGCTATGTGTTTACTTTACCCACTCCACTCTAACTTTATCGCCGACCCGAGGTGGTGTTGACAACCTGAGTGATAGAGATCCAAAGAAGTTACTTGATGACTGATATCTATTATCGTACATGACGAGTTTATTGATGAATACCTACATCTGGAGCGAGAGTTGACGAGGAGGTAAATTTATCGTCGAGAGTGGTTTCATGCTGGCAGAAGGCAATGAGTCAAGCTAGACTAGTCTATATCGATATACTAGTTGCATCCCCGACACTGACAGCAATCTGAACAGGCACAAGCCTAGATCTCGCTAGACCGTAGCTACTCAGATCGAACGTACAGCCTATCAAGGCTTCTTTGATACGTTCTTATGGATGAAGGATGCCGTTAACAGTTAAGCCTATCAGATCTCTTGATTAGCTACTAGATCGATAGATTGTAAAGAGCGCGGAGATTGGAATCGAGTTACATATCATCATTACTTGTTTACTTCGCTGAATTTCTACAATCAAGATATTACATGCATCATCTAGCTACCCTTAGAAACTAGATACAATGTATTGTTTCCATTTCAGCGTGGTAATGGATGGTAGCAGTAACGTAAGTGGACGATGGTCTCTCTGGGCTCCTCGGGCCCCGGGGAGCAATATAGAGACAACGAATATAATCTTAACTATTTAAGTCAAATTTCAATCAAGTTATTCCTGCCATTTTAGGGCGGGAAAAGCTTGAAAATTCTTCCGGGCCACGGATACCTACCATACTTCGGTTCCAGTACGATCTACCGGAACCATGTACCGACTTTAATGCAGGTCCCCAAACTTAGACCCACGACAAGCGATCGTGCTATGCACTTACTCAGTGTAAGACCTCGCTTTTAAGTACCCTGTCATATTTCTCCACATGGCCTTTACAACACTAAATTCCAACCACTCAGGTGGCTTACTTCTCATAAATCCTTGGCCTCGAAACTCCTCGCGTTCGTTGTCTCCTCGGGGGGGGGGCCGACTCGTTCGTCCCCGTTAACCTACTTGTCAAAAAATATCACTAACATTTAAACAGGCTCGATTTACACCGTCAACCAATGGGGTCTACTTCTATTTTTAACGACCTTATTGGCCCCCTTGGTAACCTTCAGCTTAATTCACCAGCTGTTACGGAAACTGAAAACTCCACCCCGAATTCTTCCAGCCAAACCAAGGACAATGGCGAATGGAAGATTGTAATTGAATGTCCCCACAAAGGTGTAACCGTACGCTTGCTCCGGCATTATCTTGGGACCTATAGAGGGCAGGAGCATCCGGCAAGATCCCTCGCCCCTCTCATGTCCTTCTTCTTACCAGTGGGACACCAATACAAAATTCTCCCCACCCGTGAAAACTTGTCAAGACCCTATGCCAGTATGCTGGAGGGGATGCGCGCCCAAAGTTGTATTGTCAACCCTTGTTTCATTGTTGTTACTCCAGAGATCAAAGAATTTGCGGAGCAATTCGGTGGTATTGTAAGTTCTTACTCTTCTTGATATTTCTCAGTTTAATGTAAGTATTGTGGTCTGGGGGCTAATCTGTTTTCCATATAGGGTGAACCAGTTGCGTTCTTGGCCTATATCTTCCCTCTTGTAGTGCAATGGGCTGTCCTTTTTAAGGATCCGTCCGGAGAGCCGCATTTGTACGATGTTTTGCTTCATCGTCACGTTGCCATGGACTAGTGGTTTTTGAAAAAGGTTGGGGGATTATGAGTTTACTTATTACTTACTTAATATTTAATTTTTAATGTATAATTTTTACGGAAAATTGGCATGATATCACTTTTTCAAACGACTTGAAAAAGTGGTGTTCTGCCAATTTTCCGAAATTTTAATGTATATTGGACCCATCGTTGAGGCACTGGGATTGACATAAAGTTACTAATTGTCAAGCTTGACTCTATTTAAAACCCGGATTCTCATTCTCAGGATGCGTGGGCTACCGAACACACCCTTAGAAATTCTTTCCGTACAATATACGACGTCCAACAGTATGTTTAACTACAAAAATGTTACAAAAGGTTAATCATCCTTACTTGGACCAATTTGTTGAGTGGTTGTTTGGGTGATAAATGTGTTCGACTACAACATTCTTAACCAATAATCCAACGCTTCAATTCCGTTTCCCATGCATCCTCCACTCGGTGGTGTGCTTCCATATCACTATAACACGTTGATTCCACCACACGTTACAGAATCCTACATGCGCTACAAGTTGAATGCAAGAAAGTGCACAGGGAAATGCCTTTCACGAGGTTCAGCGTCCATACGGCACGAGTCCGTCCACGATATCTTCCCAAATCCTGGTTTCGGTATGCGGAGATGGAAGAACTGCAGCAGAGACTTATGGAAAACGGCAGGATAACGGAGGAAGTAGAACCAGCGTAAACCCAGCGGTTTAGAGCTAGAGTACGGGCAGGGGTCACGTGGGTGGTGGTGGAGGTCAAAGTCAGGACTCAGCATGAATAGTGAGATCAATGCTTGTTTCGAAAAAAAAAAAAAAACAAGAATCATGAATTAATGAGGGTATCTATTGTAACAATGCCCGTTTATTTTTCTGGAAACAATCACGGTAATCAAAACATGCATTGACTGTTAATCCGGGGAGTCTAGAGCAACTAGTAAACGCCCGCTCCATCTCCACAGTCGGCTCATACCGTGTCCTTGTTTTGCATTGGGAAATTTCCCGGATTTCCATTCCTTATAATTTAACCATATTCGTTTAAGCAGGGACAGGATACCGATTACCGCCGGAATTATATCATACCCGTGACTCCTCTAGCTGCGTTATAACTATGGCGGATATCGTCGCTCTCTGGCCATATCTTCCACCCGCGAAAACAATCAACCCGCCCGTCATCGCTCCGCTCAACAATGCGCTCCGTCAACCTGCATAGGGCAAGACCAACACCCACACACTCCCACAACCCCACAGTCGTAAAAACGCAGTCACAGTCACGAGGACAATCGGAAGCAGGTAAACTGTGGCTGGCGAGCCTTGTGTCAATTCAGCACGCTTAGCCTTGCTACCACCCCCGACTACCGCTGTATTAGACCCCATCGCGCGCACGTAAATGGCACCACCTCGTGTAAGCTCACCAACGTCCACCTGTGTAAATGCTCACCACCTCTCACTCGCCGCTGCTGCCATTCGCCCGCCCGCCCCACCCCTGTGATTACCAGCGCATCCACCTAATCACTATCACTATCCCCACCCCCAAACCCAAATGAAAATCCACCCCCTCCAGTCTGCTTCGCCTCCACTAGCTGTTCCCACTTCGTTTTCCTCTCCCTCTTCTCCCTTCTTTCCCGTAGTTGCTCCTGTGCCCGTTCCAACACTTCGGGGTACTGCTCTCCCATCCGCTCAACAAACAATCCATAAGGATCCATGACCTTATCGCAATCGAAACCTGAAACCGACACACGCTGCTCATCCAAAAACTCTAGGACGTTACTGACTTTATCCTCGGGGACAAAGTTCTGTGTTAAAGCCAACGAATCTTCGGTGTTCACAACTAAATGCCACCATCCACTGGGAACGTAGAGAATCTCCCCAGCTTTACAAATTCCCTCCACACATCCAGGAGTTTTGCGTGCTATCGAATGGAAGCTTACCAACCACTCCGCAATGCTGAGTGGTGATGTAACTTCGGCTTGGTCGTCTGAAACAAACACTCCAGGAGGCGTCACAGTAGGTGGGAACATAATCCAGTATTTCTCTCCCTGGAGCACAGCGTTCCAAGCAGAGGTAGCATTAGGGTCTTTATGGAATGTCGACCCACTGCGAGAAGGGCCAAGGATCATCCAACGGTGGTCAGGTCTTTGTTCTCCTAGAACGGCGAAGTAGTCAGGGCCGAAACATTCCGGGGGTTGGAAGGCGGATTCGGAGTTGGTTTTTTGGACGAAGTTGCGGTCGAAAAGGTACAAGGGGCTTTCGTCGACCTGGTTCAACATGTAGAAAATGTAGATTGATAAGGGCCAGTCAACGGCTTCAGCACGGAAGGGAGTTGAGCCGAATTGAGAACAGAGGGTTTGGTAGGTCCATTTGTAGGCTGGCCAGGATTTGACGGGGTCGGTCAGGATGAAGGGAATGCTGGAGTAGGATGGGAATTCGGAGGGGTCCAAGTTGTCGAAACGCTGGATACGGTTGGCCACAGGGATGCGAGAGGCATAAGGGCCTGGTGTAATCTGGGACATGTGCCATGGGCGGTAGAGACAGTCTGAATAGAAGTTTGGAAGGGGGATTTGGGAGTCGTATTTTGCTGGACGGTTGAGGTAGGTGAGACGCCAGGTACCTTGCCAGGTGAATGGGTTTTTTGAGAGTTCAGATCTGTTGAATTTTATGTCAGATCACAGTTTATACACATCTTGAGGTTGGTTTGGGTTTGATGTAATCACTGGTTTATATTGGTCTACATACTCTATGAACAGTTGTTTCCAGAGCTCTTCTGCACGACTGAAGCCGTACATTCCTTTACTAGTTTTTCCGAGTGACACCAAATCCTCGGATCCGAGATATCCAAATACCTGCAGAATCAACTCATCGGGGAAAATACAAAACAATCCCGTGCTCGTGTCACGAAGGTTAGTGGTCGCTCCTAACGCGTTTCCCGAGGGTTTGATTCGCAGGGGATGTGGTTGGATTTCTGTAGCACGGCTGACGTCGTCGTGCAGAGGCGCGAACTTAACACGTTTTTGAGGTGGAAGCTGAGAGTCCTCAACTGGGCGAGTCGAGGAAGGCATCACGCTGATGCCGGTGTCTGGAATGTGCGGTAGACTGACAGGCGCTGAGAGATGCTGATGTGCCAGAACAAATGTTTCTCTCGACTGGTTGGTGTGTTTCGTGAACAAGAAAAGATAACAGATAGAGTCTGAGTTGTCACTTGGTTGCTGCGAGGATGCTCGCCCTAGGCGGCGCTGTTGGTTGGTTTTTTTTGTCCTGGATGCGGGGTCCAGACTAACAGACAAAACAGCCCACACTAACAAGGTCTGCCCCCAGTGAACTGCCCACCAGAACAAAAGCTTTTCGAGGATGCCACTGTGAGACGCAGAAGGCAGCTTAATAATTGTGGCGCTCAACTTTCTTTCGTGTTAGCGCTGATATTAGCCCAGCCTCCTCTCGACCACTTACACTGTTGGAAAAAGAAGGCTGAGCGCTAGATCGGGTTAGCGTCTGTGGCGCACAAGTTGGTTGCTAGCATAGCCCGTGGTCACAAAGGGTAAGAAAAAAAACGACGCCCCCCCACTTCTCCTCTTCTCCCCAAGTGCTATAACACCCAACCCACAACCTTCCATCCTACCATCAACTCCTCTCACCACCAGACTCACTGATACCCAGTCGAGTCCTTTAACACGCACTTTAAAAAGTCAGTACCAGGTCAACTGTGTTTCTGTGTTACCACTCTCGCTAACAGTCCCAGATAAAAAAACCAAACCTACCTACCAACCACCCATCATGGCCTCCGAGGGATTAAAGGATGTCGAGGTAAGTTGTGCTCATCTTCTCGGGCCCCTATTCAGCAACGACAGTCGTCAGCTGCGATGCTCTGCTCTCCCCAGCATCTCATTCTTCAAAGCTGGATAGCAGGTGCAGCAGCGAGCAACTGCGGGGTTGGTGGGGCTCAACAGAACATAACAGTTAACGCTCTCCACAGGGACAGATTGAGTCCAACTACGATGAGACCGTCGACAACTTCGACAGCATGGACCTCAAGCCTGAGCTCCTCAGAGGTAAGAACAACCTTTTTTTCCGCATCACTCGATGCGTTGGCCCCTTGTCCACCAAGAACACGTTACTGACTGCTGCACAGGAATCTACGCTTACGGGTAATGGCTACCGACGAAGAAAATTTTACGATCTGAAAAACTAACAAATCGACAGTTTCGAGCGTCCCTCTGCTATTCAGCAGCGTGCTATCCTTCCCGTCATCAACAGTATGTACCCCCTAGCTCCTAGCGCCCCCCAGAGCTTTTAGCTATCGAGCAAAGAGAAATCTTGCTCGATCTTCGCGGCTATCGCGGTTGCATCTACGAATCGTTTATTAACTTCTGCATAGACCGGGATGTTATTGCCCAGGCCCAGTCCGGAACTGGAAAGACCGCCACTTTCTCCATCTCCGTTCTCCAGAAGATCGACCTTTCCGTCAAGCAGTGCCAGGCCCTTATCCTTGCTCCCACCCGTGAGCTTGCCCAGCAGATTCAGAAGGTCGTTGTCGCCATCGGTGACTTCATGAACGTCGAGTGTCACGCCTGTATCGGAGGAACCGTTGTCCGCGAGGACATGAAGATCCTCCAGGACGGTGTCCACGTCGTTGTCGGAACCCCCGGACGTGTCCACGACATGATCCAGCGTCGTGCCCTTAAGACCGACGCCATCAAGCTCTTCGTCCTTGACGAGGCTGATGAGATGTTGTCTGTATGTTCTTCATATTCTTCCTATTCGTGCTTCAAATGCTTACACCCCATCAGCGTGGATTCACCGAGCAGATCTACGACATCTTCCAGCTCCTTCCCCAGAGCACCCAGGTCGTCCTTTTGTCCGCCACCATGCCCCAGGACGTCCTCGAGGTCACCACTAAGTTCATGCGTGACCCCGTCCGCATCTTGGTCAAGAAGGCCGAGTTGACCCTTGAGGGTATCAAGCAGTTCTACATCGCCGTCGAGAAGGAGGAGTGGAAGCTTGACACTCTTTCCGACTTGTACGAGACTGTCACCATCACCCAGGCCGTCATCTTCTGCAACACCCGCAGAAAGGTCGACTGGTTGACCGAGAAGCTCACTGCCCGTGACTTCACCGTCTCTGCCATGCACGGAGACATGGACCAGAACCAGCGTGACATGATCATGAAGGAGTTCCGTTCCGGATCTTCCCGTGTCCTTATCGCCACCGACCTTTTGGCCCGTGGTATCGACGTCCAGCAGGTCTCCCTTGTCATCAACTACGACCTCCCCGCCAACCGTGAGAACTACATTCACCGTATCGGACGTGGAGGACGTTTCGGACGTAAGGGAGTTGCCATCAACTTCGTCACCGCTGTATGTTTTTCCAAACTCTCAAACACGTTATTTTATACTGACAGTTTTCCAGGACGATGTCCGCATGATGCGCGAGATCGAGCAGTTCTACTCTACCCAGATCGAGGAGATGCCCATGTTTGTACCCTTTACTCCATATTCCGGTGACATTGACTAATGCCCAATAGGAACGTTGCCGACCTTATCTAAGTTCCCAAACGATCTTTTTGTCGTCTTTCTTTTATGGAGTTATGTGTTGTTCTGTCGATATTAAAAGTTTTCCTTTCCTGCTGTTTTTTCGAAAGGGGACATTTATTTAGGCTTTTTTGTTTCGTTGCCGGATTTGGCGGCCAGGGTCATGAATAAGTCATCTAAGATTGGATCTTTGATACCATGTTTGTGTCCTTTTTGTGTCTTTCCTTTTGTTCGTTTTATGTGGTACAACTGGTTGTTTCTGTTTCAATTTCATGGCCTCTCTCTAAATTGTTTCCTTAATCCGTGGAGTTGGAGTCCATCCACCTCTATGACGTCATCTTCGACTGCCTCATCTATCCTCGATACACAATAGACTTGAAACTGTGCTCTATACATAAGATTGCTTGACGCTGTGCAGCTGAAATGAGGATGTAACTACTCTGCTTTTTGTCGTTAGATTTCTGTAAATTACCCTACAGAAAATTTACCTGCATGGCCCAGTAAACTGTTAGATTTCTACGTTGTCGTTGCGTGCCTTTTGTGTTTGTCGAGCTGTCGCTCATGTCTGGTTAAGCTCACTTTGACGCGGCCGAGTGAGATGCGTGACGTGCCAAGACCGACGACGTAGCCGGTGATCTGAAACGCAGGATCCTGGTCGATCTAGGCAGAGGGGAAGCTCCATCTGAGCACGTCCAACCCCCATCATTTCCCCACCATCGAGATAGCAGCGGAACCACCAGTTTACATCAGCTTCCCGAGCTTATCTTAGACGAAAACCACCGAGCTAAGCTACCTGCACCGTTTTTCGCAGGACCACAGCTGAATTACCGCGAGAGTACCCCGCCAAAGCTCACCTACCTTACGTCACAACCACATACTACTATGGACGATAACTTCGACTCAGTACAGTGGCCGGTAGAAGATGAAGACTTTCCGATCGATTATGCGCACCCAGGATCGAACGGTATCGCAAGCTCAAGCGAACCAGTACAAGCTGGACTAAACGCAGATGCCTTGGATCTGGCAGGTGTTGGAAAAGGTGTTTTGGAAACGACAGTGTCTTCTCCGCAGACAGAAAGCAATGGAACTAAGGATGCCTATGTTTCTTATCTTGTCACGACGGAGGTAACACTATCACGGTGATGCTTTTGTGGTTATGAATGGTGGCTGATCGCAGGTGGAATATCTTCATAGACCGACTTTCCAGTGTTCCAGAAACCTCACGTAGAGGTAAGAAGAAGATTCACAGACTTTGTATATCTATGGACAGTACTCTCCAAAGAATACGTCGCTGTTGCGGTTCCCCCGCTACCTGACAAACATAATATGGGTATGCTCTTACCACCCTGGAAACCGCAAACTGCACATCACTGACAAACAATATAGCATACGTTCGTGGTGACCGCTTTGGAGCAGAATTTACCCAGCGTCGTGCTCATTCCTTGCACCGCTTCCTGAAGCGCATATCCCTTCACCCTGTCCTTCGCCGCGCAACCACGCTCACTATTTTCCTCGAGTCCCCCGACTGGAACTCCCACATGCGACACCGACCCACTCGGGGTTCCACATCCTCACAAACAGAAAGCGGCGGTGTCTTCGACAGTCTCTCTGACACCTTCCTTAACGCCTTCTCAAAAGTCCACAAGCCCGACCGTCGCTTCACCGACACTCGTGACCGAGCCGACAAGCTTGACGAGGATCTTTCCCACATCGAACGGATCGTAGCACGGGTAGTCAGAAAAGAAGCAGATCTTGAAACAGACTATGCCGACTTATCAAAAGAGTTTCAGAAAATCGTCGAGCTGGAACCAGAGCTGGAACCTTCGATTACAAGCTTTTCTACAGGAATCAGGAAGACTAGTGAGGGTCTGAAAACGTTGAAGGAACATACAGACCAGGATTATCTTTCCTCACTTAGGGATATGGGAAACTATATCGTTTCCTTGAAACAACTTTTGAAGACAAGGGATCAGAAACAACTCGATTATGAGGGCTTGACAGACTACCTCAGCCGTGCCCAGATGGAGTGGGATCAAATCTCCAACGCTCCGGTCGGTTCTACGGGACTTGGAGGACCGGCAGGTTTCTTGAGGTCGAAGCTGGAGGATGCAAGAGGAGTTGATCATGAAGCTTCACGCCAGGAAAGGGTTACAAAGCTTGGGCATAGAATTGATGCCCTTGTCCGGGAAGTCGAGGATGCGAGAAAGCTTGCTCAATGCTTTGATGACGAGGTTGTGACCGAGGTTGCAAATTTTGAAAGGATCAAATGTGTAGAGATGAGGGATACGTTGGGCGGGCTTGCAAAGGCGAATGTCGAGTTTTATAAGGGGATTGCGAATACTTGGGAACAGGTACTGAAGGAGCTGGGAGAGGAGGAGGAGGCATAGGATGGAGATGAATGATCATCCTGGAGATGTGGTAATAGGAATGCGGAGGTAATGTTACGGCTGATGTTATGTCGGTTATGTGCTGTATGGCGTAGATGCAAAATGTACTATGATATCAATAGTAGTTGTTTTATGGGCATCTGAAACTTTGGGGTCTGTAAAAAACTGCAGACCATGGTAGCTGCGTCATGACATGTGAACTCGATGTACATTTAGTTAATAGTCTACGGACCAGTACTTAGTTATAACAACCTATTCACATATCTCAGTAGCCTTCTGTCATGACATTCAAGCGAAGATAAACCCGTCATGCTTCATGCATACCCAGACTCAAGAGTCCGAGCCTTAGGATATCTCTATCACCATTTCAGCATCGTAAAACCCAAAACATTGTTTACAACCATAACATTAAACAGTCCACGGATCATTTCATCGGTCTTGATCCTGTTCATCCTTCTGAAAAGACATGATTCACATGAACGAGCTATGAACCAAAAGTCCTAAGGTTACGATAAGTATGTCGGAATAGTAGTAGCTGTTAAATTCCATAATCAAGGGGGTCAGGTCTCAGAAATTTGATTAGGATGGCAGAAATTTGGTAGCGATATATGGCCCCGTTTCACAGCAAAGCGTAATAGCAAAGGCACTTGAACAGCTCTATGGCAAGCCCTCTAGTAAGGCTCTAGTGATAGAATGCAAGGGAAAGCTAGTTGAAAGTTGCAGCTGGATCGAGGGTGAGGGTGATAGAGCATGATGGGGAAGGAGGATGGAGGGTTGAACTGGGGGTGAAGGAAGTGGGTTAAAGGGGTGATAGATAGATGTGGAGGTGATAGTTGGATAATGGTTCAGTAAAGGGACATTGTCGACTTGAGGGATTCACGGGATATGACTACTATAAGCTTGTCCAGACCGAGTTCTACCTATTCCTTGGACTTTGTTACGATATCGGAGACCATTCTCATACAAAGTGAACACTGTGAAGCATTAAAATCCTAGCTATTGCATATTACCAGGATAGTATATCTAAAAACTAGAAAACTCTATAAGATTACAATAAACAAGACGCCAAGAAAAACGCTAAACAAAACTCCAAACCCCCAAACATGAAGCTCAACTGGCTCATAATCGAGTGATATATTCTCTATTTTTCCAATCCGGCCTACCCAGACCAACTAACACTAAGCTTTTGCTCGTATTCGCTCCATCCTGTTGGGTCCGGGGTCGTTGCGGGATTCATCCACCCTGCTTGAGGGGGAGCTTCGCTGCGTCCCTTGGCTTTTGATCTGCTGAAATACAATTTTCTACAATTGTCAGGGGTGGCGGGTGGTTGAAGTAGAGGAGTAGGCTGGCTTCCGATTTTTGGAGGGTGTCCCTGGGAGATTTGGTTGATCATGAAGAACAACATCTTGGTCCTGACTCCTTGGAAGTTGAAGATAAATAGCGAACGTGTATACTAAGCGAACGTATACTAAGCGAACGGGGTTTGTTGAAAACTTGAAGCGATTGCAGAATCCCGAGGGCTAGTGAGTGCTGGATGATATATTTGTCGGAGATGGAGTTGCAGAAAAGATCTCGTCGGAATCAGTGGTATTTATAACCCCCTGAGCCCTGTAATCTGGAACTTCAGGGTGCGGAATACCCGCGAATGTCTATTGGTCACAAATGTTGAAGGCTGGGAATAGAAGGTTATACCGATGGAAGTGAGGGGACCCTGGGGTTTCTAGAATGCGAGAAATCGGGAGGTTGACGAGGGTGTGAGGTGGCGAGAAAAAACTTCACGGGTGACTAGTGCGTGGCAAGTACCTCTATGGTAGCCTCGAAGATGGGAATTCTGTTGTTTCGTTTTTTGAAGAATTTTTCTTTGCCGCGTACCTTCAGCCACTCCTGCATTTCCTTTTAGCTTACGCGAGTTTGGCGATGGAATCTCAGACATAACAAACTTTAGTTACATACGCCTTTTAAAACATCATGGGATATGAATAAGACCAATTAAACCTCGTTCTGATAGCAACATGGGAATCTCTTGAAGAAAATGCGTTGGCGTCAAGATCTCTCGACGTGATAATCCATGATCTTGACGCCCAAAGAGCAGGAGGCGAGGTTTCACCCCGGGCCCCTATATACCATGGTGTCTATCGACGCCATAAGATGGAAACTCACCGCGTGTCCCTGCATGAGGCGCAAGCGTTGCATATGGGCTACCATGGAAATTCTAAAATGGACGTTCCTTGCAGATTCCAGAAAGACAGATAGCGTTGACGAATTACATATGTACAACATGCCATCTCGGTGGTAGTTACTCCGGGTTTTGGTAACGGTTAAATATTGTCACTGATAAACTTTACGGGGCGAATCGCCTTTTATAGAAAAGTTTAGTATGGGTTCATGTGAATCACCAGAGGAGGATTGAGCAGTGTTTAGGTGTTTTTAATAATTTTATGTGCCATTGTAGGTGAGGGTGAGGGTGGATAAACACTACACACATGATGATTCATGAAGTTGGAGCTGACGTTTCGACAGTGATGTGATGTAACAACCTGGTGGGGAGGGGGTTATCATTTAGTGGGCTACGCGAGAATCTATCCGGCAGGTCGGTTTCTTGCTGCACTACTCTAGACTGATACACATATCAATTTCTGCGTGTCTTTATAATTCATGATTTGCAGAGCGAAAGCAATTAGTGTCTACCTAGTTTTCAGTGACATCATCACATAAATCAAATTTAAAAGCAGTAAGTTTTAACCGTAACCCAGCCCGAAACAAAAACAGAAACGCTTCTTATCACAGTAAAAAGAGACCTACGCCCATCAACCCATAACCGGAACCATGTATTGGAAATCCCCAAACTTGCCATTCAGTAAATTAAATTCTTAGTTGTCCGCCTTCTTGGTAGCAGCCTCTTCAGCCAAGAGCTCACGCTGAGACCGCGCTCGCTTCTCGTCCCACCATTTACGCTCCTCCGCAGCTTCGATCTCGACCTGCTCTGTACGCTCACGTAGGCGGTCGTGGTTGACCATCTCGTTGGCGGTCTGGAAAATGACCTGTCCCCAACCCTCCTTATAGGCGTTGGCATCCATTACGACGTCACGGAGTTCCTACAAACATCGTTAGCAATTGGCCTCCACACGTCAGGAATTGTAAGCTAGATGAAGAGCCTTGAGCAGTGAGAGTTGACAACTGGTGTCACCGCTTGCACAACGTTGGACAGCTCAAAGCTCACAACGCCTAGACCCCAGATAGCTCTCAGACCGTCTGCCAGTACATACCTCTTCCATCTCAGCCTCGGCCTGCGAGAAGCGTGTCCACACATCATCGCCGACACATCCCTTCTGTAGCAACATTTGTAAAGGCTGCTTGCTCTGCCGAAGAGCCATAAGCCTTTTAATATCCTCCTTTGCTCTTAGCATCAATGCGGCCTTCAGCTGGCTGTCCGGAGCTTCGTTCTCTCCCTCGAGGTGCAACAAAGAGAGGTAAATGTCGCGCGTGGTGTGTGCCGGGAACCACGGTTCGAGTGCTGCTGCCTTTGCTGCCTTACGTTTCCTGTACAGCGAGGAGAAAGTTCCCAACGAGCCGACAAGAACAACGATATAGCTGAGGGGCGCAATGAGCGAGTAGAAGAAGTCGAGGGTGGGGAGCTGCATGATGGGCTAATGCGCGTGGAAACTGGCGTTGGAGCTCGTATTATAATTTGTATAGGTTAATCGAATATTGGATGCTCTGGTGAAATTAAGGAATCGGGTCGAAAGAGCGTGGCGGAACAGGTGGAAGCCGGCTATGTTGCTATGATGCTCACGGAACAGAGCTCAGCACACATGAAAACACAAAAGACATTTGTCCTCTCAGAACTCCAGGGGTACCTAACCCTTGTCCGAGCGCGTTTACGTTACCTAATTGGGCTGCGCTTAGTAAGGTAGCCTGTGGTTGCTGACTGTGTCTTAGCTTGGCGAGCTACGGCTTAGAGTTCAAAGTTACGTCAGAGTGCCTCCGCGTCGAAGTTGACCTGAGCGTGTTCAAGGGAGTTCCAAGCACAACTCATCGACGCCATCCATCAACAAACCCCCGCTATCACCGTCGCCACCTTACCTAGCCACAGCCTTTCCCATCATCCGAGAGATACTACCAAACGATTTCAGATAATCGATTCCGTTCTTTGTCGCAGCTCATCTCTCTACGAGCGCTATGCCGCCTTCCACTATGATGCTCCGCTTCCGCACACCGGATGGCATGCTCCGTATCCAACTTCAGCTTGCAGAATCTATTGCAAGTTTACAGAGCAAGGTATCTTGCTTTCGGCGCTCCTAGTGATGTTGGTTTATGAGACAACGCTCTAACAAGCTGTAGCTCGTTGAAGCAGTTCCGAAGGATGTCCAGCCCAATAGCTTTACCCTCTCCGACGAAAAACGCACTCACACTTACGTATTAAGCGATATTCTCAACAAACAGGTCCAAGATTTGGGACTGAAGCATGGAGACATGCTCTTCCTAGATTACACTAAGGGAGCTGCACCCACTGCCGTCGAGTCGACCGCCGCCACAAGTGTTCGTTTAAATGGTCAGCCGGTAAAGCACTCCGATGATATATCACACAAATACACCAGAACTACCGCAGGATTGGCTGCCCATGATGTGGTAAAGCATGCGGACCCTTGGGAGACGGTTGTACAGGACGAGGTGGACGATACGCTTGAGAAACTGGATGGAAAGATTTCTCGGAAGAAGGATCACAAGATGTGCAAACATGGTGACAAAGCAATGTGTGATTACTGTATGCCAGTGGAACCTTACGACTCGAAATACCTCACCGAGAATGGAATCAAGCATCTCAGTTTCCATGCCCACCTTCGAAAGTCGAACACACTCACTAATAGGCCTGAACTGAAGGCCTCCTACATTCCGCCGTTGAATGAGGATAACTATAGAATCAAGAAGAACTGTCCTTCAGGCCACGCTGCATGGCCGGAAGGAATTTGTTCAAAGTGTCAGCCTTCCGCCATTACCCTCTCACAACAAACCTTCCGGATGGTGGACCACGTGGAGTTCAGTAATAGCGAGACGGTCGATAATTTCATAGAATTCTGGCGTCAGTCTGGAAAGCAACGAATTGGTTACCTTTATGGGCGCTATGAGCCGTATTCGGGAGTACCATTGGGTATTAAAGCTGTTGTTGAGGCTATTTACGAGCCTCCCCAGGTCTCTGAATCAGACGGAGTCACGCTAAGTTTACCATGGGATAAAGAGAAGGATGTCGATGCAATGGCGGCCCTCTGTGGACTACAAAAAGTCGGTATTATTTTCACTGATCTAACAGCCGATGAAGAAGGAAAACCAATCATCAAACGACACATCGATTCATACTTCCTTTCATCATTGGAAGTTGTCTTTGCTGCTCGTTTACAGGCATCACGCCCCAGTCCCAGCAAGTGGTCAGAAACTGGTTACTTTGGATCCAAGTTTGTCACCTGTGTGGTATCAGGTGAAATGATAGAGGCAGGCGAAGAGAAGCAACGTGGAATCGGAGTTTCTGCGTATCAGGTGTCTAACTCAGCCGTGGAGATGGTTCGCGCAGACATTATTGAACCCTCTACCGAGCCTGGTAAGATGCTAGTACGGGAAGAAGATGGAAAGTCACGATACATCCCCGAGGTGTTCTTCAGACATAAGAATGAATACGGTGTCAACGTCCAGGAAAATGCAAAGCCAGCTTTCCCGGTCGAGTATTTGCTAGTTTCACTGACCAATGCTTTCCTACAACCGCCGAATCCTCTGTTCAAAACCAACAAATTCCCTATAGAGAACCGTGAACACGAAGGACGATTCATTAAACCGGACTTTGATGAGCTTGCTACTCAACTTGGCATCAAAAACGCAAGTCAAAACGGTGGCAGTACTGCGATATCAGATTTCCATTTGCTTTGTCATATTAAGCTCTTGGATATCCTCGGCCCGGTTTGTGTCTCTCTCAAGTTGTTTCTATCTATTTTGTTTCTTTTGCTAATTCAATGGGATTGTGAAACAACAGAAAGAACTGGAGCTTTTGGCACAGTTTGCAACAACCGGCGATATGAATATTGGAAACCAATTGGTTGGATCGGGCAACTGGCAAACCTTGATTACAATCATCAGAACGAGCGGTGGGTTATCCCCCCAGCCTTTTATTTCGACAAAGCGGCGCTTTGAGGATGAAGATCGAGCGACGGGCAGTGGCAGTGGCTCGATGAAAAATGACAATGATGAACGCCTGACTAAACGATTGAGGGGTGTTAGTTTGATGGATCCATTGTCGCGACCATAGCAAGAATTGCGTGCGTAACCTACTTCTCTATTTTTACCACACGTTTTTCAGTAGGAATTAGGAGGTGTTGGCTTATTCGGGTTTTGTTTTGGAGTCGAAATTTTTTGTGGGATGGAATGGGACGTGACTTTTGTACATTTTGTCACTGGGCTGGCTGGACGGAGGTGAATGAATTCGAGACGAATGATATATAATGATTTGATGGTCGAATCTGAATGTAGATTACCCTACCCTACATGAGCTAGTGCATAGCCTGATCCCTGCACCCAAAAAATTAAAGTTAGCAACACCAAGTAAAAAGTTCCGCGTGCACCCAGAACTAACACCACCGCGAAACACGATCACAATGTCTACAGGCGATATGCAGTCCACCCCGTTCTTGAAACAGCTCGTCGCGAGCGGTGCGATTCCTTTCCAGGTAATTGTACAAGAAGAAATCTAATATGAAGTAGACAGACCTACTCGCGACAAGGCCGTCGCCGCTCTAAGATCTTACCTTACTGCCACAAGGACCTTCTCTAAGATGGACCTTCTTAAGCTCTGGAAGGGATTGTTCTACTGTAAGCCTACCATGAGCTCTTTCTTCCTCTCACCCAGCGCCTCTGTACCCTAGAAGCCGAACAGACCTACTATTCTCATCCCCCATCCTCCTCCACCTCTACCTAGACTCTGTTAACTCACCCTCTACTCTTAACCTCCTACTAAACAATTCACCCACAGGCTACTGGCACTCCGACCGACCCCGTTTCCAGCAATCACTCTCCGCCGACCTCGCCTCCCTCCTCCTCCCCATGTCCCCCACCAACGCCCTCACCTTCTACCGCGCCTTCTGGGAGACCATGACCCGCGAATGGTCCGGTATCGACGTTCTCCGTATCGACAAATTTCTCATGCTTATCCGTCGCTACTTCGCCGTTGGACTTCGTTACTGCAAGGAGCGTGCTTGGGATGTCAAGATTCTTGAGGAGTTAGTGGTGGAGACTATGGAACAGATTCCTTTGGATCCTAAGAACCAGAAACTACCCGCTGGTGTAAGAATTCAGTTGTCGGATATCTGGACGGAGGAAATTGCAAAGGTACTAGGGGAGGGTGCAACGAATGGAAAGTTAGGTGAGGAACAAATTACGTTGTTGGTTAGGCCGTGGGAAAAGATGGCGAGAGATGGTGCACAGAAGTTGTGGAGGACGAGGGCGAAGGAGTTGTTGGCGGAGGAGGTATGGGTGGAGTGGGGCTACACTGGGGAGTTTGCAAAGAAGGAGGAGCCAGTCGAGGATGAAGAGGAGGAGGAGTGGGGTGGATTCGCGTAAAAATAATACCAGGGAAGCCGAGATGGTGGCGAAGCTGGGAAAAGTAATCTGATACAGTGGGAGTGGGGAGTGTTAATGGCGCTTGGGACTCTTTTTTTGTAAATTATCATTGCGATTTTTGATGAGACCTACATAGGAAGGAAAAGTTTCTGTTTACAAGTCAATTCTAGTTTTTCTTTCAAAGGATTTTCAAAGAATCTCTCTCTCAAAAAAAGCATCAAAATTAGCCTAGATATTCGTTTAAATTCAACCATGGAATTTAGGCATGCGTAATTTACGCGTAACTTTCGCTTCGCATGTCCCCGAAACACGCTGGCTGCGGCCGGGGAAGAGGCGGGGCTTCTGGCACCACCTTAACCGCGCTCACCGGGGGTGCCATGCGACACCTTTAAAGCCCCACCCCGCACTCGCGCCCGACCCAACGTCACCATCACCACCCGCAACAATGGCCTCCAACCTCCTCCGTCTCTCCCGTCCTCGTACAATCGCCTGTATCGGCCGTAACTACGCCGACCACATCGCCGAGCTAGGAAACACCCGTCCCACCGAACCTTTCTACTTCTTGAAGCCGGCAACTACCATTCTTCAACCTAAGGCTGGACCTATCCTTGCTCCTAAGAACTCTAACCTTCATTATGAGGTTGAGCTTGCTGCGGTTATTGGAAGCACTGTCGAGGAACTTCCTAACTCGAAGGAGGCATTGAAGGCTGTTAAGGGTTGGGCTGTCGGAATTGATATGACTGCAAGAAACTGTAGGCCCCCAATAATGGAATTCTGATTCACCCCGGATCCAGAGCCTGAGGAATACCAAATTGGAGCTCGAGGAGCGCTCCTGAATTCCCCACTACCTTCAGCAGCGAGCCAGTTCCATTCCATCAGCTTCCTCGAAAGCATAGCATTACTTCTGATAGTCCAGCTAGCTAACATCTTCTTCAGTCCAGGAGGCTGCCAAAAAGAAAGGACTCCCCTGGTCCTTATGCAAAGGATTCAAGACCTTCCTCCCAGTCTCTCACTTCATTCCCGCCAGCAAAATCCCCAACCCCCACGATGTCGAGCTCTACCTAAAAGTCAACGGAGAGCTTAAGCAATGCGATAAAACCTCACTTATGCTCTTCGATATCCCTCGTTTGTTGCAGCATGTTACTTCTGTCATGCCCTTGGAGGAGGATGATTTGTTGCTTACTGGTACCCCTAAGGGTGTCGGCCCGGTTGTTGATGGGGATTTGATTGAGGCCGGTATTAGGGTGAATGGAATTGAGTTGGAGGAGGGAAGGATTGAGGTTAGGGTACAGGAGAGGGAGACGGGGTATAATAGTGGGGCGAAGTTGTAGAGGGATAGGGAGGGGAATGGAGGCGGGGGGTATGAGGGGGGATGGGTGATGTGATGGGGTGTGAGGACTTGGAGATTCTACGTTCGCAATAATAAGTTCGGGTGTTGAATGAAATATAGTTTCTGTATCCAGCTTGGTAAATTTCAGAAAAGAGGACGCCAGAAGAGGATTCACTAAGATCATTTTCGAGTAACCGTAGGGAACTGCTTTCGAAGGCTCGAAAAATATCGACATTGTTACCGGGGTACTCTCATTCCATACGTCAAACAGATAAGAGAAGTTTGGATAAGAAGAATTTCTCAGGATATTGTTGGGGTTTTTGGTAGGAATATGCATGAAAGATACATTTTGATCAAAGAATTGTTGAAAAAATGAGAGTGAAGACAAGACCATCGCAAATGATACCCATCCAATGTTAGGAAAACAAAAACAGTCCTAGAAAAAGAAAACAAATCATATCTGATAAGTATCAAGGAAACATCACTCGTCGAACCCGGAAACTGCGAGATACACTAAATCCAAAAAAACAACATAAATGTAAACAGAGCTACATCAAAACACTCTCCACTCTCGCCCTTCTTATTCTTGCAATCCAACTTTACCCAACGCTCTTCGTCATCTGTTGCCCTTGCAATTTTTTTGATTAATTCATTTATTGGCTGTCCCCAGTCTAGGGCACGACAATATACCGCCTTCCTGAACTTATGGTAGGCCCAAAGCGCCCAGAAATTGGATTAATTCCTGAGCTCCTTGAGCGTTCCCATTTCCATCACCATCGCCAATCCCATACATTATATGACCCGCTCCGTCCCAGGCCATGAGTTCTTCCTCCTCTTCGTCTTACGTTGCCCTTGCGACGCTTGCCCTTCGGTGGCATCGATCTCTTCCGGAACGGTTGGAGAGCTGGAAGGAAGAGGAAGGTTCTTGCGACTGTCGGTATCGATGCCGGCCTTCTCGTATTGGATCCTGGATTTGAGAATATCGACGATTGAATAGTGACCGCGCTCATGGGCCATTGACAACGCGGTTCTTCCGTAACAGTCGCGTGCGTGGATATCGATATCCTTCCTCTCAAGTAGAATACGCACAATATTCTCCTGCCCACACTGGATTGCATTTATCAATGCCGTGCTTTGGTCTATATAATGACGAGCGTTGACATCAATATCACTTCTTTCTAGAAGTAAACGCATCGACTCCTCCTTACTATAACGGGCCATTGACAGAATAAGTGGCATTCCTTCGTTTGTTGCGTTTGGTATATCGTTCACCTTAACCTCCTTCCTCTTCAAAAGAAGACGTACAATCTCCATGTGACCTTTCTCGGACGCCTTCAGCAACGCGCTGTTAACGCTTTGTGATAGAAACCCCCTCTCACAAGGCACATGCGCCGGCACTTGTTCCCCAGGCACCTGCCGTTTGAAGATCGAGAGTTTTCATTCCTAGTAGCAGAAGAGTACATTCGTAATTCCCGCGAATGGCTGCCCAATCAAGTGGTGTTTGTTTATAACAATCCTTTGAATTGATACCCAGATTGGAAGTTTTCAGTAAAATACTGAGAACTTCTGTAAGACCAAAGTACACGGCTATATGTAAACCATGTGCTCTCTGGAGTCTGGTCAAATCAAAATAACCGGCCCTAACCAAAGAAGGGAGATTAACCGGGTCGATCTGGATTGCTGAATGAAAATAAATCGAAATACAATGCGGTTTTCGTTCATTTGATAAAACTTCTACAGCAAGAGATGTAATTGCGGGCGTGGTTTCCGTTCTTACATGATTACCCCAGTATTGAATGGCATACCCTAGAAGTAAAAACCTATTTAAACGACCTTCAAGGATAGATGGGATGTCTTCCAATTGCGATGAAGAGGTTGGACTCGATGGTTCTGATTTCCAAAACTCAATTTGCCTATCGTCATTGAACTGCATGGCCACCTCGGAATATTTTGCCATCCTCGTATTATTTTTTGAGATAGTCGTTAAGGGATTTGTGGACGAGACGGATGGTTAAAATTTCCTCGTCAATGATGATAAGACCGAGACACCATTCTACAAGTGACTTTCCAGTTGGAAAGTTATCCCAGTCAATTGTTTCTCCCTCATCTGAGTCGTCCCCTGAATCATGGGAATCGAAAGAAACCGAAAGAGCGTGACGTAATTCGGTGACAGTAAGCTGTCTTTCGGCGAGAAATGTCCATTTAAGCACATCGATGGCTTGGATAGCTCGCTCGGATTTTTGGTTTCGGATTCTGCCGATGGTGTCTTCGAAGGCCGTTGCAAGTTTTACAGGCATTGTACATAGCGCTTTCCGTCTTTTGCTGATAGTCGTTTAGTCCAAGACTGTTTGAATTTGAAGAGCCGGGAGTAGGAACCTAAATTTTGGGAAGTCAGCTCTACTGTCTAGAGGCGTAGAAATCATCATGAATAATTAGTCTTTGGAAACTAATATCTTGTCCGAGGTGTTCACGATCCGTTCTAAAATCTCGGCCTTCAATGTGTCATTCATGCAGTCATGATTATCGTCACACTCGATCGCGTGTTCGACATATCTCCGGATGTCATCAGAGTTTGCCTCTAGAAGGATATGCGTTAGGTTTCCGAGGTCGGGATACTGCCGTACATAGTCTTCCAATTTGACATGAAGCCTGCCGGTGGTGAAAATCCGAAACGAGCATTCTTGGCCACAGTCTTTCGCAATCATTGCCAGGTATTGCAGTAAAGTACTACGATTCTGTGCTTTGCATTCATCCAGTGCGTCGACGCATAGATAAACGTTAGATAACCGCCTGACAGTCTTCGCAAGCAACTGTCGCACCTCATCCAGCTTGAAGTTCTTTTCCTGATCCTACCGTTTTTGTAACAAGCTAAAGACGTCTTGTGGGACTGACTTAGATTCGCTCAGAGTGGATAGAACCTGCTTTAACAGAGCACCAATCATGCTGAATGGAGTTTGGTTCTTCTCGTCCCGGTAATCACAGTAAAGATAGGCGACACAAGCACGGCTTTCTGGTGATTTCGTAATTCTGGTGCCGAGTTCATCGACCACGAGGGAGCTATCATGAATTACGGTCAGATAACTAATATTTGTGTGGAGCATCTTCTGTACTCTTTGGGGTATCTTACCAGATCACAGACTTTCCTGCACCAGGAATTCCAGAGCATGCAAGAATAGAGCTAACGTCTGAGCCTGGGGTTCGATCACTTAACCACTCTTGAAATTTTGGCTCCAGTAAGAACCAGTCTCCAGTTCCCGGTAGTCTTTTTTGTCGAATATCATGGTGTCTCTTCTGAGGTTCTAGTGGTGATAGCCATGCCAGAATCTTCTTAAAGTCTTTATCTATGAAAAGATCAGCGTCTGAATTTTGCAAGAAAATCTATCATATTGACTATGGGGCCTACCATTGAATCTTTCCTGCAAACTATCCATACCCAACGATATGTTTTGAATGTCCCTCGCATTTGAGCTGGCACGATCAACTACCAGACTCTGAAGTTTCGAGATTTCGGCGCATTTCTCTATCAAATCCGGAGGTGCTGAAATATTCAACTTTTCCAGCCCAGACACAATGTTTTGTATATCCGCATGGTTTTGATCGAGTTTGGTTAGGAAAACTGAGGTCGTTTCCGAGAGAAGCTTTCTTGTAGAGGTTAACTAGCACACTGATATCATAAGAACAGGATCACAAACCCATTGGATACAGCTAGTGAAAGCTGGAAAGTCTGAATTGTGCGCTATAGTTCCACCAATGCCTCCTCATACTCTTCTTTCTTCAAGGGCCATGTGAAACGTGCCACGAGTACTTTGAGCTTATTACCATCAAACGAAGCTCGGAATCTATCTAGCTTTGAGTAGAGAAGCTTCAGGCGATCTTGACCGGATTCGATGGTCATGCGTAGAACAGATGTCTTCTCGAACCTCTGTTCCGTAAGATGGTCGGTGCGTAGGAACTGGACCAAATCTTGCAAAACGTCTGATAGAGTGGTAATCTCAGCGAGAAGATTCTGGGCCTCTTCTGGTGCGGATTGAGCGCCATCCATGAGGCCTTTCAGTATCCCGGCAGTACCCACAGCCAGGCTGAGGAGCCCAGCGGCGGAAGCGGAAACGCTCAGCGGATCCATGGTTTGAAATGAATAAATATCTTGTGATGGTAGCCGGCGCCGACGTGAGGGGTAGTGGAAGAAGAACTATGTATCATCCGAACTCCAGCGCTTAAGTTGTACGATAAGCCGCATGCCCCGCAGTTCGTGTAACCTTCTCTTAGTCAGTTTCGAACGGTGAGACTTCATGATGCGTACTGTTGACACAATACGAAAATTAAAACATTCGGCCATAAACATAAATCGGGTCCTCTAGGGATACGATAGAATGATGTGATTTAAGCGACCATCATAGATTTCTGGTCGTATTGCTGCTTGACGAGAAGGGATTGATGGAGGCGGAGGGCGTGATGCTAGAAGAAGAAGCAGTCGAGAGCTAGACAGAGGTGAAAGCTCTATTTATGGTGAAATTTGACCGCTTACTCAAATTCTCCGCCACCGCCACCCCCACTGCGCGAGTACCCGAACATGAGCTGAATCCAGCGAAGCTTTCTCAGCCATCGATAAAATATCACTAGAATTCCATCTCAAGTTAATACAACCAAAGCTCACAAGTAGCTACGAGTCCAACAGATTCTAATACCGCCGCCAGCAGCAGTATAACGCTTCTCGACGCTTCTAACCCGTTCGGATTGTTGAAGTGGTTTGTTACTAGTTCCCAGCTCGCGATGTTCTGGATATCTGAATAGTGCAGGATGAAGAGGTAACTTTTATTACTGTACAGTAGCTTATTTACGGACTTTGTATTTAACCTTAATATATTCCTCCGCTTATCTACTTATTCTTAAGAGCTCTGTAGCTTCTCTTTCTCAGTTACCCACCCCACCTCCCCAGACCACACATGAGTGCAGAATACTGTCTAGTAGGCTCGGTAATGACGGTGGCGGACACGGGTTCGGGCAAAGAAGGTGGATCAACCTTCGCCTTGCGCTTCCTCTGCTTCGGCGCAGTAGGAGCGGCCTGACCAGTCGTAGGGGTAGCAGCGGCAGACTTCTTCCTCTGCACATATGTCCGCTTACGCTTGACAGTAGCGCTTCCAGGAGCTCCAGGGGCTGATACTCCAGCAGGCACGACAGTCTGCGAGCCAGTGGCAACCGAAGGCGCGAAGGCCAACGCCATGGTTCTAGGAGCAACAAAAACAGGGGAAGCTAGTTGCACATCGATATATCAAGCAGCCTTGGGTCGATTGGGATGACTCGAGAGACCTGGAACGAGAGGGACAGAAGACCACCCGGATGTGGGTATCCCGAAGAAGCAGTAGGGGCCCCAAACTCATGGTGGTAGGGATAATCAGCGTGAATGGGCTGGTAGATGCTCTGAATGTTCTGGTTAGTGACTCATGTTATAACCTTACTATTACAGAATTCGGTTCAAAAGCTTAATTACCTCGCACGCGCGGCCGTCTTGCTCTCTACTAACCACGGTTAAAACAGCTCACAATCTCAGATGAAAGCACGACTTACTTCGGCGATTGGGTGATGGTCGTTCTGGTTAACATATCCATCTGGATAGTACTTCCATGGGCTCCCCAGGAGGACTTTGGATACTGCTCACAAGGTTAGAACACGTTACACGGCGTTGTCGATGTCGAAGGTTGAAGAACGACTTAGTCCTAGCTATACATGCTTTTCTCTACTAGCTCTCATCATCATTATCAGACGCTGTTCAGAAACTCCGAATTAAGTGTTGATGATAATAGCTCTGAGTTGTTGTGTATTGGGAGAGAAATGAAGGGTCGGCAGAACTAGGGATCCGGTATTACGGGGCCCGGGCGAAGTTGGAGTTGGAGTATGGAATCAGGATGCTGATTGAGTGCCTTCTCTAATAGGTTGTAACTTGTCAGCAATGCGTCGTTGCGTCCAGTAGAAATAAGGAAACCTACCAAGTTCCAACCGTAACAGGTGATGCTGGGTTTAATTTCGGTTTTGAATAAGAGCTCATTTGAGCGTTGGGTTGTTGAGACTCCAAATTCGGATGAGTTAATGCACCAGGTGGTGTTTGTCGACGTGTCAATAGGATGTTGATGGGAAAAGGTGAACAGGACAGAGAGAGACAAGGGGAAGGAGTGTAACAAGGTCCAGAGGTCCAGAGGTTCAAAGATCTAAAGGGCTCCATCTAGCTAGAAAACTGGCGGATACCGCCCTATTTTGACTTCATGAAACTGCGGTTGCGGATATTCACAGAGGGTCACTCGAGGCCGGGTTGTTTTCGTCGTGAGTTGTTTGTGCACAACGCGCTAAGTCATCCGCGGCACTGAAGATTGGTTGGGATCACTTTGCAGTTAAAAGGTTAATTAACCGCGATATAACGGTAAGTACATCGTTTAATAGCCGCCGTAACAGTCATCTTTACTAAGATAGTTAGATGATCAAGTACCTCGTTGATCACAACGTCGATTAAAGATACAATGAGAACGGTTTCAACACTTGATAGACTGCGTACGGCTTGCAAGTTGCGGCTTGTTACAAATTATAAACCATCTCCATGTAACTAGATGTCATAAATATTTACCTAATATCCTTCAATGAATATGGATTGATAACGAAAAAAAAAAGGTAATAAGATAAGTGACTGCTAGTAATAAATAACTAAGCTAAAGGCTAACCACAATGATAAACGAAAGCAATCCTAGATAAAAAATGAATAAAAGCATACATAGCTATGAACTCCCAAAAACGCCTATATACCAGCCCAGTAACATGCCCAAAAAATAACCCGTATCCTATCTATAACTGTGAAAAAAAGCGCTGCCGAAAAAGCTGATAATTATGTTCCTCCTCAAATCTGCACCTTATGTTTCCTCCTCAAATCTGCTCATTATGTTTCCTCCTCTCGATTCCTATCGTTCCCATCGTTCATTTGATCTTCCTCCTATTCCGAATCCTTGTTATAGATTCTCACTTCGCTGCGCTCCACCTACTCCGGATTCCCCTTCCTACACACCGCCGCAACCACACTAATATCATCCCACTTCCCCCCCTCAATGCCAAGTCCCTCATCAATACTCCTCTCCATATACGGACTCTCCGCAAACATATCCATCGCCGTCTTCTTGGCCTGTTCCACAATCCTTGAAGCCAGAACCTTCATCCTCCCTGCATCCCCTCCGGTTCCCGCCTCCCTTTCAATAACCTCCTCCGGCTCTCCAAGCACCTCTTCAATCACCTGCAAAATCTCCGCATCCCACATATTATCCACCAGTCCATCTGTAGCAAGCAACAAAATATCTCCATCCTGTACCTCCACTTCCTGCACCACCGCCTGCCCCGCCGGTGTATCCGGAGAATTCGTTCCAAGCTGCCGGGGACAATCAAACCAATGCCATTGTTCCTTAGTCCTCAGTAACCAGCCCGGTTCTTCTTTCTCCTCCACTACCTTTCTCCCCCACCTTGTCCTCTTAGCTGCCCCCTCTTTCTCCTGTATCTCTTGCGCTGTCGGTGCCTTCTTCGGCCTATAAACCATCCCCACCGAATCCCCCAAGTTGACAACCCTCAACGTATTCCCCTCTAACACAGCCCCACAAACCGTTGTAGTCCCCTGCCATATCTGATCCCTCCTCGCCCCCGCGTTGGTGGTAGCCATAAAAGTCTCATGATAAGCCTCCTGCAGGGACATAACCGGATCCACACCCCCCTCTTCCGCTGGTCTCTGGAACCCAAACTTCCCCCCGCAGAGCTCCAAGGACCAGAAATGCAGCATCAAGCGACTCCATAATGGTGCGTGACCGTGGGATTTCGTGTTCCAGGCCCCCACCCCGTCGGCTACGGCAAGGTAGTGCGGGGAGGTTAGGATTGCGTCGTCGCCGTTTGTGGTGCCTCGCAAGTGGCGGCCACCCTCGGGAGGGTCTAGGTCGCGGGCTCCTTGGCTCCCCCCACGACTGCTTCGCCCAGGAAGGGAGTGGGAGGTTAGGGGATCGCTGAAGCTGGTGGTGGGGGGCGTGTGGAAGGGAGGAGGGAAGGGGCGCGGGGGACGCTTGGCGAAGAGGCTGTGGGAGGGGATAAAGTGGAAGGGGGAGGGGGAGGTGGGGTTTGGGGGTTGGGTTGGGAGGGATGAGGAGGTGGTGCTGGAGTTGTTGGAGCGGTTGCGGATCTGTTGGAGGTGGGTAGGTAGGCGGGGTTTGGAGGTGCCGAAGTTGAAGAAAGTGCGGGCTTGGGATGCGGATGCTGATGCTGAAGCTACGTTGTGCGGGATGCGACGCGGAGGTCGGGATGCGGTTATGAGGGTGGTGCGGAGGACGCTGGAGAGGCCATGTATTCGCATTTAGGTGGGTGTTTTGTGTTGTGTGTTTGATGCGGAGATGTAGCTCGAGGTTCAGGTTCGAGATGGGGTTGAGGTTCGTGTAGCGGGGTTTGTGTTTTTGATGCTTGATAGGCGATAGGTAGATTGCTTTCGGTGTTCGATTATCGGGTGATTACTTGCTCAGCTGCAATGTAAATTCTTCGCGTAGATGGGGTATAAGATCTTTCTGTACTGAGTCAAGTAGATCTGGTAGGTAGGTAGATATCTTCGTCAATCGCTGGTAAGATATCGGTATTGGTAGCGGTAGCGGTTGAGGCTGTATCTCTGGGCGTGACTGTGTAGATAGTAGTTCGTTTGTTCGTTCGTTCGCTTGCTAGTCGGTGAAGGTCAAGCTTGGAGATGATGACGTTGTTTTTCGCGGTGATGGTGTTTTTCCGTTCTCAAATGTCGGAGCCGCAGAAATATAACGGTGTGTGTAGGGTACTTTCAACTTTGTAAAACTCAAACCCCCCGATCTATGGTCATACCCTTTACTTCTTATCCTTAAGCTTGTTACAATTCAGGAAGTTCTCTCGTCCCTTGCTTGCTTAGACTGTCCCACGTTGACCTACTTGCTTCTGCTTGTCAGGCTGCTTGCTAGATACGCCCGCTATGCTAGGGGTGGAAAGTAGCCTGAATGTGAATCCCGACAAAGCAGTGAACCAACAGAAAACCAGCGAAAGGGAGGCAGTGGTCAGTCAAAAGGGAACCCCGCAGGAACCTCTGACTGAACCATCCAAAAGAACCGCAAACCATCCACCAAAATGTTCTAGAGCATACAGGAGAACACTAGAATTCTAAAAGTAGCTATTTGCGAAGTCTTGGAAGGTGTTTTGGTTCCCTTTTAACTGGCTTGGAGAGCCCTTGGAGAGGCTGAGACCAGTCAAAAGGGACCCCAAAAGACCGCAGACAACCGAGTCATCTCGAAGCTAGGGCTGTGATCTTCTTGAAGTTGACTCTAGCTTTGCTAGCTTTGCTGAGACGCCGCTTCGACCGGAGCTTTCGCTCGTCGTCGCTCAGGATCGGAAGCTAGGGAAAGCCAGGCAACACCAGGCCAGGGCACCAGGTAAAATCTCAAACGAATCAACATCTATTTTACGCAAGCACGACTCACTAACGGGAGTTCCAGGGCGAAAAGCGTGTAGCAAGGCATAAAAAAAACCCGCAACGAAAACTAAAAGTGCCCGTGTCGTTATGGTTCATAAAAATTGATGACCGCTCATATGAAAACTTGCTATGGTTGGACGTAATTTTTTTTTTCACTCGAGTTACTATACTCTACTGGCGGACAAGGACGCAGGCGGCCTTTTAATCCCGCTTTCATCTACTTTTCAAATCTACAGCGCGCCGACGCTCCGCCAGCTCCCGTAGCTGCATTCCCTACTCGACATGCTGCTTTCGGAGCCGCCCTACGGTGGAATATTCGGCGATATCACGTGGGCATACCATGGACATACATAATTGATCATCGAGTTCATAAACAGGACATCGTATTCCTGCAGAACAGGACCGATCGCTTCTGGAAGTATATTTATGTATGCCCAGAGTTATGGTACTGTCCATCAGTTACGCCCAGCCCGGCGGTGTTGCTGCGGCCTCAGCCATGGACTTGCTGCACTTGCTGCGGTCGCCACTGCGGTCGAAATCGCGAACATCACCGGTGGTGTCTGCTTGGAAAGGTAAAACCTGCCTCAACAGGACGATCGCATAGCTATTTTATCCAGCGAGGCTACCAGACGCACAGAAGCTCCAACAGAAGCCCCAGAAACGGGGCTTGCTCTCCAACCATGTGCATACGGTTGGAACTTGGAGACTGAACGCCGCACAGATTCATTCCAGAAGCTAGATACTGTGCATAAACGGCGTTTATCTATGCACATCTTTATCAAAGCATAGAACACGCACCCCACCCGCCAGCTTCTGGAATGAATCTGTGCGTATACATACATACATTCGGTACCTGTGTGGAGGTGGAGTTGATGCGGCGTTATCGAGCTTCTGTGCGTACAGCAAAGTTATGTACCTGTGTGGGGAGCATGCGGCGTCGATGTGTCGATGTGGGGATAGAGTTTTTGATGTCCGTTCGCCGTCGTCGTGTCCCTAACTCTCGCCTCTCGTATCGAATCCATCGGTGAGAAAGTCTCAGGGTGCAGGCGAGAATCATCGGTAAGAAGTGGATACTCGAGTCTCCAGTCCGATTATACTCTAGAGTTGCAACTCTACACAGATCCATAGCTGTACATAAAAAGAACAAGATTCCTTCCTCCTCGTCGGTGAACGATAAAGAGTTTCAGTTACATACAGAACTCCAGTCGATAAATCCCCCGTATCCTAAAATCACCCCGTGACCGAGATAGTAACTACTAGTTTGAGTCCTTCTTTAAAGACAGTGTTTATGCTCACCTTATGTACTCTACATAAACAAAACCTTAGGTCCCCAAGTCTAAACAACTCGCAGACACATAACAGTTTTACTCTACAGTCGAAAGCTCCCCGTGCCCTGAGTAAGTCCCGAGCGTCGGCGTGTCGAATGCCCCGTGCTCTCCCTATTCTAGATATCCTTCCATCGTTCGCTCCGCTCGTTGCCGCAGTTTCGTCCGTGGTTCGTTCGCTTCACAGTGGATCCCAAAGATCTAGCCTGTTTCACTTTAGCATCGTGCGCCGGTGTTACCCGAGAGAAGCTTCAGGGAAGAAATTCCTTCCACGATTTTGTAGGGTTCATGCGCAGTGCGTTGCGTTGCGTATCCCTTCTCCGCTTTTCTCCACCATATCCTACTCTGCTGCTCCACATAGATATCCACCCTGTCCCCACGACGTAAATCAAAGCAAGCCAAGCAATTCATTATGCAAGTAATTCATCTTTCGAGAATTGCACACCGGTCTGCCTGTTACATACTCCGCTTTCGATGTGGTAGATCAAGTGAAGATGGTAATTGAGATCGACGCAAGCCGCAGTCGCTGAATGAGGATCAACTGCGCCTGCACGGCTGAAGCCTCTCTACTCGTGCGGTTATCGTGCACGTGCATCCATACATAGTTTCTACTTTACTCCATTTCTCATGTTCCGCTCCGTATGTACCCCTCATGAGACTTTGATGAGGATCTACTGCGCATGTATCAACGTTCGCCTGCGGCTATCGTGCACGTGCATCCCGCTCCGAGTCTTCCGTTTCACTAGTTATCACGTTTCTGTATTCCCCTCTTCATGTGTTTCACTTTAATCATATCAGGTCCACTGGAAGCTTCACTTATCACTCACTGCTTCACCGCTTCTCTCACGTTACCCATGTGTTCAACTATCACTCATGATCACCGTTTCACTAGCAGGTAGATATGAACCTCACAGTACCCGCATCGTAGATACCCAAACAAAGCTTCGATATATTCCGCTATTAAACAAAAAACACAAAACAAGATATCCACCCATGCACGGTAAAGTATCCCCTAAACCCCAATTTTTCATCATCAGGATTCCATTTGCTCACCTATCCGGTCTCCTACTCCAACAGCTCCTAGCTTGTTACAAGAATCACCAAAAACCTCCAATTGACCCAGCTCCACGCAGTACAGCAATCAAAAATGTTAACAGCTTTAATGTTCCTTCTCACTGAGCTCAGTAAGAGTTTTCTCAGCGGCCTTCTTCTCCTCCTCCTGCTTCATCTCCTTAACCTTAGCAAGCACAACCTCGCGGAAAATGGCGGATCTAGCGGCACGCGAAAGGCGACGGCTTGCGTTAGTTGATTTATCAGTTGGAGCTTTACCAGCGGAGGTAACACCCTCGATAGCAGCCTTTCCGATATCGGCGGAGAGGTCGGAGGATTCGGTTTCCTCTTCTTGCATCTTGAGAGCTTCGATACGGTTGGCAAGCTTGACCATCTCGATACCACGGCGGAGACGAGCCTTGGCCATAAAGCGCTGGAAGTCGGGCAAGATATCGTGCTCGGTGGCGGTTTCTCCCTTGAGCCATCTGTGGTTCAAAGCATCCTATTGGGGGGTTAGTCTTGTGCATGATAACGCACAGGAACCAGGTCAACTTACCTCAGCGGTGGGACGGTCATCGGGGTTGGGCTGTAAAAGCTCTCCAATAAAGTTCTTGGCGTCCTTGCTTACTTCCTTCCAGTAACGCTCGTGGAAGACAACTCTTCCGCTGCTGCACTCGTCGATAAGGTCCGGAAGACTCTCACTGCGGAATGGCGAGTAGCCACAAAGCAAAGTGTAAGTGATCACACCGAGCGACCACAAGTCAACCGGCTTTCCGTGTCCCTTCTTGAGCATAACCTCCGGAGCAGCGTATCCGAAGGAACCGGCCATGGTGTTGAGCATAGAGTCGCCAGAGTCGAGCATCTTGGCGATACCGAAATCCGCAAGGACGAGGGAGGAGTTGGCATCCTTGGTAAGGTAGAGGAGGTTCTCAGGCTTGAGATCTAAGTCATGTTCAGCGTTGTTCAGTTACTAGTTGACGTCATACATACCTCTGTGAACAATGTTGTTAGCATGAAGGTAGCTCACTGCGTCAAGGACCTCATGAATAATACGCGCGGCGTCCTTCTCAGTGAACTTTCCATAATCACAGATACGATCAAAAAGCTCTCCTCCGGTAGCAAGCTGCGTGACAATGTAGTACTTGTCCTGTGCGACAATTAGATGCCTATTGGTAGCTCCCGTAGTAGGGCGGAACATACTCTAGACTCGAACCAGTCGCGGAAGGCCACGATGTGAGGGTGGTTGAGCTTCTGCAAGAGAAGCAACTCGTCGTAGACCATCTGCTCGTTTCCCTTGACGTTTTTCTTCAAGATAATCTTGACGGCGCACTTTCCAGTAGGACCATCCGCCTCTCTGACAATACCGTAGGTACCAGCACCCTAATTCTATTAGATACCGGAATAACTCGACTTTGAACGACGTGCATACCAGGGTCTTGCCCATCTTGTATAGTGCCCTAGAGAGCTGTTAGCTTCTGAGCGTCGACCTGGAGATAGCTCTAATATACTTTTTGTCATAGCTGGACGGCTGGCCGTGGAGCTTGTTGAATACTGATGCGACTAATTTTTCAACACGTTTAGACCGAATGTAACTTGACCATGGCATTTCCCGCATTTTCACAGCGGGGAGTCGGGGGGATGTGAGGATAGAAGAAGGGCGGGTCCAGTAGGTGTAGCGAGCATGTAGGAGGTACGTCAAAGAAAGGACTAGGAAGACATACAACTCATCTTGGTACTGCACTTGTTATTACAACTCGATCGTTTCCGTTAAACGCGCGTATCCAAAGGTGCCTGATGGTAAGTCGAGAAATTGATTATCTTTTGTGGCTCTGCAAGACCAATCAAAGATTGAACAGCCCCGTTGTTGAACTGATTGGATTATGTCGTACTGTGAGCGGGGGAGCTGCAAGGCTTATTGCAGTAGCAACAAAGAAGCGTGCGTGCTGTTCTGCTGGGGGTTGCTGAGAAGCTGGAGGTGATGACAGTTGAAGCTGATCTGGGCGGGCAGGAGCTTTCGGGGTGGGGATGAATCTCGTTGGGGGCGGGATGGGCTGGTGATAATAAAAGGGACAGAGGACTCGCTTCGTTTGGCCTTGTGCTTGGGGGTTTGCTTCTGCCTGCTCAGTGCTCCTAGTAAGAGTGTAGCCCGTCTGCTTTAGCACAGGACCGACCAGCTGGAGAGGAGGAGCAGAGCGGGGGATGATGCTAGGCGCACTAAGGCAGATATGCAGACAGGGGACAGGGTGTTCGCTGGTGTTGCGGGCTGCTTCAATTTACCCCTCCAAGATCCACCAACCGTAATGGGGAGATGGGGTGAGGAATAGGTATGTGATGGGCGTCATGGAGGTGAAAGCAGCAGTCGAGGTCTCAGCATCAGTCATCACGTTATACGAGGAGCATCGGGGTTGCAGGAGGCTCAGAGCGCAGGAGGAGAGGCGGGGCTACAGAAGCGGGGAAGAGGCGAGGACAGGGACGGGCAGAAGGGAGTACAAGACACGATATTCTCGCCTACATTACACGAAAAGCTTGATCAATTGGACGTCTTCCGTCTGGCTGAGAGCTGCTGTCTGTCTTGGCGGCGGAGGAGAAACAACGCGTTTGGCTGTCTGTTCAGCTATGATGTGCTCACGTCAGGGTGCAGTGCTGCGTATGAGATACGGGTAGGCAGAACGGAAGGTAGAGTAGCGCAATTGGAGTGTTGGTGCATAGAGTCAGAACTGTGCATCGTTCACGAACACCGAACACCTGGATACGCACGCCGTTGTTTCGAAGAATTGTGGCGGGATGGCGCAGCAATTTCTATTAATATCCAACAAAGCAACCCCGCCAAGAGCCAAAACAGTTCTCCACGATCCGGAAAATTCATAGGGCTGAAGCGGCTATCTTACCGGGAGTACGTACATCACAGGTATTTCAGGAAAGGCGAAGGGGCTTCAAATTCAATTCATTTTACCAAGCGCCACATGTGAGTGATCGCAATGACAAGTGATGTGGGGCACTCGTCGTTGAAAAGGCGTCGTCATCAGCAGGTGGGAGCAATTCTGTGGGTTCTTGGCAGCTGTGTCTGAGAACATTATCGATCGAGTCTGAAATCGAGTGATTTAAATGAAACACAGCCAAAGACAGCAATGACGCAACAAGCACCCTCCTGGCCTCCTCTCCTCAAACCCTATCACGTGATCACACTTCCTACCCCTGTCTAAAAACCCCACATTTCACGTGCCCTCAACCCTGCATGGAAAGTTCATGTCAAGCTACTGCGCATCGTCTAATCGATAACAGACACCCCACCACAAATTTCTCGCGATGGCGCGAACCTCAAGTCTCAACCCGAAGGACCCAAAGGCTGAAACAGTCTTGACTGTGTGCGTTTACCTCTCCAAATTGCTTTCTAAAGCTTTGCTTTGGCCTTGCAAGCTTCGCTTCGAGCTTTGTAGCCTTTGCAGACATTGCGGGCTTCGCTTCGTACACTTGATAGCACCTAACGCGTAAAACTACACAGGCGCCCCTGGCCTTCCTCTCAAGCCGTCTCCCACAAAAACCTCCTCCGCGTCTACCTTCCCACGGGAATCCTCGTCTCTCTCGGCATCAAATCCGGTGAAGCTGTCCAAATCGCCCCCAAAGACCCCGAGAACCCCTCTCAATCCAAATGGTGGCCTTCCGTAGCCTGGCGCGCCGAATCCCCCGAGGTTCGTGGCGCCGCTTTGGTGTCTGAAGCTTTCCGTGGCCTCTTGGGAATTGGTTTCGAGCACAAGGTCCTGGTTAGAAGGTATCAACAGGATGTTAGGGAGGTGGATAAAATCACCCTTAAGGAATTACTCGAGGAGGAGGATCCAAGGATGAAGGCGGGTGATAGGGATGGGTGGAGATTTTTCTTGGAACACATTCTTTGTGAGTTACTGCAGACTTTGTTATTATGCAGTGGTGGGCTGTATTGGGTGCTAATAGCTTTTTACAGTGGAGATGAAGTACACCTATGAAGGCGCGATCCTTTCCGACATCGCCTATAAAGGCCGTAAACGCACATTCCGGGTCGAAAAGATAATCCCCACCGAACCCATCCCCTCGCCAGAAGAAGGAGAAACCCTCCCAATCATCCCGATCTACAAATCCTCCGAGATCTCCGGCGTCAAGCTCGTCACTGAAACCGTTGCCGAGCCCCCCAAGAAAGCCGCTGCCAAACCCGCCGCCGCTGCAGCCACCCCAACCGACACCCCCAAAGTTCCCGTCCCAGTAAAGAAAGGTAAGGCAACCGAGAAAGTCTCCATCAAATTCCTCCCATCTTCTGGTGTCACTTTTGGTCAAATCGGTGGCCTATCATCCGAGATTAAAACCCTCCGCAAGTTGATCAGCTCAGCTTTGGACAAGGCTCAGAATTATGCCTCCCATGGATTGGTTGCTCCTCGTGGTATCCTTCTCTATGGGCCCCCCGGAACTGGAAAAACTATGATGATGAAAGCCTCCGCCGCGGCCTTCCCGCATACAAAATCCTACGAGCTCGGCGTAAAAGTAATGGGAAAATACCAAGGCGAATCTGAAGCCGAGATTAGGCGTATCTTTTCCGAAGCAAGAAAGAACCAACCCTCAATTATCTTTATGGATGAAATTGATTCTCTTGCCCCTAAGCGAAGCCAGGGAGGAGAGGGAACGGAAACTCGCGTTATTACCACTTTGTTGACAGAGATGGATGCACTTCAGGTTCCAGCGGAGGATGGAAGTATTGCCAAAGTGGTCTTCGTGGCGGCGACCAATAATCCAAATGATATAGATCTCAGTTTAAGAAGACCGGGAAGATTTACTAAAGAGCTAGAGATTGGAATTCCGAATGCGGATGCCAGAAGAGAAATTCTGGAGTTGAGGATGAAGAAGATTGAGGTAGATACTCGGGGGGAGTATAAGGATAAGGATGAGTTTATTGCGGCAATTGCGGCGAAGACTCATGGGTATGTTGGTGCGGATCTTGAGGCGGTGGTTACGACCGCGTTCACGGAGGGTATGGAGAGGATTGCGGAGGCCGAACTGCAGCCAAAACCGGTCGACCCCGTCGCGCCCGGGGAGCCCGGGAAGCCCGTCCAGCCAGCGGAAGCAAACGAAAGCAGCGAGTCTAAGGAACGTACGCAATCTACGGAATCTACAGAACTTAAAGAGGCCACCGAGACCCCCGACGCCACCACCGATCTCTCCGCCTCACTCGACAAACTCACCATCGCCGTTCCCATCACCCCCACTCCCGTCCACCCCGACGCCCTCACCCCATCGGATTTCTCCCTCGCCCTAACCCTAATCAAACCCACCGCCATGCGCGAAATCTTCCTCGAAACCCCAAAGGTGCGCTGGAGCGACATCGGCGGCCAACACGCCCTTAAGCAATCCCTCCGTGAAGCCGTCGAATGGCCTCTTAAGCACCCTGCCTCCTTCGCACGTCTCGGCGGCACCCCCCGCAAAGGCCTTCTCCTCTATGGCCCTCCCGGCTGCTCCAAAACCCTAACCGCAAAAGCCGTCGCCACTGAATCCGGGTTAAATTTCATGGTAGTAAAAGGGCCTGAGTTGTTATCTATGTATGTTGGAGAATCAGAAAGGAAGGTTCGGGAAATTTTTAGAAAAGCTAGAGCTGCGTCGCCTTCTATTATTTTCTTTGATGAGATTGATGCGTTAACAGCATCTAGGGAAGGGGGAAAGGGGGGAGGGGTGAATGTGTTGACGGCGTTGTTGAATGAGATGGATGGAATTGAGGTACTTAAAGATGTGGTTATACTTGCTGCCACGAATAGGCCGGAGTTGATTGATCCCGCTTTGATGAGACCCGGAAGGCTGGATACGATTTTGTATGTGGGGCCACCGGATCTGGAGGCGAGGGAACAGATTTTGGGAATTAGGATGAAGAAGATGGCGGTGGCGGAGGATGTGGATGTGAAAGAGCTTGCTAGAAGGTTGGAGGGGTGCTCGGGGGCGGAGGTGGTTAATGTTTGTGATGAGGCGGTGCATGCGGCGATGAGGGAGAGCTTTGAGATTGAGAGTGTGGCTTGGAGGCATTTTGAGGAGGTTGTTAAGGGGGTTAGGAGACAGATTACCGAGGAGATGAAGAGAGGGTATGAACAATGGGCGGTGGCGGGGGTGAAGAAAATTTAAAGAGGGGGTTTGTGGGAGGGGATAAAAAGTTTTGGGATTTCGGTTTGGGATTGGAGTTTTGTTTTTTGGATAGGGAATGGTTGAGGGATATGTAGTGCGATATTTGTGTTTTATGTAGATTTGGGGGAGGAATAAGTAGAGTAGAAAGAGTATCAGTGAACTAAACGATTCTTTGTAAGGTGAGTAGTAACCTAGTATTAGGAACGAGTGAAGGGGGTACGATAGTAATCCCGAGTGACCCTCTGTGAATATCAAATATCCGCAGTCGACTCCCAGCAATTTCATGAAGTCAAAACAGAGCGGTATATACCAGGTATTAATAAACCTTTGGACCTTCTTTCATTCCTTTCCTTCTTCCTTCTTCCTTCACACCTTCCTCCCTCCCATCGACATTCATCGACAAAACGCCACAAACCACAAACACCACCTGGCGCATCACACTGATCCGAAGACGGAGTCTCAACGACCAAACATCGAAACATCGGAATATCTAAACAACGCTGATACTTAGTTCGTAAGTTTTCTCACTTCCACTGCACGCGACGACGCGTTGCTGACATGTTGGAGACAGCTGCTACATAGCATCATAATTCATAATTCAACCAACGATCAGATCAACGCTTCCAAGTTTCAGCACCCACCGAGAATCCCGTTGGAGCTCGAGCTTCGCTACTGTGATGAGTGCCGCTACGCCAGAGCTCCTCCAGCATGGCGTACCTGTTCTTCCTTTATACACAATGGCTCAACATCATGCAACGCTAGAGGCAAGCCGTTCTTTCAATTCGTGACATTGACGACGTGTTCTAATAATTCTAAATAGCAGCCACCTTCCTCCCATTCCGTACTATCCTGTTGGATATGCGAACCAGAACGAACGTTACCCGAAGTAAGTCATTCTTTCATCTGAGATGATTGTGAGCTGTTTTAACCATCGTGATCAGTGGGGAACAAGACAGCCGGGTATACCAATATTCTGCAATGAATCAAGAAGGCCAGATGTATCCAGTAAGCTTTACAACATCTTCTGTAACAAGATTATCAATCGCTGACCAGAATATTCAGAGCATCTACCAACCCATCCACGCAGCTTATCCCTACCACCACGAGTCAGGGGTCACTATTGCTCCTTTCGGATATTTAATCCCCATTGATTCAAGGCTTCTTGAGATCGATGCGCAAGCCGTCTGGGCTCTTGTTTCTTTTACTCCGAGAACCATGGCGTTGGCCTTAACGCCTGGCTCATAGGCTGTCGCGCCTGTAGCTTCCCCTGGAGCTCTCGGAAATGCTATTATTAAGCGTAAGCGGGCATATGCCCCAAGAAAGAAGTCTGCCACTGACGCTGATACGACTTGTCAGGCCGCTACTGCTCTTACTGCACTAAAGCAGAGGAAGCGCAAGGCGAAGGTCGATCCACCTTCTTTGGCCACTTCTTATGGCTGCTCCCGCCGCAAAAGGGACCTAAAGAGCAGAAAACATGTTTCTGCCGCATCCACAAACTTCCAGCTCTCTGCAGCAGATTCGGTCTCTGCGTCTGCCATCTTCAAGTCCTGGTCTTTGTTCGTCCCCATTCCCGCCTATAACCAGGCCGCGGACAATGCGTCTGCTGCAGATCCTGATGCCGCCACCTAATCCGCAACCACGCATGCCCTCGCTCAAATCGACCTCGTGTATCCAGCCTTGCCCTGAATTGACGTCTCTAGCCCAAGGATCAACTTTTTGCAATTGTAGAAACGGTCGTTGTGTGGTTGTTTTCATCTCGTTGCAGGGTCCGGAGTAAGGAGAGATTTGTTTTGTTATTTCTGCACATGTTTAGGGTTGATTCCAGGGTTGTCTTTTGTTTCGTTTTTAATTAGCCCTTACAACGAGGACTAATAAATCCTACTTTATGCAATTACTCATAGTTATCGCTATTTTCCGTGTGTAAAAATGGGACGTAGGACGATGGGTTATTGTAGTCAAGGTATTCATTGTGTAAGGTACAGATGATAAAGAGAACGAGATTTCAAAAAGATAACACGCAACAAAGTAGTGGCTTGGCAGCTGTCGAGTCTTGAGTCCTGTGTGGCTGCATAATAATAGAATCGTACCCTATGCTCACGCGCGAGGACATCGAGTGCTCCGCTATGCCTTGAATGCATATTTCAACACCGTGAATGAATGTCTGTCCAGCACATCTCAAAAGCCTTCCCCAGTAATGGTTTATCTCAAAATTCAATCTAAAGCCTCTAAGTCCCTGAAGGTCCGAAACATCATGTAGCTTCTAAGTCCTAACCATCGATCTAGCAGCCATGCATAGAGATAGCAACAATTGTTGAAGAGTCGCAACGGTTTGACAGAGCGTAACAAACTGTGTAGTTCGGATCAGTGTAGTTCACAACTTCAGTCTTTCACATCACGACAGTTCAAGCGAGCAAAGACCCAAGGCCGAGGGTCCTCGATAATCAATCAGAAAACATTAAAACTCAGCATAAAATACAAAATCAAGTCAACAGTCCTTGACCATCACATCATGATTCTATGCATCAGGCGGAACACATCCTAGCGGCTTATTTTCACCGGAACTAGCGTTGAAAACAAAAGCCCCGAAGGGCCGGTCATCCGGAACATTCCCCTTAAGGCTGAATGATTTTGTTCCATCAGTCTCGCAAACATCCTCTTCAGGTGCGTCCTCAGTCCCCACAGACATAGCCACCACTTTGTTAAACACTAGCAGTGCAGCATCGTTGGCTGTCTGAAGATCACTGTAGCCGCGAATAAATTTGGTATATCGGCCGTCCTTGCTGCCGAAGCGCAGGAAGAGTTGGTAATGGACAACCATGCTTTGTTCGGGAGATTAGGGGGGCTGACGTTGGTTTGGTTATTTAAGATTGGGATTAACTTGAGTTGGGGGGTGACAGGTGCTTGAGAACGTTCTGTGTCTTGATGATGATGAGGAAAGAAGAGGAAAGGGATAGGGAAAGGAATGGGACGGCGGATTATGTAGTGGGTCGATGCAGGGGAGTCGATATTGAATATTCAGAAAATTCAATTCCATTGATTAAATGTTAGGTTTTACAGATCAATTAACAGAAAAACTACAGGTGACATACGCCGCTTGTAGGTGCATGCACGTGACGTTGCATGCTCATGGCATCTCACCCAGTATGTTTTTTTTTTTTGTTTTAAATCATGAATGTATTCAGGCCAAACCAGGCTATGACAGTTGAGTATATACTAACATGCTAGCTAATGAAACAACATAACGTCACTACCAATCAAAACCGCGATGCTCCAAGGTAGAATCAACATTGATTCCTCTCCGTCTTTACGTGCTAAAGAATATAATAATACTCCAATACCCCATTCCAGTCGAAAGTCAGAGTCCTTATATTAGGCTCTGTAATGATTAATCCATTCTGCTTTGTATGCCATCGCAAAGAATATGTTCTCCTTCAGCTCTGGCCCACGTATCAATGCGGGTAGTAGAATCATCTAAAGTCTATTGAGTCCTGTAATCTATCTCCGACCCGAAGAAGCTCCTATCCACGTAACTAGTTACTACTTAGACAATCTTCTTTATCTGAACCTCTGGTTATAATCGCTATCCTACCACAAGTTCTACAACCGAGAGTGTCCAGGACAAGAACGAAGGCGATGAACAAAGATAGGCGCTCTATTCTTCTAGGTTGTGTAAGAATGGCTGTACAGAAAGCTTGAGGCATTGAGCTTTCCATCACTCTTGGACGTCCACCTGACAGATGCTGTGATGCATAAGCGGGCGTTGTGCACAAACAACCCCCATAGTATAGCGATATTAACCCCGAGTGACGGGGGCGGCCCCGCAACTACACCAACAAGATGGCCAGTAGTGTATTGGTAGTAGTCCTTGCATCTTGGTGCAGTGGTATGAATCCCTGCAACTGCGCAAAGCCAACGGGTTCGAATCCGTGTCGCTCTCACAGGTGTCTCTTGGTTACCGGGGTTTGCCTTCAAAGGAGGTTTACCCGGTGCTCAGGATAAGTAGTCACTCTCTGCAGTGAAAGGGTACTTGACATGTGTCAAGAGTAACCCCGCTTACCTGATCTATGCCTTCTTAGGTATAGACAAGCGTTGGATTAAGTTCGGGGAAAATGTAATAGAAATTACGACTGTCATAACCATTAAGGTTGCATACAGAAATGAAAGATTATTATTATTATTGTTATTAACCCCGAGTGACCCTCTATGAACATTCGCAAACTCTTGAAGTTAAAATAGAGCGGTATCCTCCATTCTTTAGTTATCTGTAACCCTTTAGCCCTTTAGAACGTCTTACCTTCTCGTCATTCCTCCCTCTCCTGTACATCTTCCTCATCTTCATCGACAAACTTCAACGCCACTCGGTGCACCGCCATACGACGAGTACTTATCTACATCTAATCGGCCTTTCGATAAACACCACTCGGTGCGAAATTAACTCATCTATGTCTCAAACTGGGAAGGAAATTATGCGTTATAGTTACTACTGAGTAATTTTTCTAGACTAAGACACCTGGTGATGACGTGACGACGTGACAATACGACGACGTGTTGCTGATGGATACTACGCAGTGCGGAATAGCTGCTACATAGGATCATCATTCGACCGACTATCAGATCAACGCTATCAATTTTCGGCACCCTCGTTGCACCCATTTCGATGTTAAGTAAAGCCAACAGTGGCGAGCTTCCAGTCGGAATACTCTCTACACTCGGGAGACAGTTTTGCTTTGCAGCCTGAAGTTTGTTTTGGCCCCCGGTCAACTTATTGAAACTTCTGTCTTCTGGTTTCGACAACGACTCTTCCATCGTGGTTTCAAGTGATTCCCGCCAGACGCGTTCCACTCTTCATTTTCCACCCGCGCCGGTCCTTCCTTCACACACAACGACTCAGAGCTATCGTCACCAACACCGAATCCTGATTTTCTCTGCAGCATCTAATTGTAAGAGAAAAACATCATGTAAGGAAATAGGTAAGACATTCTTGAATCTGTGGAATCGACGACGCATTCTAATGGTTGTAAATAGTAGCCAAGTTCCTGCTAGTCACTACTATCCAGATGGATATGTACCACAGCACGGCTACAGGGTAAGCTTTAGAACCTCTTCCTTAATAGTAAGGTTATCAGTCACTGACCAGAATATTCAGAGAATCTACCCGTCGGTCTACACTATCCCCTACGCTGCTGGTAATCACCAGGATACCATTGCATGTCCGATCAGTCTGGGGCCCCGGGATACGCTGTCGACGGATATCAAGAGACTGGTGGCCTTCCGTCCCTCTCGTCCCAGGTCTCTCGAGTCATCCCAATCGACCCAAGGCTGCTTCAGATCGATGCTCACCAATGAGCTGCCCGGGGCTTTGCTCCTTTTACTCCGAGAACCATGGGGTTGCCCTTCGCGCCTTTGGTTGACACTGGCCCGCAGATTGCATGCCTGCTGGAGTACCAGCCCCCGGAGCTAGTGCAACTGCTCCTGTCAAGCACAAACAAACCTATATGCCAAGAAAGAAGCCTGCCGCTGCAGCTCCTACGACTGGTTTGGCCATTCCTACTGCCCCGAAGCAGAGGAAGCGCCAGGCTAAGGCTAACCCACCTCCTCCGCTTCCGCCACCGTCATTACCGAGTCTACCATCGACCGTACTGTGTCTATGCGTAAGAAGCGCGAGTAAACTTTCAGGGTGTTTTGTTTTGTCAATATTTTTGTATTTGCAACTTTGCAAGCTGCAATGTGTGTACAGTATAATGGAACTAGAGTTATAACATATGCCGAGAGTTGAAACATGCACTGAAATTTCAAATGGTGCTAACGACCTTTGGTCACAGAATATTATAGTGATGTGGTTGGTTGTTTTAGCTGATTGCGAGGTCCAAAAGCTCTGATTGCGCGCAACATACAGTCACTATTTTGTATTGTTATCGAGTAGATGCGGTATGGCGGAGTGTTTGTGGAATACTTATTTTACTTGGTTTGGTTCGGGGAAGAGAGAGCCTCCGATTGTTACGAAAGCTCGAGTTAAGTTCGAAGTCACAGTCTCAACAATTGGTGACAAATCTTTGGGACGTTATTTCAACAGCAATGACAAATCTTCCGTTGTTATAACACCCTCATCGAGACCATTACAAAGCGTCTATTTTCAAAGAATTCCAACTCATCGCTGCTATTTTTTCCTATTGGAGCACATTTCAAACTCATCCCAGCCAAAATTTGCCGGATATTTACGCCTTTTTGCAAAGGTTAAAGACCGCCGTCCAGACCGTCATTTCAGTCCGTCCGCTGGGAAGGACTGGGCTTATCAGTCCCACAGAAGAAGAGGACCGGGCTTGACCGATCAGTCCAGTCCTGGACGGACGGGTCGGAACACTGCGACCGGATTCTTATTACCGAAACTGTATGCAAAAACCTGCTCATTCGTTCTATTTAATCTACTTACTTACATCAAAGTATAATAAAGCATTGATTGCAAGTGGTACACATGAATTTTATTGTAATGTCTAGTAAATACGTCATCTCGAGTGAATAAACTCGCAAATCCTCGTTACCGATGTTGATAATAACCCCGAGTGACTATGTGTGAACATCCACACTTGACCGCTCATCACATTCTCATGGAATTTTGCTCAGGGCGGTATTGGTCGTACAGCCAAAGCCCTCTGGCCCTTATTGTATTCTTCTCTTTGTCTTGTAAACTTTCCTCTTACCTACATCACACACACAAACACCACTTGGTGAATCGCGTCTATCAACCATCAACCATAAACTCACCTGAGTCCCAATGCCAAAACTCATTGAGTACGACATTCGAATCCATCTCCGGGTCAAGGGTGCGCAATTATCCAATAAGTAAGTTTCGACTTTCCTCTCCGACGAACGCCGCTACTGATGATGCGTAAGTTACTGACAGAGACCTCGGAATAGGAAGGCCGCAGCATAATTTGATGGACGACACCTCAGCAACTACATCAACCGTCAGCTCTACGGCAAATCTATACAAATCAACAAAACCACATTGTTTACATCATCGGACAATGGTTTCATAAGGGTAAGCCCCCTCTCTATGTCTCTCTCTTTCTGTAGTCTCGTACTAACTCACATCCAAGGTCGCCCGTAACGCCACCAAAAACTGTATCGCCGTCTGCAACATGCAAACCTTGACTCTCTCGGAGTTTACACCGCAGGCTCTATCGTCATTGCTCCTTCCCAAACCTTGTCTGACGACGAGTACCACATGCTCTGTTCTGCGGCTATCAAGTTTGTCCGTCACTTGGGAGTCGCTGGAGAGTGCAATGTTGAGTACGCTCTCTAGCCCGACGGATTCGATTACCGTGTCATCGAGGTCAACGCTCGTCTGTCTTGTTCTTCCGCTTTGGTTTCCAAGGCTACTCGATCCTCTCTTGCGTACACCGCTGCTAAGATTGCTCTCGGACACACTCTCCCCGAGCTTCTCAACGCTGTAACCGCCAACTTCGAGCCTTCCCTTCACTACATTGTCACTAAGATTCCTCGTTGTGGTCTTAGCAAGTTCCAGAATATCCACCGCGACATTAGATCTGCAATGAAGTCAGTCGGAGAGATGTGTAGTCCTCAACCGCAAGCGGGAAGTCGCCCCCACCGAGTTCGACGAGCCCCAGTAAACGTGCAAAATTGAGGAGAAGTGGTGTTGTGTACGGAAGCGATGGACGGATAGGGCGATATATGCTGCCAGCGGACTTGCTTTCGAGGAGTCAATCGAGAAGGCTATCCGCCAGGTCGACCCTCAGTACTTGGGAATCCAGGGAGCCAAGTTTGACGACTTGGAATATACCCCCGCCATTCTACCGACTGTCGTTGGTTGGCCGCTGGACAGGCCATTCTCCATGAAGATCCACGAGATCTCTGGTATCGACAAGTGGTTCTTGTACAAGCTTGAAAACATTATCGAGATGTACAAGAAGCTCCAGGCGGTTGGATCTCTTTCAGATTGAACTCTGGGTTTCTTTTGTCCGCGAAGAAGATCGGATTCTCCGTCAAGCAGATCGCCGTGTCTGTTGGATGCACTGAGGAGCATCCACCCCTGGGTCAAGTTGTTCGCGCCCTTGCGGTACACGGAAATAGGTTAACGGAGGCGATTTCTACAGGTCGCTATCAAAACTATGAAGAAGAGCTTTGAATCATTCGCATCATGTTTACAATTACGGGAGGACATCTTTTTGCGACAATTGCCAGTACATGCGCACTTGGTTCCAGCATTGGATATCTTCCTCGACGTTCTAAAGTGAATATTTCTACCTTAAACCTACACCCAGGTACACAATCCTACACAGGATACCCATTCGACAGCATTCTTTAATCGACCAACGCTACTAACTGACGGATATTCGGACATCCGAGATTAACGTCTTAGCGTTGATATAAGGATACGAACGGATATACGGGATTATCGGAAGGAATTGGTTTATTTGGAATAGTTTATTTATCGGGCATTAGGTTTAATTGTTTATGGTTTAGCAATGAGGCATTTACGGATGTATGGTACTGTATTGGATCAAGAGGTTTTTTGATCCGAATGAGTGAATTTTTGTATAAAAGGAGGATGATTTCTGTAGACAGAAGAATCAAGTCGATCGATCACAACAACTCAAGTTTCCAAGATCAAAGAGTGAAATCAAGATTCTGTCACTAACCTACACACAATTCCTATCAAGGTCAACAACATGGACGCAGCAAAGTCTACTAACCTACTCCAAGACCTCTAATACAGCTTTCCTCTGCTGTTTGCCGAAATTAAGAAACGCTGTTGGTGCTGTGGCCTATGGGGAAGCTGGTTGTTACAATTGTTTTAAAAGGCCTTGATGTGTATGCGAGGAGCTTGGGCAGGTTAGACAGGTTAGATACCTGAAGGAGCTTGGTGAGATTGGCCTTGTTCTTGTTCTTGTTTTTTGTTGTCGTGGTAGGCGATACTACACAACCATGGCTTATTATGACAAGTCTAGACGATTTGAAATGAGAGATGTGTTGGAATTAGAGAGCTTGGATTTTACATATCAAAATATTTTCATTTACTCATTATACTTATCATACGTACGTACAAAATTCAACGTAAACGGTAACAACTCACGGCTCGAAACTGTAATTGTGTTTTCCACAGCCTCTAGCAGAACTGCCTTCATGTTCACAGCTTCTACTAGTTCCAGGTAGCGTGATATTTACGAATCTTCTGTCTGCAAGCAGTGTTCTTTTAGACCCAACTGAATATCCACCCAACTCCAGATCGACAATCTGAAAATGTCAGACACAAGCATGTTGAAGGCCGGCAGGATGATGGGCCTAGGTGAAATATCACGTGACTTATCTCCAGCGGCCTGGGTTTTGTATACGTGAATGTCGGCTGTTGATTATGGAAGAGGCGGTTGAAGCTGAACATTCCCCAGAGGGAGAAGCAAAGAATATCGGGCGTAGCAGTGGTTGTCGCAGCTATTAGACAAGAAAAACTCACAGGCAAGTGGAGCGATAGCTGCTGGAGCAGTCGTAGGCAAAGCTAGAAGACGAAGCTTTCAAGTGGGGGAAGCGGTAGCCGGTGTAAAAATTCCAGGATAAGATGCGAGAAGAGTATGTCGTTACATAATTTTGCCGAATGCTGCACAAACCTGGCGCTACAGCGCGTCAATCGTGAAGCCGTCTACCGCCATTGGACCACCCACTCAGCCTCAAGTTTGTGACTTCTAAGTCCTACCACCCTTTCGCCTTCCTTCCTTCTGCACATCACCTTATAAACCACATCAACGCGTACGCTCAAAAGAATTCCACCGTCCCCCCGCCTGCGCAGGCCACCCACAACCACAAGACACCGCCGAATGTTTCTCGTCTTGGAAATACCGATACACAGCATTACCCCAGTCATCGCAAGAAACGCGATTTTTTCTACGCTAACTCTCTTAAGAAATAATCTCCGCATCATATCGTAAAAGCTGGAAGCCATTCTTCGAAATCACGGCAACCATCATAAGATGAAAGCCAATCCTCCGCAGCAACAAACGCCGCCATCGATCCAGTCCCTACAACCTCGAAAGGTCTGTGACTACCATGGCTCTCGTGAGCTCGTATTGAAAAAATGGCAAGCGGCAGTCTCAGCACTTGAAGTTGCAACTAAGTTTGTCGAAGCAATCAACGACCCTGGGGAACTTGACCATTACCAGTTCAAGAAACACTGGACTTGTGACGCTTCTGAAATCCCGCCTGAATTGGAACACTATAAGGACGATGAACACGACAATATGATTGCATTAAAGTTCGAGATGAATTCCCTCGAGATTCTGGGGAAGAAGAGCTGTGGGTGAATGCCAAATCTTACTGGAATGAATGGTCGCGTGGTGATGACTGAGGGATGTCCCAGTCTCTCTCTGGCTGTTTTACGGGAGCATAAATATTGCTGCATGTGCTTTTTTACTAGTATGGATTCCTCTATGCAGCTGGGATTTGCGCTCATGGGCGTTCCCGTACCTGCCGAGTTCGTTTTTGATCTTCCACTTCCTTTGCCCGGGGTTCAGATACTGATAAACGAGGCTGCGGATGTTTATCAGAAATGGATCGCAGAGAAATCAGCGTAAATCACGGAGGTATGTGATCGCTTCTGTGGAGCTTTTTGTGGAGTTAATAATAATTGTTTTTTTACTTACATATAAAAATGAGTTTCGGCATATCTATCCGTAGAGTTTTTTTTTTTTTTTTTTTGACCATTAGCACTATGAGGAAAGAATAGATACACTGTATACTTTTTGATATATCGGATGATACAAATTTAAAGGTACACTCCATACCAACAAGGACCATTCTGTAGGTCCTGTATAACTTCCACAACCATCTCCTCGTTTGACTCGTAAGCATAGCTGAACCCGTGTGCATGGAATCGCACACAACGCCTCACAGAATGAGTCTGTGTCCATGGTGAATTTTGGCCGGATAGTACAGTGCCCAGGTTCGATGTCGTCGCGGTAAAAGTCGAAGATCTCGGAATCCGCACGGAATCCCGCCCACATCTGGTTTACCCACACCCTATCTCTTTCACTTCGTCTTTTCTCGAGTAAATTCTCCTGCCTGGCCACATCCGTGGAATTTTTCTGGATTTTCTTCTCCTTAACCTCGATTTCCTTATCCAATTTCTGCTTCTTGAGATCAAAACCCTTCCTCATTCTGGTTTTGACCCCATCTAGGGTACAGAAGACAGACACTCCTGTGGTGTCTTCCGCTTTAGTTTTAATGATAACGGGGTTTCCGAATTGATTGGTTTCTGTCGCAAATTCAGACCTGTCTCTCAAGCCACGAATTTCCAGGTGCTTTTTTCTGTCGTTCCATCTTTTGACAAAAAGGCGATTGGACTTTTGCGGCTGCATCGTGCTAAAATCATCGCACCGACGATATAAGATCTCGGTCTTGCCGAGGAGAATAGGATACGGGGAGAGTTTAATGGTGAGGTCGTTAGCTGACACCGTGTTGCGTATTGCGCTTGATTGATCGATGTGATGTGGAGCTGGAAGTTTCGGTCTCTGTCGAAAGAATGAAGTTCGTTGCAGAGATAAGGAGCCTGTAGCAGAGATGGCGAACAGGAGACAGATTTTGTAGGGCCAGGTGCCAGTGGTGGAGGTGGAGGTTGGTGGAGCGAAGACATTTCCGGGGCAAACACTTACCAAACTTGTTTAAGTGTCAAACTGGAACCCTCACGAGTTCAGAGCAATTCTACGAGACAATTCGGAAGCTCCAAGGACTTCCATGGGTCCGCAAGGACCTCTATATATCTTCTATTCCCGTCGCAGGCTCCAGATAGCTTCTTCTGTGCGGGGTTGAATCTCCCGGATCTGCTGAACATGGGCCAGTTTATCAAGCCTCCAGACAGTGTCCTTTAAAGGCTTGGAGAGTTATTCGTGATAAGACAGAAAGCTTTTTAAATAGCGAAGAAGGATAAGACACAACTGTCATAGGAATTATAAAAGGATATCAAGCTCTGACGTCCGGTAGGTCCCAAAGGCCCTAGGTAGCTCCGATCAAACGGCGTGAAAGAGATGGAAAAGTGTCACTTTCAAGCTGTGCTATAGGAGCTTCATTGACACGATCTAAGGGCTAGTTATGTGGTTATATCAATGGGCGAAAAGGAGCCCGTTTCAATATATTTAATTTATGGTCGATGATATTTGGTTAAATCAACAAGCTGGACTACATCCTCATCCAGATGCCTCGAGCCCCAATGCCCATACGTTACTTAGGGGTTTATTCGTCACATATTTCACTTCATTAATTTACTGCAGTTCTTGCGTAAATATATTTCAAGGATCTTGAAATACGATAACTGGCTATTTCCCGTTCATTTCAATCGCATAATTGAAGTCAGTATTTCAGCTTTGGCATGTATTTCAAAAATTCCTCCTATATCAACTTTTCTGATATACAGTCGTCTATATATCGGGAAACCCGATATGTATATCAGAAAAACCGATGTGCTTGCGCCATCGGGTATGTGCCAGACAGAGTCCAAACTCACAGGGCTCAACTAATTAACGCTGGAGATTTCACCTTTGTGCTTTTCACAACCCGCTTTATTTATATTACAGCCACTTTAAGTTGATAAAACCCGGGTGTCAAATGAAGAGTTGGTTTTCTAACTTTACGGAATGCGCAGTCCTGTTTGTCAATGGTGATGTTTCATGCACATACAGTGATGTAATAATTAATAATCACTCCATTTTACAGTGTCAACTAGAAGATTACGCGCAAAATAAATATAAATGATTAGACAATATATTTATTGAACGGCCTGTGAATCCATGAAGTTAAGCCGATGAGACAGACCAAGGCTGGCGAGAGCTTTAGCGAGACTAGTGTTACACGTGATCCAATTGAGGTGGGGCACAACTTTACACACGATGAGATCTGCGCTACACTCCACTTCTGCTCTCTCGAACCTCGAAAAAATGCGCCATCCTATTCAGCGCCTACACGTTTGCGCGGCAACTGCTCGTGTCTACGCCGCTGCTTCCAACACCCTACATGTCTTCGACGGCTCTACCGGCGCGTTATTGTCATCATGGAGCGCCTCCAAATCGACTGGCGCTGCCCCCACTACCAGCGTAGCTGCGGATACTCAGGAAGGAAACGATGCGGAAACCAACCCCAAGAAGAAGCGCAAGGTTCAGGAGATTGATGCTGCACACGCCAAATCTGCAGTAAAGGACAACAAATCAGACAAATCCCGCGCGTCGCTGTTTTCCGGAACTACCACCAACAATGCCGTCTCAAAGATCCTGACTACCGCCGACGGAAAGTACGCGGTTATTGCTACAAGCGAAGACAAGAACGTTACCGTATTCTCCACTCAGGATGGCAAACTTGAGGTTGTCAGCTCAAGGTCTGTTGCCTCTGAAAGAGCTACTGCAATTAACCTCCGGACTTGCAACTGACCTGGCTCCTTAGGACTCTCCCTAAGCGCATTGTCGACCTCGCCCTAGTTGACAAGGACAACACAATTCTCTGCGCTGACAAGTTCGGTGATGTATTCGGATTACCATTTTTCCCTCCAGCTTCCGATTCCGAATCCACCGAACAAACTACCGGGCCCTCTGAAGTTGCTACAGACAACTTCAAGATGGACATCGACGACAAAACCTTCGAGAGCGAGGAACAGAAGCAGCGCTACATTGAGAAGCAGAAGGCACATGCTGCGAGAGAAAAGGCTGCTGCGGAGCGCCGGAAGCGTTTGCAGGTGGAATACAACATCCCCTTTGCCCATGACTTTATCCTTGGTCATGTTTCAATGCTGTTATGCCTCTCCACTGTGACGCTTCCTGCGGATCACCCGGAGGCAGCTGGAAAGGAGAAGACTTGGGTACTTACTGGAGACCGTGATGAACACATCCGTGTCACTAGATACCCTCAGTCCTACGTTATCGATGGTTTCTGCCTTGGTCACACACAATTCGTCAAAACCATGCTTACCCCAAGCTGGAACTTGACTTCCCTTATTTCCGGAGGAGGCGACGAATTCTTGCTTGTCTGGAACTGGAGACAAGGCAAGGTTCTCCAGAAGGTTGACCTTGTAGCGCCCGTTCAGGGTGCATTGGGTGCAGAGACCAAAATCTTTGTGCCCAAGACCGGAGACAAGCATGAGGCGGAACAGGTAGATGAGAGCGTTTTCAAGATTGCAGTAAGCGGTCTTTGGGAGGTCCCTACTGTCAAGGGTGTCCTCGTTGCTGTAGAAAGCGTCCCGGCTTTATTTCTTTTCTCTTACGCCTCCGGAAGCCTTGAGTACACCTCTACTCTCGCTTTAACCGGAAATGTTTTGGACGTTGCTGTCAAGCAGAACAACATCTTTGTGTCGGTGGACCCTGTGGATAAGGCTGCTCCTTTGGTTGAGGAACACATGCTTGACCAGGCTGGTCAGTGGACCCCTGCCGAGGGGGATGTTGCGGCTACCGTTAGCGGGGCTGTCGTCAAGGCTGTAGATCTCGACGAGGCCTTGATTGCTGCTATCACACCAAATGTCCTTTACCCGGTTAAGAGCCTGAGAAAGGAATATGGCATCAGAGACAGAGAGGAGTAGAGGATGCATTGGATGGTAAGAGCGGTGGGGTTATTCGGTGTCTGTGTTTGTATAATAGCAGTTGTTCTCAAAAGTTTTTCAATGTATTAGCTGTTTTCTGGGTAAATTTTGCGTTCCCCAAACAACGACGCGAGTAATGTCTACAAGTTCGAGTTTTAGAACAGAAGTTGCATTGGCTTTCAGAAGCCAGACTCCACAATTTCTAATACTACAAAATCTCATTTGAATATGCCCTCTACCCCTCCAGTCTCCTTATGCTCCCCCATTCCGCTGCTTCCAAAAAAAAAAAAATACCCCCCCATGAGGATCAGTTAATGGTAGCCGAAAATGCGGTGGTGGTCATCTTCGCCCCCGACCCCGTAAAAGGCTCCGTGCCCGCCTGAATAGCTATCCCCTCATTAGCGTTCATCCCCTTCTAATCAACCCTCTAGGAATACTTACTATTAACATAAAGCGCCGTACTCAATCCGTAGTTCGTCGCCAAGTGTGTCAAGAAGAGCTTCATATCCCCCGACCAAGATGTGACAGGACTACTAGAAGCCACAAACGAAAACACCCTCATACTTCCATTATACCCATCAAACAACTTCCAGCTCTTTTCACCGATTGTTACTGTTGCAACCTGTACTTGCATCAGCTACCAAGAGACAATAAAAACAAATTTTACTTGCAATAAATCTACGTACCTGAGATCCAATTGGTCCTGCTCCTCCGTATGCAGCCAGCCATACCATAATTTCATAAGCCGATGTCGAGCTTCCAGAGGTTGTGTCGAGAAAAATATCATAGGCAACATTCGCGACGATGTTGCTTGCACTATAGGAGTACGTCCAAGAAGAAGGGATTGAGGAAATGGCGGATAGTTTCTTGGGTGTGAAGCGCAAGGCGGTGTTGGCAAATGACTTCACGTTGTAGCTTCCACCTGCCCAGGACCAGCTTGTGTGCCATGAAATGGAAGTGCCAGAGGTGCTATCGAGGCCGGTACATTGGCTTCCGGATGTGGCGGCGCTGGAGCCCCAGAGGTTGTTGTAGAGGATGTAGTTGGTGGTTGTGGCGGTGTCCCTGCAGGTTTTTGGTAAGTATGTGTTTATGGAAGGGCCAGGAAGGTAATGATCCTGTGGGAATGGGGCTTACCATTGACCGCAGAAATCAGCGGCGCAAACGATAGTCGCACAGCTGGCGAGGAGACTAGTGGTGAAGATGGAGAGCTTCATAGTTGCTTTGTTGATTATGGAAATTCCACAGCGATTGAAGGTGATCTTTATATTGGATTTTTGATTATTCGGAATCGCGGTCCGGATGTAAGTTTACCATGTTTATATCCCGGAATTTCCGGCCCACATATCTTCCGAAGTTCGCATACAATATCGGGATCGGTGTCGCACTTGAGCGAAAGCACGGACTCTTCCCGAATTTATTGCATTTAGCCTGAATTATTCCAGCTCCTCTGTTGAAATGGGAGATTCTTCTTAGAGAGCGTTCTTAATATAAGAAAATTCTATGGCTTGCGCATACCTTAATGATGAGATCAACGTTTTTGGCATTATCGGATTGAATTGTCCCGCCCTATCACAGAAGTAATCCGTAAACCACAGAGGTAATGGCCTGGCAAAATCTGCATTACCGGCCGGCTTGGAAAGCTGTTTGTCAAAACGCTGTCGGCCACATAGTGCTTGGCAAAGGTAGGGGTATCCTGAAATTCATGTCGAGCTCTTCCACAGGTTAGATGGAACATCGATCAATCAATCCGACCTCCACCTTTACCCTCCATCTTGGAGACACAACACTTGAACACTGTTTACATCACACCCAACTTGAAAAGGATTGCAAAAAGACCTTGCGTTTGGTCTCAACCACGTAGTTACCAATGTGGGAGATTACCTATCGCAAACCGTAAACAAGTGAGGACGTTGTCAACACCTAACCCTATGTATTCATTCCATTCCGCTGACAAACAATTCCCAAGGCTGAACCTAGGGAGCATTAAGCATGAACGATCAGCCGCAAGATCTCATCTTGATCTCGATATCTACGCCACCGTTCATGCAGCTCGAAACGTGATTAGTGCATGAGCTTCTTCAACCAAGACTATGCGGCGCGGCAATAGCGCTTGCCACAGGTTTCTAAGGTGCCTTCCAGGCGGTCCTTCGAGATCATTGAACTTTTCCAGCGGCCAGCCACCGAAGGCTGATCAATTTTTAGAGTTTTCGAAACTCCACCAACCCCCCGGTGGATTTCAACACATCTCTACACTCGCTACCCTGGCTGTCAAAGAGATTAGGTATTAAGGATATCTGACTTACCAGGTCGACCGCTACACGGATCCACAATGCACTACCGAAGGACGATGCCCACGTGCAAGCTTGGCCTCCAAGAGCATTACTGAAACCTAGGCCTTCTTGATGTCGTGTACTGCAGACGATGCACTGGCTTCCTAGATCCACGATTACGAATGATTGCTGGGCTGAGCCCGGTACATAGCCGGAAGCTTGCAGTCAATCCTGCGCTTGTGCACAGACAATACTCTCAAACACGGAACACGAACAACCACTACTGGAATGCTGCTGTACGGACCAGGCCAATAGGATCATAAGTGGCTTGCGGCGAGCTCCATGACCGGATATACCACATCACCCGGTTTGAGATGGTGTATCAACGTGGCGTGAAATGGCTGATGACTCAGATTCTTACTTTCGCCTGGATTAGGTAGGATGAAGGCGTTGCAGACGAACGACGCCAACAACCGAAAAAATGACATCGAAGAAAAAAATAGATATGCACGCAATCCTACAGACGTTGGAGTTAGATGCCTTGACAGCTATGCCTAGTCGGAAACACGCGCATTTATAACTTTCAGTTTTTCGGCACGAAGAATATTCCAACTCCCGCTCGGTAACGGGAAGGCTTTGTCACTTTGTCCGCAATACTGTACTTCCACAGTTCTGCATATCAGCTAGGAATGGACATATAACTCTACCGGGCTTGTGCGTCGGATGTTTGCCGCGGGATGTCTCTGGTGTCCTTGATGCACAACCCAACTGTCAGCTGGATATCATTTTTCACGATCATAAAACCTTCCCTCTGGGAAAATAAACGTCAGCAATTTTCTGCAATTAACGTCAGACGGGTTCGGGATCGACAGTGGCTTTGCATTTCGGCCGGGCTTGATCTACAGGAACCTCCGCAAGTAGAGTGTCTCGTGAGTCCCGGAATATACATCGAAATTGACCGTCTCGGTGCAGTGCTACAGTCGGATGTATATTCTTTGGGCGGAGACACCATGATGTAAGGGCCACACTGGGTTCCCCGAGTGGGCGCTACCAATGTGCGAGTTGACGTCGCAGCGCAGTGAAATATTCCGTGCCCTATGCACGCTTTCACCTAACGAACTTTGACTGGATGTTCCTCGTCTTCACCATTTCAAACCTAATTCACGACGGCTTCAAACAACTCTTCTCGGTTTATGCATACTGATGCGCTGCAGTTCTCCACGACTGGGGAGGAGGGAGATGTCCGGACGCGCGGCCTTCTCATTGGTGAAAATGCAACGCTAGCAATTAATCCGAAACATTAAGCCAAACATGAAACCTAGAGGGTGCACGACACCACCCCCTCGCTCTTAACTTTGACGGCGCCCCTTGACGGCTCGACGGCGCCAAAAGTTGTTGCCCTGCCCTGTGAAAGGCGCGTGACGGAGAAAAGAAGCTATGCATTGGACTAGTTTTTGAGCACACACGTTTCTTTCGATGATTTCAGTTGCCGTGAAGCGGAGTGTTACTGGTTGCTGTAGCGCCGGAAGGACGATGGAGATGACTGGTCGGCAGCCTTGTGTATTTAGAAATGTAAAAAATAATAACTAAAAGAATTATCTGCTCCGTGCCTAGCGGGTAAGCACTCTGTCTTCTCCGGGCTCCGACGACTGGAGCAGCGATGTTGCGAGTCTCTGCGAGTTTAGCTATGCAGATGCTACTGCAGCAGGGTTGCAGGAAGATGCACGATGTCAAAGATGCCCCTGCGTCTGCGTCGCCGTCGCGATGGAAACCAAACTGACAAGATAAACAGTCTTGTCCACGTTCATCAGAAACCAAGTCCTCTAACCGTATTCCTGCCCATTGTTATCACGGATTAGAGTCTTCGGGGCAGAGACGGCGCGCAGGGAGAGACACGCCCTGGAAGACACTTGGAGAGACTTGGAGATACTTGGAGAGACTTGGAGAGACTTGGAGACACTTGGAGACACTTAGAGACACTTGCACTTGGAGACACTTGGAGACACTTGGAGACACCCCAGACAAATCCTCTGTCCGCCTCCCCAATCCTCACCCTCCCTGCTCCCTGTCTTCCGTAATTGTTTCTCACTATCCCCACTACCACCCGGTAGGGTTCTTGTGGTCTGCAGTACATGATCACACCTCTCCCCACCCCTCTCTTTAGCCTTTTGCTCCCATAATCATTTTCCCCTTCGATTTCCCCTCAACCCTCCGCAGGACCGGTCCTTCCTTCTCATCACTCACTAGGAGAAACGGTATAGCAAACATTCCTTTCGCTACACCGTCGGTTTGAGATATCACGTTCATTTCGCTTTTGATTAGTATTCTTTACATTCTTCAAACATCCAAAACTCCCATATTATACGAGCTGGAATCGAAGCCTTGCTAGTCAACGGCACACCCACCCGCCTGCGTCGAATATCGATCCATATTGGAAACCCATCTTTCAATCCAACATTGATCTTCAAGTTGAACTCGGAAGTCGAACAAAAACATTCAATTTTACAATCTTCAGTATTAACTGTTCTGCCGGTTCCTCGCATCATTCATCGGTAAAACCGGGTTCAATCTCCAGAAATCGAAAAGGCTAGAACAAACGCGCGAACACAACCAAAGTCTGGAACGACGGCACACCATCTGACGCACCCCGCACGCCGCCTTTTTTTATCACAGAGATTTCACTCGCATCCGAGGCGTCGTTTTGGCTGCGTCTTGCATTTTACGCTTCTGAACTTCTGATCTTGGATCTCGGGTCACAAGGCACAGTTACGGCTTTTGGCTTTTTTTTGTGTTCCGTTTGTGAACTTGCACTTTTTGAATATCCCCATCTCATCTACTTACCTACTCCCGCGTTTACATTCCTCCAATAAATCCAACCACCATATCAACAACCACCATATTCAACATCTCCATTACCAACCCAGCCTACTCAACCCAGCCATGTCTCTCGGCCGCAGCATCACCAAAAAAACCAGTAAATACGGCTTCGGTTCCTCCTCCTCTTCATCGGAAGAAAAACGACTCCGCCGCAACTCCGTCTCCAAAGCCGCCATCTCAGGACCCGTTGAATTAACATCCACAACAAATCCCATCGCCTACACAGCCCCATCACTCCGGAACTCTCTTTCCCAAGGCTCAATATCCTCCTCAAGTTCTTCACCTGGTGGCTCCCCCATCTCTCCTGGTGGTCCTTTATCCCCAATCTCTGGCGACGAATCAGACCACTCTGAAAATTTCTTAATGCCCGCAAATCATCTCTCCTCTTATTTCACCTCCTCTGATGTCGCTGCTATCGCGAGGAATAACAGTATTCGTAGCGGCGGTGGGAGCTTAAAGAAAACTGCTTCAATTGGTGGCGGAGGTGGTAGACCTAGGAATTCTTCTAACCCTCCTCCGGTTGCAAGGAACTCAGGCTACTTGGGGTTCAGTCCTACTCAGCAACCTCCAAAGGAACTACATAGTCTACATTCTAGGACGTTTTCGGCAGCGCATCCGTTTGGGGCGGAGTTGGCACAGGTTCAGGAAATGGCGGAGGAAATCGCGGGAATGAAAGTAGGGGACGCGGAAGAACAGTTTATGTTGTCGAGAGGTTTGTTGAGGTTTCGTGCGCAGGATTATGAAAAGGAGATTTGGAATGGGATGGGGGGTGTGTTTGAGGATGAGTTGCCAGATTTTGCGGGTGCGGGGTGGATTTAGTGCGGGGATTGAGGCGAGGAGGGATTTGGTGCGCGCGGATAAGAAGAGACACTGTCGGTGGCATCATCGGAACCCCCGCCGGAGCCACCGCCGAAGGCTGGGTTTGATGATGGATTAGATTGGCGTTTGGGTTTCTGTTTCTGTTTCATTGAATTGGATTATCGGTTTTTTGTTATATGGATATATGATTGTGGTTAGTGGCCTTGGCTTTGGCATTTGGATTGTCGCACAAGAGATGTGAATCGAAAGAGGTGCAAGGAGGATATGAATTGAGGATGACTGTATGTTATGTTTTTCTGTACAGTTCACGATTGCGCTGCTGTAGCCTGCGTAAACGGATGATGCTTATGATGGGAAATTATTGGGATGGGAATATGGGATTGGATTTTTGTTTTTTTTGTTCCTTTAGCTAAATATTATTGGCAACTTTTTGTTTTTTATGTTCGTGTTCAACTTCGTATGTAGCTTATGCTAGCTAGCAAATGTTGAAAGTTTTACATAGGCTGCAAATGAAGGGCATAACTAGGTACTGTAGGTTCTTGAAACTGGGAAAATGAAAACACGTAAACTAGCTGTAGGACGGCGATAGGGTAGGAAAAAGATTGAGATGAACTCGACGAAGTTCGACACAGTCCGACAGCGCATCGTCCGTCCCACATGATTCGAAGTCGCGACAGAAAAAAGTGACAAGTTCACTTGCCCTCGCACTATCAAACGCAAGCTTGCGCGTGATGCGGTAGCCGATTGTTCCTTTCTCGCGCAGGTCTCAGTTTATTCTGGCTTTGGGGACTTCGAACTCCGAACCAGAAAACCCCCCTTGCAAACTACAATCGCTGCCCCCACAACTTCTGTTTACTTAGTCCCGCTTCCACGCGTCAGATTCCGGTCAACAACCCCCCCGCCAAAAATCCCGCAAACCTCCGAGACATGAGGATCACAGAATTCTGAAAGAAATCTGTTCTTACAACTCTATGCACGAACAGGGTAAGGGTCCCGGCCCACCAGAGCTCCCAGGTCGCACTTCAGTGTTCACCAAATTTCAAATCTTCTTGAAGCCTCAGTACTCAGCGCATGATGTCACTTCCAACCATACTCTACCTAGCTCAAAAACCAATGTCTTACCCGGCTGCAGAACACCGTTACCCACCCATGTCATACCCTGTCACTGCTGCAGCTTGCTTGAAGCAAAAAAAAAAAAGTTCAAGATTTTAGGTTAGAGCAGGAACGAAGGCAACAGGAACAAAAAAAATCTCGACACGACAGCAGGGCATCTCGACATCGACATCTACACCGGCATCTTAACATCGCACTTTCGGCACTCGATACCCAACTTTGATACTAAACAGATACCGAACACCTACCAACGAACACCAACCACCAAACACAGCTTCCCCACGGCTCCGCGCTTCATTTTCGTAACGACACCACCGTTTGATCCCCGTTTGACCTCGGCTTGACCACCACTACGCGCACCGTTCCGGCAACTTCGCCGCCGCCCCATACCTCCAATGCTACGAAATCGCGCCCGAGTAGACCGACAAAAGCTCCTTCACGTCTTCAAGAACCTTGCGCGTCTAAAAGCAGAACGAAAAGTCGCCTATACAGAATACGTCCCACCCGATGTCGAAGAGCGACGGCCCATAGGGGAAGGCCGGGAATATGCGTCTATTGATTTATTAGGGTCCGCCGGTGCCAAAGCTCCACCCCAGGAAAGTGGGCACTATTTACAACCTATCCAGGGGACGGAAAATAAGATGGCTAGAACTGCGGAGGGAAGGAGAGTTTCCGTCATTGATCATGTTACTGGACTTCACAGAGTTATGTATAGCACAGAGTTGACGGATGAGGAAGTACAGATATTGAGGAAACTTGTGGGCGTTATGTTGTTTGCAAGGGAACCAAGTCCGGAAGCTACGAAGGAAGTTATGAAGAGATTGAGGATGTTGGAAAACCATCCGAAGCTGCTGAAGTTGATTTCGCCTTATGGATGGCAATTCCTCTGGGCCATGGAGACGGATGAGATCCCGGGGCCGAGGAGTAGGCAGATTGGAGAGTTGATGGTGAAGGCGGGGGTACCGATGTCTGAGGAACAGGAGCTGGCTTATATCGGAGCGATGTTTTGGACGTCATCGAGAGAACAGGCGATTAAGAGATGGGAGGCGTACATCAAGAAGAATCGGTCACCAGCTGTGTGGGGTCTTGGTGTCAAGTTATACTGTCTCATGGAGCAACCGAATAAAGCTGTCTCGGTGGTTCAGAATATGGTTAAGACGCTGGGACAGGTTAGCTACAAGGTCTGGATACCCATTATTCTGGCGTTCAACCATATCCAGGAGGGCAAGCTGGCGTTTCACACCTACGGAAGAATGAGGAGATATGCGGAACAGAATGGAGACAGGATTACGGCGGAACAGTTTGATAGCATTGCTATGTCGTTCTTGGAGAACTACAATCCTGATATGGGATTGCAGGTATATAAGCACATGGTTTTTGCTGGTCATAATGCTTTGGATAGACAACAGACGGAAACCTACCAGAATCTTTCCCAAGCGGTGAAGGCGGCTCAACAGGCAGCCATGGACGCCGAAACTCTCAATACGATATCGCTCGATTACATCAAGTCGCTACCACCCAGCGTTGCAAACCAATACCTATACTCTGGATGGATGTTGAATCTTATGCGAATGGGAAGGACGGATCTTGCGTTGACACTGGTTGCGGATGTTATGGTATCCCAGGGTTTCCTACCGGATTCTATTCACTACAACTGGATTATCCAAGGATTCCTACAAGAAGACCGGGTGGATTTAGCAGTGCAGATAGGCATGGAGATGATTGCCGAGAGAAAACGACAGATTGCAGACTCGCCAAACAAACCCGCAGTAACCACAACAGCGAAACCCGAAAGAGTACCAGACGACGAAGAGAAGATGCCTGTAGCACCCGCTACGGTCCAAACTTTCTCCATCCTCATGCAATACTACTCTCGACGACAACTGATCGACAAGGTGGCCCCGCTTTACCAAGAAATGCAGGAATGCAAAATCCAGGCCAACTCTTACATCATGAACCACCTCCTGCTGGCACTTCACCGTATTCGCGATTATAACCAGCTTGCCAGATCGTTCGTTACACTTGTCAACGATATAAAGGTTGCACCAGACTTTGAATCCTTCTCCATTATGTGGACGGCTATGTGGCGGTTCAACTCCAGCGATAAGAAAGTTACAGGTCCCTTCTTGAAGCCCAGGGATTTGTTTAGAATGACTTTCCAACACCTCCCTAAACAGACCCCGGAAAGCGAGGGCCTGATGAAAGATATCTGGCATTCAATGATGAAGTGCTTCTTCCTCGCTAGAGATCTCGAGGGTGCACTTTTGGCCCTTCATGCTGGAACTTCGGAGTGGGGTTTGAAGATCGATCAGACTATCATCCAGGAATGCGCTTTTGGTATTCTAAGAGCCAGGCCATACGATTCTACCAATCCTGACGGGCGACCATACATCGATGCACCAACGGTAGTTATTTCGGCGCAGAAAATCCGAGAGTTAGGATTCGACATTAAAGAGCGACGAACGGGTAGGAGGTCACAGCGGAAGCGGACGATTATCTTTGATCCCGAGGATGGTACATTATCAAGTTTGAATACCATTATCATGAAGGATCTAGGAATGACGATATTGGTTCGGGATGAGTTGAGAAGAGCTAGACATGATATGGGTCTAGACCAGGTTACGTTTAAGGAGGGGTTGGATAAAATTTTGGAGTAGATGGATGCTTGATACCGGTTGCATGTATGTATAAAATACCTTTGATTTTATGGAGTTTGGGGTTTTGTGGATAGGATTTTTCAGCGGGCAACGGGCAATCGAAGGGGTTGGATTGTTGTATGTATCATAGTTGCATTGATGGTTCAATGAATCATGACTTTACCCATCACTATCAGCCTTTTCTTTACTTTTTCGTCTCCTGCCACCTTTGTAACAGACTCGACTAGTCTGGAGCTCCCCAAATGCCTCCTCCCAACCCGTCGGGAATTCCCACCTAAGCCCTGTGAGCCTGGGGAGCCCCTGAGAGTCCGTCGACTCCAACTCCCCCGCCTCCTTCAGCCCAGCCCAACAAGCCCATGCATCTCCCACGCGGAATTTAGTTTCTCATTCTACTAGTTGGTTCTAAAATTAAATTAGTTATGAACGAGGGACCCACCCCGCATTTAGTTTTTGTCAGTGACGTCTTTGTTATCTAGCGCGTTCTCTAAAAGACCTTTAACCGCGCTCGCATCGCATCCCCTGGAGCTACAAGTCACCTGCGCTCGTGTAACCGTGTAACGATCGAATTCCGATTGAGGATCATCAGCTATCTCCACCTCCGCCTTTTTTTTTTACCGCCAGTGCTTCAAAATTCCTAAACCCACGCAACCCTCAAGCTTACCCACGACCACAGCGAACAAAGGCACCTGCGGAAATCTCCAAACTACCTACCTACTAGCTACTGCCGACGGACCTCGATCCTCGATCCCTTGGACTATCCTTCCTCCATCCACAACCCCATCGCATAGCATCGCGACTCAGCAACCGCGTCAGCCATGTCGCTCATAGCTGAGAAACGCCTTCAGAAGGAGTTCAAGAAGGTAGGAACGCCGCAGGGGGTGAATAAGAGAGATAAACTGAAGCTGAAGCTAACTATCACGGTGGTAGATGTTGACTGGAGAGCTCCCTCCTGGTATGTCCTGCACGCATTGCACCCCGTCTACCCCGCGTCGATATGAGCGCTGAAGCCTGGGAGAGCTGCACGGCCATCCAAGCTCCCGAGGGCAGAGCTGCTTAGCTTCTGTCCATTTATGCCTTGCTTTGCCTTGCCTTGCCTGGCTTTGCCTCGCCTTGCCTTGCCTGGCGTTACCTACCATTCACCTCCCCCAGACAACGACGACTGTGAAAGTGGACCAAGAGGAGAAAGAAGCAAAGAGCTAACAACACCCGATCGTTAATCTACAGGTATCAAGCTCGCAGAGGCAAACGAATCCGACGTTATGAAACCCTGGAGTATGGATATTAGCCTTCTACATAATAATGCGTTATATGCTGGGAAGACATACAGATTGAGCTTTAAGTTTAACAGACAGTACCCAATCGAGGTATGTTGTATGGAATTTGAACCCCTCCCTTGGCTTGCGATGGTGGTGACGGTTGCGACGGTTGCGGCTTTGCGGCTTTGCGAGTTGTGTTACTATGTGTAGTGACTGCTTCGTCACCTCGCAGTCACTTCGCCACCCCACTCCTTCACCCCCCTACCCCGTCTTTGAGACCTTTAGAGCTTTCGCTAATACCACCTGTCCGCCACCCACAGCCTCCAGAAGTCAAATTCATCACGGCCACCGACCGCGAAATCCCGATGCACCCTCACATCTACAGCAACGGGGTAATATGCCTGGACCTTCTTTCTGCCGGTGTTGGAGGTGGTTGGTCACCTGTCCAATCTGTTGAAACCGTTTGTGTTTCAATCCAGTCTATGTTGGAGGGAAACAATATCAACCAGCGTCCTGAGGGGGATGATCAGTTTGTTTATGGTCCCCAGAGAAGGATAAAGGATATAAATTTCGTCTATGATGATCCTACGGTTTAAACGGCGCTTTACGGAGGAAGGATAGATGGGGCGAGGGATTGGCATGATGGGATACCTTATTACTCTACTATGATCTATGGTTAACGACATTTTTACGTACTTACTTAGCGTGCTTGTATTACGGAGTATGGCCAAGGAGAAAAAGGAGGAAAACAAAAATATTGGGCAAAGAGAAAGGAGATGCCTGAGAACGGAAAAGGAAGAATGGTACTGTACGGTAGCGATCAATGCGTTGAGCAATGCACGGAGTACTTACACATTATATTACAAGGATGTTTTACAATGTACAATCATATTTGACCCTACTAATATCCAGTGGAAATCATTCGGTAGGTTAATAGTGGATACTATTTGACGTAAATCACCGGATAATGGATTGCGAGCGAGATAGGATGATTTTATTTATTCCTGTAAACAACGCAAGAAATGTGAATAGTGGCAACAGCTATGTGATGACTGCAAAGGTAATCAGTAGTATCTTTTCTCCAATAGGATCCAGTTTCTGAGGAGGCACTGAAAAAACACACCCACAGCACCCTATATTTATTCCGAGGACCCAGATCAACAAAAGCGCCCCGAAGACTGAAGGCCGAACAAAGTTTTCCAGCTTGGGTCATTCATGCACCCTAGAGGTCATAAGTCAACTAACACAACATGGAGCACACGAGCAAAAATGGAGGACGTGCAACACACAAAATCTGCAGAGGCAGAAATTCCAGCTCCACTCTACTTCACTCCACCTCTCTCCTCTTCACCCCGTTCAACTGCGCCCCGCTTTGCTTCATTCATTCAATTTTAACCAACATCTTTGCAATGACGATTTCCCATCTCACCAGAGAACCCCCCCTCTCTCGAATCCGGTGTCGATAAACAAACCTCACCAGAGAATCCTTTCAACCATCAACCAAGCTCGAAGAATAATCTCAACAGAGACTTCTCTCCTCTAGCTCTCTCTCTCCTTATCTTTATCCTGCTCTGTCAGAAAAGACTGAGATATTATGTCGTCGGTGGGATGATTTCAGCACGATGTAGCCGCAGAAGTCCAGTCGCCTTTCTGTAAAAAAGATGGAATTACAAAACAGAGTAGCCTTGGAGCAAGGGGCAAGAATAGTGAGTGTGATTCTAGAGGTGACTTGGACATGTTTATGAAAAGAACTAAAGAACTATCTACAGATAACCCGGCAATAACTCCAACGTACTACTTAGTACATCTGTAACCGTACAACGCATTCGACAATTTGGTCGACAAGAAACCCGACCGATTCGGAAACCGCGTCATCATTAAAACTGAAGCGGAATACACCACAGGAGTGTCCGATGTCCGTATTCTGTACCTAGATGGGGTCAAAGCTAGAATGAGGAAAGTATTTTAATCTCGAGAAGCAGAAATTGGATGAGGAAATCGAGGCTACTGAGAGGAAAATCCAGAAAAATGCCAAGAATGTGGCCAGGCAGGAGAAGTTACTTGCGTCGGTTTATCCATGGAAGGTCGGAACTGGTTAAGATAATGAAAGGGGAGAAGGACGAACCATGGTCATGGTCCGACGAGAGGGAAGTGGCGTTTCAGGCAATTAAGTACGCAATCGCCAATAACGCTATGGCACCAGCAGACGACAAATTCCAGTACCACCTGGCTTGTGATTCCAGCAAGCAGGCAACAGGAACGGTCCTCTTTCAATCACCAGGAAATGCACCCAATACAGAGTCCACGTGCTCTGCAGAACATCGGGAAGTTGAACGAACGATCATGTTTATGTCGTTCAAGTTGCAAGCAGCACAGCGGAATTACTCGAATTCGAAAAGAGAGGCACTGGCGGTTATGCGAGCGTTGGCTGAAGTCCGTTGGTTGGTGGTGGCGTCCCCGTGACCGGTGATTATATATACAGACCATTCAGCACTTACGACGTTATGGGTGGGAGTACGAATAGTCATGTTCATGTCGTTTAAGTTGGAATCAGCACAACAGAATTGTTCAAGTTCGGAAAGGGGAGCGTTGGCGGTGATGCGAGCTTTGGCAGAGGTTCGTTGGCTGGTTCTTGCTTCCCCATGGCCGATTCGAGAAAAAAACGAAATGAAAGAAATGTGGTGGTGGTAAACCAGATGTGGGCGGGATTCCGTGCGGATCCCGAGATCTTCGAATTTTACCGCGACAACATGGAATCTGGGCACTATACTATCAGGTCAAACGACATGATGGAAATCCACACATTCTAAGAGGCGTTGTGTGCGATTTAATGCACATAGGTTCAGCTATGTGTACGAGAGTCGGACGAGGAGATTGTTGTCGAAGTTATACAGGACCTACAGGATGGGCCTCGTTGGTATGGAATGCACCTTTAACTTTGCATCACCCGATATTCCAACAAGTGTACAGTGTATCTATTCTTTGCTATCATATTGCTAATGTTGCAAAATGCTTTCTCTCCCACAGTGGCCTCTCTCCTCACCTGAGTGGCTTCATGAGTGTCTTTTTCCTCTCAGTGTTCCATCGAGGATTGGTCTCACTGCGTCGGCCTCTGGGAAAAGACACAGCGGTTTGTGGCAGTGTGGGCAATAAAAGTCTGACTTCAGTATACAGCAGTGTTGAAAAGACGTCATGAAATCTTCATGCGGCTGTTTCTTTCTTGTTGTTTTCTGCTTCTGATGTAATTTTTCATCTTTATCTTGGTTCGTTCCACATGTTTCCTGTTTATGTTCATTCCGTACTTGTTATTTCTGTGTTTTACTTGTTTCCTTTATAGATCCGAGTTTGGTATTTCTTGGTCAAGGCGGAGAGTTTGGAGACCGAGGATCACGAGGAAAGGAATATAAGTATGGGAAAGGAATCATGTGTTTTCTCATTCGAAGAACAAGTCATACAAACACAATTACCTCGTCCCAATACCCTCATATGCTCGTGAATCTTATCAACAAGCAGAACAAGGCCAGGAAGCACTGCTTGATACAGCGCAAAAGAATCTTCCCATCACCAGCCCCTGGCTTAGGAGTGTTGTGATGGTAAACGGAACCGAACGACAAGTCTGGGTCGAGAAATTGTTACATTGTTTCTTGTACTCAGCACAAGATCACACCCGGGAAGCGTGCCAGAGTGACACGACCCTTGGCCCAGCGATCCCCTCCTGCCTGGTTGACACGGTAATGTCGGAGGACCTGGATCTATAACCAACAGAACGTAAGTGCGCAACACCAGAGAAAGCAAGTGGTATGTCTATGGCTGACCTTCAGAAGACGAACAACACCAGGGTTAACAAACCAAAGAGCGGCGAATCCAGAAGGGACAACGGTAAGTAGCGTGTGGTGGTAGGTTGGACTGGGTGGAAGTGACCCAGCGGAGGTTAAGAGAACACTGATAATATAAAAACGCAGGACAGAAAAGAACAGAAACATTACACACCGGCAGCATTGCTTAGTAGCTCTGGAGGCGATGTATTCCGTCACCTTTCGTGGATCATAGAGCACTGTTACTTTGTTGCCCTTGAGGGTCATCAACTCGGCTTCGGCGCGGACGGTGATGACGACACTAGAGGCGGATTTTCCAGCATGTTTATTGGAGTGTGACATGTATCTGTGGGATTGAGTGAGAAAAAGCGGGTGGTTGCTGCGCTCGGTCTCCCCTTGGAGGAGGCGCATGCTATCGTTGTCGTCACGGAAGTGTCACGGCAGGTGTCATGAAGAATCACTCGCCGGTATAGACAGACATCAACCGTACCGCATTCCGATACACCCTACAACGCTAGTTGGCCGCCGCTGCTTTTGCCGAGCAGCACGCCTATTCTCCATCATTACCTGCATCACGGCCTGCCGGCACCCCGTTTTATCAGTTGTTGATGAAGTCTTGGTGGATTGCAGCCGGCTCCATGTTATGAATGGAAGGGAGGGATCCTGTCTACAGTATATCACTGGCAGAGGGATCGTACATTCGAGTTAAGTCGGAATGACGAGTGACCGCATAAGCAATTATCATTAATCTCTCAGAGATTACTAGAATACTTTGACTGAGTGACAGTTATGGTCCAGAGGTGATAATAGTGATATGCAGTAATCATGAAGGGTTACTTCCATATGACAACCATTATTGCAGGAGGATGACCAGTGATCTCTAATGAGATTACTCATAATCAGCAAACACAACCAAAGGGGACTTGAGTCTACTAGGAGTAGGCATGTAACAATGTATTCTTGCAAATAAGTAAAGAAGAATTGGGTGGACAAATTCTTCACAGGAGGATTGAAATATTTGTTTATGTTATCATACATGCTTGCAACCTTAGGGTTATGGCAGAAATACAGAATAAATTCAACGGGCCCTTGGCCTAGTACTGGAGACCCCCCTGGGCTCTGCCCCAGTATAGGTCAAACATCATTTCCACTCTGTAGCCCTTTGTGTTCAGCTGTTGGTCCATCTAGCATCTTCTGTTCTGAGCACCCTGTTTGCATAGAGGCTGCTATTCTGATAGCTACATTGTTCAGGCAGTTCAATGGCTGACAGGGGGTACAATAAGTCACTGTAAACTGGGGGCTATCAGGTAGCTGATTCTAGGAAAACTCAAATTGCACATCAAAGAAAGATGAGGAGTAACAATCTCAATGCCAGTAATCATTTCCTTCTTGGGTGATTCTCCCTTCAACTTGAATGAGTAAGACATGTAGTAATCTTAAACTGCCCTGCTTATCTCAAGAAGTGGTTCAGATCATAGGAAATTGTGTAAAAGTGTGAACAGAAATCTGTGAGGGTCTTTTATAGTGAGGGTGTTCATAATCAATTGGAGGCATTTGGTAATTTTGAGAGGAATTACATTCAATGAGAATGATTAATCCTGTGAGAGTTCTTGAATAATATCTGTCCAGGACATGATTGCATTTGATGGGACTATTGAGTCATGTCACTAGATCATGGCTGTGTCAAGTGGTGACTTTTCAGTATTTAGGCCTTATGACCAAAGCTCCTCACTAATATACACATGAGATACATTGCAGTGGTCACAATGCCAGGTACTGGTTGAGGTTGGTAAAGAGCATTCAAGCATGATATTTTTCACATATAAATTCCATATTTTGGAAAACTCTATACCATTCCTCCCAGAACTTTCTGAACCACTAAGGTTAGTTATGGTACTGATTGTAATGGCAGTCATGGGCAAGATGTTAGACAGAGAACCTGAGGGCTCTGAGCTTGTTGTCAAGAGTTGTAAACTATGATATGATGTAAACTCTCAGGAGCTTTAACATTAGATCTCTAAAGCTGTGGCATGTAGCTACTGAACAGGATCTATGTTTACAAGCAAGAGACAAGCTAGAGGACAGAAGCAGGAGAACCAAGCAAGAGTAACAGAGGCAGGGAGTAGAAAGGACAGAGACTGGGACAGAGACAGAGGCAAGGATGAGGACTGGGATGAGGACATAGAGGTTCCAAATATTTATTCTATAAGATGAACCAATAACTGTGTAAGGAGAAAAGGAAAGGAAACAGAATGGTGGGAGGACAAGTCCTCTTATATACACAATTTCTCCTTCCATGCTGAGATGCTAGACTAGCAGACTCTAAACCATTAACCCTTAACAAACTATAGACCAACCTAGGACCTCTCAGAACTTTCTAAACAAGTATGGCTATACAGCCACTAATAAGCTGTGGAATGATGTCATAGTGCATATGACTCACAGCTAAGTACACAGCCACACAGACAAGTAAAGCCACTAAGAGCCACAGTGTGCAAGGGTTAAACAATACAATCAAATGGGGAAAGTGGATGTGAAAGTATCATACCCCACCTTTAAGACACATTTTAAGAATGGGGATTCTTACCAAGTAATGACTCAAGCCATAGGGCAAGAGCCATTACTAACCACCCTTCATCCACTTCCCGCAGGAAGTAGGATAATGAGGGGCCAGGAAAAAAGTAAGTCTGTTATAAAGGGTTGGAAACCCAGGGTAGCCTCAGGAGGGACAGTTTCTGATCAATGGCTGAGGTTTCTAATGCCCAGCCATATCCTGGGGAACATACCGCTGATGTTGACGAAAACCTGGAATACTGATAGCCTGGGCCACTGTGGTTCTTATGGGCCACAAGTCCACAAAGGGACTACCCTCTGCCATATGCATTTTACCATACTCGAACATTGTGCCATGTCATACAGGACCACCCCAACAGGCAGACATAAAAGGGGCTGGGACAAAGAAAGGCAGAAGGATAAGAAGAAGAGAAATGTAAAGGGAGGAGTTATGTGACCCTGGGCACAGTTTCTGCTATGCAGAGGGGGTTTCGATAATTCGTTTCATTGATTTTGAAGGTTTAATCGATCAGTGCTTTCTCAGAAAAAGCTAGGAAGTTTATTCGAACTATCGATCACAAGGTGGAATAAACTTAAGGGGTGTCTTCTGAGGTTCGGTGGGATTGTTCTTGGTAACTGTTCTTGAGGAGGATTTCGTTGCTGATGATCTTGGAGACTGTGGGAGACATAGACCTCTTTATAGACTTTGGGACTTCCAACTTCCTCTAACCATCCCCTGGGATGGTATTGCTGAAAACGAGTTTAGGAGATAAGATGTGAGTCATTTCCAACAATAATCTTGGATAGATTGCGTCAGCGCAAGCTCATGATTGCATTAATCACTCACTTGCATGCTGACCACCATCTTCGAGTTAATTTTTGAAAATTCCTCGCTATGATACCACACCTTCCCATAAGGTAAGGGATTACCGGTCATAACAGGATTCAATCCCTGTCTGGCCGCGTAATGCAATAACTCATCCGGGAATGACAATGAGCCATTTCCCTTTTGAGCTGCATCATCATAGATTCCCTAAGGAAATCTCGATTGCTTGTGAGGTGGCAATCATGTCCCATCACTCGTGAGGTTCTAGCACTTTCCATGTGATGTCATGAGTCCCCCACCTGCGCTCACCTGTGCGCAGCCACACCCTGGTCTGAACGCAATCCCAACAATTCCCTACGGAGTGTTCCCTAGCTGACGGGCACATCATATCGGGTTCCTTTGAACAGGTTCCTTGAGTGGGTTCCTTGCTTGTTGTAGGTTGTCTCATGCTGTGCAGTCTTGACCCTTGTACTCAGCGCCACTCCTATTCACCGACTAGACTCTGCCTTGGTCAACTAACTCTGACTGCAGGTATGTCGAATGATGATTTCACAATGCCTTGGACATGCCATGGAGCTCTCCTCCATGCAAGCCCTCTTGGTATCTGTCGGTTGCTGAGCACCTCCTCATGTATAAGTAGGTACCATTCGCCCTCGTCTTTGTCTCTCCATCATCATCGCCAACACTCATCTTATGGCTGAAGTGCCATCATTGAGGTTAGTCCTTCCCTTCTCCTTCCTGATCTTGCCCCTGCTGACATTCAATAGGTGCGATGTCTTGGGCCGGGACCTTCATGAGGTCTCATTTGGGGTCACGAGTCACGTGACCTCGCTTGCCGGATCTTCAGAGGGTTCCGGCCCATATTGCTGATTCATAATATTCATTCTCCAGTCGAGTTTGCCATGTTCTCTCTCAAGTTATACATGTTACCCAATCTATTATCACACATTATAGGGTGTGACACCACCTCTCCCATCTTCAAGCTTTGTCCCGAAGCTCTAGTTCATGCCTCTGTGATCGCACTACGCCATAGCCTAGTGACTAGTGATCAAATTTAGATGTAGTCCTCCAGCCCCTACATCCTACTACCAACTCGGCCTAAGGTAAAACCACATGGGAAAAAACCCTTAAGCTTTTAGTCTGTGAGTGTTAACCGGGGGTTGTCTCGTGACTGACGGCCGGGTAACTCAAGATTTCCAAAAGAAAAAATTGAGAAGTAATAATTCCAATGATGGGAATTATTTACTTCTCTGGGGATTCTCGTGGGAGTAATGAGTAGTAACGTGTTATAATCTTAAACTCTCCTGCTTATCTCAGGGAGCGTTTTTGAGATCGTCGTTCTTAATTGTGTCCAAGTGTGAACAGCAATCAGTGAGGGTCTTAGGTATTGAAGAGGGTCTTGGTTGTATGGTCTTTCGAGTATTGTGTAAATAATCGAGTATAAGATACTAATATCTTTCTGGGACTTGGTCGTAGTTGATGGGACAATTGTGGGTCTTCTGCTGGATGATCGCTTCTTCGAGTGGGGGCTTTTTGGATCTTTTATATTTTCTGACTTGAGCTCCCCACTCATATACCCACCGGGTACGTTGCGGTGGTCGGAACGCCAAGTACTGGTTGACGTTGGTAGAGAGCATGCAATCATGATATTTTTCGCATACAAATTCCGTATTTCGATTTTTTCAGCACAAACGCCCCAAAATGTTCCCAAACCAATCGGATGACACTTGGTGATCCTCTCGGCCGTATCGTGCATATGTCGCTTCTAATCCCGTCGTTTGCCGATATATTATTTCTAATAATATCGCCTTCGTAGGGCATTCGAGCGCATATCTCATCTCATGCATATGTCGTCAGCTCTGGTGAAGTGTTCAACTTTGTTTGCCGGATCTCTTGATCCGTCCTTATCTGGGGCTGCGGCTTCCTGTGCCGTCTGTATGCCTTGCCAACACTCCACCACGGTAGATGTCATCCGGGCCGCCTGTGGCTTCCGATAGGTTTCATCTTATCTTTCCGTTTGTCTGTATGCATCCAGTCTCGTCATATCGTGCTGATCGAAGGCTGCCTGTGGATAAGGTTTCCTGTATTGTCGGCTGCCTCAGGGTTAATGCACCTCGTATTGGTCTTTATCGCCTAAGACAATCCTTATCTCCTTCGGCCGACTAGACTCCGCTATCGTATGTGTTATCATAATGACGTTCGGTATGATTCCTTCGGGTTCCGATCATCTCCGCTGAGCTTCCTCGGTAACATATGATTCTTGATCTTGGACTTGGCACTCAGTCGTAGTGTTCATTTAATTCATTCTTAAATATCCTACAATCTTTCCTCGTCCATCAATCCTTCATTCTCATCATCGACCTTGACTTCCTTCGACCTTCCTCTATCCATTCCGGCAGACTCAGTCATATACGGCGAACTCCTCCTCCTCGATCTCAATTCTTCTTATTCATTCTCCTCCTGTTTTCTTGTCCCAGCCCCTTCTATGCCTGCCTGTTGGGGTGGTCCTGTGTGACACGGCACAACGTTCGAATACGGCGAAGCATTTCGGCGGAGGGTAGTCCTCTTGGACTTGTGGCAAGTAAGAACCACAGTTGCCCAGGCTATAAGTATTCCAGGTTTTTGTCAACATCAGCGGTACGTTCCCCAGGATACGGCTGGGCATTAGAAACCTCAGCCGTTGATCGGAAACTGTCCCTCCTGAGGCTACCCCGGGTTCCCAACCCTTTATGATGCTGACTTTTTTCCTGGCCCCCCATTATCCTACTTCCTGCGGGAAGTGGATGAAGGGTGGTTAGTAATGGCTCTTGCCTTATGGCTTGAGTCATTACTTAGTAAGAATCCCCATTCTTAAAATGTGTCTTAAAGGTGGGGTATGACACTACCTCCCCCCTTATAAGATTTCGACCCGAAATCATTAACTGAGATTCTTGGCTTATGAATTCTTAGCAATATGATTATGAAACGGGATTTTTGATGAAGTCCTCCAACCCCTTCATCCACCAACATGTTTTCTATCCCAAGACCATTAAAACCTCATAGAGGAAAGGTATCTTGAGATAGTTGGTTGTTTAAACACGTTGGTCCCTCGGCATGCCTGGATTCCTTGAGTGGAACTCTCGGAGTGACTGCAGGCCACCTACTATGAAGCATTCATACGGTTCTTCTGTATGATCCTTCTTAAGTGGATATCCTTTCCATCTGACTCGGTAAAGGACTTTCCCCTTGACTTTCCTACTCGATAAGATTTCTTCTATTTCCCATTCCTCATTGCCTTCGATGTCATCACATTCATCAATGATTTTTAATAGATCAGGCGGAGGTCTGGTCCCATTGTTGTATGGTTCGAGTAAGGATACATGGAAGGTGTTGTGGATCTTCCATTTTCTGGGTAGTGATAGTCGCATGGCTGTTGGAGAGATTACTTTCTCTATTGCGAAGGGGCCATGCTTCTTGTGGTCCAGTTTATGTTTTGGGCGTCTGGTCTGGATGTTCCTTCCATCTAACATGACTAGGTCCCCAACCTTGAATTCTGGAGCATCCTTGCGTTTGTTGTCTGCATACTTCTTCATTCTTTCCTTGGTTGCTTTTAGGTTCTTCGTAACTAGACTTTGAACTGAAAGGATGTGGTTGATGTATCCATCCTGAGTATCCTCGCTAGTTGGTATTGTACTTGGATTGGTGCAACCTGGGTGTCGGCCATAGTTGGCGAAGAAGGGTGACATGCCAGTGGCTTGGGTTACCGAATTGTTGTAGGCAAATTCAGCCATGGGTAGGAGTCCAACCCAATCATCCATCTCATAATTTGTGAATGACCGTAGGTATGCCTCAATTGTCTGGTTGATCCTTTCTGTTTGGCCATCTGTTTGTGGATGAAAGGATGTGCTCATTCGTGGTCGTATCCCCAGTATACCAAGGAATTGTTTCCATTCTCTGGAGGTAAAGCGGGAGTCGCGGTCCGAGATAATGTCGGTTGGGATGCCATGGAATCTCCATATCTCCCTGGCGAATATCTTTACTAGGTGTTCCGCTGTCTTTTGATCCTTCTTGAGTGGTATGAAGTGGGCCATCTTTGTAAATCTGTCTACAATGACCCATAATTGATCACAGTCTTCAGACAAGGGGAGGTCTGTGATGAAGTCCATGGCAATTGATGTCCATGGTGCGTATGGAAGCTCTAATGGTGAGAGCAGGCCATATGGCTTGTGGCGTGATGCCTTATCCTTCTGACATTCTAAACAACTTCTGACATATTCAATAATTTCTTGGTCCATCTTAGGCCACCAGAAGTTGCGTCGGATCAACTCGATCGTTTTGTCTTGACCAAAGTGTCCGGCTACTGCGCTGTTGTGCTCGGTATGTAAAATCGCATGTCGTGCATTCTCAGGGACCCAAAGCAATCCCTTGCGATATAGTAATCCATCCTGTAGTTCTAAAATCCTTTCCTCTCCTTCTATTTCTTGCGCGCTTCCACTCAGTTCCTCTAAGGCCTGGTAGTATGCTGCGTCCTGTTGTCCTGCCTCTCTTACTTCCTGCTCAAATTCCTTTGTCCATTTCGATACTGATGATGCCAAATAACCCAGCTGAACTGCTGAGCAACAGAACACCATTCCTTCTCCTCCAGTACTGATTGCTGAGATGGTGTCGAAGTGTTTTTCATGCAAGACAGTCTGTATTGGCTGGTTTCCACCTCCCCCCTTTTCAGGGCGATACTCCGGGCGCCTCGATAATGCATCTGGCTTGCCATTACTTGTTCCTTTCCTATAAAAAATTTTGAAGTCCACACCGGCCAGTTCCTGGGCCCAGCGTGCCTGCCTTCTGTTGAGAACCTTGGTTGTCATGAAATACTCAAGGTTTTTGTGGTCGGTAAATACCTGGACCGTGTGGAGTGATCCTTCTAAATATCTTCGCCATGTCTTAAAACAATCAACTATCGCCAGTAATTCCTTGTCATGAATTTCGTAGTTAATTTCAGCTGGTGAGAACTTTCTGGAGTGGAAGGCGACTGGGTGTAGCTTTTTGTCTTCTGCATTTTGTGACAATGTGCCACCCAGTGCAAAGTCAGATGCATCAGTCTCGACGATGCATTCTTGTTGTGGATTGAAGTGTGTGAGGATGGGTGCAGTCGTAAAGCAGTTTTTTAGTTGCTCGAATGCCTCTGTCATTGCGTCTGTCCAGATCCAGTCCTTTGGTGATCCCTTCGTTGAATCGCTAAGGGGTTTAGCAACTTTTGAGAATTCTCTTATAAATCGACGATAAAAATTCGCGAAGCCAATAAATGACTGTACATCCCTTAGACTTCTTGGTCGTTCCCAATCCCGAATGCATTGAACTTTGTCTTGGGCCATTTCGATACCATCCTTTGAGATAACATACCCCAAGAAGTCAACTCGGTTGGTTGACCAAAAACATTTGTCCTGGGATATGGCTAGCCCATTTTCTGCTAGACGTTTCAACACTTCCATGACAATGCGGTCATGTTCTTCTTCTGTTTCGGCATAGATCAGAATGTCGTCCAAGTATACAATCAATCCTTGGTCCAGCAAGTCTCGAAAAATGTGGTTCATCATATTCTGGAAGGTTGCAGGGGCATTGGATAACCCAAAGGGCATAACGGTGTATTCATATAGTCCATACCGTGTTTTAAATGCCGTTTTCCATTCATCGCCTGGTTTGATCCGAATCAAGTTGTATCCATTTTTGAGGTCAATCTTGGTGAATATTTTGCCACCTCTGACCCTATCTTGGAGTTCTGACATGATCGGTAAGGGATATCTGTTGGCAATGGTGACTTTATTCAAGCCGCGATAATCGACGCACAATCTGAGGCCTCGGCCATGGGCCTTTGGGACGAAGATGATTGGTGCTGCAGCTGGTGATTTCGATGGGCGGATCTTTCCTAATTCTAACATTTCCTTGAGGTAATCCCGCAGCGCTTGTAGTTCTGTTTCATTGAGGGGATACATTGGTCCCCATGGTGGTTGTTCACCCTCCTTCAGATCTATCGCATGATCGTAGGGTTTGTGATCGGGGAGCTTATCTGCAAGCTCTTTGCCTAGGACTTCGACATATTGTCGGAACTTTTGAGGTACCACTGTAGTTGGGTCTACCTCATTTGTGTTTGAGTTGACTGATGCAATATACCCAATTACTGTTGCATCATAGTGGTGTAGGATATCTTTATCCATCGTGAGGGAGAATTCTTGTGCTGCAGCTTTGGTGCAGTGTTGTTTACAGAATTCGGAGTCTAAGGTGATGTCTTCTGGTTTTCCCCAAAACTTGTTGGGTTGATGCTTGGCCATCCACCAACAGGGGAGGATTATGTCTGTTCCTGATTCTAGAGGCATAATCTCGAATGTTTCCCTTGTATAGTGGCCTTTGTACTGGAGCAATAAGGAGTGTGTGAAAGCTTCCCCAGCTCCAGACAATGGACGACCATCTGCCCCATTGATTCTGAGGGGTGCATTTCGGGTGATCCTGGGTAGGTGATGTTCCTTGATAAACTTGGAACTGATGATAGGTATGGCTGCACCTGTATCGAACATGACTTGGACATTGACTGTCTCTTGTCCAGGTATCGAGAGATTCATTGGGACAATTGGTCTGGAACCTACTCGGGGTGGCTTGCTGTTGGCCAATTGTAATTTCGTCTCAGGTTCTTTTTTATTAGGTTTTGATTTTTTGGATTGTTTTTGGTTTCCTTGGGTTTGTGTACGTTTGACTCCAGCTACTGATATCCTCTGAGAACCTGATACGTCTTTTTCTTCTTGGATGCCTCTGCGTATCTTACGAGGCTTTCCTAGTTTAAATCCGAGAGGTCTGAGGTCTCTACTTCCCAACATCTTTTTGCTGGCTTTGGGTCCGGTTCTGATACTGTCTGGGTTACAGTGGCGACATTCTTCGGCCGCTTGGTTACTGGTTCCTTGGTGACATTCTCATCATCATCCGAGTCTTCTGAAGGTCGTTGGCGTTTAGCCTTCTTTGTGACTGCTGCTACTGTGGTAGCCAAATCCGTTCCTTTGGAGGTCTTCTTTGCAAAACATTCTAATGTATGGTGGCTATTCCGCCCACAGCGCCAGCAGGAAGCCTTATCGGCCTTATGCTGATCGATTTCAGCCTGGGGAACCCCAGCTAATGCTTCGCGATTGTTTTGGAATTTCTTTTCTCGGTCGCTTTTAGGTGTGCGGTTCGTTTCCCTAGCCTTACCACGGTTGGATTTCTTTTCCTCATCCTTCTTCCGCTTGTCCTTCTCCTGCTTGGGCTCTGAGGGGGTTTGATATATGTGGAGCAGTGGCTTTTCATGCATGTTCCGATGTTCTTCTTTTGCAGTTGCAAGCTTGATCAGTCTGGCCTTGAAACGCTCATACTTTGGGTCATCCAAGTCTTGAACATCTGTCCATGCCTGGCAAGCCAGATCCTCTGGGAATGCCTGATCGTAAATTTCTCTCAGGACCTCTCCTTCAACTTGGGCCTTCTCTTGGTAGATGGCCATCCTGATTCCCCATTGATCTGCTGGGAGGCCAGTCTTATGGCATCCAGGTTTGTACTTCCAATGCAACCTGGCCATCTTGTTGGTGTAGTTGCGCTTCTGGTGGGGGTCACGGAAATAGTGGTCCATTGCTGCAGTGTATGAGGGCCAGGTGTCAGGGCGTAATTCCTTCTCCGTAGTGTCGACGCGGTTTTGGTGCCATTGGCGGGCATCACCTTTTACGAGGGACCCCAACCAGTGAATTCAGGTGGCATCAGTGTTAAAGTCGATAGATCGCACAGTCATATATTCCTTGACTGCTTTCATCCATGGGATGTAATTTTCTCTTTCCCCATCGAAAACCTCTGGTTCCTTCATCTTGGGAGCTTTTCCTAGGACAATTGCTTCTGGTCGCTTGGTGATGCGATTCTTTTTGTCCTTCTTCCGTAGGGCACGAATGAGTTTTGATATCTCATTCCCTAGATCCTTCGGTCTATCTGATTCTGAGTCTGAACTGGAAGAGCTGGAACTGCTTCCTCCTGGTGGAGGTCCTGGGGGTGGTATCGCTCCACCTGGTGGACTGCTGCCCCTAGACTCTGTCGCTCTTGAACGTCTACTTGATCGGTCACTGGGTGGTAGGGGAGGAAGGTCGCAGTCTGACTCCATCCCATCACTACTTGGGAGGGGAATTCTCCCCTGTCGAGCATGTTGCTCTAAGATGCTATCAATGACCGACGTTACATCTATATCCTTTGGGGACTGTTGCGCCAATTGGAACTGGGTTTTTAACTCTTCTCCAATGGCCTGAAGCTCCTCCCGGAATGATCGTCGCATGTCTTCTCATTCTTGCTGAGAAATAGCAGATGCATTGGCCTGGTTCTGTTGGAGTTGTGACTGGAGACGCTTCAATTTCCGTAGGTCGTCCTTGACCTTCTCCTGGTCGACTCTTGCCCTGGCTTCTCGGGCATTCATTTCTGCAGCCCATCGTTGGCAATCATTGTTGAACTTCTCCTGCTTAACTGCCTGGTCTTTGTGGTATGCGATCCAGACATTTTGGTTGGCTTCCATTTGTTGGGCGAAATCCTGAAGTAACTTCTGTCTTCGTTCTTCACTTTCTGCCGCATTGATGGTAATCGTCTCTACATGTCTTCTTAGGGCCATGTGGGCAGCTGCCACTTCTGCGAATTGAGTGGTGGTGAGGTTGAAGTGAGCACCGGTAGCGTCTGCAGCATGCTGCTGGGCCTGAGCAATCGCAAGGTTTAAGTTGGATTCGATTTTGCGATAATCATTCTGCATTTGCATAAAAATACGGTATGCCTCTGTTTCATCCCCTTGGATTTGTCCTCGGAGGCTGTTGATTTCAACTGCAGTATGGTGTAGTTGATTCATAAGGGTACGTCCCCACTCAGGGACAGAGTGCAATTTAATGGGTTCGATAGGTGGGATATTCTCTGATCCCCCATTGTTGGTGCTAACTAGTGCCCAGGAAGGCATCGGCAAGAAATCGATTTCCATTGGCTCGGGCATGGTTTTTCTGTTTGGTGGTTCTGTCTTTCTTGTAGGACGTTTCTCAATACGCTCGGTGAGGCGTTGAGTAAGATTATAGTGTTAACCGGGGGTTGTCTCGTGACTGACGGCCGGGTAACTCAAGATTTCCAAAAGAAAAAATTGAGAAGTAATAATTCCAATGATGGGAATTATTTGCTTCTCTGGGGATTCTCGTGGGAGTAATGAGTAGTAACGTGTTATAATCTTAAACTCTCCTGCTTATCTCAGGGAGCGTTTTTGAGATCGTCGTTCTTAATTGTGTCCAAGTGTGAACAGCAATCAGTGAGGGTCTTAGGTATTGAAGAGGGTCTTGGTTGTATGGTCTTTCGAGTATTGTGTAAATAATCGAGTATAAGATACTAATATCTTTCTGGGACTTGGTCGTAGTTGATGGGACAATTGTGGGTCTTCTGCTGGATGATCGCTTCTTCGAGTGGGGGCTTTTTGGATCTTTTATATTTTCTGACTTGAGCTCCCCACTCATATACCCACCGGGTACGTTGCGGTGGTCGGAACGCCAAGTACTGGTTGACGTTGGTAGAGAGCATGCAATCATGATATTTTTCGCATACAAATTCCGTATTTCGATTTTTTCAGCACAAACGCCCCAAAATGTTCCCAAACCAATCGGATGACACTTGGTGATCCTCTCGGCCGTATCGTGCATATGTCGCTTCTAATCCCGTCGTTTGCCGATATATTATTTCTAATAATATCGCCTTCGTAGGGCATTCGAGCGCATATCTCATCTCATGCATATGTCGTCAGCTCTGGTGACGTGTTCAACTTTGTTTGCCGGATCTCTTGATCCGTCCTTATCTGGGGCTGCGGCTTCCTGTGCCGTCTGTATGCCTTGCCAACACTCCACCACGGTAGATGTCATCCGGGCCGCCTGTGGCTTCCGATAGGTTTCATCTTATCTTTCCGTTTGTCTGTATGCATCCAGTCTCGTCATATCGTGCTGATCGAAGGCTGCCTGTGGATAAGGTTTCCTGTATTGTCGGCTGCCTCAGGGTTAATGCACCTCGTATTGGTCTTTATCGCCTAAGACAATCCTTATCTCCTTCGGCCGACTAGACTCCGCTATCGCATGTGTTATCATAATGACGTTCGGTATGATTCCTTCGGGTTCCGATCATCTCCGCTGAGCTTCCTCGGTAACATATGATTCTTGATCTTGGACTTGGCACTCAGTCGTAGTGTTCATTTAATTCATTCTTAAATATCCTACAATCTTTCCTCGTCCATCAATCCTTCATCCTCATCATCGACCTTGACTTCCTTCGACCTTCCTCTATCCATTCCGGCAGAGTCAGTCATATACGGCGAACTCCTCCTCCTCGATCTCAATTCTTCTTATTCATTCTCCTCCTGTTTTCTTGTCCCAGCCCCTTCTATGCCTGCCTGTTGGGGTGGTCCTGTGTGACACGGCACAACGTTCGAATACGGCGAAGCATTTCGGCGGAGGGTAGTCCTCTTGGACTTGTGGCAGGTAAGAACCACAGTTGCCCAGGCTATAAGTATTCCAGGTTTTTGTCAACATCAGCGGTACGTTCCCCAGGATACGGCTGGGCATTAGAAACCTCAGCCGTTGATCGGAAACTGTCCCTCCTGAGGCTACCCCGGGTTCCCAACCCTTTATGATGCTGACTTTTTTCCTGGCCCCCCATTATCCTACTTCCTGCGGGAAGTGGATGAAGGGTGGTTAGTAATGGCTCTTGCCTTATGGCTTGAGTCATTACTTAGTAAGAATCCCCATTCTTAAAATGTGTCTTAAAGGTGGGGTATGACAGTGAGTCGGTAGTCCCTCGGAGAGTCTGGGTACTTGAGGTGAAATCCTCTTAACTTCTCCAGACCTCCTACTGAAAAATTGTTGTAAGGTTCAGCCGTCCAATCCTTTTTGTTCGGCCACCCAAGCCATTTAACGAGGTAGAGTACTCGATTGCCAGATTTGTAACTGCTCATGACTTCATCGATATCATACTCCTCGCTCCCCTCAACATCATCAGCTTCCCTCAAAATGTTCCTTGGATCTGGTGGAGCTCTTGTTCCAGCCCGGAATGGCTCAATCAGAGCTATGTGAAAAGCATTATGGATCTTCCATTTGCGAGGTAGTGTGAGCCGGACTGCTGATGGGGATATGACTTTCTTGACTTGGAAAGGACCATGCAACTTGTGGTCCAGCTTTCGTGATGGTCGTCTTGTTTTTATATTATGTCCATCAAGCATAACCAAGTCTCCTACTTGGTAAACTGGTGCCCTTTGCCGGTGTAGGTCTGCATACTTCTTCATTCTTTCTCTAGTCTTCTCCAGAGAAAGCTTTGTTTCTTCATGAACTGTATGCATCCAGTGGGCATAGGCTTTGCTGGCAGGATTGCACACAGCAGTTGCCATTGGGTTGCCGGTATTGGGATGAAGACCATAATTCACATAGAATGGAGATAGTCATCTTGTGCTGGTCACTGAGTTGTTGTATGCAAACTCAGCCATTGGTAAGAGGTCAACCCAATTGTCCATTTCATAGTTGACAAAAGAGCGAAGGTATGCTTCAATTGTCTGATTCAGTCTTTCCGTTTGTCCATCTGTCTGTGGGTGGAATGCTGTTGACATCCTTGGCTTAATTCCCAAGGTTCGGATGAATGCCTTCCAGGTGGTACTTGTGAACCTGTAGTCTCTGTCCAACACTATCTCTGTTGGTAGGCCATGTAACTTCCAAATTTCCTTAGCAAAGATTTTAGCAAGGTCATTAGTTGTCTTGCCCTCTTTTTGCAATGGAATGAAGTGGGCCAGTTTCGTGAATTGGTCGACCACTACCCATAGATGGTCGCATCCACTTGACTCTGGTAGGTTGGTAATAAAATCCATAGCAATTGATTGCCATGGGGTATAAGGTAATTCCAATGGTTGAAGTAATCCGTACTTCTGATGGTGAGCTGCTTTGTCCTTCTGACATTCCATACAGCTTTGTATGTATTTAATAATTGTATCGTCCATTTTTGGCCACAAGAAATTCCTTTGAATCAACTCTATTGTTTTGTCTTGTCCAAAGTGACCTGCAACTTTCGAGTCATGCTCCAATTCCAAGACTGCCTTAACCAAAACCTTTGGTACCCATATTTTCATCTTCCGATAGAGTATGCCATTCTCCATCATCAAAGGTTCCTTTATTCTCTTTGTTGCATCCTGGTATCCTTTGTCCTGTAGTCCAGCATCTCTGACCATTGTCAAGAATTCTTCTGACCATCTGACTGCAGGAATAGAGGAGAGTTGCGATGAAGAGATAATGAATGTTGTGCCTTCTCCACCACTGCTGATTGATGAGATAGCTGCATTTGCAAAATGTTCTTTATGCAGGATCATCGTAATCGGCTGATCTTCACCTCCCCCTTTTTCAAGGTGAAACTCCAGATGCCTAGGTAATGCATCTGGTTTCCCATTCTTAATTCCTGGTTGATGAAAAATCTTGAAATCTACACCAGCGAGCTCCTGAGCCGATCTTGCTTGGCATCGATTGAGTAGTTTTGTTGTTGTAAAGTACTCAGGGTTCTGGTGATCACTGTAGACTTGGACTGTATGCATTGCTCCTTCAAGATATCTTCTGCAGACTTTAAATGAGTCGACAATGGCTAATAGTTCTTTGTCCTGAATCTCATAATTAATTTCAGCTGGAGTGAATTTTCTCCAATGGAATACAATGGGATGCAGCTTTCCATCATCTCCTTTTTGGGATAGGACAGCTCCAAGGGCAAAATCTGAAGCATCTGTTTCCACTATGCACACCTTTCTTGGATCAAAATGTCCTAAGATAGGGGCCTTGGTAAAATGTTGCTCGAGCTTTTTGAATGCCAACTCCATGGCCACAGTCCACTCCCATTTTCTTGTATTGCCTTTTGTTGATTCTGTAAGTGGACCAGATATCCTCGTGAAGTCCTTAATGAATCGGCGATAAAAATTGGCAAATCCAAGAAATGGTAGTGTGTCTTTCAAGCATCTTGGGGGTTCCCATTCCAGGACAGTTTCAACTTTGTCCTTTGCCATCTCAATACCATTCTTGCTTATAATGTAATCTAGAAAGTCCACTCTGTTTTTCACCCAAACACACTTTGCTGGGGAAATTGCCAGCCCATTTTCTTCAAGTCTTTTCAGCACTTCCTTGACTAACTCATCATGCCTTTCTTCCGTTTCTGCATAAATGAGTACATCATCAATATAGACAATCACTCCCTGATCTAACATATCTCTAAAGATATGATTCATCATATTTTGGAAGGTTGCCGGTGCATTAGACAATCCAAAGGGCATAACCAAAAATTCATAGAGACCATAACAACATCTGAAGGCAGTCTTCCACTCATCACCTGCTTTAAGTTGAATCAAATGATAACCATTTTTTAAATCCATTTTGGTGAACAATTTTGCGCCTCTTACTCTATCCTGAAATTCTGACATAAGTGGCAGAGGATAACGATTGGCGATGGTTATCTTGTTCATTCCCCGGTAATCAACACATAGCCTTAGACCTCGACCATGAGGTTTAGGTATGAAGAGGATGGGAGCTGCGGCAAGAGATTTTGATGGTCTAATCCTGCCTGTCCTCAGCATCTCTTTCAACCATTTCCTGAGTGTTTCCAGTTCAACCTCATTGAGTGCATAAACTGGACCCCATGGAGAAGTCTCTCCTTCCTTGAGATCAATGGCATGGTCATATGGCTTGTGGCTGGGAAGTCTGTCTGCTGCTTCCTTGGTCATGATGTTGGTCCATTTTCAGAATTTCTCAGGTACTTGTTCAAGTGCATCTGATAATTCCTCTTTTGTGGTGAGAGTTGATATGTGACCTATAACTGAGGCCTCTGTGTGGTCGAGCACTCTTTTGTCGACCTTAAGCGAGAATGCACTAGCCTCAGCCTTTGTGCATTTTTCTGTGCAATGTTGGGTAGTGAATGAGATGTTGTTCTTGTCTCCCCATAAGTTGCAGGGCTGGTGTTTTGTCATCCACCAATATGGAAGAATGACATCGCAGTCGCTATCTAGAGGTGCGACTTCAAAAGATTCGGCAGCAAAGTGCTTCTTATGCTGCAACATAAAAGGAACTGTAAAGAATTCACCTGCTCCAGCAACTACCTCATTGTTGAAGTTGCAAATTTGTTGTGGAGTGTCCCTCTTTATGGTTGGAATTTTGAATTTCTGAACAAATCATTTGTCCAGAAGGGCTGCAGTGGATCCTGTATCAAGTAGGACTCGCACCATTCGTTGTTGGATTTTGGACAAGGTCAGAACCATATCAATGATGGGTCTGGGTCCATGATGAGGTGGAACTGGGTCTTCCCTTTGAGTAACTGGGGTGGAGGTTCCATTTTCTGTTCATCGATTCTTTGTCCTGATCGACAGGAGGTTGTCTGGGGCCTTTCTCTTGACTCCTGCACAGTTGTGTACTTGTGCGTCAGAGCTATCTTCCACCTCGGGTGACGCCTCCCTAGAGGACTCTAAAAATCCGATTCCAAATCCTCGCTGTCTTCGATCTCCCAAGATCTAGGCTGAGCATCTGGCATCTCGGTGTCCTCATTGTCCTGCTTAGCAGCTGCCGTCTTGGCCTGCTTCTTATCCTTGGGCTTCTCTTGCCCCTTGTCTTCTTCCTCATCATCATCTCTCTTTCTCTTGCCTGCAGAGGCTGTCTTGCCTCCACTCGACAACTCTGTTCCTCCTACAGTCTTCTTTGCATAACAGTCATACATCTGATGACCTGAGTGCCCACATCTCCAACAATCTGCTTTATCTTTCTTGTGTTTGTCAATTTCGCTCTGAGGAACATTCTGTAAGGCCTCCCTTCCTGAGGCAAAAATTGCAGGCTTGTCGGTCTTCTTCCCAGAAGCACCTTTCTTGTCTCCATTCTTTTCCTTGACCTTTCGGTCCTTCTGCTGCATCTCACGAGGACGAGCAGCTTCCTTAGGGGGACGAGGGTCCTGTACCTCCAATGTTCTCTTCTTGGGACCCTTTATCTCTTCATCGATGTTCTCCACAATGTATGCAGCTTCCTTTACTGCCTCGATCATCGCATCATCGTCTCTAGGGATCCCTTTGAAGGTCTGGTACACCATCTTCTTGATTTCTGGGGTCATCGCATCCCAGATAACTGCTCTGTACATGGGGCCTGATGCCCCTACTCTCATGTTGAGGTCTTCCAATTTTGTAATGTAGTCATCGATATCTCCTTCATATTGAAGGTCTCGGATTCGGCATTCATCTTTCTGGACTTCTCTTCTGTCCATAAATCATGTTTTGATGGCGCTTGAAAAAGCAGCCCAGTTGTCCTTCAGCCCTTGGCTCTTGATTGCCTTTCGACGCTCTTGATGCCAACTGAGGGCTTTGTGGGAGAATAGGCTCCCTACCCATTTGACCTGTGCATCCTCATCTGGGAAGGCAGAGGAGTAGGTCTCAATGTAGTCCTGAACTGACATCCACCAGGCTCGGAAAAGGGTTTTATCCTTGCCTGTGAATATCTGAGGGGCCTTCATCTCAGGCATTTTTGGTTTCTTGTGTCGTTCTGTTGGGGCAGGCTCTGTCAACCTATCCACCAAGGATTCAAAGAACTCTGTAACATTCTCATCTCGTACCCTTTGCTTCATCTGCTCCTGTCTGTGTCTGCGGAAGCTGTCAAGGGTTCTCCTCCCAGAGCTTCCATCATCTTCTGATGAGGAGGGGTCTGATGGGTCTGATGGGGGTAGTCCTGCTCCAGGCTTTGGAGGTCTGCCTCCATTTCCACCCTTTCCTGTTGATGCTCCACGTTCGGAATTGGCTGTGGATGGGGGTAGTGCCCTTTCAATGGCATCTCTGAGTGTCTCAGCTGAGGGTCCTTCATCCTGTAGGGCCTCAGTGAGGGATCGTGCATCAATTGGCTGTTTTTGGGCCATCTTGTCCATTATGGCCTTAATAACTTTGTCAATGATTTCCTTCTTGTCTTGCTGGCGGGTGGTCTCGTATTCAAGATGGCGCCGCTGTTGCTGCTCTTCAGCCTTCACAAGTGCTCTAATCCATCTGTCATGATGCTTGTCGCTATCTTCTTTCTCAGATGCCCAATTTTCCACATTCTTATTCCAGTTGGCCTGGTAGGTTGCAAAACCTTCCAGGACATCGTTGATGATTTTGACTCCAGCAGTCAGCCTTTCTGCAGCCTCCTGGTTTTCTTCCTGCTTTTGCTGAATATCTGTGGCCAGGCCTCCAATGGTCTGCCAGACCTGGGACCCAAACTCATTGCTGGCCTGAACAAGGCGAACAATGGCTGCATGGTTGATTTCTTGGTCGATGTTCCCCTTCTTGATGACAACATCATATGCATTTTGCATGGTTGCTGCCATCTCTTGGTATAAGGCCTTCATCTCACTGACATTGGCCTGCGCCATAGCTCCTTCCTTCTGCAGGGCCTGGAATAGTCCTTGGACATCCCTCTCTGTAACATTCATTCGTTCCACCATCCTGATAAACCATTGGGGAAGCTGGTCCTTGCTAACTGTAGCCCTTTGTGTGAAAGAGGGAGCTTTTTGATTCTCCAGCTGCTGCCAAGTCTTTGGGCGATAGATTTCGACAGTGTTGCTCATTTGAACATCATCGGCAGGGCCAACAGTGGCAGAATTTGATTTGATTTGATTTATTCATACACGCATCCAACCGTAAGGTTATGGCGGAATCTACAGTTAAAATACAAAGAATGAGAACCTGTCTGTTACCTCAGGTCCCCACTGGGATAGGCCCCAAGAGCCGTCATTGGTTGTGGGGTTGTAGTCCCCCAACTCTCTTCAGTGTTTGGTACATAAGCGTTGTCGAGTCCAAGGAGCCCTGTTCGCTCGGAGGCCACCTCGCCAGGTCGTTCCCCCATTTCCTCCTCCCTTCCCCTCCCATTTTTAGCCATTTGCCCACCTTTATTTCCTCCAAAAGCATAAACAAAACAAAAGAAAGCAAACTTAACTTCTCCGGGCCTCCGCCCCCCTCCATCTCCTGCTCACTCTCTTCGCTGCCTCCTTCCTCCATCGCCACTCGTCATTTCACACTCTCCACACATGCCTCCTTCCATCATCATCTACTCTGTCCCCTCATGCCCCATCATCCGTTCTCACTCGGCTCCTCGCTTCCTCTCTCTTCCGTTGTCCCCGTGCCCCCCTACTCCACCCATCCTTTAAGACAAAAGAAGAACAACAAACAATGGCAACTGCACAAATGAGCCCACTATCCCCCTCCTATCTCCATTCAGCCTCCCTTTCAGCTTCCCCTCTCCTCGTCGCCCAGCTCTCCCCATCTGCCGTCTCCCTTTCCGACTTTTTTTTTTTTTTTTTTTTTTTTTTTTTATTCTTGGTTGTTTAGGTCCTCCGAGTGCTCGTCCAACAGTGGCAGAACCAGTGGCTTCAGGGTGGGACATCTTGGAATAATTGATTGACTTCTGGAGGTAGAGTGTTTTTCTTGCCCTAGAAGAGGGTCTTTTTGTTTTCATGTTCGATTTGATAAACTTGGTAGCTTGTGCCTTAAGTTTCTAGTGTGACCCTGGGCACAGTTTCTGCTATGCGGAGGGGGGTTCGATAATTCATTTCGTTTGAATTTGAAGGTTCGTTTGTTGCTCTCAGATAAAGCTAGGAAGTTTATTCAAACTATCGATCACAAGGCGGAAAAAACTTAAGGGGTGTCTTCTGAGGTTCGGTGGGATTGTTCTGGTAACTGTTCTTGAGGAGGATTTCGATGCTGATGATCTTGGAGACTGTGGGAGACATAGACCTCTTCATAGACTTTTGGACTTCCAACTTTGTCCAACCATCCCCCAGGATGGTACTGCTGAAAACAAGTTTAGGAGATAAGACGTGAGTCATTTCCAACAATAATCTTGGATGGATTGCGTCATCACAAGCTCATAATTACATTAATCACTCACTTGCATGCTGACCACCATCTTCGAGTTAATTCTTGAAAATTCCTTGCCATGATACCACACCTTCCCATCAGGTAAGGGATTAGCGATCATAACAGGATTCAATACCGGTCTGGCTGCGTAATGCAATAACTCATCAGGGAATGACAATGAGCCATTTTTTTTCTGAGCCACGTCATCATAGATTCCCTAAGAAAATCTTGATTGCTTGTTGTCATACCCCACCTTTAAGACACATTTTAAGAATGGGGATTCTTACTAAGTAATGACTCAAGCCATAAGGCAAGAGCCATTACTAACCACCCTTCATCCACTTCCCGCAGGAAGTAGGATAATGAGGGGCCAGGAAAAAAGTAAGTCTGTTATAAAGGGTTGGAAACCCAGGGTAGCCTCAGGAGGGACAGTTTCTGATCAATGGCTGAGGTTTCTAATGCCCAGCCATATCCTGGGGAACATACCGCTGATGTTGACGAAAACCTGGAATACTGATAGCCTGGGCCACTGTGGTTCTTACTTGCCACAAGTCCACAAAGGGACTAACCTCTGCCATATGCGATCTGCCGTATTCGAACGTTGTGCCGTGTCATACAGGACCACCCCAACAGGCAGACAAAGAAGGGGCTGGGACAAAGAAAGGCAGAAAGAATAAGAAGAATGTAAATAGGAGGAGTTCGCCGTATACGACCGAGTCTGCCATGATCGACCGTAGATGAAGGTTGGAGGAAGTCGGAGTTGGTAATGAGGATGAGGAATTGATGGATGAGAGGAACAGTTAGGTATATAAGAATGAATTGAATATATCCTACGACTGAGTGCCAAGTCCAAATTAAGAATCATATGTTACCGAGGAAGCTCAGCAGAGATGATCGGAAGACTGAGGGAACAATACCGAATGCCATTAAGATAAGACATGCAATAACAGAGTCTAGTCGGCCGAAGGAGATGAGGATTGTCATAGGCGATAAAGACCAATACGTGGCATAGCAGCCCTGAGGCAGCCGACAATACAGGAAACCTTATCTTGCAGACAAACCTTCGGTTAGCCCAATATGACGAAAATAAGCGCATATGGACAAATGCATATGAATGTTGGATACTATCTGAAGCCACAGGAGGCCCAGATGACATCTACCGTGGTGAAGTGTTGGCAAGGCACACAGACAGCACAGGAAGCCGCAGCACAGATAAGGACAGATCAGGAAATCTGGCAACTAAGGACAAACACTTCACCTGAGCTGACGACACATGCATAAGACGGGATATGTGCTCAAATGCCCTACAGAGGTCATATTATTAGACATAATATATTGGCAAACGACGGGTTTAGCAACAGCACATGCACGATATGGCCGAGAGGATCACCAAGAGTCATCCGATTGGTTTGGGAATGATTTGGAGCGTTTGCATAGAAAAATTCAAAATACGGAATTTGTATGCGAAAAATATCATGTTTGCATGCTCTCTACCAACGTCAACCAGTACTGGGCGTTCCGACCATTGCAATGTACCCGGTGGTTATATGAGTGGGGAGCTCAAGTCAGAGAACATAAAATACGAAAACGCCCCCACTCGAAGAAGCCATTATCCAAAAAGACCCACAATCATCCCAGCAATTACAAGCAAGTCCCAGAAAGATATTAGTACCTCATACTGGACTATTTACACAATACTCGAAAAACCTATACAACAATACAACCAAGACCCTCTTCGAACAATAAGACCCTCACAGATTGCTGTTCACACTTGAACGCAATTTCCATCGATGATCTCGAAATGATCCCTGAGATAAGCAGGAGAGTTTAAGATTATAACACGTTATTACTCATTTCTACGAGAATCCCCAGAGAAGTAAATAATTCCCATCATTGGAATTATTACTTCTCAATTTTTTCTTTTGAAAATCTTGAGTTACCCAGCCGTCAGTCATGAGACAACCCCCGGTTAACACTTGTGTGGTGACAATCATGCCCTATCACTCGTGCGATTCTAGCACTTTCCATGTGATGTCATGAGTCCCCCACATGCGCTGACCTGTGCGCAGCCACACCCTGGTGTGAACGCAATCCCAACAATTCCCTAGGGAGTGTTCCCTAGCTGACGGTCGCATCATATCAGGTTGCTTTGAACAGCTTCCTTGAGTGGGTTCCTTCCTGATCGTACGTTGTCTCATGCTGTGCAGTCTTGACCCTTGTACTCAGCGCCACTCCTGTTCACTGACTAGACTCTGCCTTGGTCAACTAACTCCAAATGCAGGTATGTTGAATGATGATTTCACAATGCCTTGCACATGCCATGGAGCTCTCCTCCATGTAAGCCCTCTTGGTATCCATCGGTTGCTGAGCACCTCCTCATGTATAAGTAGGTACTGTTCGCCCTCGTCTTTGTCTCTCCATCATCGTCGCCAACACTCATTTTATGGCTGAAGTGCCATCAGTGAGGTAAGTCCTTCCCTTCTCCTTCCTGATCTGGCCCCTGCTGACATTCAATAGGTGCGACGTCTTGGGCCGGGACCTTCATGAGGTCTCATTCAGGGGTCACGAGTCACGTGACTTCGCTTGCTGGATCTTCGGAGGGTTCCGGCCCGAATTGCTGATTCATAATATTCATTCTCCAGTCGACTCTGCCATGTTCTCTCTCAAGTTATACATGTTACCCAATCTATTATCACACATTATAGGGTGTGACATCCCGTGTGACGACACCCTGACGAGCTGAAGAGCTCATACTACTGATTGAGGAGCAGGGCTGGCACCTGCTAAACATCCCCGACGTACCAACATACCAGTATAAGAATGGCCAGGGGATGTCCGTACTGGACCTCAGCCTGGCATCGCCAACGATGGCATGGGAAGCAACAAACTGGGCGATAGACGACACCAAAGCTACAGGCTCTGACCATGAGGTAATCCACTTCGAGGTCACAACGACAATCCCCAACCCCACCATTGCCACCCCACAATCCTGCCTCAACTGGTCACCCACAGACTGTGACAGTTTCTCTGACACCCTCGGCTCACTCTCAACATCCACACAATCACAATGGGAATGCCTGCACCTTGACCTGACCACGCCACACCTCGACAAATGGGCGGAGATGCTCAGGGACATCATAATGACCGCGGCCGAACATGCTACACTGCCCCTAGATCCCTCCCCCCGCTCCAAACACTGGTGGACCCCCAAAGTCTCAGCCACCCGGCACAACATGCAACAGGCTCGCTGATGCTGGAAATCGTCACCTAACCCAACCCTCCACCAGAACTACTGCCAACTCTGCAACAAGTACTTCTAAACCATCTGCCATACCAAAGATGCGAAATGGAAAGAGTACCTCTCTCAGGCAGAAGGCCTGAATGTGTGGATGGCCTTCCATTACACAAACCCCCGGATTGCCCAGCTCACCCCTGAACTGCAGGTTGAGGTGAATGGGAGCCCCTGAGTATGCGCAGACTTCGACTCCAAGGTAACAGCTTTACAAATGCTCTTTCCCGCACCCCCCAGAGACCCCCCCACCCCTACCACCTGAGCCAGGACAGAGCTACCATGGCAGACCTTCTCGCCGGCTGAAATTAAGTCAGCGATATACACCTCCTCGCCACGGAAAGCCCCAGGGCCAGATTCCCTCACTTTCGCCTGCCTCCGTAAATCATATGCAGCTATCCTGGAACACTTCAACAAACTATACAGCACCCTGGGATCTATTGGGTACCACCCGCGACCCTGGCAGCAATCCACCATGGTGGTCCTCCCGAAACCTAACAAGCCCGACTACAGCAACCCTAAAGTGTACCGACCAATTGCCTTGTTGAACTGCGTAGGAAAGGTTCTCAAGAAGCTGATGGCCTCGAGACTCAGTGGTATGGCAGAAACCCACGACCTCCTACACCCGGACAAGATTGGAGGCCGTCCCCAAAGGTGCGCCATTGATGCCGCCATGGCCCTCACACATGACGTCGAAATGGGCTGCAGGAAACACCTCACCACGACCGCCCTTTTCCTCGATGTGCGAGGGGCTTTTGACAACGTATCATCTGCCCAGTTCACTAGCACCATGGGACATTTAGGATGTCCCCCGTCGGTGGTCTCATGGTGCAGATCATTCCTCATGGCGTGGTCCATGGCCCTTTCTTTCGATGGCAGAACAGACATACAATGGCCCGTGGCTACAGGTATACCCCAAGGCTCCCCCACATCACCAATCCTATTCCTGCTGTACCTCTGCCCCTTATTCGACAGTCTCCAGATACACCACCCGAACATATGGAGTCCAAGCTACATCGATGATGTCACATTGGTTGCCCAAGGCAAGACAAGAGAAGGGAACTCGAGAGTGCTAGAAGCGGCGGCAAGAATGGCCTTCCAATGGGCGTGGGACAACACAGTAGCGTTCGACAATGCAAAGTTGGAAATGCTACATTTCCACCGTTCCAGACAGGACATCGTCACAGAAGAAACAAAAATCCGGCTACCCCATGGAATGGTGGTAGAACCAGGCACAAGAGCAGGAAAAAGCAACGTGGTGCGGTGGATAGGAATCTTTTTCCACAGAAAACTTAAATTTAAATATCATGTAACTGCCAAGGTTACGGCAGCTAAACAGGTTTGTCTCCCTCTGCAACGCGATTAATCTACCAAGCATGTGTCACCTCTAGGTCCGACTTTGGAGCAGAGATTTGGTGGCAAGGACAGAAAAACCTGGAAACGACCCTACAATTACAACAAAATGCAGCCCTACACAGGATCCTCAATGCCTTTTGATCCACTCCCGTCACAGCCCTACATAATGAGGCCGCCCTCCCTCCAGTTGCAGTCTGGCTCACACACAAACTGCACAAGTACACCCTCCGTCTTCTCTCCCTCCCGACCACGCACCCGGTTGTACGACAGTGCCCCTCCTCATACCCGATCCCCAGACATTCCATCGCCTCACTGAGTGATGACCGAGAATACGATTACCCTTGGCACTCCGACCACTGCCCTCCCTCGCGGCTCATCCGTATCCTTTGCGAGATGCACCGATGGCTGCACCCCGACGATGCGATACAGAACACGGCGCACCCACCCGATACACCATGGGCGCATCCCCCTATAACCACCTCCATCACTGCCCTCCCGAAAGATGAGGCCTCGAAGACCTACCTAGACCTCCTCCACCGCCTCCAATGACAGCCCTGAACCATCATCGCGTACACCGACAGGTCGCAGCTCAGCTCCTCTACAGGCACGGGCTTCTACATCCTGACAGGCCTACACCACCCGATTCGCACAACCGTACCCATGGGAGACATGGCTGAGGTCTTCGACGCAGAACTGTGAGCAATCTATGAATGCCTCCGGACATGCTACCACCACCTACGCCAGGACGGACTCCGCCGCCGCCGGATCCACATCTTCAGGGAAAACCAGGCGGCGATATCTCAGACAAAACACCTGTCCCGAGGCCCTGGACAGGAAACCACTCGGCTCATCCACGAGATCGCTACAGACATAAACAACACTGGCTCCACCATCATGGTCCACTGGGTCCCCGGGCACACCGCCATACCCGGCAATGACACCACTGACATGCTCGGCAAACATGCTGCCTCAATGGAACCCTCCACACCCTCACCAATTACCCTTTCCTGGATCTGCCGCCGAGTTCGGGAGCAACACACCTCTGACTGGATGTCTTGGATTGACCGAAACCCCATACCGAAGACGTAGGCTGCGCCCTTCCGTCACGGATTGGACACTGCATACACCACCCTCCCCCGCAAACTCTCCTCCGCCATCTTGGGTCTATGCACTGGACACGGGTACTTCCTGGACTGTCTCGCGCAACCCCCCACAGACATCTACCCATTGCACAACTGCACCTGCCCACTGCACCCCCCTCAAACTCCAAAACACCTCCTCCTGTCATGCCCAGAACACAGGACCGCTCGGGAAACCTTACGCCGGGACCTGAAACTTGGATGCCTCACCCGACTGCACTTATCCACAATCCTCCACACCACTGCCGGATCCAAAGCCCTTGCTACCTTCATCTCTACCTCCAAAGTCGCCACCGCTGAGTGGGCACACTCAACATTAAGAAACTGCCCAACGGAGAGAGACCCCCCGCTTTTGCTGACCACAGGTTGGGGAACACTGTTGGACGATGCCGAGGAGCATGCAGACCACAACATGTAGCGCGCCGAGTCCGGCTAAGTGCTACCTCACTCACACAACTGATTTCTTTATTTTTAATTTCGTTGTTATTTTCATTTTATTTCCTTATTGTACTTCCTCTCTGTTTACTTTTCGGGGGGTTATGGGATTATACCGCGGGTCATGATTGGGGAGATTAAAGAGAGCTATGGGGACGAAGAGAAGATAGACCAGCGGTCACACTCATTTGTTTGTGTGTTGCGGAGTCGCCTGGGAGAGTGGTCAGGCAGGGGGAAAGATGGAAAGATGGATTGATTGATTGATTCATTTATTCATAAACATTCCCAACCTTAAGGTTATGACGTGGCCTACAGTATGTACATCATTTGAGGCCCTGGCTGTAACCCCAGGATCCCGCCGGGATGAGCCCCAGAGCGTGCTTCAGTGTTTGAGCTGCAGCTCCCCAAATCTCTCCAGCCTGGTTTCCATTGCGCCAAGTCAGTTAAGAGCCCTGCTTGCTCAGGGGCCACCTCGCCGGGTTGTTCCCCTCCTTCCTCCTCCCTTCCCCTTCCAATTTGAACCATTTTTCCGCCTTTATTTCCTCCTCCACAAAAGGCATGATAAACTCCTTCGGCCACCATTGCCTGCGCCCCTCGCCCCTCTCTCCCCTTCCCCTCACCATCGTCTCTGCCTTTCCTTCATCCTACACTCCTCGGCTCCATTCCGTGCCCTCCTTAAAGACAACAACGAAACAAATCCCAGAGATCATCAGAAAACATCCCCGTCCGAAGTAGAAGAAAACAAGTGAAAACGATAAACAGTAACAAGCAATGCGAACGAAAAATAAAAGCAGACAAAAACAGAACTTTTCATCCCCTTCACATCTCCGTTCCTCCACTCTTCTTCGTCTTTTTTTTTTTTTTTTTTATTCAGCGTTCACGGCTTCGTGCTCGTCTTCTATGTCAATCAGTGTGCCCCAGCCAGTTCTTGTCTGTTCCGGCAAGTCCTCAGCGGCAGGGGGGTTACTCAACTGTGTGTTTGCCCATTCAGCAGTGGCAATTTTGGTGGTAGAGATCATGGATGACAGGGCCTTAATACCTGCGGGTGTGTACAGGATTGTTGGGAGGGGGTAGCGGGTGGTCGCAGTGTAATTTAAGAGCGTGGCATAACTCAGTCCGTGGGGTTTGGTGGAAGGGGCACGATAGGATAAGGTGTTTGGGTGTTTGGGGGGGGTGGAGGGGGCAGGTGCAGCTTCGGGAAGGGAATTGGTCAGAGGGGTTTCGGGGAAGGTAGTCCAGAAAGTAGCCGTGGCCAGTACGCAGGCCGAGGATGGCTGAGGATATTTTGCGGGGGGAGGTAGTGTACGCGGGGTCCAGGTGCCGACGATGGGGTGCTGAGTACGTCTTTGGTTGGGGTGCGTTTTCGTACCAGGTGGTCCAGTCTTCTGTGTGTTGGCCGTGGATTTGTCGACAGAGCCAGGAGTGCAAGATCGGGATGGGGGTGAGGGGGTCCTGTGTGGTAGCGAGCTTCGCGTGGTGGTCTGCTTCTTCATTTCCAGTGATGTCAGTGTGGCCAGGGACCCAGTGAACGGTCACCGTGGCGTGGTATTCTTGGAGGGAGGTGATTAATTCGTGGATGTTGGGGGCAGTTTCCTGGCCTGGTCTGTGGCGGAGGTGGGAAGTGCAGTGTATCGCAGACTGATTGTCTGTGAATATGTGGATGTTGCACCGGAGGAGGTTATGGCGGATGATATTGGTGCGAGTGGACAACTGAGCTTCGTAGATAGCTCTCAGCTCTGCATCGTAGACTTCGGTGGTGGTTCCCATGGGGACAATTGCATGGATGGGTTGGGGTAGGACATGCGGGATGTAGTAGCCGGCTCCAGTGTTGGTGGAGAGTTGGGAGCCATCAGTGTATATGATGACGTTTTGATGGTCCTGCCGGAGGCGGTGTACGAGGTGGAGGTGAGCAGGTGTGGCATCATCCTTAGATAGGTCAGGTATGTCTATGGTTATGGGGCTCGTCTTCCATGGTGTTGTTACCGGTTGGGCTGTGTCTTCGAGTGTGTCGTTGGGGTGTATCCATGGGCTAACATGGCGGAGAAGGCATACCAGGCGGGAGGGAGGTCTGCGGGCTGTCTGCGAGTTGCAGTCGTACTCGTTTTCAGATTGAAGGGCAGTAATGAGATGGTTGGGGATGGGGAAGGAGGAGGGGCAGCGTCTTATGACTGGGTGGGTAGGGGGGAGGGAGAGATGGCGGAGAGCGTAGTGGCGTTGCTTTGTAGTTAGACGGACTGAGACTGGGGGGAGGGCAGCTTCGTTGTGAAGTGCAAGGGTTGGGGTCGATTGGAAAGCGTTGAGGATACGTTGAAGGGCGTTGTTCTGTTGTTGTTGTAATTTGTTTTCGAGGCCTTTTTGGCCCTGCCACCAGATCTCCGCACCAAAATCGGACCTAGATTGGATGTATGCATGGAATATTAAGTGGGTGGCTGCTGGGGACAGACCTGTTTGGAAACGGACGAGGCTGCAGAGGGCGCTGAATGACCTAGAGGTGGCGGTCAGCTTCACGGGTACATGATGATTAAAAGAGAGTTTTCTATCAAAGAATATTCCAATCCACCGAACTGTGTCCTTTTTTCCTGCTCTTGTGCCGGGGGTAACCTCAGTTCCATTGGGTAGTCGTATGTTTGTTTCCTCCATTTGGGTGTCATCGCGGGCCTTGTGGAAGTGGAGCATCTCTGATTTTGCATCATCAAAGGCAACGGCATTGTTGTCTGCCCACCGAAAAGTGGTGCGGGCCGCCGCCTCCAGCTGTCTTGCATTTGCCTCCCTCGTTTGGCCATGGGCCACCAGCGCTACGTCGTCAATGTAGCTGGGCCTCCATATCTGGGGGTGAGCGGAGTTTAGTTCGTCGAAGAGGGGGCGTAGGTAGAGCAGGAAGAGAACGGGAGATGCTGGTGAGCCTTGGGGAATTGTGGTGGAGATCGGGCATTGTATGTCGGTGCGGCTGTCGAAGGAGAGAGCCATTGTGCGGCTGGAGAGAAAGGATTCTCCCCATGATAGGACTTGTCGCGGGCAGCCTAATTGATGCATTGTGTGGAGGAGGTGTGCTGAGGAGACGTTGTCGAATGCGCCTCGGATATCAAGGAAGAGTGCTGACGTCAGTAGTTTGTCTTTGGTGGCTGTTTCAATATCATGGGTTAGAGCCATAGCGGTGTCGATTGCCGAGCGCAGGGGTCGGCCGCCGATCTGATCGGGGTGTAGCAGATCGTGTGCTTCTGCCATCAGGCCTAGCTGTGTTGCCATAAGTTTTTCCAGGACTTTACCTAGACAGTTCAGCAAGGCAATGGGGCGGTAGGCCTTGGGGGTGCTGTAGTCTGGTTCATTGGGCTTAGGTATAATGACCGTTGTAGCTTGCCGCCAGCTACGGGGGGTGATAGCCCACTTTACCCAGCATCGCGTAGAGGGAGTCGAAGTGTTGGGGGATGGAAACATATGCTCGGCGAAGGCATGCAAAGGTTATTGTATCAGGGCCGGGAGCTTTCTTGAGGGAGGAGGAGTTGATGGCCCTGCGTACTTCCTCTGGGGAGAAGGTTTGCCATGGTAGGGTAGAGCGACACCAGGAGTGCCTGGTGGGAGGGGCGGGAGGGGGAGGGGGAAAGAGGGCTTGGAATGCTTTGACCTTGCTAGGGAAGTCCACACACTTACGGTCCTCACTGTTGATCGTGACGTGTAGGGTGGGGGTCATCTGAGCCTTCCTGGGGTTTGTGTACCGGAAGGCTGCCCACACGTCGGCTCCTTCGGCTTGGGAGAGGTACTCCTTCCAGAGTGCATCCTTTGCATGGCGGACGTTCCGAAAGTGGACGTTCCAGAGGCGTTTGTACTCGGAGTGGTGTGCGGGTGTGCAGGTGCATTGCCATCTTTTCCTGGCGTTGTTCATCTCGCGCTGGCCCTCTGTGATGTCCTGTGTCCACCATCTCTTTGATCGAGGTGAGGGTGTAGTGGGCGGTGTGGCGGCGGTGGCAGCTTCGACTATAATGTCTCGTAGGAGGTCTGCTTGGGCGTCGAGCATTGTGTGGGTGGGGAATTGGCCTGGGGAGTGCCATCAGGAGTGGGTGGCCTCGGAAAGCTTCTGTAGGGTGAGGGTAAAAGTATCCCAATCTGTTTTCTTCCAGTTCAGGCGAGGAGCAGGAGTGTTGAACTCCACGTCTGGGTGTAACGAGCTTATTTCGAAGTGGATTACTTTGTGATCGGACCCGGTGGCGTTATCCTTGTCGATTGCCCAGTTCGTCACCTCCTGTACCATAGCTGGCGCCGCTATCATCAGATCCAGGACCAAAGATCCTGTGCCGTTTTTATAATGGTACATAGGGATGTCTGGGGTATTTATTTATTTATTTATTTATTTATTCATACACGCATCTAACCTCAGGGTTATGGCGGAATCTACAATTTAAATACAATGTTAAGGACCTGGGCATGATGCCAGGTCCCCACTGGGTAAGCCCCAGAGCTGTTATGAGGGTTTGGGAGTGTAGTCTCCCCTCTTGTTGGGTCTTAATCCATCTCGCGTCGTCAGTTCCAGGAGCCCTGTGCGCTCAGGGGCCACCACGCCGGGTTGTTCCCCCCTATCCTCCACCCTTCCCCACCCATTTTTAGCCATTTTCCCACATTTATTTCCACCACAAACCAAGACATAACAGAAAGGAAAAGAAAAAGATAACTCCGCCGGGCCACCGCCCCCCCAGCCTGTCCTCTCTCACTTCCCCACTACTCCTTCTACTCCTGCACTTCTCCCTTCGTCCCTCACCTCCATGACTCCCTCTTCTTCTTCCCCTCATCCCCTGTGTCTCTTCCGCGTCATCATATCTCACTCGCCCCCGTCCCCGCTCTTCTCCCCCGCGCTTCCAGCCTCCCCGCCTCCGCAGCCTCCCCTCTTCCCCAGACCTCCCCCTATGACACAGTGGGCAAAACAAGAAAAGGAACCCGCTGCCATCCCCCATTGCTCCTCCCGTTTCCCCCTGTCTCGTCCTCTTCCTCTCGCCTCCTTCCCTCCTGCTTCCCGGAGGTACCTATGTATATTTATTTTATTATGTTATTATTTTCTTTTTTTTTTTTTTTTTATTTTTTTTTTTTTTTCTTCTTCCTTAGTCGTTTTGGATGTTTGCGTGCTCGTCCGCTAGGTCCAGCAGCGTCCCCCAGCCGGTAGTCAGTGTGATAGGAGTGTCCTCCTTAGCGGGGAGGGTACTTAACTTCGTGTGCGCCCATTCGGCGGTCGCGACTTTAGTCTCTGAGATCATGGTTGCGAGGGCCTTGGTGCCAGCGGTGGTGTAGAGGATCGTGGGGAGTGTGAGCTGTCGTCGTCGTGGGATTTTGAGTGTACGGCGAAGTTCAGTCCGCTGCGTGGTGTACTGTGGGTAAGATAGTAGGAGGTGTTTGGGGGTCTGTGGGGGGTGCATGGGGCATAGGCAGGAGCGGGAGGGGTAACGATCGGTGGGGGGGTGTGCGAGGCAATCCAGGAAATACCCGTGGCCGGTTCGCAGTCCCAGTATGGCCGTGGAAATCTTGCGTGGGTGGGAGGTATAAGCGGGGTCGAGGCGTCGACAGTGGGGGGCGTCGTAGGTTTTAGGCTTCTTAGCTGCGGTGTACCAGTTGATCCAGTCGGTGATAAATTGCTCCCGAACTTGCCGTCGGATCCAAGACAGGGAGACTGGGGGCGGCACGGTGGGGGTGAGGGAGGTGGCTTTCTTCGCGAGGAGGTCTGCAGAGTCGTTGCCAGGTATGTTGGTGTGTCCCGGGACCCAATGGAGGGTGACAGTTGCTTGTTGTTGGCGGAGGGAGGAGGCTATTTCGTGTATAGAGAGAGCGAGTTCCTGTCCTGGGCCATAAATCATGCGGGAAGCGCGGAGGATTGCTGCCTGGTTATCCGTGAAGATGTGTGTAACGGCGGGCAAGGAGCGGAATTGGAGTCCAGTGAACTCGCGGTAGGGCAAGGGCAAGGACTTGGCTGGGCAGGCTGGGCTAGGCTGGACAAGGACAGGAGGCTTGGCTGGGCTGAACGGGGGGGAAATACTGTGGACTAGAGATGAAGAGAGGAGTAGTTGTATTGGATAAGAATACAAGATGTTGCGTGAAGAAGAAAGAAAAGAAGGACGGAACGGTGGGAGGACAAGTCCTCTTATATACATAAATCCTCCTCTCCTGATATGGTACTAAATCGGACACTTCCCTTTCTTCCATACTTCGTAGTCCGACAGAAATTCCTTCGCCCATAAGCACATAGATACAAGAACATAAGCATGCATAAGCAGCATAAGCAATCACCAAAGACCATAAGCATAAACAAATGTACATAAGCAGGTGGCAAGCATACATAGATATAAGCAAACATAAGAATATAAGCAACCATAAGCACAACTGATATGCATAAGCATCTGATAGTACAAGTATTCGTCCCACGCCGTGACAGTATCCTCCCTCTAGGGCTGAGGTCCTCCGAAGCTTAGTGCGAGTCTTCGGGCAGAGGGCCGGGTTTGTTGGGGTATCGGGCATGGAAGTCGTCGATGGCTTGGAGCTTGTTGACCTCGGTCGCCTGTTCCCAAGTGAGGGTATCCCACCTGCGCCATTTGATGAGATATTGTAGTCGGCGGCGGGATATGCGGCTGTCAACAACGTCCTCCACTTCGTATTCGGGTTCCCTATCGATGATGACGGGTTCGGGCGGGGGAATTTGTTGGCCAGGCATAGGGTCTCTGCGGGTAGGCTCAAGGAGGGAGACGTGGAATACCGGGTGGACGTCCATGGTAGCGGGTAGGTTGAGTTGGTAGGCGTATTTTCCAACTTCCTTGATGACGGCGAAGGGTCCGTGGCGGCGGTTGTCGAGTTTACGGGAAGGGCGGTTGGTACGCAGGTTGCGAGTGTTGAGCCAGACTTTGTCTCCTGGTAAGTAGGACGGGGCAGGCATTCGGTGGCTGTCAGCGTATTCGCGCTGTCGGTCTTGGGCGTAAGCCATCTCGGCTTTCGCGAAGTCATGAATCTCGGCGAGCCGGTGAGTCAGGGACTGTGCTTGGCCCGCTTCCGGGTTGTCTACTCGAAGGTGAGGTTCGAAGTCGAGCTTGGGGTGCATGCCATAATTCGCGAAGAAGGGCGAAAGCCCAGTAGTCTCGGAAACGTGGTTGTTAGCGGCGAACTCGGCGAGGGGTAGGTACCGGGCCCAGTTATCTTGTTGATAATTGACATAGGCTCTCAAATACTGCTCCATGACCGAGTTGATGCGTTCGGTTTGGCCGTCGGTTTCGGGATGAAAGGCAGTGCTTAGGCGGGGCTCGATATGCAGGGAGTTGCAAAGGTGCTTCCAAAATCGAAAAGCGAATTGGGGACCTCGATGGGAGATGATAGAGTCGGGTAAGCCGTGTAGTCGAAAAATGTTCGTGATGAAGAGGTTACCGAGTTCTTTGGAGTCGACAGTGGTAGAGCAAGGGACGAGGTGCCTCATTTTGGTCAATCGATCGATGACCACCCAAATAGCGTCGTGGCCATCCCAGAGTGGCAATCCTGTCACGAAGTCCATCGATATGTCCCGCCACGGGCGTTCGGGCACTGGCAGTGGGTTCAGGACGCCGTAAGGTGTGTGTCGAGATGTCTTCGTTCGCTGACAAACATGGCAGTTCGCTACGAATCATTCGACATCCTTTCGCAGTGTGGGCCAGAAGTAGCGTCGTCTAATGAGGTCGAAGGTCTTCGCTCTCCCGGGGTGTCTGGCGGCGGGGACGTCGTGATTGTTCTGGATGGTTCGTAATCGTAGGGCGTCATCGGCGGGGACATAGAGGCGCTGCTGGTAGTATAGGCGTCCGTCGTGTACTTGACATTCCGAGAGGGTGATTTCTCGACTATGTTGTTTTCCTTCGAAGAGTGCTGTGATGATCCGTTGGGTGAAGGGGTCGGTCTTGGTAGCTTTCTCGATACTGTGCAGGAGGGAGGACTGCCCGTCGGGGGTTGGGGCTTCGGCGAGTAGGTGGAGGTCATTGGTGGGCAGGTGTGGGAGGTTGTCGGGCAGGCCGTTTGCGGACAGTTGTGGGAGGTTGTCGGACAGGTGTTGCGGTTTCAGAACTGCCTTCTGCTGCTCGATAAGGCGTTCATCCCCTCCCTGAGGTAGGTCTCCTGACCTACGAGTCAGAGAATCAGGTTTTCCGCTGGCTTTCCCGGGGCGGTAGACAATCTTAAAGTGGAAACGGGAGAGGAATTCGGCCCATCGGGTTCGTCGGCGGTTGAGGAGCTTCGTCGACATAAAATATTCGAGATTTTTGTGGTCACTCAGGACCTTAATAGGGTGCAGGGCGCCTTCTAACTCAGGCCTCCATTCTTCGAAAGCCCTAACGATGGCCATCAGTTCTTTATCGTAGATTTCGTAGTTGCACTCGGCCGGGCTATGTTTTTTCGAGAAAAAAGCGACAGGGTGGAGGATTCCCTCGTCGTCGTATTGTGATAGAATGCCCGCAGAGACGTAGTCGGAGGCGTCAGTCTCAACTATGACTTCCCGGTCGTGGTCGAAGTGGCGGAGGATCGGTGCCGTGGTGAAGGCCTGTTTGAGGGCTGTGAAGGACTTAGAGCATTCGTCGGTCCAGGCAAAGGGTGTATTTTTTCGAGTTAAGAGGGTCATGGGGGGTGACGATGGTGCTGTAGCTTTTTATGAACCGTTGGTAGAAATTGGCGAATCCGAGGAAGGACTGGACATCTTTAACGTTTCGTGGCTCGGGCCATTCCTGTACTGTGGCGACCGTTGCCGGGTCCATTTTCATTCCGCTGGTCGAAATGATGAAGCCTAAGTACTTCACTTCCTGTTGGTGGAATTCGCACTTTTCGGGCTTTAAGTGGAGACCGGCCTTGGATAGGGCTTCTAGGACTTTCAGGACGTGGTTTCGGTGGTCGTTGAGGTTATCGCTGTAGATTAGTATGTCGTCGAGTTAAGCTGTGACGAACACATCCAGGTATGGCCGTAACACGTCGTTGATGAAGTGTTGGAAACTGGCGGGTGCGTTGGTGAGGCCAAATGGCATGACCAACGACTCGAATAGGCCGTACCGGGTTCTGAAGGCTGTTTTCCACTCTTCCCCTTCTGCCATCCTAACCAGATTGTATGCTCCACGGATGTCGAGTTTGGTGAAGTATTGGGCTTTCTGTAGGTGTAGGAGTGTTTCGTGCAGCAGTGGTAGGGGGGGTAGCGATTCTTGATTGTTCCTTCGTTCAGGCCTCGGTAGTCCACGCAGAGTCGTAGGGATCCGTCGCTCTTCTTAACAAATAGGATGGGCGCACCGGCCGGGGAGGAGGACGCACGAATGAATGCTTTTGACAGGTTCTCGTTCAACCATTTCTGTAGAGCTTCCAGTTCCGTTCGAGATAGGGGATATATGGGTCCGAAGGGTGGTGTGAAGTCATCTTTTAGGGGGATGCGGTGGTCGTATGGGCGATGTGGTGGGAGTTTGTTAGCTTCCGCCTCTGAGAATAGGGGAAGAAATTTGTGGTATTCCGGGGGTACGATGTCGGTGATCTCGGGATCATTCCGTTCTTCGTTCAAGGCCTTATGAATTTCGTATAGTGATATCGCGTTAACTCGGAGTCGGTTTCGTTTGGCTTGCCAGATGAGTGGTGCGGGGCCTATGATGGCTATGCTGATTGGGGCGGCGTTCGTGGAGAGGGATTCCGGTGGTTCTTCGCTGGTGCCTCGAACTGTCACTGCCCGGTCATTGCAGTGGGCCAGGCAGTACTGGGACCCGAAGGTAACAAGGTTTGATGCAAAACGGATTGCGACGTCATGCTGCTTGAGCCATGGGATTCCTAGCACTATCGGGTAATGTCCTAGTTTGGTGACGAACATGGGGAGTTTCTCACGATGTTCGTGGATGCTAAGGTGTGCTTCGGCGAGGCGAGTGATATCTCCTGAAGATATGTTTCGTCCATCAATGACTTCCAACGCACGGGGTGTCTTTAGAAGGCGTAGGGGCAATTCATGGCGGTGGGCAAAGTCTTGGTCTATGAAGGCATAGCCCGTAGCCCCGCAGTCAATCAGGGCGTGGGTAGGGATTTCTTTGCCATTGAGGGATAAGGTGCACGTCACGACGAGGTGTGTCCCATCCATAGATCCTTCTTCGATGGCTGCATCTTTTATAGCAGTGCTAGAAATAGAAAATATATTGGCTAACACAGGAGAAGAGATAGGGGAACCGCCAGGGAGAGGGCCATCGTTCTCTTCCCGGCTTACACATTTCCCGACTGGGAATCGGAGGTGGAGCTATCGGACGTCTCGGGTTGAGTCGTTTCAGCTACGGCACCACGCAGGGGGCGGCCCGGCATCTTGGGTTTATTTGGGCAATCCCGTGCCATGTGGTTAAAACCGCCACAGTACAGGCAGCGGTTTTCATCGATCCTCTTCTGGCGTTCCTCGGGAGATAGTCGGCGTCTGGCGGCTGAAAGGTCCATGGGCGCGGGGCCGAAATGGCCGCTGCCACTGCTGGTTGGGTGAGGGGCGTTTTGGGCGGGGTTCGGGGAGGTGTTGCGGATGGTCAGCGTCGTGGTGGGTTTGATTTGTCCGGAGGAGCGGTGGGTTTCGGCTTTGTGCGCACGATGTTGCATGTCTCGTTTTTTCACAAGCGCAACATAGCGAGACCAGTCCTCGGGGAGATCCTGTGTACTTAGGATGTCCTTGAGTTCTTCACACAGGCCGTGGTGCAAGGCTGCCCGCCTCGCCGCGTCGTTCCAGTTGAGATCCGCAATTAAGCGTTGGAACTCAGCGTAGTACGTGACGAAGTCTCGGTTGCCTTGACGCAATTTAGCGAGTGCTCGTTCGGCGGTGTTTACGCAGTCGGGGTCTCCATATGCTTCTTCAAGCGAGGTCACAAAGGCTTCGAAGTTTCCAAGGTTCACACGGTCATCCTTCACGAGGTGGATTAATTGTTCTAACACAGCTCCTTCTAGTCTAGAGAATGCGTATCGAAGCTTCGATTGTTCATTCGGGAATTCCCCGGGGCGGTCGATGAGACGTAGGCAGAGCAGGGCCACGAAGGACCTCAACTTGCTGCGGTCCTCCCCAGTGAACTTCTCGGGGTCAGTCTGACTGTCATACCCCACCTTTAAGACACATTTTAAGAATGGGGATTCTTACTAAGTAATGACTCAAGCCATAAGGCAAGAGCCATTACTAACCACCCTTCATCCACTTCCCGCAGGAAGTAGGATAATGGGGGGCCAGGAAAAAAGTCAGCATCATAAAGGGTTGGGAACCCGGGGTAGCCTCAGGAGGGACAGTTTCCGATCAACGGCTGAGGTTTCTAATGCCCAGCCGTATCCTGGGGAACGTACCGCTGATGTTGACAAAAACCTGGAATACTTATAGCCTGGGCAACTGTGGTTCTTACTTGCCACAAGTCCAAGAGGACTACCCTCCGCCGAAATGCTTCGCCGTATTCGAACGTTGTGCTGTGTCACACAGGACCACCCCAACAGGCAGGCATAGAAGGGGCTGGGACAAGAAAACAGGAGGAGAATGAATAAGAAGAATTGAGATCGAGGAGGAGGAGTTCGCCGTATATGACTGAGTCGGCCGGAATGCATAGAGGAAGGTCGAAGGAAGTCAAGGTTGATGATGAGGATGAAGGATTGATGGACGAGGAAAGATTGTAGGATATTTAAGAATGAATTAAATGAACACTACGACTGAGTGCCAAGTCCAAGATCAAGAATCATATGTTACCGAGGAAGCTCAGCGGAGATGATCGGAACCCGAAGGAATCATACCGAACGTCATTATGATAACACATGCGATAGCGGAGTCTAGTCGGCCGAAGGAGATAAGGATTGTCTTAGGCGATAAAGACCAATACGAGGTGCATTAACCCTGAGGCAGCCGACAATACAGGAAACCTTATCCAAAGGCAGCCTTCGATCAGCACGATATGACGAGACTGCATGCATACAGACAAACGGAAAGATAAGATGAAACCTATCGGAAGCCACAGGCGGCCCGGATGACATCTACCGTGGTGGAGTGTTGGCAAGGCATACAGACGGCACAGGAAGCCGCAGCCCCAGATAAGGACGGATCAAGAGATCCGGCAAACAAAGTTGAACACTTCACCAGAGCTGACGACATATGCATGAGATGAGATATGCACTCGAATGCCCTACGAAGGCGATATTATTAGAAATAATATATCGGCAAACGACGGGATTAGAAGCGACATATGCACGATACGGCCGAGAGGATCACCAAGTGTCATCCGATTGGTTTGGGAACATTTTGGGGCGTTTGTGCTGAAAAAATCGAAATACGGAATTTGTATGCGAAAAATATCATGATTGCATGCTCTCTACCAACGTCAACCAGTACTTGGCGTTCCGACCACCGCAACGTACCCGGTGGGTATATGAGTGGGGAGCTCAAGTCAGAAAATATAAAATATCCAAAAAGCCCCCACTCGAAGAAGCGATCATCCAGCAGAAGACCCACAATTGTCCCATCAACTACGACCAAGTCCCAGAAAGATATTAGTATCTTATACTCGATTATTTACACAATACTCGAAAGACCATACAACCAAGACCCTCTTCAATACCTAAGACCCTCACTGATTGCTGTTCACACTTGGACACAATTAAGAACGACGATCTCAAAAACGCTCCCTGAGATAAGCAGGAGAGTTTAAGATTATAACACGTTATTACTCATCATCCCTACGAGAATCCCCAGAGAAGTATATAATTCCCATCATTGGAATTATTACTTCTCATTTTTCTTTTTCGGAGATATTGAGTTACCCTACCGTCGGTCACGAGACAACCCCCGGTTAACACTATAATCTTACTCAACGCCTCACCGAGCGTACTGAGAAACGTCCTACAAAAAATTCAGAACCACAAACAAAAAGAACAATGCCTGAGTCCATGGAAATCGACTTCCTACCCATGCCTTCTTGGGCATTGGTTAGTACCAACACTGGTGAAATGGACAATATCCCACCTATTGAACCAATCAAGCTTCACTCTGTCCCTGAATGGGGACGCACTCTCATGAGTCAATTACACCACACGGCTGCCGAAATCAACAGTCTCCGTGGACAAATCCAGAATGATGAATCAGAAGCATACCGCATCTTTATGCAAATGAAAAATGATTATGACAAGATCGAATCCAACCTCAATCTTGCAATCTCTCAAGCCCAGCAACATGCGGCGGATGCTACAGGAGCCCACTTCAACCTCACAACAACCCAGTTTGCAGAAGTTGCTACTGCCCACATGGCCTTGAGGAGGCATGTGGAAATGATTACCATAAATGCTGCGGAAAATGAGGAACGAAGACAAAAAGTGCTCCAGGATTTTGCTCAACAAATGGAAGCAAATCAGAACATCTGGGTGGATTACCACAAGGATCAGGCAGCTAAGCAAGAAAAATTTAACAACGACTGTCAACGATGGGCCTCTGAGATGAACACCAGAGAGGCAAAGGCCAGAGTAGACCAAGAAAAGGTCAAAAAGGATTTACAAAAGTTGAAACGTCTCCAGGAACAGCTACAGCAGGATCACATCAATGCCTCAGCTGTTTCCCAGCAGGAACGAGAAGACATGCGACGATCATTTCGAGAAGAACTCCATGCAATTGGAGAAGAACTGAAGGTCCAATTCCAATCAGCACAACAGTCCCGCAAGGATATCGATGTACCCTCGGTCATCGATAGCATCCTAAAGCAACATGCCCCGCAGGGAAGAATTCCCCTCCCGAACAGTGATGACCCAGAGTCAGAATATGACCTCCCACGTTCCCCACAAAATGAGCAATCGGGAAGAGGCTCAATCCGAAGTGGAAGGACCACCGAATCCAGAGACAGTAGCCCACCAGGAGGAAGGATACCTCCCCCAGGGCCTCCACCTGGAGGAAGTAGCTCCAGCTCCTCCAGCTCAGACTCAGAATCAGATAGACCTAAGGATTTAGGGCAGGAGATATCAAGACTCATTCGTGCCCTACGGAAGAAGGACAAAAAGAATCGCATCACCAAGCGACCAGAAGCAATTGTTCTAGGAAAAGCTCCTAAGATGAAGGAACCAGAGGTTTTCGATGGGCGATAGAGAAAATTACATCCCATGGATGAAAGCAGTCAAGGAATATATGACTGTGCGATCTATCGACTTTAATACCGATGCAACCCGAATCCACTGGTTGGGCTCCCTCCTAAAGGGAGATGCCCGCCAATGGCACCAAAACCGTGTCGATACTACTGAGAAGGAATTACGCCCTGACACCTGGTCCTCATACACTGCAGCAATGGACCACTATTTCCGTGACCCCCACCAGAAGCGCAACTACACCAACAAGATGGCCAGATTGCATTGGAAGTACAAACCTGGATGCCATAAGACTGGCCTCCCAGCAGATCAATCGGGAATCAGGATGGCCATCTACCAAGAGAAGGCCCAAGTTGAAGGAGAGGTCCTGAGAGAAATTTATGATCAGGGCATTCCCAGAGGATCTGGCTTGCCAGGCATGGACAGATGTTCAGGACTTGGATGACCCAAAGTATGAGCGTTTTAAGGCCAGACTGATCAAGCTTGCAACTGCAAAAGAAGAACATCGGAACATGCATGAAAAGCCACTGCTCCACATATATCAAACCCCCTCAGAGCCCAAGCAGGAGAAGGACAAGCGGAAGAAGGATGAGGAAAAGAAATCCAACCGTGGTAAGGCTAGGGAAACGAACCGCACACCTAAAAGCGACCGAGAAAAGAAATTCCCAAAACAATCGCGAAGCATTAGCTGGGGTTCCCCAGGCTGAAATCGATCAGCATAAGGCCGATAAGGCTTCCTGCTGGCGTTGTGGGCGGAATAGCCACCATACATTAGAATGCTTTGCAAAAAAGACTTCAAAGGGAACTGAATTAGTTGCCACGGTAGCAGCTGTCACAAAGAAGGCTAAACGCCAACGACCCTCAGAAGACTCAGATGATGATGAGGATGTGGCCAAGGAACCAGTAACCAAGCGGCCGAAGAATGTTGCCACTGTAACCCAGACCGTATCAGAACCAGACCCAAAGCCAGCAAAAAGATGTTGGGAAGTAGAGACCTCAGACCTCTCGGATTTAAACTAGGAAAGCCTCATGAGATACGCAGAGGCATCCAGGGAAAGGAAGACGTATCAGGTTCTGGGAGGATATCAGTTGCAGGAGTCAAACGTGCCAATACCCATGAAATCCAAAAACAATCCAAAACATCAAAACCTAATAAAAAAGAACCCGAGACGAAATTACAATTGGCCAACAACAAGCCACCCCGAGTTGGTTCCAGACCAATTGTCCAAATGAATCTCTCGGTACCTGGACAAGAGACATTCAGTGTCCAAGTCATGTTCGATACAGGCGCAGCCATACCTATGATCAGTTCCAAATTTATCAAGGAACATCACCTACCCAGGATCACCCGAAATGCACCCCTCAGAATCAATGGGGCAGATGGTCGTCCATTGTCTGGAGCTGGGGAAGCTTTCACACACTCCTTATTGCTCCAGTACAAAGGCCACTATACAAGGGAAACATTCGAGATTATGCCTCTAGAATCAGGAACAGACATAATCCTCCCCTGTTGGTGGATGGCCAAGCATCAACCCAACAAGTTTTGGGGAAAACCAGAAGACATCACCTTAGACTCCGAATTCTGTAAACAACACTGCACCAAAGCTGCAGCACAAGAATTCTCCCTCACGATGGATAAAGATATCCTACACCACTATGATGCAACAGTAATTGGGTATATTGCATCAGTCAACTCAAACACAAATGAGGTAGACCCAGCTACAGTGGTACCTCAAAAGTTCCGACAATATGTCGAAGTCCTAGGCAAAGAGCTTGCAGATAAGCTCCCCGATCACAAACCCTACGATCATGCAATAGATCTGAAGGAAGGTGAACAACCACCATGGGGACCAATGTACCCCCTAAATGAAACAGAATTACAAGCGCTGCGGGACTACCTCAAGGAAATGTTGGAATTAGGAAAGATCCGCCCTTCGAAATCCCCTGCAGCAGCACCAATCATCTTTGTTCCAAAGGCCCATGGTCGAGGCCTCAGGTTATGTGTTGATTACCGTGGTTTGAATAAAGTAACCATCGCCAATCGATACCCATTACCAATTATGTCCGAACTCCAAGATAGGGTCAGAGGTGCAAAAATATTCACCAAGATTGACCTCAAGAATGGATATAACTTGATTCGGATCAAACCTGGAGATGAATGGAAAACAGCATTCAAGACACGGTATGGGCTGTATGAATACACTGTCATGCCCTTTGGGTTGTCAAATGCCCCAGCAACCTTTCAAAATATGATGAATCATATTTTTCGGGATTTGTTGGACTTAGGATTGATTGTATATTTGGACGACATCCTCATTTATGCAGAAAACAGAGGAAGAACACGATCGCATTGTCACAGAGGTATTGAAACGCCTAGCAGAAAATGGGCTAGCCATATCACAGGACAAATGCTTTTGGTCATTATCATCATATTGGGGATCTCATCTCAAAATACCCCTGCAGCCGCTGCATACCCCTGCATTTTCAACAACCACCCAAAATTCCCCGGATTTTCCGGCGGATTTCGATTCAGAAACTTCAAATCACCCTTGCCCGCCTTTTTCAGGCCCGAATTCCTACTTTCCGTTGATTTTCAGCGGAAAAAAAGCGGTTTCCGGAGCTCCCAGGCCGGCAAGCGGACACTTCCATCACCGCCGCCCGCCTCTCCGACCGAAATTCATCCATTAAACGGCAGAATCCTTATCGCCACCCCAAAATTACCCCCCTCACAAACCACCACCCCCCCGCACCCCGCAGTTGTGGAGCTACACAACTTTTCCTCCCCCCTCGAAGCCCCCCTACGCGAAAACTCTTCCCTCGCTTACGCGGAGCCGCACGCACGTGACGCGATGACCTTGCTTGCGGAACTCCCCGATACCGACATGGATGACGACGCGAGCCCCCCTAGCTCGCCCTCGACTAATCCAAGCGAACCCCGCGACAAGCCGATCTTCCTTAGACCGGAAAGCAACCTTAGCGCCGATCAATCAGGAACGACGCCCACGCGACAACCACGCGCGTCGCCCCTGCAGCCACCGAAGTCACCACCTCGCAACGCCCGCCAACCACGCCTGTCAACTCCCCGCTCTCCCCCGACGAGCTGACGCGCTCCAACGGCCCGACCCTAGCCTCCTCCCGCCATGACCCCAAGAGCATGTGGAAATTCAAACCGGACATGCGTTACAGCGCCCCCGTGTACCCCGGATCTAGCAGACGCGCCGAGCTCGCGAAGCTGACCGTTGATAACGTCCGCCCCGCCATAGGCGTTGGAGCCAAACGCCGCAAAGGCAACGCTAACCAGTCCTTCGACCCCCCCCCCGACACCTTCATCCAATGTAAGTGAAGAGATCAGACAGCTAACGGCGGCAGTCTCCTCGATGAGCAAGTCACTCCAAATTGTGACCAAACGCCTCGAACGGATCGAGAACCGTGATCGTCGAAGAGACCAACAACACAGCCCCTCCACCTCCATCCCGACCCCCTCCCCCGATGCCCCAACCCCTCTTGCCCCTTCCCCTCAACCCTCCTCCCAATTCTCCCCCGAAACCGACCATTGGTTCAATGTCTGCAATATGCTCATGACTTACCTCCGCACCAACAACATCCCCCTCCCGAAACTACCAGCCCGCCCCCCACCCCCCGCTACAACCCCCTCATCTGCGTCTGCACAGCCCTGGACAGGAGCCCCCGCGTCGAAAACCCTCTTCGCCTCGGCACCTGCGCCCAAGAAAACCCCCGCTCAACCCAAGAAAACCACCAAAAAACCCACCGCTCGCCCCCAAGAACTCCTGATTCCCAGCTCCGATCCCAAGACAATCACCGACCAGATCCGAGCGAAGGTAGGTATGGCAACGAACGCCGCCCTCCGCAAAGTCAACGCACCAACCAACGTCGCAGTCATGTCGGTTCGTCAGAACATGACAGGCAACCTCCTCGTGACCCCGGCCCCCAATAGCTCTGTACAGGAGCTCCTACAATACGCCGACACCATCTCCGCCGCCATCAGCGCCGTCCACTCGTCCCTCCAACCTCCCCGCCTTATCGAGAAGTGGCACAAACTTGCTGTACACGGGGTGCCCACGGAACTATACCCGGACACCGAGGAAGGTATGCGGGCGTTACAAGCTGATATCGAACAGCAGAACTATGCGGTGCAGCTCACCCAGCTCCCAAGGTACATGTCGCACCCCGACAAGAGAGCTGGGAAAGCTGCGTCCAGCATCATCATAGCTGTCCGCACCCGCGCTGACGCTGACAAGCTCAAGAGAAGCCGAGTTAACGTTAACTATGCACCCCGCCGTGCCACGGACTATTACTCCTCACGCCCCACAGACCAATGCCGACGCTGCCAGAAGCTCGGACACCACCAAGCGACCTGCAAGGCCGACGACGGCCCCGTCTGCGGCTTCTGTGCAGAAACACACCCCACCGACAAACACTCCTGCTCCCAATGCCCCGGCCGTGTAGGTAAGTCGTGCGCTCATACAACGTACAAATGCGCGAACTGCGTCGATGCTGGCAACGACGACACCAACCACGCTGCGTTCAACCCCCGCTGCCCAATGAAAGCCAAGGCCATAAGGGACGCATGGCAGAAAAACAGAACACCCAGCACCCCCGAAGACCCCCCAGCGGACGTCACCATGACTACCCATGAATAGTCACGACCAACGCGCAGCAACCATACGTCTCATTTCCCATAATGTCAACCGAAGCACAACGGCTGTAACAGCACTGTTGAACAGTGCGTGCAAGTCAGCCGACATCATCCTAATACAGGAGGTCAACATCACAGACCCCCGATACGAGGTTACCCACCCCAATTTCCTTCTTGTTAAACCCCCAAAAGGCCAACGCCTGTCCAACCGCACGGCAGCCTACATATCCCGATCCAATCCCTTCCTAAACGTCACTCAACGCACCGACGTTTGCAACGACCCGGACCTACAAGTCCTGGAAGTCTCTACCCCCCTCATCCCCTCTTTCCTTCTCCTTAACATATATAACGAACACCACCCAGAATCCCGCGCCTATACCATTCCCCGTGCCCTTGCCCCCCCTCACCTTGCCACCAAGGTGTATAATCACAGGAGACCTGAATGCACACCACGTGCTCTGGAACTCCCGGGTGTCGACACCCCGACGAGCCGAACAACTCGCACTACTGATCGAGGAGCAGGGCTGGCACCTGTTAAACGTCCCAGACGTTCCCACATACCAGTACAGGAATGGCCAGGGGACGTCCGTACTGGACCTCACCCTGGCATCGCCGGCGATGGCATGGGAAGCAACAAATTGGGCGGTGGATGACGCCCAAGCTACAGGCTCTGACCACGAGGTGATCCGCTTCGAGGTCACGACGACAATCCCACACCCCACCATAGCCACCCCACGACCCCGTCTCAATTGGGCGCGCACGGACTGGGAAAGTTTCTCCGACACCCTCCGCTCGCTCTCGACATCCACACGATCACAATGGGAGCGACTGCGCCTTGACCCGACCCCGCCACACCTCGACAATTGGGCGGAGATGCTCCGGGACATCATAACGACCGCAGCCGCACGCGCCACACCATTCCTCAACTCCTCCCCCCGCTCCAAACGCTGGTGGACCCCCGAAGTCTCAGCAGCCCGACAGAACATGCAACAAGCTCGCCGACGCTGGAAATCGTCACACAACCCGACCCTCCATCAAGAATATCGCCAACTCCGCAACAAGTACTTCCGGACCATTCGCCACGCCAAAGATGCGAAATGGAAAGAATACCTCTCTCAGGCAGAAGGCCCTGACGTGTGGACGGCTTTCCGTTATACAAACCCCCGGAAGGCTCAGCTCACCCCCGAACTGCACGTTGAGTTGAACGGTAGCCCCCGCGTCTGCGCGGACTTCGACTCCAAGGTCACAGCATTCCAAGTCCTCTTCCCTACGCCTCCCAAAGATCCCCCCAACCCTACCGCCCCAGCCAGGCCAGAGCTACCATGGCAGACTTTCTCGCCGGCCGAAATAAAATCAGCCATCTATACCTCCTCGCCGCGGAAAGCCCCCGGACCGGATTCTCTCACCTTCGCCTGTCTGCGTCGAGCATATGCGGCTATCCCAGACCACTTCGACAAACTGTACAGCACCTTGGGAGCTATCGGTCACCACCCGCGCTCCTGGCGGCAATCCACCACGGTGGTGATTCCAAAACCAAACAAGCCCGACTACAGTAATCCAAAAGCATACAGACCGATAGCTCTGCTGAACTGCCTAGGCAAGATCCTCGAGAAACTAATGGCCTCGAGACTCAGCGGAATGGCGGAAACCCACAACCTCTTACACCCAGACCAAATTGGAGGCCGACCCCAACGATCAGCCATCGACGCCGCCATGGCCCTCACCCACGACGTCGAAATGGGCCGCAACAAACACCTCATCACGACCGCCCTCTTCCTTGACGTTCGAGGGGCATTCGATAACGTCTCGTCCACCCGCTTGACTAGTACCATGCGACAGTTAGGATGTCCCGCGCCGGTGGTGTCAGTGGTGCCGGTCATTCCTTACCGAACGGTCCATGGCCCTCTCATTCGACGGACGTACGGACATACAGCGACCCGTGGCGACAGGCATCCCCCAAGGCTCCCCCGCATCACCAATCCTATTCCTGCTTTACCTCCGCCCTTTATTCGACAGTCTCCAGATACACCACCCGAACATATGGAGTCCAAGCTACATCGATGATGTAGCGTTGGTTGCCCAAGGCAAGACAAGAGAAGGGAACTCGAGAGCGCTAGAAGCGGCGCCAAGAACCGCTTTCCAATGGGCGCGGGACAACGCGGTAGCGTTTGATGACGCAAAGTCGGAAATGCTACATTTCCATCGCTCCAGACAGGACGTCGTTACAGAAGAAACCAAAATCCGGCTACCTCATGGGACGATGGTAGAACCAGGCACAAGAGGAGGAAAAAGCGATGTGGTACGGTGGATAGGGATCTTCTTCGATAGGAAACTTACGTTCAAGCATCATGTAACTACCAAGGTGACGGCAGCTACGCGCGCGTTCAACGCGTTACGCAGCCTCGTGCGTCACGAAACAGGTTTGTCTCCCTCCGCGACGCGGCTAATTTACCAGGCGTGTGTCACCTCTAGGTCCGACTTTGGAGCAGAGATTTGGTGGCGAGGACAAAAGAACCTGGAAACGACCCTACAACTACAACAAAATGCAGCCCTCCGCAGGATCCTGAATGCTTTCCGATCTACCCCCATCGCGGCCCTCCACAATGAGGCCGCCCTCCCCCCGGTCGCAGTCCGGCTTACACACAAACTGCGAAAATACTCCCGTCCGTCTTCTCTCCCTCCCGACCACACACCCGGTCGTACGACGGTGCCCCTCTCACTACCCGATCCCCGGACACTCCATCGCCTCGCTGAGCGATGACCGGGAATACGACCACCCGTGGCACACTGACCGCCGCCCTCCCTCGCAGCTCATCCGCATCCTGCGCGAGATGCACAGATGGCTACACCCCGACGACGCAATCGAAAACACGGCACACCCACCCGATACGGCCGTGGGCGCGTCCCCCCATAGATACCTCCGTTGCCGCCCTACCGAAAGATGAGGCCTCGAAAGCCCACCTCGACCTCCTCCACCGCCTCCAGCGACAACCACGAACCATCATCGCGTACACCGACGGGTCGCAGCTCGGCTCCTCGACGGGCGCGGGTTTCTACATACCCACCGGCCTCCACCACCCGATTCGCACAATCGTGCCCATGGGCGAAGTTGCGGAAGTCTTCGACGCGGAACTCCGAGCGATCTACGAGTGCCTGCGAACATGCTACCACTACATACGACGAGACGGACTCCGCCGCCGCCGAATTCACATCTTCACGGACAACCACGGCAGCAATCGCGCGAACAACACACGTGGCCCGAGGCCCAGGTCAGGAAACCGCTCGGCTCATCCACGAGGTCGCCACGGACATCAACTGCACCGACTCAACCATAACGATCCACTGGGTCCCCGGACACACCGACATACCCGGAAACGACGAAGCCGACGCACTCGCCAAACAAGCCGCCTCCACGGAACCCTCTACACCCTCGCCAGTTACGCTATCCTGGATACGTCGCCGAGTCCGGGAACAGCATACCACCGACTGGACGACTTGGTTTGACCGAAACCCCAAACCGAAAACCTACGCTGCGCCCTTCCGCCGCCGTTTGGACGCTACATACACCACCCTCCCCCGAAAGATCTCCTCCGCCGTCCTGGGGCTGCGCACCGGGCACGGATACTTCTTGGACTGCCTCGCGCAGCCCCCCACCGACGCCTACCCGTCGCGCAACTGCACCTGCCCGCTGCACCCCCCTCAGACTCCAAAACACCTCCTCCTGTCCTGCCCGGAGCACAGGACAGCCCGAGACACCTTACGCCGGGATCTCAGACTCGGTCGCCTCACCCGACCGCACCTGACCACAATCCTCCACACCACCGCCGGATCAAAGGCCCTTGCTACTTTCATCTCTGCCTCCAAAGTCGCCACCGCTGAGTGGGCACACTCAAGGTTAAGTACCCGCCCCCCGGAGAGGGACCCCCCGCTTTCGCTGACCACAGGTTGGGGAACACTGTTGGACATCGACGACGAGCACGCAGACCACGACGCGTAACGCGCCGAGACCGGTCGAGTGCTACTCCGCTCGCCTAAACTGTCTTCTGTATTTTTCTGTTTATTTCTTATTCTATCTTTGTTTCTGTCTTTTTTTGTGGGGGTTATTGGATTATACCGCAGGTTGTAAATGGGGAGATGAGAGGACGCTACGGAGAGGTAGAGAGAGGCAAACCGTCGGTCACATTCGTTTGATAGGTGTCGGTGTTTTAGGTCACAGGGATGAGCAGGGACGGGAAGGGAACATAGTACGGGGATGGAGAGCTGCTTTCTTTTGTTTGTTTCGTTTGAATTCATTGCTTCGCGGAGGAAATACAGGCGGTAAAAGAAGAAAACACGGGAGGGGAAGAGAGGAGGAAAGAGGGGAACCCGGCGCGGTGGACCCTGAGCAAAACAGGGCTCTTGGCAGATACGTCGCGAGGTGGACCACAAATCCAGGAGAAAGACGGGCGACAGACCCAACACCTGAAGACAAGCGGAGGACACCCAATGTAATGTTCGGGTTCCTTCACATATGCGTAGGTTAGTTCTTTAGCTAGCTTTTCTGTATCATCGCCATAACCTTAAGGTTGCATGCGATTAATGATAAAAAAAAAAAAAAAAAAAAAAAAAGAGGCAGTCCAAGAAGTATCCGTGCCCGGTGCGCAGCCCAAGGACGGCGGAGGAGATCTTTCGGGGGAGGGTGGTGTATGTAGCGTCCAAACGGCGGCGGAAGGGCGCAGCGTAGGTTTTCGGTTTGGGGTTTCGGTCAAACCAAGTCGTCCAGTCGGTGGTATGCTGTTCCCGGACTCGGCGACGTATCCAGGATAGCGTAACTGGCGAGGGTGTAGAGGGTTCCGTGGAGGCGGCTTGTTTGGCGAGTGCGTCGGCTTCATCGTTTCCGGGTATGTCGGTGTGTCCGGGGACCCAGTGGATCGTTATGGTTGAGTCGGTGCAGTTGATGTCCGTGGCGACCTCGTGGATGAGCCGAGCGGTTTCCTGACCTGGGCCTCGGGCCACGTGTGTTGTTCACGCGATTGCTGCCTGGTTGTCCGTGAAGATGTGAATTCGGCAGCGGCGGAGTCCGTCTCGTCGTATGTAGTGATAGCATGTTCGCAGGCACTCGTAGATCGCTCGGAGTTCCGCGTCGAAGACTTCCGCAACTTCGCCCATGGGCACGATTGTGCGAATCGGGTGGTGGAGGCCGGTGGGTATGTAGAAACCCGCGCCCGTCGAGGAGCTGAGCTGCGACCCGTCGGTGTACGCGATGATGGTTCGTGGTTGTCGCTGGAGGCGGTGGAGGAGGTCGAGGTGGGCTTTCGAGGCCTCATCTTTCGGTAGGGCGGCAACGGAGGTATCTATGGGGGGACGCGCCCACGGCGTATCGGGTGGGTGTGCCGTGTTTTCGATTGCGTCATCGGGGTGTAGCCATCTGTGCATCTCGCGCAGGATGCGGATGAGCTGCGAGGGAGGGCGGCGGTCAGTGTGCCAGGGGTGGTCGTATTCCCGGTCATCGCTCAGCGAGGCGATGGAGTGTCCGGGGATCGGGTAGTGAGAGGGGCACCGTCGTATGACCGGGTGTGTGGTCGGGAGGGAGAGAAGACGGAGGGAGTATTTTCGCAGTTTGTGTGTAAGCCGGACTGCGACCGGGGTGAGGGCGGCCTCATTGTGGAGGGCCGCGATGGGGGTAGATCGGAAAGCATTCAGGATCCTGCGGAGGGCTGCATTTTGTTGTAGTTGTAGGGTCGTTTCCAGGTTCTTTTGTCCTCGCCACCAAATCTCGGCTCCAAAGTCGGACCTAGAGGTGACACACGCCTGGTAAATTAGCCGCGTCGCGGAGGGAGACAAACCTGTTTCGTGACGCACGAGGCTGCGTAACGCGTTGAACGCGCGCGTAGCTGCCGTCACCTTGGTAGTTACATGATGCTTGAACGTAAGTTTCCTATCGAAGAAGATCCCTATCCACCGTACCACATCGCTTTTTCTTCCTCTTGTGCCTGGTTCTACCATCGTCCCATGAGGTAGCCGGATTTTGGTTTCTTCTGTAACGACGTCCTGTCTGGAGCGATGGAAATGTAGCATTTCCGACTTTGCGTCATCAAACGCTACCGCGTTGTCCCGCGCCCATTGGAAGGCGGTTCTTGCCGCCGCTTCTAGCGCTCTCGAGTTCCCTTCTCTTGTCTTGCCTTGGGCAACCAATGCTACATCATCGATGTAGCTTGGACTCCATATGTTCGGGTGGTGTATCTGGAGACTGTCGAATAAGGGCGGAGGTAAAGCAGGAATAGGATTGGTGATGCGGGGGAGCCTTGGGGGATGCCTGTCGCCACGGGTCGCTGTATGTCCGTACGTCCGTCGAATGAGAGGGCCATGGACCGTTCGGTAAGGAATGACCGGCACCACGACACCCACCGGCGCGGGACATCCTAACTGTCGCATGGTACTAGTCAAGCGGGTGGACGAGACGTTATCGAATGCCCCTCGAACGTCAAGGAAGAGGGCGGTCGTGATGAGGTGTTTGTTGCGGCCCATTTCGACGTCGTGGGTGAGGGCCATGGCGGCGTCGATGGCTGATCGTTGGGGTCGGCCTCCAATTTGGTCTGGGTGTAAGAGGTTGTGGGTTTCCGCCATTCCGCTGAGTCTCGAGGCCATTAGTTTCTCGAGGATCTTGCCTAGGCAGTTCAGCAGAGCTATCGGTCTGTATGCTTTTGGATTACTGTAGTCGGGCTTGTTTGGTTTTGGAATCACCACCGTGGTGGATTGCCGCCAGGAGCGCGGGTGGTGACCGATAGCTCCCAAGGTGCTGTACAGTTTGTCGAAGTGGTCTGGGATAGCCGCATATGCTCGACGCAGACAGGCGAAGGTGAGAGAATCCGGTCCGGGGGCTTTCCGCGGCGAGGAGGTATAGATGGCTGATTTTATTTCGGCCGGTGAGAAAGTCTGCCATGGTAGCTCTGGCCTGGCTGGGGCGGGTAGGGTTGGGGGGATCTTTGGGAGGCGTAGGGAAGAGGACTTGGAATGCTGTGACCTTGGAGTCGAAGTCCGCGCAGACGCGGGGGCTACCGTTCAACTCAACGTGCAGTTTATTTATTTATTTATTTATTTCCTCATACTCGCATCCAACCGTAAGGTTATGGCGGAGGCTACAAATTAAATACATACTTGAGGGCCTGGCTGTTACCCCAGGTACCCACTGGGATGTGCCCCAGAGCAGTCTTCATGTGTGGGGTTGTAGTCCCCCAAGTCTCATTTGGTTCACAGTCCATCTCGCGTCGTCTGTTCCAGGAGCCCTGTGCGCTCGGAGGCCACCTCGCCGGGTCGTTCTCCCCATTTCCTCCACCCTTCCCCTTCCATTTTTAACCATTTTTCCGCCTTTATTCCTCCCAAACAAAAGAAATCAGATAACATCTTCGGGCCACCTGCGCACCTCTCCTCCTCCCCTCTCTCCCCTTCTCTGTGCCCGCCTGGCTACTCATATTTGCCACTTCCTGCTCTCCGTCTCCCCTCCTTGTCTCTCTCCGGTCCCCTTTTCCTCTGCCCTTCACTGTCATCACTTCTCACTCGTCTCCGTTATTCCTCTGTTACCACTACTATACAGCCTGCGTATCGATACAAGCCCAACTCAACAACACAGAACCAATTCCAATCGTAACCCCATGCCCCCCGTCTTCCTCCCTTATATAGTTCTTCACTCTGGTTTTTTTTTTTTATTTTTTTATTTTTTTATTTTTTTATTTTTTTTTTTTTTTTTTTTTTTTTTTACTAGTTGGGGGTATCTGCGTGCTCGTCGTCCTCGTCCAGCAGCGTCCCCCAGCCTATGGTCAGTGTTGCAGGTGTGTCCTCCCCGTTTGGGTGCTTACTTAACTTAGTATGTGCCCATTCGGCAGTCGCAATTTTGGTCGCTGAGATCATAGTGGAAAGGGCTTTTGTTCCGGCGGTCGTGTGAAGGATGATTGGTGTCATGAGTCGGCGATGGCGGGGGATTTTCAGTGTCCGTCTTAGCTCGGTCCGATGGGTTGTGTAAATTGGGCAGGAGAGGAGGAGGTGCTTAGGGGTCGGTGGGGGGTGGAGTGGGCAGGGGCACGAGCGGGAAGGGTAGTGGGCGGTGGGGGGGTGTGCGAGGCAGTCCAAAAAGTATCCGTGGCCTGTGCGAAGGCCGAGGATGGCTGTGGAGAGTTTGCGCGGCAAGGCTGTGTATGCGTGGTCAAGGCGGCGGCGGTGAGGTGCATCGTAAGTTTTGGGTCTCGGTTCGGAGTTGTGCCATGTTGCCCAGTCTGCGACGTATTGTTCGTGGATTTGTCTCCGGAGCCAGGACAGGGAGATCGGGATCGGAGTGGTGGGGGGTAGATCCGTGGCGGCTTTCGCCAGGAGGTCGGCTTTGTCATTGCCGGCGATGTCGGTGTGTCCGGGTACCCAATGTAGTGTTATGGGCACCCTGAGGGCATGTAGGGAGGTGGCGGTGTCGTGTATCGCACGGGCGAGCTCTTGGCCGGGGCCGGTGCTGAGGCGGGAGGCGGGTAGGATTGCGGATTGGTTGTCGGTGAAGAGGTGGATGCGTCGGTTTCGTAGGCGGTTGTTGGTGATGTACGGCAGGCAGGCGAGGAGGCATTCGTGTATGGCTCTGAGTTCTGCGTCGAAGACCTCGGTGGTGTCGCCCATGGGGATGATGGCGCGGACCTCACGTGGCAGTCCGTCGGAGATGTAGTATCCTGCGCCCGTGTTGCTGGCGAGCTGTGAGCCGTCTGTGTATCCGATGATGTTTGTGTTGTAGCGGCGGAGTCGTCGGAGGAGGGAGGAGTGTTCGATGGCCGCTTCGTCTTTGGGCAGCGAGGGTATGTCTGTTGCGATGGGGGTGGGCTCCCACGGGGTGGTGATCGGGTGTGCCGTGTCTTCTATGAAGTCGTCCGGAAGGACCCATGGGCTCATCTTACAGAGCATACCTACTAGTCGGGAGGGGTGGCGTCTGGCTGTTTGCCACTGACAGTCGTATTCGTGAGGGTCGCACATAGCGGTGTAGAAATGATTGGGGATGGGGAAGGAGGATGGGCATCTTCTAACTACGGGGTGTGAGGGGGGTAGGGAAAGGAGGCGGAGGACGTATTTGCGTTGCTTGTGTTGTAGGCGGACCGAGACGGGGGGGAGTGCGGCTTCGTTATGGAGGGCGAGTGTCGGTGTGGAATGAAATGCGTTGAGTATGCGGTGGAGGGCAGAGTTTTGCTGTGTTTGTAGTTTGCGGGCCAGGCCTTTCTGTCCCGTCCACCAGATCTCAGAGCCAAAATCGGACCTAGAAATAACACATGCGCGGTAAGGTGTGCGGGTCGCGGAGGGGGACAGACCTGTTTCGTACCTGACCAGGCTGTAGAGGGCGTTGAGGGACCTGGATGCGGCCGTTAGCTTGAGGTGGACGTGTTGGGTGAAGGAGAGTTTTCGGTCGAAATAGATGCCTATCCAACGGACCACGTCTCGTCGTCCGTCCTTTGTACCGGGGGTGACGACGGTGCCGTTGGGCAGGCGGACATTGGTGTCTGCGGTGTGAGTGTCATCGCGAGCGCGATGGAAGTGCAGGAGCTCCGACTTGGAGTCGTCGAAGGCGACAGCGTTGTTTTGCGCCCAGGCGAAGGCCGTGGGGGCTGCAGCCTCCAGGGCTCGGGCGTTTCCGTCGCGTGTTCGACCGTGGGTTACGAGGGCGACGTCGTCGATGTAGCTTGGCGTCCAGAGGGTCGGGTGCACTGCGTTGAGGGCGTCGAAGAGGGGGCGGAGGTATAGAAGGAAAAGGATCGGTGAGGCGGGGGACCCTTGGGGGATACCGGTGTTGATCGGGCGCTGGCTATCTGTTCTCCCGTCAAAGGATAGTGCTGTGGTTCGTTCGTTTAGAAAAGATGTGCACCAGGAGAGCACGGCGTTGGGGCAGCCGAGGGTGCGCATTGTGTCGAGCAGGCGTGTGGAGGAGACGTTGTCGAAGGCACCTCTAACGTCTAAAAATAGCGATGACGTTATGAGGCGGGGGCCTGCATTCGCTTCGACATCGTGCGTCAGCGCCATCGCGGCGTCGATTGCCGAGCGCTTAGGGCGACTGCCAATTTGGTCATCGTGCAGGAGGTCATGTGACTCCGCCATTTGGCTCAGCCGTGTTGCCATTAGTTTTTCGAGGACTTTACCCATGCAATTGAGGAGTGCTATAGGGTGGTAGGCTTTAATCGAGCTGTAATCGGGTTTGTTCGGCTTTGGGATGATGACTGTGGTTGCTTCTCGCCAACATCGGGGGTGGTAGCCAATCTTACCGAGTGTAGAGTACAGCGCATTAATGTGATCCGGGATGGCGTCGTACGCTTTTCTGAGGCAGGCGAAGGTGATGGCATCGGGGCCGGGGGCTTTCTTTGGGGAGGAGGAATAGATGGCATGTCGGATTTCTACGGGGGTGAAGGTGTGCCATGGGATTTCGGGTTTGGGGGCGGGAGGCTTGGGCGGGGGGGTTGGAGGGGGGGGGGGGGGAAGAGCGCCTGGAATGCAGCAACTTTGCTCGGGAAGTCCACACATACTTGTTCCTCTCCACCTACCTGGGTCATAATGGGCGGGGTGAGTTGGGCGCGGCGTGGGTTGGTGTATCGGAAGGCCGCCCACACGTCTGCTCCTTCCACTGTAGCGAGGTACTCCTTCCACAGTGAATTCTTCGCGTGTCGTATCTTGTGGTAGTGAGAGTTGCGGAGGCGTTTGTACTCGGTGTGGTGGGTGTGGAGGCGTGATTGTTTCCAGCGTCTACGGGCGCTGGTCATAGCCTTGCGGGTTTGGTCCAGTTCCGCTGTCCACCATCTCTTCGAGCGGGACGTGAGGACCGACACCGGTGTGGCGGCTTTGGCTGCAGATTGAATGGCGTCCCGGAGAAGGATTGCCCATTCGTCTAAGGGTCGTGCAGTGGGGTTGGCTCTGAGATGGGTCCAGCGGGGGTAGGTGGTGTCGGACAGCCGTTGTAGGGTGTCTGTGAAGACTGCCCAGTCTGTCTTGTGCCAGTTCAGTCGGGGGGTGGTGGATGTGGTGTCGAGGTCGGGGTGGAGGGAGTCTAATTGAAAGCGAATGACCTCGTGGTCTGAGCCAGTGGCGATGTCGTCGTCAACGGCCCAGTTCGTCACCTCCCTGGCTATCGCTGGAGCCGCAATCGTGAGATCGAGGACCGACGAACCGGAACCATTCTTGTAATGGTAGGTTGGGGCGTCTGGTACGTTTACGAGGTGCCAGCCGTGTTCTTCAATTAGCTCCACGAGCTCAGCGGCTCGG